>CM030889.1:21423296-22730796 GCA_018136845.1 Heterotis niloticus | reverse complement strand
GTATTAATGAGATATTAATCTATTAGCATCTATTAGTCTATTAGGGTATGGACATGCACAGTCGGGCTGCGTGAACACACGGTGCGGCGTAACTCCAGCTCTATCTGGTAATATGTACAGTAATACAGTCCAGCGACGTTGCAAATGATCGTTCATGACTTTTTGCCGCACTTTTTCCGTTGCACAGCTTTGGCCCCCCCAGGTGAATTTGTCATCCAGCTCAGTCCCGCGGATGAACAAAGTCAAGTAATTCATATTAGGACTTGTTTGAGTTGTTTTAGTGAGCAAAATCCCGCTGCGCCGCGTTAACCCGACGTCCACAAACATCTTTCCGTTAAGTTCCACGCTGGAAGCGCGTCGCCTCGCCCTGGAGGAAACATGTGGCCCGCAGGCTTAAGTGTCACAAGACGTGGCATTTTGAAACGGCAATTTAGTGTCATTAAACGTGAAACGTGACCTCCAACAACAAGGCCCGCAAATCGCCGTCCTGATTTGAGAGCCATTTTGCGTGTCACCCCCCCCTCCCCCCAGGTTAACGCGGGAGCGCAAAATTGTCCTTGACGGGCGGCATCTCGCCCAACACACACAGAGACGCAGGCGCGGCGGGGACGCACTTTTGCATCCGAGACGAAGCTGAAGCTGAAATTCGCCCTCATATAAAAAGGGGACACCGAGGCCCCCGGACAAACACGACACACCATGGAGCACGGAACCTTTTTTAACTGCACTTGAGCTAACGCTGCCACTTAAATAATCGCCCTTATTTGGACCCATCCACAAACTGTCACCCACCTAATAACAGTAATGGCAGTAATGGTAAGAAAGCAAACACATCAGGGCATCGTTAAAAATCCAGACTTCGGGAGCGCTCCAAATGGAACCGAAAATGCTTTCTGAGGGGGAAAACATACCAATTCGTGGATTATTATGTTTTCTTTTTTTTCTGCCAGCAATTGCGCCCTGTTTGTACTTTTCAATAAAAAAAAGTGCACAGTGATGCCCGTGTGCGCGCAGAGTTTGTGGTCGAGCCGCACATTTAATGTGGCTTCCAGCAAAGCTCGGAAAACCATGAGCGCGACTCATTCCACACCGAAATTCAATTAATTTGTGACATTATTTATTGTAACCTTTGTTCTCACACTCAGTTATATCATAAACGAAGGCACGGTACCTTTTACTGCTTTGTGCTTTTACGTTTTAATAAAGTGGAATCCTTATCTATATATCTGGTAATATGTACAGTACATTAAGCAGACACATTATGCTGTGTGTGTATTTGTATGTGTAGAAAGGAGCTATATTTTGCCCAGGCGAAACAGGCTGGAGGGTCTTTTTTTTCATTCTCGTTATTTTTTTACTTTAACAGGTTTGTTTTTATGCAACAAATGCGTCTCAGTAAAACTGTGCTCAGAGGACCGATCAGCTGATGTTACAAAACGACTCCTACAAATTTTATTCTCCAATTTGCATGCATAAGAGCGCAGGGAAATAGGTAAAATGGCCTAGTGGAAGTACTGCAGCATGGCAGGTGACCGAGTGTCACACCTGTTGCTGGACATTTCGGTAACCTGGCGACAGCTCCTACAGAAGCAGTAAGGTCAAATGATTTTTTCCCACATTGTGTATTCAGCAGGAAAACGGATTTTGTTGTCCATCGTCTCATCAGAAGCTCAGCACTTTCAGGTGGAAAAACACCGCTTGCCACTTTTTATTTATAATTTTATCCGCTAGCACAGCGGGAAGCAACAATTGGACCAACTGGCAGCGCCGCTGCTTCGCCGCGCCAAAGGGCTTCTCATTCAGAACTCAGCTGCTTATCTGCTCATGTAAAAAGGATCAAATAAAATGTTTTTAAAAATCTAACTGGAATACAATTACTGAAACTTGGAGCCGATAATAGTGCCGATTTGTAATGAATTAAACCAACCAATCATTTCCGGTACAGCTGCAGTTTTTATTCATAAAAATGGCGAGTGACGCGTTCTAAAAATGTGACCACCGGCTTTTTCCGCGACACTGCATTCGGGTGAAAATGACGTTTAGTTGTCTTGAAGGGACACTGCGTCCGCGCTTCCTGAAGTTGTAAATACAGTGACCACTTGCTGACCACAAGCTGACCATGAACTGACCCTGAGCCCACTGGATCCTGACCACGTGAGGGCCACCGAATCGCCGCTGGGCAAAAAGCAGTGATTTAAGACGGGACGCCGTCGGCTAACCACAGCCACAGTGGACAGGGCTGGGCAGACGTGGACAAACGGACGTGGACACACAGCATGAGTGGATGTTCTCAGACTGAAACACACAGCGGGCTGGACAACAGAACCGACACACGCCTAGAAGCTGCTTTTGTGAAATGCCGTTACTAAAGTGCAACTGCTCTGGTTTCACCCTCAGAATCGCAAATCTGTCGTCCCAAGCGCCACCTGCGCATTTGGTCCACTTTTTGCAGTCTTTTTGTCCTTCTTCCCAAGTAGAGAAATGTCAGCAGGTCCAGTCCGAATGGATTGCATTTTATTCTCTCTGCATTTAAGTTTTGTTACAATATGGGGGAAAAAAAACAGACCCAAAGACCCGATTAAAAATGCAGGGTGACTCAAAAGTCTGCCATCGCCCAAATACATATTTTGTCAATGCTCATTTTTGTCAGCAGCAGCACTAAGCCTGGGACCCCCTGTGAGGGGTGTGAACACCCCTCTGTCGTCTTCAGCTCAATTCCATAATTCCCGACCGCAAGGGCACCGTGTGAGCACTGTGACGTTTAAAATTCAACAAGACATTCAGTGAAGTCCACTTCTGATATCTTTGTTGGCCATGAAGTTTTACCCTCGCAGTGCAGACGTTGCGCAGCCGTGCTGAGTGACACAGGGATAAACTGAGGCCGTTTAACAGAAGGTGCTCAGTGCGCAGCCCATTCTGGACAAAGCGCAGCTGCAGACCTTCCCAGTCGGTCTGAACACGGTGAGCAACTTCATATTCTGGTACCTCTACCCTGTTGTCTCACCCTGCGCAACGAGGAACTTTTGACCGCAGTTTCTTTTTCAGGCTAAAAAGTGCGTTTCCGTTTAAAACCCATGTAGGTGGTCGTGCACGATACACGTGGCGTCTGAGGTTCAGCAGCAGCACCTGTATCCTGATGTAAAATCGGGGACCCCACTGTGCGCAGCCTGCTACTGTCGCCATCGCCAAAGGTGTGAGGTAAACTAAGGTAAACGTGAGGAAGCCTTCGGGAGATCTCACTCACCCTGCGTCTCCGCATTGCCTTGAGCTCCTCAACAGGCACCGGCTAGGGATGGAGTGAATAAGAGCAATAGTGAAATCTGACGGTGCCAGGTTTGAACCTCATCTCCATGACCCAGCTGGGGTGTAAACATGCTGTCCTAGCAAATAACCGCCCCCCTAGTCGGATTTAGGAGCATTTACAAATTGCGGGCGACTCTCCTAGGGAGTAATATGCAAAAAAAAAAAAAAAAAAAAAAATTGGAGCATTAATAACGGTCCTGCACGCCAGGTTAGCCTTTGCCCGCCAGGAGTCGTTTCCCGGGTTACTGGTGACACCCCAAATACCCCCCGAGAGGGGGTGAGCATCGCAGGGACAGAAAGTGCGAGAGTGGCGCACGTAATTATTACGCACAAAACTCTACAACCTACAGGGACCTTTATTCTTTTTAGCTTTTCACCGTTTATTTCTCAGACAAATGAATGTATATTTCCACGTGCATGTTTTTAATATCTTTACATTTTCATGAGCTTCAGCTCTGGGTACCGATCAAGTAAGGTAATGCGGATTTTACGCTGCACCAGAGTCCATCGCGACTCCGCCGCACGACAATGACCATCATTTGTTTCATTCGCTGCGACCTTCACCTCACGCAGATACTCATTTATTTGTTTGTGGCTCAGGAAAATGTTCTTGCTGGGCTTTGTTACTATCAAATAGTTGAATGCCTGCGCAATTTGTTTTTTTTCGCCCTATTACAATGAGTTTTAAATATGATCCGTAATGAGACAGTGTTCATAAGGAGGCAACGCGGAAAATTATGCTACGTTTATCACCTTAAAAAACTGCGAGAATAATTTTGAGCCCTTTGGCGCGGTGTGTGTGCCACTTGCGAGGACGAAGACACAGCAACGCACCTGAGAGCGGGAAACGCGACACCACCGACGTAGCGCATGCCAGTGTCACACGCATCTGGGTTTTTTTTTTTTTTTTTGGGGGGGGGGTGATTGTGGTGAGGAATGGCTTTCCTCCCCCACCTTCCTGTGTCCCACAACCTATTCTCCAGCAATTGAAATGTGCTGCCACTGGTCGCCAACAGGTGGAGCAGTAATTCAGGCTCCTGCCTGGTTACCTCGGTCTGATGCCGTTTAACTGGGTACCAGTATACCAGGGTAAATCCATAAATCTGCTCCAGTACAGCGGGGTGATCACGTGGGTGCGATTCCCTTTAATACAGCCGATGCGAGCGTCGCACAGATACAAAATATCACTGAGCTTTATGCTGAATGTGAATAAAAACACGTGGGTAACAAGGAAAGGAAACGTTTGGAAACTGCTATATTATTATTATTATTATTATTATTATTATTACTACCAAAATATGCTTTAAAGAGCAGAATTTTCATAAATTCTAAGACATTTAAAGACATATTATCGGACAAGGCCACTAGTTAACAGTTATATGCTGAGTGTTAACTCACCCGTTGGTTAACAGCGAGGGTATTGACACAAACAGACCCCGGTTCCCCTGCACAGAAACACCCTGAGCCCGACGGAGAACGCAGCGCAGTTAAAAAGAAGTCAGCTAATAAACAATAATTTCTGTACAACGAATTGTTTTCCATACGACTGCAGGGTCCCTTTAAATGCGAGGACAGCATTACAAGGAAAAAGGAGGCCGCGCACACACGCATCCCTCAGTGTAATTCACGTGTACTGTACATGCCTCATATTTTTGCTAGCAAAAGCTAACGATAGTAATGTAACGCACATTAGCGTGCGAGGGGCAGCTAACACGCACACGTGTTACACGATAAAAATAATAATCATAATTTTGACAATGATGACGTGAAGTCCAGGGCCCGTATTTCGCCGGGAGCTGCTACGTTCCCTTTATCTACACGAACAGAGCAGATGTGGCCCATGGGTATTTTAAAATAGATAAATTAACGTGGGACACTGAACTTGAAGAGCAGCTTTCAGGTTACTGTAAGACGGAGCCAAATTTGCGTATGCATCAGCCATATAAGACCATAGTTCATCACATTTAATTTAATGCCTCCAAAGCAAACATTTCAGTGAACACCCATTCGACGCGGCGCTCTGGATTTACGATTTCCCTGCGATTACTTTCCGATTACTTTCCGATTACCGCGCTGATCGATGATTTTATATGATGGGGTGCGGCGTTGAAAATCTTACTGCTCCGCTGCTGCGGCCTCGGCGCGTTACCACAGTGATGTACTATGTTAGCTCAGTTTTTAACTAAACAAAAAACACCATTAAACCCTCTGCACAACTGAACTCAAACGTCACAGTATGAGTTGTGCTATTTTGATAAACATTGTAAATTAAGCTTCTCATAAAGACGCATTTCGGGCCGCTGTTGCTTTTAGTCACAAACCCCGTTCACGTCAGTCTACTTCCATATAAAGTTCATCATTTCATATTAATAATCTATCATTAATATTAATATTGAACGGGCGTAGTGTGCTTGGGAATAAAAGAGATTATTTAAATGGCATAAATGCTACGTCTGTTCAAATCAAAGGGACGGCGATCTAAAATACAACTAAAATACAAATACATCTAAAAGTCACTTACAACTAGCCGATACCTGTCCTCAGTTATGTTTTAAATTATGAATTTTACGGGGAATTTTTTTAATGAACAGACATGGAGCTGCAAAATTCGAGTATGCGTGATATGTTTAATGCATTTGCTCAGTAAACGAAGTATTTGAAAAAGATTAGAAAATAATAAGTACATTTGGAAAAGATTAAATCGCGGCGGACGATCCGATTTTACACACGATCGGATGGATAAACAAGTGAGCTTGAAGGCCTCGCACAGGAGAGCTCAAACTGTCTCCAGGTGTGTGTGGCGGGGGTGTCCAGGGGGGGACCCCACCGAGCGCCGGAGAGTCCATACATTCAGAAACAGCGTCTGGAGTCTTGAGCAAAAAACGTGGACCCCGCGACAGTTCCGCACCCATCCGTCCACACTGGCGGTCCCGCGGTGTCTTTTCGATAGAAAAGTGGAAACCAGCGTCTCTTGAGAAGGACGAACGGGGCGAACGGGAAATAAATACATGACGGCGCTGTCCCGTGGGTCACTGGTTGGCGGCGGCGCAGGCGGACAGCGTCCACGCAGGGAGGCAGTACGTGTACGGGTAATAGTAGGGCGCCTGCAGGCCCAGCAGCGGGGGTCGCAGCACCTCCCCCGGGCTGTACTGTCTCTGGTCGTCCCGCACCAGCACCTTCACCGCCACCTTCTTGGCTGCCGGCGCCGAAGCCAGCAAGTCGGCGGCCATCTGGCGACGTTTGGTTTTGTACCTGCGGTTCTGGAACCAGATCTTCACCTGGGTCTCGGTGAGCTTCAGCGAGGCGGCCAGGTCTGCGCGCTCGGGGCCCGACAGGTAGCGCTGGTGGTTGAAGCGCCGCTCCAGCTCGAACACCTGAGCGTGGGAGAAGGCCGCCCGGGAGCGCTTCTTCCTCTGCTTGGGCTGCTCCGCTCCTCGGTCGGGGCACGACGGTTCGTCCTCCGCACCGGCGGCGCCTGAAAGAAGCAGCACTTTGGGTGAAACGCAGGCTCCGGGCTGGAGGCTCCTCCACACGCGGAAGCGGACGACGGAACCGCCGCATCTCTCTCGCGAAATATTCGGCAAGGGCGGCGGCGGAAACAGCTCGGTGTCAGGGTTTCATTTTAAAATGAGCTTCGTATGTCAAAATGTGGTCCGTAATCCAGTTATTATAACTGGAAAAGACTAGGAAGTAAATAAAAGTATTACTCACTATCATATGAACATGTGGCACTTCGGGCTTTTGTAAGATTAAGAAAAAAACTGCAAATTACTTAACAAATTGTTTTAAACTGCTTGAGCACATAATAACTACTGAGCGACATATATATAAATATTAAGTGATGTATGGGATTCATAACAAACACAGAGTGCTTCATATATAAATTGCATCATATCTAACTGTATAAAAGTGTTCAGTTATTTTTCAGTCACATCCACTGCGCCAGCTTTCCCCAAAAATAGATATTTTAAGCATTTTGAAAATATTTCGCAAACGTTTTTAACGCTTTACCAGTTTAGAGAGCATTGGAGGCGTTAAGGGGTATTTTTCAAGTCTCCTTTGTCTGTGAAAATTCCATATATAACGCACTTACATTTCCTTTGGCGTAAATTAAATATTTTACAGCGAATGAGGACAGTTGTCGGTCTATTTTCAAACGTGGCACATTTGTGTATGATTTTCAAAGATTATTGTAAAAGATTTAAAAAACAAGCAGGAATAATTTCCACGTGTGAAGATGGCTGATAAAAGTCTGCTGTGTAAACAAACGCGGCTGTTTCGCTGTCTCAAAAGTACAAAAGGCGCTCCGATAATAATAATAATAATAATAATAATAATAATAATAATAATAATAGTAATAATAATAATAGTAGTAGTAGTAGTAGTAGTAGTAGTAGTAGTAGTAGTAGTAGAAAAGTTTTAACAAGAGTCTAATAAAAGGCAACGACGCTGAATCGATTTTTCCTCGGATTTCCTGTCTGATCGAAGAGGACCGCGCTCACCGGAGACGCGAGCCGACAGCTCGCAGTCGCTGAGCGCCTTGGCCGCGGGGGAACTCCTCTCCCGCTCCTGCTCCCGCTCCGGCTCCCGCTCCGGCTCCATAGGGTTCCGTGCAGCGCCCTCCAGAGCCGCCCTCCTGCTGTCGCCGTCGCCGTCACTCAGAGCCGAGTCCGAGTCGGAGCTCCTGCCGCCGCCGCCGCCGCCCTCGTCCTTGTCTGCCTCCAGGCCGCCCAGGATCTTCCAGCAGGGCGCCTTGGGCAGCAGCACTTCCAGCTCCTCCAGGTGTCTCTTCTCCTCCTTTCTGTTCAGGATGGCTTGTATGGAGAACGGCGTCAGGACGCTGCTGCGCACAGCCATCTTATTTATTCCAAGTTTCTTCGCCTTCTTCAAAAGATTGCTGCGATATTAATATTAATAATAGTAATAATAATAATCATAAATCACGGCCGGGTGCGGAGATGCGTGCGAGGACAGTGCCCTCCTCCTTCCCCTCACGCAGCTCGAGGCGCTGCTCCGCTCCCCGGCTGAGCTCGGAGTCTCATCGCGGCCCCGCAGCTCCCGTCCGGCCCCGTCCGGTCCCGTCCCGTCCCGTCCCGTCCCGTCCCGTGTGGTCCGGTCCGGTGCCGCCGCCCGCTCTGCGCCCCGCCGCTCCCAACCTTTTCAGCGCAGTCGCGCCGCGGGCCTCGCCTCTGAGCGACAGCCGCCCTCACGGCCTGCCATTGGGCAGCGCTTCAAACTGCCGCCACGTGATTGGTGCGGCCTTAACCGAGGCAGCCAATAGCAAGCGACACCACAAACTCACCTACCGAGTTTTAACCCATTCTCTCCCGCATACTTTTCATTTGCGTTCAATGTAAGGGAAACGCACGTTTCTATTATTTTGTCTTCATTTCCTGCTTCTTCTTTTCGCCCTTTGAAAGTCCTCAACATTGTTACAAGTGGAGCATGTAATAATGGTGCAAATTCTCTGTCCAAATCACAGCGTGCTTTATTATCAACATTTATTATTTTCGATTATATGGCAGACCGCTATACATTGAGGCGTCCCAAGACTTTGACAATATCAGCCACTCAGGTGCAATTTTTTTTTCCTTTTTTTAAATTGATTATTCTCTGGAAAAATGTTCTAATTTATGCTTGTGAATTTAAATTTTATTTGCCGGTGTCCACAGAATGCGAAATAGTTGTGCACGAAAATATTACGAGCAAAAAGGCTCGAGAAAATACTCGATGGCTTGGGACATGTATGGCGGACACGGGCGATTTCTGAATGCCTTTAGCACGAGTTCTTAAACTGTAATATTTTTTAATCATAACTGAGGATTTGACGCAGATGGCTTAATAACATACATTTTAGAGGTTTTGTATTTCTTTACATGCTATGCATTATATAGTTAAATTATGTATAGTTAATAGATATAGCATTTGATAATATAAATAAAATTCATATTAAACTAGAGATATTACAAATGAAAAGGGAAATTTCACTTACAGACACCGGCCAAAAAATAAAATATACGGCAACAGCAAACGTAACGTTCGGCTTGAAAATACTTTCCCGTGAAAACATTTTTCACTGCAGTATTTCACGGGAATGTACATACATTTGCTCTCATTTTGAAGATTGTGTTTATTGCGGAAATTTCTTTATTGTTTGTAATAAAATTGTACGGACGAAAATAAGAAGGTAATTGACGCAAATAACGCGTTTATGTAACATAATTTAATGAAGTTTTCGGCAGTGCGCGATTATTTGGCACAGGAGCAGAACTGTCTGGGGTCAGTTATTTTGTTAATAAATAATAGCAATATTAACAGCAACAATAATAATAATAATAATAATAATAATAATAATAATAATAATAATAATAATAACAACAACATGTGTATTTAAGTCGGCAAACCTGACAGTGCCATATAATTAACAGTAAAATCGCATCTTTAATAATAATCATTTATTTATAAGACGGCGTGCAGCGACGACGGTACCCGGTGTTTCCAGTAAATTTAGGGCTGAAATAATCGCTCCCGCGCTTCAGGCACCTGAGAGCGAAAATAATTTTCGGGGCAGAAGCCTCATTGAAATAAGGCGATGTCCTATTATCGGCAATTGTCAGTGAGTATTAATGCTGTCTACGTTGTGGCTAAAATAAGACCGCAAAGGCTGACGCCCGGGGTTGCCGCTATGCGAACCGCTCGGGTCCGACACGGACAGCTGCGAAATTCCCTTATTTGTTCTTCTTCATTAATGACCATTAATGACCATTAATGGCCATCAGTGCCCTGCTGTGATTTGCGCGTGCGCTGTAGGTGTGGTACAAAACGCTCCCTCACGCCGGTGCAGGTACCGTGTTTTACTGCGTCCCTCCGCTGCCCTGCTTCTACCAAGCGACGTGGCCCTTTCCCACATAAGCATAAATGCGCATTACTTGACCTTTGGTGCAGAAGACTGCTGACATGCGTCAGTATTGGCGTTTTTTCCCCAGTCATTGTCTAAGGAGACTCGCATGACCAACTTTACTCTGATTTACCCGTTTAGGCGCCAGGGTGAGAAAGAACGCTGGAAAAGGGCGCTACCCGGGAGCGGCGCTCGAAAGGCGGAACAGCGAACCACCCGGCTTGTGTCGCCCCCTAGCGGACAGCAGCAGGACGCGGCGTTTCCCACCTGAGGCGCAGGTTCGGCAGCGCAGTCGGAGGCTCAAGGAAGCGTCGCCGGCGACAGCGTTCATAAATACATGTAGCCGTGCTTCCATCACATTTTGTGCAATTTGAATTAAAAGGAGAAAATGTCACGGACGGCACAGACATGTGCAAATGTGGCCAATTGCTGTAGACCAACAGGGCTGCAGTAATAACGGCGCGTTTGTGCTGCTGGTCGGACCTCCGTCCTCCTGCGACTCTTGTTCATATTTTCGCTGTTTTCTGGCATAACCCCACCGATAAGCAATATTGCTGACTGAAACTGCTGCTTACCCTTCGCTTTGAATGAGTTTTTTTTTTTTTCTTAAACAAAACAAACGTTGTCTTGCTTCTATTTTATGAATCAATGTGAAAATACAAATATAGAACAATGTTTTTAATATCACTCTAATAAACCTAACGAAAATGAGTATTAAATCACTGCATGGGGTTTAATGCAATCGCCAATTCTTTCATAACAACTAAAATTATTACAAAGTGCTTTCCGAACGATGTGTATTTCTTCCAAAATAGTTACTGGTTTTACTTTCGAAATGTATCTTTGAAAGGGAACTTTATTTTAATTTAGCAACTATATCTTGAATGTAAAACTGGTTTGTGATGCTGACTCGAAACAAAACGGATGTTACACAAAAATATTTTTACAAGTAATTAAATGTGAACTAAATTGAACTTCATTACTTCATTTCAGGTAAATTAAAAATGGATTTTCATATTTTCTGTTACTGCGATTGTCAAAAATACTAATAATTATTATTTGTATTATATTCATATGATCACTTTGTGTTTGATATGAATTGACGATGACAAGAACAACAACAACAATAATAATAATAATAATAATAATAATAATAATAATAATAATAATAATAATAATAATAATAATAATGGCAGCAGTTTGCCACAAGTAGACCACTTTGTGTTAGATTTTTTCACCGTAAATACTGCAGTCTCAGTCCTGGGTACTGAGTACTCAATTCAGAGGAAAATCAGAGTCTGCGACCTGCCCACAGCGTTTCTTCTGCCCTGATCCAGTGTAAATGGACGCTGGCAGCACACAGGGTGACACCGGGCAACCCACAGGGCACGTGGAACCACGACTTGTGACCCCCAACACCCCCCCACCTCCCCCAAGGACCCCATTTCAAAATTGCATTCAGATGTAGAACTGCACGGCTACTGCCAAGTGTCATTTAAATAAATGCCCTCAAGTCTTGTTTTTGTGTCTTTCCAAATATCAAATCCAAAAATGTGCTTCAGTGTTGCCCTTAATCAAGCAGCGAGCGGAACAGCGGAGCTCAACAAGCCTAAGTGTGCTTTTAGGCCCGAATAACAGCTGCTGCTCTCAGGAAGAAAAATGATCTCCTCGTGCTAAATGGACGGATTCTTTGGGGCACCGCAGCTCTGACGCTGTCAGCCGAACCGCCGGTTGAAGGGCAAACAGCACCGACGGCTCCCTGGTAGCCGGTCTACATTAGAGGCTCCACTGCAGGGGACGCCCTTCGGTGGGGGACAGTTACAGTCCCATTAGGACATGCAGGGGGGGAAGTGATTTATTGGCGCCAACAGAAAGGCGTTGTGATGAATGAGCTACAGGGAGTGGCCGGCCTGGCTGCAGGAACCAATTCATTGTGCTGGTACTCCAGTGCTGAAGAGCTTTCTGCTCGCCTTCTCCATGCACTCGGGACATCAATAAAAATGTCAGCAGAAGAGAAAATGTTCCTCAAGTGGATGTGTCGTTTCGGTCGACCAGACGCTGCCATGTTCACACATTATTGTTCCAATCCCCATCATAAAGTAAACCATCTCTTGGACTCCGTTCAGCAAACAGCTGGATTAAACTTCCTTCAGGAAGAACCAAACTGAGCAACAAAAACAACACCTGAGGAGATATGAAATGGCCTCCAGCAGTGACAGCACCTCCACTGATGCACGCAGTTGTCACTCAATACTCCAAATTACTCCGAATAAACCATGATGCAAAACCGGTTCTTTGTCCATCACTTGGTTGCTCCCGTAAGAGACAAGAACTTCAGAATTGGATGCGATGACTGCAGGGAAACCTCTGTGAATTCAGGTACTCAGCTCAAACTGCGTCAAACAGGTGTTCAGTGTCAGAAAGGCTGTTTGGAAAGTCGGCAGTGATAAGAGGAGGAGGGCAAGAGGAAACGGTGACTGTGCTTCGTGGGTCCGAGAACCGACAGAAGAGACAACAGGCCAGCAAAAGACGACCATTTGATAAAATTGAAATGCACTCTCAAGTAGCTGAGCAATGGAGCAGAACACCATTTCACATCTAGTGCAAACTGAAAGGCAACAAACCGCAATGACATGTTCATTGAGGTGCCGGTCACCTTCAGCAGCGACGCGGCAGCCTGCCAAACACTTTTCAAACATACTGCTACTGCGTGAAAAAAGAGTGAGGATTGATGGTGCTGTGTTACACAGACTGGTAAAGTACCAGTAAACATGGGGCACACTCTCAGGAAACTGGACTTTGCTCACTTTGTTCAGTCAGCTGACAAGTTTAAGCAGGAAGCAGATGCGTCTTCCCAGCTCTTCTGTTGCAAAAACGAGATGTGGGTCCCTTGCGTCCAGGTCACGCAATACAACCGCTGGCCACGTGTACTCAAACTTGTGAGCGGCACCACATGTCCACGTCATTAACTTTGCATCAAGCCGGTCAGCTTCGTAGTCGGCGGTGCAGCCGCATCAGCGCTGACGCGAGTCCGCGTGAAAACACCTTCCTGGTGTCGATTTACTGCTGCCAGGTTCATAAACGTCTCCATTGCAGGGCCGAGTAACTGAGAGCCGCACTGTTAACGCTCTCCTTCCTGTCCAGCAGCCGGCCCGTCCAGCTAAGAAGTTCTTTCCACATTTTGTCCTTATGCGACATTAACAATTTCATTATAGATGCACAGGCAGCCGTCCATAAACAGACCGGCACATTGTTCAGCCGCCAGTTCAGGTGGCAAGAGAAACTGCTAAAAAAGGTGTTAGACTAATATTTAGTGCTGGATTTTTACCCCAGGAAATACCTGTGGAGAACACCTAACTGAATCGCATTTACTTCTCCCTGAAGCACGCCTGTTTGGAAAATGCTCGCTTCGCCACATTCCACTTATTTACTCATTTCACGAAGAACTCCCAGGCCTCGGTTATTTAAATCAAGCGGTTCCTAGTACTTAATATGTAAACGATTCAGACATATTTCAGTCCTGCCGCATTACTTTCATCCACCATTAGGAAGGAGGAATGTCCTCCCCTGCGTGCTAAACTGTTTACCCATCTCACACTTGAAGTAATTCCGCCGCTCCATCCAAGAGGCGACTAAGCAGCTCGCAAGTTTGCCGAAAAACGGCGTGGCCGTAAAAAAAGCGAGGGAAACGGACCGTGCAGCTCGCTGGCATGGACGAGCTGCGAGGTTCCACCACAAAGACCAGAATCACACCTTTCTCTAACATTACAGCTCTGAGTCCAGCTCTGTGTTGATCATGGGAATTGGGCTGCTGCTGTTCTCCGCTGTCAGTAATGTGTTTGGACTGAAGTGCTGCACTTTATAAAAATGCCCACCTCATCACGTTTTCTGCCCATTTAATTCATTAAACCTGTTTCTTTCGGGATCTTTGGGATGGTTTGTTTCTGATGCATTCTAAAATTTAAATTTACCTGGAGATGTCGCCATCCTCGGGTTTCCGGGAGCTGCGGCATTCAGGGCGTCAAGGGTGACGTCCATGATGGCAATGCCACACTTAAACCCAGGTTCAATACCAGACTTATGCTTGGAAGAGCCCGTTTGATCACCAAACGCACCTTCTTTACCTTGGCCCTTGATTTCAAACGGCTGCTGAGGAGACAGCCTGATGCTTTAAACCTTTCTACCTAATCATCTGCAGATCTCATGTGGTCTCACCCGTGTTCTGTCACCGGAGTGTCATCTTTCCACCAGTTCTTACCCACAGTGACTTGGCTGTTGCTCTAACCCACTGCTGTGGTCCTCTTAGCATTCTGTCTGGATTTGCCACATTTGTCTGAGAGGTTTTGCTCTTTCTCAACCCTCTCCCCCTTTCAGGCATGATCAGGAGCTTCCTCTTTCTCCTTGCACCAAATTTCCTTACAGCTGTTTCAGAGGAGCTCCTCACGCCACTGCTCCTGGTCTTCAATAAACTGAATAAGTCTTTCTCTGCACTGAAAGCTTCTCAAAGTCTCAAGGCTCAAGGGAAGCTGCTGTACAGCCCTTCTAAATGCTCTTCCTTTTCTGACTCCATGTCAAATGAGTCAAAAGTGAGAGCAGAAAGTGCAGCACAGCAGCAGAGAAGCCTGTACCTCTGTTTATAACACTGTGTGCAACTGTTATTAATGCTTCTTGCTGCATTAATAACAACTGTACTCTGGGTCAGACCGATGTTAAGCAGTTTGGGGTTAGGGGCAAAGTCATGCTGGAGCCGGAAAGGAGCTTCCTCTTCTGCAAAGTGTGACCACAAAGCTGGAAGCACACAGTTGTCTACAATGTGTTTGTGTGCTGCATGGATGTGGCTGAAAGTAGAAGGGGGGGGGGTGCACATACTTTTGGCTGTACAGCGTACACAGCAACAAACCGAATGAGGAGGAGCAAAAGAAATTGGGCTGCTACAGATACATCAATGTCCTTTATACAACGATCATTGTGCCAAGACATAAACACATTTTCTTGGAAAACCTGGAGACCTTTAAAGTGGCTGTATTGTTCCAAGCAGGGAAGTTTATCCATGTCAATGTTTCATAAGGGATAAAATTAGCAATAAGGTGAATTTTGAAAGGCTTCTTTCCTGAGATAACTTTGCCCCAAGACAGAAGTGCACAATGAATGTAAGTGGAAAAAAATGTAAAGGACAGATTTAATGATAATTTTGCAGTTTGTATTGCTGGGCTAAACTGTAAAACAGCACAGAGGCAAAAGCGTCAACACAGGTGTTCCTTTCAGAAGCAAAAAAACATAAAAAAAAGAAAAAAAAAAAGGCTCAACATTACATTCACAGAATGAATATAAAACCTGTTTGTGTACGATGCAAAAGAAATTCAGGAGCTCTACAGAAGCATTTAAATTATGAATCATATGTAAAATGAGCGGCAACTGTTTTTTTATGTCACATGTAACACTTGAACAAAGTGAGTTCAACATCTGCTTGAGTGAAACCTGCAAGGTGTTACGCAGCTGCTGCCTCCTAGCAGTTCACACTGCAGCATCGATGTCTGATGCAGGGGCCCTGAACCAAGCACCTCTGCAATGTGGTGGCAGGAGTGGAATCTGAAGTGCGCAGTGAAGACGAGGCCCTTTGGTCAACAACAACATCTACATATAGGCTGTCCAGGGCTGCCTGTTATGCCCCACTTCATACCAGCCATATTTTAACCCTGGTTAAACAATGAATCGCACAGTAACATTTTTCTCAATTTTCAACTGTTTGCTAGAGAACAATCAACTCTGTACTTACATGTTCTCTACATGATGTCAGATATTTACAATTAAAAGCAGGGAACTGAACACCAGTCCAAGAAGCAGGCCTTATCTAGTTTTATGCAAGTCCTCTCCTTCATTTATCGTTTGGATCTCTTTGCAGGTGGCTCCTCTGCCTTCTGTCCGCCTCTGGTGCGAGTTGAGGGGGGACTGGCCTCGCGTTTACGTCCCGGCCCCCTGCTCACTCTGTAGGGAAAGATGATACTGCACTTTGTCCCAAGAGCAAAAAAACAGAATTAAAAAAGAAACTGTTTGAATGTGCACACACTGTGGCTTACACGCACAACCATACACATGCACACGTCTCCATACCGAGTCACTTGCGCGGTCTCCTCCTTCCCCACGAGTTTACTCAAGGCACGAGTGGACGGTTTATTCGGTTTGTTCCTGAAAGATGGTGAAAAACAGCTGATTGTTTTAATTCTGACTCAAAAACAGCAGGTTTAAACTTTGAGATGGACAGTAACTTTACCAGCTCAGCACATACAGCAAAACTGTGCAATATGCAAGGCGGGGAGAAGGTGGTTAACAGTAGTTAAGATTTAAGTTGATGGTTGCGAGTTCAGATGCCAAGAGATGTCCAGATATTGCGCAAAGCTCTGGCACCTGCATAAGTATTTAACGTTGCTGCATTTTGGGCCTGCAGAGCTGAGTCTTTACCTCTCCGCCTCCAGGCGAGATGCAGACCTTGTAGTGGCCCTTGTCTGGGTCTCTTCCTCATCTTCCTCCTCCTCAGTTTCCTCTTCCTGTTGTCGCTCGCCCTCTGCCTCTGCTACCCTTTTCTCCTTCTTCTCTGACAGAGTCTTATCTGCATGAGAAACATGACTAAGGTGATATTCCGCCAATAGATTTTAAAGCAGCAAAATAATTATTGACAACAGAGAGGCATACAGAGAAAATGGCAACTGCAAAGAAGCGCAGTCTGGACCAAATTAATATTGGTCTTTATACACCAGGCTTTAGCCAACTCTGGTTGACAGTTTTAATATTAAAGTAGTCTGTTGTGAAGATTTTGACACAGCGCATGGCAAATTAACATGCTTATTTCTACAGCATGCACATGGTACAGCTCAAGGACTACTGTGAGTCTTCTGCACCAGCTTTGTCATTCTGTTTGTACCTGACTCCTCCATGGCCACTGCTGCTACTGCTTTGGGAGGCCTTCCCCTGCGGCCTGGCTTCTTCTCTCTGGGCAGCTCCTGGACTTCCTCCTGGGACGGTACAGGGAAAAGTGTGAATTAGCTTCTGTCCTCCTGCTCTCAAAACCTTACACACCTTTGGATCTGCCTCACTGGTGCCGAGTCTCACATTGTCAGTCTTATTGTCAGCTGAACTTGCATCCTTCCCATCCTCTTGATCATCAGACTGGCTCACTGAACACAGCAGAAACGTAGTCACACTCTGGTCTTTTTAGGACAAAAGCTGTACTTGAACTGAGTGACAATACACAATCCCATCTCACCACTGTCCTCCCGACGAACTTTTGCTGCCCGGCTCATTGGGCCATCTCTCTTATCTTCTGCTCCTTCAGTCTGATGCTCCTTCAAAAACACAGAGTTGAACAAACAAAGCTACAATCTTTGTAACTTTCCATGTCCAAGCATTGACAGAGCCATGTTAAAGCTAAAGAGGTAATGGCATAATGAGGCTTCTCCCAAGGAAGTTAAAATCCCATAAAAGTACGTAGTCTTTACCCCTCCTGACTCTAGAATGTCTTCAGATCGCCTCCTCTTCACAGCAGGCCTACCTGTGAGGGGGAAAACAAGCAGCTTTGTGGAAAAGGAAAGTGTGTCTTTGCTAAAGAAGAAAACATTCTCCTATTAAGTTCTCACTGGTGCCATCAACCTTCTCATAGGTGGACTTATCTATTTTGCCAAAACCTCCATAAAATGACCTGAACTCTAATTCCTGTGCAATACTTCTGTCTCCTGCTCCTTACTGCCTTAGACTGAGACTGGTTATGGCTGTAAAAGTATGAATGCATTCTGGGCCCGCAGTTGAACAACAGACTTCACTGTATTTTATTGTTCTTCATGACTTGTACTACCTTGGATTCATGCATGTGCAAGTGGCAGTAAAGGGTTTTATTTTTTTTTCTCCCCTCTTTGAAGCAACCTGGTGATCTTCCCTTTTGCCAAAGGTACATAGTAGCAGAGGAATTTGATTATTGCTGGACTTAATATATTACTATAAATTGGATTTTGTACATATCTTTGGCAGCGTCTCACAGAAACGCAGGGCTGACACCAGCTCCTCTGGTTCACCAAAAAATAGCACCCAAATCACCTCAGCTTCATATAACACACACAGTGCTAAATACCAGGAGCTTGATTTATAAAGGGGATCCTGACACCTATCTAACCCGTCCTAACCCCCGCACGCTTACCAACCGCTACTCACCAGCTAACTAGCGTCCACCAACCATAATGCCAACCATGGTGTGGCGCAGCAATGGCGCGTCATCTCATCGGGGTTATCAAGTGGGCACCTTCCTTCGTCGGCGTTTCGTCGAATTATGCCCACGACACCTCCAGAAGGCTCAACCGCGGCTCAGGCGTCCCGGAGCTGCTCCCCTCCATTACCGCACGCACCACTACGCCACCCCGCCGCTTCTCACATTACGGACTCTTTACCTCAGCGTCCTCACCCTCACCGCTCTTTCTACCCGCCGACTCAAAGGAAGAAGCCCCTCGCCACCTACTTTACTTCAACTACATCGCCTGCTAACAGCTAACCGCCATCACACCTATTCGCTAACAACTATACGCCAATACACTAGCCGCCATGACACCTACGCGCTAATGCATTTCATACTGCGCCACAGCTCTGCAGATTATAGAGCAAAAAATGTGCTCTTACAACAATGATAAACTTTCAAAATGCCAATTTCTTAACACACTGTCCCTGATTTTCAGATTTGACTACTATTGTTTTAAAACCGCCGTTTCTTTAAATTTGCTCTGATGCTGAAAAACACCAGGGCTTTTAACTCTACAGTAGATTATTGTACTACTCACATGCGTCTGTTGGTTCCTTTGACTCTGAACTTTCGAGGTCCTTCTCTCCACCTGCTCCATCATCAAAACATAGGATACAGTAATTACAATTCAATAAAGCCAAACAGTATTTAAATGGCACCAATGAAACACACACACTCCCCCAGTCACACATTCAAAAACCAAGACATCTTACTAGTCAGACTTTTGATCTGGTTCAGATGACTGGTTAACGGTTCAACTTATCTCTTGAAAATGTATGTCACACATAGAAGCTTACCTGAGGATGCCCTGCCAACACCTGGAGGTCGGCCGACACGTCCACGTCGACCACCTCTCCTTGCTGCACTTTTCTCCTCTGGTTCCTTCTGAGATAGGAAAAAAGCTCATTTTACTCACATTTCAAACTCTGCACAAAAAAAAATCCCATCACTTATTACTAGACCCCTGACATACCATGTCACTGGACACCTCAGGCTCACTATCACTTCTCCTCTGCTGGTTACCTTGAGGTAAAATGCAATACCCAATTAAGCACAAGCAGACATCCTACATAATCTTCCAATATAACAATGTGCCATAAAGATTTTGTTTACTGTAGAATCCTTGAGTCTGATTTGCAATGTATTTGTGAATGCACCATGTCTTGTGGAACAGAGTGGTTTAATATATACAATGCGTAGAAACATGTCAAAATCATCTTGCATTCCACCCTGAACAGCACTACAGTCATCAGTGACCCTGTACTTTAATGTAAATATGTCATGCTTTGTGGTAGTGTGTTGTGCTGTAACATTAGCAGAACTGCTCACTCTTAGCAGCATTCAAACGGCGACCTCTCTGCACTGGCATTTTCTCGGATTCCTGCACAACAGAACAAAAAACATATTTACCTTTAAGGTCAAACTAGTTGTCTTTAAAGAAGAAACTTTTGAAATTAGCCAGTTAGTTCAGTAAATGTTGAACCCCTTGCTATGTGTTCTTATTTCCCAGATATTAGTATACAAGTCTGCACTTAATATTTCTGGCACAACAGCAACAGAGTCTAAAATCAAACCTCTTCTACACTTTCAACTCCTTCCTCATCCTCTTCAGGTTCTTGAGATGATGATCCTGCCAAAAGAGAACATGATTAAAGTGCAAAATACTGTAGTCTTGGATCCAGTTAAGTTCATATACAGTACAGCAGACTTTAAATAACATAGTTTACTTGTCTTCCTCAATGGTGACACCTTCGTTTTGACAGATCTTTCACTATGCAGCACTTTTGACTCTGTCAGCTTCTCACTTTCTTCATCCTAGTGCAGAGCGAGAAACAATTTACATAAGCAATGTATTAACTGATAACACCACTTATGCAAATCTACATGAAGATCTGCACACACACACACACACACACACACACACACACACACACACACACACACACACAAAAATCAAATAAACAGAAAAGAAGGAGAGAATAATAACCAAACCTTTCTGATGTTGTACATTACAAAGGCCTACACTCACACTCTCGGATTTTGGTACAGGTCCTGCAGAAACATCCTCCTCACTGCCCTCCTTCTGGATCTTGCCTGAAGGGGAAAAGGTGCAACCAGGTCAAAAAACTGATAAGCCACAGGCTCATGTGTGAGCGCAATAGATCTGCTCCCCTAAGCTGGGTGGCCCATACCGGATTCCCTCTGCAGCACAGAGGTAGCACTTTTAGGAGGCCTCCCCCTGCGGGGCCTTGTCTCTTTCACCTCCTCCAACTCTCCCTCCTGGTTGGGGGAAGACAGAAGGAGCATTATCTTTCTATATAGCCAAAAACTATTACATAAATATAACATTTCTATACCCTGAAGCAGTTTGTTTCCATTTGTGAAGTTGTACTGATCCAAAAACACACTTTCCTTCAAAAAAGGTTTTAAATCTGTCACTCCAGTGCATTTAAATCCACTTACCTCTGTAGATGGCTCTGAAGCTATATCTTTGCTCTTGCTCTCCCTGGAAAACATTTTACCTGCACAGAAAATAAAAAAGGGCAGACATATGAAGAACAGGGACATGTACTACACATACAAAAGCTGAAATCTGAAATTTACTTGGCCTTTTGACAATAACATTCAACCTTTTTACCCTCCTGAAGACTTCTTGCCAGACACAAATATCATATTTACCACTTTAAATAATGAAGACAGGGAAATGAAAAAGCCACGTACTGGCATCCTTGGTCATGACAGATTTCTGACTGGCCTGCCTCCCCTTGCGCGTCACTCTCCCCTCTGGCCTTCCCTCCTAATCACATATTACAAAGGGAATGGAAAGAGTTTAGCTGCACTGTCAACTCATGTCAAAACGTCTGATAAAATCAAGGACAGAAGAAGTCCTTACCATCTCTGCTGGTTCTGATCCCTTCTCCACTTCCTGTCCATCTGACTTAGTAATGTTGCCTACAACACAAAAATCAAAATCCAGAAATAAAGTTACTCTTACAAGAAACACCATTCCATGGAAATTGCCTGACAAGCATTCGGGAAGACAGACAGGTAGACACACATACTAGCTTGTTTGGCGAGTTTCGGAGGTCGGCCTCGGCGAGTCTCTTTCATTTGTTGGTGCTGCTGCAGATGAACTTCCTTTGGAGAGAAAACGTTTTTCAGTCTTTTACAATTGCATTTCCTCATAATGCACCTGCATTCACCTTCATGCTCGTAGTGCCTTTCACACAGTCAGGTAGCACATTACAAGAATGTGCTATAACCCTTTGGACACGGCACAAAGGACACGTTTGAGAATACAAATTGAGCCTGAAATTCTTTCAAGAAAGAGCAGACATTGGCAGTGAGACTGACCCTGAGGGGATCAAAACGGTACTCTCACTCTGAATCTGAGTCAAAGAAGCTGCTAAAGCACAAGGCTCTTGTAAAGCAGAAGTAATGGTTACAAAATCAGAAGCTTACCTGCTTGCCTTTCTCTTCAGTGTCTGAAATCTCACGCTGTTTCTCTTCTGTACAAGGACAAAGAAAACACAAGTAAATGTGAATCTAAAGCAAAGACAAATCATATCAAAATTTGAACACCTGTGTGTAGATTATGTGGCAAGGACAGTACGGAGCTACGTGAGCCAAAAAACAATACTTTATATTCTTACCCAGATTTCCTCCAAAGTGACTTTTATCAGTTTATGATTTAAAATACAGCCCATGATGCATGTATTCTTATTTTTAATTCAACAGTTTTGTCATATGCAACTACTAATGTTTTAAAACCACCTGTATTGTGTAAAACCTCAATATTTGAACCCTGTACACAACAACTAATCTTTAGATTAATAAGGTATGGGTGTGGAAATGTATATCCAAAATTTTTTAAAAAGGATTCATAATATTAAAGATTTTTTATAAAAATGTGAGGGGGAAAAACTGCTGCTTTTAATAAAATTGGGGGTTTAAAACTACTGTAATCTGCAACAAAAATAAAGATTTTTCTCCAGAGGTTTATTTTTCACCTCTTCTTTGCACCTGGAGGGTTTTCCTCTCCAAGATTGCCCACTGGCTTACCCATATAATTAACTGTATATCTGTTACCTTAGAAATCAAGAATGTGTTTGATACCACTTCTGCCTTTATGGTAAATTCCTTGAAAGTTTACTCTGTTGAAGCCTGGTAAGGGTACTCAGTAAAAAATAAAATGCAATTTATTATTTGTATTTAAAATGCAAAATCCAAATGTGCTCAATTTGGAAATGTTTTAAACAAAAATCTGGAATGAAAAAGTTTGAAAAAGTTTGTTTCCCTCTTGAATTTGGTAAGTTTCTGTGATGTCGCCTCTTGAGATCTAAATGTTCAGATCACTGACCCCAGTGCAGGTTTCAGGAGGAATTTTATCCATCTCTATTCTGCTCCCATTACTTAACACTGCCTATTTAACTCCGACGTGTCTAAAAGTATTAGGATGTCCTGCAGTAAGGGCAACACTGGGCCTGAAACTCAGTCATGAGGTCATGGCCTGCGAGGGGTGATCTGATGTTTGAACTAATTTGTTAGCTCAAACTCCAAATTGACGAGAGGCAGAAAATAGTGCATTTTTCACAGTCGGGGTGGGGGGGTTCTAGGTGGTATAAATGATCCTTTTTTCTATTTTCCAGAACCGTACACTTGTGTGGCCAGAGTCAACTACAAGTGTACAAGGGAGGCTCTTACCACTTTCTGAGAGAGTTGCCGATGTCTGCTGGGGATGCCCCCCTCCTTTTCCGCCTCCATCCTCTTCATCCTGCACAGAAGACCACACCGAGATTTGTCATGTGATTTCCTGCCACATCTAACAGGTATGCACACTTTTAGAAATCAATTTGTGCAAAATATAATGCTTAAGATACAGGAGAATCTTTCTTTTTCATTTATTTTATTGTTTTGTCTGCCATTTTAAGTTACAAAAAAATTAAAAGATAGTATGGTGGAATAGCAGTAGTCCTGCAGCATCAAAGCTCCCAGGCAGCAGATTTGGAAATGGGTTCAATTCCAGCTCAGTTTGTGCAGCCTTTCCATGTTCACTCTGTGTTTTCTTCAGGTGCTTCAATTTCCTCCCAGTCCAGAGACGTTTCATGTCGTACGTGAAGGTGTGTGTGTGTGTGTGTGTGTGTGTGAGAGAGATCTTTGTGACAAACTGGTATCTAGTCCAAAGTGTGCCCTGCTTTATCACAGATGCCAGACCACAGTAACCCTGCATTAACCACTTAACAGAAAAAGGATAAATGAACTAAAAAAAACTATCCTGCTGAAATACATTTTCAATGGAAATATACAATATTATCATGATTGCATTCAGGCCAAGATAAGAAGCAGAAACTGGACATGGAAGGTACACAAAAGTATAAGCTTATGGGGGAGGTCAGTTAGACAACACTAAAGCTGTGAGGACTGTACTCACATCAGCGCTGCTGTGAAACTCCATGCCATGGTTTGAATCAGCAGAATCAGCCTTTTGGCTTGCAGAGATGTGATCAGAAAACATAACATCAGGGCCTGAAGATGTGCTTTTGGCAGACTTTAGAGATACTGCTACATTGTCTTGGTCAGAAGACATGGCTTCGAGGGACTCCGGTGCAACGGTGGACTCTAGTGCCACAGCAGACTTCGGTGCCTGTTCCGAGGTGAAGGTGGCTTCAAGGGACTCCCGTCTCTGTTCCTCCCGTCCCTGTTCTGAGGACGCGGCGGCTTCGAGGGACTCCCGTCCCATTTCCGAGCACGCGGGGGCTTCGAGGGACTCCCGTCCCCGTTCCTCCTGTCCCTGTTCCGAGGTTGTGGCGGCATCGAGGGACTCCCGTCCCCGTTCCTCCCATCTCTGTTCTGAGGACACGGCGGCTTCGAGGGACTCCCGTCCCTGTTCCGGGGACGCGGAGGCTTCGAGGGACTCCCGTCCCTGTTCCGGGGATGCGGAGGCTTCGAGGGACTCCCGTCCCTGTTCCTCCCGTCGCTGTTCCGAGGACGCGGCGGCTTCGAGGGACTCCCGTCCCTGTTCCAAGGACACAGCGGCTTCGAGGGACTCCCGTCCCCGTTCCTCCAGTCCCTGTTCCGAGGTTGTGGCGGCATCGAGGGACTCCCATCCCCGTTCCTCCCGTCCCTGTTCCGAGGTTGTGGTGGCATTGAGAGACTCCCGTCCCCGTTCCGCCCATCTCTGTTCCGAGGACGCGGCGGCTTCGAGGGACTCCCGTCCCTGTTCCGGGGACACAGAGGCTTCGAGGGACTCCCGTCCCTGTTCCGGGGACACGGAGGCTTCGAGGGACTCCCGTCCCTGTTCCGGGGACACGGAGGCTTCGAGGGACTTCTGTCCCTGCTCCGGGGACACGGAGGCTTCGAGGGACTTCTGTCCCTGCTCCGGGGACATGGAGGCTTCAAGGGACTCCCGTCCCTGTTCCGGGGACGCGGCGGCTTCGAGGGATTCTGGTCCCTGTTCTGGGGACGCGGTGGCTTCGAGGGACTCTGGTCCCTGTTCTGAGGACATAGTGGCTTCGAGGGACTCCGGTGCCGGTTGCGAGGATGTGGCGGCTTCGAGGGACTCTGGTCCCTGTTCTGGGGACGCGACGGCTTCGAGGGACTCTGGTCCGCGTTCTGAGGACGTGGTGGTTTCGAGGGACTCCGGTCCCTGTTCTGAGGATGCGGCGACTTCGAAGGACTCCAGTCCACGTTCTGAGGATGCGGCGACTTCGAAGGACTCCAGTCCACGTTCTGAGGGTGCGGCGACTTCGAAGGACTCCAGTCCGTGTTCTGAGGGTGCGGCGACTTCGAAGGACTCCAGTCCGCGTTCTGAGGACGTGGTGGCTTCGAGGGACTCCAGTCCCTGTTCTGAGGAAGCGGCGGCTTCGAAGGACTCTGCTCTGTGTTCTGAGGACGCGGTGGCTTCAAAGGACTCCGCTCTGTGTTCTGAGGACGCGGTGGCTTCAGAGGACTCCGCTCTGCGTTCTGAGGACATGGTGGCTTCAAGGGACTCCAGTCCTTGTTCTGAGGATGTGGCGGCTTCGAGGGACTCTGGTCCCTGTTCTGGGGACGCGGCGGCTTTGAGGGACTCCAGTCCCTGTTCTGAGGACGTGGCGGCTTCGAAGGACTCCAGTCCCTGTTCTGAGGACGCGGCGGCTTCAAAGGACTCTGCTCTGCATTCTGAGGACATGGTGGCTTCAAGGGACTCCAGTCCCTGTTCTGAGGATGCGGCGGCTTCGAAGGACTCCAGTCCCTGTTCTGAGGACGCGGCGGCTTCGAAGGACTCCGCTCTGTGTTCTGAGGACACTGTGGCTTCGAGGGATTCTGGTCCCTGTTCTGGGGACGCGACGACTTTGTGGAACTCCGGTGTCGGTTGCGAGGGTGCGGCAGCTTCAAGGGACTTCGGTCCCTGTTCTGAGGACACAGCAGCATCCAGGGACTCCAGTCCCTGTTCTGATGATGCACCATCGAGGGATTCTAGCTCTCCTTCTGAAGACACAAATTCAGTGGACTTCTGTCCTTCTCGTGAAGAATCAGTTTTGGCGAACTCTAGTTGCTGTTCCAAAGATGAAGTGTTGTCAGACTCTAGTGTTTTCTGAGAAGACTCAGTATCAGTCGACTCCAGTCCTTGCTGTGAAGGCTCAGTGGACTCCAGTTCCTGTTCTGAAGATCCACCAGCCTGCAATTCTTGGCCAGAAGTTCCTTTAGGAAACTCTAGACCAGAAGATGCAGATTCAGCAAGCTCCAGGTCTTTATTTATAGAGTCCTCGAGTTTCTCAGACACCTGGAGTTTGTTTGAAGTTGTGTCTTCACCAGATTCTAATCGTTGGATTAAAGATGTGCCTTCTAGAAAAGGGGTACAAAAAATGACAACATAAATGCAGTAATGGTACTCACATTCATGTACAATTTCTAACAGAAGTGCTGTACCTGTTCTGTTAGTTGGTGGGCAGTCCTCTTCTGTTTTAATGATGCCCTCAGAGTCATAAGGCTTCTTCTTCCCGCCATCAACAGGAATCTTTTCCTCCTTTCATAATTTAAGAAATACAAGTAAGTTTTGTACCTTCACCACAATATGACAATGCAGTTTTATACAAGACAACTTACCTCCTGCGTCATGGTGGACTCCACATCTGTTGAAACACCATCTCCTTGGCTACCTACCATAACTGAAACAAAATTATTACTCGGGAGGAGAAACATTTTTTACAACAGAAGTGCTAATAGCTAGATGAGACAGTGTTAACACACCTTGGAAAGCTAACTGCTCATCCTTGACAATATGAGATGATGGCTCTGAAGATGGCATATCCATACCTTCAACCCTAGGGCTCAAATCCTTCACAGATAATGATGAACTAGATTTTGGAAGTTGTTTTGACTCAGGCAATGTGGGCTCCAAGGTGAAAAACTGGTGAACACCAGTAACATTCTGATGAATAGTCATGTCAGGATCCATAGACAATAAGGTCAATGCTGCTTCTTGCATCTTTAAGTCTGCCTCCTGGAGTGATATTCCAGATGGAAGTTTTTGTTCTATGTCATAGCCAGAAAATGCAGATACATTTGACAGAACTTGAGAAATGTTCTGGACTTCTTTCTGTTGGATTACCCCAGAGACATTATTTCCCTCTTGGTCACCTATGCTGTCCCCTGATGTAACTTCCATTGGACTTGGTGGGTGGTTTGCATCCGATGCTGCCAAGTCCTGATCAAGCTGTCTTGAGATATCATCATCTTCAGGTTCAGGAGTTATATCACTCAGTGCATCAAAGGTATCATCCACAACGGTGGCAGTGCCAGTTGGCCCTATTGTGTCAGAGGCTATGCTGTCTTTCTCAATATCAAGCTTCTTGGAGGCAGATTCTAATGTTTCCTGAGCAAGAAAGAAGAGGGAGGAGCCAGGGCATGGCTCTTCACCTCTCAAACCCTTCTTCCTTTCACTATGAGCCATGACTGATGTTTCTAATTCTTTACCTAACTTTTCTGACAGTGTCTTTGAATCTTTCTCTACTTCAATTTTCTCATGCAAGTTCTCCTCAAAGGCCTTGCTTTCTTCTTTCATTCCTTCTTCCTTCTTTCTCTCTTTTGCCAAGTTTGGCTTGTTCCCAGGTTTGTTTGCTTTACTTTTGTTTTCAAGACCCATAGTCTTTTTATCTGCTTTGAACCCAACCTGAGTTTTGAAATCCTCCCTGGATTTTGATTTGAGCTTTTCTGCTGTGGTAGTTTTAAATTTTGAGCCAGATTCTACATCTTTGGACTTCCGATCAGGGTCTACATCAGAGCTGGGCTTCTCCGACTTTGCATGCTCTGTGACAGCATGATCCAGTTTGGACTTGCGTTCAGTGTCTTTCTCAACAGGCTTAATGTCCTTAGCCTCTGATTTTGACCTGGGCTTGTCTATATATTTTTCCTCAGAGTAACTTTTGGACTTCTTTGTTACCTCCTTTGGATGTCTATCCTTCTTCTTCCCACTCTCAAACCCAGGCTCAACATCAGACTTATCCTCAGAAGACCCGGTAGAATCAAGGCAGAATGGTAGCTTGGCATCACTCTTTGATGGAACCTTCTCCACCTTGGCCCTCTCAATTTTCAATGTGTCTGCTGATGATCCAACCTTTATTTTCTTAGCACCATCTTTCGAAGTGGCTTCCTTTGGGGTAGCTCCCTCTGAGACTGATACCTTAGCCTCTCTACCGAATGAAGACATCCTCCTATCCCCTTTAGTCTTACTCTTCTGCTCTGCCTTCTCGTCTGCAGTCATCTTGGTCACAGGAGTGCCATCTTTCAGCAAATTTTCATCCATGATGGCTTCACTACTGGTCCGACCAATTCCTGCAGCTTTCTCAGCCTTCTGCTTGGACTTGCTACGTTCTTCCGAGAGGCTTCGCTCCTTCTCAATTCTCTCCTTTTCACGGGCATGTTTCAGTGCTTCCCCTTGGTCCTTACGTGGGATTCTATCAAATTTACTCCCAGCCCTGTGTCTGAGTAGTTCCCCAGACCCCTGTTCCAGGTCTAGAATGAATGAGTGAGTTTTACTTCGGTCCAAAAGTTTCTTGGGGTCCCGTGCCTCATTGGAAACTGCTGTGGGGACCTCCCCAATGCTCTTCCTTCTCTGGTTCTCCTCTGACATGATGAACTCTGAGATTCTCTTAGCAGACCTGGGTTGATGAAGCTTTGAGGAACCTGATTTCATTTCCTGCATTAACATAAACAGTTATATAAACATCCACATAGAAAACATACATATTATTAAAGCCTACATCACTGACAGGCAACACAGCAAAACGTGCACTGAGGTTGCAGAAATACATTTTTATATGATACTAATTATATTTTTAAAGTTGCCATATATAAAAAAAAATACAAAAAAAAAAAAAATCAGTATAAGATTGCAACTTGCATCAGATTTCTTCAGTGACTCCTGTGGTGTGTCTCCTTTCTTTTTTATGCCAGCTTCATCCTCTTGCCTTCAAAACAATGACTTCATGTTAAATTTATACATACGACATTCAAAAGATTATATTCACGGAAACAAACTTTCTCTCGTATACAGAGATGTTTCTCTTTCCACATAATGTAGGCACAAATAGATATGTGCACACCACAAAGAATATGTGGTGTCAAATGAAAACAGACCAACTTCTAGTTCTATGGTTTTACATATAACACCTACAACTCACATCAAAAACAAACCCGACTGGTCTTAAAAGATGCACGCACTGTAGAAAGGACAGAACAGTACTTTCTTGGAAATCTTAAGTCCTTTCACGTGTTTAGGAACATCCTCCATGTGTTCTACCAGACCACAGCTGCCAGGCTTATCTTTTATGCAATTGTGCTAGGAGGAAACATCACTTCTAATGAAAAGTCCAGACACAAAAAATTCATAAGTGGGTTCTGTCATCATCAGAATCATGATTCCAGAGACCAGGACCAACAATAAGTTACAGTTTATCATAGACAATGACTCACATTATCTAAATTTTGTATTGGCCATGAGCTCTTTTAGCCACTGGGTTACTCAACTTAGGTGGACTAAGCCTCCAAAATGCCACATTAGGGCTCGTCAACTATTAATTTTTACCGTGTTTGATTGTTGTAGTTGTCTTGATTTAGCTACAGTTGAGAACAGTTATAATTGTTAATTATTCGTTTTGCACCTCTGGCTTTGCGTCCTCTTTTCAAGCTGCGTATGGATGAGTTTCCCTGCACGAGTTAATAAAGTTCTAACCTATCCTGTATCAGCAAAAAAATTTTTAGGTTTTAAGTTCAAACTATTGATAAGTTCAACAACATGACAAATTCAACACTGTCATTACATCAACATGGAGAAGTTGTGCTGAACAATTAAAAAGTGCACCTCATAGTTGGGTGAGATCTACATTTTAATTGGACCATTTCAAAACATTATTCCCATCTTTTTTTCAGCAGTTCATCAGTACATTTACTGGTGCTCTTAGAATCAACATAAAAAGTCTAGTATCTGGTACTGGAGAGAAATTCATGTTGGAATCACTGCTAGTGTCAAATTCAGGTCCTGTGCTTCCAGATGAGCACCAAACTGTCAGCACAAGCAATTTCTATGATCACCGTTTGAGCTGACAGCGGTATGAATTTATAGGTATACGCAGTTTTAGAGAGATTGGGAACTGTTTTGGATGTGCACTCAGACCACATACAACAGGTTCCCATATACCCCTCCCACCAAAAAAAAAAAAAAAAAAAAAAAAAACTATAGTTATGAAAAAGTTATCCGTTTCAATTTCAGGCTACATGGTACATGGGAACAATAGAATTCATTGAGGCAAATCCAAATGCATCTGTAAATGATCTCTATCATTGGATGAGAGTCTCCACATTGTTCTGAAATGGCTTCTTTAACGCGTGCCAGACTCACAAGCACCAATAACCGCTCTTCAGGCATCATCACTGATATCTTCTGTCCTTGGCATGCCATGTTAAATAAACTTAAATGTTTTTGACCCAACTGTCAGGTTTTTATTTATTTGTTTTTTTTCCCCCTAAATACACAAAGCACTTTAATTTGCTTTTAGGACAAACTGTTATTCACAGAGAAAATTATTTACATTTTATTTGTCACATGAGGTTAGATTTATCTACTGTCAGGACTTGGTGAGGACTTAATGAGGGTAAATTCTGGACTGACATGTAAAACCATGGAACTAAAAGATGGCATGTTCTGTTCTTCCACATTTCTGTACACACCAACAGATGCATCCTTCCACTACATGCAGAACACATTCTCGCACTCACTGACCTAGAACGCTTCTTCCTTTTCCTGCTGATGGCCACTTTCTTCTCCAGGACCTTCTTCTCCTTACGTGCTTCCTTGCAAGAGGGGCCTTGGATCTCTAAACCTGCAGAAGCTGTCTCCATCTTCCTTTCAGCTGCAAAAAAGATGCTCAGGCTGTTCATATGATACTTACACTCAATTTAGAGATGCTACCTGCTTTCGACATGCAATGCTCCATCACATCAGACCTGATAAGGTGTAGGAGGAAATACGTTAGAAGGAGCATAGGGTAGCACAGAGCAGTGTAGGGAAACAGCTCTCAAAGTATGGTGTACAGCACAGGCATGAGACAAGTGGTCGGCAAGCTTACAGTCAATGTCCGAGCAAAGTGTGCTAAACACTCTGTATATATATTGACCACAGGTGTACAGAAAATGTAAAGCATTAAGTTTTTATGTGAGCTACCATTGTCCTCCAGCTGGCTGGCCTTCTGTCGACGCTTTTCTTCCAACCTCTCTCTGTTCTGCTGCCTCTTCAGTAGTCTGTCCTCCTTGTCCTTAGCCTGGGGGGAAAGCATACAGTACTATTGCATTTAAACAACATTCTCATTGCATAGCTTTGAAGGACTGGTGACCAGAGGGTCGCAGGCCCAACTCACAGCATTACGACGGCGTTGCTCTACAGTAACCTCGTCGTCTGAGTCGCTGTAGTAGCGGGAGTACAGGAAGGGCTTATGAACGTATGCCTGTCGACCTGCGCGGGGCTTGCGCTCTTTGTTTTCTGCATTCTCTGAGGCAGTCTTCTTGCTCTCCACCTCCTCATCTGTACATGGGAGAGATAAAACAAAACACATTTTCTGTATCCATGGTTTTTCCTGTCATCCTAATGAGAATATTTTAAACAGTAACTTGTACCTCTAATGTGCATGTTGGATAAAGGGTTTCAACAGGGCTCCATATCTAGAAGGAATTGGGACTAAAGATATGCAAAAGACAGAGAGTGAGAAGTGCACACACCCTCAGAGGTGATCTCTCCCTCCTCTGTGGTGTCAGAAAGTTGTGGCTCTTCATCACTCTCCTCCTCAAAGGATGACAGGTCACTGGTGTGGACTGAACTTACAGTGATGTCACTCAAGCCTTCAAAGTCAGAGTCTTCTAATGAGTATTCTGGAAGAGAAAAATGTACGCATGAATTATATTGCAGTAAAAACTAGTACCAACTAAGAAGTTCTACACAGATCATCAAAAAATCTCTAGTGCATTTTTATGTGTTGAACCTTGGAATGAATGATGCAACTGGTAATTTGCAAAGTTCAGGTCCAGTTTTCTGTGAACCATCTGTCATAATGATTCATGTTCCATCCCCTGGTCCTGCTGTTATTGGTTCACATAACTAAGAAATGAGGATCAATTTCTCTCTGATCAGATGTTAGCACCTACCTTCTTTCAGCCTCTCGCGGGCTTTCTGCTGGATGTGGTGCTTCTCACTAGGGTACTCTCCATCTCTGAGAGACACCTCTTCTTTTCCTTTTTTAGCCACTTTATCGCCAACCTTATCTTTCTGCTCCACTGTTTTGGGCTCCAAGATGTCTCCTTCCAGTTCCTTGGACTCCTCTTCATCTGCATGCTCCTCTTCTTTTTGTTCCACTTCACCCACACTGCCCATTTCTTCCACTGGTTGAGGAACTTTTTCCATTCCATGCACCACCTCCTGGACAGTCAGACCCAGCTTCTCTTCCTCACCTTGGCTTGCTGACTCCTCCTCTTCCTCCACAATACTCATGTCCATCTCTCCAGACTCTTCTGCCTGCAGTAGCTCATCTGGGACCTGATCTCTTTCTAATCCAGGCATCTTGCTGCTCTTGTCCCCAGTGGCCCAGGAATTGGCCTCCTGGTTCAAGGAAGTGATGGTGTCCAAGATAGACATGGCATCGCTGGTTATGGATGCAGTGGGGATTATGGAGGGACCTGGAAAACCAATAAAGCAACCCTCAGAGAAATTCCAAAGTGTATTGCATTTTTAGGAAGAGCAAGGGCAGCTCTTAAAATGGTAAGGCAATCACACTGCAGTAAATCCTAGATATCTCAGCTGGACTTTACGTACTGGACCATTCCTAATAGCACATGAAAAATCAGTAGAGGGAATTTTATAGATGGCATCCATTCATCTTTTCCACAGATTATGAACAAAAGTTGATTTATATCCTTTTCTATATACTTCATAAAGTACAACCAAAGTCTTACTTTTATAAAAAGAAAAAAGACAGATTCAGTTATCTCATTCGACGAGCAAGAAACTGCATTTTTTTTGCTATGGTCCACACCAGAAGATCCTTCCATGAACATGTGGGAGACTCAGGTATCCAGCTTTCTTCCATACAGTAAGGTAATATATTTGAATAATAATTTTAATAAATTCTGAAACTTTACCAGAAATCAGTACATGCTGGTCTTGCTTCTCTTCTAGTTGTGTTGGACTAATCGGGTCTTCGTCAGCTGACTGTCCTGGAGACAGAAACTCACGCACCACCTTCTCAACCTGAGGCCTGAAGGTGTGGTGGATTTTGGGGTCCACCACCTGGGCCACAATTCTGTCAACGCCCTGCTCCAGCATCCCAGATCTGACATGAGGAAAACGAAGAATGTCAAAAGTATAAGCAGATGATAAACACTAATGGCTCCATGGATGGAAATAAAGTGAATTTGCCAAAAGATACATACACATTAGTAAGGCCCTGGCCCTGGATGTACTCCTAGAAAGTAGCACACTAACAATAAAGCAATAGTGATACTGGAGATGTTGAAAAGACATTATAAATGCAGTAAAAATAGGGTAATATGGAAGTTTTCTTCCTCAGCTGGTTGTCATCTTCAACGTGTGCTATACGAGAATATCTGGAATAAGCATGTGTCCATAGCAAGATCCTCCTGCCAACTTGTCCTAATTACAGCAAGCATCATCTTAATACAGCAAAAACTTTCACATCTGTATGTACACACACAAAAATACACAGACACAAAACCATCTGATATGCCAGAGCCACAGAAACAAATGAAGGGGGAGTGGTGCACAAAAAAAGAAAAAAAAAATACCCACATCCACAGAGATGTGAGAAGAATTAGAATAGTATTAATTACTAAGAAATGAGATGTTACATGTGCATAAATGAGAGGGAGGACAGAGGAATGGTGAGGATGCAGGGAATAGAGTTGGCTAAGGTGAATGAATTTAAATACTTGGGATCAACAGTTCAGAGTAACGGGGAGTGTGGAAGAGAGGTGAAGAAGAGAGTGCAGGCAGGGTGGAGAAGAGTGTCAGGAGTGATTTGTGATAGAAGGGTACCAGCAAGAGTGAAAGGGAAGGTCTACAAGATGGTAGTGAGACCAGCTATGCTTTATGGGTTGGAGACAGTGGCACTAACCAAAAGACAGGAGGCAGAGGTAGAGGTGGCAGAGTTAAAGATGTTAAGATTTACATTGGGTGTGACGAGGATGGACAGGATTAGAAATGAGTATATTAGAGGGTCAGCCCAGGTTGGACGGTTTGGAGACAAAGTCAGAGAGGCGAGATTGCGTTGGTTTGGACATGTGCAGAGGAGAGACTCTGGATATATCAGGAGAAGGATGCTAGGGATGGAGCTGCCAGGCAAGAGGAAGAGAGTAAGGCCTAAGTGGAGATTTATGGATGTGGTGAAGGAGGACATGCAGATGGTGGGTGTGATGAAGAAATATGCAGAGGACAGGAAGAAGTGGAAACAATTTATCCGCTGTGGCGATCCCTAACAGGAGCAGCCGAAAGAAGACGACTAAGAAATGAGATGTGGAACAGACACTGCATTTTTACAGCACAAGTTCTGAAAGAAAAGAAAAAAAAACACTCCTGCTGCTTCATTACACTCTTCTTTCCCAATGACAATAATAAAAAGATTTAGATGTCATGATAGCATTTCAAATCAAACGATGTTACACCCCAGTATTAGTGGTTTAAACACGTACTGCAGAACAAGTTGACGAATGTTGTTCCTCAGCTGGTTCTTGTTCAGGTGGGGACTCCACGTATGGTTGGACAGGTGGTTGGACACAAAATTGTCCACGCGCTGCCTCAGATTCAGGTAGGCTGGCTAGAAACGGTACACAAGATCAGCTGGCATACAAAGAGAAGTGACAGGTTTTCACGGGTAGGACAGGGACCAAAAACATGGTCTTGGGACATGAAAGTTGTTGGTTCAAAAGTGACTCCCGCTGCAGCTTCCCGGATCACGGCCATGAACTGACACAGTAAAAACACTCAGTTGTGTACACGTATCAAACTGGCAGGTGCTTTGAACAGAAGTATCAATTAGCGGACAAACAACAAAACAATACATTTCGCTGTTCATAATCTGGCTCGTAATAAGTTCCGTTTGGCGATAACGTGTAGTATTACATAGTAATCGTTATTGTTATTATTATTATTGTATTATGACGATACATGAGTCATTTTTAGTATTCACAGTGTTTTATCTGAGTAATCTGCACTACTTTTACATCAGTACGGCTTTGGAACCAGCAAGCGAGTGCGTGGGGCCGCAGCATCCCCCGCCGTCATCTGTACCTTCGTGTCCACATCTGCCAGGCAGTCCCGCCTGAACTGGTCAAAGAGACCCTGCGTTTTCAAGTGGTTCACAATCATGGAGACGAGCTGTGGGTCCCCGGGCGGCAAACCAGCCATGCTGAGCAATCGGAGAAAACTAGAACACCAACAGGAAAGGTTGACCACTCATGCCGTGAGTGCAGTTCAGCTCTCTCCCGCCTCTATAAATGTTATGATTTCTCCGCGACCGTCGCGACCCGGAAGTACAAGCCTTCGTTAGCGGAAGTCAACTCTTCACATTCTACGCACGCAGCTTCACGTTTGCGCCCCTGCAGGCTGGAGGAAGAACGACGTCGTGACCTTTTTTTGGGATTCAAACACGTGGGAGTGCAGGGTTGGAACTGAGAAGCTTGGGAGGACAAGGTTTCACTGTGGAGGAAACAGGCTTCCCTCTATCTGGACCCAGGCTGCTCCAGCCTCCTCCACGGCTCTGCTGGTCCTTCGGAAGGAGAGCTGATGCCTTCATGCTTGGATTGCTTTGCTGTGTGGAGAAGCACGCACACAATAAGGCCACCCACACTGATAATGCTTCAGGCAGGGGATAACTCTTCCTTGGGGGCAAAATGTAATGTTAAATTTTATGCTTACGTATGTAAAATAGTGCCTTGCTGTTGTTTTGATCAGACACGTTACCTGTTGAACTACATGTGAATTAAAAACCTTTACATGTCTGTTCAGTGCTCTGTCACTGCAGTGAGAAGAGTGCTATATAAAAATAAAATTGAATTGAATTATAATCATTGAGGGTACTGAATTCAGTTTTAAACCAGTATTTTGCATTTTATGTTATAGCTCAGGTTTACAGACTCTTGTGCTATCCACAATTTCACATCAGTTCTTTATTAGAAAATTTAGCTTTAAATAGAATGAACCTAGAAACACTCTTTATGACCTGGGTTTCAAATACTATGTATATTCTTCCTTGTTATTTCTAGACAAAAGGCCATTTATGTTTTTTTTCTTTTCATTTTGCGATGATACTGTATATTTTATGAGCTATAATTTAAATGCTAAACTGAGGTCTAAACTCTGAGGTTAGTTAGTGACCGTGACCCATCTGGTCCATGATGGCAAATTAGCATACCGTTCAAAACAAATAAATAAACTAGAAGTGGTACTGCCTTTCATAAATTATAACTCATAGGGCTGTAACACAAGAATCCAGTGTTTTTGGCTACTATTGTCAGTGGCCGCTGGAAGGCGCTATTTCATGGTTTCTCTCAATCCGCTATCCAGGATCGCACACTGACCACTAAATCCATCTAGAGAATGTACAGTAGTCTGTGTTTTGATACAAGTGTGCACATGATGTAAATTGTGTTTTTATGACTGGTGACAACACTGAGGGCCCTAAGCTGTTCAAAATCGAATTTGCAATCCATAAATACTGAAAGTATTTTTTTTTCTCATTCCAGAAGTAACAAACACATTTTAATGCCCTTCTTCCTACTAGCAGCAGCTAAAGCATGTTGGGATGAAAATGTAAAATGATGTGACACAACGGGGTGTTTGTGGTTTACAAGTGATCTGAATCTGAAAAACCGGTTTGTGGGCTTCAAAGGTCCTTCAGGTGTAAAAGGGACCAGGGTACATGACAGCGTGAAACAAGAGATGGCCTTTCTAGTCCCCATGTAAACAAACCTTTTGCTCCTTGAAGGCTCAGGTTTATGCTTTTCTGGTTTGTCTGCTTCACCATAAAGCCCTGTGATCGTCTGTGTCTGAGCGCGGATGGAAGGCAGAGTTAACACAGAGGGTTGTCTACCTGGCCAGTTTCACCTTTCCTGTATCTCCAGGTCCCTCGGTGACACCTGTGTCTTGATCTGGGAATTTCCATTGGAAATCAGGGCCTGGATCAACTTACAAACATCTGTGGGACCACACCCTGCTTAAATTGTCAGCAAGGAGAAGGATGAATGGTGGATCTTTTTTGCGGATCCAAAGTTTCACAAAATAACCATCCCCTTGATGAACCTTTGTATACAGTGTTAGGAATCAACAGCAGCTCCTAGTCCTGTTCTTGGTGACCCCCTGCATGTCCTGCTTTACATCTCAGCCTCAACTCTGCAAATGGTCTGTGGATTGAACAAATCATGAAACAAATTATATTAAAATCGAGGAATTTTCAGCTGTGTTAAATGGAACCAGGACCAAGATTGAGAAACTCAGATGCAATACAGTACAGTAACACTGTGTCCAATGCAGGATCATGGTGGTCTAGAGCCTTACCTTTTATCTGGGCCTATGGACAGCAGCAGCCCAGACCTCACAGAACCTGGAAGGATGAGATGAATGGTCTCAGGGTTGCAGATCATCACATGAAAATTTATTCTAGTAGTAATGGGACCAGAAGAAAGAAAATCATTGAGAAGCCAATCAAATATTTAATAGCTTTTTGCCATTCATCCATCAATATTGACTGTAGTACATAAAATCCCTGCAGCAGCTATTTAAGGAACGCAAGATTGCATTAATGCAAAGAGTAACCTTTGCAAAAACATCAGTAGGAAAAAATGATGGTTTCTTACCCTTCACCATTTCCTTTGTCTGCAAATAATAGTTGTGCAGTGGAAAAACATAAACAATGTAATATCTACATCTACACACAAGATAGCCAGGAGGGGTGGGCAGCCACTCTTACTTGGACCCCCAAAGGTTTATTTTTCTGCCTCTCTGATTGAGAGCTTTTTGTTCTCCTCTCCTCAGTTGCCAGCTGGCTTACAGTACTGTATATCTTTTCTAGCAAATATGGTTGTCATAGTTGTAACACTTTAGAGCTATAGGCTTACTGTACAGTATATTATAAAGTCTCTTTGGTCCTTTTTTCAGCACTCTGTATCACTGTGAGAAAAACACATCATAGAAGTAAACTGAACTGAACTGAATTCTGCTCCTAGCGGTTACCTACTAACAGGCCACATGACACTAACTAGCAGAAACTTGTGCAGAAATCTTTGGCTGCTCAGCAAACATGCTTGCCATACATTGCATAAAGAATTAATTTAATTTACCTCTTTCTCATATGTAAAACCCACTGGCATAACCTGCCAGGTGCTCTTATTGTATTCAGACCAGAACTTTGAAAAAGATTCAGGGACCCTGGGTCTTCAGTATTTTGGTTATTCAAATGGGCCTGTTATCTTGTAATGGTTCAGTTCAATGTTTCTCTATAGCTGCTAATGTCCACTGCCATTAATTTATATGCAGTGCTTTAAAAAAGAATTTGCCCCCTCCTTAATTTCCTCTGTTGCTGCCAGTTTTTGACACTGAATTTTTGGCAAACTTTCTGGCCAGCAGTGACTGACATTGGTCTGAAGTGGTGTTTTTAATGTTCTTAAATACAAACTTTAGTTACACAGAAGACACCACGGCCTCCAGCGGAAACTGAGCCTGATAACCAGTACGAGCTGCTGCTTATGTCGCTTTTATCACGATTAACGCGGCACAGCTATACATTACTATTTTTTAAGACCAGGAAATCACCATCAGGCAACCAAGACCATTTCCTCTCTTCCCTCCATGCCCCCAGCTACAGGCGACTCTGACTGAGAAACAATTTCAGCTGTACAGTGCGGCTTTTCATTGTGCACCGTGAGCACCACTGTGCCATACACATATTATTTATTCATACAGTATTTGTCCTCGCACTTTACCAGCTTACTTCTAAAAAATTTCCTCTAGTGTTTCATTTTAATTATGAAGGAATATCACAGCAGGGTCTCTCCTGGAATGAAGAGATGGAAGAGATGAGAGGATTAAAATGCTGCATAAAAGCATATAAAATCTTCACAGTTTTCCCAGTTAGTAACTATTTATTTATTTACTGCACTTTGGCCAAGTGAACACCACATGTGATAATAACCTAACTATTTAAAATACATTTTTAGGAAAACGAGGAATTTAAATTGCAGCATATCACAACGTGAGGCATAATGTTATATTTATGGGGCAAGTTTCTCAGATATAGTATTTTATTTTGCTTCAGCGATGAAGCACATGGCTAGCGAACAGGCACCAGGTGAGTGTTATCCTGAGTGGCAGCAGAGCTGAAGTTAAGCCCAGTCTTCTGATGCTGCATGTGATGTTACATAATCTCCAGCACTCATGTTTAGCTCCCCGTCAGCTGTCATCATAAGGCAGGAATTCACATGTGCATAGGGCGGACATACGAGACTGAACATGCATGCTTTCTCTCTTGTGTGCTGTGGATGAGCCACAGAGACTCCTCCTAGCGGGATGTGCATGGTAAACCTCCTGTGGGAGGCGCCTAGGGGTATTCAGACTAGATGCTTGAGCCTCTTTAACTGGCTCATCAAAGACTGTGCTAAGGGTTTTCATGGTTGCTGAGCTCCACACACTGTCACTTGTAGCTACAGTCTTGTCCCTGTTTTTGTCCATTCATCCAACCTTGAAGCCATTTCACTGCTCAGCTGCCTTAGTGTTGCACTCATCTTCAGAAGCTTACGGCACCTCTGTCCTGGAAGGAGGATACTCAGGATTTTTAAGAAAGACTGTTGCCACCTACTGATTGTATCTCTAGTTGAGGTCAGCACATTCTCATCCCACCCTGAGACCAGTCTGGACAACATTCTCCTTTTCCTCCTGTGTTGTTTGATAGTTCACCAGAACCTTTTTGAGGAAAGTTAAACTACTGCAAACTCCTCTCATGACTTCTGTTTGCTTCTGTAACTATGGCTTCCATAGATTCTGTAGCCTGCTGGTACCTTTCTTCATGCTAATAATACATATCCAGCTTCCATTTTTAACCCGACAGCCTCTTTTCTCAATTGTTCTCAATTTTCTGCTGTGACAAACAACAATCATGCTTCATTTGGACTCTGGGATTTACTGTACTAAATTGTGAACAAAGAGACACAGTACAGACTTGGGTACATACAGCTTCCCGGTTAGGCATAAAGTTTATTTCACAGAGAATGTTGCCTTCAGAGATGCCTCCCACAATGTTGACATCTCGTACAGGGGCATTCAAAAAGAATTGTAGGCGTTCTTAAATTTGTTACCAAGTCTCACATGAGCACGTAGCATCAGTTTTAAAATTAAGAATGAAGTGTAGGAGTTCCTTTAAAAACTGGTTTAGACTAAACGGCCATATTTATGATATTTACAGTTTATGTAGGTGTTCGGGTCTTTGTGAATCACCCTGTAGAAGTCTGGAGATCCTTTTCAGTCTTCTGTTGACACTGTTTTTAATCATTTTTTTCAAGATGACAGATTTAGCAAAACAGCAGCTTGTCTGTGTCGTCACTGTATCTTAATAAAGCTTTAGTTGGTCAAATCTGTCGGGTCAAAGCCATTTTCCTTTCGAATCCCTTCAAGAAACTCAGAAAATCCGCAGGTGCGGGAGTCCCGGCGCCAGCGTTAGCGATTTGAAAGGACGCTGCCCCTTTAAGAGGGCCAACCCTCCGCCAACAATGAGGAAGTAGTCGAGCGCCACCCGCAGTCCGCGCCGAAGCGGGGCCAAGTGGACCGGAGCGGGTCGCGACAGAGGGCCACCAGCGGGCCACCAGCGGACCCAGCGCTCCTCTCCGCCAGCGGGGGTCCGACCCACCCATGGACGACGCGGGCGCGACGCACGGCATCAATCCGCGTGAGTCTCTCCGGGCAAAAGTTTGGACCGGAACGCGGGACTCGGGGACTTCGTCGCTCGGCGGTCGGAGTGACTGACTGAGTGAGTGAATGTGTGCGAGTGTGCGTGCGTCCGTCCCGGTGTGGCCCCCAGGGCAGCAGGGGCTGCGCACGTCCGGAGGCAGCGCGGCAAACATGAGAGCTCCTTGTGCAACATTTGTTTCATTTTGCGTGCGGTGTTTCCCAAAAAAACCGCCACGTCGGTCGGTCCACTGCGGGGGGCCTTAAGGAAGCCCAGTTGTCTCGTGTGAAATGTGCTTAAAAAACAAAAATGGACTGGACACGTGTCGTGGAAAACTACTGGCAGCACAGTGACTGATGGAACCCCCTCCTCATTATTATTATTACTTATTAATGGTTTTATGATTGTTGTTGCCGATCTTTTTCTATCTCACACTTCAGTTTTTTTGCCAAGTTTATGGCATAATAAACTGTAAAGCACATATTAATACGTACAGAAGACTGCTGTTGCTGTATTAGTTTAGGGTGAGCACCTTCAGCAAAGGGATTTGAACCCAGAACCCTCAGCTTAGAAAGAGGCAGCCCTGACCCAACACAGACCTCCGCCTCTTAGGATTCTCTTGTGAAGCGATGGACACAGAAAGCAGTGGGATGTCACTGGCCTAGGAGCCACAGTTTGTCTTTTATCCAACTACTGCGTCAGAAACAAAACAGAAGCATTCTCGTGGTGGGGGGTCCAGGCCTACAGCTGGTATTGTGTCCCCCCTCTAACTTTCCTAGGGTGTTGACAATTTATGGGTGTGTTTTGCGTGTTTGATCGGCAGTGTGAGGTGGTACGGTTTGGAAATTGTTTACCTCGGCTGTACAGTGATGTTTCCTGCAACTTGCACGTGCGGTGAAACTGAACGAAACGCTGTGGAAAATACCGCGCAGCAAATTATATGAAATTTTACAAATGTACTGTAATTAATGATTTACTTTTCTGAAACTCCTACCTCTAGGGGCGTGGACTTAATGGTCATTTCAGTTCCTGAGACATCTTGAGTGTTCCATGGTTGTCTGCGAAATGCAACTAAATGCATCCTTTGTGGGGAAAAGCGCTGTGCATTTTTGCAGCAGATCATAATCTTTCATTCCATGCGGAATTTGGCAGTGTAAAATATGAATGTTTCAAATAATTAAACTCTTTAACAGAATTTTTGGACAAATTTTTAAAAATAAATTCCACTGTTTTTGTAAGAGCACCGTGAAGAGAAAAAACCTTTAGTTCAAACAACATTGCTTTAACTTAACAAAACTCTGTACTGTGATGAACAGCACATTAACTTTGAAAGAAAGTAGCCTTCATTTCCTGTTTTTACTGTCAGTAAGTTCTCTTTACAACAGCTTGATTTCTCTGTAATTTATATATTGATGTTTCTATTTAAAAAGTGTAAAACTCAGTATTTGACCCAAAGCTGATGGGTGAAGCAACCAGATATGACAAAAAAGACGATAAAGTCAGTAGTGAGACCGCCATGGGTCGGGTCTTGGGTTTCTCCAGGCTACCTGTTGCTGAGTAAAGTTTAGGGGAATCAGTTTACATTTACAGGCTGGCCTGTGAGTTGGGACTTGGGCTTAGGAGGTGATAAACGGGGCAGCCGTGTCCACTCAAGAACCAGAAGCACAGCATTGACCACTGAGCGAAACTCATGTCATTTAGGGAGCACTAGCTGAGTTCCCTGGTGCTGCCCGCCTCAGAAAGTGAAAAGGTAAACAGTAATAGCATGTTATATATCAGCAAACTGTATTACCCTTAAAGTCATACATTTGCTGCATAAGGATTGTTAGTGCTGTCAGGTGCAGACTAACACATGCATCGATCAGAGTCCAGTGGAAAGGTTGAACGGAGAAATTTATATCACCAAACTTTATTGCCCTTTACTTTAGTTATGTGTGCAGTGCCGTGTGTGGGCATCAAGTACAATTTCTCCCTGTCTCTAGTTTGTGGCTTTCCTTCACCTCCAGCCCCCTAACCCACCCACCCATCAGGCCATCCTGGTGTGTGCTTGTGAGAGAACTGGCCCCTTTGTCCTCGTGTTGACAAATTAGCTGGGGAATGCCTGGACTCACAAGAAACTAATGTTTTTACCACGGTGTGTATGTGCGTGTGTGCGTGCGTGTGAATGAAAGAGAGATACAAAAACTTTACTTACGGTGAGAAGTACCACTGTGTCAGGTTTGTAACCTTGGCTTGAAAAACAAGTCCGTAAAGAAAAGCCATTTTCAGTGGTTTAACAATTTTTCCACCACAAATTTGAAAGGAACTGCAAATATTTGTGTCTTTGCAACATCAGTGGTGTTTGTATACAGCTGATAGGTTCAGGGTTCAAAGTTCACCTTATCTTCATTCTGCTCTTATACAGATGTGTAAGAAATCAATGCAGTTTCTTGTGGCCCACAGTGCACAATATACTAAAAAGACAACATGACACAGAAGAATACAGATGAACTGCGATACACAGATGTAGACAGACAACTTAATAGATAAACACCGGAGCAAACAATTTGTAGTGATGGTGAGATACCTTGGCTGGGTGGTCAGTGCTGGTGGTGATCGGTCCCTGTGCTGTAGTTCAGCAGTCTGACAGCCTGCGGAAAACAGCTGTTCCTGAGCCTGGAGGTGTTGGTCCATTAGCTGTAATAGCACCTACCAGACAGCAGCGGTGAGAACAGATGGTGGAGAGGGTGGGATGGGGCTGTGGTGATGGTAAGAGCTCTCCTGACATGCAGCTTGTTGTGGGTGGTCTGGATGGTGGGGAGTGAAGTCCTGATGTTGGACTGGGCAGTGGAGAGCTCTCTGGTGACTGTGGTGCAGGAGGTCGGGATGCTCTCTATTGCACATCTGTAGAACCTGGTGACAGCAAGGGTGCAAGTCTACTCCTTTTCATTTTCTTCAGGAAGTGGAGATGCTATTGTGCCTTTTTCACACTATGGGTTGAGTGGTCCTTGATGATGTGCATCTGATAAACCTGAAGCTGTGCAACAGCTCCATTGGTAAACCACTGATCTAGAGGGGAGTGTTATCAGCTTTGGTTCTTCTGATCTCAGCAAGCATCTCCTTGATCTTGTTGACAACGAGAGACAGATTGTTGTTTTTGCACTAGGCTACAAGCCGCTCCACTTCCGCTCTGTAGTAGGCTTCATTTACATGTTCACAAAGGAAACGGGTATTTTTGAGGACAGGAAGAGGAGTTCCACCTGTGTGCGTGTAGATGGGATACAAAGGGATTTACTTGACCACAGAGGTTTCTGTGCTGTGAACAAAGCACATCGAGTGCCGAGCGTTCTGAGTCATTGCTTGGTTCTTCTTGCTGGTGGCAGCAGGTTTTGTCTTTCACTGCTCGATTACATTTGATGTAGACTGACGTCTATAGACTCAAGGTTGCAATGGATAGATTGAAATCCAAGAAGCGGAATACTTGTTCTCTTCTTCCAGGAAGTTACTTTATCTAAATTTAATATGCATATTGTTCATCAGTGTTTTAACCTGCTTATCCAGCGCAGGCAAACCAAAACCAATTTGGCAACATCAGGTGTGAGACAGGAACCAAACACACACGGGTAAGCGAGAGTGAGAGAGCTGTCAAAGTGTGCGTATGTTTAGGGTACAAGGAAACTTGGATAGCCCAGGGGAAACCCATGTGGAGAACAAGCAGACTTTACTCAAGAGACAGCCCGCTGAAAGCTCACAGGCTCCCCAGGTTTCCGGCTGCTCTTTCCTCGAGTTCAGAGTGTGAAATGATGTCCATCTGCTTTCAAGGATCATTTAGGGATTCTAAGCATGATGGCCCATCTTTTCTGATTGGGAGAAAAACCCACTGGGCTGGACCTTGGAACTTTGGAGTAAACACGAAAGAATGTTTCCTGTTTAGAAGAAACTGGGCCTTTCTCAGTAAACAAAGTTCAGCCTGTGTGTACTAACTTAAACAGTTGTAAAAGATCTGCAGAAAGGGAGCACAGGACAAATCTCTGCACTTTATAACTTTTTATTTTATTAACTCATTTCCCTGTTGCCCATTCAAATGGCAGGATCATTTTTAGAGGGGAATATCTGGCTGAGAACCTGACATCAGGGTCAGGGACATTAACCTAGGACCTTCTGACTACATGGTAATGGCCATTGCTCACTTGCTGTTTAAAGTGATGACTTTTTGTTATTGTGCAACAAATGTATTCCAGTTTCTGGTTCTAACCAGGAAGTGAACTTACAGTCTTCGCATAATCCATTTGTGTCTGCTTTTGAGCTCTTGGTTATTTATTTGGAGTTGGATTGTGATCTTCAAGACTTGCACCATCTGACATCATTTGTCTTCTTCCTGCCAGCGATCAAGGCAGCGGGCAACGATTCCAGAGCGGTCCCAGATCCAAAGAACCCAGAGTACATCGCCTTTGTGCTGGTGCCTGCGTTCTTCCTGCTTGGCCTGCTGGGAGTGCTCATCTGCCACATCCTTAAGCGTAGAGGCTACCGGTGCACGACCGAGGCCGAAGGGGAAGATGAGGTCCTCGAGAGTGAGAAGGCCCAGGATCCAGAGAGCCTTGCAGGTGGGTCCTAATGTCTCTGTCACTCTCGCGTTGAGTGCTAAACTATCTGGGAGGACAAACTGGCACAGCCAGACTCTGCCTTCCTCTCTGCTTCCCTTAGACATAAGCTGAGCTAACTGAGTTCAAGAAACCTGGTGCTACGATTGGAAAGGTTGCAGCATCAGAGTCAGGTGGCCTCGCTCTCTCAAGGCTCAAGGATGGATAGGGCTCTCCTTTTGGACAGTGTGCTTCCTGTAACACAGATCCTGTCATTTGGAGTTGGAGGTGAGATGGGTTACTCACAACAACCTTCACATAATGGACACGTTCATCACTGCACATCCTGTAGATGCACAAGTAAGGGGAGGACAGACACTCAACCCTTTGCAGGAAGAATGTGTTTAACTCTGCAGCCTTTTACCTCAGGGTATGTCTCTACAAGCACTGAGCAGAGTCTGCTGGAATGTGGTGGGGGTTAATATTTTCATGGACAGTTATATTAAAGGCTTTCGGATTCGTCCAGAGTCCATGCGCAGTTGTGGATACAATGGTAACTGGCATGACGTTGTGGGAATTATCCTGTTGCAGTACAGACTTCAGGAGCACTGCACGCATGCATACACACACTGCTGTCGAACAGTCACCTGAGCGCTCCTACCAGGAACGGACAATGCAGAACAATGCAGCTGGGTTTGGGACTTGAGGATTGACTTGCAAATGAGCACGAGAACCTGGCATCACAGATAAGCACACTCATTTATGAGTGCATTGACACGCAACTCCTCAGTTCTGCCACAGATTAATAGGATTAGTAAAGACCTTGTTGGACGGGTGTTTCTCACTGAGACCTGTCCAGCTAGTGCTGCTCTTTTTTTTTTTTTTGTTTTGTTTACTAGAACAGAGCAAAGCACATATTAATGTCTGCAGCTGGCCTTTGGGGGAAAGTTTATCTGAGGGTTTGCGTTCACTTTTCAGCTGCAGAGATCTACCTGGCAGGGGTGTTGTGTTCTGTCTTCTGCCCTGTGGTGGCCTACAGGGGTAGCCTTCTCTCATGTTTAGATCCCAAAATCCCAGAGCAGTGTCCAGCACAGTATATATTGTGGCTACCATGAAGTTAGAGTCCCAGCCTCGCACTATGGGGCTGGCATGTGTTTTCTTCACCGGAAGAGGCCTTATGGGGCCACCACTTTGCAAGTGATGAAGGGGTGAAAGAAGCGATGCACTGTAAATCCTTCCACTCCAATGGGCTGGGAAGCTTGTAGACCAATACACAGCGTGTGTGGAATTGTAGGGAGAACGCTCACATCTGTAAGGTATGGTCCACTTTGTCTCTGCCGAGTGAGCTGAATCCTGGGTATTGGATGAACCGGACAGAAGAGTGAAAAGAAGACAAAAATGGATTTTACCAGCTGGTGTTCAGACCACCTTTGCTCAGATTTAAAAGCATAAGTCACCCAAGCCTCCTCCAGTAGAGTTCTCGACACAGAAATCACATCCCTTCAGGGGAAGGCAGCTTCCTGTTTTGCCGGGTAGCTGCTAAATAGAGGGATTGCATTGTTTTCTGCCCTGAAGAGCAAAAGAGGAAGAACAGACAATCTGAGCGAATCTGGAGCAGCAGGATCGAAGCTCCTCAACTGTGGTCCTTGTGACAGTCTGTGTACTGAGTTCAGTTTATTATCTAAGCTGCAGAGCTGTTTGTTTCCCAGTGATGCAACATAAAGTAAAATTAAGGTATTTTATTATTGTTTTATTATTTGTTTTTAACTTGTGAAACTGAAGTGGTGTGTAGGTTAGGGTCTCATAACTTCTGGGCAATTGCTGTGTTTGCAACCCAACTCTTACCTGTCTGTATGGTGTTTGCTTATTCTCCCTGTGTCTCCATGGGTTTCTGTGCTTTGCTTTCTTCCCACAGTCCAAAGTCTTGTGTCTAAGGGAATTTGTCACTCTGAGTGAATGAGTATGTTTGGTAGGGTTATGTCTGGTACCTAAATAAGTGCATCTAGGAAATTTGTCATACATTGTAAGTTGTGTTGGACAAAGGTGTTTGCCGAGTACTAATTTATTATAATAAAATGAACAATTTCAGCACTGGACCCACCTCCTTATAAGAACTTCTAAATAAGCTTGACCTGCATGACTGGTTCTGCTAAGTCAGGTCACCTTTCTGCTGTTAGACTGTGCTTTTAAGACCTTTTCACCTTCAGAACAGAAAGTGTACAGAACTGTTAAACAGGGTAATCTGGGGTCATTTGACACAGTAGCCAGGTAAAAAATTAGCCAGGTATTTTTAAACATCTCTACATTCTGCTAACAACAAACAGTTTTGCTCAGTGTAGAACTTGTACAGTAGTGATGTTCTGTTGAGAAAACCGCACTGTGAGCCATGATGGACACGGGAGTCAAACAGAATTTGGATCTGATGGAGAACAATAGTGTGTTCATTCTTCTCAGGCTCACGTGACCCTCCCTGCCTCCCAACGGGTCTAACCAGGTGCTTCTGTGGGGTGGGTCCTTTGCTTTCTATTTGAGCCCAGAGCAAATTTGAGGTATGCAAGTGGGAGGGATCAGGCCACGCCCAGGTGGGTTCACGGCAGGACATGACTCACACGATTGTCCCTGACGGCGGAGTGTGCCAAAACTGCCACCTGGAGACAGGCAGCAAGCCATCAAAACTGTGGACAGCTTTGGTGGCCTCTGGTCATTTATCGGCTGAAATGTTCACGATTTTATGAACGTGCACCATCCAATTTTTTTTTTTTTTTTATAGACACAGGTCTTGGACTTTTCACCCTGTGTGCCTTTTGGCAGGATCAGTAATTTACATTTATACCTGTGAAGCTTTCGTCGATTTCGTGGATTCCTCCTGCTGTGGGGTTTACCGTGCCTGGAACTGGGGGGATGGGATAAAGACCTGTTCCTCTTCTCATAAATGTCCAGAGGTCAGCACAGGAAGCCCTGCCTTTCCATTGCGGCGCTGTCAAGCAGGCTTTACATACAGCCGGAAGGAAAGCTGTGGGTGTAGCCATGAGGTGTCATGCATGCTGAGATTCCGACTTCCCATGACGCATGCTGTCACTGATGCAAAAGCCCTCCAGGTTGTTTTGGAAACCTTTCAGGCCACGATTATAAGGCCTATTTAATAACAGCCCAAACCAGTTGTTCCTGTGGGGAATCCTCAGCTACTGTTTACTTTATTGCTTCCCATCACAATAAGCTTTTCAGTCTGTAGTGTTGAAATATGGTGTTGAGATGTTCAAACAGAGCGAAGACCACCTATTTTGGCTGTGGTGTTGTGGGTGGAGCTCCCGTCTCCTTCACAGCTGCTGAATCCCTCCCAGGTTCAGAGAAGGATCCAAAAATTCGTTTTAGTCAGACAAACTTCTCTACTGCCTCCTAACAGTATAAATTTGTGTCACACTGCATGCAGTGGTCATCTTTGCAGTTGCTGCCAGCCAGTGGACCTCATCTCCTGTTTTCAAACACCCGTACGTTCAGTTTGACGAAGAATCACGGTCTCCGTGGGCAAATGTGAATGAGTGGTGGTGATCGTGGCCCTTCCACAGTGTGTGGGAATGTGGAGCACTGCTTGTGTTGGGAGCTGAATGCTTCTGTGGAGAACAGCTTCTCCAACCGTGGATCTTAACAGCATTATGATACAGCTGGTCTGTTCTGCTCATCTGTCCTCACCAATACTCACATGTGGGAAGGGTCTTGTTGAACTTGTTCTGCTCTGAGGAATGTGGAATGGAGGACCACTGGGGTCTGTGAGGGGGACACGGGAAGGATGTTTGCTATATGGAAGCTGTTATCCGTTACACTAAAGCACACGCTTGTTTTGTGCCTGTGGGCCTAGCGAACCTCCATTAGCTAGTAGCTATTGTGCATTATTCTGTTCAGTATTTCTAATACTACTGCAGACTCTGCTCCTGAAGAAAACACCTCCCGAGACTGTAGCTTTGGCTCCTTTAGCGAAGATCTGGACTTTTGGTGACAGCTGAAATGAATAGGCAGATTTTCATACCCTTATTGGCTCGCTTTTGTGTGTCTCCTGTCCCCCCAGAACTAAACGACACCTTCAATGACACCAACAATGACACCGTGGGACAGATTGTTCACTTCATCATGAAGAATGAAGGTATGGTGCACACATGGGGAGCCGCTTGAGTTTTGCTTTTGTAGGATGCTCACCCCATCGTCATGTCTTTGTTTCAACATAAAGCTATTTTTTAAGAGTGAAGCATGGTGTTTGGCTGCATTCTATGTTCTCAGCATGGACCTTGTGTCTGGTGTAGATCTACAGTGTTCTTTGTAAGCCATGCCAGGAAGTTTACTTCTACAAACTCTACTTGCTGCTGGTGGGGACAGCAAAACTCAAATGCAGCCTCATGAGTCATAATTTCCTGTCATAGCAGCTTCCTTTGTGATAGAGGAGCATTTTCACAGAGGCATAGTTCAGCCACTTCCTTTTTCAGTTGCAGAACTACTTCTGCTTGCCCATGTTCGGCCCAAATTCTGTGTTGAACGTGAAGAGGACGCTCATTCCAGCTTTACTGCTTGCCTCCAGTGTCCAGCAGGCCAGTCACACTGACCAACCAACTGTATCACATAAATAATACCGCAGGAGCTCCATCTCAGCGAGATGTCAAAGCCGTCGTCTAGGTGTAATGGTATCGGTGGCTGTCCTCACCCTGAGGAAGCGCTCACTGTGGACATCTTCATACCTGTACATGCAGGCAGAGCGAGTCTACAGCAGTCATGTGTTGACGCGAAGGACTGGAACTCACTGTAGTGCGTTTACCCTCCCAGCCTGTTTTTTGCTCTGTGGATGTAGTGGTTCTGTGTGCACACAGTACTTACAGTAACATCTGGACTAGGAATGTGTTTCTGAGAAATGGAACTTCGTAGAACAGCACTGGAAGACCTCATTAATGCACTGTATTGTACAACTGTATAAATGGAGCTACAAAACTGCAGAACAACGTAATACAAAATAAATTAGTCATGCCATTAATAAGTGAATAAGAACAGCAAAAAACCATATTTTATGGATGTCAAATATAAAATGCCAGTAAATGTTAAACATAATTTAACTTATTTTTAAGCTTTTTTATCATAAATTACTCACTACATTTATTTTTATAATAATATAAAAATAAAATATTTGGCAAAAAATACAGATATCATGCATGTAAATACAGGGTGATTAAAAAAAAAAAAAAAAAACTGAACACTTTCATAAATGTATTGCATGCAATTTAATTTTTTTTTTTTTTTTTTTTTTACCCACAGATTTTGTTGCTTGATTTTGTTTGCATTTTTACTGTGGTTCTGCTGTAACTGAGTTACTGAGTAATAAGTTTACAAGAGTGCCCCACGTGTATGACTTTTTCTTTTAATCCTAACGGCTGGTACAAATTGTCTGGTTTCTCAGGTTTTAAGGCTTTACCTCCCCACTCCCCCTTTTCCCTCCTCAGCCAACTCTGACGCACTGAAGGCCATGATCCACGACAGCAGCATTGACTCGGATGGGTAAGTTGCGGGCCTGAAACTGAGTGTTTCTTTGTGCTGCCAGTTTATCCAAAGGAATATTTACACAGTGCTTTTTGTAAGATGAACTACAGTTGAGCATCACCAGCGGCTGGAAGAGTCACACCTTTTTGAAAAACGTGACACTCTGTGAACCCGCTTTAGAGTTGACGTCCTTATAATAATTCATGTAAATATATATGTCATCATTAATAAAGTGCACAGTGCAAATAATTTAATAACTTCCTGGAGTTTTTCTTCTTATCTGTAAGCTGTACATGGCTTGGTGACCCTACAAAGCACAGCCGAAGGGTGCATTTTGATAACCATGCTGTGCCTTTAGACATTTGCTATGACTATGACAGGAATGTTGCAGTAAAATTTCTAGCCAATGTGTTTCATGAAAGAAAGCCCTGTTCCTGCTTACTGAAATGATGCTAATAACTTTGGGAGAAAAATGTTGGTCCAAGCTGCAGCGGTTCGAGTGCAGATTCACAGGTGATCAGGAGGTGGCACCAGTGTGCTCTGCGCAGCCCTTTGTTAACATCGGTTGGTCTGGGAAACTCCACTTGAGGTTCTACAGTGTATAAAAATAAATAAATGGGAAAAAGTTTGCATGTGAGAAGGTTTTCAAGTTGAGGAGGCACTTTGTTATGAGAATCCCGAGGTCACTTTGGCTTCGGGAGTGTGTGAGCAATGTCAGTATCAGCAGTGTCTGCTTACAGAAGGTTCCATATTAATGTGACCCCCTCCCCTCCTGTTTTCCATTCCACAGACCACCTGTCCCAAGTTCACCTGGGTCCCCCATCACCCCAACCACCCCTTTATCACCCGAGGCACCGGCAGGGGCACCCAAGCACACGTGCAACCACCTGCACACAGTGGGTGGGTTCAGCGGCCATAAAAGCATCTGCAGCCGCTGTAACCAGAAGAAGTGGCCCCAGGTGAGACCGGCCAACCGGATCCGTGGGGAGCGCCGGAGCCACACTGGCGAGGTCACTGTCCTTGCAGTGGGCAGGTAAGAGCAGGACTCGGGCAACTACACATGCATACACACAGACACACAGATGTGCACACACTCATGCACATGTATAGATAGAGCTGGAGCTCAGACTGGGGATCTCAGGAGCACAGGGTGGTAAAGAAGTGAGACCAAGCTAGAGCTTGTAGACATGGAGCAGCTGTGGCCCAGTAGAGCATGTTTGCTGAGCACTTTAAGCACAAAGAATGGATGTACTTTAACTGCTTGTGCGGGTTGCTGTGGTCCAGAGTCTGACCCGGAATTACTGCCCGCTAGGCTAAGAGACACCAACCCCCCGAATGGGACAGGAAATGTTAGTTACGCAGTGTTTGTATGTTAATAAACTGGAAACCACAAAGGCTCAATCTGTGTTACATTTTATAATTAATCACTAATAGTGAAACTATTAATGCATTTATGATGTATCTGAGCTGATAACTTCACCCATTTATGCAGTTATGTATTTTCCTAACCAATGTCCTTCAGTTTCAGTCTTCCTTTATTGCTAATATATCTATCAATTTTGTATCTTACTATTTTTATATTCAGATTTTTATTCTAATGCTAAATTCCTATCTAATTTGGTAGTCGGATGAGAAAAAGGGTGTTGGGTCACCATTGCATGAATGTGAGAATTTAAAATGTATGATTTAATTAACATGTATTAAATTAACATTTTAGAACAACTTTGCTCATCAGTGTAAACATTGTACAGTGTGAAACTTTGCTTTGGGCACGTGTGTGTGTGTGTGTGTGTGTGTGTGTGTGTGTGTGTGTGTGGAAAGAGCCCTGTTTGTCTTGGATCAGGAACAAATGCCATTTCACAAACATTTGCCACTCAGGTGAAATTAGTACAGAACTGTTTCCAGGATGTCGCCACACGGGGAGAAGATAAAAATCAAAAGCAAACTGAATTCCTTCTTTGTTACTGTTATCAATATTTTTAATTTCTTTGCCAAGCTGATACCTGTATGATAAGTAATCAGGTTAGTACTTTATACGCCTTTATTCAGTTCTGCTAAAGAGCTGTTTTCAGTATAACATCAGCAAGGTCCTTGGGAGTTATGTCACTCCGTCTTTAATGACTGCTCCCCCTGCTGGACTGAGGTTTTAAAAAGTTATAAACTTTTTTCCACTTTTCTCATTCACTATTTGATAAAGGTGTTTGAATAGCAAAAGGTGATGACCACGGCTCCCTCCCTTCCTCTTATCCCAGGTTCCGGGTGACCAAATGTGACCCCAAAGCCCTAAGGGAGAGGAGGACTCTGTTCATCAATGACACCAACGGGTTCACTCCCAACACCCCAGCCTTGTTGGAGCCAAAGAGCCATATGGCCTCCGAGTCACAGGTATGGGGTCCAGTACACTAAATAGCACTGCAGGAGGGGGAACACACACACACACACACACACACACACACACACACAAATAGAAGCCTACACGGCATCTTAATCCATGGGAAACCCAGAGTTTTGCTGGAGGTGATTTTCCCTTTACTGTAAGTTTTACTGCATTTCATAATAATTCATGTAGTTCATGCTTTTCTCCAAAGTGACTTAGTGTTGACCTGCTTGCTGTGATTTACTCAGGAAAGTGTAAATAAGGAACTTATTATTTACTCCCATTTTAAACAGAGAAAAAAAATTACATTCTGTTTCAACCCCCCAAAATACCTCATATATATATATATATATATATATATATATATATATATATATCTATCTCGCCTGTTTGTGCAACAACAGATATTTTGCTATGACATTTAGACACAAATCCCCCTCCTTGCTCAGTTGCCTATTCAACATTTCTCCAGTCACGGTGTGAATGTTATGATGGGTTTGTGGAATATAGATTCTGTGATATATTGTGCAGAATGAACACCGGGACAGTTACACTTTTTTTTGCAGACCAGACGCTATGGGGACCATAAAAGAAAGACCCATAATCAACGATCACATTTCAAAACGATGACACATGGGAATTTTTTTGATTAGACATTTTAACTGGAAAATGTTATATCGAATATTCAGAACATACACTGGTGTTTTTGATGTGGTTAAGCTAAAAGACCAGAGCCTGCAATTTGAAATAAATTTTTGCTGTAAAAAAGAAGATAAGTTCTTAAGGGTTAATGTAAATCAGGGTATAACTGTACCTGTTGGCCCCTAGGTTACGAAGGAACTTCAGAATGTTCCTTTGAGGAACGTCGGCTGTTTTTTTTTTTTTTTTTTTTTTTTTTTTTTCTCTTCCTCAAATACAGTCCAGTTCTTTATAAACATTTTTCATTGAGCTTTCCTTGTTACTTAATTAATACTTACACTTATGCTGTTTCTTTACAGGAAAGAAGAGACCAGTGACCAGTTTTTAAAGGTGGGTTTTACTGTTATTTTTTCCTGTACATTGAGCTACTTCCCCCAACAGGAGCTGATTGCAAGTGAGCTGCATCTTGACTCTTCAAAATGTTCTTAACTTTTTCATGCATACTTATGATGTGACTTAAACTTTGTCCATAGATACAAGCGGATTCCCAAAGAAAGATCTGGAAAGTCTCATGTACCAAGCACTGCGGGAACCATAGAACACCTTTGATCCCAAAATTAGGCAAATTATTGGACCGGCGAGGGGAGATGTACTGGAGGACAGCGTGGAGATGATCAACCAGGGAAAACTACTGACTCACAGGGGCTCAGGGACGAAGATAACTACAGTGACTAAGATCAAAGCCCCATGCCCCATTTCTCCAGTCTTCCACACTTCCTGAATGTGGCCGGCGAGACGATGAGGAGACTGACACCACGCATGTCACATGACCACCACAGCGCCACATGGCGACAACAAAGCAGAGACACGGCTCTTATACTTATGTCCCAGAGTTTACAGAGAGCTGGATGCGGAGGAGATGATAGGGTGTCAGCAGTGAGGCTGTAACCTGTGGATCTGATCATCATTACAGATGACAGAGGTTCCACTTAATTTTACCATAGTAAGTGTACTTAGTCCTTCACATGTGGCGGAGTAAGGCTTGTGTTGCCAATCCTCCATAGGGGACAGTCATAGCTCTCAGATCGCCTACGAAGCAGATGGTTTTCAACTCTGTGCCAAAAATTATTATTATTTTAAATATTCCTCTAAATATTGTAACTTTAAAACTTCTACAGAGCACAATAAAATAGGTGTGAATTCCAGATTAAGTTATAAAACTTTTTTTTTTTTTAAATTAACTATTAAGAATGAAACACTTCTAACTTCATGGTGTCTTTCACTTTGAAGTACTGATCTCCAGCTGTTAAACTGTGTGTGTGTGTGTGTGTGTGTGTGTGTGTGTGTGTGCGTGCGTGCGCGCGCGTTGCTCTCCAAAGACATCCTTCCTAGTAATTCTTCATCTCAAAGTCATTGAAACTAAAAGTGGTTTTTGTGAACCTTGAGTATCTGATACTAAACCACTATTCTGTAAGTTATGGAATTTAATTTTATAAACACACTAAAATCTGTCACGAACAAACAACAATGAACTGGGTTTCCAGTTTAGAACAAAGCGCTGCAGTCCGGGAGGTGCTGCTGCGGTTGAGACTGAGGTTGCAGGTGTCCGCAACTCCATTTGATCTCATAACATCTTAGACACCATTATGGTTCTGTGTGTCTTCTTGTTAAATTTGAATTTATATGCTTGTTCTAAATCCTGCAAAAAACTACTCCTCCAATTGTGGCTGAAAAGCTAGTTAATATATTTACTTATTTTATCAGTTTATGATGAGCTTTCTTTGGGGAGGGAAAATGTGTAGCTGCTTCCTTCCCCATTTATGTTATGTATTGCCTGATATTTTATCTAGTTTAAGTAACAAATAAAACCAATTTTAGACATGGATAATATGGAAATATTTTATACTGACATTTAAACTGTTGGAAGTCATTGTTGTGCCCTCTGTGTTAACAGAAAGCTCAATACTCCTTCTGTACCTAAAAATATACAACAATTTCTTTCGAGCTGCATTATTTGTTTTGTAGAATGTCTGTCGAGTCTTTTTGTACAAGTTGTTTAAACACTGAAAAAATTAAAGGCGCTTCTTCAATCTGTCTCAGATGACACTTCAGAGCTCTGCTTAGCAGGGAAGCTTAAATTGAAAAATAAGTTTTTGGGAGTACAACTTGCTGCCCTGGTCTCTCATTCCCAGTTTCCTGAGAACACATTTATTTATAAATGGCTGCCTTCTCCATTTTGCTACACCAGCAAATCCCACAGTGTGACAAGGCAGCCGTGTTGGCAACATGATTCCGCCAGTCAGTGACTTATCGAGCCCTTTATTTCGAGTCACTCTTTCTGGTCGCCATGGTGTTTGATGTTTGCATTTTGCTTGTGTTGTGGGGGAAGTGCGCAGTGCAAACATGCTCTGCACAAGGGTTCGATCCTATTTGTTCTGGACTTTGGTAACTCGGCAGATGCAAGAAAAATTGTTTAACTGGCATCACAAAAACCTTATTTGTCCTACTGGCCAACATACAGCAAGTGCAAACAATAGCAGAACAAGGAGACTATAGTACAGTGTTTTGGTTCAAAGAGAACAACACTGCCACCTACAGGCATTGATCAGCCATGTGGTCACTGCTGTGAGGACTTGCGCCACCTTTTGGGCGGGGTCTTGCGCTGCAAGGTGGAGGCGGGCTGTCGGGAAGTGAGTGCGGCGAGGATCTCTTTTCAGTACCCGTGTCAGCAGGTGACATAACAGTAAAATGGAGCCCATCTTAGCAAATATTGACTGTCGCTGCTCTCGTGTGTTTGCTCGCTTGCAGGAGCGCGGCTTCTTCCGTGTTGCACACCCCAACTGGTGGCGCCTGTTGGGCTACGGGTTTTCATTCTGGCCGCTGGGCAAACAACAGCTAAGCGCAGCATATCTGTCATTTACGCACCTTTTAAGTACAGCTCACGTTCTGCACTAACACATACAACAGCACTTCTGTTCATTTACCACAGTGTCCCTACCGCTGTAAGTCAGTTGGGGTTAAGGTGTCAGCTAAATGCCTCACAGTAATCATTACATGTAGTTTTGGAGAAGAACATCTGCTAAACAAATCAGTGTAAATATGTGGACGATACCCCTGTGGGAGGTGACAGGTGAGGTTTTCTAGGTGAACTATTGGCTGGCACAAATGCTTCCTGCCAGGTGAAACCTTGAAGTGCTTCCATGTTGATAAGATGTGGGTTGCATGGTGGGCTGGGGTCTGGATTGCTTCTTCTCTCATTCTTTACTTTCCATTTTGGTCTGTTTAAGATGTTTGACTCCTCATCATGGAAGGAAGACACAGGATGTGACAGCAGGGTTTGAGGGAAACAGCACTTTTTGGCAAGACTGCAGATGACAGGCAGCTTTTGATCTGGCCTTCACCATCTTCTCATCCTCAGCATCATTCACACGACACTCAAGATGGTGCATCCTTTCGCACAATTGCAACCTCAAGAAGCGAAGCAGTGATGAGAGAAGCTGCCCAGTATACACCTCCAGCATCCAGGATGCATGTATGGTACTTTGAGTAATAAGTGTAAATTCTGTACTGTAGTATTCCAGATGTTCCCACACTCTCCCATACTGGACATCCAAGTAATATGGTGCATTTGTTCTTTGTTTCTCTACTTGCCGTTCACCTGGCTTGCAGCCCATCTGCTTCCTTTTTCATTCCCAGAGACTAAGCAGGAATACGAGGGGGGAGGGGACTTTTACAATGTGGGCGGCCTCGTAAATGATTGACCTTCCCCAGCTTCATTTGGTCACAAGCTTGTATGATCTTGTGAATGTTTAATTCGCCACAGTTATGGCTTCTGCTCCCATGACCTTGGAACCGTGGCCTTGGAATAGCCTCGAACCTGGAAACTAACCGTATCGCCACAGTAACCAGCAACCTGACCTCGCCAGGTAGCGCAGAGCCGGCCACTTTGGTCGCCACGTTTCCAGGGACGGTAAATGACCTCGGTTGCCAGTGCAGGCACATACCCTGGGTCTGTGTGCCGGGAGTCAGACTGATGGGTTTTACCATGATTACAACCCAGAGATCTCACCATCTTCATCTTCTGAAGGACAACTTGATGCTAAAAAAGTGGTTAAATCCTGAGCTGCTCATTGCGGAACCTCATTAGGTTAGGCCACAAAAAACTCCCAGGGTTTGCATTTGTACCCAATAAAACTAGTGAAGCAGGTAAAGCAAAAAGCACCTACTGGCAGTTTGAAAGATGAGGATTCAAAGTATTGCTGCACAGAGCTGAGGAGCTAATAGAACGCTTTGCACAAACGCTAGCTTAGTGATGCTTAAATCTTATTTACATGCAACTTATTTATACTCTTGTGGAAGAACCCGTGGGGTAATTACTGCTTGTGCCTCTCAAATCTCTCAAAATGTCGGGAAAGATGAACACATGTTAGTGAGGACCGGAGGCAAATTTCCCACAATACACCTTGTAGGTTCCAGACTTAAGTGGAGAGGAGCAGGTTCATTATAAATCTTAAAATACTCTGTTTTCTGCCTCCAAGCTTTCCTGGAATTTTCATGCCTCTGACAGCTTATAAAGATGCTTTGTATATTTGTCTGTTCTCATTTTGAGGAGTAGATGTTAATAAAGTCTAAGAGAAGTCCAACTTCTGAAATGCATAAATTTAAGAGTACATATTCTGTGTTTATATGTACTGCACTTGTATTCTGTACATTGCATAAGACATTAAGGTACATCTGCGTTTTCATATCAGCTTGCAGTGCTTGCATCATTTTAGGAATAATTTATTATAATAAAGGAGAAGAGTAATAATAGCCATTCATTACTGAAAATATAGATTTTCCATCTAGGCAGATGCCATTATTAAAATTAAATTAGTTTGTTCTGCTTTTTGTTCATTTAGCCTTTGAATCTTGGCATTGGTGGCAACAGCAGTTGGCTCAAGACCCACTTCCTCTCTCCATTACTGTCTGACAAGCACGAGCGTAACATGCACGTGCGCACACACACACGGACATTCAGCTGCACGGTGAGCCGAGCCCAAGGTCCCAGTGAGCATGTACCCGCCCTGACCGAGTATAGCCGCATGAGGCCAACCCACCACTACCATTTGGGACACCATGGGTACCATCTCAAAATAGCTGTGAACTGACCCAGAATGGGACCCAGTTATGAGTGGACCACACTAGAAACCGGGCTCCACCAGGAACAGATCCTCACAATGTCTCGAGATGTTTACCAGCATAACTGAAAAAGGGGGACGAGGGGCTCACAATAAGTTGAAATCCAGAATCTGTCCACTGCTCGCTCACTTAACGCCTCTTTTGTGAACATCTTGTCTTCCTTTTCCCACATCCCTATTTCCCGTTCCTCAATCGGACGTTTGTTTTCGCCACCCGCAGGCTGACAGTAACTACCCACCAATTGCACAGGTGTGACCGTGACATCAGGGCAAAATGGGTGGTGACAGGCACCTGGCGAGCTGCTTTGCATGCCCTGCAGAGAAGGCACGTCTGAGAGAGCTTTGCAAAAGGCACAATTTGTATATTCACATGGCGGAGATGGCACTGCTGTTTACTTTTCCCCATACCTCATAAGTAATAGCTTATAGACTACAGATAAGAGGAAGGGCCAAAGGGAATAATTGTAATATATTTACACAGAGGGACTGAAAGCCACACAGTACTTCTGATGGCGCAAAAGATAGGTTGTTGAAGGTTGAAAGTGCTTCTTCTGCCAGGGTCTGTTTTTCTCTCTTTCAGGTTCAGGAGGCAGCGTGAAGGCACATAATAAGGAAGTAAAGGAAGATTCCAGGATCAATGGCAGCAAAGATGGAAGATCTGATGGAAGATCAGTATCAACTTGGCAGACGTGCAGTAACACATTTATGAAAGTACACACACAGGGAGAGCCAGAATGGATGCACACTCCTACAAACACACACACTTTTACACAGAGAGGTCACACAGAAATTCATTCACTTCTCTTGAGTTCAGATAATACAAATCAAATGAGTTTTGAAACTTGGTTTTGAACTGATTAAAATGTCACATTCTCACAATGTGGTCCATCCTATGTGAACAGCACTATTTTACTGAACTTGTGGGCTTCATCCTCAGTCCGTCTCCCTCATGCAGCTACACAAACAGTGCCAATACTGCACTAAATTTGCAGGGTATGTAGCATTCGTATGTGAAGCGAGAGTCAAGTCATTTACACATAAATGCACGCTTAGTCAGGATGACAAGGCGACATTTTAAGGCGGCATAAATATTGGAACGGTACAGGTGTCAACCCATAGTATATCAGCATTAAGGCAGACATAAAAAGCTGTTTGGTGCAGGATTGTCCCTATGCACGCAGAAGGCATATCACATATAAAGAATCTAAGCAAGAGGAGGTGAAGATTCACATTACATGGCTGTGGGTCTTCTGATTGTACCAGCATTTCTACCCTCTTTCAGTACCCATGTGAAAAAGGAGCAGTGAGTTACAGTGAACAACAGCCCTTCAGCTCATTCTTAAGTCCGGGGGATAGGTGTATAAAAATAAAAAGCAAACTTTATAAACAATCTTCTTCGGGTGAATAAAACTAACTTGCTTCAGTGGAATTCTGCAACGTGTGTGCATTGCACTGCTAACCATAAAATTTGATTTCAAACATAAATGTAACATAGATCACAATTTTTTTTAAATGTCAATTCTTGTAACCCTCATGTTCTTCTTACAGAACTGTACAGAATCTTATAGAATCTTCCTCTCCCTGTAAAAGAATAATAAAACATGCTCATTGTTTAAAAAGTAATAAAAGCTGTATATAGACGTTAGAGCAGACTCCCCGTATACTGGACTTACATATTGACACACATTTCTGTCCTTTTCCATAGGGCTGTGCACAGTATCTGTGTCATGGACACAAGTAAGGAAGCCAGCTGGCATTGTGGGTAATCTCTGGTCCCATACGGGCAGAGGGCGTCACTCATAGTCTTCACCTGCAGTGGCCGCCTCCAGAGCCGCCAGCGCCTCGGCCACATCCAAGTCCGTGACGCTTTCATTGTCGTTGCCTTCCATCTCGACCTCTACCTCCACTTCCACTTCTTCAGAGCTCCTGCCCTCTGTCCCCAAAACGGTGGACGTCACATCGTCTTCCCCCTCCAGGTGGCTCACTCTGGTGTCGGTGGTTGAGAGGCTGGTTGTGCTGGCGTAACCCGTTTCCTTCAGGGCAGCATAGCCAAAGCTTCCACCCGGCACTTCCTTATCACCTGCAAGGCCCTCCCAGAAGTCACCTTGTTTAGGGGAATCTCTGCTGGGAAGCTGGCTGTCCTCATGCCACTCGGGTTGGCTGCCAGGTGAACCGTCACAGAGGGCATCATAGGCCAGAAGTGGACTGTTTCCTTTATGCATGCAGTCTGGCACAGAATGTCTCTGGGCAGAACTTTCAGGATCAATAATGTAGGGACTCCATCCCCCCGAGCTCAGCTGAACATCTCCGCTCTGCTCCTGGTGTGGCAGTGCTGCGTGCAGACGGTTGATCTCGTTGTTGTCGATCTCCAGCTTTTCTGAACCCTTTTTCAAGCCCTCTGAGCTCTTGCTGCTGTAGCCCACATTCTGACAGCCTTGGACTTTGTGATTGCTGTCCGCTTCCAAGGCTTTATGTTGGTATAGAGAGTTTGTGGTGGCGTCCCTCTTCTGCTCGGGGACATCGGCAGACACGGATGGGTCATAGATGTAGCTGCAAAGAACGGAAAGAGGGAAGATAAACACACTTTTCAAGCTGTCTGTTCTTTCACAGAAACTCCAGGAAGGCAAGACATTGTGGAAAAGTTGATTCACTTTCCACACCTTTGCCTGTTAGGCATACAGTAATATCAACCAAATCCAACACTGCATCTCAGGTTGGTAGTGAGCTAGAGGAGTCTGTCGAAAAAGCCCATTTGCAGCAACCCTGAGCGGAAACACCTCCTGCAAATCAACACCTGGCCCGCAAGCCATCACATCGCCTGGAAGACAGGTGGGCAACACATCAGCGGTGATTCACACCAAGAACCTGACTGGTGCTGGAGAGGAAGGATGACAGACAGAGAGAAACAGCGATGGATGTTGTCCAATAAGGGAGATTTCACTGTTATTGCACACCTTCTCCCGCTAAGCTGTTCCACGGTAACTTGATCCCTGTTCACTGCTTGATAACAGCACAGTCACATGGAAAGAGAAACAGAAAATCAAGGGCCTAAAGCATAAATGTTGGTAGGAACAGGACAGTCCCTCTTACCATGTGTTTCTTTTTCCTAGAGAAACAAAGACCGAGACAAACACGTTCCTGAGGGGCTGTGAGCTGCTGAAACCCCATCAAAGGGATTGATGCCTGAATTTTTCTTTTTGCTTTTATTCGTAATGGACAGTTTAACAAATATGAAGAAGATTCATTGGTTGATTGGAGCAGTTTTCACTAAAGTAACTCACTCAATGGTACAACACCAGAGACAGGAACTGGCGACCTTCAGGCTACAAATCCGTATCCCAGTTTATGAAGGTTCTGCTGTTATTGCCTTATCAGACAGTAGACAAAGGTTTAAGTAGAAGGGCTGAAAAGTCAGTGGGACAAAGGTGTGACATGGACTGGACCCGGTCTCCCAGGTTCTGAGGCTAATAGTGCAAGAAAGAGACAGATCAGCAACGTGAAACACCTAATAATAAACTTATCTCAGTTAATTTGTATTTCTTAGCTTACAGGTGAGATCCCGTTCATTCAGTTCCATTTTGAAATGATTACTCTCCTCCTTCTTCCCTCTTTTTCTCTTTTTATGGTGTGTCTAAAACATGTATGGCAATTCTGGCCCATCACTCTCCAGAGCTTCCCCATGCAGGCCACCACACCCCGAACATCATTAAGCAGCTGTTTGCCCTCATTGAAAGCTACCAAATGACTCAGGGCTTTTCTCTCTCTCTCTCTCTCTCTCTCTCTCTCTCTCTCTCTGTGTGTGTGTGTGTGTGTGTGTGTGTGTGTGTGTTTAGGAGGGTTGGGAAACAGGGGCCAAGTGGAACAGATGGAATGAGACAGCCCACACAACCAAGGGAGTGAAATATTTACACCCAATTTCTTCTCATGTCTACACTTGATGGCAGACTGGACTTTGGGGGAGTATGACTGATTTTCTTATCCTTTCAAGTGGCCCAGAGACAAATCTACACCACTTTGAAATGACAGGTTAATATCACCAACTGAAGGCTATTCAGGTAATGATTTAGACTAGAAGTCCTTTCACCAATCTGACTCTGACTGCATTTTAACAGTAAAAAGTCACTTTAAATATATAAAGGGTCTGAGGTATGGCATTCGGTCTTGGCACGAGATACACCAGTTGCAGTTGCAAGAACTTAACTCTCATTTAACATCTTTACTTTGGCTCAAAAGGAATTTCTTTACATTTAAAATGACTCATTTTGAATTTTTTGCTCTTCTGAGCAACATGACACCAGAGACAGCATCTGCTTTTCTTTACAGCTGTAGTTTACCTCCTACTTCTTTAAGTTCTTCCTTAAGAGCTCCATCGCCCCTCATTTGCCAGTTTCACCTCTTACAGTCTCTGCTGTCATAGCCCCCATCTGGGTTAGCCCAGCTGTGTGAATTGGTTCAGTAAGTGCGGATTCATTTGCAGTTACTGTATTCGTCTTTACGGTCCTGCTTTTTGCACCATATTTATGTAGGTGTAGGGCGGTGGGTCTGTGGTGTACAGTTGGCACGAAGCGGCTGAAGGATCGCAAGTGGACAGACATACGATACTGTCTTACAGAGTAAATAAGGGCGATAAACTGCCTTGTGTTGCGAGAACTAATATCAACTGTCAAAATAATTATGTCCCTTTTAATTGTATTCTGTGACATTTTAACATGAATGGGTGTCAACTTTGGCTCTCAGTAATGCATACAATGAAACTCGTGACAATTGCACCTTAGAGTTATGACAATTGACTCACTAATTCGCAGGAAAGTACCTTTATAAGGTGTGGAATTTACATTCCTACAGGATGTACCGTACAAGCGCCACAGATGATTTCACAGTCACGCTGTACCTCACCTTATCCATAAGTGATGTGAAGCTTGGCAGATAATTTGTTCTACAGCTCTTGTCACACATCTGCAGCTGTGAAGATCGGCTGTGATTTAAACCAGTCGGTCCAAACAGCGAAAACACTGCTGGGATTGGGATTCTGACCGGGGGCGCTGGGGGGTCTTCACAGCCTCAGCAGTGATTTGTGAATTCATTCACTGCCATGTTTGAAAGGCGCCATCCGGGCAATGTGTTTTCCATCCCACTGAAAGCCACATCTTGTTTCTTACCTTTTTATCATCCTGCAGCAGTTGCACCCCATCTGGTCAGTTGTCTGGCAGAGCTGCGGAACAAGAAGAATCCAGTCAGTGAACAGACCCTTGAGCCCTGAAGAAAATAGAAACCTGATCTGTAACAGGAATCACATCCCACTGTACATTTGAACTGACTCCTGGATGATTCCTCCTCCACCGTACATGGCGCTAACAGCCGCTGGCTGCGTCCTCAGGAGTTTTCAAGGGCCAACCAAACTGACAGAAGGATTTACATGTACAATTACTGGCATAGTTCCCAAAAATGGCAAAAATGAACAAATTAACATTTGAAAAAAATTGGATTCCACATTTAATACTTCCTCAGTCCCGGTGAACATTTATTGCTGCAATATGTTTGTAAGTAATTGAACGGATTATCTAGAGTGAAGTCCTCTGTGCGAATTCATCTTTTTTAGAAGTTCACAGGAGACAAAGTGACCTTTTCTCTCAGCGCTTATTTCCAAGTGTGGCGTTTCTTGTCTCTCCCAAAGCTCTGTAAATAATTAATAGGATGAGATGAATGCGTTCGCTTCATCGTGTGCCCGTCTCCTAGCCTCTGCTTTCCCGCAGAAAAGGAAGAGGAACAGCAACTGAGCGTTGTGGCTCAACAGGCGTGGTTTTCTGGGAAGCCTGGGACCTGCAGGGTGCTTTCGCGCTGGGCCCATATTCAAAGATAGGCAAATTTAACACTGCTGCTCTCAGATTGCAAGGTAATGGTTGCATAATGTGTGGTTTTCCTGTCCAGATGAACTGCTTCTGTCACAGCTCTGTCCCATAAGTGTCTCAAATGTTCCACCAGACCAAGAGGTACACAAACACGAGGACATCTTTAGTTTTGGAAAACTACATTTGTGTTGGCTTAGCACAGGTCTTCCTACTTACGGGACGGATTGAAAATGAAAATTCAAAACCTTAAAAATATGTAAGCATCAAAGAGTTTTGCAGTGAAATGCACTGACCACAATATGCCAGCGCTGAGTGTTTTATCCTGCGGTAGAAGAAGACAGAAACACAGCCAACACAAAGGCCAGCTGGAGCTCAGGATGAGCTTGAGGGACTGGAGACCCATGGATCTCCTTCATCTCACACACCAGGACCACACAAAAGCCAGCAGAGTCTACGAGGGTCTGTAACCACCAGTCTGTGTGCCTCAGGGCTAGTGTGTTGAGCAAAGCTTTACACAACTGAGCCCGTGGCCTTAGAGAAACTCAGAGACACACATTCCAGGATATTCTGTTCAGCAAAAGAAAGGATCCTGGAGTGGATTTGGGCCAGCTTTTCTTCTCATCCACTACCTGTCCAAGGCAAATCTTCTTCACTCGCCCTAATGACTTGGCAAAGTTGTCCAAGGCCACGTGCTTAAAACCATTACTTGCAAATGTCAGTTACCAGCACAGGACCTGGTGCTACTGTGCCACTTTCCATCCCACAGTTTCAGATGCCAAAGCCACTGTCGATTAACACCATGCATCTTTAACAAACTTTACATTTCTCCCCAGAACGCCTGGACACTGGCACACATTAGGCTTTATAAACAGATGTCAAAAGGAGTGGTGGGTACCTCATATCCAGTTACAGGTCAAATGATGAGAAGTGTGGGCTCTGAAACGTTTTTGGCATCCAACTGTGATTTTTATCTGTGATTTAGTCACTTCACTGTACCCCAAAAGCAGCACTCACCCAAATGGAAAAGGAAACAATTTATCTGTAGGTCTGCTTGAAAAGTTCACGTTTGACCTTCACCATAATTCTGGAACGTCGGTCAGCTTTTGTGACGGTTCGAGCTGGCCAACCTTAATTCTGCTGAATTGATTCTGATTCTGCCCCATATGATTTATATCTGTACACGCCTGTATAGGTTTCCTCCTGCTTACATGAGTAATGCATTCCTGGAAATTGTCTTTTAAGGTGAAATCTCCTAGGTTGGAGGTGTCATCACTGCGCTGTAACATCTGCTGAAAGTCTCAGCTCTTGCTGCTCGTACACGTGATAAATCAGCCTCATATTTGGTCGTAACTACGAAAAGGGAATTAATTTCACTCGTATACACATTTGTAAGTGAAAGAGGAATGCCTGCATTTGGCGATCTGGTGCATGAACATTACAGGTTCCTGCTAGAAGGTTTAGCCCTGCTGAGTCCACTGGGGCAAATTCCTCAGCGTTTGAGTGTGTGAGGCGCTGGACGGGGAGGGACGGCTGTGTGTCGTGTTGGAACAAACCGGCCTCAGAAGCACGAGCTGATGGGAGCCGCATGCAGAGCAAACGTCAAACCGGTGCCTCTGTACACAAGGGCTGGGTCAGGTCATGTATTCAAAGGGGGATGGGTGGGGGGAGGTGAATGTATGTTTGTGGGGCAGCATAATGATATGTCCTCCACCCACATGCCTGCCCCCCTCAAGGTCCTAGATACTTCTTCCTTCCCTGGTGTTTGTGTTCATCCTAAACCATCTCAGATATCAGCAGAACAACGATCTCAGAATGATCTCCTCAAACTACCATGACCCCGCTTACTGAAAAATGTATGACGACAGGGGGCATTTAGAGAAGCCACTGGAGAAACCACACCAACTACTGTTGCTGGTCACACCGTGCCGAGCAGGGACAGTGATTACTGAACTCATATTGAACACCTCTCCCTCTGCACCCTGTACCACGCTCTACCACAGTTTATTAAACTATGACTGTACTATTTACAGGAAAAGTGTGACTTTTCCCCTTTGCCGCATCTTCACCTGCTGGGGTCCCAAAAGGAAAATGACTGACAGTATACAGCAGGTTGGAGTAATGAAATGCCTTCATGCTGCTGCCACAACAGGACACACTTCCCGCACAAAAAGCAAGCATGTCACTTGTCACCGGAGATGTCAGAGTCCCACAAGCAGGTCTAAGGTCCTGCTCACTTCATTCTGCTTTGACTGGAAAGGAAACGCATTGCTCCAGCGGATGCCGGATGTTAGATCCTGTATGGAGCTCACACCAAAGCCACGCTGCTTGTCCGAGGCCCACGCAACACTGGGTTTTTTCCTGCACGGAAAACGTCATGGTCCTGCTAACAAATTATTTGAAACGCACATGGGCAAACAACCATCCTGGAACTGCATTCTTCTACCGTGCTCCTCACCAGGTAGCTGAAATCACGTTGTTCTTTTCTCCTTGAGGCAAAAGTGAAAAAAATAAATGTGTTTACGTTCCATTACTGCTGGTAAAAGACAAATAAAACAAACAAACTAAAGTGAGCGTCTAATTTTAGTTTCGTGTCATTTGAGCAGCGCTATTTGTTCGGTCGAACCCGATTAAAGTACAATTCCAGCAAAAATCAGGTGAACAAAAGGGGCTTTGAAGCCGCTGACATGAAAATATGTACAAAGGTGCCATAAAATCCACACTTAAATATAATTTTCAAGAGGAACTTTTGTGTCTCAAAGAAACTGCAAGCAAAGCAACAGGAGCACTTGTGGATTTCACTGTAAGTGGCAAAGATGCAGGGCCCTTGTTGCAGCTCGTACTTGTCCAGGTGGTTCCATTGGGGGCGAAAATCTGAAAAATGCTGTGAAAGAGAGTGCAGAGCGTAGTTTTCCATTTTCCATTAAAAGAGTAAGCCTAGCAGAAGTTGTAAATGTTGCCCACGCTAAAGTTCCGGGTTTCAAAGACAGCACTGAAATGAAAAGTGCAGAGTTACAGTCCATGGATGTAGATGTGGGAAAAAAGCACCTACAAACCTACATCTCAGTGTCAAGTGTCCCCCCCCCCCCCCCCACACACACACAGACTATAAAACTCAAGGAGGAGGTGGATGTTTTCCCTGGCCAGGGCAACCACCCATCATCATGTAGTAACTGCACCGCACCTGAACGGGGGTGCTCCATTCCAGCCAGCCCAGCAGCTCCTCTACATCCTGTCATTTCTCAGCCCTTTTATCTCACCCGTCTTTCCCAGATGGGACAACTTACAAAACTGTATGAACTAGAATGTCTCCTACATCTCAGGTCTGCTTAGCTGCTTTGTGGCTTTGGAAGCCTTTCTGGAAATACCTGGTCTCACTGCATAAACAAAAATGAAAAAAGAAAATTATTTTAGCTTCAAGGGCAGAATAAGAGAATCATTCACATCATTTGCTGTAATCTTTCTGTCAATAGCGGTCTTTTAACAGCGTGTAGAGCACAGTGCACCATGTTAAACCCCACTGTGGCCTTTCTTTTCAGCAGCACAGGTGAAGCAGTCACTGAGTTGTCAGGACAATTTGTCAAGATGCTTAGAGCAAACATCACTGCGCTCTGTGAGCGTCCAAAGCAGCACCCAGCGCTCTCTGCCAAGCACACAAAATACGCAGCTCTTTAACAATTTGTTTATAAAGAATACACTGGTCTTGCTTAGGTAACTGCTAAGACACCTTCGTCCTGAGACTGCATTTTCAAATACTGTCAGCTGTTTTTGAGCAAATTTAACAAAATTTAGTAACTAATGCTGACTGGTATAACTCATATTATCATCATTATTATCCTCTTGTGCTAGGGGGCCCGTGGGGTAGATGCGCGTCTTTCCTGCTCCCCCATCTGGGTGAAGTGTGCTGCCTCAGTCCACTTCCTTCCAATCTCCGTAACATCACTTTTTATGGTCTGGCACCACGTTTGCTTTGGCCGTCCTCCTCATCACCCCCCTAAAGGCAGCGTAACTAACTGATATGATTAAAATATAAACTACAGCAAAAAATTTGTGCTTTATCGCTCCGCTGACTCAGTTACCTTGGGGTTTCCTTGTCGGAAGGCGGAAAGATGGAAAGGCAAATAGTAATAACACATTATACATGACCAAATTGCATTGGCCTCGTGTCACTAATGTATAGTGCCAAGTGCACGTAAGCGTGTGTGATGTAAAATGTATTAATTTTTACATCTTCACTTTGTATAAATTTTTACAAATTGTCGTTTTATTTGTGCACACTGCGTACTGCAGCTGATGGTTGCTGTCACCACTTGACATTGTGGTGACAACGATGATGATGATCATGGTGTTTTTCCATCTCGGAAGTGACCCCCCCATCACCTGTCCCACCTGTGGCCCCTGTCACCGTCCCTCTCGCCCCCGTCCATCACCTGTCACCTGCTGCCCTCCCTCACCCCTCTCTCTCGCAGGAGTCCAATAACAACATTCAGCATAGAAAACAAAAATTAGTCTAATGTCTACGCTGTATTTGGGGTGTAGAAGCTCACATAAAGCAGTGACTTCTTCCTTTTCCCACCCAACTGGGAGCTGCAGGTCCTTAAACTGGATGTATGCAGTACATGAAGATCATATCTGTGCCATGCACACAACCGCCTGAGAGGGACGAACATGCTCACTCCGCAGGGAGTGACTCCCATGCCGCCAACAGAAATGAATTATACATCAACAAATTTTACAACCATTAAACTACATTTGTATTTAGTGACCAAACATCAGGTGAGTCTTGCATGTGACACAGCAATGTGTTTGTTTCCAGGTAGAAACTTATTACTTTGCGGGAGTTTGATGAACTTGACTGCACAAAAACCTTGCTTAGGGTGAGAAGTACCTGTGTGGCAAATTTTAAGTCTATGGCTTGAAAAACAAAGCTGGGCACGAAGAGCAAACAGGCAAACAAACAGAAACTGAGTTTCATAGATACAGAGATGGGTGAAATAAATAATAAAACAACTGTGTTCTGTGTCTTGTTCCTTCAGTAACAGAAATATGCTGAGCTCTCTGTGCAGCGCATTGAAGGAAAATGTCATTCCCAAAAAGGCTCAATTTGAAGATCTCTGTTGAAGTAAAAAACCCAGCAATGCAACTTTTTTCCATCAGAGACCAAACATAAACAGGCACAGTAACACAAAAAACCGTTTGTTGCTCGGTTGTTTCTCCCAGTAACCCAGAATCATGGAATTACAGAAGCCGGACTTTCATCTTGACGTGGGAATTTTTGCATTCAGGTGAACGGGTATGCATTTTAAAATGTGCACGAGGGAGACAAGAACACCGCATGGAAACTGCAATACGAAAGCATTTCTGGACAAAATGTGAAAGAGAATGACAGGGAGAGGAAGGAAAACACAGTAAAAGATGCAGCGAGGAGGCTCTCCCCCCTCGGAAAGGAAAACCTCGTAAGAAGAAAATAGAGAAAATGATGTCCTGAGAGAGCGCCTTCAGTTTAGTAGTTTAAATAAGAGCTGCGGAACTAAGATAACTGAGCTGTTGGCGATGATACTGTGAGCACTTTCTGAGCTGTTTAGCGCTGAACTGATGTCAAACATTTTTGTTCAAGTGCAAGCAGACAGGATGTCAAAGTGTTCGGTTATAAAAGTACAGTCGGCCCAGATGCGAGTTTCAATTTACTCCTTGGCTCGTATCGGCATCGCGCGCCTGTTACAGTGTTTGAGTTCTGGTTCAAGACCAGAAGGACAAAGATGGGAGAGCAGAGTGTCCTGCGTGTCGGATTCGCAGGACGGAAGCACGTGTCTCACAGTTGGGATGGTGTCAATGGGGCTTTGATTCACCTGCAGGTGCGACACCAGCTATCTGCAGGTGCCAGCCGAACTGTGGTCGGTTCCTTCCTCTTCACTGCCCTTCCTGAACATGTTGATGAAAAGCTAGTCACTGAGGTGTACGTGTGTGCTGTCCACCTAGACAGGAGCATCCCCAGGTGCTGCGCTAGAGAGCTGTGTGACAACAATGCTGACGTGCTATTTCACCACGGCGGCGTTCACACAGGCGACACCGGACACCCCACTCCTTTTTGTTTAAGTGAAAACAAAAAGCATATCAATTCACTTATCAGGAGTTTATTACATGATAAGTGGATCCAAGCGTAAGGCATCAGAGTCACTTATGGTGCTTATAAAAGGTGTTTCAGTGCTTCCTGTTCCCCACCCCCTTCCTGTCATTCTGTCACACTAACAATCTCCAAATTATCACACCTGTTTGGGTCTTGCAGTGGAAACACAAATGTGGCTAAAGACAAAACACACGCTGGTGCAGCCGACATCATTGCCTGCGGCCACCTCTGACCCTCCTCGCCTGCACTGCGGTCATCTGTGGTGCTTTACACCATGTGTTCTTCTTCATCATGCGAAAAGGTCGGCACAGCTCTGTCAGTCTTTCCATCCCGACCAGATGACCTTCACCTCATCCCAACCCAACAACGCAAGCTACCCTTGAATGGAGATGGGAGTCGGCCCACTATCTACTCCATTGTCACAGCACTGCGTCACAGAGGCTCAAAGCTCCATTGTTTGTTCACTTCCATTTGACTGTCCTTGGGAGAGCAGCCTTTCCTCACACAGACATCCTCCTGACCCACATGGCTGTGCAGGTCCACCGTGCTTACACCGTGCCGTTTTTTAGGCTGCTAGTGCTGCTCCAGTATTACTTTAGTAGACGGAGTACAAGAAGCTCTGACAGCGAGTCGGGCTGCTGCCTTTGGTACACACATCTCCCGAGCAGGCAGGATGCTTGCTGCGTTACTCACTGAGAAATGAGCGCAGAACAAAAGCTAAAACACCAAACAAAAGTTCTGGTGCAGATTACAAGTGCGACAAATTTAGAAAGCAAAACACACCCTCACAACCTTGAGCCACACACGGCCAAGCCTTTGACTTTGTGCCCTGTCACACCTGGCGGCCCAACAAACACCGTTCTTCATTCCCTGCATGAGCTCATACGGCTCTTCTCTCCACGACATGTGAGCATGGGCTAACGGGCTTCTGTCCCAGCCCTTACATGGACTGTACATACGGTTTGCGGAGATAAAGCCCACGTTCTTTGGTGAGGCACCGTGTGTCTGTCCTGAGTGTGAGGAGCACCAACGTAACAGGTCAGGTGTGACCAGGATCAAACCAGAAAGTCCAGTAAAAACCGCACAACGTGACTTCCAGCAAGTAAAACACAGCTGTACACACCAGTAAAGCGTAGGCATGACGTCACTGAGATCCGCCACAGCCTTCCCAGCCAACACAGCTGTTTAACAGTAGAAAGGGACCGGATGGAGGCGACCAGCCCTGGCCATGACCTTCGCCTGGGTCTCCTTCCCAGAGACACTGATCTCCGGGTCATTGACTTTCTGCTGGTTTGCGCTGGTGTGGTTTGGGGAAATGGAGCCCCGATGGGAACTCTGCACCTGCACTGCGTTCACAGTAAACTACTGTAGTTTGATGCTTTAACTCGGTATTTTAAGCATTTCAGAATATCTGCGCACACGTGTCCAGCCCAGCGTACGCGCAAACTTCACCCGTGAATACGCGCTGAGTCTTCTAAGCGTTTCATTTCACGGGGAAGGCGCTTTTCGTTCCAAATGTGCCCCTTTACTCGGCAGGGGCAGCCACGTCTTTGCTTCGGCTACTGTCGCTCTGTTGTCCACATTTCAGAGGCGTTAAAATGTATGAATGTTTTATGGCAGTAAAGAAAAACCGCCAAAAGCCCAGCGGACGCAGCAGGGCCGTTTGCAAGGCAAAGCGGCTGCTGGACAGCTCGCCGCACAGGTGAGTTCGGAGCACCTGGACTCGCGTTCGCTTATTTGTGAAAGGGACCCTCGCGGTGCACCAAATGCTCACCTTGTAAAGCACTCTGAGCTACACTTCTGTATGAAAATGTGCTTTACGAATAAATGTGGCTGTCGTTGTGTGCAGTGCATGTCGGCACGTACGGCAAAGTGGACAATGAAGCGAAAGCGTGTCCGCGACTCGACGCGGCTGAGGAAGTTGGACTTCCGTGTCGCTCAGGTGCTGCACCCCGTTCCTTTATCCAGCGCTGCCCCGAAGAGCCAAACGCGCACCCCTGAGAGCGAGCTCACGTCTCCGTGACGCCCCCCCCCCCGCCGCTGCCCTACAGGTGTCCGCGCGTCGTCGCCGCGTTACCTGCCGCTCCGGCGAAGGTGTGGCGCAAGTTTGCCGGAGGTGATATTATTTTTCACGAGCAACTCCTCTTCTCATCTATATTGCAGAGCTTCTCCGTCATCCCACATGTGAAGACGACAGCATGGCATGGTGCCGGGTCCGGTGCCGGGTCCGCTGCCGGCGCAGGTGCCGCTCCTGCTACTCGCTGCCATGTCCGCCCATTTGAATGTGAGCCTCCTGCGGCGCTTTGCATGGCGCGGCCGTGACACGTCACGTGACCTGGACCAGAACGGGACACTCCGGTGCACCCGGCCACCACGTGACCGTCGACCGCACCTTGACGCTGTGCTGCGCTCCAGGCGCCGTGCGACCCCGCTCGGTACCGTCGAGCTTGTGCCTCGGTTTCACGTTGCAGGGTGGCCTGAGGGGCACGGAGGGCCGGGCCGCAAGCTCGCATTAAAATAACCCATGATGTCGGGGTCGGAACTTTTCACTGTCATCCACCCGGAGACACCGGATCACTTTGGGTCGCTACCTTTGGACCGACTTACGCTGCAGTCGGTCCAAAGGTACCATGTCGTGTTGGCCATAAGTCTCCTTACATCACAAGCTCACATTCTTACTGTGTAACCACTTCGGTGCCATTGATTTTCCACGGATGGAGTCCAAAGGCACCAAAAACTGAATTAAGACAAGAAGTTAAAATTGGGCGCTGCCCTGAGGTTCTCTCTCGTGCAACCTGTAAGCAGTTATTAACAATTATTAATAATTACAGCTCAAGCCAGGAGCGAGCGATCATCTTTGCCGACATCTTCCTTTTTGTTACGATTCGGTTTAAGCTGCTGTGGAGCTCGGCTCCTCCACCTTTAACGGTTCTGCAAAACAGAGTTGGGTTTGCTAGGCGTCTCATGTAAATGAAGACATTTCTGTAGCACAGCAACGGGGCTCATGTGAGGATGATGCCCATCGTCGTGGCAACGGCGGCAGACACTGCGGCAGCCCGATGATCCCGAGTGAACCCATTAAAAACAACCTGGGGAGGAAGAGCTTGGCGTAACCCGACGCCTGTCGTTCATTTGCTCCTTGGGTCAGGCGTTCATTTGCCAAAACAAAGCAGACTGTGCAGGAAGTGCAAGACAGAACAAAGAGGAGAGCGGCGTCTCCAGGTTCCAGCGTCAGCTCTTGAAGAAGACGTTGTTGTATTTGTCAATGAGGGTTTTGTTGCTGCTTTAATATAGAGCATTTGCAAATGGATTAAATATGTGTAAGATTCAGAACTGTTTGTATCACTGCGAGGCAATGGATCCAGCAGATGTGCCAATGCCCACATTTAATGCAGCTTTAATGCATTTAAAATAAGATTTTGATGCCCACTGTGCCAAGTCGCTCCCACTGCTTCTCTCATTTCAAATGCAACGGGAATCATCTTGAAACTCATTTCACATACAGGCGGCGTCATTAGGACTTTGCCGCATTCTGACAACTTTTCGGCCTCCCGTCGGAAAACCGAGCCGAATTAAAGACGCAGATAATTAATCTGCGCTGCAGGTTCTGCTCCTCTTCAGCTCCCTCACGATGGGTCATTTCTCCAAGAAGCTGCTACGTACGTGATGTCATTATGTGCCGATTCCCAAAACTGAGACCCAGGCCAACAATGCGATCGTTCCAAACCCAGTGCTGCTTCCCAGCCCAGAGAGCGACCCGTGGTTAAAACGCACCAGTGTTTCTGAACAAAAGGTTTTTATAAAAAAAGGAGCTGCACTCTACAAACTTTAAATTGATATTAGGCTGAAATTATATTATTTTATTGTTATCCTTGTTCTGACTTCTTTTTTTAGGCAACTCAAATTTGCTACAGCAGAGCCCCCTCCCAGCAAATATATTCTAAGGCACACCTCACTGCCGTGCTGTTTTCCTGATTTTCATCACAATTTCAAATCGAGTGAACAAGCACAGCTGTCATTTTTTAGCCTTTTTCCCAAGCTCAGCTGTGACAGCACATCATTGCCCCCTTGAAAGGAAAGGGAGGCACACGCAATTTTCCAAAATGCCAAAGGAGACGTTCCGCATCAAATCGTGTACGTTTTTTATTCTTGTCAATATTTAAGGTTGAATCCACTCTCGGCTTCCTGCTGCCAGCACTTCTCAGGTCCGTGCAGTCAGCTAGTCTTTTGCTTTCTTGGGAAAGATGGCACTGATATTTTCTGATTCTGATTCTGATATTCTGATATTCTGCACAGGAAGCTTAGTGGATCCAGTTTAATCTTCAGTACAGTTCACTACAGTACAAGATCCAGTTTAAACTTCAACCCCTGCTGAGTTTAGGGAACTGAGCCTCACATGTTTAACTTTATGGCGTCCTTGCATGAAAGGAGGATGATCCGCACCTTGGTTTGAAGAAGGTCATTAAGGAGAGGAGTAAATAAAAGAAGCCCCACCCTAAAGTGGGTGTTGCGCATGACTGCAGGCAGATCCACTGTTGTAATGAACATCTCAAGTTCTACTTTTCTTAAATGACCAAGACTTACAAAGGGGCCTGTTTGCCCAGTGGAAGCTGTGCCGTCTACGTTTAAACAGAAACTTTGTTTGGAAAGATCACACTGACAGGGGAGCGGCAGAGCTGGGGGTATGAACTCGTGCCCAACAGGAGCCAGGGCCTTGGAAACAGTGCGCACACACACACACACACACACACACACACACACACACACAGACTCACCGAGATCAAGCAGTTTGTGATCACATTGGTGTCTGGTTGACTTATTACCCAATTTTTTGCATTTTTGCTGAGTTGTTTTCACATTATATAGAAAGCTCTGTCTCCCTAAACCAGTCTGGAAAACTGGAAAATACGCAGAATTTGCGCTGCAGTCCTATGCAAGGGCAGGATCTGAGTGAGCAAACCTCAGTAAAGTTGTTTCATGCCAAGAAAGAGAATTGTCCTTGGAGGCAAAAGAGAACCATTTTATTACATTAAAATGTTTCATACAAACAATGCATACACACATTTTTATATTGCTTCAGACAAAATTTTTTTTAGAATAATTCCAGTTATACAACTCTGTAACAAAATTTTAATACAACATTTATGAAAATATAAATCTCTAAACAGGTAAGTCAGTCCTGACAATACAAAGACCGTAGAAACATTCATTACCAGTATATTTCATATATATTAATGCTTCAAACAAGTAAGTTATTAAAAGTCATTCAAGTTACATAACATACAATATACTGTATACCGGCTTTCATATTGACACATTCAAATATACTCGTAAACAGGCATTCCATATAATATAAGACATAAGTGGACTAGTCTGAAACTTTTCAGCAAAGATGGTAGATACATTTCTCTTGCGTGGCTAACATAACGGCTACTCGCACATAAAGTCTAAACAGTTTTGCCATGACAAAATTTCAAGCCATCGAATAACAGGGAATAAATGTAAATCACAAAAAAACAAATGTGGAACCTTTGGCAAATACACTGAATATCATTGTTCTTTGATCAAAAGACTTTTGAGGGAAAGTAAATGTTTAAAGCTGAATACTGCTACGTGTTAGAAAATTAGAAAAAGATCAACAGTGTCTCAACAGTGAAAGTAAACGTAGTTTTAGACAGTAGCCCTTGACAGTTGTAAAAAGTAGAGGAAAACAGGGAAACGACAAAAAAAGAACATCTTTATGACAGGTGGCTGTTGAACTGTTTTCATCCATGACCAGAAAGGTGGTTTTGTAGGGTGGGTAAAGAAACAAAAGCCCATAAAACAGTAAAAGTAACACAGACGTGCGCCCTGTCGGGATCCCAGGACACAGCAGACTATCTGTAAAGTTCAGCTCGTCTTGCGACACGGCAACACTGCAAGACTGACTTGGAAAATCGTGACCGGCGTCAAGCTGTACTTTTTCTCACCAACTGAAAATCGTCTCTCTACAGCATTTCTCTCCCCCCCCCTTTTTTTTTTACATCACATTTATGCCTTTTATTAGCTTTATATTCTTTTACACATTATAATGCCTTGAAGAATCTCCTGTTACACGTTTTTACATTTAAAACTCTGCAACATTCTGTATGAACCTGTTTTCAACGTCTCACAAGGATGCATTGAACAATGTGAAGAACGTTTCTGTTCTCATCTCTGCTTGTGGGCCACAGTGTTTAAGGCAACATTTTGCCTACAAGGTACCTACCAGGTTCATCTGGGCTCCAGCGGGTCATAAAAAACCCTCCTAACACTGGACTGCTATTTGTTTGACAAGATGTTGCTCCTTGGGTCAGGCGTTCATTTGCCAAAACAAAGCAGACTATGCAAGATGTTATTTCTTGATCAGAATAATTTTTTTGATAAATTCCCTGCATCTTCAAAGTTTCTGTAATTTTAAATAAAAGCAACATTTAAAAATCCAGGCACTCACTTTGATTGCATTAAGCACAACCTAATGTTTTTGTTTAAGGAGTAACACAACTGTAGCAGCAAAAAATAGATATGTACACATATAAATATATACATATAAGTTTACAGTACTGGAAAATGATATCTGTACCTTTAGAACCATAATAAATCTGTAATAATAGCATTATAAATTAATTTGTAATGAAAATTCTGCAGCAAGAGGGTATGAATAAAAACAACAAAAATGTTTTTCCAAAATGTATAGTGTGGCTTAATGTACACAAAGCAAAACAAACAAACAAACAAACAAACAAACAAACAAACAAACAAACAAAGCTTTCGATGGAATGGTTAATTAAACATAAAAGGCTAAGTTGAAGTAATCATATTGTTCTCAAACAACATGTCATACGTGACAATGCCTGCACAATGTCAATGTAATCTTTATACTTTTCAACCCTTCGTATGACAGATGAGTTAACAGTCATAAGGGGTAACGAATTTGCAAACCAACTCAAGCTTTCATGACTGCCTGGTGACGGTTAAAGCGCCTCCTGGTGTTCATTTGGAATTGCATCACAAACAGGGTGTAAACAAGGACAGGCTGTGAACCCTGCGCCATCACTGCAGCAGTTCGCTCTTCTTTGCAGGCGCGGGTGTGTCGGCTTCTCCAGAGTCAGAGACGTTTATAGGACTGTCCCGTGAAAACACCTCGGTGGACTCTCGCCACACGCAGTCGGCGACACCCTTGAAGGTGAACGTGCTGCACTTTGGCCTCACCTTCTGGGAGGCGTTGTTCACAATTTGGCGACTATTGGACGTGGCAATTTTGATCTTCAGCGCCGCATCCACACGATCCACCACGGTGTAGGTGCCAATGCTACCGTCCTCAAAGCCCACAATAATGTTGAGGGCTCTTTGAGACAGACAAAGGAAGGTTGGAGCCTTGTAGAGGGAACAAGTTCCAATGCTCTTGCCGTCGGCGAGCCTCATGACTATGAGACTGGACACTACCCCGGCGTCATCATCTTCTTCACAGTCCCGGAAGCAAATGTACACCAGATAGCGCCCATCCCGTGATAGCTTCTGCCTCCAGATGATACCTGCTGCCTGGACAAGCCGCAGCTTACCGCTGTGCAAATCGAGGACGTTGATGTTTTCGTCCCCCTTTGACACTATACCCAGCTTTCCATTGGGAGAAATCTGAAAGTCTTCCAGATTTTTGAGGAAGTTGCTTGGAAGCTGTACCCTTCTGCAGATGGACTCGTCTGCCAAGCTCCAGATGAACACTGTCTCCGTGGAGGTGATGAAAACAACAAAATCGGGGCTGTCAGGAATCAGCTTGAAATTCACAATAGTGATACCATCGTCGCAGATGAACTTCTTGGACACACTGCCTGACCACAGGCTCACCGCAAGTAACTTATTTTTTGTTGTTCCCACAACAAAGGTGTTCGCTGTGGTTATCAGGGCGCTCTGTAGACTCACCAGTATATTGCACACTTTGTGGCCTGTGGCCAGCCGCCATACCCTGGACGCATTCTGCTCACAGAGAGAGACCACAAACTGGTCATTGTGGGTGATGAGGAGCTGGGAGATTTTTTGCCCATTGATGCGGAAGATGTTCTCCCCTGTGCTTGTTTGCCAGATGTACTGATTGCACTTGTCATCAGACGTGACCATGAGATCCCCAGACGTTGTCAGCACACAGTTCTCCACGACGCCCTCGTGCTTGAACACGGTCTCAATAAAGCCAGTGCTGAAGTTCCACTTGTGGATCGACTCAGATCCATCCATGGTGAAAACAAAATCCTCTCTACCAGAAAGCTGTAAGCCTTGGATACGCTTTCCAGTCTTGTCGATGTTTGACATAGCTGTGATGATGTCGATGTCCCAGACTGAGAGCACCCCACTGCTCGCCACAGATAAAAGTAAGTTATGATGAGTGGACTTTATAAGCTTCACAATGGCCCCTGAGACCTCCACGAGGCTGGCCATGCACTGGCCACTGTCCCTCCGCCACACAAAGATCGATGAAGTGTTCTCCATAGATGCAACGATGCTCTGGCCATTCTTGGAGAGGACGGCAGCAACGAAACGTTCGCTGCGTTTGGCTTTGAATTTTTCAGCCATCTTCCAAAGTCTGGTGTCCAGGACCTCAATACTGCCAGCCTTGCAGATAAGAATGGAGCGCTGATCCTCTGAGAGCTCAATGCCAATTACCTCATTGTCGTCACCCCGGCAGTCGTAGTCCTCGATGATGCGTGGGTTTGTGATCTCTTTTGTGTTCCACACAGAAAGGCTGCCCTCATTGTCAATCATGACCATCTGATAAATAGTGTCCAAGACGAGGAGGGACTTTACGAATCCCCCAGAGAACTCGGACGTCACGGTAGCTAATTTTTCGCCGCTGCCAAGGTGGAAGATAGAAGTAGTATTGAGGTACTGGCCGCAAAACGCGTACTGTCCATCTGGAGAGCACTCGACGCAGGTGACCTCATACCAGCAGTGAAACTGGTACAGAGGCCAACCATAGAGTAAATCTATGACGCTCACATCTTTGCTGGCCTCCAGCCAAGCCAGTGCATGATGGCTGGATAAGGTGAAACCATTGATGAAGGCAACGCCCCCGGTAATGCCACAGTGTTTAGAGCCCTTGACTTCCACCTCAAAAAGCAAGCAAGACTTGTGGTTATCATATATTAGCAGCGTGTTTTTTGTGGTGGCCACTACCAGGTACTTCTCGTCACTGGTGAGCCTGATGCCCAGGACAACAGAGCGTGCTGTGTCGATCTGCCTCAAGAGCTGCCGGCTCTCCACATCCCACGTGCTCACAGAACCATCCTCCAGGGCCACAATTACAATGTTAGGGGCCAATGTTGGTAGTATTTCCACAATCTGCATGTAACTGGAACACAGGGGCAGTCTCTCTGGGCTGTAGGTGACATCCATCGAAGAGTGGAGGGGCACAATGGAGCAGTACTTAGGACCATCTTTGTCGCATTCCAGCAGAAGATGACGAAGTTTTGGCAAGGACGTCACCACAGGTAGAAGCCTCTGTTGCAGCTCAGCAGACAGGGAGGCCGGGTTATGAGTTACCTTCAGCTTGATGCTGCGCAGAGTTGTAGCCAGGAATTTGAGCTCCTTCTCTTGTGAGTAACTGTAAGCCAGGTCAATATCTGCCAGTGCCTTGTCAAACTGCCCTATCTTGATCATGGTGTAGAGCCAGCTGAAGTTCATGATGACCCCATACATAAGGTCATCTGTCCGCCCACTCCGGGTCAAGTGGAAAAGCAGTTCTGTCATCTTACGGTGGTTGACAAAGAAGATGTCTGGTTCCAGGAGGTTACACTGGAACACCCAGGGCTGCTCAGGAGTCTGCCTGTCATAGGAGTGCTTGTCAGTGCTGGCCTTGTCAGTGTGGTGATGGGGATTCCGATTATGGGAGATGGTTAGAGAGGCAAAGTGATTGTTGTCGCAATGAAAAATTTTCTTCCTCCCTCCAGACCAAGCCCCGAGAAAATATTCCGCCAGGAGGCTGTGCATCTGGTGAACATCCTCCTCGTTGCTGAGGTACAGCTTCTGAGCAATAAGGTGTAGATGCCTGTTGGCCCAAACCATCAGCGTAACGTTCCGCACCTGCCTCTCTATGAGATACCCCTCCAACTCTTCCTTGAGTTTGGCAATGAAGTCATACGAAATCCTCAGTGGGTTCTTCAGACTAGAGCTCACTATGATGTCACCCAGAACGCTATTGTCCAGGGAGAGTATGTCTTCCAGCTCCATTTCCGTTAGTCCAGATCGGGACATGGTTATGTAGCCCAGGGCCCTAAACACAAACCTGGAGCCCAGCTTGTTCTCAATGGAGAAGAACATTTGTTCGATGCTCTCGTGCACCGTTGAGCACAGAGATGTGGCATCCACATCCTTGTGCGACCTCCAGTGTTGCACCTCCCGGAAGATGAGGTTGACAAACATGGGCAGCGTGCACTTAGCCAGTGCCTCATTGACGTAGATCTGCTGGCCGGAGGTGACCTTGCGCTTGATGGCCAGCAGCTGCTGCTTGAGGGTCTGGCTGCACATCTTCCGATCTCTTTGAGTTAGCTCCACGTAGCGGTTCTCATCCTGAACAAGGCAGCGCAACCGCTGTAGGATGCCATGCTTGTTTGGCAGCGTGGTAACCACGAGACGTACGGTTCGCGGCAGGTGTACTGGAAGCCACCACAGCTTGCGCGCCTCATCAGCATCTGACAGCTGCTCCAAGGCATCCAGGAAGATGACCAGTGGCCGCTGAAAGGAGGACTCGCTCATCAGGCTCACCAGCAGCTCCCGCATCTCTCGGATTTTGTTGGGAAGGAAGCGGATGAGGCAGCAGTAGTTAATGGCAATCTGTTCGCAGATGCTTTGAAGCAGAGTGCGCAGGTCAGTGGAGAACTCCGTGGAGCCAATGAAACGAACTATCACTACCGGGTCGGTCTCTGGGCCCATTTCTTTTTGGAGCCAGGAATAAGCCTGAAATTAAAAAAAGGCAAGCAAACAAAATGGATCATTTTGTTATTTTCCTGGAACTGCTTATCGATTCTTGGCTTAAAATACATCCACGACAAACACTTGAGCATAGTACAGACTGTATATTTGTAGATGGATAGGAAATTGCGAATAACCTGACTGGTCAGGGGTGCACTGGGGCAAAGTTAAATGGTTCTGGAAATCTGGGTTTTTCATCTGCAATTTCTTTTATTCTCCATTATACAATAATTTATTAAATTCTCCTAAAAATACCTTTCCTAGGTAATTTCAGTATAAAACTTTTGGTAAAAAAAATACATATCAAGAAACGTGCAGTTAAACAATTAAGCAATGAGTTGGTGCAGGGTTCCCAACAGTGGACGGAAGCTTTTGCTGTTATTGTGATGAAAATTTGCTGAATTGCAGTTTTAATCTTGCTGAGTCGTTTGTTGCTTTGGAGAAAAGCGTCTGCTAAATGAACAAATGTAACTGCAAATGTTAATGTGTGTGTGCAGCCACTAAACTAAGCCTTTAAATGAGGCAGAACAATGGGAAATCTGACGCACATCAGCCAGGCCTCGGTGGCACGGGGTGTTCGCTCCCCGAGAAAACATGGGGCCTTCTCAGCTCATCAAGGCTGAATAAGCAAACGACAGTAAAGGTTGAGATGCTTCACTACAAGCAGCATGACGTGCTTGTGGAATTTCCTCCATCTCTTCCCTTGTGTGTTGGAGGGGTAGGGGTGGGCCGCATATCCTGAAGGCATGAAGGCAACAGAAGATCAGACTGAAAGGAGCCTTTTGATTTACATAGCAGCTGTGTTCTGCTTACATGAAGGCCTTGTAACTGAAGAGATCAATGATCTCTCACAGAGCAATACCACAGATAGGGGGATTTTTCAGAGGGTGACACTGGAGAGTATCTCTGTGCCTTTGTTCTCCTGAAAAACTCAACACTTCTCCATAGTCAGTTGGCCCTCATTACTATAAACCAGTTCCTTCAGTCCCACCACATCTTTGGCCTTGCGCGGTGATTCTGAAGGCTGGTGGAGGACAGCAGGACTTTGACGCGATAAGCTGCGCGACCAGTTTGCTTCCGCTGCCTGGACACCCGACTGATTGTAGCACAGTACAGCGCAGCACTGTGCGCATTTCCTGCAAAGTAAATCACTTTATCGTACAGGAGGCAAAGTCCTGGCATCGATTATTAAGCTGGAGAAAGTTGGCCAATGCTGCGGGGGGGTCCCACCTACAGGGTACTGCAATGATAAGTATGCAACACAAGACGTGACGCCCACGTGCAGACATACATATGGGCCTAAAATCACGTGCAAATAGAACATGCGGGAGGGCTACTCTAACAATAAATATTCCGTTGCCTGTTTTTGGCACTTTGTCTCTTCCTCATGTCAGTGGCTACCCTAGTGCAAATGTCGTTTCAAATAAAGGCTTGAACTTTGTTCTTTTTTGTCAGCAGACCGTGGTCCCTCACCTGCTTGGCCGCCTCTGCTATGAGCAGAGTTTTCCCAGTACACGGCCCCCCATACACCACCAGTGGGCTCACGCGCCCGGACTTGGTTGGCAGCAGATACCTGTGGACCAGGCCCAACGCCTCACACTTGTGCTTGTACTGCGATGCAAAGGTCTTGCACAGCGACAGGTGCTGCAGGATCTCGTCGTACAGCGGGTCCGTCTCAGCATCAAAGTTCTGTTGCACTGTAGCCTGGATGATGTCCACCATGTCCTCATAGAACTGCTTGCAGAGGCCCTCCACGTAGTGGCTCTCCACCTCCTGAGAGTAGCCCAGTTTCATGTCGCAGTGTGTGACTGAGGAGTAAACACGCAGGTTGGAGGCTGCCACCAAGGTGGGGATGAACTCATCGCGCACCTTCAGCAGCCTCTCGTAGGCCTCCTGGTTCCGCATGACGCGGTCCCCGTTCTCCACGATGTCCATGTAGCGGGCCATCTCAGGGATCCGGGCATGCCGGTCAAAGTTTGCAATCTTCCGGATGTAGCAGACACACTTCTTCAGAAAGGCAGGTGTCTGTTTGCCCAGAGCAAAGTCCAGCTCATCCTCAAGAGCTGGGAAAAGATGCAGAGATGCTCAAGCAATGAATCGGTCAATCAAATCCAACATTCAAAGTTTTGCCAGTGGACATCTGAGTACTGCTGAGGTCCTTAGGCAAGCAGTGGGCGTCAAGCAGTTTCAAGGCTATGACTTGAAGTTTGGTTACAGGTCTCCAAAAACATGGGCATTTTTTTCTTTGATGCGACTTCGATAGTTTAATAGAGTCGATTCATGTGCGGCAACAATGCTTTGTCAAAGATCTCCACAGAGACTCTGCTGCTAGCCTGACAACAATGGCACTGCAGTACTGATGGGCTGCAGCTCAATCCGCAAATATGAACAAACAGGAGCCGTGAGAGAAAAGAGCTCGACTTGGAGTATTGTAAATAATGCACTTTCTCCTTAATCTGAAGCCCTGCAACCGTACCAAAGAGGACTCATTAATCCACTTCATTTACCTTTGTTCACATTGTCCTCTTCAACTTTTAAGCTTACCAGTCTACAAAGTTTTTTCCCCCAAAATTTTTGACAAAAAATATAAATATGTTCATCAGAGGGAAAATAAACCTGAATAATAAGCAGATATTTGTGAATATTGAATTCTGTTTCACCTGTTCATCACCAGATTTTTTTTTTTTTTTTACCACGGTGCTGTACTCTGTTCTACTGCTTACAGGGCAGGATTTTTGCGAGCAAACGGAGGAACCAGCAGCAGCAGTAGCAGCACCAAATCCTGCACAGAATAACTGGTCCTTGGTAGGCAGGTTATTGCCTACCCTAGAGAAGCCATGTTCAACCCCAGCATGAACTCTCCACTCACCAGAGCAGAGGAACTTGCGTGCCTGGCTGCTCTTCATCATTCCCTTCTCCTGGAGCTGCAGGATGGACGTACGAAAGATTTTCTTTATCTCCTCTAGCACAGTCCGCCAGGCCTTGTCCGCTTTGGTCCTGGTGTTGCCAGGCTCCATCTGAGCAAAAACCAGAGGCAATGCGGGTCATTGTTTTCGCTGAGTGCGTGGTTGTGGGCTTGTTTCCCTTCCCTTTAGATAGGTGACAAATGGGTGGGTGGGGAATGCGGGATGAAGAGATTGAGATGTGGTGTGTATTGGTGAGAGATCCTCAGTGTGAAGAACATGCCCTCTGTGCCCCGCTGCTTTTCCCATTCCTCTCCCCGGAGAGTCTAAATCTGACACCATTTCCATCAGTCAGCTTTTTGGACAGCATGCAGGGCTTTCAAATAAAAACATTACATTCAAAGGGTTCTGGCACAAATGTGCAAATACTGTATTGCACACAAAAATAACATTCTAGCATTTTTTCTATCAGACCTTTTCTGAACATATTTGATAAATAGTGAACAGATGTAGCACTGAGAAGATAGATAACCAGCTTAACAAGGCTGCCTTCCACCTTGGGCAGCCGAGTAGGATCACATGGTGAGCGTGACAGATGAGGTCTCCAACTGTCATGGACCGTAATGTTTCCTGAGATTGAAGCTTTGCAAAGCTGTAAGGCGTTTTTAGTTTACTCAGAAGTCTGTTTTTATATTTTCACTGAGGCCTAAAAAAAACCTGTGTTTAGCGGCTCGTGGCCTGAGGTGGAAGATATTAGAAAAACAAACCATTTTATTTTCTTCTGGAAGTCATCAACTGCAAAACCCTTGTGCAAAAGTGGTCAGAGTTACACCAAACACCCTCTGGCAAGCAAAAGTCAACCCTATATGTGCGCCGACCCTTTTGTACCGAGTTGTGGTTGTTCATCAGCATTTGGGATTTGGGTTTGAGGTAGTAGGCAGGAGGCACGGCGTTCTCGTCCCGGCAGTACCACTCCTCCAAGATGCGAGTGTCCAGGCCGGCCTCCAAAGCCGCGTCCAGGATCATCTCAAACTCTGCTGACTCCACCTCGCCCGGGACCCGGATACTCCCGTACTTTTCTCCCACCAGCCCCTGTTTGGGGACGAAGGAAGGTGGGAAGTGGGATGAAAATGGACAAGAGGGCAGAACAGAGGTTAAATAAATAGACATAAAAGCATCTTTCTTCCCAAAATTCCTTGATCATCTCCCTTATTCTTGTTCCTCACAAACTCAGTAACTCAGATGAAATCATATTTTGAGATAAATCACGCTATGGCAGGGCAAGTCTGTATCTCTATGCTGCAAACATAAAAACCTTTAGGCCTAAATGGACTAAATAGAATTATTATTTATGATATTATTTTTAAATGGTCTACTATTTATTGGTTTGTTGTGTTCTGTTATCTCCGTAGGCAACATGCAGCTGCTGTACCAGCAATTCTTCAAGCAGCACGAAAAAAGATCCCCACGGATTCAACCTTCTTGAGCGGCTCTGAGCAAACTGGACCCCCTGAGGCAGCTTACACAAGGATGGAACGAACCACTCTTTTCAGCTCTGTCTCACCTCACAGTGGCCAACCCTGAATTTGTATTTCTCCCCTTGAGTGTGATTTTTTCCCATTTCTAATACGGATCGACTGAATGGACTCTGCAGCGGGACAGTTGCACAACTATGCCAACGTCAACACAGCACAGCGTCGGTGCTCAACTCTTTCAGACCGACGTGCCCCTGGTCTCAGAGCAAGGAATTTCAAAGGTCACGAATGCAATATTCTATGCAGCCCTCGAGCATGGGTTTCTTCGCTTCTTGGCCCCTTGAGGTTCAGGTCAGAAGAGTTGATCTCGAGCCAGACCTTTTCAGCTTTTCATTGAGCCACTCAATAAGAGTTATGGCTACGTTTCTTTGCCGTCCAAACATTCTGCAGGTTCAGTGACTGTGAAGAATGGACTAACTTTGAATTAATGACCCTGAATTTGCATATCTACGCTGCAGGTAGAGTCTGCATTGTTTGTGCGCGACAGACTGTGGTGGAACCCTTGTGTCCAAAGGGTGAGGAAAAGGGAAGGTGGGCTGCTGAGCTCTGTATTTCTGACCATTTCCATTGTCTGTAGAAGGCAGCTTAGTGGAGCTCTGAGTGCAGTGCCTTTGAGGAATGCACAGCATTCGTTCAGTCATCAAAATGTCACATTCTTCAGTGCAGGTCCCTTTGTAGGCAGCTCCAGTTTTGGTGGCCGGACAGGCACACGGATGTGGAACGAAAGCTGCGTTTCATATGAGAGCAAACTGGTGGCAGACGAGCATGGAAAACACAGTTGAGTGTGGTGATACAAAGCCAGGGGAGTTGCAGCATCCTGGGAGGAAATCTCCATGGTAATGACTCAGCCCACCCACGTCCGCAACACAGACATGTGACACAACCACTGACGCGCTTTCTCCTAAACGTGCCTCTGAAATGTGCAAAGAAGCAAATTACGAGTTATCTTAGATATTTTTAGCTGGGAGTTTAGCAAACACGGTTCTCCTATTTTTTCACACATCTACAGCTAGGATTGGGAGCGACAGACCTTTTGTTAGAAGTTGAATTGAGTGCTGTCTTGAAGGAAATCTTATACAGTACGTCTGCTGCTTGGCTGCTGAAATAATCATTTAAGAACGCCTTCCTGGCACAAGGAATCTTCTTACATTTGGTGCAATGTTTACTTCTTGTATTTCTTGACAGCTTTTTTGCATTTCTATTTTAGTGTCACCTCACCAGAAGGGTTGTGTTGTGTTTTCCTCCGGTTTCTTGAATGTGTGAACGTGTGTGTCTTTGGGGCTCTGTGAGGCTTCCTGAAGGGTTGGAGGCAGCAGCAGGGCAGGAACTGCGATCTCTGTCTCCTTTGAAACAGGCAGTGCGGGGAGCTTCTGCCACATCGCCTGTCATGCTCCCCAGCAGAGATGCAATCACAGTGGATGCAGTTCCTTGGGAAAAAAGACTCCCTCGGCTGCGCACAGCCGCCCTCAGCAGCGGGGTGACGTCTCCATTCCCCAGGCCAGCCAGCTTGCTGACAGCACCAAGCGTCAGGAACCCTGCCAAGGCGATGGAGGCGACAATAGAGATGCTCTAAACTTTCTTCAAGATCCGACTTGCCTTTCTCCACCGATGCCGGAGCCAGCATGAGAAGAACCACAAAGCACATCTGAAAATGAGCCCTAAATATACACGATTACTGCATTTGTTTCTGGCCTCCCAGCCTAAGCGCTGCAGCTCGGCATTTTTAGCTGCGGTTATTCTGTTTCTTAGAGCCAGATGGAGCGAACTGACAACACTGGTTAATTTTAGATGCTTTTTACTTTAGTTTGGAAAACGTACAATTTGTCAACAGTCTGTCAGTCAAAGAAGAAGAAGGATATTTTTTGTTTCTGTTCTGGGCCGGATTTCGTTCCGTTACAGCTGGATTTCCAGTTACTTGTGAGGGTTACGCTGCGGAAAATGAGTTTAGAGGCTAAAGAGCGACAGAGGTGGTCATTTCCTGTGCTTCACTTGGTTTCCAACTTGTTCTGAACATATGTCACAAATATCTGCTTTGTCCAAAGCAGCTTATGACTCAACCAGTTTTGTCCCCTTCATGTTTTACCACAGTTATTCAGGTTAATCACCTGGCTCAGTGGTACTGAAGTAAGAGCAAACCAGCATAGCGGAACAAACTTGGCCAAGTGATCTGTTTAAAATGGCATATTTTCATCTATCAACAGTAATGGGGGGGTCAGAAGTATACACACCCAGCAGTACTTGCCAAGGTTGTGCATACTGCTTTGGGAAGGAGTGGTTCAACCCTCGACTATGGAGTTTTGAGGTAATTCCAAGAGTTTCTACTGTATGAAAAGAAGTGAAGGGATGTGACCCAAATGTAGCCTGTAACTCAATAAATATGCAAAGTAGAGGAAGGTCTAATGGGCCCCCAAAGGATGTCTGTGGGAAGTCCACTGAGTTGAAGTCAGCCACGGTGGGAGGGGATCACAATTTGGGCTGCAGGGTTTATCTGAGGGGGTAGAGCGCTGATGATGTCAACTCTTGCGCAGAATTCAACCTCGACTGAACCAGACTGTCACAACATCAGGTTTAAAGATATGAATTCTTCTAATGCCATTTCACTAACTGAAATTGCAGTGGGTTAGTTAGGTTTATTTACTAACCCTAATCCTGACCATAGGACAAAAGGTGAGGAGTAGTGGCAGTCTAGAGCGCCTGCTGAGCAAACATTACTTCAGCTGAAATTACCTCCTGCTCATAATGCAGTGGCAGCAAACGTGTGAAATATGTTTTCCAAATCTAGATGTTTCTCAAATGGAAAGCATTTGGTTTTCACATTTATAAATATTTATGGTAAATGATAAACTTCTGTTTAACTTTTTTGGGCATATTTCTGGATGTTTTGTGCGTTGTGACAGCCATATTAGCCTCATTGCTGGTTAGCATACAGCAGAGGATCCCAGTTAGTGAACCAGAATGGAACCCAATCCTGTCCATTGCACATGACTGCTGCTTGATCTCCCATTCTAATCTCAGCGCCATGTGTTACGGTCTCATTTACGTTTTAATAATTTGAAGTCAATTTCACACTCTGGGTATTTTTTTTTATCCAGCAATACTCTATTATACCAACTTCATCAATAAAATGCAAAGTATTTCACAATTTAGAATTCTAGGTTATGGATTTCTACCTTGAAACTTCAATACGTTAATCCCAAATCCCTGCTGTTTTACTCAGAGTTCTGTCCCCCTCTCTAATGTTGCCTGGTGGGCTTGAGCAGCGTTTAGACAGGTGGATGACAGAAACTGTGTTCCGATTATTGCAAAACCATGAAGGCGTGACTTTTTGAATCCCTATGAACACAGCAAACATGGGATAAGGTGTTCTAGGAAGCGGAGAGACGTGATGCTGCTAACTTTCATTAAAAAGACCACCATGCAGAAAAAGCAAGAGGAAGAAAGGAGAAAAAGAAGAAAAAAGAAGGAAATGAGGTTTATAATAAAACTTCAGAACACTATGGTTAATGAAATTTCACTAAACTGGCATGTGCTCCAGCAATGTGAACTGCATGCATCAGAAAGAGAAGCCCTGTGTGGAAGAAGGGATTTAGATACGGTGGAAGCAATAAGGAAAAAAGAAACATTCACTGCAGTGGAGAAGCAAGCAAAGCTTAGGTTTTAAAGGCATATCGTCTTATACCCACAACAAAACATGGACCTGCGGAGGTCTTCAGGCATTCCTCCAGCATTTTCATCCGCAAGCGCTGGAGCTCTGGACTATCCCACTCCTCCGGGTCGATCCCCCAATACAGGTCCACCACCTGTGTGTGACACGTACAGTATCTGTGAAAAGTCTGACTGCTGGGTGCAGTTGCTTCAAAATAAACTTGCCACAGCGAAAAAACACAAAATTCGAGTAGCAAAAGTTTGTCTTATAACAGGATGAGTCAAAAATGGAAACGTTTGCGTCTGAACTGGAGGTGGCAGTATCATCGTGTGGGGCTGCTTTGCCAGACACTCGGCCGATCTCTATGACAATTCGTAATCTGGTAACTGTCAGTTTCAAGACCCACTTTGGTGACACTCGTGCTCAGACCACCTATAACATAATTGCTGCATCAGCCTCACCACACAGAATGAAAAGAAACCATAATGCAGTATGGGGTAGAGACAAAATACACCCAGTACACACACACACACACACACACACACACACACACACACACACACACACACACACACACACACACAATCTTGTCAGTTTTCAACCATGTGGGAGCCTAAAATACCTGTATGGTAATGTCAGCGTGATGCTTATAAATGTCAGCGATTACTGTAAAGTTAAACTTCAATTTACTGTCCAAGATCCCTTTTGTGATCATCTGTGGAGTTAAGCGGCGGGACAAAAGAAACTCTGAGGCCGCTGAGAAAGGACGCCTCGGCCATACGAGTATGTGGTGTTATAATTGCTTTAGTGCCCAATCCTCAAACAATTGGCCTCAGGACTTCATTTGGGGCCATTTATTCGTCTCCTTGGGCTCGCCTGTGAGGCGTATAGTCAGCCATTTTGGAGCAGACGTTTCTAGGTTGAATCAATTATTCTCAGAAGCCAGCCAACCCTCCTCCAAAATTTGCACCGACAGCTCGACAGAAAGAAACAGCAAGAGGACCCGTCTGTTTGAGCAGAGTTGAAAGCATCGCTTTGATTCCGGATTCTGTTCCGTCGCCGCAGACTCCAATTCGGTCTTGTGTGGATTCATTAACTGTGAAATATTATCCTGCCGTGGTAAACGGTTGGACAGGCATGGCTGAGCTGCAAGGGCTGGGGGGGCAGTGGTAAATTGAAGTGTTCACCTGCACTGACCCCACACCCCGATATGATGCGCTCTGCCAACTATTAGTTGGTGCACCTGAAACCAATTTCCAAGCAATCTTCTTCCAGTGTTGCGGAGAGGTAATTGGCATGACACGGGCAAGGGACATGACCCGCAGTAATGCCCCCTGCAGCATGTCCACGGAAACCAGCATTGTTTCTCAGTGTGGATGAGGTTGGACGAGAGGACGGCCGGGAAACTGAAGTGACCGGAATGCCCGAACCGCATACGAGGGATGACCCTGTGCATTCGCATCTGCTGCGCTCATCGCGTCCTGTGAAAATCTAAACACTGACTTTATTGCATGTACACATTTTGCCACTTTTAACTCAGCCTTTTAACCCAGGGGAGACAACTTTTGGTCCAGAGAACACGAGCAGATCGGGAGAGGAACGGCAGGTGCTGGGTTTCACCCTAACTGAACAACTGTTTGAACAACTATTGGAAAGGTAAATCACCTCGCTTGGTGTTTCTCTCTCACATCACACAGTCATGGCAAATTTTTTTCTGTATCCTGTAGGATCGCTACTCACGAGGACCACGGCTGTTACTTTAACAGAAGCTTTGAGCACATAGAGATGCAATTTTCCTTGAATCTCATACAAATTTCAAATTTGCATCTTATGACTCAAAGAGGGGAGAGAACACACGCAGCCGTTTTAATTATGCCAAACTCTTTTTAGCTCTTTTTAGAACAGCAAATGGATGGCGCTGTTTTGACTGTGTATTCCGTGGCTGCAGGAATGAGAAAATTGCACGGATTATATTACAAAGAGAACAAGAAACTAGACAATCCCATCAAGACCCAGCATATTACATGTTGTGTTATGGCTTCATTTCACAATGTAATTGCGATTAAGGTATTATTTTCATTACGTCTGTGTAGAATAATGTCAGCATTACTTTGATATTATTAGACAAATAGCCTGGGAGCAAGGCTATGCTTTGAGTACGTTTTGTTTGGAGAGCATCAGCTGTATTCTGAACAAATCAGAAGAATGAGGGAGGCACCGCGGCCCCTGGGGATGTTCATTAGAGAAACCTGCACGCTCTGAATGCGGACAATTTGCGGCGCACGGCCCTTAAAATCCGAGGGGTTTGAAACGCGGCGCTGCCAAGGTAAACAGTACATCAAGATCAGACGTTAATTCAATCCAAATCCTCGGGTTCTAATCGAGAAACCAGCCATTTCATCTCCTCCAATCCAATCCCTCCTTGGGGGCAGCTGTGTGCCGTGCAGCCGAGCAAATGACACAGAGTGTGAGAAGAAGAGGAAATCGCCTCCATCGGGAAACAAGGGCGCAGGCGCGTTTTTTTTTACAGTGCCACCGACAAACAACTATCATCCGGGATTTATGTGTCTCCCCACCTTCACCCCCAGTTTCAGTTTGGAAGCTCGACTGTAAGCGTCTACAATAGGGAATCTGGAGACCGCCTGTAAATGGTAGCAATTTTGCTCGTGTAGAGAATGAGGCCGAAGGAGTCTCACTCTTGTGCACTGTTGTGTACTGCATGGTGGACAGGGATGCTGGGTAAGTGACGTCTTGGGGACGCGGTGCTCTAAGTGGCAGAAGACACGGGAGGAGCAGCCTTCGGGATGAACGGCAGCTTTAATGTTGTTGGGTCCTGCTTGGCTACCTGCGCTGCCTTTGCTGACCTACGAGGAGCACTAGCACATCTGCAGTTGTGCTCTCACCCACGGTGGTGGCACTGAGGCCTGCAGCGTGAGGGTCGAGTGCATTGCCGGAGCGGGACCCGAGCGTGCTGCTCCTCTCTGTCCGGCTGTGCGCCTGCAGTTCCCGCATTGCGGAGCACCTCACGTCGGTGGGCTTCTATGCCTTCCGAGGAAGAATTCAATGATTCATCCCGTTGCTTCACCTTAATAACTGTGATTCTTATGCCAAGATGCAGCGCCTGTTGTAGTCTAAATGTATTTAGTGTCAGATCAATTCAGTGTATCCCTTCTCGTCCTGCTTCTGTCTGTTCTGTAAAAAACGCAAATTTGCTTTGGGAACATGCAGTGCTAATTTAAACTTGCACGTGAGTATAACGTGCATTAATGAACATTTTAAATTGGATAAACTGGAAGAGCTACAATGGGCATCATGGAATTACTCTTTATGTTCCCTGACAGTTCCAGTCCGTCCGCTGATTCTCATTTCCTGATGGTAAAGTGGTTTGGGTCACTTCTACCAAAATTACAGCCGTGGCACAAAATCTGTAAGAGTGCAACGGGTTAATATAACACCACCTTCCTTGACAAAAGAGGACTGAATGATGGACAACCCCTCTCCGAATCATGGGGGGAGACACTGTTTATTATCTGCATGGCTGAAACACAAAACTGTGTAATTAAAATCTAAATGAAGACATTAGTCATTTTCACCGCTACAGGGAGCCTGTAGGTAATTCAGTTTCAACGACCAGCCTTGGAGCTAATAGGCTGACTGATGGAGGAAGACAAGAGGAAATCTCTTAGCCCGGCCATCTCTTTGCTCGGCTCATTGGGTTAAAGCGCCAAGAGGGCTTGTCGTACGACCCTTTTATTAATTTTCAGAGGCTCCTGTGTTCAGTCTCGTATTTGCGGGATGAATTCCTGCGCTGAACTAAACTCCAGAAACCCTTAAAGGCGAGCACCAGAGGTGAACAGTGGTCAAATGCCTTGCAAAATATTGGCGTCAGAGAAACCTGAGCTCCAGACTGTGCAGCTGCAAACGCATTGGCAGAAGATAGCTGGTAAAGCCAAAAATGATGCATTGTCACAAGCACACCTGTAAATTTCAACAATAGGTCCTCTTCACATATTTAACAGCTATGTGGATCAAGGTTGACCGCTTAAAACTACTGCAGAAACAAAAGTTAGGTTTAACTGAGGAGGTGATTCAGTCTCGCCTCTTAACCTCCCTGTTAACCGCGTACAGCTGTATCCCTTTTTCAGTTTTGCTGCCAAGCAAACACCACGCAGAGACCTCCACCTTCTTATTCATGCATATGCTCAAGGCGAAAATGTCCAACTGCATGGTTAAATTGAAAGGAAATATCTGCGGTGCAACAGGTAAGCGTGAATCTGCTGCTTTTCACAGTCACGCTGATTTGATGGTGTCCTCCCAGCTTTCCAGGATGATCCCTTGTGGGAGACAGTCTATTCCTCTTTGACCTCTGCTTGCAAATCTATGGAGAATCTCAACCCTGCCAAGGGCAGCCATGGCCCACAGCCTAGCTAGCAGGTTGGGAGAATAAACTGCTTTACTGTATACCACCGGCAGGTGGACAGAGGAGCGTAAAAGAAACCTTCTGACCAGCATGACACGAGAGACTGGGAAGGAGTCATAAGTCAAAACCTACTTTAAGTTCACATGGAAACATTTTCATCATCTGACTTGTTTCTCCGATGGCTGATCGATGAGGTTGGATGACAGATATGGCCACACTAAGCATGAGGTTGAACCCAAAAAGGCCTTACATTCAATAAGTGCTTTTATGGCCTTCAGTAGAGCAGCAAGGCAGCAGTAAATTCTGTGATTGGACTTCTCCTTGTTCTCTCTTCCTCTCTCATGCAGAAGCAGCATTAACCTTCATGAGCTTCGGCGATATCTTAGGAGAGGCCAGTTTCACCAGGGATCTGTCAGTTATTTGAAAGCCAACAAGGGGAATGTGTACCACAAGCAAACAGAGATTAACCACCAGAGGATTAATTTTACACTTAGAATAATTTAAATATTTGACAACGTAAAATTTTCCTTCCCTCTTAAAAAGTCACGCCCTCTATGACTCACACAGAACTGAGCGTTATAATCCTGCACTTTGTTTTCTACAACATAGTATTTAGAAAACACCTCAAAACCGTTAATTTTTAAGATTCGCCGCTCAAAGGAACTGCATCTTTGGTCTGGGCTCTGAATGTCACTGCTCCAACTAATAGAACCACAGAGCTTTAGGGACGCTCCAGTGTTGTGAGGCAGGGGGGTGATTCATTTTCCCCGTGCTGACTTCTCCCACAAGGCCGGATTGGCTGCCATCCCGGTCCCAAAGTGAAAAAGGCAGCCAGCGACAACCATTAAAGCACATCCTACTGCGGCTGTAATGAGGCTGCCTTAATCCCATCCATCTACAGCTGCTGCAACTCTGCAGAGGGCGAAGGAGATTAGCCTCAATTTCAATGGCAGCACTGCTCTGCGCCCTTCTGAACGCGGCCCTCTTAAATGCTGCGTTGGGAATTGTGGTTCTGCTCTCTGGACCGCGCAGTTTTAAAGCAGGGAAGCAACAGAAATGCTTAGGTGGTGTTACTGTATTGCACAGCTTATGTCTTTACAGCATTTTTGTCACTTGCGTGGTTGTGGCAGGCAGAGGCACCTGACAGCAACCTGCTGAAAGAATAAAAAGTCGCAGGTTCAGCCGCTCTATGACCATATAAAGCGCAGATCCAGAGAGAAAGGGAGGAGGGACAGTTTAGTTGGGCCTGACTGGAAGCTGGATGTCCAGGCAGAGGAACCTGATGCAGCTCAGAGTCCTCCAGTCATTCGCATACCACAGCTGCATCTGAACGCCTTCAGAACTGAACTGTGTGAGAACTGGCAGTTCACCCTAGAATGGAACTGGCCATTGATGTGGAGGTCTGCTGCACTACAGATGGCAAAACTGGTGCTGGCTTTTTCACTCCATTTGCACAAATCCACAAGAACCACGCTGTGTTCTGCTGAAGGCTGAGGACATGCAACCAGTCGATCTCCAGAACATAGAGGAGGTCCATTTATCAGGCTGTTGGATATTACACATCTCTTCATCTGTTTTCAGTAGCTATATTTCTGGTGGGTTCTGGTCTTTCCCAGGAGCACAGGTGTGAGAAAAGTGCACCGAGTGGCATTCGAGACCCAGCTCCTTACTCATGCTTACACACACACACACACACACACACACACACACACACACACACACACACAAACACATTTTTGAGCCGACAGGAAACTGGTGAATGCCAGGAGTAAACTTAGGAAAGAACAAGGAGGACATGCAAACCCAGTACAGAGGTTGTGAGGCAGTGCTGCCCCACTGTTAACATTTTTGCTAAAACGCTGGTTAATCTCAATGGATTTGTGGGATGGGAAAGGTTTAAAACATTGCATCAGGCATCCATGTGCGGGACTCTGTGCACTACAAGAATATACAGCAAGCACTAATAAGAACTTTGATATCCACTCTCAGAGGCCCCGGCACTCAGTACCAACTGTTGCCCAATTTGTGATAAAAGATACAACATGAGTAGTTTAAATCCCCCAAACTACAATGAGAAGCAGCCTTGCCTTTCATGTGCTAGTGTGGGCGTTTTTCCCTCCAGTCCAGTTTTAGACACTGGAGTCCGTGCTCACGTGCACTGAGGCTGTTACGGTGAGTTGTGTTTATGTCCTCAGTCGCTGCTAACCTGTACCAATATGGTGTGAAGTGCAGTGATACCTGGATTAGGGCTGTGGATGTGCAGTGCACATTTGCAGAAATGATGGTGGCAATATTGCCCTGCACTGAGTATATGTGTGGCAATTGGATTAATATAACACATTTTAACATATAGTTAACATATGCATGCATGTTTTCCTCCAATTTTCCTCTGTACTGTTTATTTATATGTAATGGAAACTCAAATATGCAATTAAAAATTACACTACTTTTTATTGTTACAAAGTATAAAGAAAAAAGAGTGCAAAATAAGGTATTTATACCTACAATAATAGAAACAGTGACCATTTTTAAAATATGGTAAAGTATTATGATAAATTACTCAAAATGCTAAACCAAAGGGCCTTGTGACCAAACAGCTCTGCAGGAGGCTCGCTAACTAAAGTGTTAGCTTGTACAAATGCGCCAGAATGCTAGAATCAACACAACAGCAGTGTGTTATGCCCTAAACTATAATGCAGTCGTGTGTAATATGATTACTCGGTCCTCTTCTTTTACACGTAATCTAAAGTCAAACAGATCGGTGATGTGATTAAGGGAAAATCTCAGCTGGATATTTACTCAAAAGTGTGTTAAGCAGGAACGAAGTTGTGCCAGAGTTTCACGCAGCTGCTTATGCATTACAGACTTTGGGTATCTCTGAAATCTCAGAAGACTTAAGTCGAGGACGTCACCTTGGCGATAGCATCACCGGTGCGGCTTGTTTGCAATGTAAATGTGTTCCTCAGAGCCCGGGAGAATTCATGCTAATGAATGCGCTCGCTGAACAGCCTCGCCGAGCCGTCTTATCGGAGAAATATCAAAGCCGATTTAGAACGCGTACCCCTGGTCAAACCGTTTGCACGTCCGGGGGCTGGGAGAGTGTGGGTTTGCGGGCTGTGGGTTCAAAGCCCACGGCCGTTCAGTATCCGGCCCTTTAAATGCAATGTCTAAGGAAGTTGAGGGGTCAAATGTGAGAGAAGGAGTATGGCTGCACTCTTGAGCCCGAGCTCATCCTCTGGTCTTGCCGGGTTGTACCAATGGACAAAATGTAAAAATGTAGGTGTGCTTGTGAGCTGTAGGTAAGTCCGCTTGCTGTAAGGTTAGCACATATCAGTGTGTGTCTGCCAGTCTATTTAGGGGTGTGTTCATCGAGACACTGATTTGCCCTGCCATCTTGTCAAAGCAGATGCTCTGCTGCAGCAAGATCCTGCAGAATCCTACAGCTCATGATTTATACTCTGCTTTTTGTGTTCCTGCACCGTTATATGCTTGTTTCTGCAAGTTTCTGTAGCAAACAGCGCTCCCTAGAAGCGGCCCTAAGCAAGGCGGTTCCAGCAGCCGATGATGGGCTGTTCCGATGGGCCGTTTTGTTGGGTAATGGATGGCATCTGGGGAAAGACTGCGAGCTCCACCGCCTGTCCAGCGTAGCGAGTGTGGCGGGGCGATGGCTCTAATTGGCTGAACGCCATAACTGGCTGAAGGGGGAAATGGGCCGTCTGTCATTTTTGGACGGAAAGGCTGCAAGTGACTTTGTCAGCATGCCCTTCATTGGCCTCACAAAGAACCAGGTGCCAGTTTCTCACATGAAATGAACACAGTTACTATTTATGAACTTAAACAAGAACCCTTTTCCGAAAAAATGCAATACAGCGTGAAGCAATGGTTAAAGAACCTTTTTGAGAATAAATAAAGAGAAATGGAGAGCACACACACACGCACATGCGCGCTTCTGCTGCTGTTGGAGGATGTTGCTACCTTACCTGGAATTCGATGCCATAGTTCTCTCTGCAGAAGTCCCGCAATTTGGGGTACACATGCTCCTTAAGAGCATTTCTCTCTGCTTCCGTGTCTGCAAGAAGGAGGCAAAGATGCTGATGGTCAGAAACAAGGCAGACACACACGCTACACACTGCTTAGGTGATGAGTAGCAACACCAGTGGCCAGATGGCCATTGGCATTCAGTCTTGGATCTCATCCTGGATATTTGTACCAGGTCCCAAACAAGTTCTCTGAAACTATTAATGGAGTCTGGGAAATGTTATTTACAGATTTGCAAGGGAGATATTTCTAACAGCAACAGAAACCAGTAGGATAGTTAGGCAGTCTGATGCCATGAGCTGTGGGACGGGGTCCTGGCTCAGGGAGATGTTTCTCCATAGTTCAACCGAGCCACAGCGTAGTGCTCATCAGCCACGTGATTTGAGGTTCACTCTAGTGAGTGGAAAGTATCACCGAAGTGTACAGATGTTAAAATGTCATCTAGCCCTGGGAAAAGAGGAAAAATACTGAATGTCAAAATCTAGCCATGCTGCAGCTGTAAATCTACAACAACTAGATTTGCTGAAAGTGATTTCTGTATTTCAAAATGCTCCTGTAGCCCAGCATCATAAAGAAAGAATCCCTAAAATTTAAGCTTCTATTGCATCTTAAATTGGGAAACAGATTAATCTCCTGATCGAATGAAATATAATTTTTTAAAATATTCCAATATTTAAAAAGAGCTGCTTCATACGGTGCAGATCTGTGCTTCATGATTATCGTGACACCTTCCCTACACATTAACTACAGCAATTTACAGCCTTACCCATTTACGCAACTGCACGGTTTGGATGAAGAGCCACTATTCTGACAGGATTCATTCCCTGTTGTGGCGACAATTTTGTCCACGAAAGCCACAGGCGTCCGACTGGGAGGAATAGATCAGTGGGTGACTGCAGAACAGGAGTCCCAGCATAGGACTGGAAAGGGATGCCAGCGAACAGCGGGTGTCCCTCATAAGTTCAGGACAAACACAGTGAAATCGGCACCAGGCAGCAGGAATCAGAGGCCCGGCTAACTTAATGTATAGCGGAAAAGTAGTTTCACTGGTCGATGACTGGTTCAGAAGATGCAAACTGGAAACAGCTGTGGTTTCCCCATTGTGAAGATCTACAGCGCAGAATTGGTCACAAAGAGCACCAGGATTTAATGTGTAGAAAAAAATGAAAGAATGATGATCACAGAGGCAACCCTGCATGGTTCCTCTTCCCACACTTGGAGGAAGGTTTGCCCATGTCCATTCACCTCGATTCTAATCACATTTTAAGGCTCTAGCAAAAGTACAGAGGAGCCAACAGATGTGAGTGAAACAAATAATTGGTGAAGAAGTACTGAAGTTCATGGAAAATCTGATCCCAAGGTTTCAAAGATGCAATTAGAAACATCAGTCAGAAATGCGCTTGTACTTTGAGTCACGGTAACTCGACCGAGGAAGGTGTGTAGAAAGTGTAAAAAGAAGATTTGGGGAAAATGCAAGGCAAGTTCCTCAAAAGGATATTTCAAACAGGTATTAAAAATGTGTTTTTACACAGGCAGCCGTAAAGATGTGGAATTCTGTATTTTGACTGAAAGTTGAGTGAAGGAGGTTTATGGAAATTTAAAATGAATTCTCTTCTACGCTTCTTTATATTGTCAGGTACTGCAGCAAGAAGAGTTTGCACTTGCTGAAGATGGAGGGACTTATGAATGGATGTACTGATGGGTGAAGAGATAAAGCCAACGCAGCTTCCAAAACAAACATCTCACTGGTTGTTTGGACCCTGGCTTCTCTGTGCAGACCTTCATTTCTGACTTTGCGCGGCCTGCTGTATCTGACAGGGGGTCCAAACACCCAGGAGACATGTGGATGCAGGCCGTGCAGCACTCTGTCCAGGCCTGGCCCGCACACATCCACATTCAGTGCCCAAATGGCTCTGTGGAAGCTTTGCATGCCAGCTGGGCTGTGGCACAACCCGCAAAGCATATCACAATGAGAACTGATCTCCCGCTCTCTCCCTCTCCCCACCCCCCTCGGTCTCTGTCCCTGCCTCTCTCTCTCTCTCTCTCTCTCGCTTTCCTTCTCTCTGTCTTGTTCTATAGCTTGAGGTTAAAATAATGAGAGGGGACAGCCCACGTCCAGCTCAGCCCTCTGATTCCCCACCCCTCACTTTTGTCCTGCCCAAGCGTTGTAGTGCAGGCACTGCTGGAGACAGACCATGCCAGCGGGTAAAATGTCTCTACACAACTAGTGATCTGGAGCAGTCTGTGTCCCTGGCTCTCGGTGTCAGGCGCTCAATTCCCTCCTTGCTATTTTTGAGCACAGTTTTCCACAGCGTCCTGGACCAAAAGGTGGCCAAGTCTCTCTTTGCCCCTGGGGTCGCCTGGTTTCCAAAGGCCTTCACCACTTTGTTTCTACTAAGTTGCTCTAATGCTCCATTAATCCTCTGCAATTTGACCTCTGCTAACAGAACCCCAGAGGTCCACAGAGGTCTAAAGGAGTAAAACAGGTGAAAGTTATTTATATTTTACCAGGAATTTTTGGAGGTAATTGCTAAAAAGCACTGATTTGGAACTGGTGCCTTTTTTTCTTAACCTTGGACATTATGGGTGAAAAGATAAAACTAATGCAAATCTCTGCACTGTCGGTGAGTGCAACCTACTGTGGTAACACAGACAGACAGGACTTGCACCATACCAGCTTCTTCATTCTCATGGTACTCAGTAAAAGAGCATAGCAGTCTTTTTGAAATCTAGACATAAACTACAATAAAGGTCCTTTTCCCTTTAAGAAGCAAAGGGTAAAACAATGCGGTATTAAAAAAAAAAAAAAAAAAAAAAAAAAACAGTGTAAAACAGCAGAGCCCATCCATACTGCTTAATAAACAACGGTGATAACCAAACCAACCCAGTAGAATACAAAACAGCAGAATGTGTGTGACTAAACCAGGCTTAGTGTAAAAAATAAAACATGGTAGTGTTCTGCTATGAACCTCCATTTGTTTGTCTAACATGCGCTGTGAGCTCAAAATTCCACTTTTCTCTCAGTCCTGGTGTTCCAAAAGTTTCTCCAAATTATATCATAAATCTTTTCAGAAAAATGGTGGCATGTAACTGTTTTACATGGTGTGCACACACTCTTAAAGGGGCAGCACCCTTAATAACCACACAGGCACCTTGTAGACTGCAGCTACACAAACACTGGATGAATGATGGAGCAGCAGGTAGTGCTGGTGCCTCATCTCTCCTGGCCTGCGCAGTTGTATGTTGGTGCAGGTCTGTATTGCATTTGTACAAAATTTTTCCAAATCATCCCTTGGTTTGTATTCTTTTTCTCCCACAGGGAAAATTGTTGTGTTTCAGGTGAATTGGTGACTCTGAATTTCCTGCTGTGTGTGTGTGTGTGTGTGTGTGTGTGTGTGTGTGTGTGTGTGTGCGCATGTGTGCATGTGCTTTATTTACAGCATGGGTGAATGACTATAAGGGAGTGCAGTGTCACCTTAGATAAGGGTTTCTGCTAAACACTACACGAAAAACCCTGTACGCTGCATTGGAGGAAAGTGTCTGATAAATTAGTGAATGCAAATGCAATGAAACTTGCACAACACCGGCACATGGTTGGTTTGTAAAACGCAGTTTGGTCAAAGATGCCACTTCCGCAAAGTGTTGAGAATGCATCTCTGTGAGACAGGCGAGGACTATTTTAAGGAGCCACGCCTCATTACATCCTCTCTCTCTCCGCGAGTCGAAGAGGCAGCATCTTCAGCTCCTTCTCCGAATTGCTGGGAATTACCCAGCAGTCGAACCAATTGGAGCACAGCAGTCCGGCCAATCGCAGAAGCCTCCAGGGCCACACACATCTTGCAGCAGCCGCGATCATTCGTGCTGTGTGTCTGCGGCAAATTAATATAGATCTGTCAGTCCAGAGAAAGACAATATTGTGTTTATCTCTCTCTGCAGGGCAACATCAAAGGAATCGTGCTTTCCGCGATGAGCTCACGCAAGATAGAAAATGGTGGGGGGGGGGGGGGTTGCTGCGTGACTTTTATGGTTATGTGTGAACATTTGGATCAGATGGTGTGGCGCGGCGCTCCACGCCAGACAGGCTTCACGGTGGCCTCACATAAGTGCGAGCTGACAGTTAAACGGTCATGTCACGTAAGAAAGACGCAGCTGCTCTTTGCACCAAATCAAGCTTCGCCTCTGCCTGCTCGTGGCTGTAATTCAGTCGCCACACTTCTCTAAATGTGGCCATCAGGGTCCATTTGGTTCTCGGTTTGTCATTCTGAATCAGCATCAGCACCCAAGACAGGAAGTTGCACAAAGCCTGACGGCAGTGGGTGCGGGTGGGGCGGGGGATCCAGGGACGTGTGTTCCTTGGCGGTAGCGGCTTCCTGAGCCCACTGTCCCCTGTCTGCATTTACTGTGTTTACTGTGTGTCTGCGATGTGGTTCAGAAGGCTGCGTTGCTGAAGCCGGGGTACGTGGACACGCAGAGTATGGGAGCCCTAAGTCAGCCACGTGTGCCAGGGCTTGTGGGGAAACCTGCTGAAGTGGCACACAGCAGTCGCAAGAGGTGCTTTAAAAATGGCCCCCCACTGGACAAGGAGAAACAAGTAAAACGCGCACTGTTGTCACACGCAAGTCAAATGAACTCGCAGCTGCCGAACAGCAGAAAGGGAAACCGCTGAAGGCGCAGCAGAGCCCACAACACGACATACAAGCCGTAACCACATGAAGGAGGACAAGAAGCGCGTGAGGCTGCATGCTAGCACAGTAGCCGCTGACACGCTGGTCCAAATATGTCCCTGTGACCGTGTGAGACAAAGAGTGAAAGCACTAGTCAGCGTGGCAACAAATGACTTCTCGGGGGCAGTTTTGGTCATGAATTAAATATACGATCTGGGATGCAACGCAGAATAAAAACACAGAGCAAGATCACGCAGCCACCTTCTGCCCCTGTGCTGACACACACACACCCGTCCTCTGACTCAGATGCTGGCAGAAATTAAATCTCCTGCATTACTCTGCCCCCAGTAAAGCCATAACCCCCCAGAGACTGGATCCCAAAATGGCCTGGCCAGAAGCATTCTGCTCAGCTTTATGGATTTCATGGTTTAAATACTTGACATGATTGACGATAATGGAAAGTCCGGGGGGAGAGCCGAGGGAGGGAGCGTGCATTTTCCTACAGGCCAGCGCCATTCAAATGTGGCTGCTGCACAAATCAGATTTTTCCCAGAAGTCTCTGTTCGTGTCAGGACTGAGAATAGTGTGTGTGGATCCCTCTCGCGGGGACCCTGGATTTCCTGTGCAGCGGCCTGCATTGCTTGGTTGTTTGTAGGAATTCATTAGCTGGATGGAGGGGAGGGGGTAAAATCCACGGTGTGTGGCATGGAAGAAAAGTTCAGAAATCCGTGTGCTGGAGCGACGCCGCACACATTCGTCACCATACTGGCAAAATAAAGATGATTTTGTCGTTTCTGTTCAGCCTTGATTTCCCTGTGTGTACGTATTTGAGGAACTGTTCTTCATTTAAAGAATGAGCAGTTTTTTGCTGGATCTTTGTGCTTCTTTTATGCATCAGACCTTTTATCTCATTGCATTGTTTTATTCTCTGTTGAACCCCACGTTTTCTGTCCTCTGTTCTCTGCTCGGTCTACAGCTGTGAACAGAAATTTACTGTGAAAGACATTGAGGAAATTTATTATGAGAATAGTTTGTCTCATTCTTTTACATCTGGAGGCCCCACATTAATCTCAGAGTTGACAACGGAGAAGGCAGCGAATGCCGGCAAGAATCAGATAGATGCTGGAAATGATTCATTGCTCGCGCTCTCCGTGGTGCCTACTGGACGTGCAGCGAAGGACAGAAGCAGATAACGCTTTTTAATTGATTTCCAAAGCAGCCGTGGCAAATTGTTGACGGCAGCAGGATGACTGACGCCCCGCTCTCTGGCTCCGGTGAGGCCCGTGTCAGAGCGATTCCCTAATGCTGTGTCGTGTTTCTGATGCTCCAGCGACACGGCAGTTTCCCGCCAGCGCCGATGCTTGCTTTACTCACGCCTGCACTTTGTTTAAAAGTCCCCAGTGATTTGCACGCGTTCGCCTTAAGTCCATTCCCACGGCACATCGCTCTGTCCTACACGGCCAGAGAACTGAGCGCACACTGATGTCTGCGCCTCGTTTTCCCTTCAGCTGTACAGTAAAATCCCTCCATAGTGTGACATGTGGGGTCCAAAAAAATCAGCTGTGTCTTACTGAGAAAAGCAATTTATTTCAGTCGATGTTCCAGTTATTGTGTGGCAGGAAAAAGGAAAAAAAGGTTTCATTTATTTTTTCATCCGTAAGACGAGTAGGAAATATTGCTATCATTCCAAACAAAACGTGAATGTGACAGATACAATATGTGTTAGTAATAATAGAATAATAACCCTTACAGGAAATTTTATTCTGTTATCGCTTCCTAATGACCGGAGTAACACAAACAGTGCAAAAGTAAAGACAGCAAACATTACTCACTGTAGCTGGTTAGTGGCCGAGAAAATCCCAAATGATGAATGACTTCCTAACCCCACCTTCCCCCGCAGAAAGCGTTATACCCAGATTTGTGCTATTCCAGGGTTTTACTCCACAAAAATATGCAGAGGTGCAAATACCTTTTGGTCTGCTATAAGTATTGCTCACCAGCTCTATACCTGGTGAGCGGCGGCCTGCCAGGTGGACCTGTGGTGTATGAACTCTGCCCTCTAGTGCCCAGTGAGGAACAGTGCTGGAGAATCTCACAGGACAGTTGGAAGGCGGGTCTCGACCCTCTCCAGGAACACCACCAACTGCCCCTGGGGTGAGAAGTATCTTTGTCCTCCCCAGAGAATGTGCCACCTGTCAGTGATCTCCTCCTCACCTCTGACCTGCTGCAGGATGTTGTATTCATACTTTTATCCTTTTAGCTCACTGTTTTCTCCACAGCAACTTACAATGACTTAGACATGCATACAGACAGGTAATTTTACCTGAGTGGTTCAGGGCAAGTACCTTGCTCAAGGGCTCTACAGCTGGAGGTGGCATTTGAACCTGTGGCCTCACAGTGGAAGCACAGCCGAGGAGTCAGATGTCCAAGCTGCACTGTTGGCTGGGATTCTACAGCACTGCACCTCCTTCTTCTAGGATTTGACCCAACAGCATCCCTTCACCCCCTCAGACCTGAACTAGAATCCTCCATGTTTCTAACTTCTGTGCCACATCCCGCCTCCGACTTGCAGTTAAATTAAGATATGTGAGTATTTGGTTGAGAATAATAAACAAAACAAGTGCCACTTTTTACATGTAAACTGCTTTTGGGAAACGAGGGTTTGCGACTAATACAGCAACATGCAACTCAGAGACATTCTGCAGCAACAGGGAGAAACTCAGCTGCTTAGCTGTCTCATAGAAAACATGCACACGCAGAAGAGGAACTCGTATTTCAAGCAGCGAATGTCATTTATGGGAATTTTCTAGCAGAAACTGGGAGTGGAGTTCAGTCGGTGCTGTGGTCTTAAAATATAATTAAGCAGGTTTATCTATCAAACAGAAAAAGGCTCTTTCCTTCCGGCGTCTGCTTCTCCTAACACCCCCCCTCTGGCTGATCTCCATCTCTGCTCCATGCTGGTGGCACTCAGATGGGTTTGGTGGAGGTGGTGGGGGGCCGTTAACCCCATCCTAAAGGTCAGCTGCCACAATCACATCCAACAGTAGTAAGAAATAATATTAATGTAAAAAAAAAAAAAAATCTGGCAGTCAGGATTTCCCCAATGTTGTGTGGAATGAGCAGAACTGAGCTGATTGTTTCTTTAAGTTTACATGATTTATGGTGTTTGTTTGGTGAGGGCAAAGGGTCTCTGTGTGCCCATCTCTCTCTCACTATCTCGCTTCCTCTGGCGTGTTTACTCCCAGTTTAGAAACACTATTTTTACAGCCCCCCCCCCCCAAGCCTGGATTAGTACATTTCAGACTGCATACATTTCTCCACCACGACCTGAACCTTAATGGCCGTGACATTTGCTAAAACTGCCGATTGCAAGCGACTCACATCTTGCGCCACCTTTTCACTGACTCGGGAACAGAATTTGGAGGAAACAGAAACTGGCAGATGTGCACATCTGGGACACAGGTGAGAATAAGTGTCACAGAAAGGGTGGGGGGCATAAGACATGGAGGACCTGACATCAAGCATCGGACGTTCTAACATTTAGACGTTCCGCTACAAAACGAACCCATCCCCCACAGGAGCAGTCAACATGGAAGCCGCTCACCTCAGGGCAAGTGGTCTGCGCCCCTACTGCCGGCCTGGTCATTTAACCTCACAAAACCATTAAGGAGCAGATGGAGGGAAACGCTCCCCATGGAAGCTCTCTTCTTGGACCCTCAGAGTCAAAGCTGATGCAGGACAGATTTCACTGTCATTCCCATTACACCACTTACTGATGGTCACATTGGTGACACATCCATGTCAAAACACCATCAGATGCTCAGCAGAAGCTGGGCGTGAGGATCCTCGCACTGCCAAACAGGACAAAGACTCGCACTCCAAAATAAACACGACCACAATGCAGCATCGCTTTGTGCCTCAGGGGCATCTCGGTCAGATTTTTAGCACATTAAAAGCTGATAACCGATCATGACTGCATCCACCTCAGAAGTTCCTGTAAGCCAGAACCTCATTTCAACCCTAAGCGCCTCATTGCAACCTTTATTCCAACTGACTTACAGCTTTAGGTAATGGGCTTTGCATTGATTTGCCCACTTGTACAGCAGGATTCAGCGAACGCATCGATGCTGTGAGGAAGCCCTAACCAGCGCGCCACCTGCCGCCCTGCCCTGTGCGCACACCTTGGCCGCAGTTGACGGGAAGCCGCAGTGCCGTCTTACCGTCGGGGTTGGCGCTGATGAAGACGCGCACGCTGCGGCCCGTGGGTACGTGGTGCGGCGGCAGTGCCAGGACATTTCCGCCCAGGGCCGCCCTGCGCAGCGCGGACTCTCGTGGACACGGCAGCCGGCCGCCCGCTCCGGAGGGCCACATGGGCGCGGACTTCCAGCGCAGCTGCACGGGGGGCAAGAGGGACCGCGAGTGGGCTTCCTTTTAATGGCAAACTCGCTGATCTCTCTCTCTCTCTCTCTCTCTCTCTCTCTCTCTCTCTCTCTCTCTCTCTCTCTCTCTCTCGCACGCACGCACGCACACACGCACGCACTGCAAGTTACACACCGACAGCGCAGACAGCCCTCAGACTTGCGCGGTTTCCCCGCATGATGAGAAAATCAGCGGGCAGGATTTGAGGAAGAGTTTGCTCCTCCTCACTGCTCACCGCAAAAACGCTGCAGTACGCGATTGTGAAATAAAAATTAAAATAAACACGGCGGTCAGTCGGTCTCTGGATGGAGCGGGGGGGGGGGGGCGGGGGGGTGGCAAGTACATTTCGGGATGTTCGCAGAGGTGATACATCTGAGAAAGGAAAACACGCACACGCACACGCACGCACGCATTAAATATGAAAAAAGTGAAAAGTAGTTTATAGCTCTCGGCGGTGCCGCCGCTGCCGGATCCCCGCTGCGGTGCTCGGACTCCGGCGGCTCGATGCTCACATTGCTCCTCTTCATCTGGCGGCTCTGTTGGAGCGAATCCCGGCGACGAGGCCACGAAGGACAGCGTCGCCCATCAGGTTCCCGGATCGGCGGATCAGCCTCTGGAGGCGGGCGTGGGGGAGAAGCAGCCGGCGGCCCGCATCCCGGACGGACGGACGGACGGACGGACGCTCGTGGCGCTCTCCGTGGTTCTGAAGGAGCGCTTGCCTCGCCGGACGCGCGCACGCACACGCACACGCACACACACTCTCTCCGCTAGGGCTCCCTTTGGAAGGGGGGGGGGCATCCAAGGGGGAGGGCTCCAATTCATTATATTATCGATGTACGTGCCGTGTTATGCAGCAATGCGCCGTTTAAGTGGATTGGATGCTCCGAACGGGGATCCATGCTATTGAGCTGCTGCTGCTGCTGCGGAGCACACACCGCCGAACCGCGTTTATATATTTCATATCTGGTAAAGTTACTGCCGGAAAAGCGTCGAGAAACAAACAGCACCCGGGGGTCAGATTTAAAGCAGAACTGCGGAGACTTGAGAATGCGGTCGCCCAGAAATGTGCGCGCTGCTTAAGACCGCGCAAATAAATGTGTTAAATCCGCGACAGGACGGGCCGCGAGGCGCGCGAGCAAAGCGCTTACCTGAGAGGAGCGAGCACAACTGCACAGAATTTACGGGCGAGCATTTCCCTGTCGCGCGTAAAAAGCAGTAAAAGTGAATTTCAGAACGAGAGAAGAAGTTCGCTCCGAACTTACTTGAAGGAAGACGAGGTTCCGCGGCTCCAAACTGAGGGGCGTGCCATGGGCGCGCGCTATATAAACGCCCGACGTGCACGAGGGCGCCACAGCAACCTTTTCATTCATTCATTCATTCATTCATGAGCCAAATACCCCCCCCCCCCATCCGCACCGTCCCACCCCCGCCTATAAATCATGCATCACCTGACCTTAAGCGTTGAAAGGGCTGGTATTTTCGTCGCGAGATCAGTGGCCTCACCGGAATTTTCCTGCACGAACGGTGCTGTGGTTTTAAAGTGTTTCTCTAGTACCATGGTAAAATAATTTCCCCCTTGGAAACGCACTATACCACCCCCCCACACGCACACACACACACACACAGTGCCCCAGTAGCTGGTACTTGTTGACTGTTGTTAGCATTATTACAAGGCAGCCATGGGTAGCTGTGGAAGATCTGCAGACCAAGACAGAACAACTGATCTGAGGTTCAGCTCTCCCTCAGCTTTGGAGCCAATTGCTGTTGCCAAAGAGACACGGGATGATGATCAGAAAGACACGGATCAATAACTCCCCTTTGTAAGCCCTCCCCAGGCCACGGTGTTCCTTTCCCCACAGGTGCATGTGCTCTTCGTGAAGAACTGCAGCACTGAAATATCGATGATCCAAATCACGGAATGCAGCATAACTGTTGGACGGGGGGCAGAATGGGAGATCGGGATGGCATCTTACATCCCCGGGTGGGCTTCATGATGAGAGCAGCAGGGGGTCCCCCAAAGTGAGCTGTGCTTTATTTTGCCCACAGTGACCAGATGAAGAAGCCAGAAAGTAGCAGCAGTTCATCGACTGTGCAGAAGAGGCGGCACACGCGACTCATGCGGCACGGCAATGTATACGTCGCAGTGTCCTCCTGATGCCCTTATGCGCATCTGTGGTGGTGGGCAGCTGAGCTCAAGACAGAACAATAATGAACTGGGCTGGGCCCACATTGCTCTGCTTATGTTCTGCAAACACTGAGAAGACCCCTGTAGGAAGGCGCAGGTCACTTTCTTTCAGCCTTATTAGTTTGATGTGTACAGCTGGCCTCCACAATCCTCTGCCGACAGTGCAGGGCCGAAGGGCTCACACACCGCATGTTCTGGCAAAACCTCAGCAGGACGGCAGACTCACAAAACGCTCTAGTGACCGCTTTTTCTCCCAAAATTGTCAGCGGTGAGGTTCCCAGAAGGCTGGCTCAGCTAATTAAAGCCTGAGAGCTGAGAAAGCAATTCCCTCGCCACATCCACCCTGACTTGCTTTTAGGACTCCATTTTGGACGTTGTCCTCAGCCACGAGCACCTCTTGCTGCCTCTGCCTGTCTGGTGCTGGCTGTGGTGAAGCGGACTGAAGTTCTGGTCACAGAGCGGCATTTTGATGGTTCCTGAATGAAGTAAGCGATGCACATCATTATCATCATCCTCATCATCATTATCACTGGTTTCAGAGCTTGGTTTTCCACTAGAACCAAGAAGGATTCACTTTGTCCATTTCCATCCAAATGCCACAATGCCAAATGTTGTCATCCTCTGCATCTTTAACTGTCAGGTTCAAGGTTTCCATGCCCATCATCATTTCTTCAATCTATGTCTTTCTTGGCCCCTTGATCAGTTTCCGCCAACAACCAGATACACTCACTACTTGGCCCAGGTCTTGATCCTTCTTCACTTCATCCTCATCCCTGCCACATAAACAAAAAGGAATTGATTTTTAATGCCTTTGATATGAACATCAGCTGACAGATGCAAGCAGGGGCGTGATCATCCACGCTTTGTTTAACTTCACATCTTCAGTCTACCTTACTCCTCCAACCATAAGGAGGAGAACACCTGCCATCCTGGGGGGTATGCGTGAGTGTCTGCAGGTGTCTTCACAACACCGTGTGGCTGAAAGATTTCTCTGGAATGTGGTGCTATTCTGCGATTCTGTGCCTATCTGCAAGGCAGCCACCTGTTCCCACACAGGGAGGTTGCGCAGTGTCTTCATGTGTTGATGGTTTTGTCGTCAAGCTCTTTTTTTCTAAGGAAAAGGCCCTTAAAATACATAACCGCCCCGGTGTTGCCTTAATCCGCCTATTAGTGATGACAAGCCCTTAATCACTGTTGTCAAGCGACATCTCTCCGTATTCCCTGGCAACACAAACCTCGCCACTTCCCAGCTCCCATCCCCCGAACAGACAGAGCGAGCAGAACAGACTCACGACACGTTGATCTGGTCGGGGAATGGAGTCATACGTTTTCTGAAGCGTTTCGCAGTCAAGCCTCCAAACATATGAACTGCACATCGTGGTAATTTTGGCTCAGCAAATAAGTTCATAATAAGTGGAGGTGTTGAGGCCAGACTGAGAATGAAGGGCAAAGGGGGGCAGTATTTAAAGACAGATTAATGCCGCCAAATTAACCATCAATTTTGAATAAGCACATGTAATTGAAAAGGAAATATTTGGAGATATGTTAAAGTAACCCCTCACATTTTGCTGTCAGTGGGTGTATTGTTTTGCCAGCCAAGAGCATTTTGGTGGCATCTGCGCAGACAGAGGAGCATCTCCTGGCGGTCACTGAAGGGGGCATCAGCTGCACCTGATCGACACAGGTTTGAACCTCACCTTTTGATGAAGGTACTTAACCTCAATTTATGCGGTAAACGATTAGACAGACTTAGGGCAGCGGCCACGGCCATAACTGTTTTTATTACAACATGAAATTTAACCGGGACCGTCAACTAGGAATACATTTTGACTGCAGGTCTGTCAGTGTGAACAGATTTTAATGCAACTAAATAAATATAGAATACATTTTATACAACAGAAAATATTATAATAAAATTATTGGACAAGATACAGCCTACATTAAAACATTGTTTTAGACAAAGAATAATGAACAACAAACTGACTGAACCAAATTGAATGTAGTTTCTTGCAGACGTATTTTCCCACAGAGAAATTGCTCATCTGTGGAAGGAAAATCACCACAAACACCGGAGCACTGCAAGTCACTTTGGAGAAAAGCTTCAGCTAAATGAATAAATAGCCGCTACACCGACTTGCTTTGTAAAATTCACCCTTTTCAAACCAAAACAATTCTGTAAGGCTTTTTGGGCAGTGAAAGTATTACAACTGGCTTATTGTTAAGCGGATTAAAATCTTAATTGAATCTGGTTCTGCTCAGCTTTCCTCATGGAGTCACTTTGCTTTCTTGTGTGGGACATTGTGAGGAGTTTATGGGGCACCGTAGGGGGTCACTGGGAACTTTGGAGATCCCAGAAGGAGCAGTTTCATGTGCAGCTGCCGCTCTGTGTGTGAGATGCGGAGGGCTGGGGTTGTGATGTCTAGAGGCAGTGTCATGGCCTTGGGTCCTGACAGCGCCCACACACTCCTGCCAGAGCTCACGTGCCTGGCCCTGTGCTACCGGCTGCCTTCTCTCTCCCTCCCCCAAACCCCCAGTCGTCACTCAGCGCACGCGACAGGGGTCCAGAATGGAGCGGAGCCAACCACAGCCCATCTTCTCACACTTGCGCTGCTTAACAGATTGTCAGGTTAATTCTTCTTGCTGGGTGGAAAGCGCTAGAAAATCGTTCCACCGTGGTGTTTAAACCAGTGTTTCAGCCCTAATGCTCAACGGACTGGGCCTTGCTGGGTCCCCGGAACCTCAGATCCTGCCGAGTCCAGGGCAGAACCTCACACTGCATGGCTGGTCCTTTTGGCTGTGGCTGTGGATCCTTTGCTTAGCTTAGCTTAGCTTAGCGGCACTTCCTGTTTGCAACTGGATTTCGTTCCCAGCCTCTTTTCTTCATCCTCGAGGTGTGAGGCGCTGTTATATTAGTTGCTGTACACAAATATGTGCAGACACAGATACGGAACAGCGCATTCAAAACAATACCACCCTGCTCAGGGTAATTGGTAAAATTCCCAGAAAGCTGCACGCTTGGGGCTCCGTGAGTTTTTCCGAAGACGATAATGCTCTTTACCGAAAATGAGTCCGCTAACAACAAGGGGTGGCTAATAAGTGAGAGCGGCGAGCGGCGGCTGGCGGTGCCGGAGGGGGCCGAACGTTCTGCGAGCTCTCGGTGACATTTAAATCGGTCGCCGTCAGCACAGTCCGACGCACTGTACTCAACGTGACATTAAGAAATAATTCCTGCAGTGTCACAAATATGGTGGAAAACAAACAGTGGAAGCAGCAACTCAGAAATGGCAGCGTGGTCGTGCCAAAGGCCTCTGCGTTAAATTTGTTGCTAAACAACCGAGGATTCCGTGTTTTTCGGTGCAGAAATTCGCTCACGGTAGCGATGCGGGGACTGGAAGGACAGTCCGTTTGGACGTGGGCGTTTCCACTAATCTTGGGGACAGCAGAGCGGACGTTCGCCGCCTGGGGTGCGTTAGGCAACGCTGCCACAACATTGACACAGCATCACCTTATGATTCATATCTGCACATCAACCACATTAGTATCCAAACTGTTAGGCTTCTGATGTGAAAGGACAACTGGCACTTGCAACTACACACTTTTAATGAACATACCCTGATGCACTTTTACATATTATTTGATTATAATGTATTAACTTTATAAATACAACATAGTACATTAGCAGACTGGATCTATTATAGAGACACAAATGTTTTCAGAAGCCACACCTTAGTGTCTTTTCAGACTCATTGTACCTGAGATTGTTGGTCGCAGCCGTAGTCAGTAACTGCGAAAATATAATCATTCTTTAATGGCTACTGAGCGAGTCCATGTGCAGCCGTTTAGTGTAGCCAGGATATTACAGCTGTGATGGACTCACTTTCATTTTGAAAAGAGAGCCATACATTTGATAAAAATACACAAAGGTGTTCAGGCCTTCTCACGGCGATGTTAATGAGGTGGTGAACCAGATGCGTCTGTTGAGCAGTAACTACGGCGCCACTGCGGCGATAAGTGTTTTATTTAAAGGTGCTCTTACAGCAAAAGCGTTTTGCGGTGGTGTCCCTCGGGCCGTTGAGCGGTCCTGTAGAAAACCTTTTCCCAGAACTCCTGACCTTGGGGGAGCTCCGAAGCCGGCGACTCACTGATCCCCTCCAAAACAGACGCTGGTTTTGTGGACTCACTTCTGGCGATGCGACACTTACGCCCGTGTGCCTGGAGCATGTGGAGAGATACATGCGTGGCCTGCTTGACGTGATCTTTGCTGACATCTGACATAATCAGGTCACACCAGGGAGAGCTGGGTTTGTTTCCGGATCTTCCTGACAACGCAGTGGCCGCAGTCTTCGGCTCACACGATGTCAAAAACACTGTGCTGACCAAACTCTGACCCCCCCAGCAGACGTATTGCTTGCAAACTGTGGCCTCCGCCACAGTGCATGCCTGCTGGGAATGTCCCGGCAGGACCTGGTTTGCTCATGCTTCAGGTGGACGAGATTTGGGTTTAAAAAGGTCAGAGATGTTGTCTGCGATGCTTAAGACATCAACAAGGGCAGCCGACATGCTGGCTAAGCTAAGCTTGGCCGGTAGCACAGTGGGTCACAGTCCTCTGTAGGTTCAGATCAGCTTAGTCTATGAGAAGCCTGAATTTTCTTATCACGCTGGTGCGAGTTTCCCCCAGTGCTCTGGTTTCCTACAAGAGTCCAAACGTTTAAAATGGTGACTCTTATTGTACTTACCTGTAAAGTTTGTTTTGTGTCTCTATTCTTCAATGGACTGGTGTTCACGTTTATAACCTTCTTTATTTATTTATTTTTTGTAAATGTGACCAAAGGGTCAATTTTTAAAAAAAAAATAAATTTCATTTCAGAAAAAAAGGGATTTGACACAAATTTTTTGATTTCATGTATTAATGCAGAGCACATGATAAAGTAGAAATCAGCCATATTTATTCTGCAGTAAAATAAAAAAGTTCACATTTGTTGATCATTGTCATCAATCCTGACTGAGAACTATAGCTGGCTGCCAGGACCTGGAGGCTCTGCAGATGTGGATCTGAGCCTGCTCCTGGGAGGTTGTCAAGTCACGTTACAGAAGATGCCATGTGTTTGGACCAACGGTTCAACATTCAAGTGGCTTCTCTAAGAATATTCAGCCATATAACTGGTCCAAAAAAAAAAAAAAGAAAAAAAAAGTGCAGTTTGATGCTGAGAAGAGCTTCCTGCAGCCCACTCTGCACAAAATGAGTAGGATCAGTGAAGAAACAGCCCGGTTAGTTTGAAGATCCATGTAAACCCGAAACACAGAGTGCGTAAAGGTCCTTGTTGGGCTCCTCTATATGTTACACCATTGAGCTGATGCTTGACTCCTGTCAATTTGCAGAAATGAGCAGAACCTTTTGAAAAATTCAACAGTTTCGAAAGGTTCAGTTTGTTCACCACACAAGCTGCTTTAGCTAAAATCCTCAACTAAGCAGTTAAACTGAGAAGTGAATTTTTTTTATTTTGTTCTGGGTGTCTGGACAGTGTAGCGTGAACTTGGAGGGAGAGGGAGAGGGAGCTGCAGCTGACAACCCGGACTTTGCCATAGCGCTCTGTGCTGCTGCTTGCGTCCTCAGACTCTGACAGATGGCAGTCGAATCAACCAGAACACCTGGGTGTCCTTCTACTGTGTGCTCAGTCACAGTGCGGATGGAAATGTCCCCCTAACAGGACACCTTCACGTCCAGTGCACGACCTTCTGAGAGCGTTGATGACGGAACAGTGTCAGCTATCGTGACGGCAAAAAAAAAACACTTCAGCACAAACTTAAAAGTGACATCATACTGTGACAGGACAGGCCAGGATGGTGACTTTTAAATATGATTGCAGAAGGAGGTGTTTGGGTTAAGGACAGTATATTCAAGGACATTCAGAAGGTTGCAGGTTCCATTCCTATGAGGAGGCTGCAGGTCTGCAGTTCCCTCCAGCGACATAATTAGCCTGAACAGCTTTTGCACAGCCTCCCGCTGAAAAAATGGGTTAAACAACAGCTGAAATTAAAATTAACACTGTGTTTTTTTAACATCTTTTCCCAAAAAGGCCTGAGAAAGCCTCCCCCCTTCCCGTTCCCAAAGTAGGATTGGCTCCAGTGAGAGTTGCTGCAGTCCACTTTTTATGGGGATAGATTCCCAAATCAGGTTACAGCTCCATTCCTGGGTGGGAAGTACACAAGGGAAGCCAAGCTAATAGGCTTTGGAACTCGCCTTAGCCTTGGGTATTGACTCAGCGTGGGACCGAACCTGCAGCCCAAAAGTATGGCAGCTAGCAGCTGCAAGGCCACTCCAAATGTCTGGGACAGAATAGCCACAAGCGGCACTGGCGAGATTTGGGTACGTGGCCATCTTTGTCTCGGATAAATGTTGGGCTGAAAATAGGAGAATATTTTCCGGAAAGTACCCAGAGAGTAGAAATGGAGGAGTGGGGGGGGGGCGTTTGTGAAGAACAGCCTCAGGTGGAATTTGCGGAGAGCAACCGCCCTTCATGTCTGAGTTTAAGCTGTTCTCCTCAGAATCTAATGAGGCCGCAGCCTGTAAAATGCAGTCGGGGAAGGAAGAGGGTCTTCGGGAGAAGTCTGTTCTTCACTGATGCTCCTCCGCCGTTTTCCCCACGGTGCACATCTCAGCAGCACCGGGTTCCCCATGTCATCTATCGCTGCATGACATTTATCAGAGGAGCTTGCTTTTTCCTGCTTGAGCACAATAATATAACACAGCAATTCAAGCAATGATGGTGTTGACGGTGCAACAACAGGTTGCGGTTCAGCTTCCTTAACAGCCACCGTGCGCCTGCTGTGCAGCGGTCATTCCTGTGGTTGAGAAGAAACATTTTTTGGGGGGCATTATGGTCCATCTGCCTATATGATCCGTTTATGAAGTTTATGAAAATGACATTAAAGCCAGGCATGTGGGATGCAGCTACAACCACACCCAACCAACATAAAGGCAGCTTAAAAATCAGTCCTTTGTCTCTGTGCTGCTCTGCATTTACACAGAGCCCCGGAGACAACGAGAGGTTTAGGATTCACATGATGCCACCCTGAGAAGAGAAGACAAATGTTTACTTTTCCCTTCACTGTAGACCGTGGATGTCACTCGACAGCACTTCCGCATCAGCCGGGGGAACGATGACTCCGTGCCGGGCTTTTTCACAACCATTTGATGCAACGTCAGGGCTGGGAGCCGTTCTGGGTGAATGTGTTCAACCGCAGTTCTGCTTTCTGGGGCGTGAGGGATGGTGGGCAGCGCTTCCAATGCATCTCAATCTCCCAAAAAGGGAAGAAAGACGGCACAATGACATCTGGTGAACGATCGAAAGCCATGCACACACACACACTTTATGCCTGCAAGGATCATGGTCGGATGTATTTGAAAACTGCTGCAGGAAATAGAGAAAATAATTAAACTTATCATCCCATCTTGTTTTTTTGGAACTGCGGCTGTGTTCATCTACATCCACCTGACTGCCAGAACCCTACCACCACCCCAAAATGTTTGCGCCTGCAAAGGGAAAAAAGCAGCAAAAACACAGGCAAGCCAATTGTCTTCATGCTGACTTGTCAAGCTGCACAATCGCCTCAGAGAATTCAGCATGACTGCAGCAATTTCCTGTGGGCAACTTCTGACGAAAACAATGTACTGGTGAGCATTTTCCCCTTGAAGTGATTCATGGAGGCCACGGGGTGCAAGGCATGGGGTAAATGGCTTCCCAGTCACAGATGGAAGGAGATCGAACAGTGGTTAAGGAACAGGATCATAAGACTGAGCAATCAGCTCCCAGCAAGAGATCTGCTGCTGTACCCTTAAGCAAGGTGCACAACCTGAAATACATAAGTAGAAATATCCAGCAGCACAGCTGATATAGTGTAAGTTATGTAAGTGAGTTGCTTTGGAGAGCAGGGTGGTCTAAGCTGACAGATCAGTTGCTAAACAGTCCTCAGTTTGGGGATGTGGAGGGCAAACATTCAACGCATCCAATTGCATTTTCCACCCAGGCTTCATGCATGTCAACACTACAGTCTTGGAAAGTCACTGGTTCTCTTCTTCATTGCTTTCATGAAGTTGTCTTCCTTTAGGCGACGTTTTGCCAAGTTCAAGCGGGTATTTTCTATTGTTCTTGTTCACTGGACCAATACCTGTCTGCTGTGGTTTCAAACCTCTTTAATGTGACACATGGAAATCCATCATGCGGCTATATGACATCCGAGGAGTTCCAGCAGAAGCGAGGGGCCATAAATTATTCAAACTTCGACAAAGCAAGGTTGAAGAAGATGCCAAAAGGATCCAGACTGAAATGAGCGAAAATGGAAGCAAAGTATTTTTGCGTAACCCTTAAACCACCCTGGGTTCCTAGCTTGTCTGCTGTGTGAAGTGATGCTTCATGGTGGCAGTGCTCTGTGATGCTCCATGTGCACGGAAATCAGAGACTGCTGGAAAAGTGTCCTGCTGTCAGCCTTACAGTTGGGCTGAAATGTAATACTTAATGTCCTAAGTGTAAACTGGAGTAAAAATCAATGTTTGCGGAAAACATAATTGCATAAAACTAAGACTGTGTTGTAGGGTTAATGATGACACATGTGCTAAAACGTCTCGATTTGAATTACATCGCTGACATCGACAAACAAAGGCGTGCCTGAAGCTCTCAAGCCTTCACCAGACTGCTTCATCTCCGGCAGCCGTGTCCAGACGCAACACGCCAGCAGCATCTGGCGTTTGACAGGAGCCGCATGCATCACTGCTAACAAGTTTTAAGGAAGCCAGATGAAGTTTTTTGCACCTTACTTTGGACAACGTGAAAATATTTGCTCTAGTATATAGACACAAATCATTAAAGCCAACAGTTCCTTCCAAAGCCTCTGCTTCGGGCTGCTCGAGATCTAGCCTCATATTCCGACTTACCCATGCATGCAAATGTTCTGATCAAGCCTTGAGACCAGCAAGGATGAATATTTGCAAACAGGGGCCGATCTGAACACAAGTGCTGGGGTGGGTCAGGTCCAGGTGGCTTTATGAAAATCCCAGAACTTCTGTTCTCATCATTGCACTCTTTGAGTCCAACTTGCTCTGCATTTCTGCTCCTTTTGCTTTGAAGGTGAGCAACAGATGTTGGAAATAAGTGCAGAAGACAAGCAGTCTCAATTGCAGCCTCCTCCCACTTTCTCACAGCAGTTTCTTTCATGTTTTTTTCATATCCATTCAGCAGCTCCACTGAAGTTCTGCCATAAAGTATTTGATGAACATCGATTCTAATAAAGTAAATCATTATTTCTATGCAGATATATAGGAAAAAATACATACAATGTTTTCACAGTGCAGACCAGCGGAGAAATTAGTTGTGATTAAAAAAAAAAAACTCTGAAGGAGGGACTGGATCACTCAATGGTGAAAAAGCAGCAATATTCTTCTTTCCCGGAGATGAGGTGCCATCACACTCACAACCTGCCAAAGCAACAAACTTTCACACAGTGTTCTTCACAGGTTTGCATCCTCCAAAAGTGCCACTTGGTCCCTTTTGGGTAAGTTTGGACAGGAACACAAAACAGGGGTTCCTCATCACCAGAGAAACTATGTGTGAGTTAATGATTTTGCTTTGAATGTGGTGCATGTGTAGAAGCTGCAGAGGAGTCTGAAGGCCTCGTAGAAACTGTCAATAAGTTACAGAAAAAAAATAATCAGCTCAGGAGTTGACTTTCCTGTCCTGCCCTGCCTTGTCCTGGTGAGGGTCACGGTGGAAGGCGAGCTGGACAGGTGGACCAAGACCCAGGAGCCATATTTCGTACAGTATGGTTATATCCACAGTAACTGTGCTGCAACAAAACACTGTGCATCGCAGAAAGGAGAAAAAAGTGGGCTCAGATTCCCTTGGACTGTCTATTGTCTGCACAAAGAGACGGGGCGGGTGCATTTGAACGGGTCAGTTCTTCTCACACTGTAGAACCTTTTAAATCAGAGTCCAATCTCCTTTGAATTTTAGTTAATTGTGACTTTGACCGTTATCTATAGAAAGAAGAGCACAACTGTGCTTTTAAATTCTTCTTCACAGTACAGCCTGGACTGACTTAACTGGACAGACTGAGCTGTCTAACTCATGATTGTTCTGAATAAATAAGAAAATGACAGCTGTTATACGCAGGCTTTTTGTGTTTTTGTCAGTTCGGTGTGTCTTTGGTTTGTGGCTCGTTCTGTGAACTGGGTTCTTGGGAACTTGGTCAGTGTGAGTGCAGCACATGGGGAAAAACAGAGCCCTAACATATAAATTAAAATGAAAACATATGAGCTGAACCACAGCATCCAGATGAAGGCCAGAAGTTTTTCTTCCAGGAATTGGGAATGGAGCGAGGCTGTTAAATAAAAGTGAACAAACACTCTGAGCTACAAAAGGTGGGAGTGAGAAGAGGATACGGCGGCCGCGGCTCACACGCCAGAGCACACGCCACCATGGGGGAGGGTGACAGTCATGCTGCCTTGCGTGTTCTTCTGCCTGCATGCAGAATGTCTCAGAAAGAACCACCGAGAGGACTGAAGATGGACTGAAAGCATTCATGTTGGACGGTGATGAGTGGGAGGCAGCATGGAGAACATCAGGAGAGACTGGGACTTGCTTTGATGTAAAGGCACTTCAAAGAACGTTTCACTGTGCTCATGACTCCAGGTTTCTCTGTGCGACAAAATGCCATCAAACCAAAATGTTTCATAGACTTAAACGTGTGCAGAAGCAAGTCAAAAATAAGCAGGTAATGTACATTCTTGCTGTATTTCATGAGAGTTTCAAATTATAGCACGTGCATCCACGGCAGTCCCGAAGAGCACGTATTTCAATTTTTCGGCTGAAAAAGGCTTGACAAATTCCAGACATTAATGATGCAAACACAGCAACATCCCCATTAGATCTGCCTCCTACAGCTCTGTTTCACAATAGTGTTTGTCTTATTTCAGTAATTTATAATAAAAATTTGCCGCATTTTAAAACACCTCTTTTAAAACAAATTTTTTCAGAAATGTATATTTGTTATCCATAGCTAATGGGTGTTTATTCTCTGTTATTGAAGGGGGAGCTATTGTGTGTTGTATTGTGTTGCCCATGTGCCACTTTCAAGCTCCATGTATTCAATAAACTGCATTAATGGCAGCGTTTCATTAAGCGCCACTTCTCAAAGTCACATCTGATCAATGTGTCTCTGTACAACATATACAAAACGTTGTGAAAACCTTGAAATGTCTGCAGAAATCAAAAGCTGTGGTGTCCAGGGAACAGCAGTTGCCCCATAATCAGCTCTCCAAGCTCAGTTTGGGGTGTTTTCCACAAGTCAGGCCACCTTATGTAGTTGGGCTACTGTGCAGCCATTGTCAAGGGTCAGGATCTTTAGTCTTCTGTAGGGCATCCACGATCATTAAAGTGCAAAAATTCGCATCCGCCTCATTTCTACAGTAAACTCTCAATCCGTTACCTACTTTCTTATGGAACAAAGACCAAGATGAGCAAGGAGCACAGAATGCAAGTTGCCTCTCAGAAGGATTTTTAGTCAACATGCTGGTACGAATTTGCTTGCTTTGATGGGCTTTGAGCTCAATTCAGCGATTAAGGGAAGAATGAAGAGGAAGTGCTTTATTCTTCTCTCCAAACCCAGCACAGAAACAGGCAGACAAACACCTCCGTGCACAGCAGCAGTCATTTTTAATTAACTGTGCGAGTCTGTCCGTCTTTGTTTTGAAGGACGGCTACTCTTAGGCACAGTTCACAAGGAGAATAGTCTGCTTTCATCAGGTAGGAGCAAGGGGAGCCAGCGGCTGCAAATAAGCCCAGTGCAGACAGCTCTCCTTTACCATGTTGACGGATGGTCCCGATCCAGGTATCCATTACCATTAAAAAGGTACAGCTTCGCGTAACCATGCTTCAAACCAACAACTGCACGGTGTTGTGGCCAAATTTACTTGACAGAATTTCAGTGTTTCAGCAAAGCCCCAATTAAAGCTGCATTGTGCACCAAGGGGTTCTACCAGCGAAGATCCAGATCCAAAGAGGGCCAGGAAGCCACAGCAGTGATAGCGTAAGCAGGAAACTGGTTCACAGTCGCAGTCTTACAGATCGAATGTACAGCAGTCCACAGAACAGATGTGTTCTGTGACCAGGAGAATAATTGCAATAGATAATGATTTTCTGTGTGTAGGTTACAACTGTCTGATACGCTTAGCAAGAGAGTCTGACTTAAAGCAGTGATTGACTCTTCGGTGAAAATGTCTCTACTAAAAAGGTGGTCGCAAGTTTAATTGCATTCATTCCACCACAATGTGTAAAAATGTACAGTACACATAGCCTGCAGTACTCAACGACCACTGGCACACCTTCACCTACACAGTACAGTACATTTTGCTGTGAAAGCAACCGAGGGTTCAGTGCAGATATTACAGTGCTACCTGCCCCTGTCCTGGCTCGAAAACCTCGATGTGAACCAGCTGCTGCTACTTGAGAGAAATGGACAGAGGTATTTAAGGCAACTGGTCAGAGGGCAAGGGGAAATTGATGTGAAGAATCTGTTTCGCTACTTTTTTTTTTTTGGGGGGGGGGGTCAGTTCAAGTATTTTTTTTGTTTCTGAAATCTAGGATCTTCTTCCTGTATCTGTGGCTTTCTGTGCCCCACAAATGGCCTTGATGTGAAGACTCGGCTACATTGACTGATGAATTTTTGCAGTAAAAATGTCTGCTGCATAAATGATAAAATACATGTGAAGAGTGACAGTATTTTACCCTAAAGGTAGATGTGGTGTGTGAATGAAACTGCTGTTTGATTTCTATCTGTTTGACCTTCAAAGCCAAACACCAAGATATCCACTTGGCATCGAGTCCATGCTGCTCTGGCCCCCGAAATAAGTGCCGGTTTATTTCATTGTGCTTTTGGTTGGTCTGCAGAGGTCACCTAAGGTCCCTCTTGCTAATAAGTTCCCAGAAGTCCCAGAAGGCTTGATTTCTATTCTGGTTTGACAGAAGTCATTTTTCTGTGTCTGTGTGTCAGAAAGTCTATCAGAGCCACATGGAAGTAAGAGGGTCGAGGCCACAGCAACAACCCGGTTACTTTTACCCCTTTTTGCTTAACTGTTAGGTCGGCTAACTATGAAGGAATTCTTAGTGAGCAATTTTCCCGGAATGCCACTTCTTCATTTTCCTTGTACACACTTTGACGTGCATGATAGTGACCTGGTGTCTTCCCTCCGCTCTACAAACATTACCGTAAGATTATGAATCATTTTACTCTTTATTTAGATGTGGCCTCACCCACTCTGCCACTCACAGCACTTGGCTGCTCACATTTTTCTTCAAGCCTCACTTGCTGTACTCACAGTGCTTCAAGCATTTATAAAGCTATTGTCTCACACACTCTCGTACACACAAACAATTGCAGCTGATGTGTTTTTTCACAATAAAATATGTAATTTTAACAAATGTATTGCACACATGCTGTATAAAATCTGTGCATATAATATATACATGCATACAGTATACATACTGTACATATATTTATACATTAATAAAATTATAAAGCCATAAAAATGTAGCAAGCATCCTGCTTTGAAGTTGAGATTAAAGCTTTCAGCTAAGCAATGGTTTGTAATGTATTGAAAGGGATGAAAATTATATAAAAGAATTATAGAGAACGAAAAAAAACGCATCACATCTGGATTTCACAGACAAAATGAAGGTGATCAGTCCGTAAAGGTGTTGTGCTCCTCTGGCCAGAAAAGGAGGGGCCACCCGCTGCCCATCCTACACCAAGCGCTGTTAAAGCGTGATCCTCATTCCTGAGTACAATTGTCTTTCTCAGCTGAATCGTAGCAATGGGATTATAACCACAAGATTAAAATGGCTTTCCTGTGTCTCCATGACAACAGTCACTTTTGCTTGATGAAGGTCCATCTCCAGACTGTCACCGTGTCAGAGGGGAGAGAGATTCAGGTAGCAGAAAGGTATTTCCATTCATAAGCTTGTTTTTAATTTCACTGGGGAAATGACAAAGCCACTCAATATAATCTACCTTGAGTAATACCTTCCTCTGTCGATATGGCGGCCCCCTTGGCATCGGTCCACTTTTTCCTTCCTCACACATCCTCAGCTCCAACAGCAGAGGTAGCTGATGTGGGCTGAGTTTACCTTGAAGTCTGGTGACTCCCCCAGCCTCCCCAGGGTGCTGCTGAGTGACGCGCTCCTCACACGCCCCACAGCCAGGTGTTGCCACAGCAGCCGCCAAGGCTCCTGCCGAGATTCCGCCCCGTGGCCCTTCTAGCGCCATGGCAACATCGCCTTTTGTCTGAGGAGGCTCCTTCCCTGGTTGCCTCAGCGATGGTTTCCGTGACAATACGCTCGATCACTGCTCCTGTAATGGTCCCGGTCCCACTGCCCCTGCCTCTATAAGACACCAGGTGTAGTGCTCGCCACGGATTTCCATATCCGAAAAGACTCTCTGATACCCGCACAAGGCCACGTTTTGGTGCATTCCCTTGCTGTTCGTATTTAGATGATTACAACCCTTCTACCCTTCCTGTCTCGCCCCTCTCTCAGGAAAGTGCAGCAAGGTGGAAGCGGGAGTATGAATACAGCCTGCCAACAATAGAACAACAACCAAAGTAACTGCAGCAGATTGCAATATGAAAGAAATACATTTCAAATATACACTTTAAATGAACAGGAAGCTCATCAGTTCCACCAACCTGCAAAGCTCTCATGGTATTCTAGTAACTTTTGGGCAAAATGATGCTCTTACAGCAACAGTTATGCTGGTCCAGGCCTGCAGTGTTTATAATTCATAGCCTTTCATTATGCAGTGAGGGGATAAGAAACTGATGACACATTTTGCTGCTCCTAAACCTACATAACAGTGCTGTAGTAAAACACACACACACACACACACACACACACACACACACACACACACACACACACACACTGCTCTGTTTCTCAGTGGTCTGCCCCCCTCCTCTTATATAGAGTGCATTACCTACAGTCCCTTTGCTTGCCAGTTATATCCTCCCTACCTTCAACTGTGTGTGTGTGTGTGTGTGTGTGTGTGTGTGTGTGTGTGTGTCAGCAGCCACTGAAGTATCTCCTAATGAAATGAATCAGTGTTTTAATGAGAACTGCAAGAGTGTTCTGGCCCCAGGAATGACTTGTTAGCTTGTCCCCAGGTCACGGTGCATCCAGGCCCCCTCCCCAGAGACTGCTGGCCTCTGCTGGCCATGTCTGCTGCGAGTTGTAGCAAAACAGAGCACTAAACCGTGCTACAGTCACGGAAAACCAACCTGGTATGTGAACAGGCGATCTCTTCATTTCAGTGAGAATAATATTTAACCCTTGCAGTGACCACAACAGTCTTTCAGCCAGAATTTTTGTCTGCAAATACCTGGGTAGAACACATGAACATGAACATGTACAGTTAAGGAAAATTCAGAACTGAGGTACATTTGGTGTAATAGCATTTTGTCCAGAAAAACCCAGGTGAGCTATTTCCCCAAGGAAATGACCAAGATGTCCTAGTCAGGTGAACACTACACATGTTCTTTTCATAAGAAATAAGGTTTATATTATCCACTCACAACAGGCTCATTCTACCCTGAATGATTCAAGCTCAAAAATGGAGGGAGGGTTGCACTCACTGGACAAACACAGTTATTAATTCAGCTTTCTTTTCATAGCAAGTTTGTGGGCCATTGCTCCATGGTACTGCATTGTTTTCACCAACCAGAAGCATCTCCAGTGCCTCATGCTGCTGTGAAGTGTTATACTTACAGAGGGAACACGACTGAACTGTGTTCTGCTAGTCAGTGTTAACCTCTTTGAACAAATTGACGCGCCTGCCTTTACACTGCTTAAGATGGCCGACAGTACAGTTTAGGCAGGATCTTGAGGAACGGCTGTTAAATCAAATATATGAGATATCATGGTCTTCTTACTGCTGAAAACAAAAAAGGATTTCCACCTTCTGCATCCCTCAGAGCTAGACCCTAAAAATAGTTAAAAATAGTTAATCCAAGTGAAGTGATTCCCGAGAAGCGAAATCTGGATCTTGCCAATGTGGGGGCTGCAGAAACACAACAACATCCCTCATTTTTACTCTCCTAATTCCCAAAAAGACAGCAGAGACATTAATAGGAGGGTTACCTGCTGTGTCAGGTGGATTTTGGAAATACAGGAATTCCCATCATTCATCAGCAGCTGTAGAAGATATCGTCCTTGTGTCACTTCTTATTTGGTCCATGGCAATGGAGAGGTGACATCTTTGTGGCCCCCACATCAATTAGCTGAGCTGTGCAAAGGTGTCAAAGATATGCAGCAGTGGCCAGCTGGTGCCTCTGCAGTGTAAGACAGCCGTGAATGAGTAGTCAATAACAGCGGTTGTATGGGGAACAGCCCACAGGGGGTTGTTCTCCCATTACCCTCTGACAAATCGCTGGTGGTATCCACTCTCGAAAATCAGTGTTACTGTGATCTCGGCCCGGCGACCTTCACCTTCAACTCCATTCGATAATTGCACAATGGTAACAAATTACTTTTGACATGGATAACATAGCAGTAGAACCACACGTATACGCTCGCGCACACACAGTGAGTAAGAACTGACGTGCATTCCACCGCAGTTACATTGCACTTTATTAATAATGGGTATCTAATGGTTTATTGAAATAATGATGAGGAATCTGAGAGGCGCTTTAATCTGAAGATTATGCCCCAGAGTCCCATGCATATATTATGGTTTGGAAATAGATGTCTTGCCGGAAACCACGCAGAGCAGCGTGAATTGAGATGAGTGAGTGCCCAGGAGGGCCTGAATTGCGCGAGCCATGTGAATCCTCTCCTTTCAGCTGAGAGCGTGCGGCTTGAGAGGCGGCTGCTTCCGAGGATGCTGCTCGCACACTGGAGGCCCAAACAGAGTGGAAACCCATGCATATTAAAAAGTGGCGAGGAGGCGGCGAGAGGGGCTGCCCTGCCTGCCCGGCTCTCTTTGTAGGCGCAGGAAGTGGCTTTCAGTCCCCAACAATCCCTAATCCTAGGGATTCTCCAGAGGAGCATCTGCACAGAGGGGAGGGGGCAGGTAGGCATCCGGAGGCAGCGAGGGAAATATCCTGTGCGATTGACGGGCTTCGATGTTGCTGACTGCCGGAAATTTATTTGCTCCGTTTATTAGAGAAGGTGGTATGCAGCGCTATCATAAATCATATTAAGTATAAAAGGACCCAAGGTGCTGGTGCTGACAAACACACCCACACACACATCCACAAGGCACGTCCACATTTTATAGAGGCTGTCGGAAGAAGCTCTCTGTTATGGAAAGCAGCAGTACGGGCCTGCTTTGGCTAGCTGTTTGGAGGAAAATATGGGTTAATAATTTCATACAGTATTTTTTTTTTAAAAAGTCAGAACACTTTACAAAGAGGGGACTGCGACATGTGTTGAAAAGCGTGTTTTCTGGGTCAGAGATGTATGCACACGCACTTGTGTGTGCAGAATTATATGCATGGAGACACGCAGGAACATGGAAGCATGCATTCAATGACAACACCTGATGTCCAGCCTGTGCGTGAATTAGCCGTAGCTGTTACCTGTTTGAGTTTTTAGTGAGTTGCATGTTCTTGTGTGTGCTGATAGCACTTTGAAAAGTCCGAATCCCACAACCCCTTTGTGATGTTTTAGGGGAGTGTGGACTATGGGAACATGGGATGGATACATCTTTGTCCCTCAGAGATGGCTTTTGCAGAGGAGAAGGTGGTCTTGCAGTGTTTAATGCAGCCTCACAAGCTGAAAACGACCACAATTTCAGTGCCGTGAAGGTAGACCCACTTTTTCAGTTCTGTCTGTCTTTTTTCATTACTTCCCACTTAGCAGCACAAATGAGCGCTAACAGTTCAGGCCAGTTTAAATTAATTTGTTGTTTTTGGTAAAATAGCATATTTTACCCACCAAAATACGTAACAGAAAGAGGTTCCTTACTGTCGGTCCTTTGTTGCTAAATTTGTGACAGAAGAGTGGACTGACGGTTTGCTCAGGGTCAGCAAGGCGAGGCCTCACTCAGTCCAGTTGTGGGAAAATTGGGTGGATCGGACTGTTTAATGCTAATTCTAACCCCAGTTCTGAAAATAAAGTTCAGATTGCTTTACCATATTTACACTTTGAAAGAGTTTGCAAATAAGCATTTTAAAACATTCAGAACATAAGAATCTCCCCAGACCATTTCACTTCTTGAAAATAATATCTACCGACTTTCAGCTGCTCCCATCAGGGGTCTCCACAGCGGCTTGTCCGCATAGTTGGTTTGGCAAATTTTTACACTGGATGCCCTTCCTGACGCAACTCTCCATTTTGCCCGGCACAGAGGTGCACCCCCTTGTGGCTGGATTTACACCAATGCTCAATGCGGAGCTTGAACTCACGACCCTGAGATTACGAGTTACATGCTCTACCGACTGGGCAGGGCTATTCACCATCATAATAATGTCATTCACAAATAACATTCTGGCTTTATTTTCAAGGGGATTAAAGTTTGTTGGCATCAATTTCTTTAAAAATAGTATCTGTATTGGGCTCTTTTTTATATACACAAGTTTGCAATTCAACCACAAATGCTTAACCACAGGGCAGAGCAAAAACAGATGCCGAACAGTTTCATAAAAAAATGATATATTAATTGCACAATAAGGGTCTTTAAAAATGTGAAAAAATGTGGAATCAGACCTTTTCCGATCAAATATGAAGCCATTTAATAGTGTAGCATTTTACTTTATATAAAACAACAGGTGAGACAACAAAATATAAATAATAACATTAAAAAGTAAATGCACTGTGAATAACATTAGAGATCTTCATATTTCTGCTCTAGCAAGAAATTATTTATGTTGTCTTGATATTTTAATAGCCCCCTTAAAGGTCAAAAATGCATTCTGTCAGATGGGGCAGAATTTACTGCTGTGCTGCTGGTGTGTTTCCCTGTTCTGCAGTTGACACAGTGTGTTGCAGCAACCACCGTACTGTGTGCAACACTAAGAGCGTAGACAAAAGCACAGCTCTAAGGCTCCGAGGTCAGAGTTAGAGTGGCCTTCCAATCAGGGCGCTGAGGAAGGAGCTCCGCCAAAGGGCGTCCAGTCAGCTCCGATCAAACAGCAGAGCGAACCACCGTCACCACGGCAACAGAACTGCACTCACAATGGCTGAAGCGGGGCCTAACCTGGCATCTTCTGCGTTCACTGTGTGAGGTCCTTGTGTCGGTGTCCATCGGTACATTTTTGCTAACCGCAACGCTCTGGTGAAGGTCGCAGTGGTGCAGAGCCTATCTGGAATCGTCAAGGTCCAGGCTACGAAACAACACCTTGGACAGGACGACAGTTAGCTGCGGTTGTAATGCGTGCACGTGATTTAATACAGCACCATAGCGTTAAACAAGAGCACTGCTGTCAAACTTATTATGTATTAATTTTATCAATTTTCCCAAATTACACAGACTTATGGGTAACGTAGTCCATGCCTTTGCAATGATGCCTCGTTGCCATACTGACCCTGGGACTCACAGACACAGACACACACACACACACACACACCTTTTGTATTGTTCTGTATCCTCCACCACTGACATTGTTTCCAGATTAGACGTAGACAACTGGACTGAGGATTTATTGATTGGCAGAGACAGGAGGTCACTTGTTGACACAAGAGAAATCCCAGTGGTCACCAGAGAAGACTGGCTGGAAAGACCGCACACACACACATACACACACGCGCTCACAATAATATACAATATTCAGTATTACTAATGGACCCTGATAGATCAGTATATGCCCCAGTGTTTATGTATTTTTTGGAATTTTACAGGTGCGAAAGAGCAGTCTTTCAGTGCAGTTAAAGTGCATTAGAACCAGCTGTATGGGTACAAAGAGGTCTGCTTTGGGACAGTACAATGCAATTTTGAACGAATGAAACCCTTACCAGGAAGAGGCAAGTTGACAAACAGATACTCATCAGATTTGGGTTCAGGTCATTTTAGGGAGGTATCAGTTAAGTCGATGGCTGCAGCTGCCAGGAGGATGGAGGGCTGCTGTGACCTTCACAGGATAAGAGCTCCTGACACAGAAACAATTTTTAGAATAGAAATAGAGATTAAAACAGTGAAAATTTGATAGAGAGCAAAAAATAAAAAAAATAAAAAAACAGCTGTTCACTGCAGTTTATGTCCTTATAACTGTTTGCCAAATTATTTTATATGTTTTTTACATAAATGTAAATACAGAGCAAGCCAGAAATGGTGAAGAGGAACACTTGAAATATTTCGCCCCATGTCTTCTCCATTGTTAAACCTTGTCAGCTTAAATCTACATGTGGACGGCTGATGAATTGACCTTCAAGGGGATCCAGCCCACTGCTTGTGACAGGGAGAATAATGGATGTGACTTTTCCTCACCACCCGAGACACGACTCTGGAGCAGCAGAGACACCCTGTTTGGCATGATGCTTTTGGTGAAACTTGTGAAAAACAGACGCACACCCACACCCACCCCGCACCACCTCCTTGAAAACTGTCCCCAGACTCAGTGGGGTCGCAGAGCAGCTGGGCCGCATTCCGGACCCTCTGAGTCATGGCTGCTCGTGATGGAGCTCCCTTGCTGTGGCGCTCAGGTGACCATGACGGGACATCCATCTTTATCCCTGTTTGCCCAGTCACTTGTCCCTCATGCATTCAAAAGTTTCAACTGTAAGTGTGAACCAGCGAGTTATAGTCAGCATTTTTGGCAGCAATGGAAAACAATGTCTATAATCGCTGCACATTTAATGAAATTATTTCTTACCCTGTCAGAGGGACGGTCTGGTTATACCACATATGCGGGTACTGAACCTCTGAGAGATGTTCAGCATTAGTTGGTTTGGGACCTGTCAGTCAGAATAAGTTGGCAGACAAATGGTGAACTTTGCTCTGCATCTGCATTACTGGAAAATGGAGGGGGGGATTGAAAACAACAATGCCGTGTGGTGAAACCATGACGTTACTTCTGCTGATTTGCTTCCACGTGGAGAGAAACCGCGATTGGTGCAGGAAAGAGATCCCTTAGGTCTGCAGAGCTGAAATAACATCTCCCTGCCTGCTCCCCCTTCTTAACTACTGAGATTTTCACTGCGTGACTTTCAGCCAGTTTGCACAGGACAGAGCCAATCAATAGGACCAAGAGAAAGCAACAAAAGACCCTCCGTGCATTTCCGTCATGGATGTCTGGGAGGGCATAAGTATAAGGGAGGCTGATGCTAAAGCACACGCACAACTACAGAGTACAACACAGAATACAGAGATTCCTATGGAGTCTCAAGCCAGCACCTCCATCTAAGGTACATACACCATGCTGAACTCATTCTGCTGTCCACACACCTGAGCAGTGCATCTCACACGTACGTGCAAGTTATGATGTTTTCGGTTCCCCTGCCACCAAGCAGACAAAGGAAATGCCTTAGGTGTTAAAATTTCTCCTGGACAGTGGGGTAAAAATGACATTTACCTCATAATTGCAATACTGATCTTCAGCTTGTGAACCACAAACACGCGGTTGCTCGGTTACCAATGCCCAAAACCAGGCTGAAGATCACACACTGGTGTATTTTTGGTTACCGACAGCCAGTCAGAACTTTGGCCCTGAGTGTGAGGACAAATCCTGCAGAGTGAAGTACATTTAGTAGAACTGGATGTTTCTGCTTCTTTTTTTATTATCCTTTTCATGCACCAATATTATTGTGACAGTTAAACTATCCATTGGATTCACTGCTCTTGTAATAAAAACAAGACAGAAACCCGCCATAAACCCTCATCATACCTTGAATGTCAGTGTGGTAAATGATGCCACACAGTTGCAAGATGGTCCTCAGCCACACACAGATCTCCCCTGGAACTCATCGCTTCTACAGTCCACCAATGTTGGCAGGTGAAATCACAGATTCGCACAAGCTGCTCTTGCATTATTCAGTACACCAGCTAAACAACCCGTGTATCTCCACATTTCAGATGCATTTATTTGAAATTTTAGTTCTGCAGAGGTCTGGGGTCCCGTGCAGGGTGTAGTTGCTCAGCCCAGCAATCCTGGGAGAGGTTCTGGACCACAGCAACAACCCGGGACAACATGGACAGATGGAATGGAGGGAATCTGACTTGTGAGTGTGCAGTGGCCTAACAGGGAACAGGGGCGCAGAGTTTACAGTACAGTGTAACATATTGCAACGGAATAAATACAATATAAGCAGAGTATAAGTGTGTATGCACACACACACACACACACACACACACACACACACACACCAACAAATATGAATGCAATTTGCTTAATGTGTCAAAAATTGAGCTGATTTGGATTGTGAAACGTGCACATGCATTTTTGTCGTCCAAGCTTGGAAGGTGATGAATAAAATATTGCCATGTAAAGCAACTGGGACTCAGGGGGCTTGGCATTCGGAATGCATGCTGTGACACAACAAAACTCAACTTTAATCGGGATTCCGTCCAAGCTGCATTTTAATTTTCACCTTTACAAATGTGTTGCCCATTAGGGACATTGGGTGGGGTGGCAGCAGGGATTCAGGGATGCTGTGGCTTAATCGACCGAGTGCAGAGGTCCCGGCAACAACCCTTAGTCCAAACAGTGTGCACATGTAAATAAATATCTGCAAGGTTTTTTGGTAAAAGATACGAGCAGGACTTTTTGGGTCATTTTCGGTTTGACACTCAGTACCTTTGTGCACATTTTATCATTTGCATGTTCCTGCATTGATTCTCTTTCCACACAGGTAAACCTCAGCAAGCTCAGATGTTTAAATAATGCACACCGCTTGGTTAGTGCAGAGCCAAAACCCATTTTCATTATGCAATGTAAGCCCAGATGAAATTGCCAGGTTGCTTAATTAATATTTTACTAGCTTTGCAGAGTATTTACTTGTCACAAGGGTGCATCTTTTGCCCTAAGCCTTAAGGGCGAAGCAGAAATCCCGCAGCCGCATCCGTGTTCCTCCCTGTCTGCGCCCGACATGCCGGGTTCGACTTCCTCCCCGCCGTCTCCGCTGGGACGTGGCTGTGGACTTGGCTCATTGTCGATCCTAATTGCTGCCCTCGGTACCCTGGCACAGCAACCGCGGTGCAAGATGAGAAAATCAATGCCTCCTTCATGCGCTCATTATCCGGGCGCGCACCCTGACGCCGGCACCAGAACCCGCTCCTCTTCTGCTTGTCACCAGAACAATTCATGCAGGGTCTAGTTAGGGGGAGGCCTCCTATTGGCTTACTGGTATATTTGGGTTGATCTGGCAGACTTAGGTCCGGCCCCCTGTATAATTGGCTTGGGTTTAAGATCCGACATCCCTCTTCCCGACATCCTGTCTTTCCCCGCTGCCTTGTTCTGTCCCTCAGCTGATTATCCGGTGCTCCGTATTGCTCTCCCCTTCTGCCTCCTCCTTCTTCTGTCTCTGCCCCAGTGCCCGGTTCACTGCGAATCGTCCGTGCGCACTTTATATTCACGCGGCAGGACAATCATAAACAATCCCAACTTGTAATTGTGTGCTGACAAGAATGGTACATAAATCTGAGCTGAGGCTAATGAATTCCTCTGCACCGTAGAGAACGCGGCTTCAATAAAGTGAGGCTGCAGCCGACACCGAGAGGGTGGGGGTCACACTCGGATGGAATTAAAATTGATCGGTCAATCATTAACCAGTTCGGGGGGGATTGGAGCCAGGCATGGAAATAATGTCAGATGGTCAGGATTGCTTTTAGAAGTGGCTTTGCATTGAAATGAATGGAATTTATCTATTTAACATCCCCGTGCGCTATTCTGGCCGCTGCTTTGAAAAACGAGTTGATTTCTGAGTGCATAAAAACCGCTTTCGGTTCCCATGAAAGGCAACGAAAAGCTTTTGGCCAAAGAAATCTGCAAGACCTATTTCATAAAAGTTGACAGCATCACATTTGACTTGCATTGGCTGAGAATATTTTCTGAGCCACTTTGTTATGGTCGTGATGATATGGACAACAAATATGGCGCAGATTTAGGGAGAGGAAAAATAACGTTTCTTTAATGGATGCGTCTCTGAGATAAGCGCGGGGGCGGTAGAAGAAAGCGCCGTGTTCGTAGCGCCATTAGAGCCTCACATTTGCTCATTACTCACATCAAAGCCCTGACATCATGATGGTGCTTTACCGTGCTTCCACAGCGGAAAAATAAACCTACATTGTTCTCATCAGGGTTGTCAAAACCCACCGAAACGCTGAGGCAGATGTGTGGCCAATGCTGCAATCTAACTTTAGCCAAAAATACTCATTTAATCAGAATAAAATAGTAAATATATACCTATCACACTGCTGGATACGAGCTACTGCGCAGTTCAATATTGTATGCAGCATCTACATTGAAGTGTGAAAATCTGTTGTATTTATAATGAGTGGGGGTGGAGTGGGGGGGGGAGGCTTCTGCTATAACTGCCTTGGCCCCCCAGGCCATAGACTGCTAAAAACCTATGGTTTATGATGGTGATGTGCATTTTTCAAGACCCATATTGTTCAGGTTTATCTGTCACCTCTGCGTGTTCATTATCCGACGCCTCACTGTAGCTTGAATTGGAGACTCATTTCATGTTTCCAGAGGTCACTCTTGCAGGTTGGACTGAGAATGTTAGATGGCAACATGGGTAATGGGTGGAAAATACTTCTTATTCTTGTTTCTTCACAGCTTGGCAGAGTTCCCCTTGGGCTGGGCATGATGTTGTGTCTTCAAGTGTCTTCCTCCACCTGTAGTTTTTCATTCAAATGTATTTACCCCCAAAAAAGGCTTTGGCTGAGGCAATGTCAGATGAAGGTAAAATCCTTCAGATATCTGTCGTTGGTGAGGTGGTGCACAGGGATTGAAGTTCAGCATCTTGCTCAGGAAGAGCCTTCACCCGATGAAGGAGGAGCGCATAGGGCCCAGTTGTTCGCTTGGTGGAAATCTCCTTTTCCCAAACCCTAACACAGAGAAACCATTTCCTGCGAGCAACCAAACTGGCTGATCCGTGGCATGAGAAAAAAAAAAAAAAGATGGGAGTTTCCCCAGCAGAAGCTCAAGCTCTCTGGACATCTGTGGACATTGTGTCATGCTGTCAAAATAGAGCCATGCCCGAGTGAGCATCGAGAGGGGTGCTCTTACTCATACATTTTCCTTATCTACTTTCTCAAGCAGTACCTTTATCTGAAGTAGCTGAACATTTCCCTGCACTCCCACAGCAGCGGGCCGTCTGGGTGCTCAACAGCGCGTCCCGCTAAAAAGCTTCGGCAAAACCGGAATGTCGGCAGCTTTTTAATTAAAAGGGTGCATGTAGCGCTTGGCCTTTAGTGAGAAAAGATTGTTAAAAGGCTCCCGCGGAAACGCCTCCTGCCTCCTGGCCATTGGGGAATCGCGCCGAGTGCCAGCCGCAATCTGAAAAGCAGGTAGGATGGAGTCCATTGGCAGCGCAACCCAGGAGCCGCTGTCTGGGGAGCACGGGAACCACCCCAGCAGACACCTCCGAAAGGTCTTAGATGTCCACTACAGACTCAAAGAAACGTTCCCAGTTAATTGCATCTCATGGGAAATAAGGTCATCTTTTACAAAGGGGCTCAAACATGAAGGATTTAGGCAAAACAACTGCCACAGCCAGAATAGGGGTGAAAATGAGCTGAGTTTATGACTATAAATCTGGAAAAGCATCAAATAGCTATGTTCTGACTAGCGTATGGAGACCATTGCCACAGACCGCAAAAACTTCCAGGTTGTTTCTAGTTCTCCGTGGTGTGAAAGATCTCCCTTCTTCACCATCCATCCAGGCAGGCCTGCCCACTGTGGGGAAGGGTGGGTTGGGGGGGGCTGCCTCCGTGGGTCCGGCGGGCACTCGTGCCCAAGCCTGTCAAAACTCCTCAGCTCAGCTGCCCGCTGAGGAGGGGCCTGTTGGAGGGGCCTTGGGGGGAGCCCAAATCGGGCTTCCGTTCCGGATGCTCAAAGAGGCAGCGGTCTATGACGATGACAGGACTACATGATGGCGTGTGTAGCTTTCTCTCCCCCCTCCACTATCACGGCACCATTGTTACGCCTGTCAGTGGTATCTGCTTTGGTTATTTTAGGACTGCGAAGCAAATCGCAGCTTCTCCATCCTGATGTCTGCAAGCAGCCCTTCCATGACAGGGAGCATGGGGTGCACCTCTCTCCCCCAACAGGGCCGCCTATAGGGGGATCATGCGTCCGCTCCGCTCTGGGCCTGGAAGCGCAGTGTAGCAAGCAGACAGTTAAATGTGCTTGAAGGTTGCGTATCCGCAGTGCAGTAACCTTCTTGATGACACACAGAACATTAAAGTGACAGCCTGGACGCTAGGAGGGTTATGTAAATCTGTCTATATCAGCCTGGAATGGGAAACTAGAGAGTCCATGGAGGGGTCTGTAGCGTTTGGGTTCTTACCCCACTTTTGCTCACTGTTCACAAAAACTCACCTGCAGTGCTACCTGCAGTCTGAGCCGCAAATCGGTTTCTAACTGAAACCTAATGCAAAAATGTGCCGGCACTCTGACCTTTAAATATTCTGAACAAATTTGCCAAAAGCTGTCAGATGACTGGGCTGCAATCGCTTGACTCTACGGTCCACGATCAACATTTCCATAAAAACGCACAAGTACGCTGTGGGACTGCACCTCGGATGCAAAGGGGGTTCTGCGAGAACTCCCGCTCCACTCGTTTTTTAAGCAGGTATCTAGGAGATATGCAAAGCAAACCAGCGAAAGGCTGAGGAGCGCCGCCTCCACAAGTAAACAGATTATATTCTGCAAGCCTGTTGGAACATTCAAAATGAAATGTGCAGCAAAAGTGGAATTTATTTATTTTTTTTGTCCGCGAAAAATTGTGATGGGAGATTGGTGTCTCCATCCAAGAACGAATGTGTTGCTCAGCCCAAATATGGGGAAAGCGCCGATGGAGTGCTCAGATGTTAGAATGGCTGCGTGTCTGTTTGTCCTAATTATTCCGTGCGATTATTGAAGTGTGAGGCCATGCACGGCTGTCTGGAGGGGAAAAGCTCTCGAGCCCCGAGAATCAGTTTGTTTCTACGAAAATAATGCATCTTTATTTGGAAGATTCGGTGATTTGCCTGAGCTGCAAGTGTCTGCTGTTTATAAGTTTGTCTGAATGGAAGCAAATACAGGCTGTTTTGTGGGTGCCTTCCAGCACTCGAAAAATGAGACTCATCCAGCACTTTACTTAAGCACTTTACTCCTAGGAGGAGTAGCCGCACGACGGAGTTAAGGCACGGCAGCTGCCGTACAACCGTGGTGCTCAAGTTCGGCAACAGATACTTCACTGGCTTGCTCAACGGTCCTTCGGGAGTTGTGGGATTCAAACCACCAGGGCTTCTGATGCTGAGGAAGCGGTCCAAACCATCGCTCCGACCGCTGCCATTTATTCACCTGTCTTACCTCAATCTGCCTGTGTGTCTTTTGTTTGTCCAAGTGTGTTGTGCACCGGGTCTGGGAGAAAACATTTTTCATTCTCCTTGTACATCGGTGTAGAATGACAATAAATTCATGTTGAACCTTGAACCTACCCGTGATGTCTCCCTTTATTGGCATGTTTATTTGTGCGTAGCTTCTGATATGAATATGCAACTGACATCAGGGACAGCACACGCGGTTACACCCACGACACAGGGTTGACAGCAGCACCTAAATACGGCACCCGACAGTAGAAGGAGCCACAGGTGCAGCTTGGCAACAAAAGACAAAGTGAGAGGAGAAGGCTGGTGGAACCGGAGGGTCCGTTCTGGCTGGCGACGACACTGCGGCCCGATGAGCTCAGTCTTGTTCAGTCCAGTTTCTTCTGTTCTGTTGTGCGTTTTCCGGCTCTTTTTGTACTGATAGGCGACTTGTGTCAGTTGTACAGTAGTTTGCTGTAGTTTTGACTTTGGGAAATGAAAATAAAAGGCATAACTCTGCCCACTGCTCGGACCACGTATGTCCCAGGTGTGCAACATTTACATACTGATGCCACCGGTTTTTGCAGTATTTTACGGGAGGATTTATTCTGTAATTTTTTTAGCGGTTCCATTTCTGCAAAGGCCCTTACGTTTTTGCCCCCGTCGAATGCATCCGGGTTTTTTCCGGATAAACGCCTGCTAAAGGATACAGCTGGCCTCCCTTGGGCTTTGAACAAGCAGCGTTTTGGCTGCAAGGTCACATCCTTAATCACTATACTACCTGCAACCCTGCCCAGTTTTTAAAGATAGATGAAAAGCACTGTTTGAAAAAGACATCCGTCCTGCTTTTAAACATTAATATTTTATCCTCAGTCTGTCCTCAGGAAATAGAACAAAAGACTTGGGTTCTCTGTATGATTTGAAAGATGCCAGATTCCTGGTGCACAAGGAAACAGCTGGAACACCAGCATTTTCAGAGGTACTGGTTTATATAGTTATTAAACTATATAAACCTCATGGGTGCAGTTGTGTCATCCACAGCATCATGAGGCGACGTCATGGCATCATGCATTCAGGCCCTAAAGAAGCTGTTAATTCCAACACCTGGACGTGAGGACAAAAATTCTCGTCCTAAGGGGACAGCTGCTGCTGTGGTGGTGGAGATGTACTTTATATTCGCTGGGTGTGTAAAGGGGCAAAATCTGAAAAACCGAAGGCTGCACAATCTGCTTCCTGTAAATGTGATTAATAAAGGCAACATAAAAAAAGAAATGGTTATTTAGATCATTAATTCAGCCAGCTGAGATGGAGCGTACAGCAAACCAGGTTTGAACCGCTCAGGATTGCCATAGCTTCTGTAAGAATTGGTGAAATAAATAAGCGTGTGTCTCCGCACAGAATTCTGGGGAAGGTTTATCATGGCCGGAGCTGTATTTCTTGACATTTAAAGCCACATTTGCAAATGGCATAAATAAATCACAATAACAATAGCCAGGAAGTGCATAAACCTGAAATCTCCCTCCCCTGGATTCACCTGTGGTGATGAATGAATGCATTCCAGCTCTATTGTCCTAAACCACACATTCAAAACAGCTGGATTTTGGTTCTCATTGTTGTTGTTTTAGCTTCTTTGTGAGTTGCATTACTCACCCTCTGTCAGACTACGTTTTGACTTTCATTCAGTCACTGTGTTCTATGTCTACCACATGCCGTGCTGTTATGACCGTAGCCCTGCTGACCGCATCCCATTTAGCCTCCTGGCTTCTGTCTGCATTTGTGGATGAACTGGGTTGTGGCCTCGGCCATGTAGTGACCATTAACATTTTACAGAACTCTGGAATGAATCACTTTTTAATATATGTACTGCAGTGCTTATTATGACAAGATGTGTGTTTAGCATAACATTTGTAATTCATACATTAAACTGTTTATGAAACAAAAGTACTTGTGTGGGCTTGTAGATACAAACAGCTAATAAAAAAAGTTCAATAATATTGCACAACATATATACACACTATTTGCAAATAAAAAGAAAATAATTTATAGATACCAAGGTAACACTAAGAGGCTAGGGGCAAGAGGAAGGCCTAAGAAGAGATTTATGGATGTGGTGAAGGAGGACATGCAGGTGGTGGGTGCGACAGAGAAAGATGCAGGGGACAGGAAGACGAAGACGTGGAAACAATTGATCCGCTGCGGCGACCCCTAAAGGGAGCGGCCGAAAGAAGAAGAAGAAGAAGATGACACCAAGGTCTCTAACATGATGATCAAACTGTTGAATTAATTTAAGAAAAGTTATCATTTTATTATTTTTTAAAAAAAGAAACTTTCTTTTTTACACAGAAAGCACATTACAGTAACAAATGTCAGCAAAAACTTACAGTGAGCAACATGTTCATACTGTTACCCCCATTAATTATGCAGGTGATGGGCTAAGATTTATTACCTTTATTTAAGTGATCTAAAGGGTTTGTATGGGTCCCTGCCGCTTAAAACACCTCTTTGCTGGCGCACCTTTAGTTTGTACCCACGCCTTGTTACTGCACATTGATCTGTTTGAGAAAGAGGAAACTCTAGGACGACAGTCTGCTTTACCGACTTTACAGAAGACCTTATAATGCTTTAAACCCTGACTTTCTTTATGCACAAAATCAAGTCGGACGCTGCACTTCCACGTTTTGCAACATGCAAGGGAACATTTGTGGGTAGATCCCAGCTTTGGCTCCCAAGGCGAACTTTATTCCTTCTTGGGTTTTTCCTCCATTTGGTACAATGATTTTATATGTGAGAGCACACAGCTCTTTGAAGCCCTTCTGTCGACCATCAAAACTGTCCAAATTCCAGTCAAAGAGTCCACTTTCTTCATCTCTGCTTGTTTTCTGGTTCACACTCGGTCCAAAGAGCCTTGGTCTATGTCCCTTGCTCCAGATAACAAAAGGATGTTAGGAATGCACCCTCTTTAAATATGGGGAAGTGCCACAATCTTTGAGAAAACTTGATATTCAGGAGCACATAATCCTGACAAATGTTTGACTGGGTTTTTTCTGTGCCTCAAGCACGCGTCTGCTGTCTGGACCTTCAGGACCTTGACGTCGACCCTCTCGCAGAGGCTGGTGAGGGTGAAGATTGAAGCTGCTCAGCACATGGCTGCAGCTCCACCAGTCACACGCGAATAAGCGTCATCCTTTCCACTGTTAAGCAACTGGGATTTAAGGAAACATCTACATATCCACCGCAGGAGGACACACGCAGCCAGAGTATCTGAAAAGCACTGTTCTCTCTGAACAAGAGACACCATGTAGGCATGCAAAACTGTTTAATAAAGGCTGCTGTTTATTCATCAGAGGTATTTGTGTAATTTATGGTTTCTCACATTAATTTTGGAGCCAGTCATAAAGGAAATACGTGTAAAAACAGCATTTATTCAAATGTGCAGTCAACAGCAAACTCCTCAGTTCCAAAAAAATGGCTTGAAAATCTCAAGTCTCTTCATCTTCCGCCGGAGTTTAGGTCTACACTGATTTAAAAAAAAATATATATTTTAGCGCTTTCAGCACTGAGAATTCTCATTATATTTCTAAGCATTCATTTATATCCTTCAGATATAAAATGATATTTGACAGAAGACAAGCACGCCATTAATTTATAAAATTTGGAAAGAGAATGCATCACTTATTATTAGGATGCATTTTGCTTCTAAAAAAGGATTTGCACCTTTTTTTCCCCATAAGAAATTAAATAAATAACTGGTAGCAATGAAGGACTCGGGTTGAAGAATGGGAAATTTTTGAAATGAAAAATTTGGAGAGAATATGTCCTTGAGTGAAATGATCGTTTGGAGTTTAAGGCCATTTTTTATTCATTAATAGCTGTTTTTAATGGGAAAGCCACCACTTGACAAATGGAATCTAAGCCCACAGTGGCTCAGAACGACCATCATTCATGTGTATAAAAATGGAGCACTGACGTCTTTTCTTCTGACAGAGTGTGAGCTCATAAACTGTTCTAAGCCACAATGGGGCCACAATGAGCAGAAGATGGTTAAGACAAGTAAATTAGTGACTGAAATGGTGTGCAATGGTAAGACCTTTTGTCCTTGCATGGCTTCTCCTGCACCAACAGGCTACATAAATACGGGCTTCTGAAAATAACAGATAGATGTTTGCAGCAGAATCTGAACCGCAGACAAGGGCAGAAGGTGATACAAAGAACAGAGCAGTACAAAGTGAAAGAGAGACTTTAGTCAAAGAAAATGAAAGTGAGACCAGAACAGTAGAAAATGAAAAAAAGAACAGGACAGTAACAATAAAGGCCGCAGACAAATACTGTGCATGTGAATAAATGAAAAGATGGAAGGCAATCTTAATGAATCAATTTTGGTACTATTGGCAGCTTTTTTTATTGTGCCATGGTAGCAAACTGGCTTTAGATTTGCAAACAAACTGAGTTATGAAAATAGCAGTCGTAGTTGTGTTTGTAAGTTGACAACCCGTACCTTTGAAGGCGTCTTGAAGGAAAGAGAAGTGCACACGGAAAGGCTACAGATCTCCCCATGGGTGTAAAGAGAGTAAAGTTCTCCTCGTGCTTGCAAACCAAAGACACGTGCAAAAAAGGCAATGAACACGACATTGAACCTCTCCCTTTCCACGAGAGCCATGCCGGTGGTCCGCGTGAGTCAAATTAAGTTCGGCGCTTACCCTCACCTTACGTTCAATTTCAGAAATGCAGAAAGCATCACTGCACCTCTTATTAATACATTAAAGACACACTCTCATTGTTAGTGGTATACACTGTTCTGAAGCACCTGAACTGGGCAGGAAAACTTTGTGAAATCATTCCGAGATACTCAGCTTAAAATTTTAATAAATATTCCTGTCCCTTCGTATGCTGCCCGCAGAAGATGCTAACCTGGAGTCATTGAAACAGCCGCGTGCAAGTGGAGCTCGCCGGAGCAAGTTAGGGCCGCGCGATGCTTGTCTTTAAAGCGTGTCACAACCGGGCGGCTCCTTCAAATCGGAGGCAAACAAGTTGCTGCAAATAATTGTGCAGGAAAGCTCGCGGCTTCCTCGGTTCACCGCCGAAGTTGCTCAGCAAATAAGGAGACCTGTGGACGGCTTCCTCACCTCCAGATCCGGTGCTGGAAACCACTGATCTCTGGCGCACTGCGTTTATTGTTATTACTGTTGTTGTTGTGGTTGTTGTTTTTGGAGTCTCCTGCCACATAAGCACCCAGCATTTTGCTTTTGTGAACAATCATTAACTAAATGTATTAATCCTGTACCATTCCTTTCTTAAAGGAGAACATCCATGTCAGCATTTAAAATAAATTAATCTTATCTCATGAAACAAATACTGACTAACAGTACAAAGTGCTTATGATCATTATTTTCAGTAGTGGTTGAGACACCGAGGTTACACATCAATTCAAGCATTTGCATCAGATATTAAAATTACATTTCTACAAAGTTTTAATGGGAGGAAAGACTGTCTCTTTGGACTTCCCGATAGTGAAATGTCTAAATTAAATTAAATGAAAGACACAGAACCCAGGAGAAACACAGCTGCTGCACAACTCCATTATTTAAAAGGGCAGTGAGGCTGAAGACAGGGGTAACTAATTGGGCCGAACCGCTGTAATGTATTCATATGGGCAGAGACACATCAGCTAAAGATGGGAAACTGACTGGGCTGCACTGCTGGAATGTACAGGTAGGCCCTAAATTACATTTAGAGGTTTGGGGAGCTCCAGAGAAACTTTGAGCCATTTTTTTAACTTTGATGAGGTGCCCTTTCTCTCAGCGCCTCTGCAGGTTTTATCATCTCCAGGCCATGTTGGATGAACAGGAAGCAACTGCGTCTGAACGGATGTGACCATCAGCCTCCAGGTCCTCCTTGTAGCGGAAGCCCGGGTGCACAAACCCAATTCTACAAGAACATGTTGACTGTTTCTAGTTGAAGGGAGATAATTTGCTGATGATTTATTCACCTACTTTTACATTTTTACCCAGTTAAATAATAAATTGTTGAAGCGTTTCAGCCGGGTCCGTTTGGGATGCCACCGCGTTCCCTTCCCTTCTGTCAACATGCAGTCCATCCTGACCCCAAACCGCTATGCTAACTGCTATCGTAATACTTCATAGCAGCTTTGGCAGACAAGGGCATGCGAGGCCAACATTTTCCAACTTTGTGATGCTGCAGATAAGGACTCAGACTTGTTTCTTTGACAGGGATGTTCCTTGGAATTACCCATTCTGCTGGTCTATTAAAACTGCTTAGTCCCTGGTCACTGAGAGATTAAGAGACGCATGCTATTTATCATTTAAGGATTTATTTTGAAATATATTTTTAACATCCCATTAAATCCACCGAAGCTTAAACTAACTAATGACTTAGTCTGACCGCGAGATTATGGAAGGAGAAGCCGAAAGTCACACGAGCGTAATCCTTCGTCGCAAGCTTCTGGGAGTTTTGGACTTAAATATACATTTGCCATTGAGATTGTGCTCAAATCACAGAAGAGCACAGAAGGACTGGTAGTTTTAGCAGGAAACTATGGTTATCCAGATAACCAAGAGCAGGTACTAGTCAGGGTTACCAGGCTGGAGGGATGTTCATTATAATCAGCCTGAGGAGGACAAACTCCTTTATGATGGTTCCTGCTAAACCAACTTAGTCACAGTGCTTATTTGCCTGGGGGCTGCAGAGAGCATGAAGAACAGCCATTACGAGTCTTTTCAGAGATGGGTTTCCCACACTAAAAACAACCATCGACAATGCATGCGCAGTAAAATTTAACAGAGCAAATGCAGACTGAGAAAAAACTCCGGCATCAAAATGTGAATCCAACACTTCACAGACAGGGAAAGCAGATAACAAGTTCTGCTGATACTGACACAGCAGTTTCCAGTCTTGTGTAAAACCCGCTGAGAAGCCCGTGAATGTATTCTGTCATGACTGCAACATGAGGGTGCAGGAGGCTCACACATCTGTGATAAGGGTATGAATCTCATAGATAAATGTTCTGACACAAATTTACGTAATGCAGGGAATTCGTGGCCTGGGCTCAAATGTACAGGTTGCCATTCCTCTGCCAGGAGGGCCTCTCGTTTTTATGAAATTAGAAGGAGAGATGAGATGAACTGGCTGAAGAGGCTATCGTGCTGCTTTAAATTACCAGCCTTTACAAAGAGAACCTAATAATGCTGGCTGAATAAGGAGTCGCACTTGTAAAAGAGTGTAGATTTTCATGTGGATGGGGCACTCCGGGGGGCTGCTGATGTGCACTTTTTTCTCCAGTTCAGTTCTTTCCCTTTTTGCCCCTCAGAGCTTCATTCCTCCTGCAGCCTGGCCTTAGCAAGCTGCTCTGCCCAGTGGAAGCTGCATACCTCAGCCCATAAGACAGGTGTTTTGAGAGCTATAATGAGGAGGCAAAAATAAACAAGGAGGAGCTGGTGAGGCCGTTCCCCTGGCCCATGGTGTGGAGCAGAAAACCAACTGGCTCTGAACTTTTTGCCCGTGGGATTTACAAGCTGTGTACCTTGCTTTCAAGTAAAGGTAATATTCAGTTGCTGCTCGCCCTGGGGGTGACACTGCTGTTAAGGTGACTCTCAGGCAATTTGTGGCCCAAGTTAAACTCAGACACAATTTTCTGTCCCGCCACCCGGTCACAAACCTACTGGGGAACTTCACAAAAGGAGTGGTAATCCATTTTAGAAAACGTGGGCTTCTTTGTTTGCCCCAGCACTGCAGATGTGACCTGGCTGGCCATGCACAAAAGTGAAACAGAAACAAGTGTTGCTCAAAACTTTATTTCCAAAGCAAACACTCCAGTGCACCTTTCATAATTGGGAGTAATCCAAGCCATATATGTATGCATATACAGGCTCAAGGTTTTGGCAATAAAACGTTGGTCTTAACAACATGATATTTGTCTTTTGCCTCTTACTGTCGTCCTCTCACTTAGTGTGAATCTGAAATTAACAAAGATACTCATATATACCATACAAGCCCCCCTTCTACTGACTGAGCTGAGCTGTGTCAGCTGCACCCATGCATCATATAGACACATTCTAGACAACTGTGTGCTTCCAGCTTTGTGGCCACTGTTTGGAGAAGAAGCTCCCTTCCTGCTCCAGCATGACTGTACCCCCACAAGGCAAAAAGCGAGCTCCGTAAACACAGGGTTTGCCCACATTGGTTTGGAAAAACTTGAGGCTGCACAGAACCTTGACCTCAACCCCACTGAACACCAGTGTGAGAGAAATCTTTAAGTTAAGCTTTAAATTAATGATTGTACTATGTTGAAGGTATTTATAAATAGTGGAGTAATTTTTTATATAACTATCCAGCATATCGTCTTTACTACTACAAAGCATTGTGACCTTAAAGCATTTATGAGGGTACCTTAAAGAATGGAAATTATCAAACCTTGGGAGGAATGTAAGCGTGAACTACTGAGGGGATGCTGAATTGTCATGGAAATGATCAAACCTTGGGAGGTATTGCAAATTATTGCGACAAAGCCAAATGGTCAAACAAATGGCCAGTTTTGGTCCAGGTCAGACCTTGGGGGTATGTAGGTAAGCTGAGATGAAAGAACTGAAGCAGAAATCTACAGAGAGGCGTGCATACCTTAGAACCATTGTATAAATAACCCCTGTATCCTTTGTTCGGGGACACTGTCTTTTCGAAGGGGCTCTCCTGTACCGGTGCGTATTTCAAGGTTTCAAGGGTTTATTTGTCATGGGTGCACTAACAGCAGCATAGCAGTGTTGTGACCATGTAAAGTGTTGCTTCCAGGCATCCTCAGCAAATAAGATATACAAATAAGATATGTGAAATTTAAATAATAAATAATGAAATTAAGAAAAATAAATAAAGGATAAAATATAAATAAATATACATTGAGGTTATAAATATACATAGAAGTTAAAAGTTAGTGAACGAGAAATAAGCAAACAAATGAAAAGCAACAGCCAAACCAACAAACACACAAACTGATAAGCACATGCAAAGGAGGGGTTTGATCGATCAATAACTGATGTAATTCTCTCTACACCCAAAGTGGTATTTTTTTCTTCCATGCCATTGGGATGAACTGGAAGAGCGACCACAAGCCAAGTCTTCTTGCCCGACCTCACTGATGCTCTTATAGCTGAATGGACACAAATTCCCACAGCTGTGCTCCAAAATCTGGTGGAAAACCTCCATAGAAAAGTGAGGGTTGCTATAGCTGCAAAAGAGAATCAATTCCATATTAATGCCAATGGGATGGTCAACAAGCACACATGGGGGTGATGCTCAGGTGTCCACATACTTTTGGCCATAGAGCGTCAGGCACTGGCTAGGTGGGGACTGCCTACCCATCGCAGCTCCACCAGATCAGCCTATCAGCACAGAGATAAAAGGCACGGGGCCCGACGGCACCGGCACGGGATCTCATCTGTAGCTTTTCATAGTTACCGTGTGTTATCCCTGCGGTTCCTCGTGTGAACTAATAAACCTTTCTCGTGAACTCCGTCCTCTCGAATCATCTCCACACTTGGGTCCCTTAGCGCGTCCCTGTCGGCATTAATAAATAGTGGAATGAATATTTTATTATGACTATGTTGTTCAAGTTCACCCATGACAAATAAACCTTTGAACTTGAACTTGAAAATATTATGCTGTAGCTCTTGTGTCCTGTAACCTGTGAGTTGAACATGGTGCAGATCGCAAATTGTTCTAGGATGTAATCGCTACCTGGCTACAAGGTCAGCTGAATTCCATGCCTTTCTTTATGAATGTGGGACTCGCTCATCTGAGACCCCCTAAACCAGAAGTTACTCCACCGCATCGAGGAAGGCAGTACCTCATCACAACAACGTCCAATGTCGCACTCACAAAGAGATGTCGTGTAAAACTACTGAAGAGGTGCGAATACCCTGCAAACTGCTGTATAAATAACCCCTGTATCCTTTGTTCGGGGAGACTCTCTCTTTGTTGTCTTTTGTATGTGTGAAGTGTTGCCTATGAAACCTCAAATGGCATTGGCATACTACTACTACTACTACTACTACTACTACTAATAATAATAATAATAATAATACGGGTTAAATATACAGAAAAAAGAGGGTTAAATATACAGTAGTATCCTAAAACTGCGGTGGTGAACAAGTGCATATAAAGATCGGAAAGGTACTTAAGAATATCAAAACAGTACCAATACAGTAATTAAAATTTGGTTGGCTGGAATACTGTTCTGGTCCAGTCATCCAAATTTATAGAAGTGTGCATGTACTGTCTGTCTTTTTGATATTGTTTTGATACTGCTTTTTACTAGGCCAACAGAATTTACAAAGCTGCAGCATTTTCAATTTCTTTTCATTCAAGTAGCAAACATAAGATAAATTTGTCTGTTTTTACCACATACTTTCAAAGCAGTTTCTTCCTGGTGGTACTGAAAAATCTCACATTCACAAAAGAAAGACCCTTTTGCCATCATGGCATTCAAGCTGCCATTTACCCGCAAGTGAATTTCTCACGATTTATTCTCTTCTGCAGCCTTAACAAATGTTTGTAAAGTTACTCACAGCTTCCCATGTGCATATTCTCACAAACAGCTTTTGTCCATTATGTTTCTTATAAACAAGTCCTTTTGTGTGTGGAGCAACTGATTCTTCAGACACAAAAACCCTTTTTTCACATCACACTATGTGGCTATAATGTACAGTTTACCAAGGTCTGAGGATGATGTTGTGTTTTCAAGCCTCTAAAATATTTTGTGACAGAGGATAACGCGTGCGGGAGCTCCTGTAACAGAAAAATAGTTTAAAACTATGCTAACTGGTTATAATGTGTCCTAAACATTAATTTAAAAATATTTTCCTATTAATTTTCCTGTGGCTTGGTGACCACCTGTTGTAGGAAACCTCTAACAGTGTTTCAGGCACCACCTTGGGCATTTCGGCCAGAAACTAAAACGGCTGCTACCTGTTTTTCATGGAAGTACCTCAGTTTTCCCAGTGTGTTCCGTATGTCGTTGCTCTTATTACATGGTATTATTACAGCCGACATCTTGTCAGCCAAGGATTACCAATTGTTTGCAAGGAAAAACATTACCTGCGATGCCTCATTGCTTCCATTGAATTCATTGTGTCGCACCATTTGTACCCTGGCAAAGCCTTGTTTTCCTGGCACCCAAATCCCTGGCAGGATGGCAGAGCCATGGTCCCCCAGTCAGAGGGACAGTTACAGTGGTGGCCTGCAGTGGCCGAATTAATCCCTTTTTTTGTGTTGGTGACCTTAGGTGACGGGGACTTTTCACTGTAAAGAAAGTTGCCTTCGCAGACTGAATAAGCCCTTGTCTTCATGCAAACTGGAGCTGCAATTTAAAAACCATCAGGGGTCCAAGGTCATGGATCTATGTCGATGACCTGTAGCCCTTCCCAAAAAGCAGATTTTCAGCATTCATGTTATAGTTTTCATATATCAGTTGTAAATAAAAGGTGAGATTTATACACAGTGTGTGCATACAAATACAGGGCAGCACTGGATTGGAAATTAAACAATGACTATGAGGTTAAAATTTGAGCCGATTTACATCTACATTGTGTGAATCATTTCATCTCAAATCCAAAGTGCAGTAACAGGGGGTCAGAACACCAAAAAACATGCCGCTGTGGACATAATACTTACGGACTGCACTGTGTTATTACATTAATACGCGCACACTTATGAGTTTGGATGCCAGCATGTGCATGAGAAACGCAGTGTATCCATTCCATCCGCTCTCCATCCATCTATTTTCAGCAGCTGCTTAAACACTTAAGGTCATGAAGATGCAGAGCCAAATACTAAACAGATGCTTTTACTCAGCTCATTTCCAGCATTACACTGCAGCCATTTAATGCAGCCAGACATTTTACCAAACCAAAGTGCTCTGCCCTGGGGTATGGCAGCAGGGTCCCTGATGGGGGTTTAACATGAGTGCTCTGAGCAGAAGCCCTTACCACCACCTGCTCCCAGCTGTGAATGAATGATGAAAAGCCTCTCTGAATTGAAGGGGACGAGAGAGGGAAGCAAGCAGCTATGAATGTCCAGGTCGGAATCCCACTCCAACTGGGGGTTGCGCCATGCCATTAGCTTTGAGCTTTGACCACCGTTAGAAAATTATGGCTGTCCCAGACAAAGCAGCTGATGGGAAGCCACTTGGCCAGAAGCCACGGCAGAGGTTTAACATCCAGTGGCCAAAGCACTTCACTATCGGGTCTCATCCATGTGACACTCCAAGCTCATGTGGAAATGCTGGTGAGACATTGCCTCTTTCAGGAGAAGGACTGGGAAGTCTTGGTCCAGGCAGCTGCCATCATGTCATATGAATATGAAACATGAGGCACCAAGGAGAGAATCCATGGATCCAGAGAATTTCAGCACTGACATTTTGCTGGGCTGCCAGATTTGTATCTGGAACGTTCTTTTGGATGGAGAATTTCATTCACTTCCCTGTTTTCAACATCTGTGTTTTAAACTCCTTGCAGTTTCTGTCCTTTCTTAAGGACTCTGTACCTAAGCAGCTGTCACCATGGATGTCCTCGCATGCTTATTTTCAGGCATCAGTGGTTTGTTACTCTGCCATGGCAGCATCTTCCATTCCTTCCTGTGGGCCGGAAATGTCAAGAACAAATCATTTCTGAAGTTCTTCCGACATTGCAGTTGGTTGTCCAAGCTGCTGACCTCCCGTTTGAGGAGAATCCCTCTACTTTCACCATCCATAGCGAGACATGGAAGCTGCAGTCCAAGCAGCAAGGAGTCAAAGCCGTTAACTGAAGTGGCTTGCTCTTGAGATACTGAGAAGATGAAGCAACTTTCAAAAGCGTGAAGCATAAGTAAGTTTAGTCCGACCTTCATTTCCACATCAAATGAAAAAAACGTGTTTGGGGCTTTGGTGGGATTAGGCACCCAACTGGTTCAGCTTCATTAAAGTGTGTTTAATGAACCCGTTGCATCCTCTGGCCAGCGGCTGCCTCACTGCTCTGCTTTTATAATCAGTGCTCAACAGAGAAGCTGTGGTGGTCATTTTGAACAACTCACCATGAACCGATTTAGGATCCACCTTTCCACCTTTGAGCCCTTCTTACCTTTAACAGATGAACTGCTCAATGTACGTAAAGGGAGGAGATCAGAGTGAAATGGCGTGAAGTGCATGAAACCAGCCGCACAGACAGTGGGAGTGCGAGCAGAGAAGCTGAGAGAAGAAAGAAAAGCAACACGGAAAAAATGACGGGAAAATAAACCTCCTTCTTATCCGAGGTCACTTCTGCCGTGATGGCTTCAGTAACTGTGGGGCTAAGGTTGGACACTAATAGGCGCCGTTTATGCATTCCGGCTGCTGTCTTGTCACTATGGAACGTCACTGTGGTGTCACTCGCTCCCATACCTGCAAAACATCCGCAACACGCAGTTCACCGCCTGTCTTTTCTTCCTATGCTGGCATCTCACGTGACGGTGAAAATGTCCTGGATTCAGCAGAGTCTGCGTTTCCAAAACGGGAGAAAAGGTTGTGCTGCACAGCCTGTAATTACTCTGACACTGGTGTGTATCGTGAGTGTGGAGGGAACTAAGCTGCTCTCTTTGCTGCTCGTGGCTGATAAAGCAAATGCATTTTCCCCATCAGGCTACAGCACAGCACCAGCTTCAAATGCTAATGACCGCTGACTCCAGCAAGTGCGTATGAGCTCCTTTCCCACTTACACGTGTGGCCCAGCGCCACACCGGATGCCTCCTTTGAGAAAAATGATTTGTAATTCCTGCTGGACGTTTGCGGAATTAATGTGCCCGTTCCACTTGCTAGCAACAGATACTTTGAATCAGGTAAAATCTGAATTTTGTCGTCTTTTCACTCTTTGGATTTTTGCAAGGAACCCTCCTTCAAATGTACGTTACCTGTGCACTGGATGAATAAACTTTGGGTTGCGTTTCCCACCATTCGTGTTTAAGCTCAAGCCGCTCGAGGGGGGTGTGTTCTGAGCTTCAGAGCTCCAGGGAGGGAATGCATGAAAGCCCCCGGGGAGACAGGTCTCTCGGATTGGCTTAAATAATAAATAAATAAACTGCTAAAGCAGCCCGCGCCGGAGACAGTGGCGTCCAAGGACCCTAATAAGCTTCCTGGCACCGGCAGCAGTTTAAGCTTCTTACTCACCCCTGTCAGAGACATAAGCAAAAAACAGAGTGCGACTTAAAGCCATGACTCACCAGATCCACTTCCCATTACTCAGCACACTTTTTGTGAGCAAGGACAGCAAGTGCACAGCGCTGCACAGCCGGAATGAACCACATTTTGGGAACGCGTGACTGCTTACAGCACAGCCCACTTCATTGGGACTTTGAATTCAGCTCAGCCACTGTGTTCATCTCTGGCCTTTTACGCTGACTTTAAATTTTGTGTCACATTAAGAATGCTCCTTTGACAGTTTAACTTTGTAAATGTTTCCTTTTTAACGTGGCATCAGGTACATTTGGGTTAGTGGTGTGGGGAGGTGGAGATGCCGATCGAGTTATGAAAAACATGAAGGCACAGCTGAGGTCCAAAATGTGTACTTGGAATTGAATTATTATTATTATTATTATTATTATTATTATTATTATTATTATTATTACATGTAATCTAATGTTGGGACAGCAACATCTTGCATGGCTTCAAAAGAACATTTCTGGGAGCCAAGCATCCAGCCTCATTAATATCTGTTTAATGTTTGTCTTTTATGCTTAATTTCTTTCTATTTTATATGATGCAGGTCAGATGTTTGCTGTTGCACTGGCCCCATCGATGAGGAATTTTGCACAACACAGGACCTCCAGAGTCAACAGGCGTGGGGGGGTCTGGAATTGCATTTAAGCAGACATCAGAGCTGCTCCTTTTCCGTGCGGCCATAAGCTTCCAGGAAATGGTCTGCACGGAGTCTGCAACGGACACAGGCGATGCTTAGGGCTCCTCAGAAAGGTTTGCTAATGAACACACAAGAGAGAATTAAACTGAAAGTTCTCCATCCAGAGCCACAGATGGGTCCATTTCTCTGCTTTGATCTGCCTTCTGCATAGCATTCTACAGCCAGAGCTCTCCAACGTGAACTGTATGGAGACCTCTGTGAACCTTCTTGGTTCTTGGTCTTAGTCTGCTCCTCTTCATTGTGCAGTTAGCTCAGTCAATAGGACGCTTGAGATCATTTCTAAATTAATGTTTGCTGATAAGTAGTATGCATGCATTACTAAGCGGAACTGTTGGGCCAAATGAGTGGTTCGGTACGGAGAGCAGCATCCACGCAGCCCGCCTGAACTTTTCGCCTCTGGGTGGACGGGGTGCTCCTCTCCCATCTCCCACTGAGAAGCTGAATGTGCTCAAACCAGCTCATCGCCTGTGGTCTTCCGAATCCTTGTGCTCCCTTTGAGAGAATGCAGCTTGCTGCTCTTGCTCAAACTTAATCAGCTTTCTGAGATAAATAATGCTTTCAAGCTTTACTATTGACTGCAGCTAAGCTCCCCACCTCAGCAGAGACCTCAAAGCCCAGTGTTTCTCAGAGCAGAACCCTGAAAAGAAGTCAGCTAACAAAGTACCTTCCATACACTCTTATTTCCATTATAATGGATTTTTTAATACATTATTGTCACAGACTTTAAAGTTTCAGGTTTAAATTCAAATATTTAAATGTGAATAGCTTTGGGAAACTGGTAAATGCATAGTCATAATGCTGATTCTCTGAAACGCTTTTGTGCCTGAGCCACTTGGAAAAGGCCTTTAGCCCGATGGTCCAGCAGCTGTGCTCCACCATTTGGCACAAAGGTTGGTGCCGCTCCACGTGCATCTATGTTAGATGCTGCTATGATAGATGCTCAGACTTGGCTCAAGGTTTCTCTTGGCGCTATTTAACGCTGAGGCTTTTGCATGCATTCAGAGGAGGCTGAGAGTCAGCACGCTGGTCCAACGGCAGAACAAACAAGGGGCACTGATGCCACGGAGCAGGAATCAGTCCCCCACACAAAATATTACACTTCAAACTCTTTTAATGATGACATAAAGGACACTGGCAGGGTCCACCGGCAGGTTGAGAGGTTGGGTCTTGGTGAGAGAGCTCAGAATCTGATGTATTTGCTGCTGATTCCCCCAGTTTGTCCCACTTATCTTCTTACATGGAACTTCCCAGTGGAAGGAAGAGGGATTCGTGTTCAGCAGATTCACACAGCTATAAAATTTAAAAAGACAGACCTATGCATCATGAACCAATATGCTTAGAGGCTGGACCTGATCCCACAACAGTCTTCCAGTGACTCACTGGTTGCACATGCTCCTTAAATTGCTTTATTTTTTACTTCTGTGTGATGTGTTGTGTTGGGTTGGGTTGTGGGAGGGGTGACAAGACTTATGAAAGAAGGGCAAATTTCTTCAACCCTGTTTGGTAATGCATTGAGGACATTAAAAAAAATAATAATAATAATTTTTGTGAAGTCACCTGTTAGGCCCAGGCTTTTTGTTTCTCACTCTTTTTTTATTTCTTCTTTTTTCCTCATTTTTGCAGCCAAGCTCTGAAAGTCAGATGCATGTGTTGAAATTGTGCTGCTGTAACTTTAAGGATGTCAACGGTCATTTGTCTTTTGTGAAATTCTTAGACCTTTTTGTCCCATAGGAGATAATGGCTGGGTGATTTATGGAAGCTGGCGAATGCACACCTCAGAATCGGCGTCGCTCACCGTGCTGTAGAAGCAGGTGGTGCTTGCAGGTGGTTTGCTGTTATCTATTACTATTTATTAGTTTAGCAGATTGCGTCATCAAAATGACATAGTTTACATCTCAAGGGTACAGTGCCAGCAGCTCCCAAGCAACGTGAACCGATATCTTTTGGTGAAACCTCAGGTGAACTAATAGTTTTGCAATTTCGATGTGTGATGGTGATGCACAATGCAATGTCAACAATGCCAAATCATTTTCTCAGACTTGACATATTGACAAGGGACCGCGTGGTTCAATGATGCAAATTAGGTGCTCACAAATCCACAGCAGATTTTATATGATCGGGTCCTCTATAGGATTGCTGTGAGATGTGGATTTTTATACGGAATGCATTGCTAGGAGCGGCTAAAGAAGCTGTACGTACTGCACGCGCTCAGGCTGACCCTCTGAATAAACATGATGAGGGAAATGGGGCGGCTGAGTGATGCTGCAGGAGCCCGATGCAGGAAGGAGGTCACGGCACAGTACGGTGGGCAATGAGGTTGGGGGAGTACCATTAATGGTGGAATTCATGAGCCACTGTTGGCAAGCAACCAAGAAACAGAGAAATGAACGGGGCTGGAGAACCCTTACAGGAGAGCCCCTGACCCACTGCAAGAATCCATTGCATCTGTGGTGCGGCTGCATGGCAGCCGGATGCTCGACTCGACTGTTTGGGCCGATCGGGGAGGAGCGAGCAATGAGTTATCTCATCAGCAATGCAGCATCTGGCTGCTGCCAGCCTGCGACTGCTAATGCAATCACATCCGAGCCTTGGCTGCCAATGCAACATCCCTTAGCGCCCCACTGCATGCTGGGATGCGCTCCTTGTCGGGGTCACGATGCGTCACGACATGCGTGCTGCCTCGTGTGAGGCAGAAATTAGGTGAATTACCGGTGCGTCTGGTTTTGTGGTGAGACAGAGCCCCGGCTTTTGAAAGAGAACAAAAGAGGGCAGATTTCATTTGTCATTAATATGGCTCCTGTGTGATGTGTGTGTGTGTGTGCGCGTGGACACGTGCGTGTGCCAGTACATCTCTCATGTCCATCAGTGTGACTCATTTATGTCAGTCCTTGGCCTAGAAGAAACCCAATGAACCTGTGCACTACAGTATGGAATTCAAATGGAGTCCAGCACAATGGCCTCGTGCATGGGCAAAGGCCACTTGAGAGAGAGACCGTGGGAGAAAGAGGGAGGACTGAGAATTGCGCGGGCACACAAATGAGCACATGTCGCTTTGTATGCAAGATGGGTTTCGTAGTGGGAAGGTCTCTGGACCTCATGGCAATGGGACTGGAACCGGAGGCTAAGCCAAGGCACAGTCTTCATGCCTTTGCCGCTGTCCCCTCGGCTGCCGCACTTCTCCAGTTCCTCAGTCGCCATGTCAGGGGTGACATTGCCAGCATCCAAGGCTGAGGTTGCTTCTCACAGTTTTGACGGAAAGTGACATCTGGAAATGGGCGAGATGTATACACAAGAATGCAAAAAAACAAGAAAAAACAAAATTGCAACTGCTCTGGAGACTGTTCCAACCTTCCTTCCATATAAGAGACACCTCTAATGTGAGGTTTTTTCATAGCTTTACTGCTTCGTATTTAATATTTGAATTTTCTCCTACGTAGAACGGGAATGCGCAGTCCTTTGCTCTCAGCTCTGTGGGCCTTTGCCTCTGCACCACCTGCTGTGTGCATCTCTGTGAGACGCGCAGATGACAAAGGAGCCAAATTTATAAATGACCAGTTATCATTTCTATTCTCTCAGCAGTTATGTCATCTGTGCCGCTAGGTTCACACAGTAGAGCAAATTAAAATGCTGGAAAGAAATATACAAACAGTAGGAGATACAACTCAAGCAGGACTGGGGATTTGAAATTGGGACCGTTTGACTGCAAAGCAACAGCCCGAACCCCCATGGTGCCTCCTTGCCCTCTTCAGCTTTTTATGCTTTGAAGCAACAACTGTCCCCAGACACAGGGACAGTCGCTGTGAACAGCTGTCACCTTGTCACAAGAAACCGTGACAAACTCAAGAAGAACCGTCAGTTTTCTGACAAAGCACGGGTTTACGTTTCTAAAAAGTGTAGAATTGCTGTGGTCGTCATAACAGTAGCAGCAGTACCGCTGCAAATTACTTTTTACTTTTTAGAACTTAAGATGGTGCCACTATTAAAATGGAAATAAACCCTCATAACTGCAGTTCTCTCCAGAATGAATTTTAAGTGTTTATATACTGAGGCCAAATCCTTTTAGGTTACAGGCTCAGGACTTCAGTGAAAGAACTACTTATTAATGGGAAAAAGACTATTTGGGTTCACGCAGCATTTCCGTATGTTTTTGGTTATCAAAGGTGCATTTTAAAGCCCATTTCCTTTGGCTTAAATATATCACATAGTGTTGTCAGTAATTGGAGAGAAGCGATATTTTTGCTTTTAAACACATCCAGCTAAGAATCCTTTAATCGCTTTCCACTTTCTATAAAGTGCATTAATCCCTCCAAGGAGGAAATGATGGCCATTTTCCCCCTTGAGCTTCTGTTCAGTGAGAAGGAAACTGGATGTTTAATGAAAGATTTTAGTTGTTTTATGGCAACAGTATCGCTGCCACATGGCTGTGTCACAATATACTTCATAATTAATTTTAATTTTCAGGGTTTGTTCAGGGTCAAACAATATTTGTGTGTCTTCAACTTTTGGCATACAAGATTTTTACCTTACAGCTTCATATAGCTAATATATGCCTTTGTAAGCATCCTGTCCATCTGTATTCATATAAATTATGAAGGCCAATAAAACTGATGCAATATATTAGTAAGGTGCTATCAGAGTGTGGTGATTTCAGTTGAACCTGAAAAGGGAAGCACCCTTCTCCAAACCGGCATAACCAAGTCCGCGGCCCCCAGCCACCAGAGAACATAAATTACTAAACCTCAGGATGAGATTTTAATCCTCGGTCATTGCTTCTTCCATTCGGGAAACCCGCCGCACACAGGGCTCTAATTTCAGCTAAACAAGATGAAAAGGCAGCAAGCATTCGCTAAAAAACACAAGCGACTGCTTTACTCTCCCGTCATTAAATGTTCATTGCTGTTTGGCAGAAAGCAGAGCGTCCTGTAAAACCAAGAGTTGCTCTGGTTTAATAAGCAGTTGTGCCTTGTTTTAAAATAATTCTGTTTTAATTTTTGTAATGTAAAAGCGTAGTAGTGTAAGGAGAAGCCAAGATTCTTTGTGCATGTATGAACAAATTAATATTTTACCAAATCATATTCCTTTGGGCTCAGCGCTCACTCCTTAATAATTTTTATGGTTAGGAGGCCCTCGACCTGTGTTTAAAGCAGGTGTCACGCACTGAACAATTGCCCTTAATGGCTAGATTATGCTTTGGTTATGTCCGAATGTGCGTGATCCAGCAAAATGAGCACAAAATCAGTTATCAAGCTGTTTTTTTTATATTTCTGGGACTAATGATGCAAGGAAATTCTTTGTTGAAATGACCTTCCACCTGCTGACATTTCAGAGGTGGAGAAGACAGCTGGTGCCCTGGAGCGACTGCCATTCAGGCTGGGAGCAGGGACAGCGTCTCTTCCATCCCCTTCGTGACTGTCAAACCCCAGCGCATGTCAGACAAACATTAACTCCACCCAATCCAAAAATTAATAAAACAATAAATCTCGGTGGATATTTTCACAGTTATCTTTTGCACTGTAAAATTGATCAGTTTTTAACTGTTAGTGGTAAGGGTGGAATTTTAATTTTAAGTTTTAAATTTTGATTAATACAATTGGAAAATGATTGCGAGGCGTCTGTATTTGCACGACTTTGAGGAGAAACGTTTAAACTCTTAGGGTTAGCTTTCACCTTGTAGGTAATTGCTGAGCCTAAGTGAAAAGGCCTAAAGGGGGCAGCAGTTAGCATGACTACAACAGCTTATGGTCCAAAGTCACCCTGAAGGGCACTAAGTAAGAATTCATCCCGTAAAATGACACACCTGTATTTAAAAAAAAAAAAAAAAAAAAACGCAGGGTAACCCAGAAGAGGATTGGGTTGCAGAAATGTTCTCCTCAGTTCCGGTGTGGAGACTTCACCCAGTTGAATGGTTTCACCCCGACTTTTACTCTCCCTTATTTTGTTTGCCGCTCCCAGGCAGAACCCATAATGTGTATTCGTGCAGTTGTTTTTGCGCATTCATGCATCCGTGGGCCCGTAACAGGCAGCAGCTCGGCTGTTCCACCTGCCTTAATCCACCAAACAAACTAAATTAGACAGAGCAAGATCACGGGCTTTGCCTTATTTGCGCACCTGAACCGCATATCAGACAAAGCAACCTTTTAACTCCGGACAGAAGACTGGGTTTGAAAGTGTGAATGCCAATGATGAGGTTTAGTCAAATTGTCTACGCCGGTCCTGAACAGCAGAAAGGAAGGAATTGCTCTGTTTATCCAGGACTTAATCGACAATTATTGCTTGAGTTGTGCTGGCTTATTACAGGATTAAAAAAAAATAAAAAATCACAACAGATTGTAAAACACATTACTCTCTATTTAAAAGCTAATGTTTTAAAATCAGTAAGTAGCTTTCATATGATTTTCTTCATGTCTTATCACAGGGTTATGAATATACTATATTTGTCCATTTGTTTCAATGATGTCTGATGTGTGTGTAAATTACTTGGCCAAAAATGTTTTAGTCAGTGCTACTGCAATGCCTTTGAAATCAGTGAGAGAGACTGAAAGTGAAGGAAAGTCACAGATATATAAATATATAATTATATATATAAATGGAACAAGAATAAAAGAAAATAATATATGCCTGGGACTAGATTAGCTTCAACAAGACAGACATTTACTTGCTTTTTCAGAGCATTTTCCAAGGTCACCCCGACTACGCGACTAGGTGCTATTCATTAGGAAGACCATTCTGTCTGACAAATGGAAGCAGGCCAAATCAAACCCTCTTTCCCTTCAATCATTTCCATTTTATTGGGCTGGTTTGGACATTACAGATCTGTCTGTAAGGATAAAGAAGGCAAGCATACAAAATGTGGAAGATTTTTTTTCAATTACTTCTGCGTGAGTTTCCTACAGTCGGAATGACTGCAATGTCTGAATTTTGCCGGACAACGACGGACCTTGCATCCTTCTTTGCTTTGTAGTTGTCGGCACAGAGGTGGTTGCACACTTGTGTGGGTCTGCATGCATGGGAATGTATACGTGCATGTCACTTCATGGTACTATGACAGCTACTGCTGCTGCATTAGCAAAGAAGGAAGCCAGTAAATTTATTTCCGCTCTTCATCTCTCTTCCTTATTCGAATTCAGGCCTGGAGTCTGGCCAGGAGGCCACAGCAGCCTGTGGGAGCCAACATCCTGCTGCTGTGGTAAAAACGCAAACCACATCCTGCACGTGCCGGGGCTGGTAGAGGCATTCAAGCAGAGCAATGCAAATCAACAAGCATATTGTTCTGTAGAAAGCACAGAAACCAGAGTGCAAGGCACAGTGACTAAAAATGCAAAACAGAATCTTCATAATAAGCAGGACTGGGTTGCATGTTAAATTTGTACATGGGTTCAGGAAATCTATCCATATCTACTATTAAGGCATAGAAGTAAAAGTTCAGTATTACAATGTCACCATTTTTGTTTTGTTTTGTAAAAACCTCACACAGAGCTGTAATGCATAAAAAATAAAACTCTGCAACACTTCCATCCATTGCTGTCAACTGCATGCCACAGGCCAAGTAATGACAGAATGACAACTGTTTAATTCATTTGACAAACAAGTGTGACATTCCTCTTGTTTTTGATCCCTCACACAAGCTGCAAACACCACACGCACTGTGGAAATGATCAGAATGAAGGCATACCCATACTGCAATTACATTTGTGTTTCTTCAGAGTTGAGTTTGTCGCCAACTAATGGCAGCCGATGAGAATGCAGGTTATTTATGCTCTGCAGCAAGCAGACATTTTAGAAATTTGAATGGTGAAGAGAATTCTGTTAAAAATAAATTAGCTGGAGAGAAATCGTATCTTCATAAATTCTGCCTTTGAAAACTCATTTGTAATGCTGACCTAATGTTTACTTGCTGTGTCCTGAATCATCCATTTTCAATAAAAGCTTCTCTCTGCTGGGATGGCGGTCCATTGCAGGGAAGCATCACAAACTCATCCAGGCACACACGTGGGCGCAATTTAAGGCCACCCGAAACATATCTTTGGACTTGGTCTTGGTCTCTGGACACCAGATCGCTGTGATGAAACCTGTGAAAACATGTTGAGAACAGGCAAACTCCACATACACTGAGGTGGCTACAAAAACCACATTCAACCCACAGTGAAGGAGGTGAGAGCCACCAGTGCTTCTCTCTGTACTCCCTTGCAGCCCTGTTTGAACGTCAGCACCTTGTTAATAGTGAATAAAGCATTTCAAAATAAAACTGTCACTGCATGAATGGACCTTCAAATAACTGCCTCCTATTTCAGCTTTGAAAAGTAAAGATTTTATAGACTTACAGTTTTTCAGATCCATTACTTTTGTGTTTAAAAATGTGTGAGGATTTGTGTTAGAAATGGCAGTGGCAAAATTCTCTGAGGAATTTCACAAGGCTGGTGAACTCACTGCTGACCACAAACACTGTGTCTGGGTTTTTCCCTCTTTTGTGGTAACCAGCTTGAGTCCACCGGAGTGGTGTGACCGGATCAACACTGGGACACAGAGAAATACAAATATACATCAAGGCCTTTTTCTATCAAAAACTCAATCGGGAAGGAAACGGGCCACTGTGCTCCAATGCAAATAAATAGTGTTTTCTTTACACTGCAAATGGGATTTTCTATAAGCGTTGAAAATAAACACCTAAATCTTCCATGAATATCAGCGAAAACTTATGCTCAAACTTGAGATTCATTCGGTGGTTTTTAAATTGGAATTCCTCTGGTGTCAACAAATGGAGAGCAACCCCCCGAGCAGCGAAGACAGAGGAGATCAGGAGGGCACTTCCATTAGAACAGACAAAGAGAGGAGCTTACGCAGCGTTAATAAGTGTAGCAGTTGGCTCTCGGTTCATTGTAAACACTTGCAAACATCTGGCCGCTCACCTGACGCCTTCTGTCAGACATGACACCTGCAGAGTTCAAACTCCAAGGAAGCGCGAGACACCTTCAGACAAGACAAACCAGAAGACTCTGATGCACAGAGAAGGGTTTTGCATGGGGCTCATTTCCACGTACAAACAACTGCAGGAAAGAGCCAGAGGCGGTTCAGAAAGGCGTTTGCAATTTGATTTAGAGGGACGTGCTTGAAGGCAGAATCTGAGCAGAACAGCAGTGGTTAAGGTCAGTGCGCTTTGGATGACAGGGCTTTGGCTTGGAGCATCGCTGGCCGTATGTCACACAAACATACAATGTGGTTCCAGCTTGTGCCATGTGCCTCAGGCCTGGTGTCCCCTTCTGGAAGAAACAGGACCATTTCACTCTGTCCCTCTCTATCACTTGTGTGACCCCTGCTGGTCAACAAAGCAGAGACCTCTCACCACAGAGGGTGAACTTGTAAAATCAAATTTCAGAGCCAATACCTGCCCAAAATCTGAAAATCTGCCCTCGTGAAATGAACAGGAGAGAATTCCTTGGGGAAGACAATTGGCAGAGCTTTGCGTTCCATTGTGATGCGGAAGAAATGGCCTGATTTTTGATCTGGCTGAACGTGACATGTAATTCCCACCAACAAACTGGGGAAGATACAGATAGGGACAACATGTGCAATGTTGGAAAGAGAATGACATCTTTTAAATGACACTTGGCTTCAGTTTATGAACAAGGAAAGTGAGGGTTTCCCCCAGGGGTCCTGTTCCAGTGAACTGTTCACCTAATGAGAGCAAAGTCAGGCTTGGACACACTCAGGGACACCAATAACTTCCGAGACTACACAGTAAAATGCAATTTAAACTTTGTTCATAGTTTTTTTTTTTTTTTTTGTGCCACAAAGCACATTTCCCTGATGCTCTTAAAATGACAAAGTCAAGCAGCAAGTAAAGGTAAGAAAAATTAACCCAGAAGCTTAAAGAGAAAAAAGCATTTCATTTCACCAGATGTCCAACCCTGGACGCCAGGTGATTCTCAGTCATGGCTCTGATGTAGAATTAACTCCCTCTTTCCCTCACAACTGCTGAATGGCTTCCCTCTTTCAAGAAGAGTCTCCAATCCCATCTCTTTCCAACACCCATCGCTCCTAAACTCCAGTATAAGTTGGTCCTTCACCATCTGTTGCTTTCCTTTTGCTATTTGTGTCTCACAGCTGCAGGTGGCTGCTAGAAAGGAAAATGGTGGAAGCAAACAAGCGGTGCTTTAGTGATCGAGTTTAAGCCCTTGCTGTGGAACGCATTTGTGTATTCTTATAACTGCAGAGTGTAATGCTACACACTTCAGAAAGTCAGCTTTACAAAAGATGGAACACAGAAAATGAGATCAAAACTCATAAAGTTGGCAGCAGAGCAGAACATATTTTTGGGGCTCCCATGATGCTTGGATGCTGTACCTTCCACCTATACTGTTTTGGTAAAGGTTAGGGCCAGTGGTTGGATGTTCCTTTCAGCAAACATACAGAAAAATGCATTCGACACTGGAGAGCTGCACGCAGCAGAATTGTCTCTCAAGTTATATGATTGTGTGAAACTGCTAACAAGTCATCATGTCAGTGCTTGCTTGCTGAGAAGAAGCAAAGATGCAGCTTGATGATAGGTATTTGGGAGTAAGACTTTCAACATGGGGGTAGAACCTGAGCACACCTGGGCACTCCTTCCATGATGTTTAACCATGGTCCCAACCACATGTTCTTGGTTCATCTACCCTGCATCTTCTGGTCCATCGTCTCAGCATTCCCTTTCTATGCACTGCGACGGCTAAGAAGATTTTCACCCGTTTCACCCAAAACCCCAGTGTGTTGCTAACAGGCAAACTGAGCTTGATAAAGAGCCACTACATCCCAACTCTTTTTCCAGTAAACATCTCCCTTGTACCTCCTGCTCACAGAGACAGCTGCCTGGGTTACCAAGCTACCCTTACATCCTACTGGTACACAGTGATCTCTGTCACATAAGCAGGCCTAGAGTGATTCACTAAATGGTAAATCCATTTTAATCAAGCAAGCAGACAAAGGGGGGCTGAACCACCTGCAAAGTGTAGGTTTTAGCAGAGTTGCAGGATTTATCAGCCTGTAAGGAAACACCTTTTGAGCCAAGCCAGCCCTGTGAGTCTGAGATGAAACAATTGCCTTGTTTCTGTGAAATTTTCCTGCTCTGAATATGAGGCTGCTCAACACATTACCCAAAAATCCCTCATCTCGCTTGACAGACTGACAGAGTTTATTAGTGAGAGTTCTCTTCAAAGGGCCCGTCTGTGCTGTCCGGAGTTTGTGAAGAAACGGAAAGCAGTTTTAAAGCAGAATGCTTTCGTTACATGAAGTTCGAGACAATTCCCCCGTCAGCAGCGCATGACACCACACTCACGGTGCCTGTGTGGATCCACAAAAAACAGAGCAATGTGTTGTGGGGGCTCTTACCAGACACGATGGAGGCTGGGGCACAGAAGTGGGGAAGAAAAGAACTGCAAGGGATCAACGTGCCGATCAGATTCTGCTTGCTCCCATCAGCGCTGGAAAGGAGCCACCGGTGGAGCAAACATCCTCCTTTAAGATTATTTGCACCTGAAGGGTGACAGCCACATTTCCGGCATAAAGCGATGCCCGCCTCCTTATGTATTTCTGTATATTTCTATATACACTGGGGCAGACCTGCATGTCTGACTTTGCTTGCCATTTTTGGAATAGACTCTGTATCCCCACCACCCTGACTTTCACCAGTGAGTGACTTGGGGGGGGGGGGGGGTGAATATGCCATTATTTTTAAACTATGTACTAGCACAATGGAAGAGCTGCTGCTAGAACATCAACTAATTCATCTGCTTGAACAAAGGAAGACACCCAGAAGAAGAAAGTGGCGCAATTCGTGGCGTCTGCGCTGAGCTATTTGTATTTGGAGGCTTCCCCCTGAGATGGGCCCATGTAATTAATGCGCCTTGCTGCTGCGGCACCATGGAAACGAGAGAAAGTGACAGTGAGCAGCACATGTGACGGTCCCCACTTTAGCTGTACGTGGCGGCAGAAGGTCACTCAGCTGTCTGCTTTTAGCACAGCGCTCGGGTAGTTAAGGCTCATGGTCCTAACTGCTTCCCTTCAAACTCACACACCTGAGGATCTCCTAATGGACCTGCACCTCTTTTTGGAGGACAAACATGTGAGGAGTCAGATACTTTGCTCTCCTGCTTCAATTACATTTTGGCCCAGTCCAGGCTGGGAGCAGGAAATGACATGAGCCCGATTCTCTAAGTGAAAAACATGATTATGAAGACAAGGATGACGAAGACGGTGGCAGCGCTGGAGTTCTTTGCCAGTCCAGCTGCACCGGAACCTCATTTGGCTCAGCAGGGACCACAGAAGGGTTCTGTCCTTGTAAGTGTGCTCCAGTTCCCTACTGGAACAGCTGAGCAAACTCACGCAGACCTCAGTGACAGAACACTCCCGCCTCCCCCAGCATACAGAACACTTGAAGGAGAGAGGTGATTCGACTCGGCTCTGCCGGCAAAACGAAGACAAGAGCTCCACGGCTCCCCAAGGACTCCACGCTCGCAAAGTCACACACTTATGCACACAGAGACAAACTAGCCAAACTGGGGACACCGCAAGGCGATGAAAACTCATGCATGCAGCCCATGGGGAGTCACACACGCATCCAGACAGACACAGCTGTAAAGTACAACCACAATTTCAACATGGAGACACCATGCCCGCTTGCTCTGGTGGGTTTGGCTGTGTCTTTATCAGTCACTTACAGACACGACCACCTGGCAAGAGACTGAACGCCGGCCAGGTCTGGGCTAGATATGATGGACAGGCCACAAGGACCAACATGGTGCTGGTTCGCTGCTAATGGAAACCAGCTGTCTCTCATTAAAAGCCAATTGAGACCATTATAAAAAGCAGCTGCGCTGCTGGGCAAGAAGAATGAGAGTGGTGGTCTGAAAGTTGCAGCTGCTGTAGTGAAGCATGTAGAAAATCTTGGTTTTTGTATTCTTTGTTTCATGACACTTAGTCCTTACTTTTCAGTAGCTGTGTTCACAGTAACAACTTTGCTTTTGTTGTGGCCTCTTCCCTTCAGAGTTCGAGTCACGCATTAACGCACATGTACTGGTAAGCGGAGAAAAGGCTGCACGTGTGTATAAATTCACAAGCATGCAAGTAAAATCACGATTCCAAAACTAACCACAGTGCCACACAACACAAAGCTGTAGACAACCACTGATGTGAAGCACCTGCAACCTCATTAGGGTGGTTTTTTGAGACCCCCACAGGCAGATGCCTTTCATCTTCCTCTGAGATGTGACCAGGGGGTTTCTGCTGTCATTTGGAGAAGCCTGGGGTGTTGGAGAGCACACCAGGCTTGTGGGTGGAAAAGACAGAACAGGTTCACTGGTGCGAATCATCCGTTAAAGGTCAATGCAGGTGAAAGGGTTTCGTGAAAGGCGGTAAAAAATGCAACTTTGGGGTGACGTCAAAAACAAAATGAAATTCCGGCAGTATATTTCATCAATGTGCTGCGGTCAGGTTTGAGGCATTGAAGTACATTCTGTCTAACATGATTTACAGTATGAAACTGTACAAGCAACACAAGTGGCAGTGCAGGAGCCTCGCGCAAACGCATACACACATAACGCACCCGCAAGGCTTAGAGGTGAATGGACCTTGAAGGGGCTTAAGCAGGGGAGCGGCATGTTATGTCTGTGTGAGCAATCGGGCGTGATGGCCGGAATATTTGTTTTTCTCTTCTTTTTCGGGACAATACAGGAACGCAGTACGCAAGTGTTGCTGCCGCTTTGTTAGATTAATTTATCCGCCAAACATCGAATCCATACGTAATGGAAATGACTCAGGGATTAACTGCTGCTGCTGCCGCCTGGGGAGTTGCTTGCGTTGCAGAAAAAGCCCTTCTGCGCTCACTCCAGTTAATTACAGTAATGGCCCCCGTCCTTGGGGGGTGGGGGTACACCAGGGGCTACTGTGGGGGGTGAGGTGGGGGGGTTCCTTGACTCGCCCATTCAGCCGGTCGGAGTGAATGACTAATGCTGCTAGGAGGCTGTTTGGATCACACCGAGCCCAGAACACAAGCACTGGGTGTAAAAATGTTGCAGATAGGTGGGCCCCCCATACCCACCTATTTGCAACAACCAATTAGTAATCTGGACTTTTCATTCTCCCTCTTTACACACGCCTGTGGATATGCTGCTGAGAAGAGGCACTGCTGGCTGTCCTTCTGGCTAGCATGACCTTGGCAGCCTCCGACTGACAAGTTCCTCCAACCACCCTTCATACAGCGTTTTGGGACTTCAGGGCTTCAAGCCTGGAGCGGTGAGCATCGGGCAGCTGGTTCAGGGACCTCGGCAGCTCAGCCGGAAAGGAGGCTGGATGTGAGTTGGTGAACCTTGAATTCATTAATCCTCTGATGCGGCACAGCAAAGTGGCTTTATTAGCCTGGCCTGCAAACTCCAACCTCGCAGTAATAACGGTGCAAGTACAGCCCGGTGCAGGCAGTGCAATGCAAAGAAGGGAAAGCTGAGAAAAAAGCGGTTTGTCGAAACTGCACTCGACTGTCTGCCCACTCTGGACAATTCAATACATCCATCTGTGCCGCATCCCTCCATAGCAACCGGTGTTTTCACACATGTGACCAGGAGCGCGATGACCGGGTGACCATGAGCTCAGGGTCCTTTTCCTGGGTTCGCTGCAGGAGTCTGATGTAGAGTCGCGTTTTATATCCACTGCATCCACTCTGGCCTTGATTACCAGGCGGCGCTCTTAACCTTCAGAAGCCATCAGACGATTGCCACCTAGTGCGACTTCCTCAGTCCTCATGCATTATTTACTCCACAAATATCCCTTTACATGGCTGTATGTTTCACTGAAAGCACCAAAGGTTAAGCACCTTCTCAAGGGTACAACCATAGCTCTTGTTTTGGCCTTGGACCCTGTAGTCCTCAGATTGTGAGCCTGGCGCTACCCACCGCTCCGTCTTTCCAAATGTGAATCAGCTGACTCTTGGCAGGTAGAAATAGTGTAAAACCCAACGTGGAGTGTTCTGCGCTGCAGATAATAAGGTCTGGAATGTATAAAGAAGCTCCCAGTCCTTGAAAGAAGGTTGGATGGGATGAAATGAAATCAATAAATAATGATTTCAAAATAAGCTGGTGGGAATACAGATAGAAGATGCCTGCCCATGCTGTGAGGACTCGGCTCCCGAATGCACTGGTCTTCGCTGGTCCCGCCCTTTGAGAAGCTACAGTTTTTGTTCTTCCCGATGGCTTTTCAAATGCGGGGCAACAGATTTACAGAGCAGTTGGCCAGTCAAGATCCTGTTCAGCCTGTGGCATCACTGAGAGTGGCCTTCACCCCGGTGTGAGACAGTGCCAGTGAGTCCTCTGTGATCCAGAACCCAGAGAGCTTAGGCCCCATCACGGAGCGTCCCCGGTTCTGCCGCGAGGCTTTCCCCAGGGTTCCGCCATTGCTGTGGCAGAGCGCCGCTATATTTAGCATGCTAATGTGCGCAGGGACACTGGCGTCGCGCACGGGTCGGCAGGGGTGAAGCTGGCAGGTGCAAACATGTTGAAGCTCCCGGGTCTGGCACAAAGCGTCACTGTTGCAACACCCCTCGCCACCCCACCCACTGCCAGCGCCCCCCTCAGGAAACAAGAGGACATGGTGGGAATCACCGGGGGACAAAGTGCAACAATTTAACTGACAAAGACAACGGGGAAGTGACGCCAGCTGCCTTGGTGCACTTGGGCTTATGGACACCTGTGATGTGTCCAGGCTCTCATTAAATCGCAGCCACGATTCAGTGTCAGGTCAGCTATGATTAGCACACCAAGCCAGCGGATCCAGGTCTCAGGAGCAATATTGCATTCTAATAATTCATACTCTTTATTTGCTTAGCAGGTCAAAACCTTCTTACATAAGTGGCAGTGTGACACGTACATATTTTACAGAAGGCTATTCGTGTTCATTGCCTTGCTCAGGGGCACAGCATCTGTTCCCCGTCCAGGGTGTGACCTGCTATGCGAAGCGCAGCTCCTCAAGCGTCGTTCTACCCTCCATACCCTGCAGCAACAGGGGTGAAAACAGGCTGGCTGATTCAGGAGGAGGTGACCTCGAAGTTCATCACCGTCTCCAACGTGAAACCGGGTGAGTTCATCAGGGCGGCGATGGCTACCTGATTGGGCCATTGACAGCCATCAGAGCAGTAACTGCGAAAGCCCTTCAATCACGCCAGCTACAGTCTGCCCATCCCATCGAGCCTCGGCCCTGCGACCGGGGGCTTTTTGGGGTTGCTGCAAACAAAGAGCGGCGCACTTGATTAAGACCTCTGCAAAATCCCACTCGGTGGCCTGGCTATGACATCATGACATCAGTGAATGAAGCTAATGGGCGAGACTTGGTCTTCTGAATAATAGAAAGGTTCACGGCACCCTTGTGGGCAGAAACGATTTGTGTCCCAGTGTGCACCCCTCTGGTGACATTTAGCAACAAGTGGGGTGCTTTGCCTTATGCCGCCCCCCAGGGGGACCCAGCTAATGGCACCCCCTGTTAGTGTTGACAGTCAGAACTTGGGGGGTAATTAACCTTCCATTTTGCCCCATTATGACCCCCCCGCACAGACCCCAGGGGGCAGGCGGAGAGGTCTCTTCTCCAAAGCTGTGGTGACCTTCATGCTTCTTCACTTCTTCAAAGCCTGCAAGCGTTTAAGGTTCATTTTATCACTGAAAAATTTTGTTCCTAAGATTTTCTGTTTTGTTTTGCGCCATACAGTATATTTCCTTGCTGACACTTTTATTTGAATGTCATCTCCCTGGACAATTGTGTGTCAGTCAGGTATTAACTGACAAACAACTCAAGTCCTGCAAGTTCACAGTCCTCAGGTACTGAGACTGAACCCCCAGGTTCCTGGACTTGTGACTGTAGGACGGTTGATGGTGATTGTGGTTGTTGCTTGGCAACACAGCAACACACACACACACACACACACACACTGGGGGGTGGGGGGCAAAAGAAAAATCACATTAGAGTCACAGAACATAAAAATTAAATGGGCCAGTCGAAAGTCAAGAACAGGGCATATCTGGCTGAACCGTTATGGCCTGAAATGAAAATTTGCCGAGTTAGCCTAAGATCCAAAGGGAAGGAACTTGTTTACATCTACATTTCTTAGTTATATTTGCATACCGATGTGGCTCATGCCGTGTTATTCAGTGCAACCTGGATGCTGAAAATGGCAAAAACAGGTGATGCAGCAGAAATCGGGGGCTCTGTAGCTTGAACCTTGTTCACAAAGGGCAGTTGAAGACTTCCTGCTGCGTTCCCCTCCTGTATTTTTTGGTGTTACAACTCATCATTTAGTTACAGTTTTGTTTTCATGTAGTTTTCCTGTGATCAGTTGTGTTGCAGTCAACAAAGATTGCTCTCGCTGTCAAGTTTCTTCTTAGGTTGCGAGCATCATATGCGGTGTTGCGTTATGACTCCTTATGAGCAGCACAGAGCAGCTGCCGCCTACAAGTGCAGGAATAAATACCAGTTTATGACCGTGGACGAAGGAACAACCTCCTGGCATACAGGTTGTTCTGCCAGGAAAAGATCCAAGGGTGAAGCTGCGCTAACTCTGCTAGCTACTTGCACCTCGACCACTCTGTTGTCATCTGATTCAGAAAATTTGTCTTTGGCTTTCAGGGGCAAAAAAGCAAAATTCAAAACAAGGCTTTAAACCATTTAACTGTAATTTGCGACATTACAACATGATCCTTAGGAACATTTTAGAAACGTGTAGGATCATCCGGATAGATGACAGTTTTACGTCTGTCTAACATTTGAGGATTTGTTTTAAATTATAATAAAATCAGGAAGCGTGATTGAAAATAACATCTAAAACAGCGAGTGAGAAAGTCTCCCTGAGACATTTGGCCGCTGCAGCTTGTATACCGTAGCTGGAATAAATGTTTCGGGAGATTAAAGTGTACCAATACACAGCCAAGGACAGAGAACGTTCATGGTGGCATCCGTGGCTTCGGGATCTGTGAATTTTGTCCAAAACATTTGCTCTCAATAGTGTGATTCTTCAACATCAAAGTAATACTTTCTCATGTTTAATTCTCGTCTTCCATCTGTTCATTTACCGCCCCTGGAGTGCAGGCCTGATACTGACCGAAATAGCACACCATTCACACACTTGTTACAGATGTTCACCCGTAGGGGTGCCGCTTCCACATTTTATTCCTTTGATTTCCATTCTTCACTCTTCCTACAGTAAAGTTCTGAGCCTTTTTATGTTGACCAAGGGAATTGCTGAGCTGATCACAGCTCCTCTTAATATGCGACATAAACTGCTCTTCAGGTTTATATACTAAAGTGAAACAATATGTTTTTCACATTGTTTGTTCACTGAGACACTATAGGACAGTACAGTAGAGTACAGTTCCTGGGTTCTTGGCCAGCCTTAGGGAAATGTAGATTGGCTTAGGATGCCATCAGGTGGCCAAGCTAGAACACTGAAGCTCACAAGATGAACTTGCTGTAGACTCTCAGCTTGGATATCAACAGAACCTCAGTTCAGTCAATAAAAAATAAACATGAGAGGTCACCACAAATACAAAAAGCACAACAAATTTCACTTGCTGGTCAGAAAGTCAAATACAAAAATAAATGCTAAATCTTGGCCTGCTGAACATGAATATAGGCTGACACTTCTGGTTGAGTTTTTTCAGATTGTTCATGTGTGGTCTGTGGTCTTAGACCTGTTTTCTCCACCTTCTCCAAGGTGCATCTAACAACCCCTCTGAGCTTCACTGGGCGAGACTTGTAGTCGCTTGTTTCTCCTGAGCCTCTTGGTCCCCCCCTCGCCTTAGCAGCAGCTCCCTGGACAGGTCAGGCCGTCCACACCTGGACAGGTGTCGCGCAAGCATGTGGGCCTTGTCTGTGATGGCTGGCAGGCCACGCCTCCACAGCACCAGCAGGTGAAGTACTTGGTCAGTCAGGCAGTGGGGGGCGAGCTGTTGAGCCCGCTGGATGGCACCGCGGCGGAGGCACAGCCTGGGCACTAGACAAGCAACGTCCTCCTCTACCAGCTCCTCTGCCAGCCAGAGCAGGATGTGGTCTGAGAGGGGCTCTGCGCAGGAGTGAAGGGAACCCCAAATGAGGCAAAGGACACAGGGCAGTAATGAAAGCCACAAGGCGACAAGATCCCATTTGTACAACTTGTCACTTTACTGTGCGTTTTTGCATTTTTATTATGTGTATCGTGTGTGTTTGTACTATACACCCTGTGTGTTCAGATGGTGTATGGTGAATTTCCCTGTGTGAATCAGTAAAGTCCTGTCCTGTCTTGTCTTGTCCAGTCCTAACCTAACAAAGGCGAGGGCAGCAGGCTTAACAGGATGCAACTGATGCAAAATACTGAATAAAAATCTCAGCCGAGGCTATGAGCTCAGCTGGAAGGAAAACAAGCGACGGGGCACTGCAACCGGTGCTGCAAACACATTGGGGATGAATAAGGGCTAAAGAGTTCCATCTGTGATCAGCTTTAGTCAACAGATGACTTCTAAGAACTAAAGAACCCGTGACTGAATCCGTGTGAAAAGGTAACAAGTGGGAAGTACAAATGAGCAATACTGGTTTTTCGTTTGTCTTGGTGCCATCATACCATTCTCCTGGCAGCAAGACGTCACCTTGGCATTGCACCGAGACATGATTGCTCTCACTTTCTGAAACAGATCGAACCGGAAACCAGAAGAAAGCACAGACATAAAATTTACAGCAAATGTACTACAAAATGATGAATACAATTCAAACAATAAAGAGTAAAATGCTTTCAGTGGGTTCAAAGTGCATGACACCTGCTGAAGTACATGCACTCTTGTTCAGTCTTGTGACGTACCTTTGGCAAAGTTAAGGGCAATTTGCAGATGGGTGACAGAGCTGCATGGGCCACCATGTCACTGTGGGTCAGCTGCACCTTAGAGACTCTATGGAAAACAACAGTCCCTCGGTAGTGAGGAGAACTGTAGTTCCCAAACTCATCCACCTCAGCGAGAGTTAGAAACACACGGTTCTCCCTCTGCTTGTGGAAAGTGAGTCTCCTGGTCATGCCTGCACTGGAGCTGTGTCCTGCAGGGTGGGGAGCAGAATGCATTAAAATCTCAAAAATGTTGGTAAAATGCACAGCGCTCCCAGTGACACAAAACAAAAAAAAAATTTGCAAAAATAATGCAGAACTGAAATCAGAGTGGTACGGGGTGGAGTAAATAGTGCTGTGCCCTCACAGCACCTGGGCTGTTTGGGTGTGGGTTTGAATTTGTATGTTCTGCCCATATCTGCATTGGTTTCCTCTGGGTGCTCTGGTTTCCTCGCTCAGTTCAAAGATGTGTTTCAGGTTCATTTTTCAAAGATAAACAAAACATTACAGCCATAACCAAGATGCAGAGGTTAAACATAACTGAAAACAGAACCGAAAGTATTTTATATTTCAAAGGAAAATTTAACAAGAACAGAAACTAAAACAAGGATGCAATTATTTACCTTTACTGTTTGTGATGTTACACTGAATGTTTTGGTGATAAACATTTTTACATTCATCTATGTTATTCCAAGAAACACAGGAGCTAAATGAATAAAACACAAAAAAGTTGCCTGCAAAAATTTTCTCAGGATTTTTAAATAGCGTTTTAGACTGCGATCTTTTGCCCAGGCATGCCTTCTTTGAGCCTTCTCCCTTTCACATCCCTTGGGTCCTGTTATCTGACCGCTTTGGCGTGATTTTCTCCTTCTTCCCAGTCTGTGTTTCTGTATTGCCAGGTAACAGCTCTCATTGCCATTAAAAGTCAAAAACCAAACAAATATCCTACAGAGGAGAACTGCATGGCTTGAGGGCTGCATACCCAAACTCCCAAATTACTCCTCAGTTTAGTTGTAAATCTCAGCAGTGATCAGAAAGTGTTCGGCTGGAAATGTGAAAATTCAGTTTGCTTAACTTTACAAGAAGTAAAAGGAAAGGACAACAGGCCACTGACTCTTTTGTCCCGCAGCCTAGCTGCTGCTGTACCTAGAAAAACACTTTCAAAAATCAAAAACCCACTCACTCACCTCCTAGGTAGGACTTTTTCGTTTTCTTCTCCTCGGTTGGTTTTACGCCTTTTCTAGCAAGTATGGCTCTTCTAGTCAATAAATGTGTAGCTAAACTTTCATCCATAGGCTTACTCCATGTTTTATATTTACAACTGCCATTTCTCTTGATCTTTAGTTCAGTTCTGTATCAATGAGCAAGAAGAGCATTCTATAAAAATCAGCTGAACTGAATAAAATAGAAACAATTAAAAAATCTTCATAAGTGAAAGACTCAATATAAATAGCATACAGAGTTAAAGCGTTTAACCCTAACCTGAACCCTAACCAATAATCTCAGTCCTAACCCCTAACCACTGACTCCTAGTCCAAATGCTAATCTTAACTCCTTAAGGATCCTTAAGAATCCTTAAGAATCTTTAATTCACCTTAAGGACTTGGCAGGTTAATAATGACCTGCTTCAGAGAGAAGGCCCACCTGTCGAGGTAATGTTCCCACTGAATGAGAGCTGGAGCTGCTCTCCCTCTCTCAGGGCCACTGTAGGCGGAGGGTCTGAGGGTGTACTGTAGCCCTCTGCACACAGGCGCCCCAGATCCCAGTCCAGATCTCGGGTGGGCACTGCCACCATCACTGCTTGCTCTGGGTCCGTCTGTTTCTGGAGAAGGACCAGGCTCACAGCTATGGTTGCTACCGATTCCTCCACATCACTCATCAGAGAGGTGAGGAGCGATGGCCGAGCACAAGGAGTCAAGCGGAAAACTATCAGCCTGGAGATGGACATAACGGGAAACAATGGAACCATGAGCGGCAGAACACCTGTATCCTTACAGTGGCCATTGCACATCATCTGTATACACAAAGACCTGCAACCATTACCAGTCGTGATTCCAGGTCCTAAACCAATGTCCTAATCAAGTGAGTTGGTCTTGAAATGAAAGTGCAGTAAAGCACAGAATTTTTCTTAGTCAAACACAGATTTAGGAAACCACACTGATAGGTCCAAGCTGAATTTGTTTTGAGAATAGATCAGCAGTAAGCCCATGTACCGCTCAACATGCTCCATCAGCTCAAAGGAGGCCAGACCATTCTGCAGGTTCCTCACAGGCACGTCCTCCAGCACCATCCACTGCCCCTCTCTCCAGCCCAGCAAGACCAGAGGCTCAGTGGGCAGGGCGGGCGGCAGCTTCACGCTGGCACTGGTCACCCTGGATGGCACACAGTGGATAACCAGGTGGTGGTCACTTTCAGGGCTGTGGCTTTCAGTACAGCTCTTTCGAGCCTTTACTCTGGCACTCCACTGTTTATGCTGATTTCCGACTGAACGAATCTCCCAAGCAATTCGTAAATAAGCGATCAATTGAACTTTGCATTGACTCAACGGTGAAACTCAAACCACATTTTCACATTTGCTGAGCTCTCACTTTAAATTTTCCTCTAAATGGCATTCATGATGAGCGAAACTCTTTTACTGCACATTTTTGGCAAATGTTGCAGGTCCATTTGTGCTAATTAAATGAGTTCACTTTATTTAATCTTTAACAAAATTTAACCCAGCAAATTGGCCCTGAACATAAAGAAATTACCTAATAAAATTGAATATTTAAGTGCTGAAAACCATCATGCACAGACCATCACACATAGGAAAAAATAACTGGGTCACAGCAAATGCAGTAAATTTACTGTAAATCCAGTAAACAGTACATTGTTTGATCTGAAAATGTTTTGTGAGGTGAATTCTGATTATTGTACCATGCAATTGCCATTAAACTGAAAATTTTTAATGTGAGCTGCAAACTTGACAAATACAGTATTTATGCTAAAATTTCACAAATTCTGGCTAAAATGAACACAGTTATTTCTGTAGTTAAAATTAAATGTCCTGACACAATGCAAGAAGGACAGTTTCCTGCACTGGACACCCTGTAATACTGTAAATAGAGTATGGCCATAAACACTAACAGCTCATGGAGGTTGAAAACGTAACACAGTACAAAGCACAATATTGCTGTAAAGAAGACTGGATTGTGGCTCAGCAGTCTGAAGGTGCACAAAACCCAAATTTCAGCTTTGCAAAAGTAATGCTCTGTAAGTTGAATTAGGGTATAAAAAAATCTCACTGCTAAGTTGACTGTTTGTTTCTTATATACGGTACGTATAAGTGAGCCTCCGGCCGTGACTGCAAATATGGCCTGAGAACCCCATCACACAGCCCAAAGAGTCACTGTGGTTTTCTAACTGCATAGCTTCAACCTTCCCCAACCTCCCCAAGCTTTATGGCTTCATAATGCATGGAATGTGATCTGTAGCTTTCTGAGTAGGGCTTGAGGGCGATGACCTTGCATTGTAGAAGGTCATGACCCCGAAGGGGGTGGCGCTGGCAAGCTGGCCACTCCCAGCCTCCTCCTCTGCCCTCCTGTCTGGTCCTGGTGGGCAGGGTAAGGTAATTGTGAGGGGCCTGCAGAGGGCTTTGGAGTGTGGGTGGCTCAGGTAAAGCAGTGGGCTGGTGGATAGCACCACTTGGGCTGCATCACAGTGAGAGAGCAGAGCGCCCTCCATTGGCTGCACCTGGGCAGAGACATGGAGCACGAAACCAAGGGGCAGGAAGGTTGCAAAAACAAAAAAACAAAAGCATTTCCAAAGAGTCAGTACCATCACAAGTCATTCTAGTTTTGCAGATCCAAAGTAACACCTGAGCTTACAATCTGAATATTGACATCTTTATCTACTTCTACTTTGTCAATTTCAGTAAAAGGAGCATTCCTGCAATACAGCAGCATGATAAGTATGATAGACAGTTTTAGACATTTTCAGTGTAATGATTTGGATTTGGATATGGAGATGTGTGGCAAGGGTGTTTGACTGAATCGCAATCCAAGTACAGGACCTTACCATTGCCTGAACAACAACCGGAGCGCTGAAGCAGCATGGCGGGTAGTCAAGACAAATCCTTGTGTCCACACTGAGCCTGTGACAGAGACCTTTCGTGGGAACGGTGAAATGTTCCTTCCGTAAGCACAGCACCACTGCAAACAAGCCCAGCATGTAGACCCTGACCTCAGCAAAGGGACCCTAAAATAGCAACAGGAAATAAGAACTCTTTATTATTATTATTATTATTATAGCTTCATTGGGAGGAGGAGTTGCCAAGCAGATGGGCAAAATGTATGACTCATACCCTTTGACCTTCATAAGTGCCCTCTGTAGCAACCGGATGCACGTAACTGGCCTGTCCGGCTTCATCGATGACCTTCACCATAACGTCCCTGTGGCTGCATCGGTAGCGAACCCGGAAGGGCAAGACCACTGAAAGAGGGAAGGGGGTCTTTGCTGCCTTGCCTGCATGATGGATCCTCAGCACATGGCTCACCAGTTCTTCGTACTCCGACACAAGCAGAGCACTCAAGTCATCGGCCTCCTCACAGGAGAGGTCCGCAGCCACGGCCACAGGCGCCGTCACATAGCAGGATGTGGGGCCGTCAAACCCTCTGGCCAACCTTAAAGAGAGCAGACCAAGTCATGTGGTGTTAGCTTGAGCATCCCAGCTACCTGCAGGGAGTGACATGGCTGGCAGTAAAGGCCGGCTGCCCAAACGAAGTTCATTGTAAGGTCACTATGAACAAGGCCTCGGTTAAATGAATAAAAACACTGACTGGGTCGTACTGTCACAAATGGCCACATTACCAATTTTTGCAGCATCTCCAGTTATTTCATTTATTTTAAATTGCATTTTAATCATTTAACTATGTAATTTCTAAAATGTCTGTTTGTTGCGAAACAACGCAACCTGCATTTCCCTGCCCAGCTGCTAGTTGGCAGCAAAACTCAGCTAAAACAGATTGACATAACGGGATTAATTCTCTCACTCCCATAGAACCAAGGTGAGCTGTCAAATGGAAATGGCAGAAATATAAATGTCTCACAGACAGCGGTTTATAAGGAGCTCCTGAACAAAAACCAGTACACGGTTAATAATCTCCACAAAATCGTGACTACTTTTTCTTCCCTCCTATCCTCTCCTCTTCATTCCTCCCTGCCGCTGGCAATTTTGCCTTTTACTTAAGAGACAGAGTCATTTCAATTGCCGATGGGTTTCTGCCTCCTCCTCCATCCTCTCCAGGACTTCCAGCAGAGCCTCATTCTCTGCATTTCAACCTCTATTAGAAGGCACAGCTGCTCCCTCAGTCCCCTCCTTTCTCTTCCTTTACACACCATTTTCCTGCAACTTATTCCTTCTATCTCTCCCATCATCGATTCCACCATCTCCTCTGGTTGCTTCTATCTGCCTTTCAAACCTGCCTACACTTCTGTTAAAGACTAGACTGGAACTTCATTTCTCTTCCACCTTTTCTCTCAAGAACTCTGCAACATGCAGCCTGTCACCATGTCACCAAGCAGCTATCTGCTTCTCCTCACCCAGAACCATCTCCTTGCGAGTTATCAGCCTGGATTCCACCAAGGCTGCCCTCCCCCTCGGTGTCAGAAGCTCTCCAGGCAATTGGATGCCCTCTCCATCCTCAGAACTCATTTTCCCAGATTTGTCTGCAACATCTGGTTCTGGTTCTGTCAACTTATCACAATTTTAAAAATACTAAACAAAGAAAGACACAAACAAACAAAAGGACGAGTAAATAAATACTTATTATGAAAATATGCGTGAGTATAAGGTGTCCTTTAGGCAACGCTGATGGCTCTGTGGGGATGGGAATACTTTTGCAAGATAGCCCATGAGCAGCTGCTGCAATGTACGGCAGCATTGGGGGTACTGAGCTGTGAGTCTGCGCCTGTAATTCTCAATCTACCTGCTGCTTAAATTCTCGTTTCTTTGAGCCAAAAGAGTATCCGCTAGCTGAATAAATGTAAATCATTTTCTGTATCCTTTACCAAATCACTTAAAAAGATCTAAAAAAAAATGGACATAGTATTAAAGAATTAAGTAATGCTAATAGTAATATAGTGATAATAGTTCAGATAATAAACAAACTTCCAAAAACTTTTTCGGTAAAATGAGACGAAATGAGGAAGATGGGTGTGTGTCCCTCCTCTTCTACTGTGTGATGTGCACCAGGGCGCGTGGCTGTGTTCATTTTAACGTGCTTCATTCTGCTTTTACGCCTGGCAGAACCAAGGTGCCTTCGCTTAGCCTTGGCCTTTGTTAGATGGAAAATGTCAGGTGCGATGAGGGCAAATGGGAGAATTTTGGTCTGTGTAGAAAGTGGCAGAAAAAGAAGTGGGATGTGATGCTGGGGAGACCCTTTGGGAAGGGAGGAGCGCTGACACACAGTCATATCCAACTCGCAGTGGAGGTAAGATTAGAAGGTTGGGTGCTACACAAGACGCAGGATTATTTCCTCTGTCCTCAAGGCCATGGCAAGCGCTCTACTCACGCCACTGTGACCCAGCTCGTCCTTCTTCCTTTTGCTTTTAGAGGACTCTCCTCTGTCATCTCTGCCTCTGTCCCCTCCGCTTTTTTTGCCTTTGGCCCCACACTCACACAACCTTCTGCAATTTCCTGCCTTCCAGTGTCCACTGCTAGGCTGATGCGTGAGCCTCCCAAGCCAGGCACTGCAGCTTCTGAGGGGCACCGTCCCTCCACTTCCTGGTCATTTGGAGGTTCACTGGCTGAGCTTGTGTTCGCTGCAGGTTTTCCTAGGGCCTTGTGTGAGAGGAGTGTATATCTGCCCTCAACAGGAGCTTCACTCAGGGTGCACTGTTGCTCCTGAGCACAGGGAGACTCTGGAGGTCTCAGGATTTCAAGAGGAGAATCGCTGTCAGGCAGCTCAAGTGACTCCAGCTTGCATCTGATGTTGCGCAGAGTGGCCTCGACATGTTGGAGATCCAGAAGCACATCCAAAACCGTGTCCACGGCTGTTCTGGGACAAGATCCCGCCCTCAGGCTGTGGTCTAAACAAAGAAAACGAAAAAAAAAATGTGCTGAGTTTACGCTGGCGTGTCCACTGCGGCTCATTTCCTTCGCAGAGAAGAACAGAGACGCAACAGTGAGCAAGAGCGGTAATAGTTAAAGTGCACATTCAAAGACATGGGTGGAAGGAAAAGCAGGAGAGGACAGGAAACAAAACCCTCATGGATTTTTGGCTAAAATAAGCATCTCTGGCAGTCCAAAGCCCCCTGCCTCTGTTTGTCTTTCTGCACTGTGAAAAAGGAACAATTTCAGTGTTTAAAGATGATATTCGGAGCTTTGATATGGCTTCACTCTGTCTGCTCTTCAGTCAATCATGGTCGGACAGTGCAAACAGTTTCACACTTCAGCCTCACACTTCCTCTCATCAGAAAATATTTGTGTTTTGCAGTCATGAAATGGCTGTCAAATGTGGATCACGTGAACACTTCTGTATGTGAAAAGATGCAGTTTGCCTTGATTGTTCACATTCCCAGGTCCGGCTGACCTACCTGTCCCAAAGTGTTGACCTTGTCTGGCCAAGAAGGTCTCCAGGGTTAAGATTTTAGCTGAGACTTGGAATGAGTTCCTCCAGGATGCGATGTGCTCCAGGTGGTCCATGCTCAGCTGTGCACTCAGCCTCAGCAGCCTCCTCTGGAGCCTGAGGGCCTCATGCACCTGGTCATTCTCTGTCCCAGCGCACTGAAGGAGAGCTTCCAAACTGACGTTACACTCCTCGATCTGGCCGAGGAGGTGGATCGCTGTGCTGCCCGAAGCCTTGTGGTCTGCAGAAACATTCATATCTGTCGAAAGTCAACCGGGGAAGACAACCGACCCTGACCATGAGAATGTGTGCAGAACGTCAGTCGGCTTCTACAGCAGTACAAGCAGCGGCCAGAATTTTATTACCTGAGGAAGCCTGAGCACCCTGAGCAGCTGAGGAGCCCTGGCCAACATTTACTCCCATTCTGCTGTAAAGCGTTGCCACGGAGACTGGTGGGTTTGACTCTGGTCAAAAGCTCCTCTGCAGAGCAGGACCTATAAAAGAAGACAAATATGTCAGTCACTGAATAGAGCTTCCCACTGCCAGCAGACAGAGGACAAATTTCCCAGCAGCCATGTGACCCAGAACTGCATTGCTGTGAGAAGAAAATGAGCCAAAGGAGATACTTATCCCCACCTCCCCCTTTCTCCATGTGCACCGCTCCCAAAAGAAACCATTTCCAGCGCAGGTGGCAGGTGTATGCCTGTAGCTTCACGTGAATAAGCACTAGCACTGCTTTTGACCACATTCAGCTGCCTTTCTTTGTGGTCCTTTTCAGACCTCAGAGGGGTTTCTTTGTTTTCTCTTTAACTCTGATCTGAGTTCACAGTACAGAGCTGCTGTTGACCGCACCCCCCCCAACACTTTCGGAGGGTGGGGGAGGGCATCAAACAGAGCTAGCCTTGTTGTGACCTCTGTTAGCATGAATGTAAGCGGCAGTGGAAGGGTAAAGCTTGCATGTGCGACAAGATGTAGCCTGCCGGAGTGTAAAATGCCTGTTATTATTATTATTATTATTATTATTATTATTATTATTATTATTAGTAGTAGTAGTAGTAGTAGTAGTAGTAGTAGTAGTAGTATTAGTTACACTTGGGTTAAGTTAAGAATCATCTACTTAGGCTGGAAAATAAGGCAGATGTATAAATTAGTGTAAGTTGCTTAAAGTTGGAGACAAGTGTCAAGTAAATAAAAAAATGTAAAGGAAAACAATGTATTAAAATGAGAGTTGGTGTACAAGAGGCAGGAAGAGAAATTATAAGGTTGGGTTTTTGGGAGAGTGAGCATACATACACGCGCGCACACACACACACACACACACACACACACACACACAAAGCTGCATCTCCAAATGCTTTATTTATGGTTAAAGACCTGCCGACATGCAAAATCAGCATTTGCCACACAAGTTCAGCAGCTGCTATGATTTGTGTTTGAAACTTTGAAGCGTGTCTATGTGACAAAGGCAACATTTTTGTGTTTCTTAACCAAATAGCAGTGGCCTCGGAATGCTGTTCACAAACATGGTGGCCATCGAGGAGGCCTGGTTCTTCAGTTGGCCTTTAACATCAAAGCACTCGCACCCACACAAACACACAGCAGAAGTGAAACCTGAAAATGAAAAGTGGTAACTGCCTGAAGTGAGCTCATGCATGCAGGCAAACAAACATGCAAAAAATAATTTACTGCATTTACTGCCTCATACGATGCTATTTACTGACCCACAGAGCACGTCTGCTGCCTCCCACTCTGCGAGTTAAGGTTATGGTGCGACTCGAGCAGCAGAGCATCTCACCCTTGGACCAATCATCGGCTCTACTGTCGAGGTTCTTGGGTCCCAGGCGCCTGAGCATTTTAATTAACACGGCTTTAGTTAGGAGCTCAGGTGGGGCATCGTGCTGTCTTGGAAGGGGATCATAGGAATGCGCTGAGTGTAACGGATGAGCGTCTGCAGGGGACGCCGCCGGTGTACATAGGACATGGTCCGCTTTCATACCATTAACAACAACAACAACAAGACTACTACTACTACTACTACTACTACTACTAATAATAATAATAATAATACTAATAATGATAATGCCCTGGGGTGGCATAGTCACACTATAGGCACTTACTCAATCCAGCATAACTTACAGTAAGAGATGATCACCTGTACAGTGGTTTACACATTTATATAAACAGGGTATTCTTACCACGTGCATCCTGGATAAGAGCCTTAATTAAAGGGGCTAGAGCAGGGGTGGGACTCAAACCAACAACCTCCAGACTGCAAGAACACAGAACTGCTCTGGAAAATTTTTAAAAAAAAATCATTAAAACATTCATTAAAGTGTTGAGGGGCTTCTTGTCTCTTTACTTGCTGTACGGTAAATTGTGCTATACACACTTTGGGAGATTTGTAGCACAGTGCCGCCCTGTGGAAAAACAGACACATATCGCACATTCAGGAGTGCAGAGACATGCATTCAACTGGCGTGTGTGTGTTTCTGTATCTCAGTTCAGTTAACACAGGATGGGGGGGGGGGGCGCAATAAACACCCGATATCCCCCCTCCACACACAGAGATTTAAGTGGCGACTCGAATGCTGAATAAGAAGATTTTTGACAAGTTTTGCCTCAACAGACACAAAATTTGAACGTATTTTTGACCACAAAACGTCCATTGCCTTTTATTTCACGCAGTAAATTTTAACTCCAAACACCCACCACCATTTACCCATTTAATTCCCCCAGTGGTCTTGCAGCCGTTAAAGTGCACAAACTCGCAACAAAACCAAACTCAAGCAGACTCACGCATTTATTTCACCACTGCCCCACCTATCTTCACCTTATTGTTTTCATAACCCTTTTGTACTTTGTAACTCCTTTCCATCTGTTACGCTGTCTACATTTACTATGTGCGTCTATAACTACTATTTAGATTTTGTTTAATCTTCTCCTTTATCTTTCGGCTGCTCCCGTTAGGGGTCGCCACAGCGGATCAATTGTTTCCACTTCTTCCTGTCCTCTGCATCTCTCTCTGTCACCCCCACCACTTGCATGTCCTCCTTCACCACATCCATAAATCTCCTCTTAGGCCTTCCTCTCTTCCTCTTGCCTTGCTCCATCCCTAGCATCCTTCTCCCGATATATCCAGCATCTCTCCTCTGCACATGTCCAAACCAACGCAATCTCACCTCTCTGACTTTGTCTCCAAACCGTCTAACCTGTGCTGCCCCTCTAATATACTCATTCCTAATCCTGTCCATCTGCGTCACACCCAATGCAAATCTTAACATTTTTAACTCTGCCACCTTTTGCTCTTTGTCTTTTGCTCAGTGCCACCATCTCCAACCCATAAAGCATAGCTGGTCTCACTACCATCTTGTAGACCTTCCCTTTCACTCTTGCTGGTATCCTTCTGTCACATTTAAATTTCCGTAATGACACCAAACATCCACTGCAACAGCATGAGAAAAATGACTGTTACTAATACTATTACTAATACGATAATTATTAGTAGTGGTATGAGCAACAGCTATTATTATTATTATTAATATTATTATTATTATTATTCGCTGGAGTTGCCATGGGGACAATAGAGCCACCTAGTGGCCGTACGGTGTTTAAGCGGCGCCCGAAAGGAAGGACCGTGGTACGTCAGGGTAAAAGCTCGTGTGTTTATTGCCTGAAGGTTCAAGGTGTGCAAGTGTGTGAGCGCATTCCTGTGTGCGCGCTGCCGGCCGTCATGCCACGGCACGCTGGGGAAACGCACACACGGTCGAAACTGTGAGATTTACAGCCGCTCCGTGCATTCTTGACATTCACGCCCCGCGCCGCTGCGTGTGTTTCCCCTTCCCCCTTGGCTCCTTATTATAAGACGGCCAAGAGAGCGAAGGAGGGGCTGCCGCTACGCCGTCGCTACGCCGTCGCTGGCTGTGATCGCGCGCGAGGTCCAGGGTCCGAGGCGCCGCGCGTGGGCGGTGCGCGTGAGCTCGGGCCTGAGAGCAGGCGGGGTCGCCGAGCCCGAGCCGCGGTGCCACAGCACAGCAGAGGAGCGGTTCGGCTTCGGTTCGGCTCAGTTCGGGGGCGCGCACACGGAGCGATGACCCCCCTCCCCTCCCCTCCCCGCCCAGAACTCCAGGTAAGACGATCGCGCGGGGGCGTTGTTGGGGCGACACCGGTGGTGGCCATTTGGCTCCGAGTTTCAGAGTTTCTGCGCTTTCGTGTCGGATCGCTCGTCGCCGTTTTACTCTGTTTTTACTGCAGTCGGACTGGGCTGGGCGTGGTGCTCCTGCTGCTCTTGAGTTGCACTTCAGGATGTCGAGCAGGAAGAGCAACGCAGTGAAGCCCAAAGCGACCTTTCAATAAGCTGAGTCAACAAGTGTTAGTGAGATGGAGGTCGAGCCTAGAGCCGAGCCCGTGTCCATGTGAGAGCAGAACTCACCTCGAACAAAAGTCAAAATTAGGCACCGGTCGTGAGGATGTGTTGTTTGAGAGCAGAAATAAGTCCAAGGGCAGGTGGGAGAGCTGAAGGCGCCATGTCCAGCGCGGTGCGGTTCTGGTACAACGGCACCGAGGTGCCGCTCCGCTCCTCGCTGAGCCCGAGCTCTTCTGCCAGCGTTTCCCGATGTCTGATAAATGTGGGGGCAAGATGCTGCCGCCGCCACCGCCGCTGCAGGCCTCGTCCCTGCTCGCTGACCTGCGTCAACTGTCCCCTACATTCAGCCATATATAAAGTGAAGGTCTTTATTTGGTGACCTCTGTGCCACTTGGACCTGAGTGACGCTCGGTTGTAAGAAGCCACTGTGAACGTCCGTGTTTCCAGCAACAAATTCCATTTGTCAAAATTTTTTCTTTAAGATTTCTAAACGCATAAAAATCCTTGTGTTAACCAGAATCGACCGGTTAAGCGAACCGCTCCGAAGGCCCTCTTTGCAGACCTTCTTGTGGATCGCAGTGGCGCCGTGGGTCACAGGGTCATGCTGTCTCATGACCTCTGGCTGTCAGGAATCGCTGGCTGCTGATAAGTAAGTGCGGCTGTTCTGACACAGCGGAGTCGCACTGGGCTCTTCTGTAAGTTTTTACCGTGAATTCACTAAAGCTCTTTTTCTCAGTCATGGCTGTTGAGACGTTCACTGAAAGGCTACACCATATTTTAAGAAGTTCAGAACATGCAGCAGAAATGCTTGTCTTTGCACTTCTATGTGTGTGTATGTAGCTGTGGTAATGTGAGGAGAAAGTACATGCCGTTTTAGTTTTGTGGTTGTACATATGCTAACATTATTTTATTGCACAGTTACATTACATTTCTATTATTATAACAAATTGTTAGCAGCGATTTAGTCCACATCGAGGTCGATTAGTGAGAGCTATAACATCCTGCCACAAATAATGGAACATTTTCAAATAATAAATGTGAAATTACTTTTTGCACAAAAAAGTGCAGAAGCCACAAGTAGCCACAACCAGATTCAGTAGTTTATAGAAGTGTGCCCCCCCCCACCCCCAACTGCACTAATTTTGTCACTGTTTAGTGTACGTTATCTCTGTAAGCATCAGCTGTTTGGAGGATCTGCCCCGCTCCTCCTCACAAATCTGGTGCACTTAGGACCACTGCCCTGTTTGCACGATCCAGAACTGAAAGAGGGTGTGCTTTCTTTTTCACATCACCAATTGCCATGAAAGCTGTGTAGCTGGGGAACTTCAAATGCATTTCTTGCAAATGACAATGGAAAACGTGCATGGGGCCTCATCTTGATGTAGTAAACAATTCCTTACAAACCCCAGTGGTATAGTAAAGCCTCACAATAACACGGTAAGTGGGGTCCAAAAAATTCAACTGTGCACAATGCAGGGTCACCTTAGTTGTTAATGAAAAATAATATTTTTAGTCAGTCTTCTGGTTTGTGGGTGGAAAAATAGTAAAAAAAAAAAACAGTTTCATTTACTAGAGGTGTAAAAAAATGGCTCAACTATTACAGACAAAATGTGCACATGACAAATATAGTAAGTACTGAAAAATAATCACCCTGCAGCAACCTTCTGTCAATGGCTTGGGAGGCCAGACTGTGGAGTCCTTGCCACTGTTTTTCCATCACTCTCAGAGTGCAACAACATGCCCGCACCAAAGCTCTCGACTGCAGTGAACACAGAGGGTCAGCAATCTGGCTATGACTTCCCAGAACGGTTAGACATGACTGTTTACAAATGTGCAACAGCAGTGCATCATGGGAGGGCCACGGCTCCCCTGTCACCCGTACAGCGCTAACAGTAGTGATGGAGACTTTAAACAAACCGTACGTCGTCTTCAGTAAATTCTGCGTGTTTGTTACCGTCTGAAGAAGATGCTGGTGATGGGAAAGGGAGCAGGATGACGGGAGCCGATCGGCAGCCGTGTTACATCCAAATTTTTCTTGTCGCGGGGCGAAGTATTACAAGGTTTCACTGTGAGGTAAAGCTGTTTTAAATCAAACAAATTCAAAAGCTGTTTAGCATTGTTGCAACATGCCCTAAAAGTCTATTTTTAGATGTGCTTTTTGTGCTGATATCTCGGTCCAGAATGGAACGAAACAAACCGCACATGAGCAGACTGCAGTTTAACATGCTAAACTGGGCGAACGTCTGTATGAATGCTGATGCTATATGAACTGACTATACATGGTGCGGGATCTGGTGTGTTTGGTGTCTTGCTGAGAAGGTGGTGACATTTAGTTATCTTACATACCGGGGCTGTTGGAGCCAAAGTCGCGATTATAACACTTGGGTGTGAATGGAGCATCGGTTTCAAACTGCAGACGCACATTTGGTCTCTGTCGAGCTTTGCAGGGCTGAAATCTGTTTTTGCTGCCTTTTCACTCGCCTTACTCTACAAACCTGACAGAACAAACAAAGTCGCCTTGAAGCTGTGCACACCAGGGGTGTGGAAAACTCTAGCCTTAGGCTCACACACTTCCAGAGTTTTCCTTGAAGTCCCTCCTGGCGAATTCCTGCATAATGGTGTGACACAGGGCTGGCACTCCTCTGTGTCGTCAGGCGAAGGTGTGCTTGACAGAAAGTGACGCTGTACTTTGCCCCCAGGGGAGGAGTGTGTTTGAGTCACGGCTGCGCTCCATCAGAAGGGCTTTGCAGTGCGCTTCCTGGCAACTTGCGTGGTTCTTTTCACGTCACCACCGTGTGCACCTCAAGGGCTGAGAGAAGAACGCTGCTCCCAGGTGATTTACATATTCCTTTGGCCAGAAGATGCTGGCTTATGCTCTTATGTTCAATTAATTTATACAGCCGGAAACGGGTTTGAATGGACCGGTGGACTCCCTTTATCTTCAGCCACTCACGGGCCGACTGAGCGTGTTGTTTTGCTGCCGCACTCGATTGTCCTGAAGTGTGGATTAGCACATTTTACACCAGAAAGAATGTCTGCAAGGGACGAGTGTTTTGTGTCTGCTCTGTCTTTGCTGGGTTGCAATAAGCAGAATTTCTGATATTTTTACAGCTAAATGTCCATTTTGAACTGTGCAGTCAGTGGCAGGGAGTAATTTAAAGGCTGTTTCCTCTGCGGGTTAACTCATGGAGTTTTATCAGAACAGTTCTGTCACAGATGATGCCCAACCCTCCTTTTGCTTTGAGAACCTACAGATGGAGCTTCTCCTCAAGCAGCAGTTTTTCTGCTTGCACAGAAGTGCAGGACACTGAGCTGTTTTGACTTGTTGATCAACTCAAACCAGCTGCTGAGAACTGATGACAAAAGCAAGTTTGGAGCTACAGGAGCCAAGGGAATTGCTGTAAAGTAGATGTCCATCCAGCGGAGCTGTGAACTTTGTGGGCACCCAGCTGACCGTGCCACCTCTTCCTCCTCCTCCTTGTCTGTGACATGCATTTCTCACAGGTGCTCTGGAAGTGTCTCACTGGGAACTCATTTTGTTTCATAATTTCTGAGCATCACTGAGGTCAATACAGGAGACTGCTGCTTTCCAGGTGGCATGGAGACCTGGCTATCCATCCATCCATCTATCCATACATCCATCCATCATTTTAGCAGCTCTGTGCGGGTTCCACATGCCTCCGTTTCCGCTTCACATGTAGCCAATGACTCAGCATCTCCTGTGCAGCAGGCCGGGGCTGAATCAAGTCGAGAAATTGCTCAGAATAAGAGCAGTTCTGTGGAATCAAGAAATTGAGAGTTATGAGTCAGGTCAAGATTTCATGATGGCACAGTGCAGGCCTCTGCCTGAACCGGCATTGCTCATAGACGCGTCCATTCTTGTTTGGTGAATAATGCGACTCATTTCACCACTACAACAAAATGCTTTAAGGTAGAGGAAACGGAACGGTTTTGCTTTTAGTTGTACCAGCTTATTGTGGAGCCTTTCTGCATCAGAGACGACGCAGATTTGGAGGGGATTCAGAACTTGGCGTTTATTATTTTACTGTTGCATTGACAAGTCAGATGGATAAGCAGAATAATGTGCTTTATGTCAAATATCCTGGCTGAAAGTGTTGGCCAAGCAACGGCAGGATAATATAGTGCAGGAGTGGCGGTTATAAATCCTTCCTGGCAGGATTAACGCACTGCAAATATGTCAGAAAAATGGGCCCGTTTAGAAAATAGATCAGTTTTGCTTTGTTTCATCCGTAGGAGTTTGGAAAAATGTGTCTATAGGTACAATGCCTTGCAGAAGTATTGATACCCCTGAAAACTGTTGCCTGAGTAACATTTTATGCTTACACGTATTTTTCCAATCAGCATTTTTACTGTGAGCAATAACTGTCAAAATAAGTTATTGTGTGCAGATCCTGAAATGAAAACCTGAAATCTGGTGCTTGAAAACATTTTAGAACTTCTGAGCTCTGGGAACTCTAGGTATACACAGATGACAAACTGCTGCCTAACCAGGATACCATTGCCTCTTAATTGGGCAAAATTGAGCTCTACCTGTGAACCATTAAAGCAATGGCCGCAGTTGTTTTAAGGGCCATGGGGGAGGTTGTGTGCATGAAGGACAGGTGTGAGATTGAAGCTTAAGGAATGGATGGTGAAAATCTGTAAATGCTGGGGGTGCACGCACAATAATTTGCAAGTACATGGATGCTTTGATTTTAGAGGCCTTTACTGGAACGCAGCAGCACAATGCAGGCCTCTGTTGCCTCTCATTTGTTTGGGTGCTGCAGGAAGAATGTGTTTCTGTTTTCTCACACTGCTTGGAGAAAAATTTCCTTGCTTAAAGGTTTTTCAGTTCATCCAGAACATGCAAATGAGTGTATGAACCCACCTGGATGCTGCTCACTAGCAGTGTATTATGGCAGCAGGTACTATTGGGTTTCTAAGGCCTTTGCCTTAGAAGAGCAGTAGTGGGAAGTTTTGTGCACTTGTGATGGTGATGTTTGTGTATGTTTACATGGAAGAAAGGTGTCTGGATCCCATGTCCTGCTCCTGTACCTCAGAGTAAGCACCTTATTCAGAATTGCTTTGGTAAAAGCTACTCTATTTTATACTATTTTACAGTAAGTAACTTAACAGTTTAAGCTGTTTTCTAGGAAAGCATCAACTAAATGAGTGAGTAAAAGTGCTGCAGGGCTGCGATGGATGCAGGCAAATCAGACTGTAAATCTTTTCAAAGCCTTGGAGGTGTGAGCAGCAGTTTGAGAGTAATGGGAAGTAGGAAAGCTAGGAAATTCAGGGAATACACAAAAGAAAAATAGCAGTAGAAGTGGTTCTGGTGCCCATGTTTTTTTTTTTTTTTTTTTTTTTTTTTTTTAAATTTTTTTTATTTATTTATTTTTTTCTCAGAAATAACTTACTTTCTCCTTAATAAAACTGAACATATGGTACATTCACTGTCTCTTCTCTGACTCTCTGCCTTGACTGACATTTGTCCTCAGAATGGATTTGGATGTGTGCACCTGTGCCTACGCTGATAACATTTGACTGTAATACCAGGGAGTCACTGAAACGTGTGTAGTGAAGAGTGTCCACATCTTTATGGTTGGCATGTGTTTTGTCCTTGGTCAGCTCGGTTTCTGCATACGAACGCCTGAGTTTTCTTTTTTCTTCACAAGCTGATTAACACCTCTGTGAGGAACTGAAACCATTAAAAACTGGCAAAGTACCACTTGCATCCTAAGTGTTGCCTTTTGGAGAAGGTGTCTCAGTTTGTGGTGGTAGAAGGACCCGGTGCTCCTAAGTCAAAGAGCCAGAGGTACACACTGTGAAAGGGGAAGTGGTGGTCTGGTGCTAATAGACAAATGCCTGCTTTATTTATAAACTTGACATTTTCATGAGCTGTGGTGTATTTTCTAGACCAATGTGCAAGATGCAGTGGTTGTGAAAATTTTAAATGCAAATGTTAACGTTACACTACAAGCTCCCTTTTGAATGCTTGGTTAGATCCTTGGACTTGTGTCATTGTTTAACCATTTAATTAATTTCTGTGCCTTAGATCTTGAAATAAAAGGGTTTATTTCGTATTCTGGTCAGGAGTGCTAGAGGTACCTGGGGTGTCTTTCGGGAGGGAAAGCCCCAGATTCCATCTAACTTATTTCTCCCGATGTTTAACTTTCAGGCAGCGTATACTGTTGACACCCCCCCCCACAACTGTGGCTTAAGTTATGTTTTTGTCATTTCTGCTACTGCAGACGTGCTCAGCGCAAGCTCTCCAGAGGTATGAAGTGGCCCACCTGCTCGTATTGGTGATGTAGCGGTTCCGGCTGGTGTGAGCATGTCGGCACACGTGGAGAATAGCGAGGAGATCTCCACCTGGCTGGCCAGCCTGCACCTCAGTCAGTATGCAGGCTGCTTTGCTCGGGCGGGTCTGCAACGGCTGTCCGACTGCGCATCTCTGGATGATCGCCGGCTGCTGGAGATGCAGGTGCTCCCTACAGGCCACCGCCGGCGGATTTTGTGCAGTCTGCAGGCCTGTGGCGAGAGCAGGGCTGCCACCGGAAACTATGGGACCTTCCCCAGAGGCGGAAAATGGGGAGGCCGCTTCTATTTGCGGCAAGCCAGCAGTGAGCACCAGGATTCGGGAGGGAGGCAGCCCTTACCTGCAGGTGGAGGACTACCGGTACGGCCAAAAGCAAGGCTGGCTTCTCCACAGCCCTCCTCCAACAGCAGTGGAAACTACCAGCCCAGCTTTTCCTCCTCCGAGCTCATTTCGGAGCACACTGCGACCTCCCCCTCTGTGGAGTTCCAGGGGACAATGGTGCTTAATGAAATCTACGAGGGGGAGGTGAACAACGAGACCGTGAGCTGCATACGGCCCACGCAGTCCTATAGACTGAGGCATCGCCCTGTCCCCGAGATCCCAGAAAGAACTGTGATTCCCAGCTTGGAAAGGTAGGCAACTGAGTTTGTGACTTTGTACTCTTACATTACATTACTTTGTACCAGACTCTTACATCCACAGTGTAGGAAGGAGCGCTACCGCAGGTCATTCTTACCAGCAGTTGTCAGACTGCACAACGCTGTCTAACTGGTTAACTTATTTATAACTTATTTATGTATATAGGTTTTTTTGTGTTCATCGATTACTAGACCTTCTTACTACCTTACTTGTTCGTCTCCTATATTCCCTTTGTCATAAGAGCTCTGTAACACCTAAATTTCTCATTCGTGGGATAATAAAGGTTTATTCTATTCTATTCTACTGCTAACTAAGTGTGACTATTCAAAAGGTGGACATCTTGCTCCAGGCTATACTTTAATAATAATAATAATAAGAAGAAGAATAGTAATCATAATAAAATGTAGTCGAAAATCCCCACCCCATTCTATTGTCCATCCTCCAGAACACATCATGATCTTTGTCATGTAGTAATAGGGCAGGAACGTGAGTCCTACCACTAAATTCAAGTGTTCCTGTACTCAGTGTCTCACCTCACTGTCCATTACCATAAGTGTCACATGGTAGTTCTGAGGCTAATCGAAGTGCCCGAGCTACGGCAAGTGATGATGCTGGAAATGAAATCTAAAGCTTGTACACATGACTGCTGTTCCCATCGGCTTCTAATCTGTTTTGTGAAAAGGTCAGAATGGGGAAATTCATGTTTGGCAAGAGACACAGATTGTTCCCCCCTCTTCTTGCTGACCCTGAGATGTAATCCTGCAGTGCTGTTTGTGCAAAATGGCATTTGCTTTGCTGAGGGGTCTCTCTGCATCAGAGCTTCACTCAGGGGGGCTTCACCTTTGGCTCTGGGGATCTGTATGATAGCAGGGAGGTGGCGATAACTGTACCAAGGCTTGTTTCTCCCCCAGGAGTCCCAAGCTGAAAAAATGCCCCCTGCAGTGTCCCACGGCAAGCAGCAATTCTGCTCCAGCAAATGTCCAAGAGAAGGGTACGTGGCCCATCTGATCCCACTCTGATTCCTATCTCCCTGCACTTTTTTTACAGCAAATTTTTCTGGTTTCAGTAGGTTGATTGGAAGCCGGCTGTCCTTGACCCCCCACACTCCTTGTGTTTGAATGTCTGGATGTTATAAGTGATCCCTGCTGCTCCAACCTGCTGTGATCATGACAGCCCATCTAAGGCAGTAGGCCTGTATGAGCAGCAGGGTCCTTGCTGCACTAAAGCCACAGTTTGCACTGACTTTGTCCTGGTGAACAGTGTCTGTTTTGGTAGAACCTCCTGATGTTTTTATCCTGCTTCATTTGGGCATTTGGTAGTCCTGGCATGTCACAGACTGGATTTGACGTAGGTTTGATCCCTATTTAGGTTATGCAGAGTTTCTAGCTTTCCCCTCATTTGTGTGGGTTTCCTCTGGATGCTCTGGCTCCCAAAGACATGCATTTCAGGTGCAGTGGTGACTCTGAATGGCTAGCCGTGTGAGTGAACGTGTGTTCATTTACTCTGCTCTGTGGAGGAGTCAGCTAAAGAGTGTGTGTGTGTGTGTGTGTGTGTGTGTGTGTGTGTGTGTGTGTGTGTGTGTGAGAGAGAGGGAGAGCATAGAACAGACCCACAGCATTAGGGCCTAAACAGACACCATGTTACTTAACAAGGTATAGCAGTGGAGGAGGGGCCCTTAAAGGTTAGAATCTGATGTGAAAGAGGTTTTAAGTCAGATCAGCTTCTGTGAGTGTGTCAGTGCTGCTCAGGTATTGCCCACACCCTGGCTGCCTGTGTCGCAAGTACAGAAAAGTGATGAGCAAAATACTGTGTGACTTTCCTCTTATTGCGCTTCCATCTGTTTGGACCCTTGTCCCATCAGTGCCTTTAAGCATGTGGGCACTGCCAACCCAACAGCGGAAAGCAGTTTGTGGAATTTTACTACCGTCTAGTTTCACCTGCGTATTTGCCTTTTTTGCCTTGATGGTAATGAATGCTAAGAGTTTAATGAAACCATATGCTAGTTTTGACCTTTGAGCAAAGTGGGTGTAAGCGCTGAGTTGGTGTCAGCATTAGGGACCTGAGTCTGTACCCAGTGGGACTGTTGCTGGCAGTCGGTCCGGGATGGGTCCTAATTGTGATGTCTTCTGTGTGCTTCGCAGCTCCGCTCATTTGTCCCTATGGAGAAACGTTTCTCTACAACAGTACAGGGAGTGAATCGGTAAGTGGACAAATCTGTGTTGTCCTTGTGTTCAGATATCCACAAGAAGCCATGATGTGAGGATGCTGGAAACTGTCAGAAGGTGATGTGCGGATACGTACTTTTTTTTTTTTTTTAAACGTAATTCCCCAAATAATATGGACCATTTAGTGAAATATTGAGTATTTCTTCGCCAGGTACATCCTCCAGGTGTGAAATGGTTGGATGTGAATCTTTAATGGGATTGGAGGATCTTGAGTTATTCTTTTGCTTATTCCAGACTTCAGCCCAAATTTAGGGCTACAAAACATGGCATCCAAGGCATAGAAATGCAGCTGCTGATGTCGTATTGCTCAGACATGTCTGTGCGCCTGTGTACCCAATTAATTTGGCCTCCTTGTTCTGCTTGCTTTTCACCAGGACCTATCAGATGTGAAAGAGTTGTCCAAAAATGAAATTAAGAAAAGGACAAAACATCTGTGGTAACTTAAGCTGTTTTTTTTTCCTCCTTGTCTTTTAGCAGAACTTGTTCATTTACACCTCACATTGTACAATCAGTGACGGATCAGTAGCACTTCTGCTTTCGTGATGGTGATGCTGCGCCAAAATAGTGGTGAGATTAGAAGTAATAGAAAAATGGTAGGAAGAATGAGTGCATCGAATGGGCAAATGGCACTTTGTCTTGTTTGTGACTATGCTGATTATGGCGAAAGCTCTTGGAAAGGCATCTCTCACTGTTGGTGCACCATGCATTTTGCTGTCAGAGAACCAGCCTGCTGATTTAAAACTTGGTACAACTTCACAGGAAAGAAGTTGAGCTGTGGAACGGCGTCCTCTATTCTCGGGTCCAAGCAAACAACCAAGAACCGGAAAGAGAGGACCAGAAAGCTCTCTCAGATGGCGAGTACTCAACAGTGGAGACGTGCTCAGCCCTCCTGCAACCAAGAGGCTCGATGCCCTGCAAGATTTCCCAAATCGTGCCAGATTGCTTCAACCAGGTGCAGCATCCGACTGCAGGTCCCTTTTACCAGACGCTGCCCACCCATGTGGACCAGGACATCTCCCCCTACGCCTGTTACTACAGTGGCCCCAAAGTTTTCTTCAAGATGGGTTGGCTGGACAAGCTGTCCCCCCAGGGGTAATGACGCCCTTCCTTTTGCTCACCTCTGCTTGATTCGCTTCTGTTGAACTAAACTCAGTTTAAGTTTACATAGTGCTCTTTTCACCAGGGTAGCTCAAGGCACTGAACAAAGGTTCAAGAGATGGGCAGTAGTAAAGATAAAGACTGAATAAAAAATGGTCCTTTGTTTAGGCAACAGAAGTGGTTAGCTGTGAAGATATGACAGCTGGCAACTGAGGAAAGGAAAATGACAACACTTTCCTATAGCAAAAGGAAGGAGAAAGATAAACCTCTGGGGTTCAAGTACCAATAGCTGCCCCCCTCTCCTAGACACTTTTCTGTGGTGACATGGATCCCATGTGAAAATGTCCAATATTTCCATCATCATAAAACTGAAGACTGTGGGCACTGTTTTTAATGTCCAAGCCAACAGTTACTCATTTCTTATTTCTAGGTTTTCAAGGGCTCCTGACCCCAGAAACCAGTGCTAACTGCTAACTCATCTCTCTGCTGGTTCATTGCAGCCAGCTTTCACATTGAAATGCCATCACCATTAAGATAAATTAAATTTTGCTAACCCCCCACTGCTTATTTAAAGCCTTCCGGTAAGGCCAATGCTCTACAACCAGCTTTGACACCTCTGTGTTGAAAGCACTAAAAATTATTTCTGTATCACTGAGGTTTATCTGAAAGCTTGCAGCTGTGCTAGCAGAAGGCTACGCTACTGCCCCAGTATTTTCCCTTGCAAGATAATGGAGGGGAAGTTTATAGCTAGGACACTAAAAAGTGTCATAACTGGCAAGAAGCTTTGAGCAAAGAGCCAATGGAGACACATTTGAAAAATGTACTCTTATACCTTGTAATGTGGTGGAGGATTCACTTCTTTCTTTCTACCCCGATGTGTATTTTTATGTATGTTTTGCTCTCAGAATGAGGCCAGCCTTTTGGGGTGACATCTGTATTACTTGACTGTCACGTTGGCTTTAATGTAATTGGTGAAAAACAAGCAGATTGTTGTACATAGGATCACTAATAGGAGGAGGAAGATTTGTGTCAAACAAAGGTTCCCAGTTCAAGTCTCTTTGTTATATTTAACAGCTGACTTGTGTAACTGACTCATGTATCAGTGGATGTAATGTGTGATGTTAAAAGGTGTGAATGGGTTCAAAGGCAAAAAAAAAAAAAGACAGCTCATGTTTGGTTTTTGATCTGGCTGTGATGTGTTTGAGATGCGGACAGTTACCTCATCTTCAGATGATGAGAGACTTAGATGCTCCCTGCATGGAGGACCACTTAACCTGGGGCAATGATCTCATTCCACCTGTCGTCAGTTTGTGTGCTGAGTAAGATGGCGATTATGGGAAGGGGTGACCTTGTCCAGTCAGCGCTGTCCCCTTGGCTGAAACCGAATTTAACAGTGCAATCTGCTAAGCCGGTGCCCCGATTCCAGTTATATCGGTTAGCTCCCCTCCTGGCTGATTTATCAAAGCAGTTCGGGCTGAGAACTGTGGTTTGTCCAGCAGTCTCAGCTATAGATGCACATTTGGTGGAAATTAAAACATCACCACCTTTTACATTTGTTCTCATTTAAACAAAAAATGAATAAAATACTGCTTTTGTCAGGGTTATGTTTTGTATGTGGTATCACTGGCTTTACAAGGTACTGAATGTATTTGAATGCTTTTAATCCTTTTGTTTCACCTTTATTTGGAGGTTGATACTGTAAACATTAATGTAGAGTAAAGAAAGTATCGGAGACCTTTTTTTGTACAGTAGAAACCTTTCAGGTTGCACTAATTATGGGAACGCTATTTTTCAGGAATTGTGTGTATCAGAAGAGATGGGTGAAGTTTGATGGAGAAAACATCAGCTATTACAATAATGACAAGGTAACCGAACACACACACAGATCGGCATACTCAGAGACACACAACTATCCTTGGTGCTATGGAAGATGCGCAAGGCTGTGCCTCCTTTTCTTCATTTGTGTAACCTTTTGACTTTGCTTAGTGTGACAGATTAAGACATCTGCAGTCTCATGTGAAGGTCAGTCAGCTTTCTGAAAACCATGAGACCTCATTTGTGCCATTTGCTCCAGTGTACTTTTCTGCTCTTTAAATCATTACTAGCAAAAAGTTGGCAAAACAGATTCATAAAGAGACCCGATGCCACACGCAATGTACATTTCTGAAGACATCTGGGCAAATGTTGCTGAAGCCTGCCAGTCTGGACTCTGAGGCCCTAAACCCTGATTAGATCATGGTCAATTGTGGTGAATTTACCTCACCGAGTGTCCGCCTTACCATCTATAGCCGAGGAAGGCGTAAAATGGTCTTGAACAATGGGAACCGTTTACATCTGACTCTACGTTTCAGCATCAAGGAAACAACATAAAAACAGGCAATTGCTTTTCCATTCAGACTTCCGGCACTGACAAAAAGGTCTGATGAATTGTAACGTGGGAAAAGCTGCCAAAACAGAAAAGTTAGAAACGTAAATGAGTGCAAATACACACCCACGCTCAGAAAACCTTCACGCAGGAGCGCAGAGAAGCACATTTTGAGGCGTTGGGCGTTTTTGTCACGTCCGATGCATGTGCACACTTTATACATAACCGCTCGGCAACTTTTTTTTTGGGGGGGGGGGACGCGATAAAGGAAGTCATCATTAGTGTTTTACAAAGCAGTCTGCTCAGGGACAAGGGCACTGTGTCCTGCTTTGGGGGTTGTCGGCAGCCCGGCAGACCCCCAGCGGGTGAGGACCAGGTGTGGCGGCACTCCCTGCCCCGCTGCTGTCAGCACAGCCAGCCGCAGTCTTGCCCCCCCAGGCGTGAAGTGGCAAATTATGGTTCCCTGCTGCAGCTTCCTTAACAGCAGAACTCGGTGGCCCCACAGCGCATACAAGGAAGGAGGCCCTAAACCTCGCAACTGTCCTTGTTTCTCCATCTCCTTCTGTCTTCTTCCAGCTCTTAATTTCTCTCTCTTCACTCATTTTACATCTCAGCCTCTGCGCTCTCCTGTTTTATCGCCACATTCTTATTCGTCCCTCCTTCCTCTCACTCCTGTCTCCTCTCTGGCTCCCTTTCTCCTGCTGTAGCTCATCTCCTCTCCTGCCGCGGAGTGTGACAGCAGCTGGGGCAGCTTGACATGAAGATGTGCTCGCAGTCATTTAAGAGACTTTCCTTTCTGCTCCCGCTGCTCGTGCTCATCTCTCCGTAGAGGCCGACGCGTTAAGCATGTCGTCATGAAGCAGGATTTAGCAGAGGTCAGCTCTGTAGTGTAGAAGAACCCTGGTGGTGCTGGTGTTCCATGGCGAAGTAGACAGGTGGAGGAGAGCATGATGAAGGCCTCACCCTGGAAGAGTAATAGTGAGTGTTTCCTACAGTCGTTGCCCCGTGCGAGCGACAGCAGCGCATTGAAACCCAGTTGCTTCGCCGGGTGAAACCGTCAATAGCGTAATCCTACTTGGACCAACGTATGTGCAAAGCAAATTTGAAGGTTTCTGTCAAATGTGTCAAGGAATATTTTATTTCTGATGGGAATCTTGATTATCGTGGACATGCGCCAGCCGGAGTTGTGGCCTTTGTCGGACCGGGGGAGGAGACCACGTTGTGACCTCCCAGGGCAGCGCTTCTCCTTGCCGTGGCGCCGGACAACGCGCCTTTGGGTGTTGGGTGAGCGCCCACGCCTGGCTCATTAATCACTCGCTAATAGAATGCCACCTTTTCCACCTTGCTGTATGGGAACGGATGGAATCGTGCACTGAACCAAGGTCAGGATTCTTCTGCGCAGTGCTGGTGTTCCGAAAGGGCTTACAGGATGGAGGAGAGCTCCTTTTTCCTATCTCCGTATTTCCGTCTTTCTCTGCCCGTCTACATCATATGTATGGCAGTCCCTCAATTTACGAATATCGCGTGTTCCTGGAAAACCTTTTGTTAGCCCAAAATCCACAAACTAGAAAGTTTCATCTCATTAATATCAGTGGCAGTTATGTCTAAGGGATGCAAAGACCTGCAAGAGATGACAAAAACTTTATCTCTACCAGCGTCACCAGACCTGTAACCTCGTAGTACTACTGCACAGCTTTGGACCGATTGTACCGTAGCAGACTGAACTGGATCTCAGTGGTCCCGTGACCGCACCGTATCCCAAGTCAAAGTGGACCTGGCATAAGCGGTACCCTCCCACCAACCGTACTGAACACATGGACGTGAAACAGCCTCGCTGTCTCCAAGTCCAGGTTGAAGCCCTGCCGCATCCATCTTGCCTGCTGACAGCTGTCAGGCCAGTGAAGCAGTCTGCTCTGCTCTGCGTGGGAGTCATACAGCATCCCAGCGCTCCATTTGCGAAGCGCACAGAGCGTCCTGTCCAACCTCGAAGCAGGCCTGGGTTACCATGTTGTACTTGCGTGTATTAATGTACAAAGCAGTGGAGTAAAGCCTCCTGCTGCAGGGGTCTTAGTGCTTATCAGGCAGGTCGAGACCATGTTCCGCTGTCGGTTTAGTCGGTGTTCTCCCTCCCTCTCCCCGCCTCTGCAAAAACACGGCTCAGAACCCCAGGACGAGCGGCAGACCTGCATAATCATTAATCGCTCTGTCGCCATGGCGCCAGGGCTGCGCGGTGCTTCTGGCCGGGTGGGATCTCCCAGGGGTGTCGGAGGGGCTGTCAACCTGGCAGCTTTGTCAGGCCTTGCCGTCCCCGAGGGATTACGGGCACAACTGTTGGGAGTCCCCCAGGTGCTGTGTGGAGACATGAAGACGGAGCCTAGCTGTACTACAGCACCCTGGGGTCGCACTGTACCTCTGAGACACCTTGTACCTTTCTTTTCCTTCCAGAATGTTCTGTCTTCTTCGGGGCCTAATTCTTCAGCATGTTAAGCCTTTTCTTTTTTCCCTCCTGTGTGATGTCTTCTGAAAAAAAGCGGATAGCCATTATGCGATGGTATATTCTAGACCTTAATGCCCTACTCTGCGGGCTTTGAAAACAAAACATGTGTCCAGGATGATTGTTTTTTTCACCTGAGGAAAGCAGTCTGTGAATAACCCCGGTTTTAAGCCGTAGATATAACTGCTCAGTAGAGACTAATGCAATATCTGGCTGGCAAAAAAAAAAAAAATCAAACTACCTAAGCATGAGAAGTGCGCTGTTTTTGTACAAATTGTCCCGCTGTGATTCGCGGTGCACATTACGCTCTGGGTTTAATTGAAATGCGCCTACGTGCAGTTCCGCAGCGCGGCCATCGGGTGTCCCCATGCCTCCGTGGCCGTTATCTTGGGTGAACGGTTTTCTCACGGCACAAACTGGCGACGCGAGCACAAAAGACGAGCTTTTCTTCCTCCTTTCTTGATCTAACCTTTATCGTCGAAGGCTTTTCGCTCCGCAGTCTTTCAGCCTAAATAGCTTCCTGGTGTATATATGTGTTTATATATAGAAACAGAGAGCCGCATATTAACACACCGCCAAGAGGGTGGGCGGGGGCAAATGGAGCACGAGCGCAGGTGCGTGTCTGCTACTGCGGCCAGGAAACGCTCGGTCCTGCTAAGACCGAGCGCTGGGGTCCACGCGCCCGTAGTTGTGCGCTGGCGGTATTTACAGGTGCGGGCACGATTAAAAAATGTCCATCATGAGCAGCTGAAGGGGGGTGAAAACAATTAATTAAGCACAGCCCAGATAATGCGTAATAATCGGCGCTCAGCATCGGATGGCGCCGTCCGCACCTCGGGCTCCCTCCAAATTTAGAGCTCCTCATTAAAATGCGCCAAAGTTCACAGGCCTATCGCGGCGGCGGCTGCGGCGGCGCGGCTCTAAATTGGCGAGATAGCGAATTCCCCGGGAACCCGGCGCACGGCCCGCTTCAGCAATTAGGGGTAGCTGTTCGTGCGATTGTTAACATCCCAGCTTAATTTGCGAGGACGGAGCTGCTGTGACCTCTCGTGACTCCCACCCCCTTTACCCTTCCTTGCTTGCTTTCTTTTCTCCCCTCCTCTTCGCGCGCCCCTCGCTCCTTCCCTCGTACTCGTCTCTGCCCGCCGGTCAGTTTCGGCGAGAGGGAAGGGACTGCCCTTGCCGGTGTTCTCTGGACGCCCGACTCGCGGAAATACGGCGCCGGGCCCGGATGTCAAGGTCGGCGGCTTAATTAAGAGCTAAGTGCTGCGCGAGGGTGGCGATGCGCTCGGTTGGCGTCTCTCGCTGGCCTTGGCCACCGTGTGGGAGTCTGGGGCTCAGTGGGGAAAATGGGATTCGGGTCAGTCTTATTGGAGAAGCCCTGTTTTTATTAAGCGGACTCTGCCACGGTAATGGTTTCATTGGTATGAATAATACATGGATGGGATATCCTTATGTAGGTGATTATTTTCTTAACCAGTCTCTCTCTTTCTCTCTATACACGTGCGCGCGCGCACACACATCTATAGCGATCAGCCACAACGTTAAAACCAGCTGCCTAATATTGTGAAGGTTCCCCTCATGCCACCAGAAAAGCTCTGCTCCTTCAAGGCATGGACTCCACGCGACCTCTGAAGGTGTCCTGTGGTATCTGGCATCAAGATGTTAGCCTTGGGGCTCCCATGGATCACTCAGATCCATATGCTTGCCCATTTTTCCTGCTTAACACATCAACTTCAAGTACTGACTGTTCACTTGCTGCCTAATATATCCTGTCCCATCACTAAGAGTGCAAGGTGTTGACTTGGCCACCGGCCCCATGGTAAGGGCCCCGTACAGTCTGAGCAGCATCGGACCCACGGCGTTCTTTGGACTTTTTCATGCCTTATTGTTTTACAGCATTGTGTCACACTGGGTTTTATTAAGCCTGTTTGACTCCGATGAAAGGAAAAATAATCTTTTAATGTCAAAGTGCAAACGTATTTCTATAATTCAGTTTTGAACCAATTACAATTATGACGCCTACCTGAATGAGAGCACAACTGCTTATGCCCTTTACTCTGCCAGGTAAAGCAGTTCAGTGCAACTAATTGTTTTTAAAAGTCACGTGAGTTGAATGGATATCAACTGTATGTAAATGCTGTAAAACAATAATGCATAGAAATATCTGGGGGCGTCAGTATTTGTTAAACATACTGCGTGGATGTAGAAAGTCATGAGCTTGGTTGGGAGCATGTGGGTGCAGGTCACACCCAGCTTTCCAGCACCGTGAGGGTCAGTGCAGTCTGATACTCCAACATTAGCAACCCTAACCCCGACCCCCAGACATGTACAGCTCCAGACGTGCGCTGTTTGCTCCGAGTGCATAGTGCAGTCCCGCATTCGGAGGGAAGGCGACTGCATGTGGGAGTCACTGCTGCTTTCCTTCAACAGAGCTGCCTCTGCTTTGTGTTCCAGGACATGTACTCCAAAGGCTTTGTCCCCATCTCTGCAGTGAGCGACGTGAGAAGCTTGGGGGACAACAAGTTTGAAGTGGTGACGCCCCATAGGGTCTTTGTTTTTCGGGCTGAGAAGGAAGGTGAGTTGCTATTTCTCTCCTGCATAAATTGATCCCTCTGGTGGCCTTTGAAACGTAGGCCGATTGTAAATGAACGCGTAAGTCGCCGACTTTTGTTGTGATGCCCGATGGCTGGTTGCCCAGCAGCTTGTTTCTAGTTGACATTTTCCAGCAGAGTGCCTGAAAAAGAGGCGACCGTTTTCCGTGCAAAAACCTCTGCCAGTCAGACGTGCTGCACGGTGCAGTTTGTTGTCAGCCCTTTGGATTGCCGCGTGCGCCGTGTTTTTGGGATGGTGACCTAGGCGCCTGTGAAGAATACTCTGAGAAAGGTCCACGCTTGTTGTTTGGCCTTCACAGTACTGTTGGAACGAGAGTGCAGGCAGAAAGCAACGTGGAGGGGATTTGCTTTGGAGCGGGAATGCCGATTCGGTTCTTACGAAAGAGCACCCCGCAGTCGCTGGAGATCTTTGTTTGATAGCGGAAACGGGGGAGTTGCAGCAACGAGAGGTTTAAAGTTTTTGCGAGGCAGCCGACTGCAAGCGCAGGAAGAGTCAAAGAGGCGGGAAGCCGCCTACTTCAGAAGGACAGCGGTGCCGGCCGCGTAGAAAACCCGGTGCCTGCTCTTCCGTTACAAAGAACAGCCGCGCGATGCGAAGCAAAGTTGTTGTCAAAGTTTAAAAAATAGTAATAATAAAAGTAAAAAAGAAAACTGGAAACTGAATGTGAACATTGTGGAAGAGCTACAAAAGGACATGCAGCGAGTTATCAGGTGACTGCGTGGCCCTTTCATATCACCCTGATGCTCGTCCTTGCATAGTGCAGCACTCGCACTGCTCTGCTCTGCCATCCCTTTGTTGCCTGGGCTGCAGATGAAGAAGCACCTTGCTGTAATGTGGTCCTCCTGTTCAGATAGAGGAGACTCATTTTTCACTCCTGAAGTATTTGATCCTTCCCACTTGTTTTTTAATTACTGTAACACAATCTTTGATTTTAGTACTGAAGGAAGGAATGTAGCTTGTGTAAAAAAAAAAAAAAAAAAAAAAAAATCACATAAAAATGAATCATCATGAAGGTACAGTATTTAGCTTCGTATCTATGGCGAGAGCCTTTAGCCATATATGTACGTGTGTGTATGCTGATAAATGCACGTGTGGGTATAGCTATACAGGTATTTCTTTATGTCTATATTTACACGCCTGTATATGTGAAATGCAGCACTTTATGAGTCAGAATATATTTGTGAACTGGGCGTAGAAACCGTGAAACCCTGAACACTGCCTGTTTACTCATTTTACCCTCTGCAATGTACTATTCTGCTGGGAGACCTGGAAAGTGGGAGGTTGGAGGCCTGGCCTTGAGTCAGACCACCGTTCCACTCCCCGTAATGGTACCAACTCAGGCACAGGGTGGATCCTGACCTTGGCGCCTGCCTGCCTGCCTGCCTAAAATATTCAAACACTTTCTCTGCCTCCTCACTTGGCTCTCATTTTCACTCTTAGTCTTGCTTGGATATCTGTGTTTTACACTTAACCTTATTATTGTGAATAATCCTTAAAGAAGAAAAGTCACTCATACCTGCAGCATAATGAATGCACAGATAGAAATAATGTGTACTTTTAACTGGTGTGGTTTGAACTGTACCACCTCAGGTTCTCTTTGAAAGTCTGAAGTTCCTCAAAAGTCACCGTTTCAGATCCAAGTTGGGCCTTGACAAAAGGTGTGGGCCCCATTTTAAAAACTTTATACTTCAGTTTCTCGCAAGATATCACAAAGCGTTGTATTTTTTTCAATAATGAATCATCTGCCAAGGTTATATACTGGCATTAGCGAGTGCCAGTATTTTAGAACTCCTTTAAGTCACGCATGATGCATTTGGGTCTGTTATAGAAAAGAGGAAACGCACTTGCTGTCTCCTGCTATTGTTGTTTTTCTGTCCACACTTTCCTGCACGCAGTGACCTTCACAGGATGCCAATACTAACAGCTCCAGCTCCGGCTTTGGTCCCGTCATGTGCGTTTGTGGTTTATTTTTAAAAAGCGCAGTCTGCTCAATGGAAACCCTTTCAAACGAACAACCAAAGAAGGAGGCCTGAATAAAAGATTAAGCAAATAAGAAGTCGCAGACAGGTACCGGAACCGAGAAGTGAAACGGAACAGTAAAGATCGACAACGTAAAGAGGTGTAAATAATTGAGTCGCTTATTTATTATTTACACCGCTTTTTGCGAATTTATGAAGCATCCCAGCTGCCTTAAGAGGCACATAGGTGCTCTTGTGGCTCTTGGGTATGGCACTGGGGTGGCAGGCCTACCGTTTTTTTATTTTTTATTTTTTATATGGCTGAAGGGTCATAAGGAGAATAAGGTTGTTCTGGGGAGACTCTGAAAAAGCGATTAAATTTGACTGAGAGAGCACTGGTTGCAGGATCAAATCCCTCATTCAAAAATAACTCTTGCGTTGTTTTTTTTATTTTATTTTAAATAAACATTCGTGACCGTCACTTTCATTGTGTGTGTACATGTTCATATTTTTTGTAGTAAAGTAGTTTTGTAAGAAACCAAAAGCACTAAAACTTTTTAATAGTAACTTTCACATCCTTTTGTGTTGTGTTTGAGTAGAGCTGGGAATCACTTATTGGATTAAAGTGAGATTTGGTGTGAAGTCTCCACAATTATAGGCTGTGTGTGTTCATTTGGGGGTTCAGGCATGCTGGAAAAGTTTGGGCCGCAAGGTTTCAGAGGGGCTCTACTTTGTGACTAGAGACAGCGAGAACCACATGCCAAACACGCGAGCACAGGAACAAAGCAGTCGATTCTCAATTGCAGCCTTTGCATGGGACCCCCCAGTCGTTCTGCGGCTTTGCTGCCGCAGTCCTTGTTTTCTTTTTCCTTTGTCTCTATCGAGCCCCCACTGCATCCACTACAGCTCCGCTCTCCTTTTTTGAACGCGGAACAACACCTGGTTAGGCGCCAGGTGCCGCAGATCTGTGATAAAATCAAGGTTCCAGCTGCTAATTCTTTCTGGCTCGGTTTGTCCCTCTAAAGGCGCCTTTGAATCTGCCATGGGAGCTGCAGGCATTCCTGCACTGGCGAGATTTCTAACCGCGGCTCCTCGGCCTCATCCGCAGTCCCTCGACTGGGGTGCGGCAGCAGCCGCGAAAGAAGGAGTAGAGGCAAAAAAAAAAAAAAAACGCTCAAGTTCTCTGCCAGCTTTATTTGCCGATTTAAAGGAACAAAAGCTGACTGACTGACTCAGGAAGTGGCTTTTATCCCCTTCCCAAATGTGACATTTATGGCATGAAAAACACACACACACACACACACACACACACACACACGAGGCCATCTGGCATTGGCGCAATACCAGGAGAGTTGTTCTTACTGTGAGCCCGGGCCTAAATGTGCTTCATTATGGGTTATTCTGTTATTAAATAATCTGTGACTTACATGCTTCTCTCAAACGTACTGAAATTTGTTTACGTGCGACTGGGGTGCACTTTGACAAATGTTCAAATTCAAGACCGGGCTTTCTGGTGTTCTGTTAATGAGTGTGTATAGTGACCGTCGCGAGTCAGGAAGGGGGGAGAGGAGGGGAAAAAAAAACAGGCAGGTTGTGCTTGCCGGATCACATGGGAAATGGATATCCAGCATATGACCACAAAAGAGTGTTTAAGGGAGTTAAGCACCTGAACTGGAAGCTTTCGGGAGACATCAAACCTGCTGCCAACATCATAGCCTCAAGCGCTGCCTTGTGCGCGACCATTGGGTAAGTCGGACCCCCCCCCCCCCCGTCTTCTGAGAGGATGCGGGCGGTTGCTGAATCAGTGTCTTCAGAAAGGTGGGCAGCTTCAGTCCTCAGAGGCCACTTGGTCTGCTGGCCTTTCCTCCATCTCATCTCAAAGTTATTACTTGGGCAGCATCTCAATGCAGCTGCCGTTCTGCAAACAGTGGACCTTTTCCTTCAGCCTGCGGGCCCAAATCCCTGCTTCCTTAACGTCCCCATTCCACACGAAAAGCCTTTCGTTCCTTCCTTCCTTCATGATCAGTAATTGTTTGCTGTTTTAATGCTGCGCTGTTTCTAATGCCACCGCGTGCGCCTCTCCTTGTTCCCACACAGGAGACAGGTATGACTGGATCAGCGCTCTTCAAATAGCGATGCGAACCCAGTTGGCCATTTCCCAGATGCGCTCCAAATGCGTCGCAAACAAGTGCGGCTACGTGGAGCTCCGGGGCTACAAAGGAAGAGTTTTCGTTTCCCTGATGGGAACCCAACTTAGACTTTGTAAAACAGAGCAGGTACGTTATCACGGTTGCCATTATTTTTACCCCCTCTGCTTATTCTAAACAAATCCGCTTTCCCCTTTTATATGGTTTATTTTTGTTGAATAAAATCCCAGAGAATAAGAGAAAAACTTGCACGGGGGAACGCGGCTGATAACATATATTTATATTTAGAGTGTTGCGTTGAGGGTAATGTTTTTCCATTGTCTCTGGTGTGGGATTAACAGCAGTCAAGGGTAGCCTGCAAACTTTTCATCCTTCTCAGTGTCTGTAAACTTCCTTCCTTGTGTCCATGCAGACGGTATGCACATCACTTGAGCTCTGTGCAAACTTGCACTTTTTCCCCGGAGATTAATAGGAGCGATGACTAGCGATGCTGTGTACCCAAACGCCCGCGGCCGCATGCTACAAATTACCGGGGAACGGTCGCATTCGGTCGCCGCGCTCACCTCTCTGTTTGTCTTTCATTATTTCCGCCATTAACACCAACACACGTCCTCATCATTATTCTCCTCGAAAATTGCTTTGCCGCACCCATTTCGTTCCCCGGTCCGTGACTCACATGAAGGGAGACGCGGAAACGGGGGAGCGTCGTATTGTTTTGCTAAACCGGTAAACCCCGGGCATGGCGAACGTACTCTCATCTGCACGTCTTCCAACAAGGGGAGGCCGCTTTAATGACGACAAAGCGGACCGTTTGCTCCGGCAGCGTGATGGGGCCAGGTGACGTTCAGCCCGACAGAGAAAGGCCCTCTGCAGAGAGCTCTCCGTCGCACCCGGTCCGGGGCTCCTTATGCCACGCAACATCAGAGTTTTGTGGCTACTTCTTAAATATAGATTTAATTAATCGCAGCCTTGCCCGGCATTGGTGTTTATATCCCATAGTTTCCGTGGTTACCGCGGCGGGCGCTTGTGTGCGATCCTCTCTAAGCCAAACGTGGGTGACGGTTCCTAATAATAGACTCCCTGCTGTTTGTTTGTGCAAAGTCCCCGCATGGTCCTTGGCTCCAAGCTGGATTTAATAGACAGGATAACTGTCAAATTGGGCCTCTTTCCAATTTTAAACCGATTGCACAACTTTGACGATTAGCGGGGATCCGCAAAAAGTGGGGGGCCGAGTTAAATGATCGGTCACGTAGACTCCTGTGGTAATGGCGTCTCGGAAGTGCGTGTTTAAGCCCTGTTGCTGCAAGCAGGGTCACCGGAGGGTGGAGTCGAGTGGCCTGCCTGTGGGGTATGAGACGCGGCTCCCGTTTACGCTCGGCAGCAGAACCTGTGCATGTCCTCCTCGGATTCCTGCAGAACATCTTTCCGTATCGTTTGTTGCTCATCTTTGCGCAGTGCTGCTGGGTTTTCTTGCTTTCCCCTTTTGTTGTTGCAGAGTTGCTCTTTAAATGAATGCGTGAAACCCACAAGGTATAACTTATATCTTATTTGTGCTGAAGCGTTTTTCTGCCAACACTATTGTTCAGGTGCGCAGTGGTATTTATCTTGTGGCATCAGTTTTTAGCCGGGAAGATTATGCATAAAGGCAAAATGAGATTAATCCGCATCTGAACCACCAGAGCCTCTCCTTCTGGTGGTAACCTTACCTTTTTGTACTTGGTGCTTTTTGCGCCTGTGCGTGGTTTAAATTTAAATGTGTAATCCGTCCTGGAGGGAACAGTTTAATTTATCTTTGGCTTCATTAGATCTTTTGAAATTCTTGCACAGTTACCTGGGTAACAATGGACTGTTTCCCAAGGTGGGGATGCACTTGTCTGGGAGTGTCGGAGTGAAAAGATGAATTAATGATGCTATATTTGAGCACGTATTCTCAAATCCTCCCCGTCCTGCACAACTCCTCATTCTCTCCATGCACGCATTATGCTAGCTTATTAATTTAATATTTGATTTTGTCTCTTCAAGGTTATTTAATGATGTCTTTTTGTCATCTTTGTTGAACTTACTAGCAGTCTCCCTCCGTGAGGTTCGCAAAAAGGTGCGTGCTAGACTGAGGAAATGCAGGAAGAATCTTGGTGACAAAGTTGACATTATTGGATGAAAATGAGAAGATGATGATAATTATAATACTTTATTTCAAGTAAATGGAGTTCTTAACCTGGATTTGTCTCATGATGGTGACTCCTGCAGTTTTCCTGGTAAAGGAGGGTACGGAAGTGGTTCACCACGACCTTCTTCCGCACCAAGTTTCTGCATTGCGATGGCAGAAACACTGAGCAAAATCTGGGCCCAATCTGTTTTTTGTTTTCTAGCAGCACAGCAACAATGCTTGCGTTGTCATGTCACTCTGTTTTCGAGGCTTTTCCTAAACTTATCATACACGCAAGTCTAGTCTGTCCATGTCCTTCCCCAACTTCTGTCGGTGTTTATTTTGTTAGCCGTGCAGCTTTTTCGTGCCCCTCTCGGCTCAGGGCCGCGTGCCTGCCAACCCACCCGGGGAAATAATTGGCGGGGCGGCGGAAGACATCGGCAAGGTGTCCGCAGCCACGGCTGGGTGGACTTGAGGCGCGCGTCTGTAATTGGGCTGCGTGGAGCGATGAGGGTCATTAGGAAGGTGACAGTCTTCACCCCCTTCTGCCACTCTCTGATTTCTCGTGCCTCCCCCCACGCTCCGCGTTCCTTACGCAAAACGGATGTTTCATCTCTCCGTGTCGCTCAACTCGCATGTCCTTCAGCTGGAGAAAGGGCATCTGGGTTCCTGTTTTAGTTTAGCAAGCGAGTTGCGGTGGTTGAGGACGGAGCGCAAATTCGCTTTCGTCGGTGACGGCAATCTGAGGCTTGATTTGCGGTGCATGGCGAACGACAGTAGATTGGGAGAATAAATCCCATTATAACCGCATTTGTACATTTCTGTACCCAGCGGGCTCGCTGTACCGTGCAGCTCAATTAAGGCCTTTTACGATGGCTATAATGTTTTTCTTATTTATTTATTCTATTTATTTATTTATTTTTTTCTCGCACAGTAAGGCTCCGCAGATCACGCAGGCGACTCACCGGCTGTGCTCACCGGGCCCATTCTTACATTTGCTTTGTCACGCAGTCGTTTGCTTTGAACCTGATCCCAATGACATGGCTTCAGTCGGTTTTAGACTTTTGTTTAGTTCAATTAATGTAAATTGTGTTTATTGTAATAAACTGCCATGATTACTGAAACCACAGGTTGTCTCAATAAGAGATTTTGTTTATTTTTTATTTATTTATTTATTTATTTATTTATTCATTACAGGAACCTGTTTCCAATTCAGTGCTGATGAGCTATAGCTTCCCTTTTGCTTTGTTTGCTGGATCTTCTGCTACAAAAAAAAAAAAAAAAAAATATATATATATATATATATATATATATATATATATATATATATAATTTTATGCCCCTAAGACACAGATCAAACAGATAGGTTATATGAAACTGAGTTATTGCCTAGACCACGTTTGGAAAGAGCCTCATAGTGTCTTGTTTGACTATATGTCATTAAATTCTCTACCTTGGATATTTTCTCCCTGATTTTCCTGTAGCTGCGGAGCACACAGTTGATCCTTTTTCTCATAATACCCTGGGTCACAAAGTACTAACAACCACCAATAAATAACTTTCCTTATAGACACCTGCAGACACACCATAATTTCTAAGCTGAAAGTACCCTGTGGTGTTGGTCCACAGTTGCAGATCAAGTTCACAGTCACATTCAGATGTTAACACATCCTTCTATAATTTTAATAAGGAGTCCTTAGGTTGCCTACAATGCAAGGTGGCAATTACCTTAAGGGAAGCATCTTGATACGTTTCTGGTTGTTATTGCCTTTGTTGGGCTTGTTATTGTTGATACCTTCAATGCTGGAGTGTTTGCTTTTTGTTGGTTAGTGATGTCCCTACTGGTTAGAGAGAATTTTCATTAAACTTTGTGTAATGTGGTATGAAGGGCAATGCCCAGCACAAGCTTCCTGATTTAAGGAGATGTATGATTTTTTTTTTTTTTTGTTTTTTGCTAGTGGATCTTTATCTTCATTTTTTAAAATAAACACTGCTTTACTGGAGGAATAGACAGAACTGAGAAATGCTTTAAACTTCAAGCTTTAAGCTTCATTTATTAGCACAAACCACTTGTCCAAATGGGGTCGGAACAATGCAAACACACTCATGGGGAAGGCATTGTGCAAGACACATACTCTCACACACCCAAACACAGGCGCATGTACGTATATGCACACACCAATGGAAGGAAACTGGTGGTCCCTGGTGGTGGTGGTGGTGGTGGTGGGGGGGGTGATTGAACTCCTTCCACCACTTATGTTGTCAGTCATATTTCCTTTCACTCTTTAAGGATTTCAAGACTGGCATTGGCATCACAATGGTGGACCTGACCGTGGCTCACGTGAAAGACATGGATCGAAAGGGCTTTGAGATAAACACACCCTTTAAAAACTTTTGGTGAGTCCTTCACGTTGCTCTCCTCTTCTGTGTTCACCCTCCCTCGACAGCTGTTGCTTCACAAACTTCTGCACTGTAATTCTGTCCATCATAACAGTAGATGGCCCCAGCAATATGAGGAATATATACTGTGAATATTAAGCTGTTTATTCCTGCTAGTTTGTTTGCATGCCCAGTAGAGTGCATGTGTTTTTTAGTGTTGACTCATCACGGCTGTGCAGCTCCACTCTTGGTGTCCCATCCAAATGAGAAATGAACACTCCAGGTACACTGCAAGACTGAAAACAGTTCAAACACAAACAGGACAACAGTGAACAATGGGCGACAGCAGAGGAGTTATGGGCATGTAAATGGCACCCATAGATGAACCGATAGACACGAGCAAGTAACCAGTCAACAAGCCGCTTTTAATGAGCAGCACCCATTAGCAAGTGAGCAATCGATGGTCCTTAGGGAGAGCTAAGGTAAAGACGGCAGTAGTGCTCTTCAAGACGGCATCGGACGAGCAGCCGGTGGTCCTCACGCCGAACGCTTTCTCAATGATCTTGACTGCTCAAGCAGCAGACGTAAGTAAACAAGCGGAGACTGAGCGCCTTTACACGTCTCCTTCAGGAATGTGGAGTTAGAGGCCCTGCTAAAAATACGGTCTTGCTGATCTGGGTTTTGCTTTGACACGCTGCTCTGAGACAAGAGTCCGCTGAGGACCAATTTGGATGCGGTCTTTGTTGGCCAATTTCCCCATCTTGTTCCTGAGGAGCTGTGCTCATCTCAGCTAATTCCTGAGACGCTCCACTCCAGGGATGGCTGTACCACCTCCTCTCCATTTATAAGCCCAGAAGACTGCAAAAATTGTACATGCTTTTGTTCTTATTTATTTATATATTTAGTTATTTACGAGGTCACTCTTACTTAGTGCTGCTTAAAGGCATTCTTAGTGCAACGCATGGCATTAACTGCCACCAGCAAGGGAGAAAGTACCAAAAAGAGCATCACTAGTGCTCAGCTGAGTACATGTGGCTGAAGAGGCACCGACCCCTTAGTGACACCGGTGCTCCTCATTATTGCTGCCTTTCTGTGTTTGGCCTCTTGTACCCAGGATCTGCACACAAAGGGGGGCAGTTTAACATGAGCGGCTCCTGCACTGAGGGAGTCGGTGTCTGGAGTAAATCTGTGTGTTTATGTACCCGTGATTTAAGCTGCTTTAAAGCACTCCTGCCGCACGATCCTGTTTTTATTCCTTCAGCTCTTTTTTTAAAGCACCTGTGTTGTAAAATGTGTTAATTCAGTGTAACACGGACTCAGTTTCATGTTCTCAAGTGAAACTACTGGGTGTATGAAGGCGCAGGAGCTATTAATTGTCGATATAATGACTAGAAATGGGTTTCCACTATACTTCCACTGAGCACATTTTTTAACAGGTAAAGAGTTTATTGCAATACAAATTCCTACAAGAACGAGGGTAAGGATATAAAAAAAAAATGCACATTTAATTCTGAAAATGGATCTAAAACAAATTAGCAAATTACCGACAAATGGCTCTGTTTTGCTCATCTCTGGTCAAACAAATTCCCCTCTTTATGGGCTATTGCTTCGTTCTACCCTCCTCTTTGCAAAGTGTCCAGGCCTAAGCATCTTATTGTGACCACTGTAGCCTAATGCCTTCCCCCAATAAAAAAAAAAAAAAAAAAAAACCAACAGCGGCTTTTATACTGTCACCGTCCTCAAGGCCGACCCACCCAGCCTGAGCCCGACAGCCGGCCAACATGAAAGCGCTGGGAAAATTGACTTTGGCACCATTGATTTAGCACATTCTTCATCATTACTGCAGTATGAGGATTATAGGTGTTACTGCTTGGGGAGAAAAAAGGAAAAAGTGTAATTTTGTGTCAGGAAAAGTGGGCTCTTGCAGTGTGACATTTTCGCACCACCCCCTTCCTCCGCCAGGCCGTGTGAAATACCCATGGAAATGTGTGATGAAAGGAAATTAAAAAGTCCCACTTTCCATCTCACTGCTGTTAAATGCAAGTGTGTTTTCTTAATGAAGTAATAAAACCCCCACCCTTCCTGAAAAATATTAAATACAAATAATGTTTTCCTTAGTAGCCCTCATGTTCACTGAAGCAAATGAACATTTGAAGGACATTGAAGCACAGCGTCACATCTTGGTTTTGTAAATACAACCACCCAAAGTTTAAAAAAAATTTTTTTTAAAGCTTTACTAATGCCATTCTTATTTATTAACCTTTATTTAGTTCACACCTCAGTTCAAGATGAACATTAAAGCTGTGCAGTAGCAAGCTCTTCAAATTTAATGTTGGAGCAAGGTAATAATACCCTTGAGCAAGGTATTTGCCCTTAAATGCTCTAGGAAAAATTACCCAGCTGTGTAAATTGATAAAACCATTCTGTGTGGCTTCAAAACATTGTAATTTTGAAGAAAAAAGTCATCTGCATAAATAAATGTAATATATTTGGTCTGTAAGCGAAGCAGGGCATTCTTACGGAGTTAAAACAGGGTAAGTGCCTTCTTCGGAGGTCTTGCAGCAGGACTAGGATTCAAAGCAGAGGCGTTGAGTTTTCAAGGCAGCGGCCCAAACCGCTGCACAACTCTGTGGTCCTGCTGGTGGTTTGCGCTCCACCCACCGTACAAGGCAATGAAGGCAAACCGAAAAGAATAGAAAAGTCGAGATCGTGGGTGATGGTCGATTGCTCTAACAGGACTGCCACTGTTTTGATGGACCACCGGGATTCCTCTGTTCGCCAGCCCCCCCCCCCCCCCTCCACACAAGGCCGCATTTGCTTAATGGCTCCAGTTTTCGTCCCTTCCCAATACAGGAGGGACCCATGTGAGCTGGGTTCAAAGAGCTCAAATCAATATGCGCTTTTAAAAATAGCGGAGCATTAATAATAAAACAGCGTCCACGTTCCGGCGAAGAGACGACCCCTCTTGCTCTTGTTCTCATTTGTAGCCTCCGCCTGGTTCTAAAGACCTTGTTTTGCCGCCATGTCTGTATATATTGAATCGATCTGTTTGTCTTGGCGTAACTGTTCTGACTGGTTCGCTTGTTTTATAATTGCAACATATAATTGGAAATTTTTTGGTGGAAAATGGAGTTTGTTGCAAGCAGCAGAACCAACTTGAACCTCAGCGGCCGCAGCCGATGTGGCCAGGAGCGATTCGCTGTTCAGAATGACCGTGTCCTTCTGCCACCCCTGACAATGCCGCAGCGGTGGGACTGAGAAAAGCTTGCACTGTCGCTTTGTGAAATTTTAATAGGCACAGCCCCAGACTCTTGTCTAACTTTGTGTTTTTACAGCATCTAATCTCCGACCAGTTCTCTGCTGTTAATGAAAAGACAGGTTAGGAATGCAAAGCATTTAAAAAGAAAGGTAATGTGGTTTATAGTGTCATTGTGGTATAGCGGCGACCTGTGAGCGCTATGTGCTCACTGATGGGGCAACGCATTTACATTCTGGTTCGAGTTCTTCTGGAAAAATGACTTAAGCGACAAGTTTAGTGTGACACAATGGAGAGGAATGCAAATGAAACACAGGCCTCTTGACAGTATTTTCAAATGACGATGTTTTGAGCCAGAGCTTTGCTAAGGGGATGGAAGAGTTTAAAGGCGCTAAAGAGCTTTGGCTCCTTTATTATGAAAACAGCCGAGATGGGTCAATGGTCAATGTGTCTCTCTTTCCCTCACACACACACAAACACACACGCACAAATTTTCGGTCGTAGTTGTTGACTCACATGTACAGATGTGTTCGCACACATACGTACTGCACAGACGCTGAAGGGCTGCAGCAAGTGAAATTGTACACAGTGCTTAATTGGTCCCTAAAATCGAATCAATAACCCAGTGCAAAAAAATCAATCGTTTCAGCTTCACAGCGGGGTCGGAAAGGGAGAAAGAGGAGTGGATTGAAGCGGTCCAGGAATCGATAGCCGAAACGCTTTCGGATTACGAAGTGGCCGAAAAGATCTGGTTCAATAAGTCCAACAGGAGCTGCGCAGACTGCTGTGCGCAACAGCCGGAATGGGCGTCCATCAATCTGGGAGTTGTCATTTGTAAGAAGTGTGCAGGTAATAAAGACTAAACTCTCCGAAAAGCTATTTCTCTTCAGCTTAATACTTCATTCTTCATTCTTCTTTTTCTCCCCATCGCTCTGTAACACACACACACGCGCACATGCTAGTACAACCTCAGTGCACCTGAATGACGATTTGAGATGTGAACATGACTATGTGACAGACACTCACGTGGGTGCATGACTGTTGAGAAACAGACTTTTGGTGCCTGATTTTGTGCAAATTGTGCTGTATGTTTTAGTCCTCTGCTGCTTCAGCTGGATGTGTGGAGTTCATTGTATTAAAGTACCTGCCAGAAAGAGTGAAAATAAAAGTATGGTTTCATAATCATTTTGGGCAAGAAGCCAAACCCAAGGTCACTGAAGCATCATCAGAAGCTCTTAATAATTTCTGTATGTTTTTATAATACTTTGATGTGAGTCATTGGTGCAAAAGTGTCTTATTTAGAATTCGCCACGAGAAATTATCTAGCGCAGGCATTTCTGAATGTTTTTCTACCACTTATAAAGATGTTTGAAGACCGTTTGTAGGGCTATGCAGAAAGTCTTATTAGAACTATAATGATAAAGTAGGTCCAGAGTTTTGTTGTCTCAGTTTCCAAAAAAACTTTAAACAAGAATAAAGTTTGGAGACTCCAGAGGACAGAGAGGAAATGACACTCATGCGAGCTATAACCCCCGAAATGAGTGCGACGATCTAGCTTGCCCGCAACATGAGTAATAGCAGCAGAGGTTTTTGATCAAACACCTCGCTGGATGCTGTCATTGAAGTGTGGGCATCTGTTGCCGTAGCAACGGGATGCAGGCAGCAGCTAAGGAGCGGAGGGGCATTTGGCTCATAGCAGCTGGACCAGAACTTGGGAAGGAGTGTTAAGCGTTGGAAAAGTCGTCCTGCCAAACTTTTAATTGCACCTGGAAAGTTGTTGTTTTAAATGCTAATGAGGTGGACGTCTCGAATCGCACCGGCGGCGCGCGCGGCGAGCCAACTGTTGTTCCTGGGGAGGGACGTGATCATTAGAGATGAGAGGCGCAGAGGCAGAATGCGCACATCAGACGGCGCCAATGTCCACGTCTGTTCTCGTCATTATTGTCCCTTTGTTTCGCCACTTTCTGTTCACGGTTGATTCATCAACAAAGTGGCCCTTTCATGTTATCTGCATTCTTGTTTTTTTCCGTCACAAAAACATTCTTTGAAATGACTTTGGCTTTGAAAAAGCCTACGCGTGTAATTTTTATTTTTTTAACCTTTTGTGCACGAGTACTTTTCCTCTTCTAATGAAAATTAGCAGAGAAGTCTTTTTTCATATCTTTTTAGAAATGTACATTTTCTAATAGTTCTGTCCAGCCTGAACCTGTTGGTGACAGCGGCAGTAACACCACCCTTACATCTGCCGCAGGGAAACTCAGAAACAGCTTTCGACATTTTTTCGGCTTTTTGAGCTCTTGTCAAGCTTCAGTGCGAGAAGTTAGAGACGTGTCACACTCAAATATGCTGCTCTCATGAGGTGGCAGAAATGGTGAAGAAAGGCAAATGGGAAATGAACATTTTTCGGGTAAGGTAAGGGTGTCTGATAGGGGCTGGCAGAACCAATGGCTGCAGCTGCCATGGCAACTAACCAAAATGCTGGATGATTGATTGAAGAGGTCCAAAAAAAGCACGCCGCTCAAACCTCGGTCCTGTTTCTTTTAAACTTACTTTTAAACAATGAAATACGATTGTGCTCCTCTTAGACCCGGCTCCCCACCGCTTCCCCTCCTTCCCGCAGCCCAGCCGTGAGTTGACGCCATCTTCAGGGCCTTCGACACAAATCGTGATCTAAATCCCCTGACCGACCCGGCCTCTCCGTCCTGGCGCTAACCAGCGGCCCTTTGGGTTGCTTTCTCCTCTGGACTCACGCGTGACTTAGAGCCAAACTCACATTCGTGTTTAGGTTGCCTCTCTGGCATCTATTATTTATGTGCTTCTTGTATTAGCAGCACAAATCCAGAAGATCAAGTGAGACACAAAAACACAATGAATTATGAATTATTTGTAATCAATGCCTTTGCTCTGATTATTTCCCAGTTAACACTTTAGACGTAGCGACGCTTTACGTTTTGGTTATTGCCTATAAAATGTGCTTCTGGCGAGGTTGCTGCCATTTTCATTAATAATGGAATGAACTGAGTTGTTGATCAAATTCTGTCTTTAAAAAGTAGCCTTGGTTCACCTTTTTTTTTTTTTTTTTTTTTAATATTTTACAGGTCGGCACCGAGCTCTTGGGCCAAGTATCTCAAAAGTTCGGAGTCTCAAGCTTGATAAGAGCATCTGGACCAATGAGCTCGTAGAGGTAGGCTGGCGCCATCGTGACCTTCTGTGATAGGGACGGTGCGATGGGTATCGTATGTATGTCCTCGATGATCAAAATGGTGCAAATCATTATGTAGACAGGGCTTGTGGCACCTCTGTTTCACCATCTTTTATAGGTAGGTCCTGATGAGCAGGATATTTATGGATGTGAAGGTCCAAATGTGATATTCATGCAGTTGAATAGGCATGGCGTGGTGACAGTGACATTCCATCATCTTCCATAGGTTGCTCCTGATGAGTGTAATATTTATGGAACTGCAGGAGTCGCTCTAAATGTGATTTTCATGGACTTGTATAGTCAGACTCTGATGGCTGTGAAATTTATGAACTTGTACACGGGGCCCGGTGACGATGTGTGCTTTATCAACAAGCCTGCGTTGGTGGTTTCTTGCAGAGGGATAGGAAAAAAATCCTATTACCTTGGATTGTCGTAGCAGAAAAAAGACAAGGACATGTGCTGTGGTATTACGGAAAATCCATGTAAGCGGGCTCACTGGAGTAGCCACAGTCGGCCTCTCCATGGAGGCGGGGTACAATGGCGGGACTCTCCCTTATGACCACGTCGTACTCTCTTCTCTTGCCACTGCTACCCCTCCCACTCCCACCCCCACCCCCTGCAGCTCTTCCTCAGAATTGGCAACAGGAAGGCCAACCAGTTCTGGGCTGCGACCCTCTCCCCAGAGGAGGAGCTGCAACCAGGCGCACCGCAAGAGCGACGGGCTGCCTTTGTGCGCAGGAAATACAAGGAGAGGCGTTACAGACGGGTGCTTGAGGGCTTCCAGAACCAGGAGCAGCTGAACAAGGTGAGAGCGATGCACCACTGGTCCCCACTGTACACCGGGGGAGGTGTGGGATTGAATCCCCAGATACGCAGTGGCCGTCGTAGCTCTCATTGAGTAGCGTCACCCAGTGGCATAAAAGGCCTTCAACATGCACACACAAGTTGTGGAGAAAGTTGAAAAGCACCCTGATGGCACTTCGCATAAACATCAGCCCAATTCCTGTTGTGCTCTGCTCAGGTCGGTTTGACGCCATCATATTTTGCAGAGTGTCGCGTGAAGTTGGCGTTCCCGCAGCTCCACACGCCGTCAACAGCGCTCTCTTCGCAGGCGTCTTGGCAGTTTGAAAAGGGCCGGGTCGCAGGTTGAAAAGGCTCATCTGGGCTGTTTATTAATTGCACATCTGCGGCAGAAACTGGTTTATTATTCGAGGCATGTGGAGAAATGCGGCACGCTGTTTCTCTGGTGTCAGCACAAACACGGATGATCCCTTTCATTATTGTGGTGGGAGCAGAGAGAGAGAGAGAGACACTTTGAAAGAGGAAAAAATGGATTAAGATCCAAAACAGGAGTGCCACAGTCTCAGTTATCACACACATGCATCTGACTGTGTGTGTGTGTGTGTGTGTGTGTGTGTGTGTGTGTGTGAGCGTCATGATGGTGCAGTCCCTGGAGGGGGAGATGTGGCTGTCAGCCGAATGTCAGTTTTAGGGGTCTCTGCAATTTCAGTGGGCTGCTTTGATAGGGTGGGGAGCCCAGGCTCAGGCCATGAATAATGGAGGGGGTGCGGAGTGGTGTGGTTTCCAAGGAGGGGCACCCTCTCTTTGACTTTATCACACCCCTCCTGTTTCCACCCCCCCCCCCCTTTTTTTTTTCTGACTTTTCCGGAACCTCGGTGGGTGAGTCCCTGGCGAGTTTCCCCAGACCCCCTGTTCCCCAACATCCTGTGTCAGTCAAAGCACAGGACCAACGCTACTGTGGGGTGGGGGGGGGGGTGGTAATTGGGCCTTAACTGACCAGCAGGTGGCGCTGTGAAGTGAGTGCTGGTGGTTAGTTTCCCCCTCCTTATCTGACTCTTAATAACATAAACAGTTAACATACATACGTATTCCATTGTAGAATAGGGCTGTTATTTTAGTCTCCCACTATTTGTTTTAAAATGCTAATATAGTGATATAATAATGCAAATTGTTTTCACTGCAACTTTTTCAATTCTCTACCACACACCAAAAAAACAAAAAATAACAAATATGGCTGCTTTGTGTGGATTTGAGTAGTACAGTGAGGTTTAATGGGACAGCTGTTAGTAAGTTTGGCTGTAGGTCACGTATGCTGTTACTGGAGGACTCCTGAATGCTGCAGGTTCATAAGGGAACAGCGCAGCTTTGGCAAATGCGTCCAGCAGGGGAAGCCACTATCCCTAACCCTAAAACACACTGTGTGCAGGCACTTTGTGCTGCTGTGGTCCAGCCGGATGTCCTGCAGACCATGGCCCTGGTGTTCAGTGGAGCAGACGTCATGTGTGCCACAGGGGACCCCGTCTACTCGACCCCCTATCTGCTGGCCCAGAAGGCCAGCCAGAACCTGCAGATGGAGTTCCTGCATCATAACAAACTTTCAGGTAGGTGGAGCCTCAGCCCACCAGTAGTCATGCTTCCTCTGTGTGTGTGTGTATGTGTGTGTGTGTGTGTGTCTGTCTGTCTGTCTCAGGATTATCACACTGTCAGAATTGTATCTTCTGTTATGTAACCTCTTTGCAACGCTCAGCACCTTGTTCTCCTCCATAAAACAAACTGTGAGGAAATTGAGTTTTGCACTTTAGGTGCCAGACTGTGATTAAAATGGAGGTAAATAAAACAGACCTTTGGCTGAAAACTATCTCCTTCTGCAAGTGCAGCTTAAGGGTTCTTGAAGCATGTTGACGTGGAAGCTTCTGCCTGACTCCTGGTGTTGGATGTTTGGCTTGGATTGTAATGAAAAACGTGCTGTGAAAATGCAGGGTTGGTTCCTCTGCAACGTGAGTCCTCCATTTGTTTGTGTGAGTTTCCTACTGTCCGTTGGTGGCATGACTTTCGGTTCATAAACCTCAGCAAAGGTCTTCTGACAACATTTCCAACTTCTAACAGCTATTTTTGTATCACTGAGATGCTGTTGTGCGTCCGCCAATCTGTCACACCCAAGGGGGCCGCAGAGGGCGTCGCTCTTGGTGTTTGACAGCCATGCCTGGTTTTACAGGGAGACCACAATGTAGCCATCCGTTATTGTGTGGAAGAGTGAATGTAAATGTGTGTCGGGCTGTCACAGCCGGAGCTTTTCCTCCTCCGGACTGCGGGCTCCGGGTAATTGCAGGGGACGCCAGGATGTTGGATCAGGTGCCCCTTTCGTTCAGCGGCCACCAGCCAGGACAGTGATGGAGCAAGTGGCTCCTGGCGCTCGGCCCTGGAACGGGCGAATTAATAGCAAGTGGATCGAATGCGCTAACTAAAGTGATGAGGGTTGTCGATTGGTGCGGCAGCGGGAGATAAAGAGAATGGCGACTCTACCATCTTCTGTTCACGTGTGCCCTCAACATCCATATGTGTTGATCTGCCCCGGTGTTGGTGCCACTGCAACTATAGTCTATGTTGCCAATGCTTACTGTAAAACATGGTATTATACTCTGCTTTACTCCAGTACATGCACTTCTTTCAAGACACATTCACAGTTGCTCATAGGGCAGCCGTAACCTCGTAACACAGCCAAGCACTGATTTGTAACACAGATTTTGGCCCAACTCCTCCTCCTCCTGTGCCCCCCAGCTCTGGAGTCTACACACAGTACGGAGAGCATGTAGTGACTCGTCAGCATTATACAAAGACACGAGTTAAACAGAACAGAGCTTGTTGCTCAGATGGGCTTTAAGAGAAGTGTCATCTGTGCATGTATTAAAAATTTATCCTACTTTTTTTGGAAGGCAGTGTGGTTTTTTCTTCAGAAATGCCATTATCCATCCTCATGTTAGGTGTTAATAGCTGTTAGGTACTTGTTATTCTTTGCACTGTTTCGCTGTATAATTACTTTTGCTCCATCGTGCGGCTCTTGTTGAGGAGGAGAATGGCTTGTGAGGTGTGTTCAGAGGTGACACACGCTTCTGCTGCTACACCTCAGGTTGCTCTGCCTCCACCCCCAACTGGGATCGGCTGTTTAGATGTCTCAGGCACAGTGCGTGTCCTTGTCCACCTGTCCATGGCAGCATGAAAATGGCAGTGGACATTCAGGGCTGGACCGCACTCCCTCACCCAGACTTCACACGGCAGTGCTCCTCGCAGCTACAGTTTATCATTCAGGAGATGCTTTTCTGCAAACCGACATACAGTTCAGAGGACTCAAAAGCTGTGCTTCGGCAACTGATGGACAGTTATAGATGTGAACTTAGTGATTCTCAGAGCACAGTCACTTGGTTCAAAAGCTCTGCTTTGCTGCTACGCATTTCACCAGTAGTTTGCATGCACATGGAATCGGTAGGAAATACAGAAGTGTTTGTGACAGTCAATGGCATGCAAGTTTGTGGCCACAAACAGGGCAGAAGCAGGAACCCTTGGGCTTTTGACTTTGGACCTCTTGTGTGTGGAACCACCAAGTGGCTGTAGGTCGAGAAGTATAGTGAAGTGTCTTTGAGTAGCAAGTGATCAGGTCCTGCAGGTGTCTGGGAGCAGATCTGTCGATGGTCTTGTATTCAGCAATCAGGGTGTTGGACTTGATGTTGCCAGCTACAGGGAGCCAATATTGCAGGGAAGGGATATCCTTGGGAACTCTTTGGCAGGTTCACAGCAGTCCACATCCAGTCTCATGTTTTTAAACTTCTCAATATTCTGAGAAGCTTCCTGTCTAAATGTTTTCTCATGTGTGAATACCTGTACACCGAGTATTTGTTTAAAAACAAGAATGGAGTGCAAACACGAACGGTATGACCCATGGAGAAGCCTAGAAGGTCTGTGAATAGTGGTTGTCTTCAGGTGTTGTGGAGCATCGTGAAGGTGCCCTAGGAGCAAAGCAGTTGAGTGCTGGATTAGTGCGAGTGTCTTGTTGACATCCTAGCATCAGCCTGCGTTGGTGTTCAGAGGCGTCCTTCATGTACAACAGTTTAAAAACAGGAGGTTCTCATTTCCACTGAAGATGAAAAGGGCAAATTAGATCCTTGAAGGGTTTCTTGTGCAACTTCCTGGGAAGAACCTACTGTTGTACCCTTTATTTTTCCTTGGCTGGTGCTTTCAGTAGATGCAGGGCAGATGTTCCAGTTGCATGCGTGCGTGTGTGTGTGTGAGAGAGAGAGAAAGACATGTGAATATGATTGTATGTATGTAGGCACAATTAAACACCCTGTAACCTGCCCATGTTTCCTGCGACAGACTTTCCAAAACTGCACCCCAGGAATGAGAAGAGACCTTGTGGTGCTCCATCCTTCAAGTCGGGCTTCCTGTGTGTGGCAGTCGGCAGCGGGAGGCCAGCAGCAGAACGGCGAGCCAGAGACGGTGAGATTGCTTGCTGTTGGAACCCCAACTGGAGGGGACTGAAAAACCACTTGTGGGACTTTACATATCATTGTGTGTTCATGTAAACCCTCTTCTCCCCAGCAACACGAGAGGAAAAAACCCTAACCCCCCCCCCCAAAAAAAAAAAAAAAAAAAAAAAAACATCTGAGCCCAAACAATGAGCTGTTGAAATACCCGATGCCATTGTCTCCACAGCAGCCTGTATCTCGGCCATTATGATGATTGCTGGCCTCTTCCGCGGCACTCCTCACGCCGATTACTTCACCCCTTCTGTTTTCGCAACACTCTTTTGAACTAAATGTCTGAATCAATGGGTGAGGGTGGCTGCAGGCGCGGCGGTCGGTCAGTCGGTCCACCGAGTTGTGAGCTGCACGACTTGTGCTTTGTGTGGGCTCTGCTGTGCCCCCCCCCCCAACAAATGCAGCACGATCTGTTGAGGTTGCACCTACTGAACATCTGGAGGAGCTCAGCATCTCTGTGGTAATTAAGAGGAAGGAGTCAACCTTCAATGTGGCCCCAGGGAGGAGGGAAGTGGAGGTGGGGGCCAAGCTGGGACGTTTGAAGGAGGGAGGCGTACCTGCCGTCTGTTGCTCCCGCTTCCTCCTGTCCCAGAGGGCTGTTTTGGCCCCCAGGAGACAGAACGATGTAACACCATGGCCCCTGAGCGTGCGCTCTCCCGAATCTTGCACGCGGTGGCAATGTGAGCCGGTGCGGTTGGAGGGGTTGCAGAGGTTCTGTTGGAAACAGCTGGAGGGAAGCCATGGGCTGCATAAGGTACTGCAGAGGTTTGCATTCCTGCATTGGGGATGAGAGGTGCTAAAACACACATGCATTTGAATAAACACTTATAAATACCTGTGGTATATAGGTGTTAACATTATACAAATGAATACGCATATATGTACATACACCTACATACAAATATGAAATGCGCACGCACGCACCCACGCACACACACACCTACTCAGACATAATAGGGAGGGCATACATACGTGCAGAAATGCACAAAATCATCCATGTCCTTCCAAAGTGCAGAGAATAACACACACACACACACACACACACACACCCATAGAGGAAGTTCACCGAATAAACACACCGAAGACATGAACACATCTTTGAATGTTTTTTTGTTGCAAATGGGTGGTAAAAGCACGAGTGAGAAGGGACCCCCGGCAGTGAGTGTCTTTAGACAGTCTGCATCGCGCTTCCCCGAGGACAGACGCAGCCATGTGCTCTAAAGTGCCGAGTTCAAACACTTAGCGTGTGCCAGGCGGGGTTCGTGGGGAGGGGTTACCGGCCTGCCGGCTTGCTGGACGCCACTGTGCTTTAACCACAGCGCTCAGGTCAGGGGTCACACGGTGGCTGCTGGGCCTAAAGAAGGGGGCAGCTGGTTAAACTGCCGAGCTCTCAAATGTCCCAGCGCTGTGGCGTCTGTATGTCTGTGGGCTGAAAAAGGGAAAAACTGAAGGAGATGTGAGGGACTTTAGACGATGGCACCGGCCAGGTAATAAGACAAAACTGCAGCGCTGGTCGGTTTTGGCATTTGGCTCCTTGATTGCGACAACTTAAGGGCCTCTCGACTTTACAGAAGTTAAGAAATGGGTTCCTGGAGACGTACTCATGCGTTTTCCGAAGCGTTAGCATTTCCTGTCTTTACGTAGCCGCCGTGAAAGCAGCAGAGCTCCTGCGCCAATAAATACGCTGTTGTTTAATCTGTTATGAAAGTCTTACAAGTAGAGACCGCATTAATGGTGCGTTAAGTGCAGATCCGGTGTTTAAAATTTCAGAGGACGGCTTAAACTGCGCATTTAAATGCTAGAAATGATGAGGAAATGTACAGGTGGATGGAAGGGAAGGTATTTCTCCGTGTGTTCTGGGCTGGATTCAGAGCTCTCCCTCTAATGGTTTGATGTTCCTCCGATACGGAACAGATTAATAATTCAAACTCGGCTGCCTGCGCTTTAATAACGGCACCGCGGCGGCACTCCGAGGGGAAACGGCCTTTTTTTTGTTCTCGGAAAAGTGACCGATATTGAACGTTACTGTTGTCGTGTTTTATATTTAAAGTTAATAAATAATGGAAATTAATGTAATGTTTGCGTATAACAGGGCAGCGAAATAAAAAAGAAAAATAAAGTTTCCGAAGTTGACCTGCAACCCAGGGGAAGCATTGGGGGGGGTCCTATTGCCAGAAGATGCCACGCAGGGCCGTGCTGCAAAAATAATGAGATTTGGACATCTCTGCCCTAAAACTAATTAGACAGCCCATGCGACGGTAAATGTTTGTCATGTCCAATTACGCAGTCCCGCTTGTGTCACACAGCAAAATGTAACAAATGGCATCTGGCGGAGGGGTTTATTTGTCTGAGGAATTCGCTGCTGAGGGCAGGAGGGGATTCTGGGAAGATGCTGTTGCCGCAGCTTACACGGAGAAGGGCGGGGCATCGGGGGCCAGATAAGGAAGCAGGCGATGGCTGAAAACCCCCTGACTACACAGCAACACTTGGAACCCCACTTCATCATTACCAGCATCCATCGGGGGACGCCGTGCCGGTCCGCCTACCAGGACATTGTCTGCAGATAATTAGTTTCCCTTGGCTGAGTGAGAGCTTATTTCCTCCTGGACAGCCTCTCTGGATGTTGCTCAGATATTATCTCCAGATATTTTGTTTCCAAGTGTGAGACCAGAGGAGGGAGAAGGAGTGTCGATGATGGTTTAGAGCAAAACTCTGTGTTTTTCCACCCTCGCTCACAAATCGTACCCCCCGATGCTACAGAACAATGTCTGCCGTAGTCCTGCCACCAGCAAGCAGGAGTCATAACCGGAGTTGTTGCGAGAATTCAGATTTAGAGGAAAGGGGAGATTAATTTATTAGCCCAGCTTTGGCTTCCAGGGCTTTTCTTCACATAGGAGGATCGAGTGTGGAATTTGTGCGTGAAATTTACATTCGTCCGTTTACCAGAAACTTTCCCGCGACGTGACCTGCAGTGATTATTATCCCGTATTTTGCTCAAATTTGACTTCTTTGTGGTCAAACTCGCGTTGAGATGCACAGCCCGGCTGCTGTAAGACACACCTGTGAATTGCTTTGCATTTTCCCCCTTTATTGATTTTTTCATTTTTTCGTTTTGCTTTAAAGGGTGATGCATAAATGTCGAGTACCGCATGTTTCTGCTTCTCCTGTGAATAACCAAAGTGTACATTTGCTGTGAAAGATCTAGTGGCGCAAAGACAGGGAGACATGCAGTATTATAAGGTAATTAATGCTGTATTATGGTAAATGATGGTAACTACTGAAATAAGTGTCCATTTTAATGGGACTTGGTGATACTTTAGCATGAATTAGTGTCAGTTTTGGGCCTTGGAAATGATAAAGCATTGGAAGCCAATGGTAGTTGTATCTTTTGAGAGATCGCATTATGGAGGATTTTTAGGAACAAATTGTCTTTGTACGGCAGAGGAAGACCATCCATAACATGCAGTAACACTCGTGAAATGAACAATGAACAAAAGTGGATGGCTGTATATTTTTCAATAAAAGTTAAATGTGGTTCTGCAGACTTTGTAACTAACTATGCAAATTTGCGTGACAGTCCAGGGGAGGACTGCTCGCCTGTCCTTTCGTCACTCGAAACTGATGGTCCCTTTAAGCATTTAACCTTTAACAGTGATGAGTGGAGGGAGCAGATCTTCTGCCCCTTATTGTGCTGTGTTCTAATGGTAGGCGTCAGTATTCAGCATCGTGAAGCGGGTGAAATTCAGCCCAAATCTCCAAGAGAGTTGTCTCTGTTCATTACCGGTTCAAACAATAATAATACTAATAATAGCAAGAGAATAATCTGTCCAGTGTCGATTTTCTCATGGCACGCACTGTTTTTCATGTGCGATGTTCCAAATTTGTCTGGAAATCATCTGCGAAGCTGCCTCCCACGGAGGCCGGATCCTTCCCTTGCATAAGCGGATGCTCGTCCAATCCAGCGTTAAGTTCTGCTACTCTGTTTGCTGGCGTGTAGCTGTGTGACAACAATAAAGAGCAAAAAAGGGAGTAAAAAGCTCTGAAGATGACCAGGCTGTTTGAGGACACTGTACAGGGAGGACTCACTGAATTGCCTTCTTGTGGGTGAAAATAAAAATGAAATTTCTCTTTGATATTTGGAAGTGATACATTCCCCACTGCAGCCTGCAGTTATTGTTCTATATCATATTTTAGTTGAGGAACAGAGTGATCACAGGAAACCTCAATCTCACTCGGCAACAGTACATTGTGCGTGTGTGGGGTGGTGTGAGCTCCACGGTAGGGTTAAGGTCAGCACATTGACTGAATTAACAGTTTGTTTTTGTTGTCTGTTTGGTCTGTTTGGTCTGCATTCTAAGCCATTACTTATTAATAAATACTCTGCATTAGCAGATGCCCCAGTATTTACTTACTTGTACAACAGAGTAATTTTGTAGTATGTATGTAGTATGAGGCCCAGTGATGGCATAGTGGTGCTCTGTAAAGTACTTTATTAATTGTATTTCCTTTGCCTTGTGTATCTCTGTGTCTGTTTCTGATCCAGAGATGATGTGGAGGTGGTGCACCCTGGAGGGGGGCTTCCTCAGCTACTACGAAAGCGAGCACACGGCCACGGCGCTGGGCAGAATGGATGTCAGTGAGATTGTGACCCTGATGGTGAGCGGCTCTGAGACCCCCTCCCGAGGCAGGTGGGACCCCCGGCGTTGGCATCTACTTCTACATTTATTTATATTTGCTTCCTGTGTATTAATTCAGCTGAAACTTTTCTTTAAAGGGACTTACAGTGTTAAGCTACTTGCTCTTATTTACACATTTATACAGCAGGGTAAATTTTACTGGAGCAATTCAGGATAAGTACCTTCCTCAAAGGTGCACACACGGGTCCTTTGAGCCCACAAGTATTAGGCAGTCAACAGGAAATCCTCAGTAAAAACAGGTTTGCAAATTCTAATCTTCTGATTTTACTCACACGTGGAGGGGAGGTTGATGTTTCGTCTTCTGGAAATACATACATTCGTCTTTCAACTTCTCTGATGCACTAATAAATCTGGGTGACCGATACTCATTTACGCCACTACTGCCATTTGCTTCGGTAAAAGATGGGGTTGCTAACCTTGTGTCTGGTCTTATCCTGGTGAACGGCAAAGGTACTTGGCATAGTTTTCATTTTACACCGTTCAAACCAGTTGCCCGTCATTGCTAAGGATGGCGGGTCCACTTTTGCCCATTTAGACAGACGGCTTCAGTGTGTAAGTGTCGTGCATGCTGCTCATGGTGCGAGTTTGAGTTATTTATGGTCACTTTTGTGTGTGTGTGCGCATGTGTGCACGCACGTTTCCCACCCTGAATTCCCTTTGTCTACAGAGCCCAACAGCGTGAACCTGAGCCATGAGCTGTTGAGGCGAGATGGTTGTCTTACATCCTTCTTTGCACATCTCCTCTCTATCTTCTCCCTCCTCCCTCTTCCCCAGGGATCTTTCCTAACAAGAAGCTCCACAGCCCTCCGTGCGGTCGGGCATCACACCGACACACGCTTGCTTGAACGGCCCTTGTCGCTCCATTTCCTCTGGATCCTTTTAAAGCGCCCGTCTTGATCTCTGGGTTTGGTGGCAAAGCTGCTCTGACCTTTAAAACTTCTTCAGAAAGCAAAGAAGGATTAACGTGTACTTTTTATAAACTGTATTCTTTCTTTGCTCACTATTACACCCAAAAGTTTTTTGTCTGGAAAGAAAAAGAGAGTCTACTCGAAGGTAACTGTGAGATAGTTTATTATATCAGTATTTATTTAAAACACCTGACCTTTCGCTTTGTCTTGCAGGGCCGGCTTCACGTTCGAGGCGTACCTTCCGTCAGATCGCGTCTTCACATTTGCAGCCGAGACGGCGGAGACCCACAAGATGTGGGTGGAGACTCTAGTCATGGTACGAAAGGGGAGACCCACAGTAATTGTGCAGCGTGAAACGGCAAATATAAAGGGATAATTTGAGGCTCCAGCTTTGCTGCAAAGTATCAGCTCCATTTTCTCATAGCAGCAACATTTGCTGTGAGCCAGCAGAGCCTTTGGGGCTCCAAATGTATTATCAAGTACACAAGCTAATTCCTTCGACTCGCATGCATACAGCATGTGCTCCCTTCACGTGAGGCTGCTGACTGGCAAGCTTTAATTCTTTAATCTGTTGCCCTGGATGGAGAAACATTCACTGCGTGTGGAGTCAAGCAGTTGTCTGTCTTGACGTGGGTCAGACAGCCTTCTAGCTGCCTCCTCAGCTCTTTGCTTCTTGATCCCTCCCAAAGGAACTAATCCCGGAAATGGCAAGGAGCACAAAAATGGGTCCCCTCATCTCACAACATACCTGCTCTCTGTGGGCAAAACAACTCATTCGGGAGGTTGTGTCAACAGTGTAGTGTTAGTCTGGATGTCTAAATGGGGCTCAGGTGCCCCGATGTTTTGTGTCTGAAGGCAACGCACCTTTGCTTCACTGCGCTCCAACTTTAGTATAAAGTTTAATCTATGTTTGCGGTTCATCTCACCTTCCTTGCACATCTTTGTTTGCTCGTCTCTCCCTATCCTGCTCCCTCCCTGCCTGCCTTTCCGGTGGACATCAGAGCTTGGTTCCGGCCCCGGCGGAGCCCTTGCTGGAGAGGGATTACGAGCTGATTGGGCGACTTCACTACAAAGAGGGCCATGGCCTCAGGTGCTGGAGGGTGGGCTGGTTTGCCCTGCAGGAGTCAAACCTCTATTTCTGCTCTGGAACGGAGGACGAGGACGAGCGAGTGGGAGTCGTCCAGCTGAAACGCCTCCAGGAGCTCAGTAAGACCTCCTGCTGTCTCGACATACCCTTTCATGGCTAGACTCCTCCTGTCATACGTTCGCAGCACAATAATACAAGCTTGCATGGCTAGAACTTATGATTCTCAAGTGGTAAATAAGCTCAGGGTGAGCATCTATTCAGGTACCATAGAGTCTGATGGTTCAGTTAATGGTGTATAAAATTCATGTTTGCAATTATTCTTGTACAGCACATAAACAACTGGGGACACCAGAGTCTGAATGGAATGCAGAGATTTATGTCCTTGTACTTATGCTGAGTTCAGTAAATAAACCGTTTAATAAAGTCTCATTTAAATGACACATTTACAGTTTATATCATTTGCATTCAACGCTATTTGAAGGTTATTGTTCGTGACTTTATGGTACTTTAACTATTTAAGCGTTGCATGACGCCAAATAAGCTGTGTGGAACAGTCGTAAGAGCCATAAAATTGGTACACATTTCCGTGAAAAGCCTTGGACTTGCATGACGCAGCTTCCGTGGTATTCGGCGCCTTTCTGTATTCTGGCAGTGTTCTTACGGAGACCATGACACACATTTGTGCAGTATTTTTTACATTTTGCCCAACTTGCGAGAGGGGCGTCCCGCAGTCCATCACAGTCAGTTGGATGTCAACACGGTTTCTGGAGGCAAGAAGAAAGAAAATGAGTTCTTTCCAATAGGTGTGCAGTCCGGCTCGTGCACAAAGGGCTGCCAGCTGAATAGATTTGCAACCTTTGAATCGATTGCGGCAGAACGACGTGGAAAATCAATGAATCTTTTAATCCCTTTTAGGCCCTGATGCTGCATCAAATCGAAAAGCCCCCCCCCACACACACACACTTTACCTGAGGCCGGATTAAAAACGCGGCACCTTAACAAAATTAAAGCAATTGAGAGGTTTTCGCCGTAGTAAAGCGAACTCCCTTTGAAGGAGGACTTTACTCTTTCACTGCATGTGCAGGACCACAGAGGATGATGTCTGAAAAACGGCCGATTAACGTCCATTAATTCTGCTCTGAATTGACAGCAGGAAGGCTTATTTATTTATTTATTTCTGCAACAAATTGAAAGATCACGTCCTTGTGTTTATAGATGTGAAGCAGCGTCACCGACTGTAACGCTCTTCTGAAGGACAGTAACCGAGAGCGCGGCGCGCTGCTGTGATCTGAGCCGCGTTTGTGTTCACGCTCGCGGAAGCCGACGGGCCTCCGCAAACTGCAGGGGCGCGTTTTAAAGGCGCCTCCGTCTACAGCAATTCATAGCTGCTCATCACGCAGAAGCAGAAAGAGGATCTTTCCAGCAGTTATTTAATTCATCTCAGCGTGACATTGTTTCCAAAAACTGCAGCATTTCAAAAATTATTTAAGTGATCAAAAAGACAAATTATATAAAAGGCCTGTGATGTTTTTGGGTGGACTGTGATTTTCTTTCACAGCAGAAAAAACATATAATAATAGAATGAATGGCATGTAATTAAAAAAGTTAAAGTAGTGAAAATGAAAGGCACTTTTATTGATTCATAATTTGGCAGATTAGACATTTTAAAGGAAATGAATGTGTTAATCAGTTGTAATGTGTTTTTTTTTTTTTTTTTTGCACACCCCCTTCACGAAAAGCCGTATTAAAATTGAAAAGGTTGCCGAATAAACACATCTCCAAGACGGCAAGCGCAACTAACAAAAAGTTTGTTCTCACAACATGAGAGCCTAATACAATGTCAGCAAACAAAGCCCAATGCATTTTCATTTTTTCGTGCTTTTTTTTGAACGATAAGGAGTTCATGCTTTTGTGCGATAATGTGCTTTCAAAAAAGAAGCGAGACAAAGCGGAAAATAAAGGTTGCTTTGAAGGTCAGGGAATTAGAGAGCGCAATTTGCTGCCTTTGGAGCTAAAATGCTTGTTTTCCTTGTCAGAAAGTAGCCCTGGTTTCCGTAACGTGCCTGTTTGGGGAATGTAGGGAACAGCGACTTGGGCCACATTTGTGTCCCGTCAAAAAGATTCTGCACGCAGAAAAAATGATTTGTTTTCACCGGCTCGGCCTCGCAGAAACCTCTATCATAGGCTGGTCAACTGTGTACAAAGGATTTTTATACAGGTTTACTCCGTTAAATGATAATGGTTAAAAAAATAAATAAATAAATAAAAAAACATGTTTTAACGTGCAAAACCGAAATGGTTATTTTATGCTTGGGCATTTAATCCTTGGTTTGCACAGTTTTGGCCCCATGTGCTGTGTGTATGCGTACATAAATAAATGTGAAATTCAATGCAGGTCATTCATATCTATATCTGTGCTGTAGTGTTGAACACTTTTTTAAGAACTGTCTCACACTTCTTTGTTTCATTTCCTGCTACACCAGTGTATCCCAAAATACGGTTACCTTAAAGTGTGAAATGCACTTGGTCAGAATTCAGCATCCAAGAATAAAACGGGCCTTTGCTTTAAATCCTTCAGTCAGCACTGTGATTTGTTTTACTGAGGTTACGCGAGTCAAGAACAGTGCATTTCATTTGTATGTTTAGCTTGTGTACAAGGGGCTCATATTGAATTAAGATGGATGGATGGCTGGAGGGGTTGGGGGGGGGGGTAAAGGAAGATTTCGCAAGACGTGTGTGTAATCTCCAAAAACCAGGGATACTGACGATTCCAATGTTTTTTTTTTTGTTTTTTTTTTTTACCATGTTCAAGTGCTACAAAGCACAAAATAAGAAAACAAACCTGAATTGAGGCCTGTGCTTCTCGTCTTTCCCTTCTTGCCTCTTGAGTCTAACCCTAAAATGGGCCTTTGGCACTGAGTCGGTGCACAAGCTCTTTGCACGTTCCGCTTCCCAATGGAAGGCGGACAAAAAGCAGGCGAAAATACAGTAGTTTTACAGGCGAGGAGACACAAGCGATTAGAGAAGGACGCCTGACACTGTGTCTGTAGCACATTGCTCATAGCTGCCCCTCAAACTAAAGTGTTTAAACGTTTGCAGCTGTATCCAGTGATGCCTCAGGAGAGGAGCGGCTGGACATCCTCCTCATGGTGGAGAGTGGAAGGTACGTGTGGCGCACACCGAAAAGCCAAGTGTCACTCGGGCTTTGCCTGACAAACAGCAGGTGCCACAGTTCATGGCAAAATGTGAGTAGCAACAAAAAAGATAAATACTCTGGCAGGAATATCGTAACTGAATTACATTTAAAGCAGAGAATGAGATAAACCACTGTGTCAAGACTGACTCATAACATCCCACTAAAGAACAGATGGCGATGCAGTGGCAAATAAAAAATTGATTTGATACGGAAAGGTTGAAATCCCAGGGGGGGCTATACTTTCGTACCCTTGAGCAAGGTGCGTAAGGTCTGTTCCTTCCACAAAATGAAACGGGAAGCTGTGGGAACCGCTCTAGACAGGGGGGTGGGCTGTATGCTATACGCATCTGGGCATTGATTCCACCCCATATTGCCCCACAGGACCCTGTACGTGCGCGGCTTCGCCAGGGCTGACTTTGCCTTGTGGCACTCAACCATTCGGCAGGCGGCCGATACAGACGGACCGGCCCTTAGCAGCCAGCAGCTCAGCAAGAATGACGTCCCTATTGTTGTGGAGAGCTGCATTGCTTTTGTCACTCAGTACGGTGAGTCTGGCTCAGGGATCATCCATCTCACCACACGTCCTGTTGTAGTGCTGCTCCTGCTACATCATCCCCCTCCCAATAGCAACGTGCTAACATCGCTGTTCTCACTACTGCCTCATCTTTCTTACCGCTGTGGGTTTAAACGCTGCTTATACTCCTGCCCCCTCCCCACCCCACCGCATCACTGTTCGCCCATACACAGTGTTTACCGGGGTTACAAGTGAACCTCTGTTGTATCAGTTGTGTCTTTATGTTTACCTGCATCGATAGCTGATATCAACCGACCAGGGACGATCAGGCCACCTCATGTGAAGTCAACAGTGTATAACAGTGTATAAGTTTTATGCTTGTATTGCATTCAACTGAAAGCCAGAGTGAAGTTCCACCAACAGCAGGAAAAAAGATGCCAGTCACAATCACATGCCAGTAACTAATTCTGCCCCTCCCTGGCTCTGAGCTCAGCTAGTGGAGGTCTCCAGTGTGGGGTTTCACATACAACCCCTATAGCTGCTGGTTCCTTCTGCAGTCACCACCGTTCGCTCTCACTACCGCATCGAGTGATGGTGCCAATGTTCCTGGATCCCGTCCGCAGGTCTTTGCTTTGAAGGAATCTACCAGAAGAATGGCAACCCACAGAGAACAGCCCAGCTCCTGGAGAGCTTCCGAAAAGACGCTCGTAACGTCAAGCTGAGGGCCGGGGAGCATCATCTGCAAGACGTTACCGATGCGCTCAAGGGCTTCTTCGCCCAAACAGAGGATGCTCTGCTCACCAAGGAGCTGTACCCTTTCTGGGTGGCTGTCCTAGGTATGATTCTGAAACAGGCTCAAGCCCACACATTTAAGCACCAACTTTAGATCTCTTTCCTTTTCCCAAAAGAGTTTTGCATTTAGTTGTCCCTCTCACCCTGACTCATTGTCCTGGGCTTCAAGAGTCCATTCACATTGTTTTACATGATTGCTCTGTCCATATTCCTACATGTCTCCATATTCCTCTGCTGAGAATGAGGGCCAGCAGAGGTGTTTATACAAAGTGGTACATGTGTTTTTTTTTTTTTGTTTTTTTTTTTAATTTGTTTTTCTTCTGCAAATAGATAAGGAGGAGGAGAAGGAGAGGGTCAAGAAATATTCCGCACTGATTCAAAGTCTGCCCAAAATTAACAGGGCTACGCTGGCAGCTCTGATGCAGCACCTTTACAGGTAAGGATGACACAAATACAGGAAGAAGCTGAGCAACTTCTGGCATTGAGTGACCGGGGCGCTCCTCATGCACCTTTGAAAAAGAACTCCAATTATGAGGCACCAAGCAGTACAATGAGTAAGAATCATGGATGGAAGTTTTTGACGAAAATCCAGATTGTGGTCTTAGCTAAGCACATAAGAATAATAAAATAATAATGATTCCACCTCAATATTTAGGTGGTCTTTCATCAAACTGCTCTAAGTTACTGTTCAGTAAAAGGATCTGTTTAATTGCTGTTTCATTATTCAATGTGAGCCCATAAAAGGCTAAAAACCTAATTTTCTGCCTTCTCTCGCATAGTAGAGTGGTGGGTGTAGTGTATAATATAGCAGGTATGAATACACCTTAGCACATATGAGTCATAAATTACTATAATGGATATAAATATGGATTTTAAATATTTTGCTCAGTATGAATCAGACCATAATTCTGTTTGAGGAGCTTTGATGGCATTTAGCTAACATTCAGCAGGCAGCCACCTGGTCAAAATGGTCACCAGTGTGAGCCTGAAAGGTATTGAAAGAAGAGATGAGCTGGAGCTCAGGCTGCTGAAAAAGCAAAGCTGTGTTCTCTTTAACATGCAGATATGTGATTAACAAAAGGATGACCGCACAGGTGAGTCCAGCTGCCAGCGTATGAACTTTTGGCCTCCCGTTCTTTCCATTTCTTACACAAGCAAAGACTGCAGGGAAGAGGGTTGCTTCCACAGAGCGTTTCTGTGCTGGAACTAAACCACAGAACGAGACCATTTGCTTCCCAATTATGTTCAGCTGTAGAGACTCCAGAGCATCAGGGCTCTGCAAGACGCTCACAGTGCACTGCTCTGGGATGCTTCAGGACCCAGTGGCCTAACACAAAGTGGTAGTAAAATCCTCCTTTTTACCTTGCATTTCTGAAATGTGTTCCCCCTTTTTTCCTTTCCCTCTTGCCACATAAATGAGAGACAGAGAAACTGTAGCATCAGAATGGGAGAGTTGCATGATCTAAGCAGTTTCTATATGTATGAGAGCTGGGGTCTCTGTTGCGGTGTGTTTAAATCAGGGTCAGTATTTGGCCCCAACAGCATGGATCTATCCTGCCTGGAGTCAAAAGTATAGCCTGATGATGGTGTCACGGTGTGGGGAATGCTTTCTTGGCCCACATTAGGATCTTCGACACCAAATGTTCATCTTCTGGATTCTACAGCTTACCCATGCTTTGCCGTTGTTGACCAGGTTCATCCCTTCATATTCACAGTCTACTTTAGCAGAAGATTGTGTTGTGTGAGAAAACGTACGTCATCTCAAGGTGGTTTCAGGGGTGTTTGTTTACTCTGGTGGCCTGCGTGATCCCCAGATCTCATCAAATTGGAGGACCGTTTGAGAAAAGGTAGATGAGAAGCTTCTCAGCATTAATTTTATGGCTGAAATATCAGCAACAGTTGTGTGATGCTGGTCAGCATTTAGCACAATCTGTATGGAGTGTTGTTTAATCCATGTCCCAGAGAATTGGGGCTGTTGTGGAAGTAAAAGGGAGCCTTACCTGGTACCTGCTGGGTGGGTACACACACACACACACACACACACACACACACACACACACACAGACTCATTGCCCACTTTATTACATACAACTTATGTCTGTATTCTGTCAGTCAGGCCCTGGCACTGAAACGATCCAAGAAATTGTCTCTATCAATAAGTGTCTATCAATCTGTCTGTCTGCCTGTCCCGGGCGTAAGAGAGGATGAAGGCGCAAGGGCCTTTTTGATAGCAGCAGCGCTTTTTCTTAGCAGTCCACCTCAACAACAAACACACCTCTAGAATCCTTATCCATTACAGTCTCTTTCCTGATTTCCTGTGAATGGCAGGGAGAATATTGCTGTGACTTTTCGCAAAATGATCACTTTAAACCTCTTCTGATGGGGTTTTTATTTGAAAAAAAAAGGGCATTAGAAACACAAAGGAAAGAAAATAGCATTTAAATGATCCACTGTCATATGTAAATTTTGCCTTAGATCGCGAATCCAGATTTAAGCGTTTTTCACAAATGTCATTATGGACCTAAAATTTAACAGCTTTTGTCGATTAATCACTTTGTAGCGCGTCGGCTCTGTGATGTGACGTTTCCGCGTCTGTTTTAATGCCACAAGCTTCTGAGAAGCGTTCAGACACAGTAAGAACAAATAAGCGCATACATATTTTATCACCCAACATCGACTTTATTTTCTGTGCAGACATTTATATATTTATATACTTAATAGCTTTTTTAAAGTGCTGTTCAGACAAGGTTTTGGCCCAAGCGGATCATTTCGCATGTACTTGAACAGAGATCTCCCACAGTGCTGATGAGCTCCAGTTTTATTCATTTATGCAGCTGGTCACTTTGTAAAGGCACTGAAGTCCAGTTCTCTGCTCCTGGGTACAACAGCTGTCTTCGTGCTTACATCTGCAGTCATTAAGGCTACCAGCTGGATCGCTCGGCTGCGGCGTCCGAGCTCCCTTCACAAAGTTTCTGGACTGATGCTGCGGGATTGTGGGTTGGGGTTAGGGTTAGGGTTAGTGAACCTTTCCACATTTTGTGTGACCGCTTCAAGTGCGGTCAAGACAAGTGATGGTTTGCAGTTGTTTGTCACTGTGCATCGTGAGCAACACTGGCATGTATCGGCGTCCCTTGTAGGGTGTCGTTGCACAGCCCGGGGCCCAGTGATTCTAGCAGAAGCTCCGGACCATCGTGTCCTCGGCCGGGATGAAGTGGTTGATAATGATCGATGGCAGCTTGAGCAAAATATCCTTGGAAAACACCAAATCAGCCAAGACGAGAGATCCGGTAACTGTTTGGGTAAACATTTGGACGGGCTTTTTTAAGCATGGGGCTGTGCCGCTCTCCTTTCAGCACCACTTTAATTTCTGAGAAAAAGTTGTATGGAGGCTGCTGACGGGCTGATGCGGTGTTTTGCGAGGAACTTTTGCACCAGTTGTGAAGCATTCAAACGTTTTCCCCCATTGTCATGGTAAACATGGCAAATGACTGCAAACTACACTGTGTGGCCAAAAATATGTGGACCCCCTCCCCACTTCTACTATCATCCACATCCATGCAGCACACAAACATGTTGTTGACAACTGTGTGCATCCAGCTTTGTGGCCACAGTTTGGAGAAGAAGAAGCTCTTTTCTGTCCCCCCCATGCACAAAGTGAGCTCCATACAGACATCATGACAGGAAGGGGGGGAGCAACGTCACATCAGTTTGAACGGGATTCTAAGCAAGCACGTGTGGGGGTGATGCTCAGGTGTCCACATACCTTTGGCCATGCTCTTGGCTGACATGCGACAAGCTTGTGACTGGTCATCCTCAATGTGAAAAGGTTCCCTGACCTTCCGCTCCCATTACAGCCCTAGACCAGCATCACCCAGTGACTGTGTGCTTTCTGTGGATGGTTTGCTGAGCCCTGTGAACAGATGGAAGGAGTGAAATGCATTTCCTTATCCCAGGATCCAGAAGTGCTCCAGCATGAACCAGATGGTGACCCGCAGCCTGGCCCCCCTCTTCTCTTCGTGCCTCTTTCAAACTGAGGGGCAGACCATCCAGGAGATCGGCGTCATAGAGGACCTTATTAACAACTACGTGGAGCTGTTTGACGTGAGTGACAATCCTCCTGCCTCTTGCCCGTCCGGACTGTCGCCAGAAAATTATTATAAAGTATAATGCGAACACGACCCTTACAGCCAGCATTTCGCCTGCAGATTTATCTGCGATTTAATGCAGCCAAATGTCTTCTGCTCTAGATCCAAATCAATGGAAACGCTTGTAGTTGATAATGGGTAGCGGTGGGAAAAAAGTGTCTGCCATGAAATAAAAACAGAACTAAAATTGGCATCACCTTCTTATTGGAGAATTTGCATAAATTGGACACGCTGTTCTATTGTTCAGTGCTTGGTTTAAAAGCGTAATCTATTTATGGGATATTCACTGTAAATGAATTGTCTTTGTAAAGAAGTTGGCCTAATTTGTGAGGTTCCACTCATAAAATGAGCAGTTGTGATCTGTGCACCAGAACTGCTTAATATGAGAGATGATGATTTATGTCACGCCTTTGAAGGAGCAGAACCGAGACACAGATATTCGCCGCCACCTACAGCACAGTCACTCGATGTTTGGACGTATGCCTTGACGTGACGTACGAAGAAAAACACGCAGGCGCTTTGTGCTACGAAACGCTTTCCAGGAATGTGGCGGAATCGCCTGTGCCGGCCTTCGAAAGAGCGATCGCGCGCTTAGCTCAGTGTCGCGGAGAGGCCTGTTGGCGGCCGAGGCTGACCGCTCGGCCGAAAGCGCCTCCGCCTGCTCGGCGGGCCGCTATTGAACGCAGAGCCGCCGAGCGATGGGGGAATGATATTGCCGTCGCACTTGGATCGCTGCCGCACTAATAGGATTTGGAGCGGTGCAGAATTCTAATTCCCCCCAAACCCCCCTGCACGCCTTCCTTCCTCTCGCTCGGTTTAGAGTCGAGTGTTCTCTCCAAATCAGTTAGCGATGCCATCGCCTGCATGACAAATAGCCATTAAGTAGAACCAATAACAGAAAATTATGCTGAATGCGCCCAGTATGGCATAAAACAAGTAAGACGTTAATTAGAATGGCACATTTGCAGAAGCTGCTATTGACTGCCTCTTTATCAGTTTGAAACACACTGGGTGTTTTTCGAACGCTCTTTCATTTCGCATATCGAGCAATGACAAGCAAATAATTTTATGAAAATACGCACGGAGGAAAAAAGTTGGGGAAAAAATATATTTTCTTCCCCCCGGAAAGCATGGCAAAGATTTGAAAAGCATTAGCACGGTTAGTTCGGCTTTCAAGGCGCCCCGTATCGGTGCCGTGCTGAACTCCGACTGTAACGTTTTTGTGCCGGATTTTTAAGCCTGCGCGCGGTACGTTGACTAGCGGGAACCCGTTCGCGTGTTTATAACATCTTGGATATTATTTTGTCCGTGGCGGAACTCATGCGTCTTTGTGTCCGTGTCCTTGCTTTCTGCTCCCCCCAGGTTAAAGAAGACCAAGTCAAACAAATGGATGTGGAGAACAGCTTCATCACCAAGTGGAAGGACACAATGGTAAATAAGCGGTCTCCTCTGGATCCCACACGTTCCAAGAGACCTCCAGCCTCCCTCTGTACCTAGGGCACACTTTTGAAATTGAAGAGCAAAGGCAGCATTTCTGCGAGGAACCGAAAGTCATTGAGAAAGAGAGCCGAAGGTGCACGCTTTTCAAATTACCATTTTCTTATCTGTATAATCGGCCCGAGACAGCGGCAGAGCGGTCCTTCCGCAGGGAAATGAATGTGTAACCAGGCGTCCTTGCAGTTACCTGTGAGCACGGCGCTGGGGGCAGGAGGAGACTATTTTGGGTCAGGACTGTGTGTGAAGCGCGTTGCTGTGCGCGTGGGCGGAAGCACAGAGCGAGCGAGGGCGGTGCAGGAGAGGCCCCGCGACTGTTAACCTTTATGGCTACTTTTTTATGCTCGGGTGCCATTGCTGCAAGAAACAATTTGTTCAGATAGCTGGAAAACAAATTAATCTTCCACACATTCTGTTGCCGAAGTTTCCAAAGTTTTCTTTCTCTCTCTCTCTCTCTCTCTCTCTCTCTCTGAAGGGGAAGCGGAGAGGGTTTGCGAATAAATTGAACAGCACAGAACGAAACGTTGACCATGTAGTTGCCTGTCCTTGTCAAAATACATTGTTTTAAACAGTTTCTCACCCTGTGCCCTAGGTATCGGCTCACGCCGGACAAAAGTGTCAGATATTAATTTGAGCTTCGGCCCCGCTCCCCCAAAAGCCCCCGTTTTGCAGATTGTCACATGGCAGAGCCGCGGCGTTCGCTGAGCACAGCTTCCCGATACTGCTTTGTCAAATGGCCCGTGTGCTTTTAGGGAGGCACAAATTGCAGTTCTTCTCGCACAGGTGCTGGGATCTTGGCGGTTTCATTATCACAGCCTCCGCCAGCCCCATTTGGACGCACGCCGAGCCCCTCGGACCCCTTTCCCACGCAGCGCCGGGCGCATCCTGCCGAGAGGACGCCTGCCTGCTGTCGCAGGGTTACATCCACTTCTTTTCTCCCGGTTCTTCACAACAGGGAGGGAGAGCATCATCAGAGCTGGGCTTCTTCTGGCCGTTCTGCTGTGTAATTGTCAATTGCCGCGAGCTCTCCCCTCCGTTGCTCCTTCTTGGGCAATTTTTGGTGCCGCTTTTCTGCGACTGACAGCCCTCTCTTTTCCACTGCTTTCTGTTTCCTCTGCTTAATGTTCGGTGTTTATACATTTTGAACAGTTTTTCTGTGAGTGTGGAAGATCTGAAAAGGTTTCACATTGTCTGAAACGCAGCCACCCCTTTGCCTCAGGCAGAAGGATCTCAGAAATGGTCCCGGTCGGCCATTTTGCCGAGACAAGGCACAGCGAAGTGGAACTCGGTTTTGGGGACTTGCGTGGCCCGCTTCCGCAGGGCTTGGGCTCTCGAACACCGTCCGAGGCGTGGCATTTCCCGCAGCCCCCCCGGCCGCCTTGTCCGAACGCTACCCCTCGTCCACGTGTAAAACCCCAGCGACGCTAACCTGACCACCCATGGCTCGGGAGAGAGACTCTGCTGTCCCGATAGCTGGGCGCAGCGGGGCCGGTGCCTTGGTGTCAGAGCCCGCCGGATCCACGCTGCATTCCGCCAAAGTCCCTCCCGCTCTCTTTCCAACTGTTCGTGGAACTGTGAATGGAGTCTGATTGCTCTTTGTTTAAAGGCTGTAATCTGCACAAATGCAGGAAACTGCTCAAGTTACGTTTCCACATTATAATTTGGTGTTGAATAAGCCTGATTTTTTTTTTTTTAAAGATTTTTTTCCTCAATTCTTTCAAGCGTGCATTGTGTGGCTTTGTATTACTGTCAGTGTGTTTCAGTGCTGATAATTTTCCAACACAAGCTGATGATTGCTGGAGTAATTTGTTACTTTTCTTGCCCCGTACTGAGCCGTCTGACATGGAATCCCACGGTGCAGGATGCTCGGCGAGGAGAAGCAAGTCAAAGTCTTTGAATACAAAGTGCTCTTCCTGGATTCATCCAAGAGGTGCTAGTTGAAGTGGCTCACGTTACTGGTCGGGATGACTGGTTGTCTCGGTTATTAATGCAGTAAACCTTTCAGAAGGTAGCTGGGCTTTGAGCACTTTCTCCAGGTTATTAATGTCAAGTGTTGCCGTGAAGCTCCGGGGAAACCAGCTTTGGAATTCGATCTGCTGACAGAAGCCCAACAAAAGAGATGAAGTCCCGGTAATGTTCCCTGAGAAGTCAAACATACATACTGTATATATATTTTTTTTAGAAATATCCTTTTCACTCTCGATGCTGACCGCCCTCAGAGGTCTGTGTGATCGGTGGATTTAAGTTCTCCTCGGACCGAACGGCAGCCCCCGGATGCACATTTTATGCATCCGCGAAACCCAAAAAAGCCGCGTGAGATTTGAATTGCCGTGCCAAGCGCTCTCCACAGCAGAGCACACCGTGTCAGGAATCGCAGATGTCCAAATGTATATTTCCCAGTGGCAAGTGTAGGCCCGTACTCTCGTGCAGAAATGAATAATTGAGCCCGATACCAGCTGGCCGTGCCGCTGATTTCCCGCACGGTCCCGTGCGCTGTTTGCATACGCTTTACACTTGCTTTATGAAGCCCGATTTAAGTATGATGCTGACGGATCTGCGGGGTAATGGGCCGACACGAAGGAGAACACGGGAGTTGTGAGAGATGTGTTTGGTCTCCGCTTCGACACTCCGAATGGGACACGCTGCAGGGTTTAGCACCATACAGCACCCCGTCGCATGGTAAAATGAGGTAGGCCCCCGTTCGGTTCGGCCTGAGCTGGGATGTTGACCTCCGATTCTACTACGGTGTCTTGTCTGCAGTTTTCCCAAGCTGGAGACCTGATCTTTGAAGTCTACTTGGAGAAGAAGGAGCCGGAGAGGTGCTGCTTAGTCAAGGTAACGGCTGTAGGTCTGAGTGTTTGATTTACTTATTTGTAGGTATGAGCGAGCTGGGTTTTTGTGTGTGTGCATGTGCGCATGGGCTGTATGGCTCACAGACAAAATGGAGTAACTGCTGCCAAATGAATGAAAGAGAAGCTAATGAAAGACACGGTGGTTTAATTGACTGAGTAATTGTATTTTATCAGGGCTGTAAGTAATGGACTTGCAGGTGTGAAACTGGCCGCCGCCGATGCAGGGCAGGTTGAAGACCTACGAGGTGTCAACCTCCATGTCCGATCTCGGTTAGAGCCGCAGCTCGGCTCGTTTTCGCGGCGAACCGAGATTTTCCTTGAACTTTCCTTCTTGCTCTCACGTTTGTCGAGCTTTCCGGTCGACGTGCTGAATCCGGCCTCTTTGCCCGCCAGGTGTCGCCCACCATGCGGTCGGACGAGCTGGCCAACACGATCCTGAACATGAGGAACGTGAGGTCCGATGGCACGGCGGATCCGTGGGCCACGTTCGAGGTCATCGAAAACGCAGAGCTGGGTACCGTGTGACCGTCATGGCTTTGGAGAGAGTTTGTAATTCAAGATAAACTGGCAGGGGTGGGGAGGGGTCCTATGCGGGGATTCACTGGTTTATCAATCTCATTTAGAGCTGAACTTTTGCCAAGCCATGAGTCAAGTGAGTGAGTCATTAGGATTTCAATGGTCCTTTTTAAATATGAAAATCACTTTTCTGTCTGATTGCCACAAATACGTTTATAAACTTGGGTATCCTGTATTAGAAAATGCTGTTAGTTGGACAGGCAGCCTCCGTGTATTTTATATGCGGACGGATAAAGTAGTCCTGCATTAGTGACTTTCCATTTCCATTAGTATTCTCGTGTGCTTAATGAACACGCCTGTCCTCTCTGTTGAGCGCATGGGGGGGTCCAACTCTCGGATACCCATTAGCTTACAATGAACAAATGATATTAATGCAAATCAAATCTCAAGTCCTTTTTGGCAGGCAACCGGTACATTTATTTATTTTTATTGATTTACACTGGGCACGCTTTCATCCTAGGCAACCTGTGTCTCATGATATTTACTAGCAGGTCTGCTGAAGGACATTTGTTGAAGGTACAACTACTTGGAAATACAGAAGCAGAAAGGAGCTTGTTTCCCCCAAAATATTCTCAATTGCAAAGCGGCCGGCAAAACACGCAAATCTTTTGCATGATGAAAACGCTGTGCTTAAGCTGCCTTGCAGGACCTTTTTAAAGCAGTTCCATGTCAGGGTAACAGACAGGAGAGCGGGACAATTAAGGCTGTGAGAAGCAATTTTACTGAAATTTATTTTTATGCGAAAGCAAATATTTTGAGTTGAACAAGTAATTAATTCCTTTGACAGAAGTAAATCTGTTTTCCCCAAAAAAGATGAAACTCCTGTCAAGAGCGATGCACGCGAGGGTTTATTTTTTGCCGTTGCTTTTTGGGGTGATGTCATGTACAGACAGCAGCGGTAAGAGCCATTGTGCTAATACCCTCTCTGCAAATTATGGGCAGATAATAGGTCTATTTTGCACATGACTGTGTTTTGTAATCGCGTTCAGATTTGCAGAGGATAATTGCAAAATCTGAACTGCGTGATTATAAAAATGAAAGAAAAAAACAACTTACTTTAATGGATTTTTTTATAATGAAAACTCCAGATTGTTCTTTAGGTAATTACAGTGAATTGTCTCACAGATTGCACTATAATGTAAACTATTTTATTTGAGTTCAAATGTTTATGCATGCTTGAAATGTTATACTGGGAGTCATAGAGGGCGGGTTTGGCTTCAGCTTTCACGCGGCGCACTGTTGTGTTTACCTTACGTGTTTATGTGCTGTGCTTCTCTGCTAGAGCGGCCACTGCACCCCAAAGACAAGGTTTTGGAACAGGTCCTGGAGTGGAGCACCTTGGAAGATCCCAGCTCTGCCTTCCTGGTCATTAAGAAGTTTTCCGGAGCCAAAGCGGGCAACTGCCACCAAGGTGTGTGACAGGCAGGGAAGTTGGGAGCCCGTAGGTGCTGTCAGAGTGGCTTTGCTGCACATCGATGTCCCTGAGGAGTTACAGGGATGAACAAACACAAACTTTTTACCTGCCGTTTGTCCAGAATTTTTCCAGGAGCGAAATCCAAAATGTTGGATCAGCTGCTCTTTCCCGGAATGAAAATAATTTAAAAATGTCGTACCGTGGGCAATGTACTTAAAAACCTTTGCTATTACCGACCCATTTAAGTAGCCTTTCTGGAAGCCTCTTGCGTGTCACTGGATTCTGGAAGTTTCCATTTTACTGAGATCCAGCAATATTCTGCTAGCATGTTTGGTGACCGTCTTCCCGTGCATCTTTTGTCCTGATACTCTTTCTCTGGGGTCCTCACTCACAGCATCCAACTTGGGCAGAAACAAATCCAAATGCAGAGTAAAAACGTACCTTAGGTGACACATCGACCCCGCGGCTTTACATGTTCCTGTTTCCACGACAACAGGGACCACTTGAAACGCTACTAAATTTGCATATAAAACTTCAGACGATGACAAAGAATCGCATGTCTTTATGTCACAGCACCGTTCTGTGCTGTTTGGTGTAATGGGAAAGCATGTTCTTTCGGGGACAGGAATAAATTTGCATATTACATAGGGGTTTAAAGTGTGACAATAATGCGTTCTTCAAAAGAAATGTGAAGGTGCACCTATTGCCGGCTAATTGTGTTTATGTGTTCTGCTCCGTGTCTGCGCGGAGCGGCGCAGAGGAGGCGCGTCCGTTTGTTCTCGCCGCGTCGCCTTGCCCATTTGCCCAGGCTGCAGCTGTAATAAGCGCGCGTGTGTGGGCGTCGTGTGGGCTTCAGGTTTGTGTGCAGTTAGGTGTAAACCTTGCGCCGTCCTCCTTTCTCTTCCTCTCCCACCCCGACTTGTCTTTGTGAACATCTTCCCAATCAATCACGGCGCCCACCCACTCCTATTATTGCCCCATTCATTACGTCTCATCCACTACAGCAGCGCGGGTGCGGAGGGAGGGCTGTGGAGGTAAATCAGTGTGATTTGGCTGTCAGAGCCGTCCCCAGCCCCCCCACCACCTCAGCCCCCGAGCCGCCAGCAATGCAATCGCCTTCGCCTGTCCGTCTGCTCGCGTGTTCATTACCACAGTGTCCCCCCTTCCATCCACACCCCGTCGCCGCCGCCGGTCCTAAGTGCCAATTTGACAAGCTGTTGGGGGTTTTTGTAGAGTGGGAGGGGGGCATTCTGCGTCTTGGCGCTAGAAGCCACAGATGCACAATAATTCCATTCCTCTACATCCCAAAATGTTTCTTAACAACAAGGAAAACAGGAGGGTGGTGCGCACTGCTTATAGGAGCTCTAACTCCGGTCACGCACGCAGAGGACAGCGGCGGAGACTCTGGATACAGGCGGCTCGATGCTGGGCCGATGTTCATGTGAACCGCCAGGTGGCACGGTGGTTAAGTAAATGGACTTTTCTGTGACGGCTGCGGTTTCGGGGCCTTCGGGGGTGTGTGGGCATCCCTGTGTCCGCAGCACTTTGCCAGAATTGCATAGCTTAAGTTGCGTTGGGTAAAACTGTTGACTAAGTAACCCTGCAAAAACTCAAAAGATGTCGCGCCAGAGTGCCAGTGCTGTGCGGGTTTATGGCTGGTTTAGGGTGGATGCTACTAGCAGAAGTGCTGACACATTTGCAGGCCTTTGTGACGACGCTCTGTAAAGTATCTACGGGCTCTGTGAATCTGAACGGAAGCCTGCGTGTTGTAGATGTGTTTCACATTTTTTTTTATCGATCCAATGCGGTTGATGTGTCGTGTTCCGCTACCGCCGAGGTGACCGAGGCTGCGACTGCCATGCGTTTTCACGTGAGATCTGTCCTGCTTCACAACGTGAAGGTTTGTGGGTGACATTGTCACAACTGTCCGCCGGTCAACAATAAAGTCTGCAGGTGACTGTTTGCGTGTGCTGTTTTACAGGAAGCTCAAAGGCCTTTGGGACGGGAGAACATTTCAAATTCAAGGATGGATCTTCAAAACTCCTCTCGGGAAACAAGTTCCAGGACAGATACGTTCTCCTCCGAGATGAGAAGCTGCTTCTGTACAAGGATCTGAAAGTGAGTTCTTTTACCTCCCCTTCCGTTCTGTCTCGTCTTTGGTCCGACCGTTGAAGGTTACCAGACGCTGACCGCGTAGCGTCTTTTGCAAAACCCACATGAATTAAATTTGAAACCTCAGGAGATGTTGACTCACACAACTGAACTTTTTCCAGTTCTCTGTGAGATCACAGCGGTAGACAAAGTGGTGCAGCAGCATACAGTATTGGTGTTACCCCTGAGGCTAAGCTGCACGAGGTTTGCAAGAGAAGGACCTGGGCTTGAAACCCACCTCCTGCTGTTGTACCCTTGAGCAAGGTACTTACCCTGAAATACAGTAAAAATGACCTAGTTGTGAAAATACTCTAAGGCCCATATTAACGCGCGCTGCAATAACACAAAGCCGAATATCATGTGAGTGGCAATCGCTGCCATCCTTCTGCGGGTGGAGGGCAGTTAGGAAGTCGCTTGTCAGCTGGACTTTTCTCATTTTGGGGCAGCTGGGCATAAATTTCATTATCTTTACTTTTGTGTTTCTTGTGTTTCTGCCATCTTTATACTTGACCTTATAGAAATAACTGAGTAAAATTTCCCAGTCAATATTATTAGTATTATTCTTCTATTATTGTACTGTACAGTGACGGAAGGAGCTATGGCTCTCCTATAATGCACTGCTGTTTTTTTATGCGTAAATAGCTTGCGGGGAGTTTGGGCGGGACTGTTAACCCTAAGTGTAGTAGATGTGCTTGTGGGCGGGGGTGGTGTTGTGCTATTGCTGGGCTGGCATTCCATACATCTCGAACGTCGTAAAAATAAAGCTCGTGTTACCGCGGTCCAGTTTTTCGAGCCATTCTTTTGTTACTCTGCCAACAGCACAGCTGACGCAGGTCATTACCGTATTATTTGCCTTATAGTAGTTCGTATTATATTTGTCGTGTCAAAGTTTTGTTGGTGATCATCAGTCAGTTTTGTCCAGGTTGGATAAATTAATACTTTTCACAGAATAATTGAAACACCGAGTGAAAATATCGCAATAGCGCGATCCCACATTTAACATATTTGAGTTTTTTGCACCCCACTTACTGCGCTATGGCAACTGCATTATAAAATCCTATAACTTTGTGAGTCGCTTTGGAGGAACGCGCCAGCTAAATGAATAAGCAATAATTATAATTGCTCGATATTTTAAAGTGTGTTTTCCTCGCCCCAGCCCTGTTCTGATGGAGCACCTTGAAACCAGCAGAAAAACCCCATCAAAAATAACACAGTGCCATCGATTTTTGTACGTGGACATGTGTACAGTTCCTCGCCGGACTGTTTCTGCTGACTGTGCCTGGCAAACGCGGCGACCTTCCATTTAACTTCTTTAAATTATAACGGGGACCCAAAACACACCCCAGAGTGTCCCGTATTCCCAAGCCACCCGCTCGGAGCGCTTTGAAAGCAACGGGTGAGCGTCGGCTTTTTACATCCAGGTGTGTCGTCTGCGTTGCCGCTCACTTCGCAGACGTTCCTACAAAGAGCCGCAAGCGCACTGTGCCGGGCTGTGTTGAATTTGATCTGAAAGCGAAGCGATAACTTTGTTAATTACGCCCCCACGCCTGCCACTCGGTGCTACGGCGACACTCCTTCCCCCAGGAGTAACCCAAACACTCGCCGGGGTGTAGGGGAGTGCGAAGACGCTCTAATAATTTGTGTGCCGGAATGAGAAGGACCCTCTGAACGAAGGCTGTTTTACTCTTAATTGGCTTGGAGGTGGAAGGCAGCAGCACTGTGGAAATTTAATTGATATTCTTGAAGTTCTGCGTTCAGCTCATTTTCTAGGCTTTCTTACCCAGAACAAAGTCAGGGTTGGCGGTATCACAGCTCTAAGAGCACGGAAAGAAAAGAAAGAAAGAAAAAAAAATGTGCTAACAATGCATTAACGGGTACAAAAAAATCCAAACGGCACAAGAAAAAAGCACATTTTTATCACGTTCCACAGCTGTATCAAGAACTCGAGACGAAGAGGTGAGATTTCAACACAAGTGAGACTATTTGTCCTTAATTTGAACGTTGCGTTTAGAGAGGGATGGCAAGAATCGGCCAGGACTGCAGAGCGCCTCCCTCGCGTGATGGGGGGGGGGGGGGGGGTCAGTATCTCGGTTCCTAATCCGGTGTCCGGTGACCTCGGGTCCGCATTCTGCCGGGGACGCCGCGGTCGCGCTGCATTCCAAGGTGCCGCCGTCGACTTGGGAAGCCCGGTCACTGTCGATAGCGAGAGGCACTTTTGGTTTTACGACTGCGTTCAGATCAGACATGGCGCTCGTCTGAAGCGCAGCTATTCTGTTCTGTTCTGTAGCCAAACCTTTCGAGTTTTGCAACAAAAGGAAACTGTTTTCATTCATGTTCCCTTACTTCTGTTGCAAAATTTAAAGAATTTATTATTATTCATAGCTAGTATTCTGTAATCTCTCTGTTTTATTGACATCATCTTCTAACACTGTTTGTTCAAAGTTAGTTGAGCAGTTAGTTTTTTTAATTTTTCAGGCGTTTTGTTATGGTAAATTCATTTTTTAAAAAATGGATGTGTTATGTACAGTAATGGAGCTGCTAGTATAAAACAGATTGGCTGTTGATGGGTTTGTGCAAAAGTATGGAGGTTGTTGCCGTTCTCAGCAACGCAATGAAATGCTGTCTTACGCAGTAAAATCCTCCTGAAATCACCTTTCTGCCAGACACATACTCTGTTTTCAAGGACTGCTGGCACGTGTTGTCTGTTATAAGGCTGCGCGGCATTCATCTGAAGAAACCGCTTGGGGTAACACAAACACCTTCCTTCCAGAACACTAAACCGGAGAGAGAGGTTCCCCTGCAGTCAGCAAAATGTTACCTTGGCCTGAGGAAGAAGATGAAGCCCCCGACCAGGTAAAAAAGAAAGTCGTGTAACCGCGATGAAACCGTAGTGCCGGTTGCATCTTTATCTTCAGCCACCATACAGCGCAAGATTATTTGAAAGCATGACATCTCTCCACACCGAAAGTAAAAGCAGTGTGTGTAAATATAAAATATAAACCCTAATACTGCGAGAAAGGCTCATTATTTTCGCATTAACGGTTGTCCTTGCTCATTTCCTCTCCCTGTTCTAATTGTTCTCTTTTGCTCCTCTTTCCAAAGATGCATGCAGCTCTCGTGTTTTTGAAGTTTTCTTGTCGCACCGTGACTTTAAAATCAAAACCGAGCTCATGGTTATTTTTCACTATAATTAGATTGGCTAAATGCAATTGCACTGCAACAAATATAAATTATCAGCTTCCCATAGAACGTGGAGGGGGAGAAATAAGACTATCTTAGCATTTCAATAATTTCGGATCATTTTAATGCTCGGATCAAGTCAGTCGAGGTGCTTTTTAACGCCTTTTTTTGTCAGCAGAATGAAAATAGGGTGAGTTTGTATTTCATTTTATTTAATTAGCACTTCTTATAATCCTTCTTTTGTCTCTCGTGTCAGCGAGAAGCTGAGAAAATGTGACTGAAATCTTCTGAGAGGAGAAGAGGGGAGGTGTGAGTGTGTGAGTGTGTACTCTTTGTGTGTGTGTGGCTGATGGAAGAAGTTGAACTTGACAGCCCTTGTGTTTTTCCCTTTGGGTACAAAGAAGAGTCCCGTGATCCTTAAGGGTTGCAGTAGTTTTGACTTTTTATACAATCTTTACCCTCTCATTTAGCCAACATGGCAGAATTCAGCACGCAAAAGGGGGCACCGAATGCATTTCGCTGCCCGCTGTCCTGAAGCGAAGCGCCGACCGCAGGAAATGGCGACTCCCTGTCTGGGCACTTGGCTCCGTTGCACGTTTGTGTGCACATGACAGACAGCAGGTTGCTGTCATAAATTAAGTCCACGGTTTACTGAAACATTAGTTTATTTATTTATTTATTTTTTTACCCCAGCTCAGGAAAACTGGAATCTGTTGGGGTGCATTGAGCGCCTTTGTGACTTATTTCAAGGGCAGCTGCTAGTGGAGCTCAGCAGTGTTTCTCTTGCTGAGACACAATGGCGTTGCCGTAAACGCAGCTGCGGATGCATCTCGATGACTGCAAGACCTCTGTGTTTAGGAGATGCATCGCCTGAGTAGCTAATGGAGTGTAACCACCGTAATCCTTTTTTAACTGCTCAGATCAGATCATGAATCCAGAAACCCAAACCCATCATTTTGTCTTTTCAGAAGGATCAAGTGGCAGAAAGATCAAGTACTTAACTCCTGGAAATGGGCCTTTGAAATGTGACACAAAATGTCAGCTGTGTAATTTTGTTGTGACCAAGTGCTCATGCTAAGCCACCAGCTGATAAAGACGTGGACAGATGCTGTGTTGTTGTCCATCATCCAGTGATGACCGTACGGCGCTGTACGTCAGAGTTTCCCGTCCATCTCGGGACCACTGTGGCTGAGATCAGCCCTCCCAGCACCAAGAAACTGCCAACCGCATGCAGGTGTCTACAGATCGGTGCTAAGTGACGGACCCATTTAATGAACAGCATCAGGTAGTGTGGCAGCTGGAGGTGCCACCTTGCATGCTTGTGACCTTCGGTATGCCCAAATCCCCCTGCAGCATCGAGGCATTTTTGTTAAATTGCTTCAGTGAAATTCCCAGCTGTATAAATAGGTTACAACTTAGATAAAAGCAGAGGATAAATAGGAAAATAATAAAGATGATAATAAATAAATATGCGACGGCTGCTGCCGTTCCCTTACTCGACTTCTTCCTGCGAGGACCGCATTAGAGCGGCAGCGGTCCCTCCAGTGAGCGACCGCTCTCGTTGAGATCACGCCGCCCTGCGATCAGCCACTTTAGCTTGTTAGCGAGTCCTCGGGCGTTCGCCAGCGTTCGCAACCTGCGTGGGAGTCTGTTCTCCCGTTCCGCTGTCTAACCGAGTGCCCAGACGCCCCTACAGAACAACTGCACTTCCTCGGAGCCGCAAGTGAGCTCTTACTGCGCCATCTCTTCTCAGGCTTGTTTGGAAGAACACCCTCACCCGGACTTCACCACCGCTTCTCGAAAGCAAATAAACACCTGTCCTATGAAATATGTATGCTATGTCGATGAGTTACTACTCTTTTTTTTTTCTTCTCTTTTTGTAGTTGGGGGTTTACAGTTTACACAGAGAAGCAGCAGTGGTGAGTGTTTTTATGCAGATTATGATCTACATAAGCCGTCTCATCCATCTCTTCTTGGCTACTCTGTAGCAGATCACCAGAAAAGTTAAAGTCACTGAACTTTGCCACCTGTTGTTTTTTTTTCCTTTTAATAAAATGATTTGTGTTCATTTTATCTCAGTATTTTTTACACTGCGATTGAAGTTTCCCACTGGACGCTTTCATTGTTCCTTTATAACTCCCTCAGTCAATACCTTGTTTTCAGGCCCTAAGCAGCGTTATCACACTGTTATTTATCTTAAGGCTTACAGTACCGACCGCTTATCAGGCCCAACTCGACATGAAGGCAGCCCTGCTGCCCAGTGAGTCAGACAACAGTTCAAGAACTTTTGGGTCAACGTGTGCAGGTTGCAAAAAGGGGCACTTTTATGCAGGGCGTTTTTATCAATATATCCAACTGTACATCACACAGACATGCATTATACATGCAGCATACAGATCCTTTTTCAGTAATGTTTATCTCCTTATAGAACAGCTGTATCCTCTCTAACTGTGTAATAGCACACCCCCCCCCCCCAACCCACCGTCCTGCTTTTATTGATCGTATTAATTCGAGTGTAATGGTGGGTGCTAAAGGCAGTATAGAAAGATGGATCAGAAACAATAAAGCACCAGAGGCAAGTGTGGCTGCCACCTGCAAGCTGAACGTATGCCCTATGCTACATACTGTACATTTTAGAGCTTTAAATAGATACACTATACGGTTAAAAAGTATGTGGGACCCCCCAACGGACTGAGCTGAGCTGTTTGAGCCGCATCCATGCAGCGCACAAACGCATTGAAGACAAATGTGTGCTTCCAGCTTTGTGGCCACAGTTTTGGGAAGAAAAAGCTCCTTTTTGGCTCCAGCATGACTTTGGCCCTAACCCCGACCCCCATGCACAAACCAAGCTCCATAAAGACATCATGGCAGCAAAGGGGGGAGCAACTTCACATCAGTGCCCATGGGTCTGGAACGGGATGTTCAGCAAGCACCCATGGGCGTGATGCTCACATGTCCACATACTTTTGACCATACTGTGTGTGTATGTGCATGCCTGCCTCTGTGCGTGCGTGTATACAGCACATGTTTTATACATGAAATTAAGCTGCATCATGGTGAAAGATTGACTCACCACCTGAAAATAAAGGCATTTTTTCTTCTACTTGTTGGATGTTTAACATCACGCATGACCCTGGGAGCGGAAGACCGATTCTTTCCTTTTCCTTCTCCTCCTCCCGCTTTCCCACCCTTCGTTTCGAAGGATTGTGGACACTTGCAGGGCAGAGCTTTCTGAGAGCCACGGTCTCCATTTTAATCTCTCAGAAGAAAGGGTCGCCAAACAGGGCCGTGCGACCGGGTGGTCTTGAACACCCCTTCCTGGCCGAGGGGATCTCAGCAGGGGGCGTCTTATTGATTGGTCTGCCAGAGCCCCAGGCGTCGGCTCCCACTTTAAAGTACTAATCTTTCCTTCTCTCCGCTCTTGCAGGTACTTCTGCTGTGAAGTCCAGGAACAGGCGAGGAAATGGCTGATGGAAATCCTCCGCGTGGTGGTAATTAAGAGAATGAAATAAATTACTCTGAAGGTCAGAGGCTTGTATCTGGCCCAGTTACAAGGGAGGAGCTGCTGACCACTGGCAGTTCTGCACAGGGCTCCCCGTTCCTCCTGAAGGCAATCGATAATCAATAAATACAGAGACACAAACCCTGAAATTACATCTGAAATGTTACCAAGCTGTTTTAATGAGAGCCGATAAGTCACCGTTGTCTTCCCCCACCTTGCAGGCTGCTGAGACGCCTTTTGGGGTGCGACACATAATTAGGACTATGCGTGGGGTGTACTGTACTGCACTGTACTTTACTGCCTGCATGCTGCCTGTTCTGGGAGTTTTGTTAGTCGCTTATGAAAGAGTCTGAGAAGTGTCCGAGAACAACGGGGAGGGTGACGTTGAGGAGCAGGAGGCGCCAGGGTGCCTCCCGCCAGAAATGGCTCAACTGCTCAACAGCAGCGCTGAATACAAATATTTTGAGGGGTTCAGGGACACTGGCAACAGCTGGGAGCAGCACGTTTGTAATACGTGACACTGTGCTCACATTTAAACGTTTGTTTGGGCTGCTCTTTATTTACATTTATTTACTATTCATTTCAAGGCTTGTGTGCTGCTAATGTTTTATTATGAATATCTCCTGCAGAATCCATTTTAATGTGTAAGGAGCCGTTGTGAATACGGATGCAGGTGTGGCCTGGAGAACCTACTTGGTGTGCTGTGGTCCTACTGGTGCAACACCAGTACAACCAGTCTTTTGGTTTTTTTGTTTGTCCGGTGTGTGCAGCTTTATATTCCAGAAGATGCGGTACTTGGAAAATTCATCACAGTCCAATTTGCAGCGACAGCCTGACCGCCAGGTTCAGTCACAGGGGAGCAGTTTGGGTTATTTAAGATTTGGAATAAATTCCATTAATTCAAATGTATTATTGTTTTTCTCTTAGGTGCACGGTTTTGTCGTCTTAGCCTTTGCACAGGGTTAGGGCACAACGCACGTGCTTTTCGCACCGAGGCCGAACGAGTTTGTGCAAACAATACAGGAAATATTTCCAAGGAAATGAATTTCTGCTTCTTCAGGAAAACTCAAGAAGTGAAATGAGAAAATCGGTCTGAAAGCATTCGTGGCCGTTCTGCAAAAACATAAATCTTATTATCGGAGTCGTCTCCGTTCCCTGAAATAGGGTCAGGATGGCTCCAACGGGCCCGCTGACTTCCAGACCCTCCGGCTGTAGTTAAGTGCTATTACTGTCAGGAGCTTACAAGGCAAATATAAATAATGCAAGTTAAAGCAAATGCAAGGAGAAAACCTACAGATGTTTTCAGACGGCAGGGTTTTTCTCCATTCTCTTGCTTTGTATTGTTTAAACTGTACAGACATGTTATGTTCCACTTGAAACTTTTACATTAAATGTACTGATTAATGATGTGTTTCCCTGTCGGGATCCATACTGTCGAGTAGAGGCCTTTCGCTGCTCCTGTCCATTCCGCGTCTGCATTTGTTGCTGCCGAGCAGGATTTTACATACACACTGTATGTACCTTGGGACTTGGACCGAATTTCTGCAGCCACACGAGTCGCGTGGGACGGCCAGGCGCACAATGAGAAGGACGCGTTGCCAACAGTCACTACACATTATTGACTCACTTCGCAAACGGTGCAAACGGATCGATGAAAACTTCTGATTTCACAATAACGTAAGCAGTTTTTTCACCTTCTATTAAATAGATTTGCTGCTTTAAAAAAATCATTAAAAGGCAAATGATTGTTTCTGCCCAGCGTGGGAGAAGGAAGCACAAACCGTTCAGCCAAACCAGCTGAACAGCGCTGTCCTCGCGACTCCCCTGAACCCTCGCATCATCGGCACCCCCCACGGGACTCTCCGGAACCGTGAGATGCTGGGATGTTGGATTTTCTTAAGCCCTCTGTTTCAGAAGAAGCCATGTGGCCCCCGCCTCCCCTTCCCATTAGCCGGCCTTCTCGGTGGTGCGGTTTCCATGGCGACGGGCCCAGGGCAGCCGCTGCGGTGTGCAGTGCCCGCGCAGGATTAAATGAGTGTTGTAGCAAAGCGTCAGGGTTCAGAGGTCAGCGAGAAAACGGGAAAAGGACAAGTTGTCGCGGTTTTGAGCGGAGTGTTGCCGGTGCCCTGTGACATGGCGTCACTAACAACGTCCCGGTTCTGCGGCAGGTGTGTGTGTGTGGAGGCGTCCTGTAAACACGGGAAGGAAGCCTGCAGCCAGCGCTGCCCTTAGCCGCTCGTTTTCAAAGTACAGAATGGAGAGAAAACGACACTTTCGTGGTTCCTGCGGTAGACTCACCAGAAAATAAACAAAAATAAACAAATGTAAAATTAAAGAATCCCTCAGTAAATACTGGAGTTTATACATTTTTGCCCCAGCTGTGTCCATTTGGGCTTTCTGGCCATTTGTGCTTCACTTTGGAGCAGCACCTATCTCCTGAATGCTAGTTGCCCACCGCGCCATTACTCTTTACCCACAGTTGTGTCTTTGTGATTTCAGCATGGAGGAGACGCGTGGCCTGCGGGCCAAGTCCAGCACCTGCCTGCACTTCCAAAAAGCACCAGAGGCGGCGCTGTACCAGCAGCTCAGTCCAGAGCACAGTGGGGCAAACCGAAAACCACGAAAGAGGTGCTCGCAGTTGTCCGTGTCTGTAACAGAAGAATAATGGCAGGAGGATATCGTGTGTACACTGAAGGAAGACATTTTTTAGAAAATACCTCATTTTTACCTTTAACTGGTAATAAAATCATGCCCTGCATAAAGATGCGCCTCTGCAATGAGAGTCAAAAGTTGGAGTACTCTTGCAGAAACCATTTCTCCACAAAGGATGTCTTCTTAACCTGAATCATGTGTGCAGTCCATAGAAGATACCGAAGCAGAGGTTATTTATCGACCTCCAGTTTCCTGTCTGACTTCCGTTTTTCCTTTTCCCAAAGGTAGCGGTGCCCACCAGCGAGCCCCAGGAACTGAGAGACAGGGATGTCAGCCGACCTTTTCATCAAAGAGTTGCTCTTGTGGCCGACTGCTTGCGGCAGAGAGACCCTGCAGCGAGTACCCCTGGCCGGTGGGTTGAGGAGGAGACCCCCCTTTGGGAGCCTGACAGCACAGCTCCTCGGGACCTGGGCCAGGCCAGGAAGTGCATACTGGAGTGCGAGGCCCAACTGCCCACAAACTTGCTGCAGGAGCTCAACTTGGTGCTGAGCAAGACCGGCCGAAACACAAGGGCCAAGCACAGCTGAGGGCCCTGCTGGTCAGGGTCCTCTGTTCCAGTAGGGGGCACCGCTACGCTGTGTTCTGCACTCGGCCATTTAATATCCGCTGTCCAGACCCACGATGGGGTGAGATACTCTTAGCTGGTGCATTTGACAGAGGTGGCAGAAAAGAAAGGAAAAAATCAAAATGACAACAAACAAACAAAGTGTCAGCTATATACACGGCCTGCTGTTCCCTGGGGGAATCTGGCTCTTCGGGCCAGCAGGTTCTCAAGAGAGCAGGTGGGCTTGTTGGTGGTTTTCAGAGTTGAGTCCCAGGGCATCAGACACTGACAGGTACATGGAGATGTAGCTTCCTGGGACAGCAAGATGCCGAGAAGCAAAGAATGGCAGCCCTGTAAACCCGTAAACACTTGTCCGCGCCGGGGCCACGTGTGCGGCTGCGTTTGCTCAGCGCTCCACAACCTCAGCCAGAGCGTCGCACCATTGTTGCTGGCACATTCTGCTCATTCTTGGTGCCTGAGACAAACACGTCTTAATGCAAAAGGTATTTTTTCTCTGTTCTTTTCAAACTGCTGTATTTTTATACCTTTGTAATAAATTACAATAAATTATTTGGATATATTATGCAAATGAAGCTGTTCACCTGTATCATTTCATTCCATAAAAGAGATCGATCGGAGGTGTAGGTGTTTCGATGGCAGGACTTCATGATGAGTCTCGCGGTAGTGACGGGAGCTTGTATGTTGAAGCTGTAGGCAACCCACGGTTTTCAATACAAAATGAACTGTTTTGTCATAATAAGTGGAGCTTGAAAGCTTGTAAACCTTGTTCACTGCATTTGGCTTCATATCGTGTTGAGCGCTTGGTGGAAACACACAGGCCCAAATTTAGAAACAGTTGAGGGAGTTTGCTTAAAAACAGACACTGTGTCCCTGCTTGTTGATGCTGACAATGTTATTCTCGCTCTGTGTGTGTGAGGGGCCGCTCCTCCCCATATGACCCCCTCCGAGGCAACGGTGCCATTTTAATTAACGCGCTAGAAAGTCTCCCACAGTCCACTTCACATTTTATCTGCAGTGCCATGGGGGCTGTAATCGCAGACCCCTAAAAGGCAGCCTGGGATTATGGGACTCGTAGTTCTGTTGGCACAACCGGGAGAGCTTGCAAATGACTATAAAGTTCAACTAATGACCCTTGCAAGTGTTTAACCGCACAACTTGTACCAGCACATTGCTCTCTATATTGACTTGCGTCTTCTGAGCATTTTTCAGAATTTCTGTGGGTAAAACTGTGTGCAGGGAAACACAGTTAATTACTGACTGCCAAAACAACCTCACAAATCATGTAATTGTAATAATGTTTCTTGTTCCTTCATATAATGGGATATAAAAGTGTCAGATCACAAAAGAGCATATTTTTAGATAAGAAAGCAATTAACAGTGCTAATTTATAACTATATATCTTGTGTAGATAAATTATCCTCCGATGACTGAATATTCTAATAATGACTCAGCAGGATATTTCTAAGGTCTGTCGGGTGGAGAAATGCAGTAGCAGTGAATCTCCACATCGCTGCACACCAGAGGTGGGGAAGCCTTCACTACCAGGAAGGTGTTGGATCCCAACTGTGTCTCTCTCGTGGTCTTTGCCTGTCTAGTTTATCCACCTTCATCGTCTTACTGCCGTATTTGTTACGAACCTTGTCGGACAGCAAACTGCGGAGCGTAACACTTGCGAGCATCGAGATGAAACCCAAAGTTGGTCTGCTCAGGTCCCAGAACCTTCTGTAGTATCCTTGAGGTAAAAGGTGACTTGGTATCCAATAGTGTAAATGGACAGAAATGAATTTGGAAAAACACACATCATCATGGCCTTGGTCAGCGTGTGTGTGTGTTTTGTATCTCCCAACAAAAGGTGACGAACTGGAAGCAGAACGCCACTGATCAGCCTTTCGGAAGAAGGTGTTTAAAGAATGAAGACACCTGACCAAGGAGAGGGAGGTGCTGCTGCTGCCAGAGGTTGTTTGGTTTATTTGTCAGTGACGGTTGGTGAATTGTCTGGTTACCACCCGCGTAAGGGACATTGAATCTTGTAAATTCCTGTAAATATTCAGCAACTGCTAGCAAGGGCTGAGTGATATTTTCTTTGCCTAGGTTTCGCCTGGTTTTTTACTGCATTTAAGGAGCCAGAGTCACCAAAAGGACTAGGATTTTTCTTTGTTTATCCAGCTTTGTTACCATTAATAATAGTAATAAAACACAAGAAGAAAAAACGTCTGACCGGGTTCCTTTCTGGTTGGGTCGGTTCCCTCCTCGTTCCCTGTATTGGGTCCTCATCCTAGCCTCAGCCGTAACATACATACAATGATGATGAATGTCTAACAAATGAGATATCATAAGCACCCCCTACCTTGATTTGTATGGCCAAGAGTCTTCATTTTCAGCACAACTGCAGTCTTTTTGCAAATAAAGTACTGCATTTTTTATCATTTTCACAAAGTATCGCTCAGCAGACACTCTTTTCTACCCATGGCATCTGTTATCCGTTTTATTCAGCATTTAACTGACTTAACTCCCATTTCGGTGTCCATATTCCGATGCTGCTGATCATGGTTTTCTCTGCCTGTGCTTTATTTGTATCGATTCCTGTCCTTTCAGTTCATTTAAAAAAAAATAAAAAGTTATTTTACTCCCACGGCTGGGTTTTGATCCGAGGTTATTATAATGTTTAACAATTGAGTGAGTGCAGTTCCCAGGATCTTGTGTGATGCTACAGGGTGCATCTAATTAGATTAAACCCGGTATCAAACATCCCCTTAATTTCAATATTGTTTCACGTGGCTCCGCTTGGAAGCGTTTTTAGCCGAACTGAGGTGTTGCTAGGTGGGTGTCAAAGAGCTTTGCTTTCATCTCCTTCCTCACCAGCATCCGTGCTGTTTTTGTTGCATTTTTATCATTACATAAGTTCCCCTATTTGGTAACGGTTCGTCGTAAACTATAAATAGGGATGAATCATCTCCGGGGTGCTTTAAGTGTAAATCCTTCATCGCTCATCTTTGTAATTAATTTTGCTGAACTGTTCGCCAGTGAACAGGCACTTCTGTACACTGCACATAAGCCTTTTAATAATGGAAAAGCCCACCGTTTTAATTATGTTCGGGTTCAAATAGCAACAAAACACTCCAGGCTCCTAATCAAAAAGTCTTGTTTAAAAACATGACAAATGCGAGGAAGAATAAGCAGCCCGCTGACTGTGTAAAGTTCCGTGAATATCTAATCTGCCAGCAAAAAGAACAGAGCACTTTGCAAGCCACTTAAGTATCTGAGATCACGCGAAGGTTGTTGGCTTGAGTCCCAGGAGGGGCTCTGCTGCTGCACCTTGAATGAAGCACTTCACATGAAAATTATATATATATATATATATATATATATATATATATATATATATATATATATATATATATATATATATATGTGATTTGGATAAATGCTAAGCACAGAATGAATGATGTGTGTGGCAGAAAGCAAAGAGTGACAATCTGTAGCGTAGTAAATGACGTTGTTCATCAACAATTCAAGTACACGGGAGGTCACATCACTAGGTTCTCCCGCAGCATCCTGACAGCACTTTTGGGTAAATGTGTATTCAGCCAATTCTGCTTCATCTAATTAAACCTTGTGGAGCCGCAGCAGGGGGGGGGGGGGGTTAAAAGCTCCATTAATTTCCTTGCCAAGATGGGGAGGGGGAGAAAAAACATTAATAGAATTGAATGTTAGAACATTTTAATTAAATAATTTCAAAATGAACCCCTTCCAATTGATTTTAATAACAGCACCATCAAACACTTTAAAAAATTAGCAAGGCCCAGTTGTGAAAGCTCAGCTGGTTCAATATAACAACGTGGGAACAAACATTCACTTTGCTATTAATTCTCTGCCGTCTGACTGTTCCTCTTGGCATCGTTCTGTGCAAGAACCACGATGGATTTGCTCTCGTATGATTGCATCCTTCTGCTTGCCTCATCACAAGTATTAGCTCATGCTAAACCGATTCCGGTTTTCGGAGGCATGGGGAAGGGCTGGTGGTGGGGGCTATTGCCTCAAAGAAGTGCAACATAGATTTGCTGCTGATGCAGTTTTACTACATCCCTCCTTCCCTCTTACACCCCCACCTTCTTCCCTTGACATGTTGTGTAGATTTAGTGCCCTACCTGCCGTTATTTCTCATACTCCAGCCTTTGGAAGACTTCTCCCATGAAGGCTCTAATACATACGGTATAAAAAAATATAGACCCTGTGTGGCTTCTCACTCGACCTTCTTGGATGCAGCTTTTTCAATATAACCCTGGTTTTGCAGTCTTGAGATGGACTGTACAGCCAAGAGTATGTGGACCCCCCCCCCCCTACTTACAAATAACTAAGCTGTTTGAGCTGCATGCATGTGGCACACAAACACATTGTAGACAGTTGTGTGCTTCCAGCTTTGTGGCCACAGTTTGGGGAAGAAGAAGCTCCTTTCCGGCTCCAGCATGACTTTGCCCTCCCCGTGCACAAAGCGAGCTCCATACAGACATCATGGCAGCAAAGGGGAGAGCAACTTCACATCACTGGGTTTGGAATGGGATGTTCAGCAAGCACCCATGGAGATGATACTCACGTGTCCACATACTTTTGGCCATACAGTGTATGAGCTTGAGGTCTCGCCAGAGAAGCAGGCAGGATGGAAAAGCGATGAGCCACTGGTGCGGGAGAGACGTAGGTGCTGACAGGAGCACGTTTACCAGGTGGGTGGTTCAAGACTATAGCTGAACTTACGAAATACAGATGAGGTTGATGGACAAAAAGATGGAACGTGAAATGGCAGGGAGAGGTGTACAGTTGAACAGGAAAAAGGTTTGGTATAACAAAGGAATGAGGGATGGTTTTCGAGGGAGAAGATGGGTTACCTGACGTGTTCTTGAGATGAGGCTACGTGTATGAAATAAAGCTGTGCAGGTAACGGGCAATAGGTTATAGATGAAGCACATGGACAACAGAAAGCGATTGGTGCGATGATATGAATTTTTTTGTAGCTGAAAAACCCACTCGGGAGGGAGTGATGTGCCCGTTCCACCTTTTGTGTATGAGCAACAGTGAAGCGATGCAGGCGTGGAGATCCCAGAACTCCCCCTACCTCCTCCTTGACTTCCCCGTGTCTCTAATCTCCCATCTGGAGGGCTCTGGAGTTAACTTCTGCCACCAACCTGTCATCTTCTCCCCAGCAATTTCCCGACAGCGCCGTGTGCATCTGCGATAAACCCGACGCGATCAACAGGAAAAAACTCCCCTAAGAGCCACTTTAATGGCAGCGCTCTTGGGCACGTAGATTACAAGGTGGGAAAAAAATTAAAGCGAGGTGTAGCGTAGCGGAAATTAAATATACACGCTTGCTCGGAGGACCGGGCCTTCGTACAGTTTGTGGAGCAGGAAAATAATCATGGCATTGCAAGGCAGCTGTAAAGGGGGAACCCAAGCACTGCTGTGGAGGCAGCAGGGAGCCTTTTGCCACATGCGCACGTTGGGTCAAATCCTGGACCCGGGCGGGGCTGCTGAGAGCATCCCTGCATTTTGTGAATATTGCTGCTTCGGCGCCTGCAGCCCCTGCCTGTGGCGATCTCATTTTGGGGGGGTTCACGCTCTTTTTATTTAATCTGCAGCCATGCGAGGGACTGCATTTTCTTAAACATTTAGTTTATTGTTTCTCTGCAGTCGCTCATATTTTCCCATAGTGTTTTTCTCCTCCGCTTGAAGATGGCTGAGGGCAAACACCTTGATCTCTGTTTCCCGCGAACAAATTACGTCATGGCTCTTGAATTAAATAAAATACCATTAGCAAAAAACCAAACCTTTCCCGCTGCAGTTTCTGAATTCAGGAGCCGCCTTCCCTGCATTCTGCACTCAACAGCCGTTCGGCTGACACATTTTCTTTTACCGCAGACTGCACTGCCATCACGGAGGGCAATGAAATAGCAATGAAAGCTCATTAGCAATGAATATTTTTGGTTCTATCCTACAGTAAATATTTAATGTCCCCCTTGAATATTAAAGAATATTACAATTATAGTGGAACAACGCTTGAAACAGAATTTGTTTAACAGATGACAAAGAACACATTTACGCAGCTGGGCACAGGTAAGGTTTTTACTAAAATGATGTTCATTTAAAATAACCGGAGAAGAAAAATCGATGAAACACGCAGTGAGAGGAATTCGTGACCTGAGGTTAGAATAATTTACGTGTTTATTATATTTGCGATTTGTTCTTTCATGCCTAAATAGTTTGGCTGAAGAACTGTGACTGCCGATGCGATCGATAATCGCGTCTAAAGGCGCATCGACGGGGTTCGTGTTGTCTTTCCCTGCTGTAATTTGGAAGTGAGCAATAAAATGCATGCGCAAACAACCAAAAATTGCTTTTGTGGGCTGCGGCTTTAAAAAATGCGGCAACTTGCGTCGACCGCCTAGTTGAATCCAAGGTGTCCATCTTTTCTAAAACCATTATGGGCCGCTTTTATCGCATCGCCTTTGTTTATACGTCCATTTTTTGGACCTATATTATAATTTCACTTTAACACTTCCGCCCCATTGAATTTACTATATGTATTTTCCTGGATTTTTTGACCCGCCACATGAACTCTATTAAAAAAGAGAGGAACGCGCACGCACGCACGCTTTCACTGATCTGGGCCCGCGTTTCCGAGCTCGGCGGCATCGCTTTATGCGAAACAATTTACCGTAGCCTCTTCTTCACTGCCGGTGTCTGATCTGTGAATTATTCATAGGTGAAATTATTCATCCTCTCGGTGCTTTTTTGCCTCTATCTCAACACCATCAACCCCCGTCGCAGGTAGACTATTAAAAGAACGATTTCTTTTGTTCGATTGGAGCAGTAACCTTAATTTGTGCCGCACAGCACATCGCCCCCCTCGTGTTTGCCGCTAATGTAAACATAATGACCCTTGCTGGCGGGCAGGTGTCTTATTACTGACAGACCGGCGGTAGCACATAATTGCCACCGAAACAAAGTGGGCCTTGATAGGCGTTTGACAGGGATCCAAGTGTTGAGAAGAGAAGCTCTAACAGGTTCTGCTGCTTCGATCCTCGCCTGCGCTAGTTTTATCTCGGCTTCTGTATCGGTGCCTGAATTACAAATTGGACAGCTGAGTCTTGTTCGCTTCTTGCGGCTCATTCTGGACTCTTTGCCCACTGCTCGGTCCTTCGAACGACCGAGAGACCGAAAACCGATGCAGGTGTTTTTTGTGCTTTGTGACGTGCTATGGGCCGATCCCCTTCCCGGAGGCCATTGTTACCCCGCGTTTCTCCCGTGCACGCTGATGCCCGCACTATGGTAGGCGCAGATGGTGTTCACGCCAGCACTCGGCGGTACTCGTTGCTCAGTCTTGAGACTCCGCGTCTCTCTGAAGTCCAAGCCTGGTCTTCCTACGGCCGTTCCTGAGCCACCATATTGTCTGTCTGCTCACTCTTTCTCGCGTCCAGCTTTTCCGTGATTCTCGCCATCCTCTTGGTTCTTGGTTGCCATCTGCAATGAAAGTCTTGGTGGTGTCCAGTTCCTTGGGAGCTCAAATAAAGACCAACAGTCACTACAACGTGCAGTTGCCAACTCCAAAGCTCTTGCTGGTTTTCCCTGGACCCTGACTTCAGAATGGATGTTGAGATGTTTATTTTGATCTGACTCCTTTAGTGCACCAGCAGCTTTTTTGCCTGATTTCTTTTCTTTTTTATTTGAGAAGTTATGAATACTTAAATATGTGTACCGTTGACTGTGTTGCAAATTTAATAACTAAAGTATTTGCTCAGCATCTGAATTTGCTGCTACAGCAATGTGTTAAAAGTAAATGGGTGAAAATGACTGAATTTATATAAAACCTCTGTATGCTTATTTGTGCCGGTCAGCCATGAGCTTTTTGTACGGGCGGGTCGATCTGTCGATAGATAGTCAAGTCTTCCGTAGCAAAGTGAATTTTTACTAAAGATGCTAAATGAATAAGCAAATGTATGACTGACCAGAGGAAAAAAGGAAAGCCTATTCATTCCCTGGCCACTTATAACAGGGTTGTGCAGAATGCAGAGGGGAAAATGCTGAAGCAGGTGCAGACAGCATCGCAGCTCCTTCACAGAAGACCAAGATCATCACGCAGTTAAGCCCAGTAAACTGCCTTCATCCACCTACACAGCGAATGGACTAAAGCCTTAGAGAATGTGTGAACCAAATGAACATCTCGATATACTTAGAGGTATTTATTTATTTTATCATTTATTTCATCTGGCGGTGTCATCGCCACATAACAGTTCGGTTAATCCTTCAGACAGCATCGATTTTTTTGAGTGATGTCGTGACAATGAAGTTTTGCTGATATCTAATGTGCAGCCATCACGTTTTATTAAAATATCGAAGCATTGCATTTGGCCATGACAGCCCATAAACAAGCGACTGCATATTTAAAACAGTTTAATGATGGGTTGCATTGGCCTCTGTGCTGCGCTTAATGAATTGCCCTCCGACGCAAGTAAAAGTAAACCCAGGAGCTCACAGTTACGTCGCGCGTCATTTTGAAGCGCTCATTTCAAATGCCCGGTGGACGTGCCTTGTCTGAGATTCCAGCAAGTTCTTCAACTGCGATGTCTGGGCCCACAAAGGGACTCCCATCCTAACCTGACTCGGCACTGCAAGGATCTGATATTTCCCCATCACTGTGTTGAAGTCGTCTCCCAGCCAACACCCTGCCCGCTAAGCTTTAAACTGTTATGGCCCAAGTTTTGTGCACCAAACAGCCTTTTGATGGCGTTGGAATGACTGGGTGCTGTAGGGCATAACAGACCTTCATTCTCCAGTAAGATGTGCGATGACACCCAGACGAAATCTGGGAGAAACCAGAGCCACACTGGAGCAAAATATGACATAATTATGTCAGTCCACTGGCAACCTAGGGCTGTGTAGGAAGCAAAAATGGAATAAAAACAACTACGGTAACATTCCTCAGTCAGCAAAAAAAAAAAAAAAAAAAATGCCCGCAGCCTTTAGTACTCCTCCATCTTAGTCCAGCCTTACGGGAACAAGCAACACCAGCTGCCCCAGTTTAAATTTATCCCAGAGAAGTGTGAAAGTGCCATGCCTTCCAGAAGGAACCCGTCCTTGGCTGCTTAGCATGTACAGCCAGTTCCTTCCTTCTCGGCCATCATTGGACACAGTTTTATTCCACGGCAGTTGCGGTCCGGGCCCCATTCGGATGTCCCACCCCCTCTCACAAGTTCCATTTCCAACTTCTCTTCATCACATGCCACTTGAAAGCCTAACCATGAATGACGTTTCGTTCCTTATCCCTTTGTATGTTCCTGCATGGCTGAAGCCTTCCCACAGTCCCCCAGTCTGAGCCCTTTGTTCTTGTATCCATGTGCTGTCACAGAACATCTCTGAAGTGCACCTCTTCCCCCTTCACTCAACCCATCACTCACCTCAGCCCATCAGGCAGACGCCACATTAAAGAGATTGTTTTTATCAAAGTGTTATTCGGCCTTCTCACTACCATGCCTTTATTATATTATTATATTATTATCGCAGTTCCTCCCTTCATATATATATATATAGCTAGTCAAAAGTTTTTGAACCCTTTTCATATGTTTTATTGTAGTTTATTGCAGTACCTCAGACAAAAATATATAATGTGCACAATAAATATACATCGATGCATAATTTCTAATACAGTATATACTAAGTGCATATACTGTATGTCCACATCGAGTGGCTGAAAACACTGAAAGTGTGTGTTGTTGCATGTTGCTGTGTGCAGTGTGTATAAATAGCAAACTGAGCATTTTGGAGGATTGATAAAAATGTGCTCCACTACAAATTAATTTAACATATGCACTGAAACTGTCAAACCACACGAGAACATAGCAGGGCCTTTTGCGATGCAAACAACTTTTTGGTAGATTCCTTGGTGCACAAAACATTCATCCGAAAATGTTGCCACTTCTGGACCAAATGCAACAGCTTTGTGTGCTTCTTTAGTTTGGGGTGGGCTATGTCCAGACTGACCTGCCTCTCCAGAACTTTCGTCCAGATGTTTCCTTTGAATGTGGCATCGTGTGCCTTTTTGTTCTGTCAGTGTGACTTTTTTCTGGAAATGGTGTATGCTGTCAAAAATTAAATTGGTAATGGGTGACCCCAGCCAGGTCAGACTGTATTAACACGTGACCCTAACAGCTGCCTTTATGCACCGGATTAAAGTGAAGGTGCAATTGCCTTTTCCGTACCTGTGACTGCACTTCTTGTTGTTTACCATGCTGAGGGTATAAATTACATAAAAACGCAGGTGTTATTCTTTTTCTCTCCCAGGCTCCAGTTGTACAACATAGCAACCGCTAAAAAGATCCGTCTCAGATATATTTTCTTGGCTTTAAAATGACAAACTGATTTAATGCAGTTCTCACTGGTTTTCTTTAAGTTTTACAGAAAATATATGGTCAGGAATTTAAGCATTTTGGAAAACACATATTTAATATACAGTAACTAGCAAGTAACTGACTACCTTTGCAATGGATTATGTGTGCATTTTCTCACTGACTGCATTTCCAGCAGAGAAATCACTTTCCCGTCCTTAATTAAAAAAGCTCCGTCTTTGTTGCTTGTACAAACATAGGATTTAGGTCATAAATAAACTAGGGACGGGATCTACTTTCATTGCGATTTTTATTTCCATACATATGAGCAACTATGCAAGTATCCATCAGTTTAGTCTGTCAGTCAACAGAATGGAATTTGATGAAATATGCAGCTGACTGTGTCATGTGTGTCACCCATTGAAAGTTAATATTCAATGAGGACATTTCTGTAAGCCTTGTCGCTTTTCTGCAGCAGAGTGATTTTGAGCAGGACCAAAATAACAAAAATGCACAAAGAATTTATTGATGCTCCTATTTATGAACTTATTGATGAGTTTGATAAGTCGAACAAGGGGTAATGGTGGAAAGGTAAGAAGTACAAATTGCTCACATGAGCACCAAACAGTTTTTCCATTAGAGCGTTGGAATTTATTGTAAAAGCTTTGGTTTGTGCTGCTGGACAGGCGGACGCTGCAGAGAGTGACACGCACACTGGGCATAAGCAAGTGGAAAGGAAAAAGCTAAATACACGGCACATCATCACATTGTGTTGCTGTTACATCACCAGTGTGTGCAGTGCTGTGTCTGTGTGTGTGTGTGTGTGTGTGTGTGTGTGTGTGTGTGTGTGTGTGTGTGTGTGTGTGTGTGTGTGTGTGTGTGTGTGTGAAGCACAAGTTCTTACTAACTTTGAAATTTTCATTTGCTCACAATCTCCTTTGATCAAACACCCCAATGGCATGGACAGCAAAAGTGCCGCAGTGATGTGCACAGAGTACATTTGTGAGTGTGCACACATGTGTATGTTTGTGCACGTGTGACACTGCTACTCATGCTTCTCCGAGCCATGTCTGAGAATGTATTTAAGATGTTTAAAATCGCAAGCAGCCTTCCTGGAGTTTAATATGCTTGCCTATGCAGAATCCTCACTTAGAGTGAAAAGTACCTGTGCGTTAAAGTTCTTTTTTGTGTGGCTTTAAAAACAAAAGCAAGTGTATAAAAAGCAAACAAAAAACAAGCAGACAAATCATTTTTCTCTTATCACCTTATTTCTGATAATATGCAGAATTCATACTTGCAAATGAAATACCGTAAACTGTAGGTAAACCAATTTCACGTTTAAGCTTCTCAAAAAAAAAAAAAAAAAAAAAAAAAGAAACACTGTTTTAATGTATTGCTCATCCCATAAAAAGCTGAATTAATTGTATTTCTTTATTTATTTCAGAACAGTCCTTTTAAACAAACCCTGATTGCTTGGCCTATGGTTTAGGAAGGGGAACAGGCTTTTAAAATGCAGGTAAAGTCAAACTGTAGTAATGTGGCATCTCATCTAATTATAACAAAATGTGTGAAAAGACAGAAAAAACCAATGCATAAAACAGCAAATAAACATTTTACTGCTCCCAGCACTGTGAATGTGTCTCAGGTAGGGAGGACAATAAAAAAATTAAATAAAGAAAAAAAAAAAGATAAAGTAGGAGGAGAATCGTAGTGAGGATTGCATGCAGCGGTATTAAAAGATTTATAGTTGGACTAAAGTAAGTTTATCACAAGGGCCCTGGTGGGATGTTCTCCCGGGAGCTGGACTTGTTTGAAGGAGGTGAGGAGTAAGCAGGGCCCAGCCGCCGTCGAGGCCTGACAAAGTGCAGCGCTGGCTGCGGGAAATAAATGGCCACGGCGATCCGGCCCCCGCATTTATCAGCCAGCTTGGAAGGCCTTTTATCTTAATGAAGAATGCCGTTTACCCATCAGACTGCCTTGCCATCGGCCCCCCCAACCCCAGCTTCCCCCGCAGTGGTTGGTTTGCTCAGTAAATGCATAAATAAAGAAGGGGAGTGAGGGAACCCGCATGGTGTTCGGAGGCCGGGCTGGGCAGAAAGTGAGGAGATGCGTGCTAAGAAAACAACTCCGATGCCTGTTCATGTGCTGTCCTCTCCGGCCCTCTGCCAACATAATGCCTGCCCAAGAATGCTCCTCTAGACCTGGCTCGTCTTCCGCACCGTGTTATACCCTTGCTAAGCTTGGCGTCAAACCCCCACTTTGAAACTGAACTTGTACCTCAGAGTGAGTGCATAAACTACGTTGATTCGGTATTTATTGCAAAAAATGGACTCGAGAAGGTAAACTTCTAGAGCTAGGAGTGTCATCTCAGCAGCACACACATTCCAGGACTCTTCTTTTAATCATGACCTTGACCATGAACAAGCAGTCAAATCCCACAAGCCGAGGCCCTTCAATGACAGACAGGATAGAAAAGTGGCCTCACCCACACACCGCCCACAAGGACAATAGTGGAGATCAATGAAGTGCGGAGGGCAGCTCCACCCAAGGGCTTCTTTACCCTGCTGACAGAGTGTCAGGCTGCATTTCATGCCCGTCATGCTTTTGTCTTAAAAGCTGATGGATAAAAACACAGAACGATCAATAAGAGAGGTTTTTGCGCCACTATATGTTATATGACTGAGAGCGGTGTGGATGGAGAGAAATTGTTGCAAAGGCTCACAAATTAATGTGTTCACGCACCCCTGACAGAAGCCTCCATGACAGGAATGTGACACAGGGAGCACTTTAAGTAGTTGGAAATTTGAAGGCTCCTCTCCCTTTTGCTCAGCAGGCCCGTGAAGTCCCCGTGATGCTCACTAGTGCTCCACAGGCACATGTTACGTACAGCCGTGGCTCAAATTTGGAAGCCAAGTTACCTTGCATGCGAGCTAATATGAACGAAAGCAGCTAGCTGACGTATTGGTATGGGGCTCGAAGCGTTCATGTCAGTTGAAGGGCCCGCAGTTAATAATTCAGCCCATTTCAATTATTCAGGCCCCTCGCAGTCCAGCAGGCTCAGGTAGAGCTCCTTAGCCATGTGTCTAATTGGAGGAGCTCCAGGGGTGGTCTTCTGCCTCTTACACGCTTGCATCTGTAGGGTAGCATCTGCCATGTTGCTCTGCTCATTGTTTCTCCGGGGTGAACGGGGGCTGAAGGAGGATGCAAATGGGTGGAGAATAAAGAAGCCCAGTTTATATCCACATGTCTGACTCATAGGAGTTATTTATGCACATTGTGGTCCTGTTTATAGCTGGCGTGCCAGTAATGTGTTTTAGTGCACAGATGTACGTGGCCGCATGCAAGCATGTGCGCATCTGTATTTACTGCACCTTAAGCCCGAGTGTGCAAACAGCATGCGTGTAGCACTGCGTAAACGTGTGGCGAGAGTGCAGTGTTTTAGCGGCTCTAAGGCTTTTCTTTACTTTGTTTATATGCTTATTTATGAGCCGGATGTTTGCTTCTCTGAGTCATCGTTTGGCTGCTGTGGTCCCCGCTTCATCGAGTTCATTTCAACACCACACACCTGCGAACCCCCTCTGGAGGTCACCTTCCCGACCGCCTCTGCCGCGTGTCGAGGCCGCCATCTCTCTCCCACGCTGCACCTGCCAAGTCGTTCCTCCTCTCAGCCGGGCCCTACTCGCTCGCCCTCTCCCAAAGCTGGAGAGAAGCTCGGAAGGGGATTTAAAAAAATGGGGAGGAGTAAGAGGGAGACAATTCCGGCAGTGATACAGAAAACAAGAACAAATAGCAGGAATTAGCGCACGCTGGTGTGCAGAAAACTCTCCATTCACAAATTGTTGTTTAATTAAAATGTGCCGGGCAACAGTTTATTTAAAGGGGCGGCAGGAGTAGATTTGGGTTCTCCAGGCATAAGCAAATTGTTCATTTATGGGCTGAGTGAGAGGAAGTGGAAGACAAGAAAGAAGGAGAGAATGCAAAGTGCAATAAATTGCGATTTAAGTCAAATACCGCCGATTCCCAAGCAAATTCTGCTTGATTCATACTTAGCTATGCAATGTTAGTAGAGTCAATTTATTTGTGAAAAACATACATCAACAGTTAAATTTCTGACACCAGTGGGAGAGGCAGCACCGGAACTCACTTGTACAACTGTATCGTGTGACATGTAATATATTTTAAATTCATAAGATGGGCCGCTGGGGCAGTGTTGTTTTCTTGGGAACTGTATGATGTGTGAGCACGCTGCTACTGGGTAAATGTATAGTGAGGAGTTGTTTTGATGTCACGCGTGTTGGATCTCGCAGAAACAGGGACTCACTGGAGCTTTGAAAGCCATGGCAAACAAGCTTTATTTGCTGTGATTTATAGGGAGCCTGGGCTGAAATGTCTTTAAGCGTCAGACAGAGCCTGCTGCAGTACCCTTGAATAAGGAACTTAATCTCAAATCATTCTGTATGCATGGGTAATACTGCCCACTACAGATAACAGTGGATGCTCTCCTTCATGCACGGAGAAACCAGAGTTCCTACGCAGTCACTAAATGCTTCTCTTTCGTCAAACCTGTTAAGAAAAGTAGAACCCCACAGAGCACGAATCAGTGGGAGTTTAGGGTCAGGACCAACTCGCCACCGTCCTGCATGTGCTACGTAACTGCTCTGTTTCTACCCTCCATTCGAGGCCTTGCCTAGACGTTTAATTTTGTTGGGTTTTATCTTGGCTTCATCTCTATCATCACCTGTACACATATGTGTTGCCTTTGCTGTTATCAAAGATTAGTATCTGGGCCATTTTGACTACTAACATATTAAAGGCCCATAAGGGACTAACCCTAACCCTAGCACTAGCACAAACCCTAAGCCTAACCCTAACACAAACCCTAAGTCTAACCCTAACAATAACATTTTAATGACCCACAATGGACTAACCCTAATTCTAACCTAACCTTCACACAATCCCTAACCCTAGCACAAACCCTTGCCCTTAATTCTAACTCTAACCACCGTGTCTTGTCCACAGTCCATCCCGTCCTCCCAACAGCCTCTGCAGCTCTCTAGCCTCCAGCTGCATCAGCTGGTACTGAAATGAGAAACCATCACGCTGGGGCAGTGGTTACTGGTTTGAGTTCCACTCCTAGTGTTGAAGTTACTTATTCTGAACTGATGAAATGGTTAAAAATATTCTCTTTGTAAATGAATTAATCACTGTGATCACAATGTACTCATGGACAAAATGTAACCCTTTTCTTCCAAGAAGCTTAAAAGCATGTAAAATGCGAACGTCTGTTTGTGAAGTGCAAACGTGTTGTTTTAGACAGTGACTCTGCAACTAATTTCCAAATATAGTCAACCTTAAAACAAGGTAAAAACTTCAGTCAGTGACAGACATCATAAATAAGGACAAACACATTGATCCCCTCACCGAGAGTGAATTATTGTGGAAAACAATGTTCTTTGAACCTTTTTTTTTCTTGTCCTTCCTGTGATGTGAAACAGAATTGAAAGTGATTGTTCTCAAATCCAACCGCAGTAACCGTTTCACTGTGAAAGTCAAAGTGTCATCAGACTCGCTTCAGCCAGCCAGTGCACACACACATGCACGCATTTCTGCACAATATCACTGAGCAAAAGTAAACTTTTTACTGTGTTTCAGGTACTTTTTACTTTACTTTCCTTTAAAAGAAGAGAAGAGAAGCCAAAGGGCAACTGGATGCAGGCCACTGAGTTTATGTTCGTTTCAGTGGGATCTGGTTTATCAGGTAATAGTCAAACAGAGTGGGTTCAACTAACATTCAGCTAGCATTCAGCCAGTGTCTGATTTTGTTCCTTTCATAGCAAAATGAGATGGTGTGGAGAAAACAACACTGAACCATCTTGTGCTTCAGAGAGCAACACTGCAGGCCTCTGTCTGTCACATGTGCTGTTGCCCCTGGGTTGCTGTAGAAAATGTGGAATCATCACCCAAACCTTGAAAAATCCATGTTATGAAGGTTACTTTCAGCCTGAGTCTTGCAAGCAAGTAAATACTGTAATGTAAGGGAAAGCTTGAAAAACACAGTTTTGGGCATTATTTCAGAAGGCTGCACTCATAATTTTCTCGTTTGAAAGCGATCGAATGGCACACGCTGATCATTTTGTTGAGAGGTGCTTAACCAGTGCTTTCGTACGCCACTCAGCAGCAATAATTGTCATATCATCCTTCTGCCGAGAATAAACTCCCCCAGCAGAGCGAGCGTCTCAGTCTTCTCCCAACCTATCTGCTCCTCCTGGATGTTGTCCATCCTGGGACGCGATTATAGGGGCGCCCGTCTCTGCTTTGTTCTCACGTCAATAAACCGGCCCTTTTCTCTAAAAAGTGTCATTTGGCAGAGGTAATTGGCCTGAAGTCACAGGGCTTTTACAGATTTACTTCCCTTCGCACACATGGCTTCATTGGTAGGGTTGTCTTTTGCTCCGAGCAACTCAGCATCTATTTGAAGAAGGGAATCTTATCAAATCTCTGTGCACTTTACCCAGTCAGACAGACAGACAGACAGACACCCCCCCCCCCCACACACACACACACACACACACAGGTTGAGAGCACTGAGCATCAATTGAGGGTGGGGCGGCTACAGGCTGAGGAGGTGGAAGGAAGACCTTTGCTTCAAATAACAGATGCACTGGAGATGATGCGCCTAAGAGGGACCGGGCGAGCCCAACACAAATACATCCTGACAAGCGTTCACATCTGCCACTTAAACACTCCACTGTGAGCCCGGCAAACAACTGCTCAAACCTTCGCTTTCTTTCCGCCTCTTTCTTGCCTGTAGAGTAAAAAATAATGAAAAAAAGTGGTTCGGTGCCAGTCCCACGAGCAGTAAAAAAGTTTAGACGTTTGAAATGCAAAAGTAAAAAAATAAATACGAATGCTTCTTTTTTTGACATGAGAAAACACATAAAAGTGGGTAGTGAAACAGCAAGGGTACAATAGAACTTTTTTCCTCCTTCCAGGACTAGAGAGCAGATGCGAGGTTCGCCTGTGAGGCATGAATTTCATTAACAGTCCCTTTTGCTTGTTTTCCTTTCTTGCCATTAACAACTGGATGGTTTTAATAAGCTCCCTCAATTTTTTCAATTTTGTTCTCCACAAACTATTGTCCTGAATTTGTAAGGGGCCAAAACCATTGCCTCGTTGCAATGAGGAGGAAATAAACCAGTAATTAAAAGGGAAAAATAAGTAAGAACAGACGGAGTAGCTGGATTGCCCAGGTTCTGCTTGCAGAATCTCTGTGCTAAAAATACTGCTTTCAGCTGTGATGTTTCGTGTCATGATCTGCACCGTATTATTTTTTTTTCAAGTTATAAGCCTGCACTTTCACACCAATGAGGGAACATCTCCTTCCTGCGCTTGAGCGTGAATGAATCGACTGGGACGTGTATCGTCCTGTGGGTGTTTTAATGTACATTACTAATTCTCCTTTACTCTAAAAATTGCTTGCCTAAGCACGGACGGAAAAGCCGTCCCAAAATTTTCCAGCCATCCACTTTGCTGGGTGCACTTCTGCATCTGGCAGTTGTGAGGACGGCCAGCAGGGGGCGAACTGTGGGTTTGCTCTGCATTGAGCCGTGCACGAGAGCATCGTGGGCAGCTCCTTCCGGCTCCATTTTCCTCGTGACGAAAGGCTGTCTTCCTTTGTCACATGGCAGATTCCCATCAACCTACAAAGCCATTAAAACTAACCCGAATCATGCCCTTCCCAACATCCCATCACTCACGGAGCAGTCGACGACATGAGCGCTATGAATGTGCCTTTTATTTACAATTTTCTGTTGACATTTGGGCTGACCTTTAAAATAAAATCTACACCCGCAAAGCTAAGGACCGCGTTAATGAGTAATTCAATGCACTCTGTCGATTTTAAAGTCCATTAACTTTGCCTACCTCTCTGCATACCAAATTTGATCATTCCTATCCCCCCAGACTCCAGCATCTAATTGCCATTCTAAGTGGGGCTGCTGGTAATAAGTCTTGGTTTAAAAATGCATGGAGGGTCTAAGTGCGCCTCCACAGAGAAGCTTTTCTAGAAATAAATAAGATATAGATGATAGTCAGTTGTGGCAGCGCTCTGCTTTCAGGTGAGTGCCGCACTGCATGCTGGGTAAGCTGGACAAGCATGTACATTGCTGCCTACCCCATGCAAGTCACTTTGTATGCCCAAATCACCCACCAGCCAGTTTGTGTTTAACCTGTTCTGAAAAAAATTGAATATATAAACATTGTGCGAGGTGTAGACATTGTAGCAGTGGCAGAGGCGGCTGTAGCTCTCCCATGGTGCATTGCAGTAGTTCAGTGTGCTAACTGCTGAAATTATGCAGTGCTGTGTTGGTGGACATGTTGGTGCACCCTGTGAGTGCTGGTGTTGAGACATGGTAGAAAGAAACATAGCTTTTGTGCCCTGGTCTGACAGAGCAGTCCTGGTGGGTTGTTGCAGTGCCAAAGAAACAAACACACGGCATCCATTGTGAAAGCCCCTTTGTGGGCATCATTGCTGGTGCATCCATCACCGCGTTTGTGCTCCGTGTGAGTGTCAAGGCTGCATCGTGCCATTGGTTGACATTCACACTGCATGTTTACAGGCGTGTTGTCATTGCCAGTGTTGGTGATACTCCTTCTAGATCTTTTCTTAGTCAAGATGGATGAGGGAAAGGTCATGAGGCGTTTCAATTTAAAATGAGTGTCAGTGTTCCTCTCTCAGCTGTGGGCCAAGCAAGGGAAAGTGTTTCGCTGCAACTGGTAATGAAGACAGGGGCTTCTGTGGATCTCAAAGATATGCTGCCTGCCTTTGTACATTATGAAATATTTTGGCAACTTTTATGTGGTCAGCATGGAACTTGGTAGGATTTTCCATTTGCCGTGACCGCTCCAGCCATCCCACATGGCAATAAGAGGTTGCTGTCCATGGTCCTGAAATATGAAGCAGTTTCTTGCTATGAGAGCTGTTGCTGAAGTATCGATTCCTCCATGCATCCATGCATCCATCCATCCATCCATCCATGGTCGCTGTGGTCCAGAGTGACTCCTAGATTCTGAACTAGAAGCCCAAACTGCTGATAAACGTAAGCAATTTTAATTTAAGGGCCAGATGTAGTTGGACGGACCTTACCTTGAATTAATGCACACAAACTCTTTCTGAGGAATGAGATTATGTGATTTTTCCTCCACTTTTCTCATCATAAATTTATGGCTGCAAAAATTAAAATCGATGTTAAATGACAAATTTCTACAGCTGGTTCACAGCGATTATTACATATGGCTCAATGAGAAGAGCAGCTTCGTCTCGGTGATGCCGTCCCCCCAGTGGCTCCTGGCTGGCACTGGGCTCTAAATGTCGGGTCCGTGGCTCCTTGCTGCTGGCGCTGCCTGCCCTCCCCGCTGGCCGGGTTCTTCTGCCTCCACTTCCTTTTCCTTTCATCTGTATGGAGCAGCAATCAGCTGACAAGTCTCTCCAGTAGGGTGTCGCTCAGGAACAGATGGTAATCATAGCAGATGATGATATAAAGGGTAACGCCAACACAGCCATGCGGAGCACCCTGAAGTGTGGAAACAGGAAATTGTAAGGCGGGGGGAAAAAATGCCAACAACTTAGCATCGAGATGATTTAAATTACTGGTTGCCTACTGAGTCTCCAAACTCAACTCCTCTCTGATCCAAAATCTAAACAAACAGTGTTTAACGCAGACTTCCAATCATATTCCTGTTTTTTTGCTATTGTCACAAATCAGTGACTCAATGATTAGTTCCTTCATAAATTTAAAAAAAAAAAAAAAAAAGCTTATTATTAAATGGAACCTGCTGGTAAAACAGTATGAAAGTAAAAGCTAAAAGAGAACCAATTTTTTTCACAATTCCTTCCATTGCTGACAAATTTTCCCCATTATTATTATTATTATTATTATTATTATTATTATTATTATTATTATTATTATTATTATTATTATTGTTGTTGTTGTTGTTGTTGTTGTTGTTGTTGTTGTTGTCATCCATAATTATTAACAGCTAGCAATTACAGCTACTGCTATTAAATAACACTTAACAACAAAATAATTATTAGAATTATCAGAAAGGACAGTTTTGAGAAAACATCTTCTGAATGAGTAAAAATAGCTGTAGCTGCAAGTTATTATTTTTTTATATTCTGGGATATATTTCCTGACTTTAATAATTACAGTTGGGTCTATATATAGCAAATACTTATTGTTCTAATTTTTTATTGCTGTTCCTCTGACCTTCTGTACTGTCCACTCGCTGCACTACAGATACATACTTGTACCCAATAAGACTGCCAAGAAAAATGTTCAACATCTTTTTGATCTATTTATTTTTGCACTTGATGAAGAATATGTGCCAGTCCAACTCGGCTTCCACGTGTTCTGTATTAGAAAGTTGCCTGCTTTGGAGAGAGCGCTCTGCAGGGGGTCCTGGATAAGCAGGTCCACATGCAAGGGTGCAGGTCCGGTCAGTTTAATGAACTGGATTCTCCCCTCTGTCTCTGTGTCTGTCTGTGGGGGAGCTCAGCGTGCCGCAGCCCAATTGGACGCAGTGTGCAAGAAGGACCAGCGGACCCGAAAGGAGCCAAAATCATTTCCTCTATGTAGCTTATCAGTCATCCCAGAGGGAAGCCGAGCGTGGCCTGCCTCCTGACTCTCCTGGGGACAGATATTTCTCTCGGAGGATTTACTTGGATCCCCCCATTTGAAGAAAGGGGGATATCTGACTCCTGCTGCACTTGTGTCTGATTTCGAATGGGAGATAGAGATGGACAGGAAAGCCGAATGTGGACCGCAGGCACGCGGCAAGACAAATCCCACACCGCTGGCTGGCAAAAGCAGCAAGGCAGTTCATCGGCTTCTGCATTTTTGTTTCACCTGCTTTCTGCCACAAAGAAAAGCAAGGGATTATTGCCCACACTTATAACACTAGCAGCAAATATTCAAAATACAACACCTATTTTTGAGATGGATGAAGAAATACTGTGTTTCAATGAACAATAATTTAGAGTAATGCATCTCTTTTTGTAAGGACGAAGCTGTTGACTTGGGTCACCAAGACATTTTTTTGTTGTACTTGATGACATGCTTGTGGGGCTGAAGCTGTTTGCATAAACCTGCTCGGCTGATGTTTAATGTGATGAAGGTGTTCCTCACAAGTTGCTGTTTTAACTGCAGTCCTCAGGAGAGAGAAAGAGAAAGAGAGCGAGAGTGTTAATGCTGAGCTGAAACCAAAAGCAGGACATTTGTCCTGCAAGGCTGAGTGGCCTCTTCTGTGCCACACTAAACAAATAAGAGCATCACTCTGGAGCTCAGCAGGGCCAACAGTGCAGCCAACAAACTTTCCATTGCCCGATTATTGCAGGTGTAATTACAATACACCGAGCTGTCAGCAAAACACAAATTAAAACTCAGCAACCTGTCCTCAAAGAACCTAAACACACCGTAGTGCTGCTTCTTCGGTTCCCCTGTGACAGAAGCAAACCAGGAATGCATCCTCTTTCCACAGGAGTCGGCCATTTTCAGCATCAGTTCAGGTCAGTGTGTCTCTGTGCTGCCTTCGACATTTGCGTGAATTGCAGAAAGAAACAGAAGCATAAATTGTGATGTAACAGAGCCATGCTGCATGCACGGTTTGTATTGGATAAGAAAATTGACTTCGAAGCTGATGGATGTTGGTTCAAGCCCCACTACTTAGTATTGCTGCAGGAGCTCACCTGCAACACCAAGCTGTACAAATGAGTCAGATACTTTAGTTTGGATAAAACATCAAACAATTGGCAGTAATAAATACTGTCCTCTTCTATGATGGGCTGTTTCCCCGTCCAGGGCTGTGTGTTCCATCCTAACCCTCAGTGATACCGGGATAGGTTAGGGATAATGGATGGATAGATGGATGGATGGAGGGATGGATGGGATACTGACATTAAGCACACTTACTTCTGCAAGGCAAAGCAGAAAGGAGCGTGTAGGTTTGTCAGCCGGAATATCAAATGCCTGAAATATTGAAAAGTGTGGGAAATTAAACAATTGTCAGTGGGTGCAGTAAAGCACTGGGGGGGGGTTTAATCACCCAGGGTGAAATGAAAAATGTTATTTTCCAAAGAAAAGAAAGGGATGCTGAGATCTTCTCAGTTTGCTGGCTCTGTAAATGCAGCCCGTGTGTACATTACATGGGGAGAATGGGTCTCTCCACAGGATTCCTCTCCATGTTCATCTTCTCATTTCTTCTGGAATGACTGAAAACATAGAACAATTTTCTCTGGCACCCAACCATCACCAACACACAAGCCTACATGGAAACATATTCTTCTTTAATGTGCAGAAACACCACATCCAGATCTACAGAGGAAATACAGATGTTCACCAGCACATGTGGCTATACAGTGTGCACACACATGTATTGTTGTTGCTCAGTCATAGTACTTGGACCGTACAGAGGTAAAAATCTGTTTGGATTCAGTGTGCTGTGTGTTTGTTTTGTGCTAGTCTATCTGTATGCAAGTGTGTGAAGAGTGCATAATCACAGTGTTTGTGAAATGTGGCCAACTGTGGGGCTGAAACAGAGACCAGGGCAGGACAAAAGCCAATGTAGCAGCATCTCCCAGCAATCTGAGGCTTTGACATCCCAACACAAACTGACAAAAAAAAAAAAAAAACACCAGCAGCAGAAGATGGCCGCTTCAAAAGATTAGCAGTTAACAGCCACTGAAAGCATCCCTGATCCCACTGAACCCGCTTCCCAAGTGTCTTCTGCGTGTTCTCTGACCATCTGCCTTAGGGTTATTGGTACAACTCCCACTGCTTCACTACCACTACGTAGCCTTGATTTTCCTTTGCTTGTCTGTCGTTGGGCATCATTACCCTGAATTTGCACAGGGCAGGCAGTGGGGGTGTTCCATCAAGGTGAGTCCCCAACCCCAAGCCTTGGCTCCACCTCTCGCCAGGTAGCAGAGGTGCATCTCTCTTGTACAGTAAACATTTAAAACAGCTTTACGGTACAGCTGGCAAATTAAAGAGCTCAGACCCTGACGGCTCCTTCTAGTCCAGTTAAATAAACTGGGTCGCTCCTGGATTCATTCTCTCATTTATTTCCAAGTTGTAATTCAATTTGGAAGTTTGACTGCCAGTGAATTTGATCCCTGCTGCCGAACAGGAGAAGCTGGATTCTGGGCGAACAAGAAAAGCCCTACATCACTGTATTTTGAGCAGGCAATTTGAACTCTTTCATCCATTAATCCCATTGTTTTCTTAACCGAGTTGCAGCCCCGCTATTGACTGATGGAATTCGATGGCGAGGGAGAAAATGGGTTGATAACAGGGCCTTCATATCCCACACAGAAGCTGTTTAGATTCTGAATGGTATTGAGATGTGTGCCTCAGCCATTAAAGTTTGTCATTGTCTTAGATTTGCCGCTTGATGCTTCGGAAAGGGCAGAAGAGAAGGGGAAAGAAAAAAAATGACTCAATAATAAAGGGAAAAAAAAAGCTGTGTGTGATCTGCTGAGGCAGCGACCACAGTGCTCAAGGGATGATCTGTAACCAGGATGGAGAAGTCAAAGCCTGAGCTCAATGGAACCAAAGCGGTGGTGCTTTCGCTCACAGAGAGAGAGAGAAGCTTGTGGTTGGAAGAGGGGGTAAATATTCTGTCCATAGTTTCACACAGTTGTGGAAATTCTTTCATCAATTATTCATCCAGAAGAGGGAGAAGAATATGTTGAATACTCTGACACAGATGGGATTCAGATGGGTACGACCCACAGAGACACCGATATACAGCATGGAGAAAATTTCTCAGTATGCTTTTGTGTGGCCATAGCAGCACAGGGGAGGGAGCAGTAGGAGGCCCAGAAAACACCTTTGTTTCTAACTGTCTATGAAAGCCTTCTGTGCATAATAGGAGGGTGTTTGGAATCCAGGAAGGCAAGACACGAGATCGTACCCCTGTCCAAAATTAACACTGTGCATCCTGAAAGCAGGTGATGCCCTGCCATCAACTCCCGCCATTCACCTCATCAGTAACCATCGTGAATAAGAGCAGATTTTTCCCTCGCCCTTTTGTCTGTCCTCTGGTGCCGCTCTCCTTGGCCTGTACTAAACCTGCATGGTTTAAACTTGTCTATGTTTCATCATGTGACTGAAAAAGACTCCAGATTGTGCTCTGAAGGACCGCTAACGCAAAACCTGCACTTGTCAAGTAGCGCAGGTGATCATTCCAGATCATTTTAAGAAGCCTGCCTATTTCATTGTTATGAATGGCCTTTAGCCCGAGGACTGCGGTGTGACCAAGCGGCCTTTAGCTGTGGCTCAACGGGTATTTTTGCTCAGCAGATGTAGAAACCGAAGGCGATTGTGAAGCAAGAATCGCAGCCAAAACAGTGTGTCTTCAAATCCCAGGAGGGCCACAGCCCTGCATGCCAAGATTCTTAAATTAAACCCAGTAAATTATCTGGCAAATGCATAAGAGCAGATAAAGTCTACAGTACCTCCGCTATCTGGATAAAAACCTGCAGTACAGTTCAGCCATATTATGGCGTCTAATGTTTTTCTTACTTCCATCTCTGTTTGTGACGTATTTGGTAGTAGCAGTTTATTTAAGGTGCTTAGTGCTTGATCTTAAGCATTTCTCAAATGTTTGGTGGGCGCAGTAAATCTACAGGAAACGCAAACAACGAATACCAGTTTGAGCCTCTGTCGTAATGTCAAGGTGGGCTTCCTTTTTTGCCAAAAGACTTCTGTCTCCTCATTGCTCATCTGTGTTTGGATTCCCATCATCAGGGATAAGCGGTCCCCAGTCCAAACTTGTTAAAGTGAAGAGTGATGCCACAAGTAAACCGTGAGCTTTTGGAACCTATCGCCCCCAGCCGGTTCCGTCCATCTGGGCACGGCCTCTGCGGGGCACCTGGCCGACACCTGACATCGATGGCTCTCCCACGGCACCTCTCTGCTCTCTAGCAGCAAAGACACCTAAATCATTAAGGATTATTTTTAATATTAATGCCTTAACTCCTCTCATACAGTAGCCAATTTTGCTCTCTCTGTCGTCTCCTTCCAATCTCATTTGAATGTCCTGGGAATTCACCGTTCAATTAATTCTTCTTATCACGTGCGGGCGCCCGCTCCTCGCTTGATCTCGCGATCTCCTGGGATGCAGTCTGTTCTAATCCGTCAATTAAGGATATCAGTGCATCACTCCCTTCTCCCATTTGAGTGGATGTCAACATGTGACTGCGAATATAACCCCTCGCTCTCGGCAGCCTTTTTCATATCAAACTTAATCTGCTTCTCTCTGGGTAATTCCTTCTGCTCTGGCGCTGATTGCTGTCGCCTGGCTTTGGACGGAGACTAAACTCTTGCGCCCTCACCTTTTTACCGGCTGACGTCCCTGTCAGCGTGCAGTCTGCTCCTGTCAAACTCCCACATGCTGAAGGCACGTAATCCACCGTCGTGACTGTCCATGCTGACCGCTGATTAAACGGATGCTACTTTTCACCTTAAATCCATGACGCATCAAGTACAACTTTTGGGGTAACGTGATGCTGACCGGAGTCAGGTGAGCTCAAGGGGTTCGAGGAGCCGGGAACGGGGTAGACCCGCGCGCTCTCAAGTGATCTCGCTACCTGTTATCACACCCCAGGCGCATCGTGGTCATGCCAAGAAGTCACCTGGCAGTATGCCGGCAGGAATGGCACGGTGATGTCAAGCTCACGTTCATGCTTCTGTTCAAATACTGTATATGGTGCGCCTGTATTTTTATTTGGGTTGTCCTACACACTTGCATACTGCTCTGCTGCTCCTTTCCCTTCACCAGACGCAAACTCCTGGTCCTCCTTTCTAAGGTCATTCCGGAGATTAACCTTCACCTAGGGGAATGAATGGCAATCTGAGAATGTTTTTCAGGGCGCTGGTGAGGGGTCTGCATAAGTGGCCCTAGGGAAAAACAGTGGATCCCCAGGGCCCTCCATGATATTTTTGCTTCTCTCTCCTCAGGGGGTTGTCTAGCTGTCCACGAACACATGGCTAAACCAGTGTCAGCTTCACATGTCCCCTCATTCACAGCCTTAGAAAACCCAGGGGGACGCGATCATTCTCTGAATCCATTGAATAGAAGCCGGAACAAGGAAAACCGAGGTAGTGGAGCACTTATTTCGCTCTGTGTTATTATATTAGCTCAAAGCAAGCCGGGATTTTTTACATTATTGACTATTTTGTCCTACTGTTATCGTGCTATTGGCTGCATTACCAGGTTAAACAGTGTACAGTATGTTGAGTAGCACATTACTTTCCCTCTGAGTGTGACTCCAGAAATGTCGACTTAATAAAATCCAGGAGGTTAGTGGTCTCATTGCAAATCTTTGATGAAAACAACTGCGCCAAACTTTAAATCACTTCTCAGTTAGCACGCATCACTGGATAAAAACATACTGAATTTTCTGAAAGTCTCATATGCGCATCAGGAATGCATCCCGGGCTGAATGATCGGAGATGTGTTGCAGATGGATTTCATCGTAAGCAGCCATATGCCAGCAGAGGAGTTGTGACTCTACTTGACCCCATGGCATCACTTTCATAAATACAGACAAGTATTTTAGAAAAGCGATGTACCAGCCATATAAAGATCAGTCCTTGAACTAAAATTAAGTGCCCACGTTTTGTTCTTTACAACCCGATTTGTGGAACACTTGAGATGCGTTTGGAAGGCCACTGACCCGCAGTTCCGATTGGTCAACCATTTGCTGGCAATGGCCGTTCTGTTGAGCACATCACAATAGGCAATGTCAGCTGCTGCTGTTGTGGTATAAATGCCTGCGAGGAATGAAAGCGAAAAAGCTGTCAGGCAGTCTGAGCTCTGGGGCCTGTAGGAGCAGACACAAACTACATGTGTCAGACGTCCAGAACCAAAGGATGACAAAACCTTCAGCCCAGTTCACCAGAACAGCTGATGACGCTTCTCTTCTATATGAACAGTTGGAGGCTTCGGATGACCTGATACATGAGGCGCAGGTACACCGAGAATTCAGGTAATGAAAGCATCAAGAAAAGTGTCATTTCTACACAGTTAAGCAGCTGAATTTCCTCACCTTGTTCAGATGCTACGCTTTGCATTGTTCCATAAGCGCATCGCTATTACCCCCACCATCCAAGGTCACCATTTTAAGGCCTTCCCCCCCAGCAACGAGTCGGTTCCTCCTCGGCAGCTTCGCCTTCACGCTGCTGCCGTACCTGAATCTGTGCGCTATTGTTATAACAATATATTGTGATAATGTAGTACTGACTCCGCTGAAGCTTTGACCTGTCTTTAGACTTTTAACTGGCTTTTCTGTTGTGTTCCTCCATTTGTTTTCATAATGATGACTGTCAGGAAAAAAGGGGAAGACTAAATGTTTTATGAAGCAGCTTGGTGTCCCCTAGGCAGGACACTGTTTCATGTCAGGCCATTACCCAAGATGCATCACTCCAAAACTGCCTGGTTAGCAGATAGACTGTCGGGTATGAACTGCTTCAACATTCAGACTCGGTGCAGGCTTGAACCCGTAACAATGTGGTGGTAAGCAGTGCCGAACCTTTTGTGCAAGTTCATGGGCCCTAAAGAGGTAGTTAATTCACCAAGTTGCCGACGCAGCGAAGAACACTCTCTAATTCTGAAGCCCCTGAGCTCCCAATAAGACATAAGCTGTCCCTGTAGGATTACGCCGTGCCGCATGTCAAGCAGCTATCAATATTTTACACTAAACTCAGTCTAGGTAAGCACATAAAACACCAGACTGCAGACTAATTGAAATGAAGGGGGCTACACAAATTGTTGAAGACTGGCCTTTGATGTGGTTTCCTCCGCTTTAAATGTTTAAGCACCGGCTGTCGGAACAATTTTTCACCCGTGTTTCCGAGACAGAACAGTGGTGGAACAACCACTGTGGTCAGAAAAGAGAAAGAAAGTGCGGAAGAAACAGCTGGCATCCTTTTGAAGCAAAGCAGTGAACGGAGGATCCGGCAAAAGGCTTCTCTCATTCCACACAGGAGCGGCACGCAGGTGCACACGGGTGCATCTAATTGTAGGGGAGCTGAGACGGCCGGAGTCCCGCGAGTGTGGGCGCCAGAGGTGGGACGGGCCCTCCAGGAGCTGGGGGACATCTAGGCCAGGGCAATGCTCAAAGCTAGAGAGATATAAAAAGCCCAGACTCCTTCAACGAGCACCTGCGCTACCTGCAGCACTAAATCTTCCCTGGCAATCCACTGGGCAGGAGCTGCTTGGGCCACCTTGATTCTGCTGACAGCGTGCGATCGCTCCTCCGAGAGATGGCCTAGCAAATTCCTTTTTTTGTCCTCTCCTCTCCTCTCCTCTCCTCTCCTCTCCTCCCCCTTTCCCATTTCCCTATCTCTCTCCTTCCCTCCTCTCCTCCTGTCTTCCATCTTCCACTCCATTCCTGCCACAGCCAAAGTTTGAGCTGAAAGTAGAGCTTTAGAGACGGGGAGGCTGGTGAGATTTTTGTTCTTTTCCCACCAGCACACAGTCGACTTTGGGTTTTATTCTGAAGTCGAGCTGAGGGATTATATAAGTGCTTTCTCAGCAGTGGTGAACCTGGTTCTCATTCTTAAGAGGCAACAAAAAAAGAGAGAATCCCAGAAGGAAACAGCGGAACAGCAGCTGCAAAAAACTTACAGCGCAGCGACAACACGGAGAACTGCTCAGGGAGTGGAGATCCTCAAATTAGGGCATTTTAACTTCTGTGCTTCACAGTCTTTCAAATGTGCCTTTATCGCATGCTGGCATTTGGTAGCCCAAGCTCCGATGTACATGTTAGCAGGTCTTCAGGATGAAACAGAAAGGAAAAAAAAAAACATTTTCCTTACGTAAGGTGGTGTTTCATTGTCTGGGGATTTTTTCCCCAGCTTTTCGCGTTTGTCAAATTATTGTATTTAAAAATTCCTCCGAATCTGGGCTGCAACGGATTCTCTGCAGCTGTCCTTACAGCTTCGCATAAATGCACGGTGTCCTGCTTGTCACTGGGTGGAAAGGCTTGATTCAGTCCTCCTCAAAGTCTGACAGCTATGACATTGGCATTGACAACGGTCGGGAGCGTTCTGTCTCTTTGGAGCGCGCAGCCCATAAACACGATGGAGTGAAATACATTGAGTTACGTTGTAATCGCTGCGTGCCACTGAATCACGAAAGCAAATGTGGCTATGATGACCCATTCAGCTCCCGCGATCCATAACCTCAGCTGTCTGCACCTTTTCACCTCTTGTTTAAGTTGCCTAACAACGTGCCCAGGTCACTTGAGCCAAAGGCACGATGGGTTCCGTGGAAGCCTGGCTGGTTTTCCCGGGGTTAAGTGGTGTAGAGGCGGAGTCTTGCTGTAAGTTCTCGTGGGAGAATGCTTGCGCGTCCAAGTAGTGTTGGAAAAGCTCTTGTTGCCCAAGGTAACGGGAGATGTGGCAGATAGGAAATCGGTTTTCTGACCAGATTCCATGAAAACTGTACACAGGGTCAGTCTCCTGGAAGGGAACTGCCTTTAAATCCTCAAGCTGAGCTTAGAAACGACATTGCACCACCTACAGCGTGGCTGAGATGCCAAAGCCCTTGAAATCTCTGTGCAGACGCATCGCAGCCACAGTTATGATTCTATGGAAATGACAACAGTAATGCTGCCCTAATATACAATTCAGCGGCTGCAGGTTGCCATTTCTGATGATCTTCACGGTTACACAAACGTCCTCAATTAGCCGTGCTGGGCTTCAAAAACTGCCATTGAGATTTAAGAGTTCTGTAAAATTTGACTGCATTACGGTAAGTTGTGTCTTGCATTATTTTCGCAGTCTCGGTTTGCCTACGATTTGCTCCGCGTCCTGACCGCCTGCACTGTGCTTCAACGTGCTGGTCTATGTCAGCTGCCAACGCAAATTGGCGAAACGCTTCGGGCGTAGTGGTGTCAGCAGGGCTAAGGGCGGTGAGGCGAGTGCCCGCGGATGAGCTCTCCCGCCACCGTCGGTGCGGTGCTCCTGCCTGCCGCTGCCGCCGCCGCCCTCCGTCTCCTGCTGCAGTGCTGAGCACTGGCCAGCAGAGTGTACTCACAATACGTTCGAGAGACTCCACATTCGCAGCCGATAAATACGTGCATGCTAATACGCCCCCCCCCCCCCCCCCCCGCGTGCACACACACACACACACACACACCTCTCCTGCCATCCAGTTAATAAAGGAAAAAATACTAATTTTTATATTCCTCACAGCTCTCACCAAAGGTGAAAACTTTGGCTTTGCAGGTTGATTTTAATGTTGTTTATTACACTTGTTTGTTCTGAGCATTGTCTCAAAGAGCACATGCTTTGTAAACAAACACAAATGTATTAGTCATTAAGAACCGAGGGCAGGAGAATGCCCGCCCACCCCCCACGTTTTTTTAAAAAGAGAGCTGCCATCGTGGCGTATGGGCGAGTGCGTAAATATCAACAGAGGTAGCGCGCCACTCGTGAGCCTCCGGGCTGGAGGCCTTCATAAGGAGACTGCAAGGCAGCCATATTACCACAGTAATGGAAGTTTATTACATTCACGTATGGAAGTGCCTCCGGGGATGCTGGGAAACAGCAAACCCGCTTTGTTGTGTGCAGAAAGGCGCACGCCGATGCACAAAAGCGCACATCCGTGCACACGTTTCTTCACACAAACAAGCATGCGCGCTTGCTGGGGGCTTGACGGTGCCCCAAAGTGCTCCTTACGAGATGAAAGTGGCGACGCTCCGACTGTGGAGCGTAATGAGAAACCAGCAGAGCGGAGTGCTGGTGCTGCTGCTGCGGCTGCTGTACTGGAGGACGCGGCACTCACTTTCCCCTCTTTCATTTCCATGCTGGTAGTCTGAACCATCGCCACCAACACTGTGTTCCTCACGTTCTCCATAGCATTATGAGCTTTTCCGTTGATAGTGTCAGCGATTTCCATTCTGTTTTCATAGCAATGCCGCAGCAATATTTCTGATCACATTAATAAATAAAGTACTCGGACTCTGCCTAATGGTTCCAGCTCATATTGGGTTTCTCCCTCTAATCTGCTGGTTTCTTGCCAAAGCCAAATGAGTACAAAACAAGACCCACAGAGATGTGCAGAAAAATAGAGATGCATTCGTCTGAACTTCCTGCAAGCGTTACCATATTTCCACATTCTGTACCTGCCTGACCCACGACCTCCCGTGGAAATGGGAGCGTAATGACGTCCAGTGGAAGCAGAAGGTAAACTTTGTTCCAGCTTAGGGTCTTTCTCTGCACACTGCTAGTCAGTCCATACGCAGAAGAAGCAAAGGGGCAGCTTGGTGCTGCAACGGTGGGGGGGGGGGGGGTGAGCAGGGTGCTGAGCAGGGTCCAGTGAGCCATGGAGAACAAAGCACTTTATGGGACCTTCACATTGGCAGTCTCAGGGAAAGTGGCCAGTGCCATTCATTCAAGTAAGAAACACTTTTCTCAGCATTTCAGCCATGTCTAAGCAATGCTGGTGACACAGGAGCGACCCGGTAAATCTCTCTAAGTCTGCTATTGCCATTCTCATCAGGACCTGCGTTTTGAAAAAAAAGACCAAAAAAAAGAGCGGAAACCTTATTTTGTTTGCGTTAAGACCAATGATGTCATCTGTTTCTTGTTTTCCTAAATGTTGTACTTCTGTCAGATTTTCTAAGAGACACCGGGCTACAAGGCATGAATGCGGCACACATGGTAGTGAAGTATGGTAAATTAATTGGCACAGACGCTTGTTTACTTTGACGCGCTTTCTAGCCAATCGTGACACAAGAGTCGCAGGCAAATCTCGAAAGTTTGCTCCAGTGGAGACAAGTGCTCGGCGTGGTCCCCATGGAAACCACGCCTTTTGAAACGGCGAAACCCTTAAGCTTCTGAACATTTAGAGTAGCGGTAAATATGGGTGTGTGCCTGTTCACCACGGGGGCGGCTGGAAGGCTGAGCGAACGAGAAAAGCAAGAAGCACAAAGCAGTGAATAGCAAATGAAATGTCTGACTTGAAGAAAGCAACAAATAAAGAATGATCAGAGAGCGGTTACGGGCAAATGAACAAACGTCGGAGGGGGAGTGAAAGGAATAACGGAGACTCAGGTAATGACAGACAAATGAAAAGGCCAAAGATACCTAGCAGGCTTTTGTAAAACATTTCTTACTGAAGTGTATAATTTGAAACCTTTAATTTATGCCACTGGAGGTGATGGAGTGTGCGTGGGCCGGCCGGTCAGCCGGCTGTCTCAAGGCTGAGGAAAGGTCGCCGAGGACGACATGGGGACTTATTCCGGGGAACATAATTAACTCGTGTTGTTTCTTCCTTCTTGGCTGGAAGCAAAGCCTGACCGCCCTATACCTGGTGCGAGTCTGGCAGGAAAAACCCATGGCGTGTTCTTTTGTATGCTGCCAAGCTGCTGTGCTGACCAGTAATGTCTTTTGAATTTTGCTTTAGTTTAGGTGTGGCTCTTGACCTGCTCTTTTCCCCCTTTGCCGGATCGCCAGTTACACTGATTCATGCAGGACTTCTGGCACGAGACAGTTTTCCCAACCCACGTGTCTGTCAGGCTGCCCGCTTATCATCGCTGTTTTACCCAAAGTAAAAGCAGCGGCTGACTCGCTCCTGTGCATTCCATCAAAGTTTCTTTGACAGTTTTTGCTTATTGTCTTATTAGTGACCTTTTACGGTTATCAGTGCTGCTGAAACTGTTTGCTATCAAAGGATCGATCTTGATAGCGCGATCAAATTCCGGTGGAAAACTTTTTACTCTGCTTTTTTTTTTATTTCTGTTCTTGGCTGAACGAATAACACGAGACTTTAAATGAAGCTTATTCTAACTAAATTTCTAATTCATAACCTTAAATTACACCTCCACCCCTGGGCAATTTTTAATCAGAGAACCCATATCCCTTTCCAATCATTTGAAATCTCATTTCATTACGATCCTTTAATTGGACACAACGAACATTTCATCCTTTTTTTCAAACATGGCTCATACAGCCATCCAGCCGCTCACTTTCATTAACTGCTTGTCTTTGTCAGGGTCGGTCCAGGGCCTCTCCCACCGTTACAGCTGCGAGTTGTGACTCGGTGACTGGCGCCTTCTCACTGTGAGGCAAGCGAATCTCATGCCTCCCTGTTTTCAAGGGCACCTCAAATGACAGCTCTTGAGGTAAGAGTTAGCATTAGGGTCAGGGTTAAGGTCAGAGTTAGGTCTCAGTGTAGGGCTTGTCCTTTCCTTCGTCAGCATGATTTTGAATCGAGATTGGAATGTAATTTAGCCAAGTAGCTTAAGGACAGCCTGTAGACATGAAGTGCATAACACACCGCAAAAACACCCTGGCCGAATTCTAATCCGTCAGATGGCTGGGATTCATGGCTCTTCAAAGAGTCTCCGGGCTTGAAAAACGAATCGAGATGCTCCCATGTCCACGGACAGCTCTCGGCAGCCAAGGGTGTCCACCAGACCAGGAACCAATGCATTTAACGTGCCCTCCTTTAATGTCGACGATTTGATCAAAAGGGTCCTTGCATCCAACGGCGAGATGAAAGCTCATCTCTTTCGATTTTGACAAACTCGTGTTTTTGGCTTGGGGCTTTGGAGCACTTTCCCCACCGATGTGAAAGGGGTCAAAACAGAAGGACAAAAACATGACGCCATACATCGAGGGAAATGGCATCCATCCTCACTGACTCCTTTCTTCCCTTCCTTTCTCAGCACATCTCATCGTATAAAAGTGATCGGAAGGATGAAAATGCTCCTCAGAGACCGGGCCATCTTGCCACCTGACTTCTAATTCGACCGTGGTGCTCTGATGTAGGGGAGCGGAATTGGAAAGTGCTGTCGTGTGGTTGAAAGGGCGATGGGATACGGCTCAGTTAATCCACAGTGAGTTTTGGTGATGATTTGAAGTTGAATTAGTTCCAAATTTTAACAGACAATTTTACTCAGATTTTACTCTCAGTCTGTCAGATCTATTTTGAAGTAGTTTCTCAGGTCCCTGTTGTGGTGAAATTCTCTAAAATGACCCAAAGGTCCACTAAGCAAGTTATACGTTTTATAAGTCCTCACATATCAATTTCATAAGCTTTTCTCTGCAGTGATGTTTGCCAGAGCGCCAGGCAGCCGATGTCCAGTGGGCTTGGGTCATTGTTAAATTGTAGGACCGACCCTGCTGTATTACAGTTTACCGCTACATTTATTAAGCTATTTAAATGAGCAGTCACTTTCCTAAAGTGGCCCACTGTACAACCCAGCGCGAACAGACGCATGTGGAAAACGTGCTCAAACAATGCATTTAAAAGTTAATCGGCGGCAGTAAATACAAATAAACTTGTAAACCGAGTTGGATGAAGGCATCGGCCGAACGAACGAGTTAATGAATGAATGGACTGGCAAATCCACAAATGAATAAAAGAACGAACAGATCAGTGAGTGAATGAACGAAACTGAGCCAACTAAAAGGTGAAACATTTAAGCGGCACATTTTCAGTGCTGTGACTATTAATATCATTTTAATATCATTAGAAAGAAAAAGATGTGGAAAAAATAAACGCATTGTCATTCCAGGCTGACAATAACATTCGGGATTTGGAATTTTGCCAGTTTGTTCAGTGTTCAGTGCATCCAAACTTTTCTGGATCGGGAAGAAACCGCATTTCATTTTCTCCCTCGAGTCACCGTTTGTGTGGCGTAAAGAAAAGCGCATCCACCTGCATTATTTTCAGTCGAATTACAAATAAATGCGCAGGTTTCTCAGCAAATGCCTTAGCTTGATGAACAAGTGGACGGATGAGCGAGGGCAGTCTTCGCCTGACCACGGTCGCACGGAACGGAAATGCGTCGGGCGTCTGAGCTGAAATGGGGCGACACCTCGTAAATCAAAAAATTATCGGTGTAATTAAGTTTCACCGCGATGTTAAATGAATCTTGCATCCCTTTAACAGGTAATTAAAAAACAAAAACAACGACACGCGTGTCAAATGAGTACACGTGTCGCCGATTAAGACTGCTAAGGAGGCGCGATGATCCGTAAGCTGGCCCTTCCTCGGTGCACCTGGGCGCGAACACCGAGAGGGGCGGAGTCTCGCAGACGCGTCACTCGACATTTCGCGATCGTGAACGGCTCACATCGGTGGAGTTTATTGCTGGTTAATTTAGTCAACTCTGTATTTTACGTGCAACCAAACAGTAATATTGACTATGAAAAATCTTTGTTCGACACGTGGTCCCGCGCAGGGAGCTGCCTTTCCGGCCATTTGGATCCACACATGATAATAAAAATAAATAAATAAAAAAAAAGAAATCAGAACTGACAAAAACAGCCTTCTCCGTGCGGCTCAGGTGGACTGGACTGTCCAAAACATCAGGACCCCTCGTATCCCTCCGCTCCCCGACGAGTCTGCTTCACATCCGAAGAACAGGATGTGGAAAGGGGCCTCCTGGGGAAAAGGCGTGCGGGTGGAGCGCGGACGCTGACCTCCGCCTTGTGGGTGAGATCCAATTATTGGTGCATGAAAAAAGCGCATCAAATCCTGATTTCCCTGATTCACCTGGGGCCCGGCTTTCTGACAGCATCAATAGCGCAGCGCTGAAAGGTCAGGCAGCTCGACAGGCCGGCCGCATCGTGGCAGGGCCGACCGCGACGGCTGGACCGGTTAAAGGCATCTCCTCCCCTGCACAGCCAATTAGGAGATAGCAGACCCAGCTGAAATGAAACCGGTCAACTTTAATGCATTTCAGAAAGAAGTAGTAATGATCCAGGGGGCAAAAATGCAAACTGATCATAGACAGAACTAAAGTATTCACTTTTTAAACATTAAAGTTTTTACTTTTTGGGTCGCCTTGATTGGCTCCGCAGTAGAACAGTGGGTTCAAAGGCAAAAAGTTCACATTATGAAGCCAGCATTGAGAAGCTCTAATTACAATGCACAAAAAATACATTTTGAGGTATTAATATGTGGTCAAATTAACAAGAATACTGAGAACATTTGGCCTTTGGGACAGTCAGGCCTAATAAATAATACAAATGTGGTTTATTCAAAATATCATTTACTGTATATATCAATCAAGAGGCAAATTTGAGACAAATGACAATGACGTCAATGCACTGCAGAACTTCAGGAGTGTAGTAGTAAAATTCCGAGGAACATAAATAAGTGAAATTAATAAACGTTAAAATTTAAATAAATATTCAATATTCATTTTAGGTGATCGATATCCGGCTGGTCAATTTGGTTGTAACAGAGTGATTAAAAGAAAACAAAGTAATGCAAAAAGACCATTCAGATATTTTTTGGGGACAGTGCATACTAAAATAGGACAAAACTCCAACACCCAATGCAAAAGGATCTCCACCAAAAATGATTTACCTAATAGTGAAGTAAAATGGTCCTTTTAAAGGTTCACTGCCTTTTCATTGGTTTGCCGGCTTATGCACTTCAGAACTTATTTTACAGATGCAAATGCTCTCAAATCTGCATCTTTTGGAAGAAGCTTCTCAGCCTCTCCCAACCCCCTGTCACTTTTTGTAAGGAAGCGTGGCTCCTGCTGAGCAACAAGCTCCATGGAAATACGTCGCATTTGTAAAGTCCTAAGCCTTTCGTGAAAGTGGCACTTATTCGGTCAACAGAAGTAGTGGCACCTGGGGACGCCGGCCAAATCCAAAGGACTCACTGGGCCAAAGTGAACGCAACACTTTTTGCCTTTGCCTCAACTTTTGGTTGCACAGACTTTTCTGTTTACTTTGCAAGAGGACGTTCATGAATAAATGCAATATGTAGTGTCAAGCAACATTGTTTAAGCAAAAAATATAAAACAATTTTCAGAAATTGTCAGGGAAGCTAAGGGTAGATTTAAACCTGCAACCCATCAGATGCTCAGGTAATAACATCATTCTCTGGGCAACTGTATTATTCATGCATCTATAGCTTTATAAACAATTGCATATACTGTATATAAATGTTAAATATACTGCATTTACTACTAGATCTACTTGTTTGTAAATATTTTTTACTCAACCTCAGTACTTAAGGATAAGTCAAGAGTCTTGAGACACGAACCTGAACCTTTACTTGGAAACACACATCCTGTTACAACTATTAATACGCACGTTGTATGAAATGCCTGGCCTGAATGGTGTAGAGTGCGCGCTGCATCCTGTGTGGAGGCTTCGATTGCCCGGTAATAAATTGAAGACAAACCTGAGAAGGGACACAGAGCTCTCAGCACGACTGATGTCATTTTAGCTCATATGAGCAGTTATGGCAGCCCTCTGCCGTACGTTTTCCCTGGTTTCCATCTTACTTACTGACTGGGGTATTTTTATGCATTTTGCCTCAGGAATCGCTTTATGTTTTTTGCATTATTTTGCCTTCCTTATTGGGCTCTTCTTGTTACAAGAACTCGGAAGTAAATGGTCAACAGTAAGGCTGTTTTTTTAAGGAAAAAACACGGCGTATAATGTCTTGCATCTAACCGTACTTGCGTTGCGCCAACATTCTGGTGAAGCCATTCAGATGAAATGCTGGCTGCAGATACTTTCATCCAATGTGTTTTGGACATGACTGGGATCCCCAGTGAGGGGCTCCAACCCACCACCACCCTGACCAGGACGCAGCAGGAATCATAATGGATGCAATGGGCTGAAAGTTCAGAGTTTCATAAGAAAGAAGTAAGAGAAGAAAAGCAAAATCGCCGTCATATTTGTCCTTTTTACACCGATTCACGTGTATGCCGACGCAAAAAGCCACAACGCAAGATGCCATTTTGTCTGATATCTGTGTAAATATACAAAGTCTCAGCTTGATACTTGTGTATAAAACAGGTTTGGTTAAGCAGTGAGGGAGAACAGAGCTGTTGTTTTGAGGGCTTCTGAAGACCTGACTGAGGATGAGATTGTTCCGCCATTGGGGGGCTGAGCTGTCTTTATGGATGTTAACAATGGCAGACACATTGATGATACACTCCTCTGCTATCTGAAAGAGGAAAACATCCTCTCCACATGAAATGCATAGGAACGTTGTCTTGACAAGCAGGAACCAGGAGCCTCAGCGTGCATTAGAAACGTACCGCAAAAACACTTTTAAAGCAACTCATTATTTACCGGACAAGTAAAATAACCAATTTTTTTCGATAAACGCTTCAGCCTTGCTGCCAGTAAAGTTTTCCAGTGCATGGATCTTTCCAGAATAAACTCAGTATCCATCAGCTCATCTGTTCTGCTCCTTTCATCTTCCCAGTCCGCTGTCTTCCGTCTGCCCTCTGTAATGCCCCCCCCCCCCCCCCCCGGTTTTACGACGATCCTCTCCACTGCAGTCACATTTAAATTTATTCAGGTTGACCGATAAACAGGAGAAACCGGCAGATTTAAGGATCGCGTGCAAGGGGGAAAACGAGGGATGCTGGAAATGAAAGAGTGAGGTCTTTTTTCACCAGAATCCATTAACTCTACTAACCTGTGTGTTTTGTAAGGGGTGGGGGGGGGGGGGGTGGGGGGTCTTGTTCATGGTCTGGTGGATTCTCTTATACAGCAGTCCCCCCATGCAAGCGCCTGACCCTGCTTGTGCGGATCATTAGCTTACGACTGACACCTTTTAAAGCAAAGTCTGGGTTTTGGGCATGTAATTTGGTTTGGTTATATGAGCCCGTCACACATTCGGCTCTGAACCGTAAATTCTAGGAGTGCTTAACGTGGACACACGGCCCGTTCAGCACGACCATTGTGCACGCAAGGCACCGATGGCCAACGTTCCAGCTGTCTAACAAGTATTTGAGTATAAATATGTGCATTTACAGCAAAAACAATTTCCAATACGGACACACAGGTGTGAATAATTTGAAGAAAGTAACAATGACTCGAAATATTCTTTGAACCTTAGATAACGCTAGTATTTGTGCATTATCCATTTTAGGAGCTCTTTAGGTCGAGTGCATATCTGGGCAAAGCCGTATTATCCTTTTTAACATTGATTAAAATGTCCCGCCTGGGAAATACAAATCCTCATCTATTTTAATTTCCATCATATTTGTGTTATTTTTAAAAGCCATATTTTGGGAAATGAAAAAGATGAAACTCATAAATGTCATTATTTCAAGGAGGAAGTTATTTCTAATAAGTGGTAATTTGAGCTGCCCCCCTTGAAGCTGATTAAACACAGTCCAAATATGATGGATTAGACCACACACACTGTCTCCTCCCGCCGTTCTCCTCTGCTCTCAGATCCATGGCATCCAAGCCTGGTTTGGAGAATCACTTCATCCAGGCTTCTGCAGACAAGGTCATGTTCCTTGGGGACCAACGCTTGAAGCACAGGGGTGCCAGCTGAAAAGCCTCTTTGGCACTTGGCCATTCAGGTTGATGACTGGGGACCGGGCAGCACAAAGGTCAAAACTAGGACTGCGTCCGTGGGTCGGGCCAGATACCATCGATTCGGTCCTGCTTCTGTTTGCGAGAGGACAACCCGAGTTTTCCGGGACGGGCTGAAGAAGGAGCGGTCCCGAGGCTTAAACTGTCGCGCTGGCAGCAATGTGCGTGAAATCGCCCTGCGATATTGCACCGGGCACAAACAGGCTTCCCTTCGAGCCTCCCGCCGTTGTCTTCCTCTCAGATAAATAATACACGAATGAAATTCCAGCAAATTGACATGCCTGGCAAAAAGAGGATAGCTGAAAAAAGCCAAACACTTTGATCACAACAGAATTACATTTCTCTTTCTTTTATCTCTAGTCAGAATTGATTTTATGGCATCCATAACCTTCTATAACATTGAACTTTGAAAAGAACCTTGGAGTGAAAAGAAGCTGTGTCTGAAGGAATCCAAAGGCTTTGCCTGACATTTTTCCTCTGCCTCTTCTATTTTTATTGTTGTTTTTTTTTTTGTTTTTTTATTATTTCCCTTCCCTTCCCTTCTTACCCAAAGGGAGAAATGCTAATTCTCTCCTAGGAACTTTGAAATGTTGCTCTCTACGGTTGCTCGCAGCTCTTGCTGCATGTCAGACAGTAACATATCATGGCTGTGTGTTTACATGCATCGCCATCGAAAATCTTTTGTTAACAGATAGTGCGTGTTGTTGAATTAAATTGGCTTATCTGATTACAGCACGTGGCTCGCAAGCGATTTAAGCAGCATATGGTTGGTAGGGCTTCCCATTTCCATCCTGCTCGATGGTTGCTGGAACTGCTCCTCTTTAGCCCGTTGCACTTGTGTCTAAACCCTGCAGCCTTCGCCTTCCATGCTGCTCTTTAGCTGCGGTGCACCTGCCGTCCAGGCATTCCGCACCTCCGCTGCGGGGTGATGCTTCACCCTGAAGACCATAGAACCTCATTCCAATTATCTTATAAAGCCATGTTGCTTCAAAGGCGCACTTTATGACATCTCTGCGTGACCTATGTCTTGTCTCCTGGGCTATCAATAAACCTTCATGACTGTAAAACCAGGACCCATCTGGGGATTATACGACTGTGTAACTCACAGTGCAGTAGGACAGAGCCCACAAGCCTTTGGGTGGTGGAGAGGCCCATGGTATTCATTCGAGAGTCAGAAACAAATCAGCGGAGACAACAGAACACAGCGGAGCCCAATTATTTTTATTCTGGCCAACAAGTTATCTGGTCTAATTTGTAAAGTTTTATTGTCTGTGAACTCCCTTCCAATAGTTAGTGACTAACACGGCAAAGTGTGGTTATATGAGGGTCTGCATTGAGGGTGATGCGTTATTTCAGCTCTGCCAGGAAAGGCAGCAGTCGTTCCTCCACCGTAGACAATGTTATGATGTCAAACGTACACGGAGCAGAGACCATAAATCTGTCTACATAAAACAAAGCGGCTTCATTGTTTTGAAAATGCCGAGATAAAATTTCTGTTGCAGGCAGTGGCCATTTGAAATTTCAGATTTTACTGCTGTGCTTTCCAGGACTTGGTGGTTAACTGTCCGCACATCCTATTAGCACTAACTGTGAAACATGGGTCTAAGTGGGCTGCGATGGCCACCGCTCTTTATGCCCATATATATCATTTTATGTTTGAAGTTAGATTTGTTATTCTGCACCGGCCATATAGAAATGGCTTTGTCTGGGTGGGATCTACCAGTATACGTGCACAGTGTGTGTGTGTGTGTGTGTGTGTGTGTGTGCGCGCGTATGTGTTTTGTCCTGCATGTCCTTCAGAGCCGATTCGTGGACAGGCAAGAGCTGAGGCTTTACATTCTGCAGGCGCTGTTTAGCAGTTTGCATCTGCAGTGCAATGACCAAGTATAATTATGATTTGCAGCTTCATTTTTGTCTACGCTGCAAAGTTATGATCGTTCCCACTTTAATTGCGTCCTAAACTGTCACTTAGCTCAAGAGCTTTATTTGTGACGCTATGGAGGCCTCAATCTTGTTCTTTTTGTGATCTAAAAATTTACAACCCCAAAAATTAAGTTGCATTTTCCCGTCAAGGAAGCCCATTGTGTTGTGGCTCTGTGCGGAGCTCCACCATAACCGATACTAGAATTTAACAGATTTAACCAGCCTGTTTATGGTAGACGTGTTTGTTTTCTACAGGAACAGTAGCACCAGTTGGGGTTGACCTTGTAACCAAGTTTAAGTCTCACATGGCTTCTGCAGGGGTTCTGGTGTAAAACCAGAAGTGCTTTTTCCAAAAAAATAAATAAATAAATAAAATTGGAAAAAGCTTCAGGCAGCACAGAAAAGACTTATATGAGGATTACTATGAACAGTAAGTCAAGATAATCTCTCTGTCCATCTAGCATCATTAACCACTTTTCCCTGGTCAGGTCACAGCAGCCCAGAGCCTATCCTGGAATCACGGGGCACCAGGCCATGAAATTACATCCTGGATGGGATGGCAGTCCATTGCAGGGTGGCCGTGCATGCATGCCATCAAACAAAGATTCACACCCTCACGGCAATTTAGAGAGACCCATTAGTCTGAAACAAATCACTGGACTGTGGGAAGAAAGTGCAGTACCCAGAGAAAACCCATGCAGATAGAGCAAGAACACGCAAACTCAACACACACTGAGTTGGATGTGAACCCATGCCTGAAGAGCCCAGGGATAGTGAGGTGACAGAACCGCCACACAAACCAAGCAAAGAACAACTTTGTTTATTCTTAATTATGACTTGGCTTAGGGCTTAGAGCAGTTTAGATATGTCACAAATTCAGCTGGATAACCTTGTAAGGCAAATCAGAAAACATGACCATTGGAAATGTTAACATTGTTCCTGTGGGGCAATGGTGAGCATCGAACAACGAGCAAACCAGTCAGTTCACACACAGTTAAGTTCAATTTCATGGCTGCAACAAAACAAGAACAAATCTTTCCTCTTAGCAGCACAGCAGGTGATGCCAGTGCCTCACACCCCCTTTGATTTTATACGAGGTGTGATGCCACCTCATTTTGGTTCGGTTTGGTTTGTTTGGTTGCTTGCTTGTTTCCCCCATGTTCTTGCACACTCAGGAGACGACGTGAATGAATACTTAGTGTAAAAACCACGAGCGGCCGCCAACAGTCATCAACTCAGGGGCTCCTACCATTTACCTTAACTACTCTCTCACTTTCTCTGTAGAACCCAGCTGCAAAAGCACTGCAGAAACTCAGTGCAGCTGTAATGTCTCCTCCCCACCTGCAAGGGGTACATATCAATTTTCCTACAGTAATCTGTTTCACGAAATATCTGGCAGGTGTCGCTGATGTAAAATTTTCTTTGTCAGTGAACTGACTGGTTTGCTCCTCATTCGATGCTCACCATTGCCCCACAGGAACAATGTTAACATTTCCAGTGGTCATGTTTTCTGATTTGCCTTACAAGGTTATCCAGCTGAATTTTGGCAATCTGAATTGGTGACATATCTAAACTGCTCTAAGCCCTAAGCCATTTGGTTCTTGGCCCAGTTTGTCTCAACCCATCAGGCCTTGGAACCACCTGAATTAATCGATCACCTCAGCCAAACCCCCGAAAGCTGGAAGTCCCACAGTAGATGCCTGACTTGCGCCTAAATGAAATTTCCGCAGTCTGATTTAAAGCCCCGGTTTATACATAATGATGACGCTGTTTATGATGATGCAATTATTCTTTATGGACCAGGAGAAGAGCACGAATGCCAGGAAGAAAATGTTTACAGCTGATAGTTCAGGTACGAAAGTGACCGAACGATAGAGGATCAGGAACAAACCACTGGAAGACCTCTAGGAACAGGGCAGGCAGTCCTGCGGGGGCCACGCGGGCCTTATTAACAGACAGCATATTTGAGAAAGCAGACATACAAAATGAAGACGTGCACAGAACTCTGCTAACCCCCGGCCACCTGTAAAGTCAGCGGAGCACACGGACCGGCGGATAACAAAAATGAACGAACTGCCGCAGAATTTCATTCATTTTTTCAGCCAACACTCATGGGCATAAATTAGTGTTTGTAAATCATTTAGTATTTAATAACTTGTTTTTAAGAGAACATGAAATCCTTTAAAGGATAGTGGGCCAGTAATTCCTCGATCGGCATCGATTTGTTTCGACCGGCGCTGGCAAATTTTTAACCGGTGTGTTCGGATTAGCCTGGATTTTAATTCCGAAGTGCATTCACCAAAATCCCAGGCAAGGCCAAGCTCCTGACAGCTGAGCTGGAATCCGCAAACCCTCCCGGCTGCCAGAGATCAGGCTGCCCTGACACGGAGCGAAGCCATACACACCACAGAGGGGGCGGACAAAACGAGAAAAGTTTCTTGCAGGATTCATTTCCTAGCCACACGGAAACAGTCCGTTGCGAGCAGCTCGCTGCCGGTGTTTGGCTAACAGGTGCACGTGTTTCACAGTAATCGCATTTTGCTTGCTGTGCATGCATGTGTGATGAGCAGGTTGCAGCATCCTTGTCCTCCTTTGGGCCTTTGCACACTCACAGTTGCCTCTTCAGACTCTTGCTTAGGCCAGCCGTGTTTGGGAAAGGAGCGCTCCAAAATGACACGTTTACCTTTGCCTCCTCGGTGATTCCTCGGGAAAACACGGGCTGCTGAAATGTTAATAGATCTGTTAATTGTGAAATCCGACTGTGGAAGCAGTGCTCGCTCTGGGTACCGCTTTTGTCCTCATTCGCATATAACATTGTTAGCAAAACAAAAAGGGCAAACATAACGTTGTTAGTGGAGCGGAAGGAAAAATGACGCCGGCGCCCTCGGTTCATGGGTGCCAGGCTATCGTCAAGGCTGCGTTGGCGGGGCCTTGGCGCCGAGTTCACGCAATACGGTGAAATGATTGCACACGGGTTCTAGGCCCTCGCCGACAATCGATCAGCGGGTTGCTCAGAACGACAGGTTCTTTTGTCAGCGCTGAGCTAAAGCCCCTCTAATGCTGAGACTTTCAGAGACGATTAGATGGGGCTCCCCTAAGGTTGTGAGACCTGTTGGGCAAGAGCTGCACCCCTTTGTGCTGAAAGCCCACTGGGAGCGGCGAGAACAGATCGACGGTGTCCTACGGAGGGGCAGATGACGGAGGAGACGAAGCTGGATCGAGTGTTCCTATGATACTCCCCCACCCAGCCATGTAGGATGGCACGGAGGAGACGATCGGGACTTAATTTAAAAGGAAAAACGCAAGAAATAGAAATATAGTTCTAAAAGAACCACAGCACAGAAAACTCACTTGCATGTGGAAATAACTGCACTACGCAACCATCTGCTGCACAGGAATTACCGGTTAAACAGTTATAATACAATTTAGACTGATACGCAAAAATGTTTAAAAAACTTTAAGGCAATAAAAACATAACAGTTTTGAAAGAACCAAACCTTCAGAACAGCATCCCAAATTACAGCATAATGAACTTATTTACTGTGGTAAACTGAATTAGCAAAGGCGACTGAAGGCCTCCGGTGGGAACAGACATGGCCATAAGTGGGGGATGCGGCGGCTGACCCGACATGCTGTGATGCCAAACGTCTGCTTTTGCGAGCCTTATTATGCTTTGCAGCTCCAGTGCATGCTTTTTCTAACTCGTCTGCAATACACTGTAGTGCAAAAAGCAAGCAAAATCCTAACATACTTGTGTCCAACACGTGAAGCAATGGCGAGGTCAGCAGGCCTCCATTGGTAACACAACATAGCAGCAAATGGGAGAAGTTGCTATTTTTTGTGGATGTCCACAAAGGAGCGTGGGCATAACGCAGTGCGGCTTTCGTCTACCCAGCTCTTAATAGCTGCACCACTTACGCCAGCCGGACCCTCCGGACCCGCCGCTCGCGCCCCTTACGGACACAAGCAAGAGGGTGCCGAGGAAAGAGCCTGGGTAATCCTTTTAGTTTCAGCACTTGTGGTCACCCCGTAATTCCACTTGTGCATTTTTTTCTTTGATTCCCTGGAATTGCAGGCCTGGCTCCCCCTTTCTGCTGGGCACACAGGACTGCGTCCAACCCTCCATTTATGAAGAAATCCATGTTAATAGGCTGCTGTGGCCCATTAACAGATGTTGCTCTGCTGTTTGTTGCTGTTCAGCTTAAAAAAGGAAGAAAAAAAAATATATGGTCACCGCAGTTACATGGGAGCCAAGCTGTAATACCTCCTAAGACAGATGATAGCTGTGTTGGGTTCAGTGGAGGGCCTGCACTCTCAATGTCAAATCAAATTGGTGCACGGAAGACAAAATATTTCTCAGGGGTAGCAGGTAAGCTACACTTGGGTGCTTGGAAACTTGGGAACCCTGAACTCACCTAAAAGGATGTAAGTTGTCATTTCCTGCCCTTATCTTCACTCGGGAGTGACATGGCAGCTATTCAGTTTAAACACAAACCAAAAGCAATAAGCTGCCAAAGATAAACACACCCTGTAGGCTTTGGCAGGCAAATAAACCTTGTTATAAAAAAGCCCCTTTCAGTCAGGAGAGCCTAAACTTTGGTGGCACCGCGTGTGTTTGACAAAGACTCCTTTCTGCTCCTTCCGTAGGCTGAGTAAATGAAGCTCGGCTCTTCAGATTCGTCTTACTTTCTGATGAATGAATTGATGCGTCCTAGAAGCGCTGTCTTACTGGGAGGCGGAAATGCTTTGGTGCCGTGCGTCACCCCCCCCCCATGTTGAAGAAAGCGTCAGAGATTATTTGTTAAGTGTGCGCATGGTCCCTCAGTGGCAGACCAAAAACACGAAGCCCACACTCTGTTTTTTGTTCTTGTTTTCTTTCTTCAGGTGTACAAGAGCAGGTACTAATGCAGAACAAAAGATCAAAAGAATAGCATAAAAATAATTTCCCAAAGGAGACACTAAACACTTTTTTGAATGATGTCATTTATTTTACGTGGAAAAAACTAGCAAACGAGTGATCGTATAAATGTTTAGGCATTTTGTCCGTGCCAGCACAAAGTCCGCTTTATGATGTCCTGTGATTTCTGCATTCGTGTCTAAGAGCTGTGTTTGAGAAATAAGCACTTTTCTTTGGTGGGGGGGGGGGTCAGCAAACTTCAGCTGTACAACACATTTTCATTTTTGTTTCCAGATCCAAATATAGCCGGCGCCAGCCTTCACAGAAGCTGTGACAGCAACACCCAAGTGGCGTGGGTTTAAATTGGGGGGAGGGGGGGTATCTGAGAGATGGGAACAGAGCAACTTGGCTACCGCTACACACCCATTGTTTAAATGGATTATAACAAACCAACAGGCAGAGTTCATTTAGAACCAGAAATCGCTAATCCAGCAACTCCAAGAGTCCAATCTCTAAAAATAAAGACCCCTTAACCTTCTTACAGACATTTTGGAAATGTAATAAGAACCTGACTTAAGAAGCAATTCAGGACATGGGAATCTGGATCCGTTTTTATTTCCTTGTGGCCCTGCTTGACTTTATAGTGCTAATTATGTCTATTACTGTGTCATTTGCTTTAAAATGATCCGAGAACTCCCTCCTGGGGGGTGGTGGTGGGGGGGCAGAAAAAGGATTCCTGGATTTTGCTTAGTAATGAAGAAAGTTGTTCCGTTCCAGTGAGCTTTCTTCCTCTGTAATGACTCTGATTTGCTTTGGAAATGAAACATTTGCTTGTGTTAAAAAAGGGGGGAAGGAAAGGAAGGGAACAGTAATGCATATGTTTAATAAAGATAAGTGACACTCGATCCCTGCTGCTTAACAAGATCCTGGAGCGGCGAGGTGCGCGGCCGTCCCCGCGTGGCTCTCGCCGGGGAAACGGGTGCTCAAGTGGCCTGGAAGCAGCACTTCATCATGCCTAATTGCCGCTTTGTGTACATCAATCCTCCCTGGTCCTCCAGCTTCTGCACAACTGCCGGCCTCTTCCACGGTTTCGTTCGCTCCATTCTCCCTCCCCCCAGTTGTGAGCAAATCCTTTTAGCGCCATTTAAAAGGAGTGGTGCGAAATGCAGTTGTTAGAAAGCGGAGACGTTATTTCTCCAAACGCTAATGCGAGGCCGATGCCGACTTAAGAAAGAGGGATCTTTAACGTTTCGGAGTAATGTGATATTTTGAGGTCTGCACAAAATAATACGGCCATGGCCAGGCCTTATCCAAGTGACTGAAAACATCAACGAGCTTTTTATTCCTCTCTCCATCTGGCCACCGCACTTAGGGGTAGTGGTGGAGTGTCAAATGGACACGGGTTTGAACCTGTCTCCCTAAAAGCCTACATGCCTTCACCAGCACCTCCATGGGGGTTGGTGAGCGCAGGTCTACCTCGGCCTCTGATAGGATTTCATGTGAGTGATGTCTGATGGATCAGCACACAATAAACTTTGAGTGGTAGCACAGCTCAGCATATCTCTGCACTGTAAAGTGCACACCAGACCTTGCAGCAGCTGGAAGATATGTGTGTGTGTTTGAGGAAGAAAGTAAAGAAAGTAAAGATGCCCCTGCGTGTCGCTGCAACGGGTTTGCACATCTACTGCTCGGTCACGAGCTCCTGCCGTTGCAGGTCCCTTCCCCGCCAGCACAGCGATGCCTCTGCCGCAGCGTAGCTCAGGGTAAGCAGTTTCAGGGTTGATAGATGAGGAAAAGATCCTTGTAGCATTACTGCTGTTGCTGTTGCTTGGTGGCTGTGTACGGAGAAAGATGTCCTTCCCATCCACCCATCACATGGCCATACACCGACACACAAACACTCGCAGGGGTCACTGGCCAGAAAGGGCCGTTGACGGCAGAATGGACACACAGCAAAGAGGGCATCCTGTGTTTCTGTGGAGGGGTGACATGCAAAACATGATTTTTTTGTAAGATTTCTCCTGTTGTTGTGTAAATCCACTGCTGCAGCGGATCACTGTATGTGTTAGAGAAGGAGAACAATTATGCCGTGTTGAACGGTCCTCTGCGGGTAGTACTTTTGTTCACTTCTTGCTTCGTCCTAAAAGTAAAAAACTGGATGCGGTATTGACAGGGACCAAAGTAAGTGTTAAAAACAGCTATAGAGGTCGGTCCAAGGTCTCCAGCTGGGTCCTCAAAACTCGCCCGTGTGCTGTTTGTTTCTCTCTGCTTTGGCTTGTGGTCCTCACTGGCCCGAGCGGTCACTTTTCTCCTGACTTGCTGCCCTTGGATAAGGACTGGGCTGCTGGCCCATCCTGCTGGACATACTGGTGATCGGGTGTGGACTGTTGGGCTAAGATGGACCCCCTTCCAGCTGCTACGCTCCGGGGCCTCTTGCTCAGCTCCGGCTGTGCTGTGGCCGATCCAGGAATTCCCTTTAGCTTCGAGTGACAGCATTAGCACTTGGGGCCGGTTTGCGTGCTGCATCATGTGCTAGCCGCTAAATCAAAGGGAACGCGCCAAGCGGTGCCCTGAACCGTTTTATTCCACTTCAGTGCGACCAGTGCGCTGCACACAGTTCTCCCACTCAAAAGCCTGTTACTCAGCGTGACCATGGATACTGGCAAAATTTGACTGCAAGTGTGACTCGCTGATATGTCCAGCTGTGAAAGATCTTTCCCATGGCTTACATGTACTATCAGACCTCGAGGAGAACATCTCTCACGCAAGTACCCTTTTACACGTGTACTTTTGTTTTAAGTTTTCTCACATACAGAATGTCTCAGCCCTTTTTCCCTGATGGTGGTGCCTTTCTTCGGACTTAGGCTTCCAACCAGAGGCCTGAGAGTTTGAGGCCATGGCGTAGCTACACTGAACCATTAGTGATATTTTGGTGAAAAAAGATTAATGCAGCTTAACATTGTTTAATTCAGTGTTGAGAACGGCTTGACCAACTCAACACCATGGTGGTCCTGCGGTGGGTGTGGCCAGAATGGGATGTGAGTTCATTGCAGAACTGCATTTTTGTCAAAGGGTTTCACTGATAATTCAGTTATTAAATTCAAAATTAATTCATTTATTTCTGTCCTGATGGACTGGTGTCCCAACAAGGGTGTAGCCCCCTGTTCCCCCTTCGTAGCCTGGTACCCAATGCTTGTGAGATCCTGTAATAGGCAATTTGATCAATGGATGGATTTGTTTTTTTTTTTTGTTTTTTAACTCATTTGTTTGGGCAATACAATAGCATGAACAGCATCTTTGACTTTTTAAGTGTGGGTTTGAATCCTGCTGAGTCTGTATGGCCTCTGCTTGTTTTTCGTGTGTCTGAGTGGGTTTTATCCCACAGTCCAAACTTGTTTGTTTCAGGTTGACTGCTCACAGAAAATTGCCCGTGGTGTGTGCGAGTCTGTGTGTGTGTAGTGACAATTTTCTTCTATGAAAGGACACAGCGATATAAATATATTTCTTATAACAAAATTTAATTTCTATAGTTTTTGTAGGGTGAACTGTACTAGAAATGGCTTAAATATTTTTAAGTGTTTATTCGCATTTAACACATTTTTATTTTCTTTAAGAAAGAGGCCTTTGCTACATTGCGCACCTTTGTGACGGCAGCCTGGTGCTACAGAGTCAGGATAATGGGGCCGTGCAGTTGGTTGAAATGCAGAGATGCATGTAGTGAAGTGCACACGGGCGTTTGATACGCTCTCCCTTTGTGGAAGATGGCAAGGCTGGGATCACTCGGGCGTTAAATCCTGCAGTAAATTAGAGAGCATAAAGTGAGAAGTGAAATGCAGCAGCAGCTGCAGTGTGAGGAGCCGAACGGCGTCTTCTGGCGCTCTGCTGGACCTCCAGGTTGCCCGTCCACGTGTCCTGCACGCGTGCGCGCACGCACGCACGCACACACACACACACACACACACATGTTTCCATGTAATTCTGCATACAGATGGTTGCACTTTCAGCAATGCTTTCCAAACCATCTTCATAAGAGCTGGACAACATTTGATTTTGCAGTCATTTAACCTCTGGGGATAACAAGTTCAAACATCCCTACAACCTTCATATTGTTCTTCCTGTAAGTAAATTGCCCATTTTTTTTGGTATTTTAACTTCTGTGTGCTCTGCTCCATTTTACATTTTTTCTTTTCTGTAGTTTTTATCGCAGCCAATATTTGTTTTGGATGTCTTTCGCCATCGCCACTGCTTCTCTTAAAGTAATAAATGTCTAAGAAAAGCTTTTCTTCTTCTCCTTATTATTGTATCAGTTCAGTCCTTCTGCAGCCATGAAATTGTTCTCAGTGTGGCTGTTGTTATTGCTGTTTAATTTTGCATTTATTCCAGCCTCACTTGCTGAAGTGTGTAACAGTCGAATTGGCAAAAATAACTCGATCGTGTTTTCATAATCATGTTCTTTGACAAGAACCTTCCAGAACCACTCAGATCTTCTTTGATAAAAAAAAAAAAATAATAATAACAATACAAATAAAAAAGTGTTGTTGCTGCAATTGTTGTATTTTCTTCAGTCTTACCTTCTCAGCCTGAATCCTGAAATGGATTAAAGGGCAATGTGTTGATATGTGCATAAGCTGCTCGATGAGCTGTAGATGACTTAAGACCAATTTTATTCTGGCTTGGGGACCTTTGGCATGCAGAGTTAAAGCATCTTAACACCAGGCTTTGCACTTCTTTAAATAATCTCACACAGGCTGGCTCATCAGAGCAAAATCTCCACAAAGAAGACAGATATTGACGATAAGACAAAATCCCGTCGGTGTGTCAGAGAGACATGAGACGGGTTGCAGGAGTGAAACCGGGCCAAGGGACAGGGCCTCAGTGTAGGCCAGGTACCGTATAGGTGGGAGGCCCTCAGTGAGAACAGCGCTGGGGGGGGGCTGCGCGCCGCACAATAACACCGCGTCCTCCACTTATAAACTCATAACCCAACCCCAGGTGAAGCGGAGCCATGACAACTTTTGATTGGCTTTCGCCATAAAAGATTCATCATGGCTCCATCAATAATTGATAACCCCAGAAGCCCAGATTCTTTATGTAAATAGAGCGACACTTCGGAAGGTTACTGTTTAAATGTGCACAGGCAGCGGTTTTGAACTTTTCTCGTAAACCTTTCTGCAAAGTCTGTTTTCGACTGCGCGCGTCATGCTTATTTAAGCAAGTCCGACATATCTGCCGATTAGGTTTAAATAGCAAGCATTTCGAAAAGTCGCAGAGGGCAGATTCCGTAAAGCTATTTTTGAGCGTGCGTGTTTTAAAAGATGCACTTCCAGTATTTATTCCTTCTTTCCCGGGACCTTGGCTGCGTGCGTTGCCGTGCGGATTAGGTTTACAGTGGTGCAACAACTGGCAATTCAAACGGATTCCTTATGCAAGCGCTCACTATGAAAGCGCCATTGTGTTTTGTGCTTGTGCGTGCAGTTGTGAGAGTAATTAAAGTGCACACTTGGAGAAGGAAAGGCCTTTGCACAGCGGAGCAGTGAGTTTTGGGCATCGCGCTGGCTTCCTCGCATGACGGCTCACAGGTAGGATTTCCCATGCAGTCCCCAATGAAATTAAACTGCCCGTCTCACAAGATGTACTTTTGAGCAACGTGTAAGAGAGGTCTGGCCAGTAAATTAAACTCTTCTGGACAGATTAAATGAAAGCGAGAGGGAAGGAGCTTGCGAGGCCTTCATATCTTACCATGACTTTATTAAAGCTGGAGTCAGGCAACAGCACAGCCTCTCCTTTAAGCCTGTTTGGGCTTACAGCTCTGCCTCTCAGTCAGGGACAGTAAAGCAGTTTCTGAAGCGCCTGCAGTGTAACGTTTCGATTTTTTATCAGGGACAAAACAAATGTCCGATAAACACACGAACGCGTTCGTGCAAAACAAGCGCACTTGCGATTACGCAAAAGCTTCATTATTTGGCGTGCATGCGCAGAATAACAATTAAATCGCCATTGTTTGGCCCGACAGCCACAGAGGAACCTTGACTGAAAGCCTAAGAACACAGGCAGCTATTTTGTGACGCCGATCGCTTGACGCTGCGGCTTTCGTACGCGGTCCTTGGAGAGGCTATCCGAAGCCACACGCTAATGAGACCGGGCATGCGAGTCCTCCCCATTCGCACCAATGGAATTTTAATGGCCCTTTTGCTCCCCTCTGAACAGAGAAACAAATGGTATCTTTTCGTGAGGGAAAAAGGCGTCGCGTACCGGCAGTGTTTGGGGTTGCGGTCAATCAGAAGGCTATTCCAAGCTTAAATTGTGTTAAAGTTCTACGCTTTACAGGGAATTAACAGGTGATTCTTCCCCTGGCCTCTGCCCAGAGTTAACTTCATGCTCTCCATTATAGGAGATTTATTGCCTATCTGTGCTGACAACCTTTCAACACCAAAGGCTTGGGTTTTGCGGCACTTCACATTCCATTTATCTGCAGAAAATCACTTTCAAAAAATTTTCTGAAACATCGGTCTGAACCTGAGCTCAGAACATTGTTGGATTTATTAACAAGGAGGCCATGGCTATTGTAACCTTAAGCCAAGCTACTTAACCTGTCCAGCCTTCTCAAATATGCAGCTATCAAACTGGGTGAAAGCAGGAAATACAAGTTATGGTTCCTCTTCAGCCAGTCTGCTGTGATGAGCAGTCAAGTAATAGACCCGAACGTTGGGGACGGAGTAGCACAGAAAAGAAGGCGGAAGTTAAAAGTCCTTGTAAAGTGCTAAGAGGCAGTCAGGAAAGCCAAGGTGAGACAAGGACACATTCTGCAGAGGAAGACCCTGGCCCCCGGGCTGTGGGCCTTGACACTGGGAGGGCCATTCTTATGACAATTACATGGACATCAAAGTAACAGCTGGGGGTGTTGGATTTGGTGGGGGGCCAGTGATAGCCTGGGACACATGACAGCCAGGCAGTGCCCCAGCCCTGCTGTCAAGCGGACACGCTGATGTGAGGTTCAGGTTGGAAGGCTGTGAGTGGAAGCTGGAAGCCGCCCTCCAGCAATGGGAGGCTGCCTCTCCAAAACCAGCCAGTGCCTCTCCTGGCACTGATGCGGCTACTCCCGTTCCCACGTGGAATTTAGTGTCGATCCGCTCCCAAAGCAGCGCGTTATCTCCTGATCTGGAGGTGCTCTTTGCGTGATATGAAATTTAAAGAGGGCAAGAAACCAGGAATGAAACTTTGGAGGAGGAACCAGGTGCTTTCAGATTGTAATCTGTGTGGGTTTTGCTAACCGGTACCGTAGTGGTCAAGAACGTTGACTTGAAGGCTATAGCAGTCCTACTCTTCAGTGAGGGATTTCATGGTACTGTAAAAATATTCAGCTGTCTAAAGAGCTAAAGTTGTTCTGGATCAAAGCGCTGACTTAGTATTTGAAAAAAAACGTTTTATTTTAAGTTTAAATTTATTGAAGGAAAATTTGCAGCGGTTTTACAGTAAACTGCTTCCTGGAGTCTGACTTTGTGCAGTTTGTTTTTGTTCTGTGGAACCCATATTGCAGCTCTTCTGGAAATTGTCCTTTTCCCTTCCTTCTCTTCCTGCTTCCGACTTCTCCTGCCATTTCACGCATCGGTTGCCTATTTAATTGTGGTGGTCTGAAGCCCTCGCACCCCCTCCCTTCCCATCAGGCTGTCGGTATTTTCCATTCTCTGCTGTAGGCCATGTTATTCAATTAACCACGCGGTTTCCCTTTGCCACCATATTGCGGCGGTGAGCAAAGCAGACACAGATAAAGGGACTAAATCCATCTCAGCGCTGACCGTTTCCCCGCCGTGTGAGGGTGGCATTAGCTGACAGTGAACTCTTGGTAAACCGGCTGGCAGGAAATATTCAAGAGCAGCACCCAGGAAGCTCCTTTCCAGACGATTATGGCTGGTTGGTCAGTGCTGCTCATGTGTCTCCTTTCTGACATGCACGTTCAGTGAAGGTCACCTGTATTCTGATGCGTCCTATAAGACGGACATTTGTCACTGTGTCAAAAAATAATTTGGGTGTGCATCATAAATTCACGCTTTTCCCAGTGCAGTGGTTAAGGGAACTGCTGAGGACCACAAAGTAATAAATCCAAATCCCCCGATTGGAACTGGATTGAAACAAGCACTCTAATTCAGTTGCTTCGTCCAAATATTTCTGCTCCTGTTTAAACAGGTTTGGGAGGCAGTGACATCCGCATAAAAGTGTAACATCTTCCAAACAAACAAAAAAATGAAACCAGTATAACCTTTGGCGCCAGTAAGGCACACAGAATGGCCAAACTGGAAATGCAGCAAGCCATGTCAGTTGGAAGTGCAGTCCCACCCACCTGGGGAGACAGCAGTGAGAGCGGAAGCCAGTCTACGGAGGGTTAGAGGTTCCGGTCCCAGATGGCGCAGTGTTGCTGGGCTGGAAAGCAGGGCCCTCTGCAAGACCTGGTATGGAGCACATCCAGATGGAGGGCCGTCTGCCATGAGCGAAGCAGACCAAAGCCAAGGTGGAGGATGAGTAAATAGCAGGATGTGGCAGGAACGGTGGTGCCGGGGAGGGGACATCTAGGCTATCGGCAGCAGTCAGGTGTTTGCTCTGGTCTCGCTGCCCTTCTGGACCAGCCTTGGGGTTTGACATTCAGGTCTATCCAGCAACCACATGGCCGCACTGAAAAGATTAAGAGCACATCTGAGAATAAGCTTTCTGCACGCGCGCGCGCGCATGTGTGTGCGCATACGAGGAAAAGAACCAGACAATGAACTTATCACTCAGTTTATCCACTTAATTGCTTTACATTTATGGGAACATTTATATGTGTGCATTATTTAAGCATGAATTGGCATGTAATATGTTTTAAAAATACATTTAAATAGAAAGCTTGGGCTTGCCCACAAAATACCATTAGGTGTGTTGTGGTACAAAGTGGCCTGGGACCTAGAACATCACTGGGTGTACAGACCGCAGTAATTGACACAAGATCAACGTATGGACAGACTCCCAAAACTATGTAACACACACACGCGCGCACACACAGGCACACACGCCCGCTAGCTCATCTATTGTTACCCATGAGGACCATCTTCCTTGGAGTCAGTCCAGCAAAGATGGGCTTTGATGTTCTTATAGTTCTTGTTGTTTTTGTTGTTGATGGTGGAGATGATGGTGTTACTTCTGATGCTGCTGTTACGATGCTGTTGTCAGTGCGGACTTCTGCATAGCTACGTAAACGTTCTGGCTTCCAGCAATGTTGCCCCCGCACTCCTTGTGGATCTCCATGCTTGTTTGTCCTTTGCAAGTGTTTCTCAGGATCATTTGTTCACTCTAAAGGTGTTTCAGTGGGGTTGTCAGTGTATTGCGAGGACCCATGAGGGGCTGCGCCCTGATGACCACTCGGAGGAGAGGGGAGTGAGGAGAGTTTATTCCCATAGACAGAGCTCTCACTCCTTAGTCCCCACTCAGTCCCATTCAAGGTGCTGAAGGACCAGTCAGACAGCGCCCCCCAGTACCCTTATATCATTGTTTCTGTGATCCTTGCATTCAACATCCTGCAGCCATACCGCCGCAAAAGAGTGGCTTCAGGAGCTGTCCACCAGACTTTTTCATAAGACGACCACTTTGGTGAAACCAGATTTGCTTCAGGCCTGAGGAGATGCATTGCATTGTGCAGAGAAGTCAAATTCCAGGATCCATTCTTGCCATCTGACCTTCAAGGTCCTCCAAAGGCAGTTCCGGTGGTTGTGATTGAGTTTCTATGCTTGGTGTTGGTAAATTGGCCAGATTTCTATGCTGTACAGTAGCGAAGTCAGCAAGATAGCCTTGTACATCTTCAGGTTTATGGATAGGCTGATGGTTCAGGAAATCCATGCTGAGGACTGTAGTTTGCCAAAAGACTTAGCGATCCAGGCATCCACTTCATTGTTAAACGTGATGCTGAGAGAGGATGCTTCCTATGTAGGTGGAGGGAATGACATTAAACCTTGGTTTGATGTAGTCTGTAACGTATGCTGGCCGCTGCCTTTCCGCTGTCATCCCTGTACTATGGTCAGGGCAAAGTAGGAGGTAAGGAGATCCATGCTCTTCTGCATATTTGTCTCGAGCACAACACTGGTGCACACATGATGCGTAGTGTTGAAGTAGTAGATGTGTCTTCAAAAAGGCAAAGCTGTCTGATTCCTGTGATGGGATCTTCAAGGCCCAAACAGGTCTACCAATTCAAGGCAATTTTGCATCAGGAAGGAGGCAACTAAAACAGTTTGTGAAAGTGGTGGTGTTTTACGTTAGATTGCATTGTGTTGGAGATGCTGAGAGGTCTCCATCATTTTATGAATCCATGATTAAAAACATATTGATGCACAAAAAAGAAACACATGGTTATTTTATGACTGCCAGCCCTCTCCTCCCCTGCCCTCACACTGTGATATAGACAACATGGAAAGGATGCAAATCGCAGGCATTTGGAAAAATTTTCCTCCACTGAGGAGTGACTGGGTAATGATTTCTGAACAGGCCAAACTGAAGCCTAGTTTGTTTGTAGTTCAACTGAAATACTGCTGGTATTCATTTATTTCACTTGCGTATGCGTGTGAGGAAGCGAGAGATAGAGGACCTCCACCCTCATCTCACATAAACTTCCAGATATTTGTGTGTGAGAGTGAGAGAGGGAACAGACAAATAAAACAAATCTTTATCTGTAATACTAAGTCGATATGTTATTTACTGCAACAGCTGCTGTTTTATGTTGTGCCAATAAAACAGCTTAAATTGAAAGAAGCAGAGGAGCAGGGGGAGGTGGGGGGCACGGAGATAGAGAGACATCGAAACCAAAGGGAGACAAAGGAGGAAGATGGAGAACACAAGGAAGCGAACCTAACAGAAGAGCCAAAGGAGGACAAAAAACCAAGGGAAGAAGAAAGAGGAAGCTGGACGGAGAGATGGAGAATGGAAAGCGCACCAAGGATGAAAAACAAGGATAGCTGTCTAGAAAAACATACAGATGCACAAGTGAGCAGACACAACAAGCTGGTGGTGGTCCGCCAGGTCTGTGTCGGAGGAACCTGGGCAATTGCTGACTCCTAATGATGGCTATGCGGGCCAGCGCTCCTGCCATTCATTAGCAAATCTTCTTCAGCCCCTGCGGTGCCTGAAAATCAGTTTATAACAAGCTGGGCCACTTGATGGATTTAATTGTCCTCCATTATCAAACAAAGGTGCTCCACTTGTGGCCATTAAGTTCATGTTACACTTTTTTAACTTTTTCTCCCATTTTTTTTTTTCACTTCCGCTGACACACGCAGTAGAAAAGGCAAACCCGAGGCTACAAGGCATGTTGAGCGTTGTGCGCGCGTGCGTGATGGCATGGCCGTACTCTAGAGTTTTTATAGCGGGTTTATGCGTCTGAGGAATCACGGGTGTGTAGGTTGTGTCTGCCTTTGCGTAAGCATCTGGACGTGTGTTAAGGAAAATACACATGAGAATCCCACGTAGAGTCCGGCCAGCACTGACACTGCCTTCAGTCCAGTCCCAGAAAGGCATGATTGTGGCTTGGGCTCTGACCCCTACCACTACATCCTTAAAAGAGGTCCTTACTATAACAGGAAGAACTGAGCGAGGCAGCAGGAAACACAGCGGTTAGAACCAACGCTTATGTCACATCCTGCTGTTGTACCCTTGAGTGACACTCTTTCCTCTGTTGTTCCAGTAAAAATGACCCAGCCCTATAAACGGGTAAATCATGGTAAGCAGCTGAACTCAAAGCATTTCTGAGACATTTAAATGAATACATGTAAGTAAAACAGCTCTGTGGGTATCCAAATGTGGCCACAGTGTGAACAGATTTATTCTCAAAATGTAGGTTCCTGTGCCTGGATTTTTTAATGCTTGCTTGGCTTGGCAACCCTCTGGCCTTTCTGGAAAGGAAGCCTCAGCTAATGAAAGGGCCGCTTCCTAGTAGGGAGGCCAAGACGCCTACAGGTGAGTCACACTCAAGCACGCACAGCTTGAAGCTTTCCATCCAACTCTGCGTTGCAGGAACGCTCTTCTGACCAGAGGCAAGGATAAAACAAGGTCCTGAGCAGTAATTAAGAGGAAAGGGGAAAAGAAAGAAACTTCTCAATCCTTCTTCATCTTTCATTTTCCTTTTCGATGGCATTTAATAGTGTACATTCCTTGGCCAGGATAGTACGAGCTCAACAATTTCTTCTTCTATGCCGTCGATTAGCATGTCATATCCCATTACCCACAATGCCGTGGTGAGCTTTACTTTTATCGATTTGTGTTTAGATTTAAGTGTTTCGTATAGAAAAGAGATATGTGGCCGGCAACAAAGTGCTGCGAATCTGGACATCCGCAGAGTTTCTGTCCTTTGAGCTTTTCCAGAACTTGAGTTCATAAAGATACCGAATCTGCCCTTGGCATGATCATCTACCGTCATCCATCGAATGACCACCCTGACAGCTGGGTGGCGTCAGGCCCATGAGCTTCAAGCCAGCGCGGGTCCCTTTGGCTGAAAGACCTAGAAGAGGCCGCTCCCATGACTGCCACGACGATTGATGAGCTGACAGAGTGAGTAGGTCCATGTCAGACACCGCAGTATGAGAACAGGAGTAAATTTTTAAAGAGCCTCGGACGTGATGGATGCCTCCACCATCTATTATTCTCGCCTTAGGGTAACAAAGTTGCATTTAACCCTGGTAACCGAGAAAACTTGAGGGAAACCCGGGGTGATGGTATTCATCATTGCAAGCCACCCGGAGGACCTGACCACTTGATTTGTGTTTCCTGTATTCTTAAAAAAAATCGCAGCAGGACATGTGTCAGCTGCCACCGTGGAAGTACAAATGTTATTATTATTGCCGAGTGACTTTTGCTTTGGTTTTGATGACACAGTGGACATGCATGCATTCGTAAGTCCGAAAATATCTTTTCTATGTGGAACTGTGGCCCAAGGACAGACATCCCAGTCCATTCACAGCTTATCTCAGCTCTGTTCATCTCTCCAGCTGACACCCAACCACCTCAACATTTCTGCAACATTTTCGAGGACCGCAGGCGTGTCAGCCCCCATGCGTCAGATAGGTGTGATTTTCTTTTTAATCTAATAGCAGGAGAGCTGGTGAAATAACTCCGACACGTGTCAGTCATACCCGGAATGTAGAGCAATCCCTGTTAGAATTTCTATTGTGGCTGCTCAGCAGGAGGTGAGATACCCGATGCCCCCCCCCACCCCCAAACAGCAACCTACCATGTCAGTTCTTGCCGTTTTATTACCTGTGGCAGGTAGCAGCCTGAAACGACCGCATGCTAATGATAAATCTGCCCTGGGGGTTCATTTCTCAGCCAAGAGGTCCTGAAAAAGCTGACTGTCTCCATATTGATTTTTTTCTTGTGGTCTGGGATATGAACTATCCCACTTCTCTTGATGGATATCTAAACCGAAGCCATGCGGTGAATATTCAACTAGCCATAGTACCAAAACAGTAATAGCTCATGTCTACAGCAATAAGGTAAGGGAACAACTATTTATGTTAGGATGCGAGATGCTGAGCATTTAAATACAGCTCATGGTACACGGACAATTAGAAGTTTACTCATACGTATCATTAACAGTTTCCAGTTCACTTAGAACGCGTGTCTTTGGGAGGAAACCAGAGCGCCGAGAGCAGCTCACACAGTCCCAGGGAGAACGCGTAACCTTTAGACAGAGCCGTATTCCAGTCCACATCCGAACCCAGAGCTGAGGACTCGCGAGCTGCCGGGACTGCAGGCTGTCAGCCGTTTCCAGCATAAATGTGACGGTCGTCAAGTCCTTTGAGTCTCGGTCAAAAGTCCCCCAGCACACTTAAGCAAAAGACCACGACCGCGCCCGCAACAGCGGCAGAGGTCGAATCGACATTGCGGCTCTGCCCGATTATTGGGCTCGGGCGAGCTAACCGATGGCACTCGGAGCGGCGTTTGTGCAATTACTAAGATGGACGCCTTCTCCGCACCACCACGGCTGCCGGAATGTTGGTCGGGGATTATGGAGAAACCGCCGTGGCCCTTTAGGATGCAGCTAGACCTCATCACGCTTGTGATGCTTCTAACTCGTTTCTGACAGGATTTCCACTGGGATAAAGAAAGAAAGAAGAAGAAAGTCCCTCTAGTTGGGGTTAAACTTTTTAGGGGGGTCGTGTAGTCATTTTCTGTTTTCCATTTTAGCCTGACGCATTTTTGTCCATTTTCCTTTTAATTCCCTTTGCAAAATGGGCACTGCGATGTTCAATGCGTCAATCGCTGTTTATTGCTGCACAAATTTAATGTGATTAATTGGTTGGATTCTTTAAAGAGCGAGCGCCTCTCTTCTCAGACAGCTTGAAAGAGGCCATTGGGGTGGCAGATGAATAGTGACTGAGTTTTTCTTTCTGTCTCTTACTGCGAATGATTTAAAAATGAGAAATGGTGGCATTAAGGGAAAAATGAAAGATAGGATGGAGAACACAAAGCTTTCCAGTCACGAGGTGAGTTCCTATTTGTGGAACTGAATGGCAAACTGACAGAGACAGAGACAGAGAGAGAGAGACGGCAGCATCACTTATTAGCTTCACGGGTGGTGTCATCCAAAGAGACTTTCACAGATTTCCATTTTTACCCCTTGCACACATTTAAAGCTAGATTCTGTTTTAATTTAAAAAATCACATTAAGCATCTGGTTAGCATGCTGTCCTGGGGAATCGTAACTGTGCCTCATTTCCCTAACTGCTGTTATATTCTATACTTCTGCAGAACGCATGAGGGTAACATGAGGTGATCAGAAAATGGCAAATGACACTGTCACCACAAATAAAATTTATAAATAAATAACAAGCTTGTTCCACACACAGAATGTCAGCTAGGCCTTGCCGAATTGCTTTACGTCCTTGAATATGGGCTCCGTAGCGCATGCACTGTATATTAAACAAGAAGCCGTTCTCTCGACTACCTTTCTTAAGATGGACTGAGCGGCTGCTCCCGAGCAATGGAACTTCATCTCGCTGAGGAGCCACTGATGCAAATGTTTGCGCGCAAAAACAAATGAAAGCAAGAAGACCAACGCCCTGCCATTACGGGGTGCAGTCACATCCCAGGATTTGTTCCTAATCCATTTTTGGCTCATTTTCATCAGTTAAGCAGCGAAGGATACAAACCTTTGTTCGCAACCACGCCGGACCACACCGGCGCTGTGTGAGAAACGGGATGCCGGTGATCAGGTACGTGCCAGTGGCAAGAGTGACGTCACACTTCTCAATGGTCCAGTCCTGCAGTCTGTCCTTTTCCAGTCTTATTTTTAAAGTTTGCCAGTCTGCACTCAGTGTACTGTTTCATTGCCTCAGCACGCAACATATAAACAGGCATTAGTCAAGCGTTGTGGGGTGTAGACATAACAAGTGCACACAGGAATAAACAAGGATTATCAAGGGAGCGAAAAATAAATAAAAAAGTCCGACAAAGTGGAAGTGAGGGCTTGAAGATAACTGTGTACCTTGGGAAAATGTACACACTGAAAGGTGGAAATGTATTTTTCTTATTGTAGTGCTGCATTCACGTAAAAGAATGCATAGTTTAGCCTATTTGCATAGCTTGGTGTTTTCCAAAAGTTTGCAGATCTCTTTAAGAGCCCTAACACAGAAGGTTTGACTGGTTGCCAACCTGCAACCTTCAGGTTAACAGTCTATGTTCTTAAGCATAGACTACCTGCTGTCTTTTATAATGAAGGCCCAAACATGCCCTCCCCCAACCCCGCACCGCATTACCCAGACTGCCTCCACTCCAGCTGACCTGCGCATGCGTCCTGCTTGGAGCGAGCAAAATGGAGGGCAGGGGATCCAACCAGCAATGGAGCTCACCGTGGCTGTGGGTTTCTCCCAGTTGAGCCTGGAGGGGAGCCTCTCCCTCTTTAATCTCTCGCATGGCACGGGGGGGCATAATTATAAAGAACAATGGCGAAACAAACAGCAAATGCTGGAAGGAGACTGCAGGCCGCATGAGACTTCTCCAAAAAATTTTATTCTGTAAATAAGTTGATTGCAGGATTCTCTGTAATAGGAGAGAAAAGATCATTGAAAACTATGTTTTGTCGGTGGATATGAAATAATGGGAAATCGTTTCTACCACTGATGTTCTTCTGCGGCTCTTTCGGCTAATACCGCTATTACACGCGACAAAAACAACAACGGTCAAAACACAGGTCATTATGATCATATTTAAAATTTCACATTGTTTTTTTTTTTTTTTTACTCTCTCACGCTCATTTGTTCCATGAAATAAACGTTTAACGTACATACGATCTCTCAGTACGGTTGAGAATACAAATAAAGCGATAAAGAAAACGAAAACAAAAATGCAAAACTAATGCCGTGCAACTCCAGTTAAGTCTCGGGTACCTTAAATAATGAGCGCTTCTTCAACTGGAATGAATACGTGATTTCCGAGGCTTTGATGTGACTTCACAGAGCAAAGCGGCGCAGCGACGGCTAATGAAGCCGAGCAAATGATCATTAAGTTCGCCCGATGTCAGACTTTGCCTTGACGTTAAACTTAAGAAGAGACCCAAATCGCTTTGAAGTGACAAAAGCCAGTTTCTATCTGCTGCCAAAGAGTGCAACGCGCGGTTACAAAGCTGTACCTTCCGCTGAGCCCGTGTGGCCCCACATCGGCTACGGCCTCCGGGGTGCAAAGTGCGTATTTGACAGCCTTCTTAATAAATGTCCACCCCCCACAACTAGCTAGGCGAGCAAACATATTTGCGTAACTTGGGACTCTACTTTCCAAACAAGTCTTTTGGGGGTACATTTAAAAACTTGCGTTTTTGGGGGGGAGGGGGGTGCCGGTCCCATACAGACCGTTCGAGCTGGACTTGAACCCAGATCCACAACCACTGCTGAGGAGGTACAAGGCCCGACGGAATTCCTGTACGCACATTTATGTCCCGTGGGTCACAGCACGCGGACCAGTCTTTGGGAAGCATTTTCCGTGTAGCCTGCCCAGGTGGCCACGTTCACAGCGACTTTCAGTTCGAACAAACAAGTCGTAAAGGAACGGGCACGGGAGCCGGGGCCTTTGTTCCGGCTCCGTCCTGGCGTTCCTACGTCGAGCAGGGGGTAAGACGTCGGGTGCATGACTCCGGCTCTTGACACATAGCGCACCGCTACGCTGGGTTTTGATCGACCTCGGGCCTTAACGTCTTCTTTAAAGCAATGAATCGGTCCGTTAAGATATCTCACCTGGATTTTTGCAGTGCAGAAGGTGTTAATTCAATTGTATTTTCTCTACCCTGCAGGACGCCTGCCCTCAGGAACAGAAGTTCACGCCCCTGTATTTCTGGCTCCTGCGCAGGAAATTGTTTCCTACCGTTGAAAAAAGTACTGGAACGGCTCATGGTGATTTTTCTGAACATGGATCTCGGCGCGTCCGAGCCAGGTCCATGTACAAAGGCAGGTACGGCTCGACGCCTTCTTTGCAAGTTATTCTCCGCGCAAGTTTGTGTTCCTGCAGAAGAGAAGAACCCAATTAATTTCAGGCTCGGGCTTTGATGTTTTTAATTGCTTTAAGCCCCTGAACTTCATCGGGCGCAAACCTTCCTCGGTGACCGGCAGACTTGTTCCCTGGTTGAGGATCTCTCCCTCTCGGAGTATTTTTAGATGCGATATTATTAGCGGGACTGTCGCTTGTTGTCATCGCTACCTTCCAACCCAGTGTATGATCTTCTAATTGGGCTTCAGGGGTCAGTGTTTGTTCAGCGAGCGACAAACCCGGCCTCCCTTTCTTCCTCTCCCGTTTTCTTCTTCATTCACCGCTTTGTCCTGCGTGTGAGACGTGATCTTCCGAAAGGCCTTGGCTGTCTTTTGAAAAGTGACACATCAGAGTGTTAGACTGACTAATTCTGATTTTACAAATGTGGCTCCGTGCTGGAATTACTGCCACCGTTTTGCTTTGATATGACACATGTATCCAAAGCGACTTACAGATATTTACATTTAAACATCCGGGCACTGGGTGCCGGAGCGATTCGAGTTAAACCTCCTGGGACCTGAATTCTCGGTGCTGAGGTTACAAATCTGCACCACTTCCTCTCATGCTGTCCTTCCAGCTGCACAAGAAACTGCATGAAAGCTTTGGGAGTCTTTTTCTATCTGCACAGCCCATGCCAAAGCCACCATTGTGGAAAACGTCCCTGTAATATTTTAGAAATGTCTTGCAAAGGCACCCAGAGGCTGCAGTCGGAAGGTCTTCAGGAACATCAATCCGGTGGGGTTTCCTCTCACATCAGCCTTGGGTTCATTCTTTCAACTTTGCCCTTTCAGCATTTTTAATGTCAGAAAGTTTTGACGCTAAAGTCTGATGGCACATTTTCACACACACATCAACTTCTTCACGTCCAGCGCACACAGCGATGAGCTGTCTGCTGTGAGTTTAAGCAAGATCATTACAAGCTCAGGAACTCCCTCCTTGATCCTAAAGAGAATCTCCCTCCCTCTCCCACCGTGCAGGCTTCTGTTTTATTACTGTCTCTCCCGGTGAGCCTATTTTTGAGGTGGACAGGCCCAAAGGCGGTTAATTGAAACCTATCTAAAGAAGTAGACCAACGTAAAGACACAGACCTACATTTCATAGGTGTCTACTGAGAGACACCTCATTTGTGGCAGCTATTTTAGTAGAAATAGGTAAGTTATTTTCATCGTGTTTCGCAGCCTCTCGCATCCCATCGTCATGTTTGGAGAGGACGGTCTGTCGCGTCCACAGGCAAGGAATGGGTCAAACTCGAAGGATCTCGACAGATTGATTTGGAATTCGCGAACGCCGGACCGCCCGACACAACCCCTTTCCACGAGGAACGTGTCGGTTAAAACTAATGAGTCTGTGGCCGAGTTTTCTTGGGTTGAACCCAGCTGACATTTAGTGGAGCAGCGTGCCAACGGGCATACAAAAATGTGTTCTTACCCCCCCCCCCCCCCACACGCACGCTGTGAAATTGTCTGATTTCTCTGACATCTCATTACTCCGTGAGATTAATATGAGAATCAAACAAAGAAAAAAGAAGATGGTTTGTAATAAATAGACAAGCTGAAATAAATAGATTTATGTGGCAGGACTCGCGCGGTGCGTTACGTGTCATCGATTTCTTGGTAATTTGACTTTTTGCTCCTTCGCAGCGTTTCTGCATGCCTGCAAATGATGCGAGTGCTCGCGAGAAGATTACGGAAACGTTTATTTGGGCTTCACTTTAAGGGCAGCATCAGTGGATCTCATCTCCCAACCACAAGCGAAAGCTTAATTAAAGTTCCCATTTGTTTTCTCTCTCGGCTAAATTCACGTGCCCGAGGGGATGCGTTTCTCAGCAGAAAAAAGTTGAAAAGAAGAAGAAGAAGAGGAGGAAGAAAAAGGAGAAGAAGGACGGGGGAAAACTGCTGCGTTTAGCGTTTCCGGGCTGGGCGATGCGGCACACTAATGAGTACGGGATTGCACGAGAGGGCCGGGGAGCGGCCGCCATCGCCCGAGGGCTTGCTGACATCTTTCGACGCCGCGCTCGCACTTATTTATTTATTTCCTTACTTTCTGCCACACGTTTGTCAGCTTCCGAAAAGAGCAGAAGACCGCTTTTTGACCTCCTCTGTTTAGCTGCATAATAGTTTGGCTCGGAATTAAAATATAGAGGGCGGACACGGGTGGGTGGTGGTGGTGGGGGGGTAATTGGTTTTGTCGTTGTCCCGTTTTTCAGGAACTGTGGCAGAATAATGTCATCATTATTTTACAATGAGATGAATTATTAAAGAGCGTCAGTTAAGATTCAGTGCGCAGTTTGGTTCAGTTGTTAGCATTAACCTCTGGTCGCACATGCAGTCAAATGCCTTCTCAATACTTTTTTACATTAATGTCACACTGCATTGCTTGGTAATTGGCGAGTGTGTTTTCTGATATCGAGGCCATTCCTTCAATCTCCTCCGAGGAGATGAGACACTGCGGGGCTGACTTTGCGTGGAAATCCCGCTGAACGTAACGCGGTCGTGCGTCTGTGTGCTTCAGGTGTACGCAGAACGAGGAAGACTCTGCGTTTCTGGCCTCGCCTTGCAGCAGACAGTGTCGCAACCTGGTTTCGGACCAGTACCGGACCGCGCGTGGCGGGCGGCCTAAACTCCACTCCACACATCAGCTGGGTTTACGCTGCACCGTTCTTCATCTGACGTCTAACAGAACAAAACTACCAGAAAAGCCCTTCTCCTGACTGTTACGGTTCTTGTGTTTTTTTCTGGTGGGGAACTGTCGTGTTCCTGTTCGCGCGGCCTCTCCATAGGGGTTCGGCGTTCGACAGGTCCGTCAGAGCCAGGATTGGTCCGTCGGCGGATGACGTCACCCCTGCAAGCGCTTATCTGCGCGGACCACCATGGAGGCAGCGGCAACGGCTCAGTCTCGGTCGTGTTTTGTGGCATTCTATGTCTAGCGGGGGATTTTGCTCTTTGCCCTTATTTGTACAGTGTTGGCAACCCTCGCTGTACCTAATGCTAACACTTAGCGATCTGTTGTATTCACAACCACTTTTAACATCAGGCGTAGTGGCGGTCTCCCACCCTTATATTTGTTTGCTGATTTCTATAGCGGAAGCCGCCTGGGCTCGAGGTTGTCATTCGTTTTCTTTTCTTTTCGTGGCCCAGGTCGGGATGTCCGTTTTGCTTCGTTGTTGTTTTTGAGTTGGGAACCACCTATGTTCTGTAAAACTGTTTGCCGCCTGTTTCTGGTTTTTGTTTGTTTGCATATGTCTGTATATAATTCCATCGCTCCCCACTGTAAATAAATTTCACTTGGTCACTGTATCGGGTTCATTGTTAAAGGGGGTTCTTCCCTACCGCCTACGTTTCCTCCCTTTTTCTTAAAATGCTACGATCCTCAATGCCGGTCCCCTAGCCAACGAGCCGGGTCGTAACGCGACCAACCCCAGAAACGCCTCAAGATGTACGGCACGGTTTGACTTTTCGGGACGCGATCTCCCAGCCATACCCGACGTGAGCTCAAATCCGACTCTGCGCTCTCGCTCGGAGACGTGACGGCAGGAGATCGCTTCTAATTTCAGTCGTCTCCCAGAGTATTTAAAGCCGCTTCTGCTGATGATCCATATTTTGCTCTCATTACGAAACATTAAACACAGGGCCTGGATCCTGATTTCCGCTGACAGCACATAAAGTGTGGTCTTCATCAGCAGCGGCCGCGTTTCCCGCGAACCTGACGCGCGGCGAAATGTCGCCGTCACTACAATCATCGGCACCCGCGTCTGACAGGCTGGTGGCGCTTATCGCTACCGCGGTACGTCCGGCGTCATCTGTGGCAGAGAAGCGCATCCGTCTCACATACGGTCGCGAGGTCTCGCGTAACGAAACCGGTTTGACCGAAACGCGTCTTTCCACCGCTTGCTGCGTTCCCAGCGGCCGCCGCTCCACCCCCCGTGTTGAAAAACCAGTAAGAAGCGCTGCCCATCGCCGATGACCAAAGAACATTGCACGCTTAGCCTCAACTTACTGCCGCAAATTTTTCTACCTGTCACGTAGCCAAAATTTCGTACTCCGGGAGTGGGGGACTTAATCCTTATTTTGTCGCTGCAGTCCGTTGAGCCGCCATAACCGGCTCAATTAGTTCTTCATTAGTTTCACTGTCAGCCACCTCTGTCCATTTCTATAAATGTTCACACAGTCTAGCACTGTCTTCCCTCGCAGTTTATGCAGGGGAGTCGGATCATTCGGACGTCCGCAGGATGTGCTCTTCTAGTTAAGAGAAGCGCTTGAAGGCATAAGCGGCATGCCTGCTGCTGCTCAATGGACCGAGTTTGACACCACTGTTGCGGAAATAAGGAGAAACGCCGCTTTCTAGGTGCGCAGGTGCACAGATATTGAAATTTTGCTCATTGTCATCTTAGCAGTTATACTGGCCTCGCGTTTGAGAAGTTAGTGTTGCTCTGTAAACATCTTTCTCTCTTTTGTTTTTTTGTCCGAATTTCACTTTGTAATTCTAAACTGTATGTTTGATTTCGGCAGGGAAGGGAAAACGTACGCTTCAGCGTGCGGTCCGGTCAACCCCCGGACGATCCATTAAAAACTTCCCCGGTCCCTGCCCTGGTAACAGCAGCGAAGCAGGTGCGCTGCAGTTGGGAGCTGGCCAGTTGCGGTTGTCTTAGGGAGGGAGTGATGGTTGTACTGTTGAGAAACGTTCCGTGGACCACTTCTCTGGGGAAAGTGTGGGCCTTCACGTAGTGTATTTGAGTTTGCATTGCCGGATTGTTTATCTGCTCAGCAACACCCGTCCCCCCATCCCTCCATCCATGAATCTACCCGCTGTGCCACTGTGCTGCCCTAAGGTAAAGCTGTTCTGATGATGCGTTACTGCCGAGCGGTGGATGCACAGCTGTTTAATGCTGTTGCCTTGCTCTGCATCCCACTCCACTGTTAGCCTTGAGCAAGAGAGTCACCCTGAACCGATAACGGTAAGAAAATCCGACTGTAAGTCACCGTGAGCAAAGGTATCAGCTAAGCAGCAATTCATTTCAACTAAAAACTGCATGTTTATGACTCATCTGTGTGTATTTTGCACATCCCAGTGCGTATTTGTGCTCCGAGAGCCTAAGAGCAACACCAGGCAGCAGAAATTGCTGTGTCCTACCAGGATCCTCTGTGTTCTGGGCAAAGTCCTGGCTTTGGGAGGATGGAAGTCATTATAAAGTGCATTTTCCTGCACTTCCTGCATATGGGAGGCATAAATTGGGCTTGACGCATTTTGCGAGTGGTGCAAGACGACATGATGAAAGGTTTAAAAGGTGCTTCTTTTAAAGTTGCCTGCCTGACAACATATTTATCTGGGTCTTTAAAATTCTAAGAGGAGTAAACAGACCAGGGTTCCTGGATGACTCCTGCTTGATAGCATCTATTAGAGAAGTAAACATGCAGCAGCCCTGTAGTGCATTCAGGACTGGCATATTTGCTCTTGTGTGTGTGTGTGTGTGTGTGTGTGTGTGTGTGTGTGTGTGTGTGTGCACGCATGCAGACTGAATGAGTGAGTGAGTGAGTGACAATTTTGCAGAAGTACACTTGTTTTTGCACACTCATCTGATATTCTGTGTGCCCATTTATCACTACAGTTAGTAAAACATCCATCCATCCATCCATCCATTCATCCATCCATCCATCCATCTGTCAATCGGTCTACCCACCCATGAATCTACTTGCTGTGTTGACTCCTTTGCTGTATGAATTTGCTTCATTGCTCGCAGCCCCCATTTCAGGAGGAAACGGACAGCCCCGACTTTGAATTCCATCGATTACTTGGGTATCGATGTGGCCCCCAATCCCATGAGCTAGTACAGTAGATGAACACAGTTACCCTGAGTACCGTGTTATGATGCACATTATGGTTCATCGCCAGTCTGCGCTGTAGAAAACACAACAAGTAGCGGATGTCTCTATCAGCGACTGCTGCCACCAGTGCATCAAACATCATTTATCCGCAAGTGCACATCATCCAAACCAGAATGAGAGTAGGAGTTAATCGTGTTTAAGACACATTCGCAAATTATCTGCAAAGCACAAGACTGATGCATTTTCGGGTTTTTCGGTACTGTTTTTCCTCCTGCACGAGCACAAGATTCAGTGAGGAATCCCCCCATTATGTGTTCAGAGCACATCGGTGCCCACTCCATTCTTCACCTTGTGATGTTCAGTGATAATTGAGACACAAACCGAATGCACATTTCTGTTTGCCAGGCAATGAAAAGGTGATAATTAACATGCACAACCTGCAACTGCACCATGGGTATTACAACAGCCTGGGCGCAGGGGCCTTTCCCAACAGCACCCGTGTCATTAATATAACAAAACCGCTTTCAAAGGCCTACATGTGTCGGCGTGCATTGCTGGCCCTGCCTTTGGCTCTGGAGAGGCAAAATAAAGAGAGCATAATTATATTACAGTGGAAATGCAATTTGCCAAAAACGCTGAGATGCGACCTTTGTTTTGATGCAGCGGGCGTCATTTAGGACCTGCTTTCTGGATGCCTTTTGAAAAGGGATGGTGTTTGAATGCAGGGCATGGAAGTTGTGTTTGAAAATCACCAAATCTCCCCATTATCTGCAGCGGGAGGTAAGTGAGGCAGATCTAAATAAGCTTGACCCTTTATTTAAAGTGTGCGTCCCACTGTGAAAACCGTGTTTTCCTTCAACAGCAGCAGTTCTATCTATCTATCTATCTATCTATCTATCTATCTATCTATCTATCTGTTTTAAAAATTTTGTAAAAGATGCTGGGTATCTAGAACTGCTTTGCCAAATTCTGGCATCATATTCCTCATGCTTTTTCAATTTGCTCGACATACTGTTGGCTGAAGTTTTGCTTTTCCATACAGCTGTTTACTCACTGTACCAGTAAAAGATGTTCTGTTTAGAGGCACAGCAGCAGAGTCCCACGAGCACTTTTCAGGAGTGAGCTTTTCAACCGCTGCGCCCCCTGCTGCCTGTAGACACTAGGAAATTCGAAAGTCTTCACTTTGTCTCTGACTCTCAATCTCTCGTGTTTACGCTGTCGTCTCCGTTTATTATTCCTAGCGCTAAAGACAACCCAGCGCATCTGTCTCCGAAACAGCATCTCAAAGCTCATTTCCAGAAGGTATACTGGGGAAGGAGATTAGCATGAGATAGGAGATAAAAAAGAAATCTTCAAATAAACCGTCTCCGACTCGGAGCGCAGGAAGTGGAGTGGGAACCCATATTGACTGCACATGAGCCCAGGACCTCGAATCGTTCCATTTGAAGTCGAAGATGTAGATGGCGCTAAATAATTCCCATTGACACGTCAGGATAATGAGCCTGATGTTTTTGTGTTTGTACCCCCACGCCACCCCCGGTTCCAGAAAAAATTAGTTTCCCTGTTAATAAGAGAGACATCTTTCTAAATGTGAAATTGAAAACTCCTCAAAGGTAATGGGATTATGGAGCACATTGATTTCCAAACACAAGTGCAGCATTGGAGAAATAATTATATAATGCTCTCACATTATAGCATCTGCAAAGTTTGGACATTTGCAAGGGACCAAACTGAAAAGATCTCATCTATTTTGAGTTACTTCAGGATGTGGCCACCAGCATTTAAAAGGAAAAGATGCATTCAGCATGAAGGTGTTTTTTGGGACGGAGGCACCTGACTGTTGCGATGCAGCTCGTGTGTGATTGATGGCGCCTGTTTGCTTAAAAAAATTACACAGATTTGCATAACTTCAGCACTGTGGCGGGCATGTTTGGGGAGAGGTGTGTGCACGGGCCGGGATTCTGTTGAAAAATCACTTGGCAACACCCAGCCCAACACAGAGCCACAGCCGCTATTTCCCAGGCTGCAGTTCAGATGTATGAGGATCATTAACCCAACCTGGATGGCACTGAGCGGGTGACATGGACATCTTGTCGACGTTGGTCCGTTCCTCCCTGGCCGCCATCTGTGTGTGAGAGAAGCTTGGGAACAGGCGAGTTGCTAAATCGGGCGGCCCGGCCCGGCACCCCGCTGAGAAAGAAGCTGTCTTGCCCGGTGCCTGTCTCACCTGATTCCCAATGCCGATAGCCTGACGGCAGGTGGGCACGGGCTGCTGGGGAGCCGCTCATCCCAACCTGTGACGGGGCAGATTCCCAGAATGCACGGCAGTGTCCCCGTGGCTGGGTCAGGAGGCACTAGGGGGGTCCTGAGAGTGAGAGCACAGAGAGTCCTGGGAGAGACAGTTCCTGCCTCTGTCTCTGCTGGAGGCCACGTAATGAAGTCTAAGAAAAACAACCTGATCAACACTATGCAGGAAAACACATTTGTTTCCTGGGGGGGCAATTTGCAGGTATGTGTTATTATTTTGCACGCATTCCCGTGGAGCACAGGTTCTTCATCAATCATCCTGTCTTTTGCGTGCGTTCACACACACACACACACACACACACACACACACACACACACACACACACACACGGATCATAACCCCCAGTTATCCCGTATGCTAACGTTCAAAGTTGATTCTACAAAATGCAGGTCAAACATAAAAATCACGCAAAAGGTTATTTGCCAACTCTGGTGACGCTAAATGACGCTGTGGCGATGCCAAGTTCCGTTAGCCAAAAGCAGGGGAATAAACTAGCATGAAGTACAAGCGTGGTTAGAAAATGCTCCATACAAGGCCCTTCTGAGCTGTGAGAGCACGACTGAAGATGCTCAGAAAGCTGCACATTTTCCATAAACCCAGTCTGTATGAAACAGAACTGCACCAAAAATAAATGGCTTGGGTGGGAAAAGCAGAACCTTCATGTAACCGTTCATAGGCGCTTCCTGTCACTCCGCTTTATTGACTGGCTCTTTCATTCAGGTTCTGCTTCTAAGATTTCCTGCCACTCAGAATTGCAACTTTTTAAATAAGAATTGTGTCTATTTCCACCAGCTCTAATTTATATTTCCGTATATAGATTGTCTTTTTGGAGACCGGTGGTTAGACACTCGCTCGCTCCGTGTGTGTACAGTATATATTTTTTGCTCAAGAGACAGAAAACACTGAGAAAATGAGCGCACACCGTCCTGCTGTACTGTAGTGCAAATTAGACAACCATCACCGCTGAGCTCTTTCTGCTCCTTATCGCTTGCTGCCGCTTTTGGTTTTCCCTTGCAGTTTTGTGCATTAAACTTTATTATTTCCTTGCATCTGTGTTGTTAACCTTTTATGCTCCCCAGCATGGCTGTGGGCTACGGCGGATCCCTCGGGTTCACCGGCAGTTTCCCATTTTGGATGTGGCGTTGTGTTGGAGATGTTTGCACCTATTTAGGCTCTGGAATCTTCTTCCCCATCGGCCGCGGCACCTCGGTCCCCCTGTCTTTGTGAAAATGAGCGGAGCGGTGGTACGGAAACTGCCTCTCTCGGCACGCAAGTAACAGAGATGGTTCCAGAAACAGGCGGATTATGAGGATCTGTTCAGGACAGCAGCGAAGAAGCCGATTAAAAGCTGATGTAGTAGCCTGTGGAAACGTGTGAGACAAACAAGAAATGGGGAACGGGGCCTGAAAACTGTTGAAGTGGCAGCCTGTGCGCTGACAGCGCTTGTTACACAGAAATTATAGGAGTGTGAGGAAATATTGCAGACAATTACAGCGATTGTCCTAAACTGGGGCGAACATAATAGGCTGGGTATTAACAGCTATGGCTGCTATTTATATTGCAGTCAAAGGCGCGGTGAATTTGTGAGTCTTTGGCTGCTGTGTACACGACACCGTTTGCCCGGTAACATTTTCTGAGCCCATCACCCTGTACAAATACAGTGGGACACATGCACTGTACTTGCAACCAACTAAAAGGCAAAAATTGCATCAAATAAGCATAAGCATGTCTACTGGAAGCATTTGTCTCTGTCCATTACTTAGGGTGTGATATAAAATGTGAAAAAGTAAATAAATAAACACTTGTGATGTTATTGGCCAGGATGTATGTAGAGCCATGATGAAGAGATGGTAAGAAAAATATCTCTGGGGGGGAGGGCTCATAGCCCCCTGGTGAAGGCTGCAGTCCTGTATCCTGAAGGGGGATGGTTCAAGTCCCTCTGTGAGTCCTGCTGCAAGATGAATCAGCGAGGGTTTTAGCCTGATCTGATCTTGTGAGATGTTCAGCTGTGTAAATGGATGAAACCGTAAGCTGCTTTGAATATCACTATCGCTGAAACATCTGAAAAGCTATCTAGCTTTGCCGTAGTCTTAGAGGACAGAGATGCCCTTGGAAGACAGGAATCACCCTGCTGTAGCTCTGTGGAACAGACATGGCCCTAATTTACCGGAGGTGAGCAGAGGGAGCCATAACACAGCACAACTCTGCTTTTCTCAGTGAAAACCCAGTCTTTGTGTGACAGAAATCAAACAAAGTTTCTCCTTTCTTGTCCAATATTTTATTTATTTAATGCTGCTATTTTGCAGTGTTATTTATTTATTTTTTTATCCTTTCTTCTCATGGAAAAAAAAACAAATGTATCATCTTCATAAAGCCAGCACAGCGAAGACTAACACACAAGCTGTTATTTTCTCCGTGCACTGAGGCTTTCCTCTTTTTCAGAGTGATGTCTAAACTTCAGTGAACTCGCAACTCTCACTGAAGTTACAGCTTTACCCCTCTGGGTGAGTTTAAGACGAGAACAGCGAATGGCGCCTTGCAAAACTTTGACTGTGCAACTTTAATCTCCCTTTCACAGGGAAATGACATTTTGAAAGCCTTCCTCTTGTAGGAATGATGCACCTCCTTGAATGCCACCTCAGAAGGAGATGGACAAGAGGCCCTGGGACATCCTTTGAAGTGCCCCAAGACCCAAGGTTTTAAAACATCTCACTGACAATGACACATAATAGGGGAGTACAACACCCTGGGGAACTCTCTCTTTCTCTCTCTCTCTTTCTCTCACACACACACACACACACACACACACACACACACACACACACACACAATCTCCACTGGACCACCAAACAGCCATATCCCCCTCACTGAGTGTCCTGGGCGGAGGTGCTGCTCTCCAGAAAGCCAGAATTCTCTCACACACCAAAGCACACAGATGTGTCTGCGGCCTTTCTCTATGTTTCCAAACACCTAATATGGAACAATGTGCTCCTGAGACTAGCATCATATGGCCAAATAAGCTCAGACTACAATGTGCGAAAAGAGATGCCGCGTGTGTCGATCTGCCTCTCATAGATCCTTGTTTTTTTTAAAGCGTCACAAAATATTACTTATCTGTTCAAGGTGTTGAGCAAAGTGAGGAGCACGATGCATTGACTGTGCGCTTGGAATGAACTTCTATTGCAAGTGGACAAAAAATGTTATTGGGAGAAATGCAAATTTCCATAAAAAAAGATTCATTTTCTGTCAACAATGGCAGGCAGATGGTGTGGTGTTTTAGCACCTGGATTTGTGCCTAGAAGACTTTAGGTTTAAATCTCAGAAGACACGAAACCCAAAAAGCAAACCAGGTTGAGTGGATGATGTGGTGCCTTTTTTATCACATCTTCATATCATTCATTTCATTCATAAATATGTGTGCCTCACTTGAAAAACAAAAATATCCTTCCTGCACATTAACAGGTGAATAAAATTAAGCATGCAGGTATTTTTCTGTGTGTTTGTGTGGATTTTACCAAGCACTCTGGTTCCTTTCCACAATGCAAAGATGTGTGGATCAAGGGATCTGCTAGATTCATTTAAAAAGTAGGTGTATCAATGTGCACGATAAATGCAGAAAAAATCAGACTGTGTGCATAAAGCTGATGTTCCCCAGTTTAGAGCCAAGTTGCTCCTATTAAATTCAAGTTAGGGTTGAGCTGGCTTTTACAGAACAGCTACTCTGCGAAATAAAAACTATTTAAACTGTGACCAAATGAGGTGATGCAAAAAATGGAAGAAACCCTAATTGCCAGCATCAAAGAAATCGCCTGTAAAAAATATGCTGAATCACAGCAATGCGGCTCACAGCAAGGGATACCGTAGCCATTAATATTTTGGCGAAATGGTGTCGCGCGCAAATAGAAAGCAGAGGCGCACTATTGATGAGCGCCTTAATATAGCCGCAGAGACAACGGCGTTCCGAGTTGTTCTTGCACCTTCCTTGAAAATCCCAGAGTAATTCCGTACCAGGAAGAAGGCCACGACGAAGACCTGTTTTCGGGTCATGCTGCAGAGTAACAAGAGGTTATCCTGCCGGGAAAGTAATTGCCTGCCACACGGGTCATCCTTTGATTTACCTCCGTTTGCTTATCTAATCTTGGCTTTTTCAACCGGCTCTGCTTTTTTATTTTGCACTGCTCAGAACATCTCCATGGTTACGGTGTTTGAAAACAAATACGTGAAGGTTGCCATGTTCGGTTCGATTAAAGGCCCTAAATGGGTTTGATTAGCGCGGCTCCGGAAGAGTGGGCGCCGATCCGGCCCTTCCGCCCGAGGCCCTCTTTGATTTTGGCATCTTTCCTGCTTCCCGGGTTCTGGGAAAGCATAAGTGGTCCTCCTTCGGATCTGTGTGCACGCACAGAGATGCAGTCATCAAGCCCGAGAGGAGGCTCAGGTGTTCAATCTGACGGCGCGCTAGCAGCTTAATAAACAAATTATTTTCTAAAAACATCCCATTTAGATCACTAGAGGGACATGCTGGTTTTTATTTGCCAGAGATCAAAGTTAGACTCTGGCTCCTTGCATATCATCAGATCTTCAAGTGCACTGAGCTCACTTTCACGAGCTTAAAAAATGTAATAGTCTACCAGCATTGTCTGCAGCATAAATGATTCACTGCGGGTCTAAATGCTTCCCGGGCGCTCGGTGGAAATCTACTTACAGCCGAAAATAAAAAGGAACACGGCGCTGGGCTGCTTTTGCTGCAACGGCTGCTGGCGCGCAACCCGATTCCATCAGCATCGCTACCTGGCCATGCAAATTAGGCAGCACATAGATCACGCAGTACAGCGCTGTCTTTGGTAAACTGGAAAAGCTGTGCAACATCCTGCACAAGTTGGGAAGTCGTATCTTTTGGCCAAAAACGATCACTCTTGCGATTGAAATGATTTATTATCACTTTGGAAATCGTCCTCAAGCCCCGTTTGCATTATGGCTTCTCCTAGCAGAACCGCCAACCTTCAGAATTAAGCGTTGCGGGAGGTCAGGATGACAGCAGTTGTTCTTTGATATTTTTTTACTGGGGGAGGGAGGGTGGCTTTATCCCCATTGTGACCCAACCACCAAGGGCGGCCTGAAGGTGGTGCAGCGCATTTAGACGTGTGTCTACGCCTTCAAGAAAGGCTCACGAAGTCAGCATGGGTCACCGCAGCCTTTCTTATGTATTTTCGGTTTATTATGTGTTCTTTTTTTGCTGCTACAAAAATAAAGAAGGAGAACCATTATTAGCAGATTGAATTTAGTGGAACGTGATTAAAGTACAGCTACAACCATGACATTTGATCCGGACTGCAGAGATTCTGGCCGTAGAGCTTCGGTCTCCGCTTACTGCATGCTTTTGAAGCCTAACTGAGTGCTTGCATTTATTTCCTTTTAATTATTGCTCATCTCCCTTTCATGTGGAATCGTACGTAGGTAAAACAAAGGGAAAGAAGTCAGAAATTCGGAAAGTGTGACTCGATGCATTTACCTTGTAGTAATTTGAATTCATTTCCCTCTAATCTAACTCTTTATGAAACCAGCACATCACACAGGCGTTTCTTATGCCATGATAGGATTATTGCTTATTTAAATAAACTCAAATAATTTCATGAGCTCTGTGATTCTTTCTCATTTCCAAAAGAGCAAAATTACACATTGCATATTTTTGCCGATGGGTCTTCTGAACAGGAAAACATAAAAGATGCTTAATGTCAAATTTCACACAACTGTAAGCTTCCCTTTAAACAAATCATGTATAACCGATGTATCTCAAACTTTTCCAGGCCTGAAATTGGGGAGCATTGCTGAAATCTTCACACCCCGCTTTGCTCTGTCACTCCATCTGGATTTTTCTAAAAACATAAATGAACAGACAATGCGAACGCGGCCTACGATGCTGTGCTTCTGTTAATGACTTATTTGCAAGATCCGTTCAGTCAAAATCTCCCGCGTTTCAACCACTTTTACTACTCATGTATTACAGTTTTTATGGCATTTAATCACAACTTTTAAAAGCCTTTTTTGGCAATTTTATGCTACTAGTTATGCTAAATAAAAAAAAAAAAAAAAAAAAACATTTAACATAGATTAGGGAGATACTTTCATATGAAAATGCAGTAAAACTGGACCATTTGGATGCATGTGTGAGATGGAAAGTCTCCAAGTGATGTTTTGGGTTCTGTAACTCCTTTGCTCACACAGGCACTGACCAAGAAAGCAAAAACGTTGTTTACGGAAGACTTTATTACTCTTACAAAGCTACTTTGCTAATTCTCTTGTGCTGTTGCGGCATATTTACTGAGGAAGGGAAAATGTGTGAGGACATCCCTGCAGTGCACATGTGAACTAACGCTGCACGACCGCTACCCACCGGTTGTACATAACATGGGCCAAGTGGGCTCACGCTAATTCTCCCAACCGCTGGGCCTTTGTATTACCATTAGAATACAAAATGGTGTGTGTGTGTGTGTGTGTGTGTGTGTGTGTGTGTGTGTGTGTGTGTGTGTGTGTGTGGGGGGGTAAATTACTCACTACAAAGTGCTTCAATTTTTCATTTGATGTCAGACCTGCATTTCAGGCCTTAAAAAGCACTTAGATCATCATTAGAGCACCATTTGTGCAGAACAAGCAGCCACGTGTGTCGTTGTTGTTTCTTCCTCCTCCTCCTCCGGCAGACAAATTTCATAAATTCTCACCTGACCACAAGATCCGGTTGCTGCTGGGTCACCCTGTCGATGGTGGGGGGAGAGGGTTGCAGAAGGGGGGCATCGGAGAGATTTGTGACTGTCGCTCGCATTTATTAAACATGGAGGAGGGTGGATGTTAGCCAGAAGAGGGGTCACCGAAAGGTCAAGGCAGAGATGTAGAGAGGCTGATCTCACGACTTCATTGACAGCCATTTAAATTCGGGTTATGAGCGCGGCCGTTCTCTGCTCGTGCTAACCATGGGCCCAACAATTGTTTGTTGCTGGGTTTATTTCCTTTATTTGATTATGTAAGAAAATGTAGCCCGACCTTTCCCGTCAGAACAGCTCAGGGGGAGACTTTTTCGTTCCCGCCCGTAAAGTCTCTCTTACGTACATTTTGCATCGCATACTTTGATTGTGATGGACGGACGCGGCATTGCGTCCATGGAGTTTCCTCACATAATCGGGTTGGTAAGGAATGGCGAACGGGCTTGAGTGAGCGCAATATCCAAACGCAAGGCCCTGCCCGGGCATTGTGGACACGGGCAGCGGCGCCTGGAGGTTACAGCTAGGAAGCCTGTGAGAAATACGAGGGTCTGGTAAACGCTGACATGCGGTGTCTGCAAAAAACGAAAGCGCATGGACGGCTTTTGCGCGTGACGGGTGACTCGTATTCTTTTAAGTTAAAACGGAAGTGCAGTTTTTTGAGTGCATTTTCGTTAACTGAGTTCATGTTGCGAACCTGGGACCTCGAAAAAGTCACTACAACGGCGCTTGGATGAGAACAGCATGCAGTGACAGTCCTTGGTCTCACCAGTGGAACAGAAGCCTAACGGATTTAAAGTTATGGAGAACAGACTGCGTGCTCCTCTGTTGACAAGGAGGCAGACAGCTTTCTTTAAGGCCTCCTTCCAGCCAGTGGTGCAAAAAAAAAAAAAAAAATGAACAAAATAAAATTAAAAAAAAGAAAACAAGAAGTGCTGTTTTTAATCCCACCTCCTGCTCTTGTACCTTTGAACAAGGTGCTCATGTTGTACATTGTGGTACAAATTCCCAGCCGTAGTGCAAATTAGAATTTAAACATTAAATTTGGACAAAAGCCTCGCCTAAATGAATAAATAATAATGAAGAGCTGAGTGGAGCCAGGTGATCTCCAGTAATCCACCTGTCAATGCCCAGTGCTGCTCACAAAGTAAATAAGCCTGTGCTGTATAAGCAAGCAGCGCCGGATCAGAACAAAAAAGGAAAGGAGATGACAAATCCTTTTGTTTTTCCTTTTTAAACTGTAAAATGTTCAAGTCTTTTGGAAAACTTTCCTTGGTACTAAGACTGAATGTCACTGACAGGCTGACACTTTTTAATGTATTCCATCTGTTATTTATTTATTGCTCAGCGCATATATTGTGAAATCAGTGTGTGAGCTTTGCCATGAAACACGAGGTTTTATATTTTCAGCTGCATTGTGCATGTTGTCTAATTGGGCTGTGAGAAACTGCATTGCTTTGGGGATTTGCAAAGCTGAGCTGCTTTCTGGTGCACACACACACCCCCAAGGTTGCATTATGAATCTGCCGTGTGTAATGACCATCCATGTCATAGCATAATGCTGCTGTCAAAAATAGATGCAGCCAATGGTATGCTTTCAATCGTAAATAATTTACCCGTTAGGATCTTCAAAGATCACGCTTTCATAAACAAAAAAACCTTTTAGATTTCTGGGATGGCAAGCGGCTGAAAATGTGCAGACTTACAGGCCGGGCGAATGTGCGCTTTTGCAGCCTCCACATCGGAGCCCTGTTGAGAAGGCTGCTATGTGCTCTGCTAATTCCTCTATTCTCACCTGGTATCAGGGAAAGCTCACCAAACCAGTACAGCAAATCCTTGCCCCAAAAGCCTCCTTGCAGAATCCCTGCGCTACAAGTCAGACCCATATCCTATTTCTAGCAATGTGATAATTGTATACAGTATATGAAATAGCTGGCTGTTGCCGCTGGGTTGCATTCCCTCCTCTCGAATTAGAGAGAACTTATATATTCCTGCAGAGGGAGGTGCTCATGGGTGGAAAAGCATGGCTAGCATGCACAAGGGTGTCTGGGAGCTTCACCCACATCCACCCATGAGTGCTGTGCTTATCTCGGGCTCCGCTGTGTACCAAATTTTAGCTCGGTGAGATTTAACGATTTTGTCTCCTTCTCTCTGTTCTCTTCCCAAGGCTGAAAATCAAGGACAATGGTGACAAAGTGTGTGGAATCTCTGTTTAACAGCGCATTAGTTGTCAGCGTCTAGTATTAATACGTCGCAATTTGGGCATTTTACAACTTAAAACAAAGCCAGAACATGAAAGAAAGCACATTCTGAAGATTAAAATAAAAACGAAACGAAAAATTGTTTTTAATTTTTACTTGCAAACAATGGCAACAATGATGCAAAAAAAAAAGAACAGGAAAAGCAAAAATTGAAACCCATCCTAATCCTTCAAAAATCCTGTATAAGTCCTTGTTGGGTAACACAAAAAAGAAAATCGATAGCTGGCAGATGACTCAATGGATGGACAAAGACAATTCATGCTTTCTGGCCTCCCCTTCTCAACATACTGTTATATCTCTTCTGGCGAGCTGTCATCTCTTGCTGTCCACTTGCTGTGTCTGACATATGGAGTCTTCTTTCTTTCTTTCTTTCTTTCTTTCTTTCTTTCTCAGGTTCAGCAGTCAATATCTCTGGCCTCTTTCCTGTGTCACGGCTGTAACTCCAGGAGGCCACAAATACAGAGAGGCTGTGAGCTGTAAGGCCTCTGTCTTTCTTCTCCACCATCTGTGAAACAGCTTATGTTGGACCCCAGCTTCAAACCACAACAGATAAACACAAATAAGACAAACAAAGGGGTCCTTTTATGGACCGACACACAGACTTTAACTATTCATTTCAAAATGTACCTTTATTGTTGAGAAACACATGTGTTGATGCGCAAATGGGTCACTGTGGTCTGGAGCCTAACAGGATGCCAGCCCATCGCAGGGCAACGACACACGCTTGTTCATTCACAAACAAAAGAATTACTGTTCGACCCAAAAACCATGAACTGTGGGAAGAAACCAGAGAACACAGAGAAAAAGTGCAGACTCATCCGAAACTACGGACAGCTTGAGCTCCACTGAAACCATCGCGCGAATTCACAGCTCTCAGATACCACAGCTAGCCAATATAAAACATGCAAAATATAAGATATACAAACAAGTGGCCCCTGTTCAGTCATTAATAACCAGAAAGCAAAGGGCAGAGCAAAAGAGAGAAATACAACTTGCTTTCCCAACCTTGCGATCGAAGGCAATGGCTTAACATTACCAAGAAGCTAGCAGGGGCGTAGGAAGCTCAGATTCCAAACAGGAGCCTTTAACCGCTTTCTAACAGGCTGCTTAGCCTTCTAAAAAGTAACTTGCCTTCCTGAATTTGGTCTGTTACTGTAGCAAAAAAACGACCGTCTGTTGCACTGAAGGGGCCAGTCAGCATCAGTTTGGGCCTTGAGTGCCTCCAACTGTTGTGGCAACGGAGCTCCGAGGAAGACAAGAGAACTGCAGATAATCTGCACCCGTGTCACCTTTGGAATCCGATTCACTGACAGAAAAGCTTCTTCTGGGCCCGAACTGTCAAACCTCAAATGGTTCGTGATGCAGCTCTAGTGGTTCTCCTTTGTTAGCCTTCTGCTCATTGTTGCTACCCCGGGTGGGCAGTTTCCCCCGTCTGCCTCAGTGCAAGCCGCTCTTCTGGGTTCAGGCCGTGCTAAAATCTCTTTTTGGCGCCATGAACTTCCACCCGCAGCCTCTGCAGCAGAGTTCAGACGGCTATCACAGGGCAACAAAGACAGAGATGCGCTCCATCTCTCAAAGCAGGGGACCGGGGAGACCAGAGGTGAGGACCTCCTTTTTCCTCCCGTGTCTCAAGATGCGCAACCCGGGTTTTCTTGCAGTCTTGGCCTGAACGATTCATTTCAGGTGTTGGAGCTCTAATGAACGTAACAGCTTCAGCACCGCATGCTGACTACACAACTAATTGCCAAGCTTTTATGCTGCTGTTTGGAACGGATCGGGAGAGGAAAATGTACTTCTCAGCACATTTAAGATGCCAATCTGTTTCCTTCAGACAAAACCCTTAATGTGTTTGCTGAAGAGGAAACACAAAGGCATTCTCCAGCGAAACTCGCTGGAATTCCCATTTGGGCTGCAGAGTTTATGCTCATGATGCCGTGCCAGACTGCTGTTGCATCTCCTCGTGGCACACAGGACCTCAACGTGCCGTCGACAGCAGCGTGCAGCCATTGCAGGCATGAGGGGCCTCACCGAAGGGGACATTTTCCTGCTCGTGGCCTGGAGGGTCCCGGCGTAAGCAACTGATGTCACTGCACACGTAGGCCTTGGATTGCTTCTCTTCATGTGGAAGTATTTTGGGGATTCTTTGTTAATTTGTTATGTCACAGCCCTTAAACAATACTGGAATAAAGATCTGAGCTGGGAGCAATTTTTTGGTTGTTCCAACCAGCCTCACTCACTAAGGCAAAAAAGTTGCAGACGCACAAAAAGCCCTTGAATACACCACGAATTGTGTCTTCAGCCAGACGGCATTATCCCATAAATCCTGACACCATGTCTAACTGAATCTGACTGCATGGTAAAATACCACATGGTAAACTGGAATGCATTCCAGCACAAATATCTGATGAAGTTCTGTGTGAGCCCCTGGTCCTATGCACATCCCTGTCGTCACTGCAACACAAATGTGCTTTCGCAGCGAAAAAGACAGAGACGGTGCCTCTTTTTTTCTGTAATAACACTGCAAATGTTTCGGCTTCACAGTGCAACAAATTTTCTCCCTTCGGGTTCGTGAGTCATTCCTAGCTGCAGACAAGCTGGCTGGAGCTCTTTCGATTATGTTCTGTGTTTCCTCTGAATCTGTGAACCATTTAAAGAAGAAGAAGAGGAAGAAGGAAAAACTTTAAACAACTTGGACATTTCTCCTGCCAAGGCGCTGCGGCATCTAGCAGAGGGACCCCACGGTTGAAATTGAAGCCTTCCAACTAGTTCTGCTCCACCATGTGCCTTATCTTCAAATACCTGGTATTGCTTTTCAAATTGGTGCTGCTTGCAGCTGCCGCTCACGTACTGCGGAGAGCGTGGCGTTGAATCGCCGGAGCCCTCGGAAAGCCATCGGACCGGGCCGGGGGCGAGGACAGTGCCGTGCAGACCCCGGTCACGGTTCCTAATGTGACCGTCACAGACATTCATTAAGGTGTAATTAAATGTTGCCGAATAAAAAGGTTAAACTCTCGCGTGAAGTCAGCTCTCTTTCCCAGTCCATTACAGCTCCTGTTTGGTGCTTCTGCCAAAGGAGGTGACGCCCATATGGGACAGCTGTTATCTGCTTTGCCCATGCCAGTTGGTCTCAATACTTTGGAGGGTTTATTTAATAAGATCCTCCCCAGCTTCTTCCTTCGGTACCAAATGCATCACCATATTGGGAAATGACAGCATAAGATATTAAACGGTATTACAAAAAAAAAAAAAAAAAAGTTGTAAATCCTTCTTTATAATGAGCTGTCGACTTTGGCAGCCATGTTTGTTATCATTTTTGGTTCATAGGAAGATTTGTGGGCAGGTGCTGGTGTGTGATTTAAGAAAATAAGCAGTGGACAGTAAAATATGAGGCAGAAGCAAATGGGGTTTGGGGAGGAAGAAAAAAGGAAAACCCGGCCGACTCCAAAAGTGACGCAGCAGGCATTAAGGAGCGAGGGCAAAATATGGGGAAAAAAAAAAAAAAAACGAGATTTAGCCCAGGTGAGAAAGCTCCATCACGTTTTCCTCTGTCCTTTTTCTTAACATGATATTAACTTTTACTCAGCCAGTCATGCTATTTCAGGCTGTCATTTGCATTACTTAAAGTCAGGGACTTCAAACGAAGCCATGAGGAGATTTCGTGAGGAACTGAAATTGAGTTGACCCATTCGCACGGGCAGAGAATGGATTGATAACAGCAAATTCGCCTACTGTTGAGTTTAACTAATTAAAAGCCTCTCTCTCGGAGGAGAGCGCCCGTTTCAAACAGCACGCGCATCCTAGTACAATCGGACCAGAATAAGAGCAAAAATCATACTGCCGTACTTGGGCCGACGGGACTCGGTGCTCTGGGGCAGCAACGGGGAGGACAAACAAAGGTAAAAGAAGATAATTCGCACTTGCTGGGGCGCAAATATGCTTGTACGGAACACTTTTGAAATCTCAGTCCGATCAAATCCTGACAGCGTAAGCCTTGTCCCCCGGGGGTCAGGTGGCACACCGAATACGAGCGTTGGGTGGAGGTCGAAGGGTGGTGTTAGTATGAAGAAGCTGTGCGGGACTGCCACACCGGGGGGAACCGGACGCCTCCGTGCAAACGTCTCTTCCCTATTCGGCGTAAAATGCATTCGTGGGTCTTGCTTTGCACCATTACCGTGTTGAAATGAGGCTCTTATCTTTACTTGGTTTTACTGACATTTTTTCTGCTTTATTTGCATGAAGCTTCAAGTCACCTCTCAGCTCCAAACCGAGCTGCATTTTTTGTTGTTTCATTAAAGATGAATAAGCTGGACTTTAAAACAAATGCTCCACAGCCATTTTTTTCTTCATTGTCACACTTACGGTTTAAAATAAAATGATTTTTTTACAGCTGACACCGGAGCTCCAGGCGCTTTCGGTACAGGAATCCCAGGTGAGTGTGGGAAGTTCGACTCATCCGCTTTCCATTTGCTAAAAAACGCCTTCTGTATGCGTGTCCGATTTATCCAAGCATTCGGTTCACTGTGTACGGAGACACTCTGACAGAAGAAAAGAATATTATAGAACATATCTACCGTGTGTGGAAGCGCAGTTTTGACCGCTTCCTATAATATCTCCAATTAATCTTCTGAATAAGATATGCTTGGCTAATTCAGATAGCCTGGAGCTGTATACCTTTCTGTGTAAAAATGGTAAGGTTGTCCACAAACTGTCTTATAAGTCTGAGAACAAATTATTAATTATGCTGCATAAAATCAAATTTCATACAAAGAGTTGGTGCATTCATTTTAATAGTGTGTGAAGCTCAAACAGCTCAAGTAAAGTAGCATTTATAAAAAATAAAAAAAAATAAAAAAAGATTTTCCTTCGCAGCAAACCATGTTGGCAAAATGCATTTCTGTGACCTATGAGTGCTGCCCAGTGAAAAGCAGTTTGAAAGCAACATTATTTTTAAAACTTCGAATCAAAAGCTCGCCTCTCAGGATAATAAGCAGACATTTCTGGCTCGCTGACAGATGGGATTACTAAAGGCCAGGGCTGCCAACTGACAGGACTCCATGCCCTAAGAGAAGTGACTGAAGGAGTGCGAACCGGGGGGAGGGCTCCTCTGTGCTCATTTAATGCTCACGGATATTAAAATGTATCGGAAATATAAACATTCAGGGTCTCAGGTGTTATTAAAATAATTAACCTGGATTTGATGATTAAAATAAGAAATATGAGCCATCATCAGTCTTCTATATTTAGATTTGCTTTTGCTCATTTTGCAGCTGCCTAGGGGGTCTCCGTTGTTGCGCTCGGAGGTGCACATTTTACCCCCTCCTGCTTTCGGGCCTGTAATTTAGCCGCACCTGAGAGACCAGGATGTTATGAGCACCAGCAGAAGTCCCCCCGCCCCGCACCTTCAGCCCCTCAGCCTTTTCAGTACATCGCCCCCTGCGCCAGAAATGGGTTCAGAGGGTATCGTCACCGCCTTTAATATGAAATAGATGACAGCGGCACTTATTGATCAGCCCAGTGGAAGGCTGTCGCGGGATGTTTGTCATGGCAATTCTCAATAGATAAGGTCACGGGGTGCATTAAACGTGCTTTAAATGCATGAAACTCCAAAGGTTGCTCATGGATTTGGGATTTTATCGCTTTGCAATTGTTAACAGATGTCTCTGGGTTGTCTGTGGTTTCCAAGACCAGGACAGCCCAACCCTTTCATGTTAACGGAGGGGTGATTTTGAATGGCGCTAAGATGGTTTGATGCTAAATTATTTCTGATCAAGGAAGGGAAGCTGCCGAAAGATGCTTTTCTCATGCTTTGCCTTTGTTGGTTTTTGTTTTGCTCGGTATATTTTTTGCAATCATTCAACAAACCGCTTTTCATACACCTGCGCTTTGCTGGCCACGACCGAAAAGTTTTCATACTAAATTGCTTGGAAATTTCTGGCACACAACGATGCGCTGCTATTCCAACTGTAACTTCTGCCAGGCACTTCAGAACCATTGTTCTATGAAAGTTCTAATTAGTTCCTTTGTGGGGTTGCGTGGGGCAACCGAACGCACTTCCAGTCAGTAAAGCAAGAGGGCAGGGCCCACAGGGGAGTGAGGGTTCATGATGACCAAGTGCGGAACCACAGGTTGTAGTAAAGCTGACACGGTGGGCTGGATGGAGAACAGGCAAGATTTGGGGCCCTGTGCCGCCCCACCTCAACCGCGGCCCCCGGATTGTTGGCCACGCGAAGGTGTCGAGGTGACGCACAACAGATCGCTCGTGGTCACGGGACGCCGCGCTGGGTGCCATGCCCTGGCAAAGCAGATATCCAGAAGGAGAATGACTATCTGTGATTTGTGAAACGGGCTGGACGGATCCCTAATCCACCCCAAGTGATGCCCACATTAAAATGAGGATTCGGGGACCACCATCCATACCGGGGGAGCGGCTTTGCACCTCCATAAGCAACATGAGGAGCGGCAGACATTTCCTGTGATGTCCTTCCAACTTTGCACAATATTTTGCGTTTCCGCTCGTATTTCGAACAGGCTGAGGAAGAAGGCAATGCATTCGCAGCTCATGGAAAAAAGGCTTTAATTAATCTCAGTGAACTCGCACCGTCTTGCAGGCTGACGTGTTTCTAGCGTCTCACCAGGTATCATTTAAAAGGAAAAATGCTTCTAGAGGGGTTCCCGGGTGCGCTGCCGCTGCAGACGTGAATAAAGCAACGGCGTCTTTATTCTGTGTTGAGCGTTTCCACTTAATTTACAGCCGTTAATTGGCATGCTGCTTATCTAGTTGTAACTTATGTGCGGCACATACAAAGCCATTGTTCTGCTAAAGTGTCGCTCTGTCCCACTGGTTTTCTGCTTTTGCATTTACACTTAATCATATTTTGTCTTATCGGCCTGCGCACATTTCAGCTATTCAGCAAGTAATAATACAGTCGTAAAAGCCGGTGCGGGAAATTTCCCTCCGACGGCGACTGTGTTCCAAACACAACCCTCGGGGTCTCAGCAGAGCGGCTTTCGGCTCAAACTGATGCAGCCGTGCGCGCGCGCGCGCGCGCATCTGTAGATGTACAAGCGCTCTACCAGGAGAGTTCAGGCTCATCTATTGAAGTTTGTCAGGTGTTTCCGCAGTCGGGCCACTACCTGCCCTTTCCGCCACGCATTGCAGCTGTGCAAAGCATCTTGAGCCTTGGAGCACGTTCAAGTCTAAGCCTGGGCTACATCAAATAACGGAGTTTCCCAACTGCGTCAGTCTGTCGGATTTTGCTGGCAAGGAGCGATTTTTGGATCAGAGGCATGCGAAATTCACTTCCTGTTGTCTTTCCTCTCCTTCTTCTTCTGCTGCTCAACTGTGAATGCGACCTGCACGTGGCGGGTGGACTCATGAAGGGGGAGCTTAAGGTGCCAGCTGCTTATTGGCCAGTTGCTCAGGTGTACGCGACACCTGCGGTCAGTAGGGCTTAGCTGTGGCGAGCGGTCAATCGGCTCCAATTGTGAGCGCTTTCTAAAGGCCTTTGACTGGGGTGTAAAAGTCCCATCGAGGACAAACTGCTGTCCCCAGCTGTTGTCTCCCTCCAGCACAAACGGACTCGGACGCTTCCCAGCAGCGGTGGGCATAATGGAGGACTGAGCGAGCAAACGTTCGGCCCAGCCAGCGCTGCTCAGCAGTGACTGTGTGGCCCTTTTGCGCACTGTGTAACCCCTCCTATACGACTTGATTCGACTGTCGCAGCCTCACGACTTTTGCAGCCTTCAGCAAATTATTTTAGTGCAATGTTTGCCAAAGTTCGCATGGATATATTTTCTTCTGTTTGTGATACAAGAGGGATTAATGGAAGTCATTCTTCGGTGTTTACCTTACGTAATAAGTTACATTTTCCTCATAAGATCTAAAGCAATTCCGAGACTGTAATTGCAAACTGTATCAGGCGACGTAGATGACAGTTTATTCATTTACGTGGAGGTGGCCGTACATGCAGTAAACACGAAAGAAGATGAATGTCAAAATGAAGACATTGATCGCTCATCTAATGACAGTCACCCATCTGGTGGCCGGTAGACTCAAGCGGCCAAGCAAATTATTTGTGAAAACTCCAAGTGCAGATGGCTGCTGAGATTAATTCTTGCAAATTGCATCTCATTTGTAGCTCGCGGTCATTTCATCTGACAGCGTGTGCATGTGCACGCACACTCGGGGACGCAAAACATACGCAAGTCCAAAAAAAACACCCGGAGACTCGCAAATGTACGATACAGGACGCCGAGCGCTCTGGCTAAACTTTCTAAGTTGAGTGGGAAAAAAATGAGCGATAAATTCCTTGAAGACGGCGCTAACATGAAGCAGAAGACCTCCATCCTTCCACGTTGCTCCTGCTGCCCCCCTGTTTGGCTTTGTCATTTTGTTCCTTCCTGCTGTCCTCCTACTGCTGTCCAGCTGTTCTTCAGGGGTCCGCCTGGGGTTCCCCCTGCTTTTCCCTGCTAATTTCTGACTGTCCTTCTATTGCCCCTCCATTTCCCCACCTGTCTCCTGACCTCATGCTGATCCTCACTGTCCTTCCATTGTCCTTCAGCTGTTTTCACTGTCTTCCTCCTTACCTCCTGCAATATTTGTTCGGTCTTTCATTGTTTCCCATCTGCCTCATGACCGCTGTCTGACCTCATGCTGTCCTTCAGCTGTTCCTCCAGCTCCCCTGACCTCTCTATGACCTCTCCTGACCTTCCACTTGTCCTCCTACTGTTCCCTTGTCTGTCTCCTGACCTCATGCTGTCCTCTCACTGCCTTCCCACTCTTTCCTCTGTCTGTCGCGCTCCGGGTGTATGCAGTATCTCTGTCTTCTCTTCCCTTTCATCCCATCTTTTCTGCCTCCTCTTGCCCCACCCCAGCCGCAACCGCTTCATTTTTTAAAATGTTTGTCACGGATGATGTCGGTCAGAAGTGGCGTGCCATTCTCAGTTGACTCCAATTGCGTCCATGTCTGTAGTTTGATTTAAATGATTTATTGGCTTCCGCAATGATGTTCACTGTCAGAATACGCTAGTTTGCGTGTGCAAAAGTAACGCTTGTTGCGGCTGCAAAAACCAAGCTTGACTTTGAGCGACGTCTACTTTTTGGCTCCGCCGCGGCCTCGCGCAGGTGAAGACGGTCCCATATCCGGGAGCCTTCTTCGAAGGCGATGCTTCTGTGCCAAACCATTATTTTCCAGCCGCTGCCTTCGTGGCGCTCATTTTTTATTCTCCGTATTCTGTTCCTCGGAAAAGTTTCACGGAAGGTAATTGAAATGCATCCCAGGATCTTTGTATCTGGTTGTACAAAATGAACAGCATTTGTATGCAAAGGCAGATACTAATTAGAGAATTAATTCCATTTGAACCATTTCGTACCTCGCATGTTAACTAATGCATGTGCAGGAGACACAGCGTTGAAGAAGGCATTTCGGTGGTGCTGGAAGCTCTCGAAAAATCCCGAAGCACAGTTTCGGTAATCCAAAGAAACAGATTAGCCAGCTGATGGCTCCTCATCAACCGAGTAAAAATAAACTTTGTATGAATTCACTTAGAAGTTTGATCTCTGATGATATCTGCTTCCCAAGCAAGCCTCCAACTGCGGGTTCCCAGCCTCTTAATCACACGTTTATTTATTTATTTATTTGCTTATTTATTTATTTTATCAATTTTGCACAGCGTGAGCCTGGCTTTCCTCTCTATTGTGTACAGCCTTGCAAGTGTGTCTTTTTCCTCGGCTCTTTCAAGGACTCGGAGAACTGCTGTCTGGGCTTCACCCTGCGTTCACGAGACCCCCTGGAGTGAATAAGCATGTGGACCATCGGAGACAAACAAGCCCGAGCAATGTGAGTTGCCTAAAAATACTCATACAGTACAGGCTGGACAGCTAAAGCAGCCTGGTTCCCCCCACCGCCTGCACCCACACCTCTGTTTATTCCTCGCTTGGTTTTCGCGAGCCTCATTTCCAAAGTCTCCCGTGACCCCTGAGAGAGGTCATTATCTTCCTCCCTTAATGGCATCTCTCCTGGGTCGCGACGGGGCATTTACTCCGGAGGAACGGTCGCGTTGCCACCGGAATTGATACGGCTCTTTGTCCCGGGGAAATAAATAAATAAATGGGGGCTCACACTGGGTGTTTGAGGACAATTATCTTTCCCCCTCAGCGCGCTCCAGTGGCGTCTCACAACAACAAATTACGCTTCAATTGTTGCATTTGTCTGCGGGGGTTACGTATCGATCGCGGGGGTGCAATTCGCGTGGGTCGGAGCAAAGTGCACAGCCGTCAAGCGAGACCCGCGCTGTCACCAAACTAACTGCTGCAAAAACAGCTAAAGGCTTTGAAGAATCCACAAAGATGTAGTTATCTGTGCAGCTTATTTATTTCTCTTAGCTTAAATTTGGTGGTGGATGTTCCTGAATGAGAATCTGTGTCTGTCCGCGGGTCGATCTCCGCGCGCGCGCGCCTTTCGGATGTGCTGGCAGAGCAGCACACGTTGCTTCCAGACGCATTTCTGTTCCGTGCTTCCTCCTTTGTGCAAGTGGCTCCGTCCTGGTGATGGCGATGATGATGATGATGATGATGACGACGACGATGCAGGCAGAATGTGATATATTCCAAAATCAGGGATGCAAACCTTTGCTTGAACCTAGAGGTCTATTGCTGTCAAAGGGGCGCAGACCTGAAGCCCTCAAGAGGACGGTTTCTAGCATCGCTTTGGAAAAAAAATGTAAAGCATTAGGGCACAGCTGAATAATTTTGATACAGTCATGTAAGTTATCTCTTAACAGGTCAGTTCCTTGCTACAAATTTGTGTGCATGTTGTTGTACTGTTTTCCTCAAAAGAGCAGAGCAGGTGTGACTGTTTGTTCTGTGCACATCCAGAGATTCCATCCCTTTGACAGTCTGGGATTTACTGCAGGAAAGATCACAAGAGGCGACGGGCATTCTGTGTCAATGGCAGAAGAAGAGTGAAAAGGGAGCGGTAGTCTCAGTCGTCCCTGCGCTCCACCCCACACCGGGGTTTATCTCCCTGCTCTTCAAGGTCTGCCTGCCACAGATGATGGAGCTCACCGGAGCAGCAGTGACTGCAGACATGGCAACAATTCGCAGCGATTCGCGGAATTTGGGCCACATGGGACCGCTGCCAAGTTTGGCCATGAAGAGTGACACAAGTCAGCGAACAGACACAGATGAAGGGGAAAGAGGCCTCCAAGGGATGGGGGCAAATGGGCTGAAGGTGAACAATGAGCCGTACCTGAATTGTCTCAATGAGCCTCGGTGCATCTTTTCCCAAATGTCTTTTGGCAACAACTTTGTGAACCAAGGGTTCTAAAAGACTTCCCAATAATAAGAAGACTCCTTAGCTCCCTAGAAAGGCAAAGCAGAAGCAAGGTGCTAACAAACATAATGAATTCCACTGTCGTGAGAAGATGATGGCACAAATGTCATATTTACACTAAAAGGACAAGTGCGTTTAGGCCGTGGTAGAACCTGGAGTCCGTACAGTAACCTTCTTAAGAATCACTTTGAAGAATGGCTCAGATTAACTTGAATAACACACTGAGAATACATGCATCTGGGACGCCAAATATGTACAGTAAATTACTCCCTGGATTTTCTGCTGAATGTAACAATCCTTACAATAGAAGAGGGGAGAAAAATCCAATAAAATTGGCATTTGAGTTATGATGGCCTTTCGTTTTCATTCTAATTAATATTGTGCTCAAGCCCCTGTTGATGAGGCTGCTATAATGAGGAGAGCATAATAATGATCTCTCATTATTTCATGCAAATCCCCTGTTGAACGTATTGCTCGCAATGCACTTAACACTGCCGCTGCTCCTCATGAATGGCAGTAATACCTCCGATGGAGAGCATTTAACTCACACTAAAGCCAAATGGAATCGTGTAACGTGCAATCGATCCTAAGACACAGTGGGTGATTTGAAGCGTTATCATGTAGGTTTAAAGGTTTGGAGCACATGTGGGGCTCTGTGAGCTATTAGTATGGCACTGTGATGGATGTGAGATGCGAGGCCATTGCTACTCGGAGGGATGTTGTTGTGCAGGAAGCGCCACCGTTGCACATCCCTGTCATCTGGGTTCACGCTTTCGTGTCGGTGTCACCGAATTCGGGATTTTTTTTTCCTGTGCTGGACTGTGAGCGGGAGGGCAGAAGTTGTGGATTGGACATGGATGAAGTGAGGAGGCCAGAGTGAGGCAATAGGTCGGAGACTGATCTCTGGAGTTGGCACATTGGGCTGTAGTTAGAAACTTTTGGGGTAAGGACATGGGGGAATGAAAATAGAGCAAAACAGTGTTTTCTACTATTAGAGCCAAGCTGTGCAAGTGCTTTTTTTTAGTTACATAGGAATTTGTTGAAAAATTTGAGAATCTTTTAACTGCGTATTCTCTTCTGCTAAGTCGTACCCCTCAGATTCAGTTTAAAATGTGCTCACAAAAACCATGGCTAAGTTTACAGCAGTTTGACATGAACTGTAAAGCTTACTTTTGCCAGTATTGGCTTTAGACGTTCACATTTCCTATTGTTGGCATTCCATCTGAATTTCCTTGTGTTAAGCACTATGGAAACAACTGGAAAGTTCAAGAAGCACTCAGGAGCTGAAAATTGATTTAATGCAAAACACTGAGAATTTTATTGTGCAAAAGTTGCTTATTTTAGTGCAGAGCCCCTGAAGTAATGTGACATTCGTCCACCACTGAGGGGGGCCTCCTTCATTCATTCATTCATTCATTCATTCATTCATTCATTCATTCATTCATTCATATTTATTCCAAAGGCACTCAGCAAACGTGAAACATGACTTACCAGGGTATAACCATGGCTGCTGTCCAGCATAAATCATACCATGAGTTGCGAGATCCCTAGAACCCAGGCGCCATCCATCCGCAGCCAAGCAGACGGCCCCTTTCTGGAAGACTATCACACCCGGGGAAAATGAGTGCTGGAGGTCTCGGAGATGGACGAGAGGCCTGAGGAGGATGTCCTTGGTGGCATTTATGCAGCCGGCACCTGTGGCCTCCCATTTTCTTAACTTGTTTTTGCTTCCATCACTTTGAAAGATTGGAACCTGTGCCTACATTCAAACACATCACCATGTACGATGTGTCGTCCCAGATGCAGAAAATGTTTGCATGCAGAAGCCTTTAAGATGCATTACTTAATACAACACGAGCCCTCGAGGCCTCTAGTTCAACAGCCCTGATTTTGTTTAAAGATCTCTTGCATAGGTGTCAGGCTCTAAGAGTGGATATTAGCTAAGAAATGCTACAGCTAAAGAACCCTTAGGAACAGGACATGCGGGCAACATTTTGAGTGGATTGATGTGGTTCTGCTCAGCCAAGTGCGTTAAGCCATGGCCGTGAAGTCCAGAGGATGAGTGAACACGTGTTCGTGTTTTCATTTTGTCTAAGATGAAGCTTGGGTGAGTTGGTGATGCGTTGCCGGGGGTCCTTGCAGAGCTTGCATCTTGGGGCACCCTGCCACCTATCAAAGCAACGCGTGATAACAGGAAAGATGGATGGCAGACGTGCACATGGACAGACCTCATTTCACTCCACATTCACGCTGACGCTACGAAAAGGCACTCGGGGGGGGGTACGCGCTCCATCTCAGCCAAAAACGGAGAGAGCTGTGAGTAAAACCTGCTGACGTGGGTTCACTGCATGTCTAGCGAAAGGTTCATTATTAACACATTTAAATCCAGCCTTGCATTCAAATCTCTTTGTTTGAAGGGATGCCGTTTCCTCGGCACTTGGAGACATGTCCCCCGGGGAATTTGGACCGGGGGTGGGGGGTGGCAGGGATTTGAACTAACTCGGGGCAAGTCTGTTCTCGGCTGTGCAGGATTTGCATACACGAGTGGAAGAAAAACAGCATCATCTGGAGAATAAATTGTGTGCAGTGAAACAATTTGCCCTTGAAAACAAACTCAATTAATTCTGTTGTATGCTTCAGCACTATCGATATGCATGCATATGTTTTTTCATTCTTTTTTAAGAAACATTAAATCTGATACACTTTTCCTCATCTACAGTTGCTGACAGTGAACAAGCATCCAGCATCGCTGCCTGTCCGGGCCCCTGTAATTTAAATGCATTGCTTTTTTATCCGTGCCAAATCAGCAATTATGTGTTCTCCTGTTTTTAAACAAATTTGCTAATGGCATTTGGGAGGTGGGCTTTTCTTCTCTATACTGGACAGGATGGGTACTTTGACAGCCCTGATCCCCCTCATTTCCAAGCTGCAGTTTGGGGACATGGTGAGAAACGACAAGGAGGTCGCTGGGAGCTGTTGTGCGGCGCAGCACCGTTTCGTGTCTTCGCTGTGTATTTGCTTTGTGCACTGGAAGCGGGTAGTGCAGATTTGTGAGCGGAGGGCTGCGGCATTGCGGCCAACCCTGCGGTGCTACACTAGCACCCTGCGAGAACGGTATTCACCCTGAAATGTTTGTGTTAAAACGCCGGGGTGTATTAACAGGCGTAGCAATTATAATAAGAATAGAAAGAAATGAAGCAATAAATCTAAAACAGTACATAAAACTGATGCTTGCGCGCCGCATCCACGCAGCTCATGGCTGAATAGCACTAAGTGCTAGAATTAATGAGGCAGGAGATCACGAGAGCAGACTGCTGAACCCGTGGGTGCTATGAATGCTGCGATTCCCTGGTGGGCTTTGCTCACCTCTTCAGAAGAGCAATGAAAGGGTTGTTTCAAAACACCTTTAATAAATGGATCGTATTGAATCCATCATAAATGAGTAGCCCGTGTAATAAACTACGGTAGCAGAGTTATTAAAGTTCTAGCTCGTAAGAACACCTTTGATGGGTTGGTGAAATGGCACGATATTTTTGTTTGTTTTTTTTTAAATGTAGTATGCAGCACAGTATCCGAAAATCCATCAGGTACGGGTACGCACACAGTATGACTACGTAGACGGCGAGGGAAGGTCGGGTAACAGCTGTGTAGCAATTTGTGGCACCGGTATGGCCTGACCTTGAAAGCAGTCCCAGCCACTCATCTCTTTAAGCAGATGGTGCAAAACAGTAGCGGCCTTAACTGGGAAAAGGGTGCTTGTGTGGAGACTCCGCATTATTGGCAACACAGACTTCAAAAACCCCTGCGTACTTTGAACAGGGCGGCAAGTAATCTCGACGGGAGTTAAAGTCTTTGTTGGCCTTTTCAGATTGTTTCAAAGGGGGAGATTAGGGAGTGTTGGGCCGCTCATAAAGGCACAGGGTCCCCTGCTCTGATCCCTCGGCTTCACTTGAGAGTTTGTGCAGCCAGACAAGACGCAGCTCATGGGGACCTCAAACCCACCCAACCACATCCTGCTGTGAGACTCGGAGTCTGGATGGGAGCTGTTAACGGTGAGGGCATCTTTCTTCGTCAAACACCTGCCCACCCCCCGACGTGCCCCGCCGACTGAAGAATCAAAGGCCGCCTCCGTGCGGAACGGGGGCCGGGGCGGCGTCTTTTCCGCAACGCGAGAGCTTGATAGGGAATAAACAGTAGCAAAAGCACGGAATCCAATTAGACGCTTTGTGGGTGAAGATGTGTTTTTATTTTTGTGAGCAAGCATACGTATGGGTGGTTTTTCCACCATACTTTGATCTATAGGTCGTTCTATGTCCACTGGGGGGGACTGGGCTAAACCTGAAGGTGCTTTTTAATGTGGACTCTAAGTTGCCAAATTCATGTGCTTCAGCACGTGCCGTGCACGCGATTACACGCGGGACACAAAAGGACACAAATTATTTTGTTGTGCTGGTTGCCAGTGTGTGGAAAACCAACCTTTGTGGTGGCGGCGTGGGGGTTTGCTTAGATGTGAACCATCTAGGCCGTTTAGGCCCTGACAACAAAACTCATCATGCCGGCCTCTCTTCCGCAACTTCTCGACTCAGACCTTGGTGGTTATTAGTTTGAATCCCGGACCAAATCTCTGCGGCAAGGCTCTCCATCTCTTCATCCTGAATAAAATGCAGCTTTCTAAGCACTGATGATCCACAGCTGACAGCTTTATGAGTCTCCCTCACTGCTAAATATGTAACCGTTTCCACTGAGGTTGGGGGATCTGAAATTAAAATCATAGCTATTAACAGGGATTATCCTGTGTGGAAGAATGTGGTGCTTTATGCCTTGGGGTTTACACTGTTATTACATTACTCTTTTCTTTATTGCTTTTCAGACACATGTAGCCAAGGAGACATCCTCAGACTTCAGTTTCACCCATTCCTACAGCTGGATATTTACTGAAGCAATTCGTTTAAGCCCCCCCCCCCCCAACCAGAGGGTTCGGCAGAAGCTCTTTCTTCCACTTCCGGACTTGCAGCTGTTCAGCAGAGTTCCTCAGCCTCCGTGAAACACTGGCTTTCACCTTTGAAAGTTCGCCCACGTCCACATTGGAAGAGCTCTGTCTCAGGTGCAGTGCAGAGCATCGCTGCCGCTGGTGCCAGGTAGCCCACGTGGCAGGCACCGAGCTGAATTTTGACAATGCTGTGGTGCATCTTCCCAGCACAGCAAATAACCAAAAAACCTCGACGGCCTAACTCGGACAACTGTTAGATTATAATTATCATCCAGTAGTGCAGGCCATGGTGGTACAGAGTGCCTGCTTCCCTTACACCCCATTTCAGCTCGAAGTGGCCATACGGCGCCCTGTGTCCTGGGACAGTTTGGCCTTAGCTCACCGATGCGATGGAACCCAGCAGGTACGCCTAATCCACGTCGCAGTCACGACCAAAGAAGCACGAGGGATGTTCTGTCACACGCAAAATGCGTTTACAGTTCTTTTTTACATAAAAAAGCAATACTTACATCGTCACCCTTTACCGCTCGGTGTGCTCTGTTCCAGCCAGCCCGTCTCTTGAATATGTATGATGCTGGCAGCGCTGCGTGCTGGATGTTAGACACCACAGAGGCGTAATTTAGGTGTAGTGCAATGTAGGCCTGGCGCGCGCCGACACTTTCCCTTCCGAGTCAATATTTATGCCAGGGACAGTAGTCTGCCTTCCTCTGGCCCTCACTGGTAAGAGATGCATAAATCAGTTTCCTCGGGGAAATTAGCCACATGCCACAGCATTATAAATCCCCCAATGGTGAATTGAATTACCGGAGCTCCATCAGTATTTACTGGGTAACGCATACTTTATGGTTATACCAATTACTATATATTGTGAAGTACAGAATGAGATTCTTAAAAAAAAAATAAAAAATACTACCAGCTCCAGCACCATCTTGAGAAACAGGCATGGCATTTTAATTTGGCGTGCATCTTAAAGAGGGCATTCAGTCCCCTTTCGATTGTCCTTTAAATCAGATTGAGAGCTGCTCTGCGAAAGGGAGCAGGATGGGACGCGCCCCCGGGACATCCAGCCGCTGAGCGAGGTAGACGCCCTGAAGACCCACTCATCTCACACACACCCAGAGCCACACCAAATCACATTGTTTTCCTCCCCAAGTTTTGCTCGACATTTTGAATGAAGGCCGCTCTTCTCCTCCCAATAATCGCTTCGTAAAAAGTACGCCTGTGCTTTATGGGGTGCCTCCGCGAGGCCGACGTGCACTAAGCAGAGGGGAGAGCACCCCGTTCCTGATACGACGTGCTGGAGAAACGGTTTCCTTTCGCCATCCCGGTGGGCCTACGGGACAGTTTAGCGACACCTTCCACTGGATCAACTGACCAGGTGACCTTGACACAGTGGGGTGCGGTTGGGGGTGCCAGATCTCATCCCCACACGGAGCCATTTTGCGATACTGCTTTTGCAAGCGCTGAACTGTTCAGCAGGCACTGGATGACTTATTGTGCTCATGCGTTGTTTCTTGCTAAATTAACACTTAAACAGCGGCCCCTTAACACCAGCAGCTACCTTGGGGGTCCGTGGTGCTGCTCCACCCCAACAGTCAAGCCCCTTATGAGAGGGTTGGGCTAATTTACTGCTCATGTATAAAATTTCCCCGTTGCTCTGTGTTGTGATGAGGGCTCTGCTCTCCGTAGGCTGTGTGAAATCCACTCTGACGGAGCGGTGCTCCTGTAGCACTCTTTTCCTTTTACTTTTGCCACCAAAGTCAGCCCTGCCGGAGCCCCTCCGTCCCGGTTCTTGTCTCATAATAAAGACAGGCAGTTTTAACTGAATTACTGCAATTAAGTCTCACAACCATCTCCATCAGTGAAATCCTAGCCATTTAATTCAATTGCAGTTTTCTTAATTCACCTCTCTGAGTCACAGGCAGCTTGCTGAGCTGCAGGAGTCCTCGCTGCTTCCACCACAAAGTGCAGTAAGTTCTGTATCTTTAGCCTTAAAATCACTTTTTTAGTCACGGTGTTACGGGAGCGTGCTTTGTCCTTTATGCACCAAGTCACGATGTTTATCAACTTTATTACATTCAGCGCCATTGTGTCGATTTTAACTTGGCAAAAAGCGGCAAATAAAGCTGCAACATCGCCCAGAACCTGCTGTCTGCTGTCTACGTTCCAGAAGTCTCCACGGAACCTCCCATGCTGCCGTCGGCTGCTCAGTAGTAGAGGCTCCGTGTCTGTTCTCCTCCGCTTAGTCTGGGCCCCTGGTTTCCCAAGTCCAGAAAGGAAAGTGACTTGGTCTGAGATGTAGAGCTGCTTCAGGATCGGGCCTTCCATGACCAAAGCGCTTTTCATCCATCGTACCCAGGCCCTGTGGGGTCTATAGTAGAGCCCACACCAAGCGATCCCCATTTCCCCACCACCGTGTCACCTCGGCCTTTGCTAGGCCTTCAGACAGCTGCTCTTCCTACGCCAGTCAGCAGCGCTGTGCTCGTCTCACCACGAGTCCACAAACGCAGGGTGTGCGACCGCGGGCCGTGACCCGGCGGCGCCCGCTGTTCGGAGCACAGAGAGACGACCGGGTTTTTCCACATCCTCTTTTAAAAAGATCTTTTTCTCCCTGCTTAATACGGTGAAAATCCTTCTCCGAATAAACGAAACAACTTAAACGTCGAAACACTGACGTTGTTTTTCTCAAGCCAGTGCTTTTTCTTTTTCTTCGGTGCTACCTTCCGATCAAAACACAAAGCGGCCAAATGCAGATAATTGCTAGAAACAGTGGCGATGAGAGATATTTAGCCGATTCCAGAGGAGGACCACGGAGTGAACAGCAGCAGCAGCAGCTGTTATTAAAAAAGCATAAAACGTCTGCCTGTATTGTTGGCATTGTACTGAATTACCGAAGAAATGCAGTCGGAACAAGCGCTTGAATTTAAACCTTTGCTGAATAAATGACTTCGGCAGATCTCCTCAGTTTGGCATTCCCATGCTGGAACAGGTGGGTTCGAATGCCGCTGTGGTTCGGTTGCCTCCGAATTGTGCTCCACCGATGTGGAGAGCAGAAATCCCCGGGGGCCGAGCTGCTTCGGACGAGTGCGGCGGGACGCGCGATATTTGCGAATCAGAGCTCTCGGCGGGGAGCACCGCGGCCTCAAAGACCCGGCGCTGCGGGTTCGAATCTGGCCCCAGCAGAGTCTGTGCGTTTGCAAGTTCTGCCAGCGCTTAAGGGGGATCCTTTGAGCCTCCCAGTTTCCTCCCACAGTGTGTAAACAAGTTGCTTGAGCGAATCAGCAGCTCCAGTTTGCCCTGTGTGTGTGTATGGCTCTGTGTTAGTGCCCACCTCTGCGCCTGCTGTGACCCTGACTGGAAGTGTATAAAAGGATGAGTTAAGGTTTGAGGAAAAACATGGGGAAAAAACCTCGCTCACGTATGAGATTTGTAGCACCGGTTGCTACGGTGACCGTGTGGTTTACGCTAATAGGGACGTTATCGGTTCATCAATACGTCTGTGATGGCAAGAAAGGAGATTTGCGCACGGCCATGAGCGAGTGAAGAAGGCCCCGCTCTGTCGGTGCCCAACGTTGCCGTGCGTGAAACGGCTGTGAACACCGAGAGAAACAGCAGGAAGGCCTCTCCTTAAGCAGCTCCACCCTGGGGTACCCGAACAAACACGGTGGTTGGGGGCACACAGAGACATAGGAGGAAATTAGATGCAGCTTCCACTTCTATGTTATACCTGTTCATGAAAATTTGCGGCGAATAAACAGTTGCGTCCAGATGGATGGCCATATTTAGGCAGCTGGAAATTGCCAACAGTGTGGACGGATGTGGATTTGTCATTATTGTTTTTTCCCCTTTTATTGCTGTAAACATTTAGCTGGAATGCAGTCTGCAATTTACATGGCACAGTTAAAAGTTAATTTGGGGAAATGTCATTTATTCACGAGCGCCATCAGTCGTGTTTTCATGAGCGAATGTAGGCGAAGGGAGAGAAAGAGCGACCGGCTGTGATTTAATTCATATTTTGGTCCATGGTAGCTGTTTCATTAACATATATTTATGGGAGTTTTGACTGTGGCCAAATGAGGGTTATTTTTAAGTAACGGTCAATTGTCCTGTCAGTCGAGAGAGCTGGCAAGGCCAGATTGTCATTTTCTGGAGTGACATGCCACCTGCGTCCGTATTCGCTTCCAAAACCGCGGACCGTTGCAAGGACGGATGTTGCGCGACGCAGCTCGGCTCCAAGTGCACATCTGCAAGATTCTGGGCAGAAAAGCAGAAAGCAAGCGGACAGAAGCTCTATCCAGAAGCAAACGTCGCGTCCTTTCCGAGCCCACAGTTCGCTCCTAATAATGACAAGCGGCACGTAATGGAATTGATGCGCAGTTATGCTGAGATCGCCGAAGTCATCCATCAAAAGCTCGCGTGCTCTGGCTCCGATGATCACTGAAATTTAAGCAACCAGGTGCCAGAAGGGTTTTTTACAAACAGAAACTAATTCTGCTCCCATCTGAGGCTGTGCTTCCCTATCATGGATATGCAAAGATGATATGAATCTACTATTGTCTTTGCAGGCGTTTGACCCCAGCTTCATTTACACAACTTGGAAATCCTGCTTTCTGGCTGAGGCTGATAACATTTTTTAAAGGTTTGTTCTTTTTTCCCTGTTTTTGTTCTCATATGGACGAGCAGCCTTGGAGGCAGTTTCGCTGCGTAAACTGCTTGTCATGAGGGAAGGTGACCGTGGATTCTTTTCTGGTTGGCAAAGTCACTAAAAGTGTGCTTGTGAAATTGTAAGAGAAGGAAAAAAACTGCAAATGTTTAAATTGTGGTCACAGGACATTGTTGACCATGCATGTCTGAGGTCACCACTGTGCGAACTTCCATGTAAGAAAATAAACCAAGGTATAATTCAAGGTATACGCAACGTTCACGGTGTATCCGATACCACATCTATTACTGGCCCTCATCTCCTGACTCAACACAAGAACTGGGCTATGTTTTCGCTGAAGACATTGCGGCCCCATGCCGCGTTCTTCTCAGAATATCTGCCGAAGCTTCGCCTGCGTGTTCCTCGATGCTTTGAAAAAGATCTGACAACTAATATGAGGAAAAGGCCAACCAATGACATCTCAGAGGAGGAAGAGTCTGTTAGACAGCAGTTTAACTCCGAGGAACAAGAATGGCTGAAGACAACATTCTGTGAGCAGCTTTACATATTTTCTGCCTCTGTGTGTGTGTGCGCCTGCACAGCTTGGAGAGGTTCAGTGCGAGGGGCTCGGATGATGTGCGCAGGGGTTATCGGGCTTCCCGAACTGCATGGTGCGCAGCAGTCATTATGCTGACAGGGTCTGTAAACTGCTCATCATTGTAAGAAAAACAAAGCCAGATTGTAAAATTATCAATTCTAATTCGCAGAGGAAGGGCTACAGCGGTAATGAACTGTGCCGTCGTAGCGGAGACAACCGAAGCAAGTTTGATAAGGAGAAGTTACCAGACTTTTCTGCTTTTCCGCTTTAAAACACTGAAACTCGGAGCTCCCCGGTCCTGCGGATCTCCGTGCTGCCGCAGAGGTCACTTACAAACTGCTGCTGATAACACAATGGATTCTGCATAAAATGATCTGTTCTCCCTGCCTTCGCCAGCTTATTTCAGAGGAATAATTGTGGACGCGTGCGACGCGGTGCAGCGGGAAGGGAATCGTTCAAATGTAATTTAAATTAAAAAATCCGAAAGGTACGTTTGGAAAGCAATTTTTTGTGTGGCTGAGCGGAAAGTGCAATTGTCACAAACCGTCGGATGAACTTTTTCTGTGGCTTTTTGCAGTCCATCCGCTCACTTTGTGGCCCATTGTTCACGCTAACCTCTTGCGCAGCGCAACATTTGCCCACGTACAGCCGGACACGAAGAGCTCCGGAACCTAGCTTTTCTGAAGGCGTGAAAAAGTCGGTTTGCCAGACTGTCAGTCAGTCTTCAAACGGGGATCCAAGTAGAGTTAACAAGGAGCTCATTGACATATCAGACATTTCGTCCTTTTGAGCATTTATTTTAAGTGTTCTGCTGCAAGCCCCAAGGACTGATGGGGGTCCGACATCACAAGCAGGTCTGTTTCACAAGAGCACAGGCGCACAGGAGCAGATGCCGACCTGAGGAGGGGCAGCAGAATGCAGGCATATTAATGGGGGTCTCCTTTAATAAAAGCACTGCGGGTCAATAACAGCTATCGATGAGGTGGGGAACTTTGACTTCAAACGCCATCGTTCCCTTTGGCTCAACGGGGATTGGGGAGCTCCTTCTCACATCGAACCTGTATCCTTCACTCTTGACGGTGTGCCCTTGGAAGCAGTCGTGTCTGCAAGCGCGTGCGTGAGTAAGTTCGAAAAAAATAGCAGCGGCGTACAGTGCAAGGCTCCACGCGCAAACACACGCGAGCACACACGCACACAGAGTCGCCGTGGTTTCCGGCATTCGGCATCCGATGCATTTTCTTTGATGTCTGCCGCTGTACGTGAAAGCCTCAAGCAAATTTTTTCTGTGTGTTTGTGCTTAAATCCACACGTTCCTTAAATGCAGCACGCACTCTTCCAGACTAGCCTGCGTCACTCTGTTCTGGCCTGTTTAACAAGGCCATTGTTATTTCTTTCCCCCTTTAAGAACAACAAGAAATGATTGTGTCAGCAAAATCTTCAAATTCGGAAGGTGGTGGTGTTGCCTCTGTTCTCAAGGACAAATGGGGGGTAACTGTGGGAAAGGGAATGCATTATGCATCTCCTGTGTTCCTGGCAGGACGTGGCACAGAGCACAGCAACATCCCGGGCCAAATGGAGCCGCCTTTAAGAGAATCCCTCAGATCGCGAGAGGACATTGTCAGAATCTAACTGTGGGAGAACCTGTGACACGGAGACCCCGGTCCTCGTCCCCAAGAGGCGGCTAAGCCTTGGAACCGCACACTCCTCTGGAGTAACAGTGGGGTCAGCAGCACGTCTGTGGACAGCCAAGTGACCCAAAAACCCTCAAACTGTTCTCCTGGGGCAGAAGGTGGCACGCTGGCTGAGGAACCAGTCTGCCACCCGGGAGGTTGCACGCTGAGGTCTTTCAGAGGCAGGAATTCCCTGTCGTGGAAACACACGAGTTCTGTCCATAGAAATGTTTTGATCTGCAAATGAATGCGAGTAATTTGCACTGAAAAAAGCATTCAGTTTTGCACAAAATAAATATCTAGAACAAACCCTGCTGTTAATGTTGGTTTAGAGATAGTAAAATTGCATTAACTTTAACATCTTTGTGGGGGAGACATCTGCAGATGCTTAATCCTGCAAAAAAGTTTGAGTTATTTAAGATGCAAAGGTCAAAGTTATTACTCAGATTACCTTTATTACAGTGCTTAAGCTTCTTTGGAACATATGATGTTATTTGGTTCAAATAAATTACCTCAAATACAGCAACAGTGTAGCCGGTGCATTGTAGCGGTGGTGGAATGAACTTAAAAATCCTTTGCGGAGGCAGAAATTTGAGAAATTATTTAAAACAGTAATGCCGAGCTGAGTGTATTTTGCAGCGAGCCGATTCCACTCTAGCCTATCTTTAAAGAATGTTCTTCTGTGCCTATTTCTCCAAAATTGCTTCTATTAGTTCTGCGGAGTTTCTCCTGTTGTGGCGTTTGATCATGTAAAGGACAGTAGGAGTTATGAGTTTGTCCACGGTCTGCTGGATTTCATATGAAAATGTCACTATGGTGCTGGCATCTATGGAGTGAAATGATTTATGCACAACTGACAGCAGTAAAAACAGGTGAGAATCCTGAAGGGCAGGAAGTGTTTATTTGAAAAGGCCTGGGGACTCGTAAATTATTAAAGCTCTCTTCTCCCGGTGATAAAGTATTTAAGTCTCTTCTTTCGATTAGCTTCTGCGTGCGAGCGCGTGTACGCGTATGTTATTGATGTTTCATAAACTTAAATTATTCCATTATATGGGACGGATGGAGATACCCTTCCCTACGGAAGACAGTTCTCAAGAAAACAGAGGGCGGAAGAGCTGCGCTTTTTACCCGAGGTGCAGATTCATCCTACAGGTGAAGGTGTGCCACCGCAAATCCCAGCAGGTGAACAGACTGTGCACCCCGCAGCCAAAAATGAGCTTCAGCGCTCCAGCAACGTTTAACTCTCCAAAAGATCCAAAGAGGAAGCAACAGCCAGCCCAGGTCTTTTGTTTGTTTGTTTGTTGTTTGTTTGCTTGCTTGTTTGTTTGCCATAAGAAATAAAGCCAGTTCGTCTTTCATGTATGCCATCGAAGGGGGATTTTACACTCCTGGACCAAGCGACTGCATTCTGCATGCCTGTGTCTGTATCCTTCCTTCCGTTGGCAAAATGCACTTTTGTTTCCTCTGAGTCAGGTGTTGCTTTTTTAGAAAAGCATCTGCTGAATGTGTGAATGTAAATGTAATCCTGCAGCCCTGTCTTTCTGTTTTTCTTTCTTCTGACAGTCTTTTTTCCACTGCGTTGCTGATACGAGTTGCCGACTCACTGCTGCACGAGGCACACATCAGTGCCGGAATGTTCTTTCAAATTTGTCACCATTATCACAGCCTCTTTTGATAAGAGGGGCTCCGAGTTCTGTACTCTGCGACACCGCTGCCCACACGGAATTCACTGTACGCTGCTGTGATAAAGGAATTTATCAGTCCCCGGCCTCCTCTCAAGCAGAAATAAGGGACATGTTGGACAATGCCGGCGTGGGTCTTCCTCATTACTTCACTCTCAGAAAAGTCCTTGTCACCGACCGGCTGGTCAGATGGTGGAAAAAGTCAAAGTTTTACGGCTGTGCATTTAATTTGAGGGAACTGGTGGTGTTTGTACAAAGAAGTGCTTGCTAAGCAGACAGTCCTTCGGGTGACAACAGAGCTCTGAGCACATTGCTTCACGCTTACAGTCCTACTGAACCCACTCCCTTCCAATCTGTACCGCCTATACATTTTGATCAGGTTTTAAGAGTTCTTGTGACCCATCGGTGGAAATCCTTTTTGTTCAGTTATGGTTGCCAGCCATGCAGATCCATGCTCTTCCAGCACTGCTGGGTTCAGGCCTCGCTGCCAGGGGAATTCCTCTCAGGAATGCTGGAAGGTGCAGAAAATTCAGGAACGTTATTTGTCACCTACTGGGGGAGCTGCCAAAAGTTGCACCCGGACTCACTAGCGTTTTAAGCAACAAAAGCAAATTGCCTCTCCCTGAGCTGCTCTTGAGGCTGGAGGTCCGCTGTAGTCAGCTGAGCTCAGGGAGCCCACCTGGACCGAAGGCCACTTGCCTCTTGCGCCTGCCATTTGCAAAGAGACGGAGGTCGAATTAGCAGTTGATTTTGTCTGCTGCCTTCTCGAGGATCGAGGAGGGGGGATCGGCCCTGTCTCACAAATGCCGGGGCTGTGAAATTGGATTGCTCGTCCTTGTTGACCTTTTAAACCCCCTGTTCTGCAGGTCCCCGTGCGAGTGCAGGATGGCAAGAGATGTGGTGAGCTTCGAGAGACAGGCGGCTCGGTGAGCCAAAGGCCCGAAGCATCGCAACAGCAGCCCTGTGCGGCAACCCGAGGGACGCGCATTTTGGTCGTTTTTGGTTACCGTGCATTCCGGATGGTAAGATCGAGAGAAGCAGGACGCAGGACACGGGCTGCGTGGAGCGTGGAAGACACCTGAGTCACCGGCGGCCTCTCGGTTGGGAAGGCCTCAGGGGATTCCAGCCAATGGTACAGCAATACAGCAAAGCAGAGCCCCCCAAGAGACCGGGCTGAGTTTCCCCACCAACTGCTTGCTGTCGCAATGGAAGCGGCGGTGGGCGAAACTGTCGCGCTGAGCCAAATCCCAGTTACTAATTCATGAGCTGGCTTAGAAAGAAATGACATATTCATGAGGCCTTTTGTGACAACATAACATATGCATGAAACTGCTTGGGGGAGTATTTTTAAAACAGGAAGTCACTGTAGGCAGTCAGGTGGAAGCTGAATGAATGAAGATTAAGCAACAAAGCACATTTAAAGTAAAGGGGGCAGCGTCTGACAAAGCTTCTGAGGAAGTGCAGTCAGGAAGGTTGAGAGGTCAGTGCAGCTCGTTCACATGACAGCAAGGGGGCACAGAGTCCAAGGCCGGACTCTTCTGGAATCAGCAGGTAAGGAGAAGAATGTTCTGGAAGGTTACTCTGCATGTGCCTCTCTGGCCCCCACCTGCAGGGCAAGACCACAGCTCCTCATGCCTTTCAAATGCCTTTCATCTCTTCATAACTTGCCCACCGGTGGCGAGTCGCGTCCTTTCCCATCCTCACGTTTCATTGCCTCCCAAGGCTGGCAGGTCAGAGCCGGTATTACAGAGCGATTAACATGCAAATTTGAGAAGATCAAGTCATAGGGATTAGAAAACAAAAACCGTTCCGAAATAATAAATACGCACGAGAAACAATTACTGCAACAGAGCCGGAGTTACAGACAGTGTGTGAACCTGGGAAATGCAAGGCTATCAAATCGCAGGTGGGGCCTCACTGCTGAGCAGAGATGCCTCAACCTGAGATGGAACATCCAGCTGTATAAGCAGATAAAGTCTGATGCCTCATTGCAGGAATTCATTGGCTCAACAACAAAATAATTTCAGCTCCGCGCTTGGATTTCAAGTAATCCAGCTGACTTGGTTTTCCCTTCCAGTAGATTAGACTCCATGTCCATGTGATGACCCCACCCTGCGGAAGATGCAAAAAGCCACTGCTTTTTTGCTGTGCTGGAGGTTGCTTAGTCGTGGTTCATCTTGTGTGCAGCATGTTGTTCTGAGCCTGACCGTGCTCACGTCTGCATCTCGCTCGCTCCTGCCCTTGGCCTCCTTGCTTTTTCACCTCCCTGCCCGGTGCCTTCTTCTTCCCCGTCTTTCATCTCTCTTTCTGTTGAACATTAGCGCTACTGCTTGCCTCCATTCATCTCTGTCACCCCTTTGCAGCGTTTTCAAACCCACCGCAGCTGTGCAAGCCCATCGGCAGGCATACAATGAGCAGAGCAAAAACAAAAACTGTGGGACTGCAGCATACACGACTGCAGCAACATTGGAGAGGGACTCTGTGTGTGTGTGTGTGTGGGCTAGTTTGTGCCAAGTTCATTTTTGTCTGCTTTAAAGAGAATAACAAGGTGGGTGTTTGCTGGTGAGGCAGGGGCAGAATCTGAGCTCCAGTACCTATTGTAAAGTGCGTGGCGGTGTCAGAATGTCAGGAAGTGCTACCGAGGATTCCAGGACTGAATATTTACATACTTTTTCATTTGTTTACTCATTTTTAATTTCTGCTCAGTTGTTGGCCATTTCATTTGTATGCAGACACTTACAAACACCTAACTGCAGCCGTAATGTAAACAAAAAAAAAACTATCCCATTAGAAGACGTCTACAATTCGGAATTTAATCTTGCATAGAAAATGTGAATTCCAAATTCTCAAGATAGGTGGGCTTAATTCGAGGAAGTCGGTGCAAGGAACCTGGTGAGGGAGGGGAGGCAGGGTGGAGGGACAAAATGATGCGCCATGCTTTTTCCAGTTTGTTATTTATATGGACATAGGCGTGTGCAATGGGCAACTTCCGTCCGCTCCACGTACTGGCACTGCTCTGTGATGGGAAATTCCTCCAGATTTCTATTCCGCTTTTTTCAGAACAGAACCTATTACAGCCAAGCCTTGTCAAGCAGAAAATAAGAGCATCTGTGTAATTGCGTGCTGAATCCACAAAATTGCAGCAAAGTCACTGTAGGGCTGTGCGGCAGGCCTGGCATTAGTAAGCTTGTATTAACAATAAAGTCTCTGCTACATACCAAAATATATGTGAACTAATGCTGTTAAATGAAGAATAAGGCTTTGATGCTGTCTTTCATTTGTCTGTTTTATTTAATCCATAGCTGACTTTAATCCAGGTCTGAACTCATTGCTCTCTTGCCGTTTCTGTGCAGTCATTCACGCTCTCGGAGGATGCGCGTGCATTAGCTGTAATTGTCATTTATTTGTTTCCCTTTCCTAATTTGTTTCAGCTGCCATTTACATATAAACTCTGTTTTGCAGAACAATCGGCCCGATCAAGCGATGTTCACATTCTGATAGGCGGGTGATCTCCCCCGTGGCCCATCTGCCCCCCACTCCGTTGCGGAAGAGACGCTGTCTCCACACTGGCACTTCCTCACCCTTGGTTTTTGCCTCTCGAGATGAGAAAGGGCAAGAAAAAATGAAAAAAGACCAGGGGACTGCTGTAACCGCCATATCTGGCCCTCCCTTTTACAGGCAGCCTCACCCATTTCCCACAAGCCAGCATTCCGCATTGAGGGTGTTTATTATTCGTTTGTGCATCGTGGTGATAAAATGAGGTCACGGAAACCTTGGGGCCTAATCTTTATAAGCCCAAACGCAGGCCTTCTTGCAATCCCCAGCTTCAGCAAGGTTCTTCAGGAATCTTCCAAACGCACGACTTCTTTCCTGGTCTGTGCCTCTGCCCACGTCTGCGGATGTACGGCACAGGGCTGCTGAGGACTTTTTCACGGCTCTGTTCCCTGGTGCCCAGCACGCAATGCGATCAGTGGGCAAACCGTCACTCCGCCAGAAACAGGAACGGGTTTGGTGCTGTACTGGAAGCTGGAGGAGAGTTACCAGACCTCGCTGGCAGTCTGAATAGGTTTCTAGAGAAGGAAGCTACTTAAGGACTTCAGACAACATGCACAAGTTCCCAAAATCGCCCCCGTCCCTAGACTCCCTCCCACCACCCAACCAAATCACTTCTCTCAAAATCCCACCCAAGAGTCTTTGCAGTCACACACTTGGACTCAACCTTGTTTTCAAACAGCTTTATTAGCATGAACCACATTTCTGGACCTCCTGCCATCAGACACTTTGGGGAACTGAGCAGCTGGAATAGAAAGTTAATTCTGCAATTGTTTTAATGCCGAGAAACATTTTCGCTCTTTGTTAGTTTATCACATGTGTACAGAGTCACGCTGTTGTCCTTGTTGAGACGAGAGCTCTGAATCCTGGGTCTAGCCTTCCACCTACCCCAAGGCCATCGGCCTGTGTAGTCCTGTCCTTAGAGATCATGGTTCTGAGGGTCAAAGAGACTGGGAAAAGGAGAGGGGGATAAGAAGCAGCGGAAAGCGAAAGCGCAGGAAAGTGGGAAGGACTAAGTAACAGCGGAAGGCAGAAGGGAGAGATGGAGAAAAAAGGAAAGCATGAGATAGGAATGAGAAAGAGTAGGCAACTTGGACAAAAGAAGGTAGAGAGTAGACTGAGAAACAGAGAGATGAAAAAAAGAGGGAAGCTCGGAAAAGCATAGAGCGGAGAGAGAAGTGCAGAAGAGGATAAGGTGAAGTGGAAGGTGAGGAAAGGAAAGCTGGCAGAATGGGGAAAAGGGGGAACGGGAGAGAAAAAGGAACGAGGGAGCTGGGGAGGTAGGGGGATCTGCAGAGGAGTGGGTTGGGAGACGGTGGGGAGCGGCAGGTGGCATATGTGGGTCAGCACTCTGCTTCATCAGCGTTTCTTCTCACCTGCCTGAGCGCACAGATAGCGGCAGGCCCCCGGTGCCGAGCGCATACGCATACACCCCACCCCCCACTGGCCTACTTACATAGCAGCACAAACCGGCCCCGCCATTCGTTCTCATTAGAACAATAATATCGCCTAATAGGATATCACAGTCAACATTCAGAATCATAAATCAGCACAACATCATTTGTGTGTGTGTGTGTGTAACTGTGATGATAAATGTAATCTGAACGCCGTATACATATGTGTGTATGCAACTGCACACACCTCTGCGTAAACAGGGAAGTGGAAAGTGGAAGCACTCACGAGATTCTGGTGTTAGTGATGCGGAAGATGCTAAATGTATTCGGACAGGATGGGAGGCGTAAGGCTTTCCATGAAGTTTGTGGTCGTACATCATAATTGTTCAGGTGTGCATAGGGTACACACTCGTACAGTACATATTAGCTGCAGCTCTCAAACCGCTATCGGCTCCGCCGATATGGACATAAAAGCAGCTCTTCTCTCCATGGTCATGCAGAGGCTCGTTGCTGGAATATTTCAATATTAAAATATGTGTCCGCATCATGCTGACTGGCTCTTCAGTGATTCATTCTGCCCAGACATGTCCACCCGGACTGTGTTTCGACCAAACGATGTTCCTCGGAGCGCAGTCAGAAATACCTGCTTCCAACTCCTTGTGACAGGCGTTGTGTTGCAGGGGGAAAGATTTATATCGAAGCAGATAGCCCTCTGCATTGGCTTTAGCGCCTGTCTGCGTCCTTAGAAATTCACGAGAATTCATGTGCTATCCTGCGCACGGCTAATAGTCAACACGTCACGATCGGTCTAATCCGCCCCACCCCAAGCTACAGCAGCCACCATCTTGTGCACCGCAGTATTGACAACAACCGCTTCATGCGCAGCTTAATAAAGACAGGCGTGCGGCGTTCAAACTTGAAATAACGTTAACACTTTGGTTTGTTCGTATGGGAATTTGCTTTAAACCCGTTTCACTCTCCCCGATCCGCAATGAGGCTGGCGTGTGCGGCGTGCGAATTTGCATTAGTGAGCCACATCAGCAGAGCGAAGAACAGATCCTGCTGAAACCTGCAGGTTCTTGTGAAGATAACAAAGTTCCTCGCTTCACCCCATCATGAAGTGGGTCCAGCCTGTTCTCACCTGCCTGACATGAGCCGTCGCGCCAGAAAAAAAAGCGGTGGCTCGCTTTAACATCCTTTTCACTTTTGCAAACCTACGAGAGGACCTCATCTCCATTGACTGCTGGATGGATGACGCCCCTAAGAAGCCGGCAGCTAAGGCTGAAGGAAAGTTAGCTGAAAACACTCCAAATGAAACTGATAGTCAGCAATTTTATTAGCAGCACTGGGATAAAAAGAGGCTTTGATAATGTAATTCCCACAGATAGGAACTTCGGTTCAGCTGAAGAGGGGATATCTTGAAATTAGAACCGCCATTACACCACAGCCCTGTCCCTATAAGCCTTTTAGATATTTCCAAGCTAATTTAGTAACATCATTTACATTTTATTCATTAGAAATATGTTACCCTCCAAGGATATCATTATGGAATCAAACCAGGAGCATCTTATGACAGCTTTTTCCTCTTCCTTTCTTCTTTGCAGATCACATTTTACTTAGTGTTTCCGGGCAACATCCTGGTATTTATTAATTACTTTAATGGACATATAATCTGTGTTAGTAATCTTTTTATTCATGTAAAAAAAAAAAAAAAAAAACATGAGGTGTATTTTCAGATCACTAAATAAGATGAGAGCAATGGCTTCGTGTTCAATTCCGATGTCATTGAGCCTAATGTTTCCTTGCTGTGACTGCAGTATAAATACATCTGTATAGTCCCTACAGGAAGTGAAGTGCATTAGCATTGCCCTGGCTGGATCTCAAACCCATGGCTTTGTTGTCCTTGCGGCTCCAATTTTTGCTCCTGTCACATGCGGGACGTCAAAGCAAAGTCAGAGATGTGTTGCACCAAGGTGAGTTTATGCATGGTGAGGTGCCAGGCTGTCCCGTCCAGGCTGTCCCGTATGTTAGCAGCACTCATGACGGGCGTCTGTTCCCAGGGGAAAGGGGAAGATGCAGTGCGAGACGAACCCTCGATACGATCCTCCTCTTTGTTCAGGTTCCCCACAGGACATGACAGCTCCGGTCTGGAAGGTGACAGTGCAGGGCTGACCTTCAGTGCCATCACAGGGGGACTTTGCCAGTGCGAAGAGTGCAAGTACGGGCTTTGGGTGCAAGTCAGATGTCCAGGTGCCGGCATTTGCGCACTTGCATTACTCCCTCAGTTCTCCCTTTTCGCAAACTCCACGTCGGAGGTTGCTGTTTTCCTTTTGTTAAATGAGACTTGTAACTCTTATCAAAGAGCTCAGCTCGAAAAACCTGTTCTTATTTATCCAGCTATGCTCTTGTGAATGGGAATTGCCGGCATATTTGTCAGCGAATGTGAGATCCACCCACACAGCATCAGCTGAATAAACTTGCTCCCCATCCCCACAAGTGCATCAGAAACTCAACCATAAACAACACCCATAAACAAATATAGAGGTTAATTGCCGGCAGTCATAAATCAGAGTCGGCGGTGCTGCGTGCAGTCATTTCTTATGGACCTTTGTAATTTGCAAAGTTCGCACACGCACGGGTTTGACAGTTTATTAATAACTCCTGCACACCTGTCGCTGGCGCGATCGTTGAACTGTCCAGCGGCGATACGTGTGTTCTGACGTGGTCGGATGTTCTTCGGGGGTGCCGGGGGCCCTAATGTGCGGCAGGAGGACACTCCCCACACCCTCGCTGTGGCCACCGCTGGCCTGTACGGTTCTCGCCAAACGGGTGGCTCCGTGGACTCGGGTTGCTTGGGCCCCAGCAAGTTATTAAGATGCTAGAAGTGCATTTGCTCTCATTTTTTTGCTTTTATTTTACCACTAAATCTATTTGTTGTGTATAATTGAACTTGGGGGTCTGCTTTCTAAGAAGAATAATGGTGGTTTACTTTTTGAGCTGGACACAAAACGTGAGACTGTAATAGAAGCTAAAAGAAGGGCATCCGAGTTTAACGCATCCACCCACTTTTGCAATGCAACGCAACACCGAATGAAAGGTCCTTGCGTTGGAGATGAGGTTTTCTAGCATAACCACACAACACGCATTATGCGTTTATTTAAGATCTCCTTTCCGAGAGTGGCCTCGCAGTGTCTTTTCCAACCGAGGTCCGCGTTTTGACAACCTAATCTGCATCTTGCAGGGAATTCGCTGTGCATTTCACCACCGGGAAGAGCTGGAGTCGGGTGTCAAGAGCACTACTTAAAATCAGCACTGAGCTCCGCGCAGGATTTCGATAATTGCGATGCAGACAGATGCGTCTGTCATTTTATTAAGTGCATCGGTCCAATCACGGGGACGCGTTGGAGCTGTGAACCGCGCTTCTTTTTTAAAGTTGAAAAGTTCACTTGCGAAGGCTTCACAATTTGTTGGTGGGCCACCAATGTATTGGCATCAGGGGAAATTAAAAGCTCCTAAACAGATTAGATGTCACTGTTCTGAAAACACTATTTTTCATCTTTACGCTTGCTACTAATCTCCATGGGAAAGCCGTCTTTTTTTTTCTTGCAAGAGACAATTCATGTTGAAGGATTGTGGCGAGCTTGCAATTGAATGCGCTTTCTTCCATGGAGAGAGGACATCTTCTGGCTCTTGTGGAGGCTGCAAGCTTTGCTTTTCCCCGTCAGGGCCGCAGCCCATAAACCTCCAGTAGGAAGAGGGCGGAGCTGGGCCAGTACAGTGCACCCGAGTGAAGTAGAGTTTACAGAACTAATGGCCAAGAGTAGTGATCATAGGTCCCTGGTTGTCTCCTACCTGTACCATTGATAACGTGTTGATGATGATGACCATTATTTTTATGAGTATTACCTAAATAACTAAACTTTTTCAATGAATTTTATTTGTAATTTTATTCAGTGTGTTTGCAGTGTGCATTGAGCCTATTGACATTAAAAGTGTCCCTTGCACAAACACGTGCAACACCTGTTTACCATGAGCACAGACTGCAGGTGTAGTGTGGAGAGCTGCGGTCTTCTGTAGTTGGGGGGGGCAAACCCATAAATCAACCAAAGGACAACGGCCATCTGTCGCACGGGCATGGTGTCAGGCTGCGGGGGGGCCAGTGGCTGGCATCTTTGCCGCTGTGTGCGTCCGCTATGCAGCTGCTGAACCACCAGGACCTGCGTGCTTGGATGTCCTCTAGGGGGTGCTTGCTTTTAACCCAGAAAACCCTTTGTTGGCTTTGCCTTCCTTTCCTTTCCTGTTCAGTTTCTTTTTTTTTTTCTTTTTTTTTTTTTGCATGTGGCAGAATTATTCTGTCCTGGACAATACTTTTCTAGATGGAGTCAAGCGTCTGCTGTGGTCAAATGAGCACTAAACAAAAATTGTGCTCATTTGTCACTGCCTGAGTGGACTTGGAAGTAAGAAGCAAGCCACTACTCCAAAAAAGACATTCATAGATTCAAAGCAAACCCCTTGTATTTTAGTAAATGTTTTAGAGTTGTTTAATTTTTACTAAAATGTTGAATTTTTTGTATAATTTTAAGTAACTTCTACCATGGTTTTTTTTTTCCCCAAGCGCTTTATTGCTTTAAATTTTACATGAAATATTACCATTCCAGAAACACTAAAAAGACACCACGCACGGCTTTTCCATAGGACCATGTACTGTAAATGTTGACATTTTTCCCTTTAACTTGTCTAATGCTGCTTAATCAGAAACACGAGGTTGTGCAACCATCCCGTATTAATGGCAATTTTTCAAAATACATTTTTCATTTTTCCTTTACTTGGGACGTTCAGTGTCAGCATGTTTTTTATGTAATAATTTTGAATGGGAAATTGGCTGGATGCTGCAGTGCTGACCTGTAGGTTATTGGCGCCTTAACAATCGCAGAGGAATTTCTGGAAGGAGCTGGAGGTGTGTGAATAGGAGGCAAATTTATATATATGGAGGACGAACGGCAAAGTCACGAGGCCTGGTAGGATTTGGCTGATTAAAGCGGTTGCGGTTGCCAGTTAGCAGGTTGCATTCTTAGTGTGGTTAATGCACAATGTACATTTAATGAAGTGATAAAGAAGATAGGAAAGGAGTTTCTTCCTCGCGAGTAGCGAGTTGCAGAATGGGCAGTGAGCGTATAAAGTTGTTAGCGGGGGTGCTAAGGTGGATAGCATGTGTTCTGCTGTGTTGTGTTGTGTTCCTGGGTACGCCAGTGGTGCACGCGGTGGTAGAGGGGAGCAGTTCTGAGCTGTGGTTGAGCCTTTCGGAGGTGGGCCTAACTTGACAAAACACCTGTGAAGGGGGGTGCCCACTTGATAACCCCGATGAGATACTGCACCATCACTTTGCTATGCCATGTTGGGATTTGTAGTTCACAAGAGTCGGTTTTAGGGAGGTGCAAACCATTGCATAGTAGCTAGACAGGCTTGCTATGGGTTGACAGTGGGGTTTCCATGGTGGTTGAGGGTTAGTATAAGGTAAAACAAAGCTTAGGGAGAAGGTTATGTAGGTAGCAGGATCCCCTTTAAAGCATGAGTCCTTTTGTTGGCCTGATGTGTTTGATATGAATCTGAATATTATTTATGCATATATATTCATACTGTATATATATATATGTGTGTGTGTGTGTGTGTGTGTGTGTGTGTCTGTGTGTGTGTGTGTATTACATCAAGTGGGAGGTATGCTAATAATATATACATATATACACACTCATGCTTAAGTACTAAAAATATAAAAATACATACATAAACATGTGTATATGAGTGACTGTAGGGAGTTTACTGTGGTGCATGTACATTGTAGGTGGCCTTGAATGAAAGTGCAGGTAAATGCTAGTTCACAGTCCTTGTGTAATAGTTTGGAGAACTAACTGAGTAGCTGAAACGAAATAAGTGGAAATGTGACGTTCACGCCAGTCCGAGCTCTTGCTCTGCACACAGGTAAAATCGAATTGTTTTGGATATTACAGCTTTCATGATAAAAACCTAATGAAATTCATTTTTTGTTGTGTTTGTGTTCCTATTCTTTTGAGTCTTATACCGGCCTCTGTTCACAGGGAGTTGAACTAGATGGCTTTTTTGTGATGTCGCAATTGAATTATATCCAAAGCGTGCATTTAAATAATGCATCAGTATAAAATTGCCATACATAAAAATAATCAAAATGCACACCTTTCAGCTCCATTTAGACATGTGATTAACCATCAGAACCGTGTTCTTCTGGGCCATGTTTTATGCATCGCGGAATTAGCATACCTCCCACTTGATGTAATAAATTGTAACCTGAAAAGTTCTGCACTGTGGGCGGGTGGCACTGTCAAGGTGGAGGCACAGGGTGTGTGTTGGGGGGGGGGGGTGACTATCACAAAATCGTCACCTCCCTTCCACGCAGCTTGAGAACGTCGGCCCGGCGACACTCGGCGCAAGCAGATGAGCACGCGGTCCGTGTTCGAAACACGTCGAGCGGCACGAAGCGATCCTTCGGCGTGGAGCACCGGGGCAGCCCGAGAGCTATTTTGCCGCAGAGCTTTTGAATGTCAAAAGGTGGTTTAATTACGGAGCGCTTATCATAGCCAGAATGCCTTTCCACAGCTGGGCAACAACATCCCAGTGTTGTAAAATTAATTATATCATGCATGTGGACCCGGTGCAGGCGGAAGGCCTGAACTCTACCCAAACAGCTCATTAATCTTCACGCAGGCCCTCCTGTGGCCGCTGAAATGGCCCTGAATTTCAATTCGCACCCTTCCTTTCCCAAGCACCTCTCTTTTTCTCACAGGGGCACTTCTGTGCTTTGGAGGTGGACTTATTTGCTTTCTCTCCTTCCTCTTTTCCTTAAAGTCTTTTCCTTTGTCCACAGACTTTGGTCCACGCGCCACGTCACCTACAGCCATTCGGTGTGTATGATGCGGCCGGCGGAGGGGGAGGAGGCGCAGGGCAGCAGGGTTCGCCCTCACTGACAAATGAACCGAACGCAGGAGGCACTCGCAATGGTAACCAAAACAAACAAGTAAGCAAAGCACAAAGAAGCCGAGCGAAATGGACAGGGTTACAACAGCAGAATATGGAAAAGTAGTGGGCAGCAGCCGTGAGCTTCAGAAGCACCAGTAACTCTTTGTGACATTTGAAAAGGTCCAGGAAAAAGGAGGCCAGAGTCTTTTTTAATTAAGTTCAAGTTCAACAGGTCTTGCAAAGTTTTTAGAAGAGAAAAGGAGGAAAATAGAAGTACAAACTGCTTATTTTTCCAAAGGACCTCAGAAAAAGTGTGCAGAACCAAAATAGCCAAAATAGCACTTTTTAAGTCTCCAGTTCGCTGGGAGATATTAAAGTGTAGGGAACATAATGTATGGGAACAATTCTCATTCAGCTGAGGGATGTCAGAAGCTGTTCAGGGCTAGGTGGCTTTCCCTCCTTCTCCCAAAAAAGGAGCAGAAACTTTCTCCAGAACAGCAAAGCTCCTGAAGAGCTTTGAGGAACAAATGTGTGCACTTTTGCTGGCCGTGGAGGGAGTGAACATCTGAATTTCTGCACAAGATGTCTGGCTTCAATCTGGAAATAAAACAGTGCTGATTTGCACTGTGCATTTCTTCCATTCCGCCCACACATTTTTTTTTTTTTTTTTTTTTAAACTTGGCTCTTTTTGCAGCTTTAAATGTTACATCAACCAAATGCAATGTGAATGTGATCCAGAAGCTCTGCATCCAGGCCTCAAACCTTGAGCGCTACCAGGAACTGCCGACAAAGGTTTTTTCTTTTTTTTTTTTTAAGTCTCTGTTCAGGTCATGCTTCGTGTTGGCCCCTTTCTTGGTCTGTGTAGGGTAAGAAGGTAGAGCAAAGGTGATTGTGCGCTGTGTGTGGAGTGGGGATTATGGGCTGGCTATCTGAGATGTGGAGGTGCTGACAGTGAAGATCAGTCACAATGCAGCACAACTGGCGGGGTGCCATGTCACCTTCTTCACGGGCCCCTGCAGGACACTGGAGAAGTTGAGATGAAACATGCTAAATACGCACAAATGTTATGGTGAGGTGTTGTTGAGCCTTAAGTTGGTCTTCATAACGGTTAATGTTGATTTGGTCCTTTTCCACGGTGGAGGATGTGAGGGAGCTCAGCTTTGACAAATGGTAAAGGTTATCCCATCACACATCTCCATTATTTTTCAAAGTTTTGTTCTCATTTTAGTCCTCGGTCGTATAACCGCGGCCGCAGGAGAGTTTTGTGAACAGATATTTGGGTATTTGTTGACATTGCTGACAAACATGCATGTTTTGTAGGGACTCTTGGGCTGAGATAAGCAGAGCTGGGCACTGGGGATGTTTTAACAAAAAGGCTTTTCCCCGGCAGTCAGCTCGCTGGCCTGCCCATCCTGCAGGAAGCCATGAAAGTTGGCCTGTCCCAATTCCCTGTTCTTGTGGGGCCTCCAGCACTTGTAATGTCTCTGTGTCTTTGTTAGGGCACCGTGGGCCGGACTGCTGAGCAAATGGGCTGAAGCGTCCCTCCAGCTATCCACGCTGTGTCCCGTTTCTTTGTGCAGTTAAATTGGATTGAAACTGAAACATTGCATTTGTGTTATAATAATCTCGGCACAGAATTTCTTGACCTTCAACCACACAGTCATGTTTTATTAACTGCCATCCACTCTGTAATGAAAGAAATGTGTGCATCCTCTTTTCAGAGACATGGGATGTAGTCACACGGCCCCATTTTTCAAGGACATGGCCTTTATACACATTCTGCCATGGTTTTATTATTTTTATTAGTAATGGAAGTCAATTTATCTAAGGGTAATTTCGTTCAATGTATAATTGATTGCCATTATGGAAAATCGTGGAATAGCAGGCAACTCCAGACGACTGCTGAGTAAAGATGGAGCACTGACCGGGCCAAAGGCCCCTGAAAATCCCCAAGCTCACGCTGCCACTCCGACTTCCAGAAAGCGACTGCGAAATATGAGCCACGATCACAGGAAGCTGCTCTCAAAGCACCAGTGGTGAGCAGGGAAACGCAGGTTCAAATTTCAGATCGGGATGGCATTCTGATGAACCACGCTTGTTGCGGCGAACGTGCACCTCTGTCCGCTTCCTTGCTTCTGAGGCGTTCTGTTGACACGAACTGAGACGATCGCCGAAATCGCACACGCAACGGTGAAAGTTTTCTGCCCAACATCGGCTATAAATGAGCTTATTATGTGTGCGTTTTGTGATCCACCCCTCATGAAAGCGCACGGGCCCATCCGCTCTGCTCGGCTCTGCCTGACCCTGTACTTCTTGTCAGTGCAAACTCTTCTTTGATGCACACACACTGAAGTATATCCCTTTATCCATCTATCATCTTTAGTTTGATGAAGTATCCTTTCCAGCAGGAATCTGCAGAGCACTTTAGGTAAAAAGGCCAATTAAAAGCCTTGGTTATATTAGATCATTACTCAGATCAGATCATTTTGTTCCATGAGATGCAATTGGTCCAAATTAGATCAAGATGGCATTCAGTCAGCATGCAAAGCTGTGAGCCACATCTTTCAAAACTGATTCAAAGCTGGCATTCTTCTAGCATTCTTCTTGCATTAGTCGATGTTGCTTCATCCTGGCTTCCAGTGAAATAAACGTTTTAGAGCATTGCTTTTAAAATGTAATCACTGCAAAAAATGAAAACCTCTGTGTGGGGACTACAGTGTGCTTCTGCTTTTAAAAAGGAGCCTTGGTTTAGCCCGAAGGCCACATACGAAGGTATTTGCTGGGTGTCAGATGGCCCCGTGAGATCTCTGGGGTTTTCTTTAAACTGCGGTTGTGCTCTGTATGACAGCTGCTAAACAGCAATTCCATTAGCAGCAGCAACTATTCCATCCATCCATCCATCCACCTCAGAGTACCCAGTTGACCTGAGACAAATCTTTGGACAGTGGGAGGAAACTAGAGCATCCAGAGGAAGCCTATGCAACCCAACAGCCATTCTTTTGGTCCCAGTCTAGCTTTTGTTTTTTTTTTTTTTTTTTTTTTTTTTTTTACAGGTTTTCTCTTTTTGTAATAATTTTTACTGTTTTGTTTTACTAGTTTCAAGTTCTACATGTAGTTCAGTTTATTTCAAGATAGTTCTGTCCCAGTTTCACTCAGTACTTAATATAGGATGGTGCAAAGTGATGTGTCACACATTTCATATAATTTTATACAGTTTTATATTATGTTCTTACAACAGCCAAACACCGTTAAACTTAGAGGAAATATTGCTTATTAAGGCGGGTGCAACTTATTTCTGCTTTAATTCTGCAATGACTTTTACTGCTGCATGAGGAAGTATTAGATGACGGTGATCCGCCACATGGTCCAATGTTCTCAGCCTTCGGTCACCCTGCAGTCACAAGAAGATTCCAGTTACAGGAGAGCAGCGCTTCTCTGCTGCAGCCTGCAGACCTTGCACTGTTTGCCCAGCAACCTTCTGCCACACAGGAGGAACTCCAGCCCACGGTGCCTGTCTCCTGCTCACCTTTTCGTGGTCCACTTTCCTCTTCTATCTTTCAGAAGGGGGGGCACAAACCATTTATCTGTGTTGACCTCACCTTCTTTCCCCTCCCATCCCCTGCTCCTTCTCTCTCTCAAATGCTTCGTGCAACAACAGGGACCATTTTCTCAGCTTCCCTTCCAGATCCCAGCCTTCTGTTTGCCTAGACCCTCCGCCTGCCTCTCCTGGCCGTCCATCACGTTCCTGTCAGAAATTAGCAGGGCGTAATGAAGGAACAGAATCTGCAGCTTCTCATTAACTTCCCTCACATTCTCAGCACGGCCTCTGGTCCCAGGTCCCACATCTCAGGCTTCTCCTCCTTTTCTTCTCCTTCCATGTTTACTCTCCTGCAGTCAAAACTGTCCGGCTCCACCAAAGGCAAACGCCTCAGTTATTAGATGCCGATCTCACAAGCTTTGACAGGCCTGGCAGTGTTTGAGTTCTTTGTGCCAACAGGTGACTTCATCATAGACGCTGTTTGGTCTTTCGCTCTGAAAACACATATACAGAATGCAAGCCTGTTTTGTACAGGTCAGACCCACCACTGATGTTCAACGTTGCATGGCCACCGAGTGCAATAAATTAATGCACAGAACATAAAGTTCTGAACCTACAGATTTATTCAACAGCAGAGCACAGTCAGCAACCTTCCACCCGTGTGTCTGTTCTGCAGCTGAGGAAGGAGAGGAAGGAGAGCTGCTCTGAGACACGGAGGCTTCGCTGCTGCCCGCTTGGAGCCTGTGAACCTGGTACAATATCTCTCCCTTGTCGGTGGTCCCCAGTGCAGAGGTTTATTTGGGGTGCCAATCCGGGGATGGATCAGTGAGACTGTCCAGGGGGTGGTTCATGTTTGTCCAGCTGTCTGGTTCCACAGAGACAGGGGATGAGCTTTGACCATCCAGGATCTGATTCTGCGGATTATATAATGACAGCAGACCACAAACAATAGCTCAGGATGCCGCGCGTTCTCATCGTGTCCTGTTGTACGGTGGATGGCGACTTTCTTTGGACCACTTTGCTCAGCCTTCTCCATCCCACCCAGCCCCCTGCCCCCGTGCAGCCTTTCCCGGGCTCTTCTATTTTTGAATACAGCGCATCGGCTGCCCATGGCCTCGAAGTGAGAAGCAAGACTTCAGACATCTGCTGCTTTGCCCACCCTCTCCATGTCCATTATTCATGTGTAACCACCGTATCCCAGGATGAGACAAACACACATCGGGTGGGCTCTTTATAATAAGGATTTGACCAGAATGGGATTGACTTTGGCTCCTCTGGGTGAGGAGCACACGGCTGCTGTGAACACTTGAACAGCAGGACCGTGATGGGCTTCTGAGTCCTCGCCATGATGTTATTCAAGGTGCCGTACACATTCCGAAATGCATCTTCAAAAGGCGCCGTTCAGAATAGTCGGAGCTCCGAATCTAATGCAAGTGCAGTAGAGTAAAAACTCCGATGTAGGCTACCGCGGTACATGCCCATTTTTATGGTTTGCAAATGGATGCTCCTGTATCTGCTCAGCCTAAAAAGGGACTATCTGTCTTGCGCGATAAATGGAGCTGGAGCTCCAAGCACAAGACGTATATACCCTCCATATGCTCCCTGTAACGCTGCGCTCTCCATTATCAGCCGTAAATCTGTCACTTTTGGAGAATATTTAAACTTGTTGTTTTATAACCACATCATTCAAAAATGCCCCAGGCCATTTAGGAAGCGCTGGTCATAAATGAGCTTCACAAACTCAGTGAAGTCACCCATTAAAAAATCTCTCGCTCAGGACCTGAAACTGGCAGCAAAGCTTTGCTACAGTAATTTTGCTTCTGTTTTTGCTTCAGACGCACAAGCCGCAAAGCCACAAAGCACAATTAAGTGTGCATTTTGCTGGATTCAGTAGGATTCAGTAGGGTTCTGGCAGAAAAAGCGCAGTGACTAGCTGGAACTGACCTTAAAAAAGGGAGAAAGATTAAATTCGGGCACAGGGTGACAGGTTCAGAGATTGCTTAAACCTGCTCTCGCGAAAAGGCAGGAAGCCGATCGGCAGCTGGCTAAGCGGTTCGGGGAGCCAGGATGTGCGGTAATTGGCACCAAGCTGAGCAAAAACGCGAGTCGTCACCCCTGTTTTGGAGCCGTGCCCCCCGGGCGCTCTCTACTGATGCCAGCGTTGCCCGAGTGCTGTAATAAGGGAACCTTTTATGTCCAAACCAAACATGCGATGGGCCGCTTATCGCAGGCGATGACAACGGTAGGCTCGTCCTCATTTTGCTCCCGTGCCTTCCAGGGCTTCTGTGGAGCTGCTTGTACTGTAGTTCCATTAAATGCCCCCCTGTAAAATTCATGGAATGCGATAAAAAGTTGTAGGGCCCACGCCAGCACAGGGATGTTGGCAGTCATTATGACAACAGCGCTGCCCTTGCTTTAACTGAGAATTCTCAGTCCATTAGACAATTTAGCATTTAAAATGTCCCCCCCTCCACCAAACACAACTGTAAGATATTTATAGCAGCGGCTCTGCCCGGAGGAACAGCGCATCTTTCTTCCTTAGGAGGCAAGCACATCTTCACGTCATTGTGGCCATTTTGCATCGGAGAAAATGCTTCATTTTGTTGCAAGAAGGCAAGCATCAAAAAAGTGTTCTGTGAAGCAGTTTAACTCTCTTCATTTCAAAGTTTTACAGGATGAACGCAAATACCGACAGGATATCGGCAGTAAGGAACCGGTCCAGGACGCCAGGACCGAACCCTGCGCATCATTTATCTCGGCACACACTCATGTTAAACCTCTACTGTAAGTTGGTTATTACATGTACACACCTACGCACATCATTTGGAAATTAGGTTGTAAATTATAAGTGCAAATCGTGTGAATTATATGCAATGTAATTGTAAGCTATTCATGTTAAAATTGGAAGAATTATAAGCAGGTGCATGTATTATGAATAGTTTACGAGTTTTTGGGCAGCACTGCCACTCCACCACCTCTAACCACTTCTCCAATGATGGGTCATAGTGGTCAGGAGTTTATTCTGTATGCACGTGCACACACACACACACACATGCACACACACATAATTCCAGTGGCTGAAGGGCACACACCCAGCTGCAGCAGACACGATGATGACAGCACTTTTTTTGCGCCCTTGTAATCTCCCGGTTCTGACTGAGGCTCGACTCCATCTTCCCACCACCTCCCTTTGTCCTCCTCCTCCTCCCAGAAGCTTGTCTCCGCTGCTGGAACCCGGATTAAACGTCAAGGATCATTAATGCGTTTGCTTGCAGGATTACCGCTATGATAAATGCATTGTAGGGATACAGTAAAGTAATTGAATCAAGTGGCGATAACCATGGCAATTCAGCATGACCTCTGTGAGGAGAACAGGGGGGCAGAATTTCTGCGGTCCTCTATCAGCGTTTGGAGCAAATAAATATGGGGGGCACCGGACTGCAGTCCCTTCCCTCCCAGAGAAGTCCCTCTTGCACACATGGGCATGCGCGCACACACACGGCAGTGTCATATTTCTAAGATATGAAATACACCAAAAGGCTTTTGTCTTAATAAATTGTCTGTGGACCCATTACAGGCATGCTTTTATCATTGTTTCTGTTGTTCTCCTCGCAGTATCTCCTGCAGTTAAATCCCATTATGTGTGTAGAACAAGACTCAGCTACCGTCTCCAGAAAGGTCTCAGATAAATCGTCCGGTGGTTTGTCACCATCGGCGAAAGAATAATGTGCGTACGTATGGATTCTCCTGTGGAGGAATTTGAAGTCCCACATTTATAAAAGAAATCCCAAATACAGCAAGCTCTGTATTTTTGCAACATATAAAAGCTTGAGATGCAGAGCCACACTACAATTTGTATTGCTAACTGCTGCTGTGCTGCTGCTGCTGCCGCTGCTGCTACTGGGAATTGCGCAGATGTTTCAGTTAAGGACTAAGTGAGATATATCAAACGCTTTAATCGACATGCAGATCTTTTTGTGCGTGTTTCATACATTTTGTACATGTACATTTGCTGTATGTGCCCGTGTGTGCGCGTCTGTTTGCCTGTCTGCATGCATGCGATGAGATCTGCCTGTTAACAACCAGTGCCAGGGGAACTTTGAGCATCTACTTTCCATTCTTTCACGGCCACTGAGACTGAAGCCAAACAGCTTTCCTTTCCAATGCTAAAGATGCCTGGCCAGCCTCCAGGACCAGAATTATGTTAATGTTTGTTCTAATAATAAAAAGTGCAAGAATGTTTAAATATGACATGAAAAAAGAATATGGTTTCCACCATATGTTATTAGAGGGTGGCACTGAACGTGCACCAGCGAAAGCTTTTTCTTTCCGAAGCAGGTGTGTGTGTGTGTGTGTGTGTGTGTGTGTGTGTGTGTGTGTGTGTGTGAGAGAGAGAGAGAGAGAGAGAGAGAGCAAGAGAGAGAGAGAGAGAGAGAGAGAGAGAGAGAAGCAGAGCAGAGTGTGTCTATCTGTTCCTGTGAATGTGGTTGCCTCTGTTTCGGTGTGTGTGTGTGTGTGTGTGTGTGTGTGTGTGTGTGTGTGTGTGTGTGTGTGTGTGTGTGTGTGTTGCCCAGGCCTCATTAATGGCTCTGTTTGATGTGGAAAACTGTGTGCTGACCATGTGTTGGATTGTCGTAATGAATATCTAATGCAAGTGGAGCCCAAATGATCCATCAATTCCTATTAGGCTGCAATTACAAGGGCAAAAATGTGTTGAAATTAATCAGTTGCTGGCCCAATCGGGACGGCGTTTCTTTTATGGTCGGCTGTTTATCTGTTGAAATTTCTGATACAAAAGTAATTATATTTCTGCCACAGCAATTTGATATTCTCCCATTTTCACAGTGGTCTTACTTGGCTGACATTTTCAGATGTGCCAGAGTAATGAATTAGTTTGCATTTGCGTAACACCGGTTTGGCGATGGCGCAGAGTTAAATGTGGACGACACGACTCTTCCTCCAGAAGGTAAATCTCCCTTTGGGTGATGTAATTCCTCTGTCTGTTGGCGTGAAGATGCCGCAGGGGTTGGATTTTCAAGCATGAAATGTACGCTTTACTACACACACGGATGCAAAAATGCAAGCAGGCGCACACACGCACACACACACACACACGGACAGACAGAGAGAGCGCAGTGTTCAGAGGTGAAGCCTTGCTTGCTGGTTGTTCTGTTGCTGCAGGTGAGACGTGAGAGAAGGACTGGCCAGTAGAGGGCGCTGCTCAACATGTTACCCTCTCCAGGGAAGAGAAGGAAAAATCGAGGTGTCTTACAGACCTGTCTTGCTGCGTCCCTATTCAGTTGTATGGGCTGAAATAGACGTCTTTAAAGATGGAAAGCCTGGGCGTGGAATTAGAAGATAAGTCGCAGTATTTTTATTTTTATTTTTTTGTTCATACATAACGTCAAACACAATATTGCCTGTACATACTGTATGCAGAGAGATAATGTATGCACTACAGTATGTTGTTCCAGATCCGCTGGCACCTCTGTTATAAACGCGCACAGTGCAGAATCTTGGAAGATGTCCTGAATGTTTTAATTCAATCCAGAATGTCTTCCTCGTCTGTGCGCACCTTACAGTAATAACATAATGGTGAAATGCAATTTTGTTTCTCTGATCTCAAAGAAAAGGCTGAGATCAGAAAGAAATGTTCTTTCCATGCAGTTACACTTTCCTTCTGCTCTTCTCTCATGACGTGGGCGGAGGAAGGGGACTTCATGCGCAGCTGAATCATTTACCTGGAAAAGCGTCTCTGTCACCGTGACCCAAACATCCACAGGCACAAAAGTTGTGGCAGCCGAGGGCACGACAAGACAAGGGAATAAATACGGGTTGAACCAAATCGATGCGCTAAACACGTGATTTGAGGGTGACCAACTGTCCAGGGCTCGGTGCACCAAAGTGAAAGAGGTGTGACTTCTGCAAGCCACTGTGTATTTGTTTGCCGCATTTTCCACATCTAAGATGTGCCACTATCCAGCCGACTGGATTTTGGGAGAATTTTTGAGTGTGTTATTAAGTCGGTTACACTGCTATGATGCTGGTTTAAACCCCACCTCATGCACATGTTCATGTTCTGAAGTGCAAGGAAGTTAGAACGAGACACTCGTCTGCACTGGACAAGTGTGTTCAGTGCCCCTGGAAGTCTAGACTTTGTTGAAGCCAGCAATTTTAAACCCCAAGAAGACATTTATTACTGGCAAGCACGGTCTGCTGAGGCTGGGCTGCAATTTGGGGAGGAGCCCCAGTCCTAGCACCCCGCCAAGAGTGACCTGCTGTTCCCTGGGCTTGCAATGGTTTTCTCCTTGGCTCTTCCACCGCGTCATCGATGCCAGGTCACGCGCCGGTGCACCTGCAGCCCAGCCGATCACTTGCGATTGCGTCTTCTCTGCTCTGGGGCCAGACGACTGCTGAGGGACTTGACGTAGTCCATGATCTTCCATCGTGGGTGTCCGTGCCGTCAGCAGACTCCTGCAAAAGCAGGGCTGCCATCCTTGCCGTTTCTGGAGTCAGCGACCCAGACGGACACTGGGCTGCAAGGGGCCGGTGTGATGCGCTGATGCACGGGGACGGCCGAGTGTCTCTCTGCCACACAAATCCACCCCTGCACAACCGAGTAACCCGACGGCCTGTGAGTAAGGCTCGTGTTGACTTTGTTGCTGCGGCTCTTTCAATGCGCTGCCCACTGCTCCTGTTTGTCGGCCAGGTGTCGCGCCTGCTCGCTGGGTATTGCTGACTAACAGGAACCACCGAGCAGTGACACAGTGACACAGCAACAGGTAACCAACGTGGTTCATTTCACATGACCAAAAGTTGATATAATGACAACAGAGACAGCGCATTCCTTCGCTGGTTAATCTTGCCCCTCCTTTGTGTGATGTTTTTCTCCAAAGTGCCTGAAAATGTTGACTTGCTTACAATGATTTACCCTGGGGAGTACAACTGGGGGATTTTTCCTACCATTAGCAGCAAATACACCTCGAGGTGTTACATTAACAGGTGGCATTCAGCCTTCGGGCTTTCCAGTCCAAAAAGCGGCTCTAACGCCTGAACTACCTGCTGTCCCCTTTTAATGCTGAGGTGTCAGGGTGAGTGTGTTGGATTCCCGATGCTCCTCTTTCTTCCAGCTGCTGAACGTACTGTAGTGTTAAAGTGTGGTTTTCATTTGGCTGAAGCAGAGTGTACAAGCAGATAGACTGAGTGACTGACTTGTTGTCTTATTTTTTGCTCCTTTTGGTTCCGTTTCTGTGCTAAATTGGAGTCTAAGTTCATGTTAGAACCTGTGACTGATCACTCTGCCATGCCTGGGACCTGTAGGCCTCTGCCAAGACATTTTGCTCTCCGCAGTACCCAGAAGAACACTGCAGCCAACTCCTTGGTGGAATGGGTTCAGCAGCATTAACCATCCATGGTGACAGCACGGCTGTGTTTCTGTAAGTAAATGCTGACCAACGGCTGCTGGACCAGCTTCTGCACCAGGTGCCACCCCCATTCAGCACACTGCATGGATCCACTACCTGGGGGGTGGGTGTGGTGACAAGTCTGAATTTGTTTTGACTCTCTATTTGCACAAGTGTCACAATCAGTTATTTCCATTTCATTCTCACTTTGCCACTAGATGAATGGCTGGCTTAATTTCAGGAATGATTTGAGATGCCCGACCCGGTGCACCTGTGTGCATCGACACCCCCGCTCACCAGCGGTCGGTCACCTGTGTCAGACCCAAGCCGTGATGAAAGGTGGATGTTTGAGGTCAGCGCCGAGCCTCTCATTACAGCGTCTGTCATGCATCTGAGGGACTGCCTCTCACCCCAAAGCCAGACTTCCAGATAATTTTTTTTTCTCCTGTACTTACTTATATAATTTAATATAATTTGATTTAATTTAGTTTATTTATTGACTATCTTTTTTTTTTTTTTTTTGTATTTTGTACCCTTAACATGTTGTTGGCATAAAAATTTCCCTAGGGATCAATAAAGTTTTATCTTATCTTATTTAGAAAATATTGTTATTTACCCAGCACTACAAAAATCATATCAATATTTTATCATATTCCATATTCCCATTTGATCATACTGATACAATATGACAAAAAATATTCAGTTTCCAGATTTCTCTACACATTTTCAGCTTGTTTAAAATTATTATTTTTTTTAGATTATCCCTCTGGGAATTTGTGCTATGCAAGAATAAAACTAACATTAAGCCGCACTTTGAGTTCAGTGTCAGAATGTTTGCGAATGATGAAAACAACAAATATTTTACAACTGTGGGCTGTACATGCCTGTATTTTCTGGATGTAGACGAACCGTAAAGGCAGAATGGACACACATTTTTTTGACCAAGCTCAACGGTCCTGCATTTGTCATTTTGAGAAATTAACATGACTCAGCTTGCTGTCATTTTTGCCATCATGAGTTCAGCGCCAAAACGGCGAGGGTAAAACCCACGCCTCGTGCCAGGCAGCAAACATGGCCGCCGTTCACACCTCGTAGCGAAGCTGGCAGATGGAGTGAATTTCCGAAACCTATTTAGCTTAGAGCTGCTTTTGTTTGGTTTGGCTGCTGTTTCTTGTGACACGGGGATCAGCATCACCCCTTCAAATATCTGCAAAACGCAGCATCTCGTGCAAAACTTAGTTACAGGCAAAAAAGCTGTTATTTGCCTCCTTTCTGAGTCACTGAGACACTTTTGCAACCAAACTGTGGTTGAATTTAAAGCCACAGCTATCAGGTCAGTAATAGGGGGTTGCAACCTTAATGCTGCGTGCAGGCTTTTGCATTACTGTCATTTGTTCAAGAGTCCATTTGTTTAATTTTATGCTGAAGTCTTTGACTCCCAAATGAAAGGGAAATTCATTTTAACTATTAATTACCGTCTATATTTATTTCCTCGCTCCTAATGAACTTGAATGACATCCTTTCAAAATGGATATAAAAGCCTTTTGTACCAAACTTGTCTGCATTTAATTTTCCGCCCTTCTTTTACCAAAGAAAACTCTGCTATGCTGCATCCTGCCTTCCCCTTAAAATGCATTTATTTAAAATATATTCCCCCGACGTCAGAATGATGTGCTTTGCACTTTTGCAACACCTATTCAAGCGGCATAAAGAGAGCGGAGTGTCTCGTTGAAACCCACAGGAGCGAGGATGCTTCCTGCAAAGGGGGTCTGCATTTGAAAATAAATAAATTAAACTGCGTTGTGTCGTTTTCCACAGCAGCGCCCCTGGAGAGCTCGGTGCTGGAAGAGAAGCGGGCTGCGGGGCCTCTGTGCTTTTTGGCCTGATTCAGCCCATCCTTTCACAGCTTTGTCTTTGGAATCTGCCAGAAGGTGGGATCCTGCATAAAGCATGGACGGAAAATGGATTTGAACTGCAATTTTATTGGGCAATTGGCCTCTTTTTAGTTTTACGATAACATCCATAAAGCCTGTCATTACCTGAGCTTCAACGGCATATTCTGCATTATGTATTTACAAAATTATACAATCCATTTGCTGAGGAGGTACTTCCATCCAAAGCCGTCCACGTGCCTTGCAAGTGTACTTTATTGCACAGCTTGGTATGTACTTTGCTCAAGGGTACAACAGCAGGGTCCCTCAAACACTCACCTTCCCTGCTGATTTGAACAGTAAAAAGAATACCTTTTTTTTTTCCTTGCTGCCCCTTAAAAGTGTGGCTGGCATTGCTATCCTGCTCTCCTGCTACCTTTTCAAAACCGGTTCATAATTCCGGAAAAGCCTTAACTGCTGCTTGGCCACTCCCATACGACGGCTGCCGTGTATTACGTTTCCTTTGACCTTTGCTAACTCTCTGCTGGAATCTGCTGCTACTTATTCCTGGGAAAAGGGATCTGCCACATTATTAGTTTGAAGGACAAATGACAAGGAATTGCAGCTTAATCTGGCAATTGCAGCCAAGCACTAATGTTGTGCCAGCGGGATGAAAAATGTGCAAAAACCAGAAAGTTCCAGAACTTTCCAGAAGTTGCCCAATACAGTTCCTTTTGTCTGTTTAAAAGCATCACCTGGGGAGAGTCACCTGATTCGTAGAAAGCAAGAGCAGCACTGGGTCCTGCCTTCATCTGAAGCGCTGAGTCAGCACTTATGTGGATAATGGCTTCCTGTTGGTGTTGGAACATCAAAAGAATGTGTGTGTGTGTGTGTGTGTGTGTGTGTGTGTGTGTGTTGTCAGTGAGTCAAGTTAAAAACAGAGCAATTTAACAGTTCTGTTGGCTTTTTCCCTCATGTGAACTTGTGGCTTGGTGCAGGGAGAACCGGCTGCTGCAGGCAGAGACCGGTCAACAGCGATGTTCCGCTTCGGTCTGCTACGCCCGAATCCAGTCAATTCAAACGGAGGTCAAAGCAGAGACTCCGGATGCACAAAGTTTGCTGCCATTCTTTGGGGTGAGGGTACACTGGGGAGGACTGAGACCATCTGAGAATCCTGGCACTAAAAAAGCGGTACCGGCACATAGACACAGCACATAGCCACATACATATATGATGGCGAAGAAAATCAGGCGTAATCGCAGACAGTGAGTGGGTTTGAGCCAAAGCCGGATGTAAGGGCAGGGCTGAGAGTCAGAAACGCTCCGAAAGACCCACAGTGAAGGCACGTTCAAGCAGCCTCAGGTAGCGGCTGGGCAGCAGAGTTCAGCACAAATCACAGGGCAGAGGAAAATTATATTTGATATCCAAACAGGTAGTAAATGTGTTGCTTGTTCTCCATGTACCTCGTTTCAAAGAACTAAGCACATCATGAGATGTTGTGTTGGTCAGCATATCGGTTCCTATAAACCAGCGCAGTTGTGTGCCATAAGGCCAGGAGCAATGTGGTTTTCCTGAGCTTTGTTCTTTTGCCTGCTGCCTCCTAGGGAAAATGGACAAAGGGCAAAAAGCAAACTGCCATACAGTCGTAACTCTCGCAACCGCAAGAAAACACGTTTTTCTAGTTGCCATGGGCTTTGGGGAGAAGGCTTGACTGTTGGGATGGAAGTCAAGGTCAAGGTTGGGGGTGGTGAAGGGGCAGCCTGTTTTGGACACAAGAAGACCATCTTGTTCCCACTCCCAAACACCGTTCAGTCTGAGCCCAGGCACAGCCTGCACCCCGTTAGGCTACCATCTGCCCTCGGCCCTTGCAACCCGTGCCCCCGTACAGTGTGTTGGAGGGGGTCAGCAGTCGTCCGCAGTGCGGCCTTTCTTTGTATGTCCTCCCCCCACCCCTCCAGTACCCACCTTTACTCCCAACCCTGGATCAGTAGAGCTCAAAGCAGGGGGTGGAACACATCCTGGATGATGGGCTGTCATCCCTGCTTCATGAAAGTCGCTCTCTGTGTCTCCCTCACACTGCGCAGAGATCCATCCGCTTCCCTGAGACACTTCAATGGTGAAGAGCTGAAATTTCGCTCGAGCTCAAGGTGGAGAGAAATAAAAAAGCAGGAGAAGGGGCCATGCAGAGCCTAATGAGAGCCGTGGAAATGATGTGGGTACGAGGATCTGACGCTGCGTGACCTGATGTTGTCCCTTCCTTCCTCCCCAGGTCAGTGCTGCCTTTCTTATTAGCATAACTGCTCCTCTGCTGGTCTGGCTGCAGACACCTTTGCTTCATCCATCTTCTCTCCCTCATCAGCAAGTTATACATTATTAATTTGCCTAGCAGATGCCTTTCCTCCAAGCCGCTTGCACAGCTTAGTTTACTTGCTGAAAACAGAGCAATAATTTGCCTGACTAACACAAGCGCAGTTCAGCTGTCAATGGTACAACAGCAGAATCCCTTCTGAGATATAAACTCCAATTAGCTTTGGGTTTGAACTCCAATTCCGTCCAGCTGTTCCACCAAATATCTAACACAGGGAAACCTACCGGCAGGTAAACGTCCCCTATATAGCGCTGGTGTGCTGCCTGGGGGGCTGGCTTTGTGCTTTCGCGTTCGCCTTTCGTTTTAAAACTGCCTGTCACAAAGTGGGATCGACTGATGCTAACCTACAATTGCAAAATAAGTCTGAGGCTTCCTTTAAAAGATCAATTCAAGAAATAGTAACGTGCAAGGGTCAGAGGCCTTCCGGTGATTGTGGTTTGCGTTGTTGCGCATGTACTGTACATTTTTTTAATATATACATAGTGACAATGCAAGAAAAGCACCTTGCAGATGACAACGAATTACACCAAGCTTATACAAGTGCATTTCTTTAATTATTTCTGCAGATAATAATATATTGCACACAATAACCCCGGTTGCCCTGTATTTATAGTTTTACAATGCATAAAGAAAGGCTGTTCCATTCAATTACCCTTTTGTGAATGTGTCAGCACGTTAGAAAAAAACTGCGTGCTTCTCGAAGGAGTTTAGTTTCCCAGAGAAGAATGAAATGGTTGGCAGTCTTTGTTTGTTGCTGTTGTTCTTCTTATTCTTTAAACTTTGTGTAGTTTTCCCTCTCCTGCTGATTGAAATCAGAGAGGAAGTGAACCTCGGCCCGGCCGTGGAAAGGTTTCGGCCAATTAACGCGGCCCGGTCCCGCTTTGCAGCTCAGACACGGACGCGGTCCTTCATTAAGACGTATCCCGCTGACCGGAAGGGTAGCAGACGACCCACCTCCCATCCCCCAAGTGCCGCCGGTGCAGCCGACTCCAAGATGAGCTGCCGCTTTGCCTGAACTCTGCGGTCTCCCGGGCGACGATCTCCCGGGCGACGACAAAACGAAACCCGGAGCCCCGCGAAGCAGACGTGCCGGACCGAAGAGAGGGCGGGTCGTCGGGGAGGAGGTTTGGGAAATGGGGGTGGTCGGCGTGCTTCACTTCACGCTCGCACCCTCCCTTCATTGGAGCGAACTGCCTGCTTGTTTGCTCTCTCACTGTTGCCTCCTGGGCGCAGGGGATGAAGTGATGCTGGACTTGGGCTTCATTCTGCTTTTAATGAGTTTCTTTTGCTCAGCCTTGTCCCTCCTTTCGCTCCACGTTTTCTCCCGAGGCCAGCGAGCAGTTGACGCCAGGGGAACAGGCGAGGGGGGGTGCACAAAGACTTTGGCCCAACCTTGGAGATGAACCGCCGCGGCCGTCGCTTTGTTTACGCGAACGTGGGCCGCGGTTTGAGGCTCCTTTAATTGGCGCGGGCTGCGGCGATCGCTATCGACAGGCCTGGAAAAGAGAGTCGCTGCAAGTCTGCACATTTCTTTAAAGCCTGACTCTTGAAAACACTGAAGTCCTTCTGAGCACGGATGATTTTAAAGAGCTTAACTGCATCCAACACACTGCAATGAATGAATGAATGAATGAACGAATGAATGAATGAATGATAAGCAGACATAAGCAGACAGAGAGAGCGAGCGAGAGAGCGAGCGAGAGAGAGAGAGAGAGAGAGAGAGACTTGGCACCTCCTGGTTGGGAATTAGGCCAAGACTTTGAAAGCTTTCCCAGCTCCAGCTTGGCTCGGGGTTCGGTCAGTCAGCAGCCTCACTCTTGCACCATTGGCCCGGTGCAAAACCGCACCCTGGTTGTGCCGCACCTTTCAGTGACTGAAGCAGTGTTTTGTTTCAATTCCTCTTTCATCATCTCGGCTTTTACAAACACTTGCACACACTGGGTCATAAAGCAGTTTTCCGCTTTTATGCGGCCCTGTCTGTTCTCAAGCCAGGAATGAATGCTGCCATTGCTGGAGCTTTAAAAAGTTATTAATAATATTAAAAAAAATCATCTCTGGTTGGTGTGCAGAGGTATTCTTTTCTGTGATACTTGTTGAGTTTGTGACTCTGGTTCCTGGGCGATGTGCTCATTTGCTCCCGACTGCCGAGAACCTGACTGGAATAAAGCGGTTATGGACAATGAATGGATTGACTGAGTGGTCAGACTCTGCTCTTCTTCTTGTTGGCCTCATCATCATCGTCATCGTCTCCTTGCAGATAGGGGGCAACCACTGTTGACAGATGGCTCTGCCAAAGCAATTCCACTTATATGACGGGACCAAAAGATGTGGCCTCGTGTCTGTCCTTCTGGGCATGTTTGAGGCCTCATGCAAAATGCCAAGGACGCGCTGGCCACCTGACAGGTCAAGGGTCAGTGCAGTAATGGTGCTTCCTGCAGGGCTGTTAGCCCACTGCATGCTTCATGTCAGCCGCTCTGCTGTTTAGGGCAGGGAGTAAAGCCCAGCACAGCGATTAGCAACTGCTGAAATCTCAACAGGAAACACAAAAGTAAAAATAAAAAAAGAAATAAAATCCAACTGCGCAGCAATACACCCAAGGCAACCGAATATAATAAATTGCATCCTTTGTGTCAGAAGTTCCTATTATTTACTGCCGCATTAGGGACAATTTTTTGACGACCAACAGAAAAAAAAAAAAAAAAAAAAAAAACAGAGCAACATTCTTAAAATAAACTGTATACAATGTGGCACATGAAATGCAGAAACTCCATTGAAGAAAAGTTTTACAAAAACAGGCCCTACAAGTAAATAGGCAGGGACGGATATTAGTTAGTAAAGTAAAAAATGAAGTTTAGCCAAACTTTAGAAGGGCCTTGACAGGCAGAGTGCATGCAGTCACAGAGCCTTCAGCCATTGTGTATTGTTTATATTTAATAGCTGCAGCCAGGCCCAGAACCTTCTTCAGGGTTTACCTCTCAATTCTCAGCAGTGTCTGTGTGACACTCATGCGTTGTGAAGGTTGTGAACCGGGTACACACAGCAACAAGGGGGTGTATCATTATGTTCGCTCACAGCTCCCTCGCCCGCTCCTGCAGGCCCATCCGACACACTCCTGATTAAACATGACAGGGCCGCCTTTTCCAGCCATGTTTGGACAAAATCTGCAAAACTCAAGCTGTATTTGCATGCTGGAAAGAATCTTTTTTCTGCATTCTCGCTATATTTAAATCTTGTCCTTCTGTGAATGTTTAGAGTTTGTACTGGGAAAAAAATCTTAGATGATGTGACATCAAAATTGCATCACAGTCGTGTGCTCACACGTAGTCCAAATACATTAGGCACGAATTAACTATCCAATGTATTGGAGCTCATAAAAAATTTGTTTAGCAGCGACAGCACAACTAAGCTTTTTGGCTAAATGTCCTGGACTGAAGAGTGTAGGGATCCATGTGTTACCCGAAGCAAGTGGAGCCACTGACAGAACCACGGACAGCTACCCGCCAGGTCCAGGTTCAGCACCAGGAGCTGTTTAACCCATTGCACCACATGGGCATTTTCATGCACCGTTTTTAAAGATGTGCCACAAACTTACAGGCGAGTGCATGGGAGATGAGGGTGACAGCAGAGACAAAAAAGGGGTTAAGACCACTAGAGATGGGGGCACACGAGAAAAGCTTGGGCTCTGCTTTGACGGTAGCACAACAAGGAGATGTCAGATACTGCACCCAGTGAGATCCCAGCTTCGGCCTTCATCTTGGAGACCCCAGGAACTTTTCAGAGCTCCGGGGCAGAAGGAAACACTTTTCAGTTCGCAGAGGTAAGTGGCCCAGGAGAATAAGAGGGGCATCAGAAAGGATGGTTCGCACAGTTCCCCTCTCAAACTCTTTCCAAGCCCCCTGATATTGCTACCCTCAGAGCCCATGACAATGCTCTTTCACTTTTGCTCTTTCTGTTTAAATATTGAACGGGCATACAGTTGGAATGTGGATATGGACTGTGGCTTCCGAGGACTTCCACGTCCATTTTGCCAAGGAAGGTGCAACACTCTGTGAAACCAACATATTTTATATTTCAACAACGTGCACCGCAAGCTAAAACATCCATTAACAATCTCAATATCCCAAAGCCTATTGCAGAATCAAATGGGTGCTGGGTAAGAGGGGACGACACAGCCTGGAGAGGACGGGTTCCACTCCACAAAGTCATACCCACTATAGGCCATTGACAGTGGGTTGGAACCCATGACCATACAGCCCAGGTACCGAGAGACACCAGGCCAACCCACTGTGCCACCATGCAGCACTCTCTTGTTGATGCTCTCTAAACTAATATTAGTTTATGGAGAACTGTAGCGTTTTCTCTTTCCTTTGCATCATTGCTGTTTCTCTTATTACCCACCATAGCCAAATGTATACAGATACCCATATTCTGCAGGAATTTTTATCAGCCTACGATTTAGCACAGCATTAATCTGCTTCTCTTTGTCTGCTCTGCTCTTATTTCCTTTGACCCTTTTCTTATAAGAAACATTGATTATTGAAGACCTAGATGTGTAGTCATGAGAATATAAAATAGTTAAGCTGCAGTGTGTGATAGCAGGGATCATGTGGTAGAACTTGTTGGAATATAGCTTAGAATTAGATGTAATTTATTCAGCAGCATCATGAAACGATTCGACGTGTGCCATCGATCCGCTGAGCCTTTCTATTTCACACTAGGCCTCTGACTGCTGTGTGGCTGCGCTTCGTTGGAAAGGTGCGGTTCGCCTGCTCGTCGTGCACCGGAGCAGCGCAGTGCACAGCCTTGTTTTTACACGGTGTTCTGGCTTTAACACACACAAAAAAAAAGAAAATTAATTTTAAAAAAAAGCAAAAAAAAACATAAAGACAGAAATGAAGAAGATTATGTCTGCTCTCACAACATACATGCATATCACAGGAAAGCAGCTAAATGAAATCTGCCAGATCATGGACGCTCTTTGTTGCCACGATGAGCGACAGTGCGTGAAAGACATCAGATGAAATCAGTTGCATCAAAATGTCTTTAGTCAATGAGACAGAAAACCAAACAAGTTTTTTTTCTTATAGCCACCAAAGACTGATTCTCATTGCTAACGTCAGGCAAAATCCCCAAGCTATACATGCATTATATCATCATGCTGTGTGGTTTTAAAGCAATTTTAATGTGTATTTGTTCAGACAACCACTATTGTGCCAAATATGTATAATTTTCTGCTTAACACTTTAGTTACGAAGGCTACGTTCATTGAAGCCTCCCTCCATCTCACACCAAAACGAATAATTTGACAAATAGAGATGAACTTGCACAGTGCCAAGTCAGCTATGAGTGAATGAACTTTTGGGGCATAAGACAAAATGAGCTGTTGGCTGTAAAGAGCTTTTGGAGCACCTCAGAGCATCAAGCATTTTAGAAGAAAATTGATTTGGATGGTGGTGGACCTGCAGCCCAGTGCACATAGAGATTTTACAGCAAGGTCACCAAGAATTTAGGCAAAGAAGACATACTCTGATGCCCACACCACAACCCCGAAGAAATACAAAGAATATTTTATCGGGGAGCAAAAGTGTCTTTTTCATCAACAAAGTGAAACCATGACAGAGACAGGAGATGTGCAAAGCAGACAGACAACGCAAAGCTTCTCATCTATATGGACGCCGTATAGCGTAGGAGCATTGCATAACGTAGTACAATACAGTGTAGCTGTGGCATTCCTGTCACGCATTTCTGTACATGAGTGTAAGTCGCACTTCAGCCATGGCGGGGAGATATTGGCCCTGGTGGTGTTCAGTGGGCTCAGATGTTTTGAGTATAGCTGTGTTGTGGTGGCCAGCTGTGGCTGCTGTTTCAGAAAAGTCACGGAAAGATAAAGTTTAACTTTGCACAGTCTTGTCTCTTTGCTCCGTAACTCCATCAGCAGCGCCATCGAGGCAGGGAGTTGCAGCAGCAAAGACACAGAAGAAACAATAATGCAAATCTTTGCTACTTGTGTCCTAAAAATGCTAGTAAAACCCGGATCACACGATAAGAGCTGTTTCTACCCTGATGCAAAAGGACAGCTGATCGTTGCGAGCCAAAAGCACTGCGCTGCACTTGTGTGTCATGTTGTGCATGTGGGGCATCATTGCAAATGTGTGACTTCAGCAGCACGGCTGTGGCATCAGAGCAAGTTAGACAGGGAAAGACGAGAAGCTGCACTGGCAGCGCTGACCCCAATGTGGGAATAAGAAAGGCTTCCCCATCATCTCTCTTTCTTGTAGGGCATTCTTTTTTTCAGCTTGTTGAACAATGAAAATGTGTGACTGTCCACAGCAAGACAAATCTATGATCTGTTTGGAATAAAGATGGGGCACAATTTCGGATTTCCATGGATGCTCAAGCACCCATTAATATGTTTCTGGTTTAGTGTTTGCATTGTTTTTGAGTCCCTCCTTCTGTAGATCTGACAGCCTGAATTGGCCAACAAATCTTGTAACCATTTGAATCTAAGTTGCATCCTTCATTTCTGTGGCTCTGTGAGAGTCCTTGAATATCAAGGTGGCACCGTAGTAGTTTTTTAAGGGTCGATTAAAGTAATACCCAGGCAACAGTGCATCCTAGATAAACTCCTGAGTTTCCTTTCTTGGACTGGAGTCTTAACCGCTACACATCCTGCACCGCTGGCTGCACACTCCCTACCCCCACGCAGGCCCTACTGAGTCCAACACACTCCGTTCAGCAGCAATTCTGGTTGATCACACGCCGGCTGTCAAACACCATTCCTTTTATCCGCCTAATCAGATGGGAAACCTGTCGCTTTGGGTGCAAGAAGGGCTGCAGAAATGGCCTCATGATTAAGCAATGGACCTTCAGGCCAAATGGTTCCAGGTTCAGTTCCCACATGTCCTTAAAAGCAAACTGTATTAATGCAAAAAATTGTAATTTATGCACATAAGTCATGGCAGATGAAAGTGTAGGCCAAGAAGCAAATAAAAATTACAAAATAGAGGAAATGATTGAAACTCAAAGCAGGTTGAAAGAGTGCTTGGCCACATTTCAAACTTAAGCTTTTATATATATATATATATATATGAGAACAACACACTCACCCTGCTGAGTCTGATATACAGTAAATATAAATATAAATATAAATATAAATATAAATATATGATTCAGCCTGATGAGACAATGTTGCTCAATTGCTGAACTTTTTATGAACTAAATGTTGAAGATATTGGTTTGCTCCTCCATGTGCTTCATTCCCAACCCTACCCCTCGCTCCCTTCTGTAGCTCACTGGCTTCTCTCTCTCATCCACGTCCCCCTCAACCAAAGCCATGTTGCTCATGTCCTCGCTGAGACCATATAACCCTTCTCCCTGCCTCACCTGCTCTTTGCTCTGCCACTTGACTCCTCAAAACTTCTCCATTGGCCAGCATCCTCGAACTGCATTGTTGCCTTTTTGACTTCTCTCCTTGTTCCTCCAGAAAAATCCACCAGTCCATCTTCTCAATTGTTCTGGACCTCTGACTGGTTACCTTGCCCCCTCTAATTCCTCCCCATGCTACACCCTTCACATTTGTCTTCCAAACCTAAGCACACGGGCTTCTCGATCTGCCCCTTGTGTCCAACCTTAGCATTCAAGGGATTTAAAAGGGGCCAACATACCTTTTGCGTGACGAAAATGTTTCAAGACATTTAAAAAGACTGCTTTTTTTGCCCACTGTTATCTCCCAAAGTACATTTTCATGCAAATAGACGGAATGACTTAATTAACTGTGTGACTAACCTCACGCTGCTGTGCTGTGGAGGTAGAACCCCATTTTCATTTACTTGATGGCTTCTGGATCTCAATGAAGTTGCAGTCTCGGGCTTCATGAATAACAAAATAAATTAAATAAAAGCCGAATGCGAGGCTCAGAAGTCTGAAGTTATATGCTTTAAATAATACCTGGTTACACAAGGATAACACATCTTCTCAGATTTTTTTTAAATTATTTTTTTAGTGAAATCCCTTGATTCATTAAAAGCGTGCTGACTGCTTTCGGACTTGTAAATGCCTAAACAAGGACTGGTTATAGGGTTCCTGATGTAAGACCGCATGCTGACCGGTTATGTTGAAATAAAAATGCTACTTACGCTGTCAAGCAGGCTCATGCATACACCTTTACCTGCAGAATCACACCACTAATAAAATTTCAACAGAATCAGAATACATAGATGAAAAAAAGATCAAAACCAGAAAGACAACATATTTTGATTCGGCACCAGATGGTTCATATATGTGTCTCCATCTTCTGGTCTTGTACTCTTGTGAAATGCTCCTTTCAGCTTGTGTCCAGAATTAATTCCCACCAGCTCTTTAGAAGAAGAACATCAGAAGGACATCAGAGGAACACGCGCCTTTCCCACCTTCCACTTCACCCCAGATGCCGGATGCCAGTTCGGGCAACGTGCTTCCTGGCCACCCCACCTCGGGCTGTGCCCTCAAGCAGTTTCTTGCTGGGTGGTTTTATCCAAAGCACTTTACAAAGTTGCTCTGCACCCATTTCAGATTGGTTACACACTTCCCTAAAGCTATTTGAACTGCCTGGTTCACTTGCTCAAGGGTACAACAGCAGGAGCTCAGCCTGGAACTTATACCTGCATACAAGCTTTAGAGTTGCAAGTCCACAACTGTAGCTTGCAAACAACAGATCAGGTAGAAGACATCCAATGTTTGGCCAGTCATCTTGTCTTCACTGCCCCTTCATGAGCTTGTATACACTGAGTATAAATATGATTTACAGACACTCTTCCTCCTCATCCTTCAGCTTCACTCTCAGTCAACCATTCCATTTCCCCCTTCGCAGGCATGCATCTCCAGGCCTCCCTGCATAACCCACCACCCTAAAACCCACCAAGTTGAACCCACATGCATCTTTACCTTCTGCTTGTCATCGCTGGGCACTTTCTTTGAACGCGCTATCCCGGCATGGACTCGATCCTGAGCGACGGCTGCGGTAGTGGGTGGTGGGGCTGGGTGCACGCTGTCGAGTGACCTACAGCTGCTGCACAGGAGGATGTGCTGTCAGATCAGTGGATTGTGTGGTTGTGAGGTGGGACCTGGGGAAATCCCAGGGTCAAGTGGGCACCATCTTTAAACTGACAGTCTGACATTTTCTTCTGAAGCCAGCATCCCCCAAAGATGGGTGTGAAGCTAGACTTGATACTGCTGCATTAGTGATTTTCTTCTGTGTGTGTGTGTGTGTGTGTGTGTCCTCACCCCTCATTGCGCATGGTCCCCCTATGCCTGCCCTTATATTTGTGTCTGCTTGTTTGTGCTACAAGTTCACTGAAGTGTGTGTTATTCTGGGCGTGTGTCAGCGTCCGTATGCGTCTGTGAGGGCGTGTGTAGCAATGTATGAACAAGGATGAGCAGTGGAATAAAATCTTGGCGAAAAAGATGAAAAAGGCAAACACATAGAAACGTGTCTTATTTTTTAAGTCTAATGAGAAATGTTGTGACAACTGTTTCCATATTCTTGTGTGATTCATCTTTTTTAAGTGCCACACATTAGTGTACTGCGTAAGATCAGATTCCGAACATGGCGACGCCTCCAGAAAGAGCCGCAATTAAATAACATCTGTTACATCTTAATTATATGTACAAAATTATATGTATGAGAAGCAGAGGGCTTGAATTAGAAAGTAATGTAAGGAAAGGGAGAACTGGGTCATGTGGCGCACGCATACACACACACACACACACACACACACACCCTCTGATCAGAGACTGATGGTCGCAAGGGTTTCCACCACCACAAAAGCTTTTTAAAGTACACACCAGTTGGCTCACGAGGAGAAATTTGCCCTGAAGATCGAGGAGCCGAATTTGCACTCGACCCCAGGAAGCTCTCCGAGACAACAAGAAACCCCCTCGGCCAACGGACATCTTGCTCATTAGAACGCGGTAGTGAGAGGTGGAATCATTGTCAAACGCAGCTAGAAGGAGGATGTGTCAACACGGGTTAACATATGAAGGGAGGGGTATTTCTTTGTCCCTTTTCCCCTATTAAATATCACACATATTGTACACTGTGTCTCAGTCCACTCTCATTCAGACCTTCAGCATCTGGCAAGCTCAGGTGATGTAACTGTGCGAGCGAAATAGAGCACGAGAAGCAGGATACTTAGGGACAAGTTAACCACCAGTGAGAATGGAGCTGAATAATTGTTTCTGTGTCAGGTGGCCCAGCAAAATTACACACATACAAACAAAAAGGGACAGCGAACTGTGCGATAACTACTTGCAGCTGCTGAACCGCATTAAACGCTCCAGTAGACGCCATTAGCGAATGCAGCTTGGAAGGTCAAGGGTACGATCTCTATCTCGGATTGAGTCAACCTAAACCCCAGTGTAAGAACGAGTGCACTGGGGTCATTTCATCTTCTTTCTCCCAGCCTCCTATCTCCCTGTTTCTCCATCTGTCTGTCTCTCCTTCAGTTCAGAATAGTTTCATCAGAATGGGACAAATCGCTCCCGAATCTGAAGCTTCGTGTCTAATGTACTTCCTCTCTCGAGCCAAAGAAACAAACAGCCAAAAGGACACAAAGTGGTGGGCTTGCTGTCAGTTTTAGGCTCCGCTGTAGCTGGCAATGCTGGGTGATGGCAGTCAGCCATGATGTGGCCCTCCTGGACCTTCATTCCTTTCCCCACCTGTACTGGACCAAGCAGTCTGGTCTGGGTGCCGCAGTCCTGGCTTTGTCCTGCCAGGCTCTGTGGGTCTTCTGCCTTGATGATCCTAACAAGATCTGCTGTAACACCATGGGCTGGAACTCAGCTAACAGGGGCCCCGTTGGCATGGACACGGCTCCTTCTCCTCGGTCAATGGGATGCTGGGTGAGGTGAAGGGAAGGGACTAAGGTGCAGACAGGAGAAATGCTGCAAGAGTCCGTGTGTCTATGAATTTGCTTGTGTATTTGAGTTTTTTCTTTGTCTGAGTTTCACAATAGAATGTGCATGTGTGCATGCGTTTGTGTGTGATGACTGAATGCCACAAGAAACCCATGCTCTCGAACCCTCTCAGCTACTGGAGACAGAACTGCTTAGGAAGGGGAGGGGGGTGGAAAGCCAAGCTCTCCTGGAAATGTGGATTCTGATGTCATAAAGCGTCCGTGGGGCAAGAATGTGGGTCAACCCCGAGCCCCTACTGAGCAGCTCAGCCACCCACGGCGTGGACTTATGAATCCTCTGAAGCCAATCTGCATCTGTAACAACCCTGAGGCTCTTCCTGGTCCGGCTCCATCCTCCCCCGGACACCTGGCGCCCATTGAGCAAGGCTTTCACCCCTGTTCCCCTCTTCCTGCTTTCCGTCTTTTTCCAGCTCCTGCCGCAGCCCAGTGTCATCGAGTGCGTGGACCACTTGAGCTTCTACTGCATCCGGCCTTTGAACTCAAAGAGCTGGCAGACGCTGCCTTCTCTTGCTCCCCAACTCCGGTCTCCTCCCCACATTCACGCTTGAAGAGATCTTGCTGTATAAACAGAGCAGCAAACTTTCCCCATAACGGAAAATCAAGCACAATTACGGAGGTGCTTGTGTTGAGAAAGCCTTTCCTTCTACGTTCCATCAATGTTTCATTAAAATTCCATTTCCAATTAGAGCTGCACAAGGCCTGACGCCACCGAAGCTAAGGATGCATTGCAACAGTGAGTGCGAGCGCATGTGTGCTCACGTCTTTTTTCATCACCGTGCTTCGGTGATTTGCTTTTCTTGTTGTATTTAATAGGATTTTTCTCCCCAGAGAAATATAAACACACACATAAGAAATCTATAGAGAAAAAATGAACACCCCTCTTTCCCGGCAACACATTTAGGTGGACACATTCGTGCTGTACGCCATATGACACATACTGTATTAATTCCGCTTGCTCATGTTCACGTTTCATTTTGGAGCCATAATACTACTTTTCTATTTTACCCAGCAGCCCCAAAAAAGGCCTACAGCTCCGCAAAATTCTGCCACCCAGGTATTAACATAGGTATCAAAATAATTGTAGTGATTTTTTCATTGTTTCTGTGGCTCAGCGAACGTCTTGAATGATCACTTTGGTGTTCCAAATTCTGATATAAGAAAACGCCAAGACAATTATAAACTCAGATGTTTCCTACAGCAAAGATTCTTTAAAACTGCCTTTTTCACATGTCCACAGGCTGCTGATGATGATTTCTTGAGAGGCACATTAATCCTTCATTTCTGGCACTTTTTCCCCATAGCCCAGCTGTTCTGTGCCACGTCCTCACAGGCTCGTGTTTAACGGCTTCCTTCTTTCGCTCCCCTGAGGTCCATGCGGTCACCGCCAGCACACGCAGGGCCCTGTTTAGCCCTTAGCCCGGCCCTCGGTTCATTTGCACCGCACGCTCTATTGGACTCTACCTGCACTCACTCATTTCTCAGCGGCATCAAACAAAAGAGGAAAGAAGAGGCAAGGCCTCCTGACGCACATTAAGCGAATAAGCTGATGCTCATCAGGCAACCTGCGATTGTAAGACATGAAAGCAGTGAGAGGAGTCAGAAGGTTCTGCTTTGATCTTGTCGCTATATGCATTCTTCCCGCTCTCATTAAAATGTATAAATATACAGTATAAGATGCTACTGATGTTTAGTTGTTCCATTGCTGCAGCCACCGCGGTCACATTGCAGCCCTTCCTTAGCTATGATCCATGTTTGTGAGCCGTGCTATTTCATCCGCTGAAGTAGTTTATTAGTATCCTTCAACCTTTAGCTCTAGAAATGTATGCGCTGCATGTTAGGATTTTTCAACAAGAAAAACAGAAGAAATGACAACATCAGGCTGGAGACAGTTCTTTTTGCTATAAACTAACATCCTCTTAAATATGACACTTAACAAAATGTACAATTATCCAAAGAAATGCGGTTCCTCGACAAAACTGACAAGAAACCACGGTTCTGCTGTGTTTGTGATATTTAATTTAAGCATTATTGTGAAAATGCTGTAATGATTTGAGTTCTGCGGTGATTAACAGCTCGGTTTTTCCGGCTCTGCGGAGATCAAACGATTTTAACAAACATGAAGACATATGTGGGAAGCGTGGAGTGACTTTGGTCTTCCGGATGAGACGAACAGTCGAGATCAGCTAATGCCACGAGAGCCACAGAACTGAAGAGTCGCATTAATGGCCCAAACCAAGGGATCGGAGGGGTCGGCCGTCTACTGCGGATCCCTTCTTCCAGGCCTTTCTGAGTGCCATTTTCTGAGACAGCACATTTCTTCGCAAAGCTCTTCAGACTCCAGAGCATCGTGGCCGAAGGGCGATGTGATTCCTTCTCGCTGGAAAGCTCAGCTGGAAAGCTTTTTCATTTTCCTCCTCATCTTTTGCCGGTGTTTCTGCTGACAAATGCAGGTGCTGCTAACACATATTTTTATATTTGTACCCATTATTTTTTCTATAGATTTGGCTTTTTTTGGTTGTACAAGGTTGTATTAGTATAAGGCTAACAAACTTTTCTTTGTTGCATTGTTTATTCTACTTTCTTAGTGCTATCTTATAAAAAGTACACTATATATATATATATATATATATATAAAGTATTTATTTATTTATTTTTTTATTTTACATTTACCAAATTCTACAGCTGGGTACCTGAAAAATGCAAAGCTGAGAAATTGAAACTAGAGTGACACCTGTTTGAATAACTCAGGCTTAATAATGCACATTTAAAACTGTACATGTTTATAAAGACGAAGTTAATGATACAGATAATGAGATACAATCCAGCCTACAGATACTAATAGGAGACCACAAGAAATTGCACAGAAACATTTAGCAGCTGATGGGGCGCAGGTTGCTGAAGCTCGCTATGCCTGCACAGCAGCTTCAGTCCTTTTCATGTTAACAAAGAATTCAGAAATTGTATAAAGTAGCTTCATGGATGCTCCTGCTAAAGTCTCTCATCTCTTTAGTTCTTTGGGGCATGATGGAGGGGGGAGGCTGCTTTACACTGCAGCTTCACATACATGTTTGGATCCAGTGGATGGGGAGGCCATCTCAGTGTTTGTGGACCACCATGGAATCTGTTTAGAGATGCATCTGGGTTATTATATTTGGAACACAGGAAGTGACTGCACCCCAGGGAGCATCCAGTGAGCTAAAGTCTTCATATCCTTCCACTCTTATTCTGTGCAGCGAGATTATTGAACTGTCCATTCTGTTGCACACCCAACGCCGTGCGTAACAGCTGGCAGCAGACAAAGCGGCCCCAAGACCTTCTTTGGCTTCCTCCAGACATGAACCCATCCTGATGCAGGAGAGCAACAAAGGGCGACTGGTTACAACGCGTTGCTTTACACTGCAGAATTTGAGCTCATTGTTACCGATTATGCAACTCTGCACATTGGCTTTGGATGCAAGTTTATCCCGAGTGGCAGCACTGCCCTTAATAGTAGTTTTAGTCCAGTTCCGGTGCCAGCACTTTTGTCTCTTTCAACCTCCATTAAGTGTTGCTTTAGAACTGCACATTTGGCCCCTTGTACTCCGATTAACTGGGGTCAGGTCTGTGCCTCCCTTATTAACCATAATGTAATTTCTTTATTCCTTTATTATTCCTTTATCCTAATGTGTTTCCATTCATTTGTCCTCCGTTGTATGGAAAAATCTGTACACTTGGCAGACATTTTAATGTATTTTACTCCTAGTTTTATGTGTTCCACTAATGAATATGCTGGAAATACTACAGGCACATATTTTCTCTTGGGTTTTTTTTCCTATATTTATGTCATAAGGAAACACAGAACTAAGGTCACACTGTGTAAAAATTGCTTCTGCCAAGTATTGGTCTTCACCCCTTACTCAATTCACAACTGTATTTACCGATTATGTTTTGCGCCTTAAAGTCTACTATGGTAAAAGTCAAAAGGTCATTAAGGCCACGTTGTACACAGCATTTTTGCTGCTATTAATGTAAAGCTGCAACAGTGTACCTGTTATATAATGTATGTCAATACGAAGCGTACATACAAACAGTACGTCTTCGCATTCCATCGCTCAGAATTACTCTACCTGGCCGGCGTTTGACTGACGTGTTTGTCACCTGTCGTGCCTTAAACAGTGACCGTGACCATAATGCCAGGTGGCTTGGGGGATGAAAGGCCATCTTTCCAAAGCCACCCACACCTGCGCTTGCACAGGCCGTGCCCTGAAAGAGGCATGGGCTGATGGTGGGGGCGCACGGTTCGAAGGACCCCATCGCACCCCCCACCCCCACCACGCAGGCGGAAACCTTAAATGGAGGCACATTTTCGTATCTGGGCACCTCGGTCGCATCGCTAATGCAATCAAAGAGGACGACTTTGTTGTTCACTAAGGGATTACGGCTCTGTGATTACTTTGTTCTTTTTCCTTTTTGCGATAACTTTAAAAGAGTCGGTTTGAAGCCGGGAAGAAATATGCACACTCGCACTCACACACTTAAGAAAAAAGTTCCGCTTGCAGCCTCAGCTGCAAATGAGAAGCCTTTCAAAGTCCAGCTGCCAATAAAAGTTGCAGAACGTCGTTTTTTTTATCGATAAATTCGCTCGCAAGCAGCGGCGGCCCTCACGCGCGGTGTCGGCCGGGTTGCTTCGGTGTTCGCCGGTGAAAGTGGGGCCGAACGCTGATACGAACAGCCGGTCTTGTCCTCCTTCCCAGGGTGGCGCATTTGCCCGCATGAGGATCGGTGGCACTTTGAGAAACTGCTGCTCTTAGGGGGATTTGTTCATTTTCCCAGTAAATCAGGCTCTTGAGTGTCATTAACGCTTCATTCGGGAGAGACCTTCTGGCAATGTGTCGAAGGGGCTTGGACATCACTTTCGGAACCGTAATCTTAGAGCCTGAGCTGATATCTCTGCAGCACAAATGACAAAACAAAGAAGCAATGCATCCAGTTTTCGATAGAGTTATTTTAGGTAATGGCTGTAAATGCATTTTGGCTATTTGCTTTTTCCATAATTCCACCCCGACCCCAACTCACGTCCTCACCCCACTTCCCTCCTAGTCCCAGTGATCGCCGAAGCCGAACCGCAGCAGTGATGACTGCCATTACCGTGAGGGAGACGGATGCTAATGCCTGGCTTCCTGGAGACAACGTTCTGTACTCTGTTATTACCACAGCCCGGGTGTCAAAGGAGGCCGTCGCCCGGAGCTTTGCATGTGAAGGTTTCTCCCTTTTTCAGCATCGCTGATGCAACACAACACAGGGATGAAACCACAGGGCCTGAAGGTTGCTGGTTTGGGTTCCACACGGGGCTCCTCTGCATTGTTCTGGGTTTGTTCAGTTGGTTCATTTGACAGAGAAGCTAAACCACTTTGGATAAAAGTGTCATGACTTAAACATAGTTATAATTTCCAAGGTCCAGCACCTCAAGCAACAAATGCGATACATTTTTGGGAAAGAAAAATACAAATACAAAAAGTATGTAAAATATGCAGTATGGACAGTATGTATCATATGCTATGTATACTCTGTATTTTATTTATATCTCATTTATAGATTTCTTGTGATGCTGTAAGTATAATGGAGGGTAAAATAGTTTCATCTTGTGAGACATTTTGAAATGTTTTTTGAAGCTTCCAGTTCCAGCCTAAAACCGTGTGTGCGCGCGTGTGTGCGCGCGCGTGTGTGTCTGTGTGTGTGGGGCAGTTGGGCCGTGGAAGGAAGTGTGTATGGTGCAAGGCTGCCTTCTAACTCCAACAAGCTATTACTGTTGCGCACACTAAAAGGTCCGAAGCCCATTTACTCATTTCATAAAGGGTAATTCTTATATAATTTAGCAGGTGAAGTACATTAGGCATCTGCTTTACTGGAGAATAATTGTGTTAGAGCTCTGGTAAAGCTAGAATTATCATACTTTGAAAGGGAAAAAAAAATAATTACTCACATTTATCAGTTTCCTTTTTTTTTTCTTGCGGGATTCATGTCAAGTGAACTTTGAGCATTAGGCTGTCGTCCTAGTATTACAGATGAACTAAAACACACAGAGGTTTGATTCGCACTCTCAGACTTTATTGGAAGCAAACTACTCAGTGCCATTCCAGGTGCGGATTCTAAACCATTCATCATGTACAATGCCCTGTCTGTTTCAAAACAAATGGAAAAAAGGCCAGTTCTACGCCAATCCATTTATTTACTGTTCGCAGTGGATATCGCATGGCGTGATGCATTGCTTTTCTATACACTGCACCCGTGGGAGGCATCAGTCTTTATAAGACTGCAAAAAAAAAGTATTTAAAAAATGGGGGTTGTGTATCGATATGTGAGGCAGCATGGGCTATATGTTAGTGTGTCAAACGTCTTACACAAACGTGCGTGTGCAAAGGAGTGCTTACACATCAGCGTGTTGGACGTCACGTGCCGCACATCACCGGGTTTCCGCCTCCTTCCGCCTCCTCCGCGCACACACACACGCAGTAAGCGGCTACGTCTGTGTCAGCGTGTACGTTGGATGTTCATGGGTTTTGAGGCTGGGGTCTGAAAGGGACCGCTTACCAGCATGGGCAGTGGATGTGCACACGACCAGTTCTTCCTTGGGTTCGTTTGGATAGCACGGCGCTGCCGTACATGGGCATTCAATGCGAAATAAAATCGGTGTTACTTCACAAGTTAACAACACGCCGGAAGAGCAAAAGGGTCTCTCTGTCTGGCATCTAAATGCTCAAACCAATATGTGATACAGTGAATAAATGTGGAAGCTGGTAAAATAATCAACACGAGAGACTTGCGGCATTCGATAATCCGATTGTAAAGCAGATGGCAAACAGTAACCTATGGCCCTGGCAGATTGCTTTCCGGCGGAGCGTTCCAGCCTTATCGGAGGAAGGGAGAGAAAGGATGGGAGGGGACACCATAAGGGCAGGGAAAAGCATCTCTTCTTTGTGCACCGCTAATTATGAACCGAACCCGGGATCGCCTGTCATCTATAATTCACACGAAACAAAAAGTGAGTCACTTTAATTGGTAGCGCACTTCTGAGTCCGACCCCCGAGACCCCGGCCACTGATATTTCCAGGCCTGTTTTGCTAACCTAGCGCAGTCGGCATTTTGCTGCAAGAGACGAGCAAGCCAATTAAGAACCCTAATGGACCCATCTTTAAATCAGAACCCTAATGGACCTGTTGCTAAAGTTAGAGCGTTTAAGCTGTAGCCAAGTCACGCTCATGAAAGCCGGTGGGAAAATGAGTCTGATTATGGACAAAACAGATCCCAAATCGTACTTGCGTTACTGTAGTTTCCGCTGCGCGCGTTCATGCCCTTTCCTCGGCAGCAGCTGCGTTTCTGAGCTGTGACCCCGCAGTATTTGGGCCACAAGTGACGCCCTCCTTCTTTAAGACAGGAATCCCATCGCGGACGGCCATAACATAGCGGAACCGTTTCTGAAATGAACCTTCATCAACTTGGTGTTGCCGCTGCTTCTCATTTGCATGCAGAAGAAGCAAGAAGAATACTGGTCAATAAAACCTTCTCATTAGAGGGAGATGGAGACCTGCAGAGCTTCCACCTGCTCTACCTCGGACAGTACCTCCCAGACCAGCCGTGGAGCTTCAGCCAGAGCACCGCTATTCCCCAGCGCTAATGCCGCGTCTATTCCTGCATCCCTAAAAACGAATATTAACATAGATGTGCTTACATAACGTTGGCATCCAGCGTCAATTTAGTAGATGAAGGGTCTCCAGCCACTTTAGCTTCACTCTGCTGTCGCCACAGCAAATTTCAGCCTCTGTCCGTCATGCACTGCTTCCATGGCCAGTGCTCACGCTGCAGGCAGATCTGTGAGAAAATTGACTTGGGCTCTTTGGCAAACACCCCTACATCCAGGTGCAAGGATGTGCTGCAGGGTCTGTCAAGAGAATCGAAGCTGCCCTCCAAAGTCCACCTCCATCTTCTGTGACACTTCTGGTGTGAGAAGCTTTGATGTTGTGCTCTCTCTGCGTTTACCTGCATCATCCTGAGGACCTGGTCACATCACTGCCTATAAGAGCCTTTCAGAGAATGGCATCTTGCGAATTGTAAGCAGGGGCCGCTGCTGGTGTAGTGGTCAAGGCTGTTGCCTAGCAAACTGGAAGTTCTTGGTGTGAGACCCCCTCCTACTGCAGTGCACTTGGGAAAAGTTCTTATTAGTCCAGCCAGAAAACCCTGCTGTGTAAGCCGGCTACTTAGCTAGCATTATAAGCTTCTTTAGAAATGAGGAATAATACTCATAAAAGGTCAAGTTTTGGTAATATTCTTGGCAGTTTTGCATGGATAGAAAGCTTCCAGTTTCGGTGTTTCCTTTTAGACCTTTGTTGCCCCCGTGACCACCGTTCCTGACCCGATGCCAGAAGGTGGTTGGTTCATTTCAGCTGTGCAGCATCACCGCTGGACAAGTGGCTCAACCAAAATTGGTTAGAGAAAAACTGTTTTGCTATTGGATTAAGGTATAAATCACCTCTAAAGCATCAAGAAACATTAATAATCATATTAATAACCTGAATCTACTTAGCGAAACCTCTTAGAGGTTTCCAAAATAAGCAGCTCCTGCAGTGCTAATGTAGCTCAATATAAGATCAATTTGATATGTTCGGGGTGATCCAAGGCTTATTTTGTGTTAAGAATAAAATATGTATCTCAACCAACACAAGGTCAATAATATTTTCTATAGAAAATTATTATTCGACTTGTAGCAAAAGTCATTAAAAAATAATACAAATTATAGTGGAAAAACACAGAGAAATATTTGCATTTTAAGTATAAACACAGCAAACTTTGTGTAGCCCGAGTTGTCTGATGACTCCGGGCTTGCATAAGCTCCCGACGAGTGGGAAGTGAAAAGGTGAAATGGCCCCTAGCCGACCATTTATCCAGGAAGCCATTTCGGGGACGCGGTCGTAAACGTCTCCTGCTCAGCACCATTGGAGGCAAGACTCTCACCATCTTCCGCCAGAAACTGCCTGCATGGAAAACTGTGTGACCTCCTCCTGGACAAAATCTCGCCAAGCTAGCGGGCGATCTTCACGTCAGACAGGAGGCCCTCCATCCTCAGCCCTGAGAAACCAGCGACAGTTCGATGCTCCTCCATCTTTTCCCAGTTACCTGCTGTTCTTTTGAATGTTTTTTGCTTGTTTGAAGCGCAACGAGGAAAAGGTCGGCATGCATTTGAACCCGGATGCCAGGCAAACAAGAACAGCAATAAATAAACTTAATGAAGAACACGGATTGGGTTTATTGCAGCGGGTAACAATGATCTTCTCACCAGGGGTGGGGAAGGACTGGGGAGGATGAGGTGGCAGAAAGAACTATCCAGACAAATGTGTCTGGGCTCAGATTCAGGAAGCAAAATAACAGAAAGATGGAACAGGTGTGTGTGTGTGTGTGTGTGTGTGTGTGTGTGTGTGTGTGTGTGTGTGTGAGCAATATTGGTCATCTAAAATGTATAAGTAATATGTGCAATAATGAAAGTGCTATATTTCCCTTGATTTTGCATAGTAATAGATGATTACTTTTATGCACTACACTGTTACAGTAAACTGTTTTCACTCACAGGCAAACAATACATGAATACACGCACACACACACAACAGACAAGTCAGTTAGTGCTTGAAACAAGAAAGGCTTTGATAATTCTGCTGAGCCAAACAAATAAAATAAATAGGAATATGACACCAAGACCTATAAATACGACATCAGCCATTTCAATTAAAACTTTTTAATGTTTCAAATTAGATATTTTTTTTTTTTTCTGTTGTAACTCATCAAGAGAAGTTTCTCAAAGGGGCTGTCGGAGACCCAATTATTCTTTGGTGTGAGATATTTCTTAGATATTTCTCTCCTGGGCACAATTTTCATTTTACTTTTATGTTTCTTTTCTTTTCTTGTCCCAGAACTTCGATCAGCTAAGAAATGAGTGAATGCATCCGTAGCCGAGCTTCATGGGTTTAAACCACCTGTAGTTTTTCACACACACACACACGCACTGCAGCTACTGTAACTGCTGTACGCGGCCGTTCTGGTGCAAACAAAGTTTTCGCAAAATGCTACAAATTTTATGCAATATTCCGTTCTTAAACGTAGTAAAGCTGCCTGAAATATTATTACTGGCCAATATGTGCTCTACGGTGCCTTCGTACAGCATCTGCAGTGCAAGGGACAGCAGGCATCACAGTAGCTGAAGCTGCAGCTGAAACCCATGGATTTGTGCAAATACATTGCTCCCAACTGGAATGTAAACCCCTTTTGCTGTCAGGGCACAAACACACGCACACAGAGCCTCATCCACCCCTGCAGTGATGCACTTATGCCGGAGCTATGAAAGAGCTCAGTCCGAGGCCCATTTCCATCCCGCGTCACAAGAACGCGTCGGTGGCTCTGCTGTTGCTCGCTTGCACACAACTAAAAGTTAATTAAGTGTCCGGCCATCTGCACGGCCACCGGCGGTTTGCGTTTTCTCTCCCTGTCCATCTTCTGGGGGAACGGCGTCCGGTCCGATGGCCTGCATCCCATTGCACGCTGCCGGTTCCACCCTCCTCCTTGCGGCCGGCTCCCAGCTGATCCCCAGGGTGCGTAGTTCTTCTGGATGTGTGATCACACGGCGCGCCGCTAAAGCGAAAACACACACATTTAATCCTACGCTAAATGAATTGCTTAATTTCTCAGCGTAGTTCTTCCACACCTACCTTTGCTGTCTGCAGGAAGACCAGTTTGCTTTATCCCACAAGCGTATGACTAATACTCACACTGTTTGGTGATAACCAGGCCCAGTACTTCTTCCCCTCTCCAGGACTGTGCCTGGAAAACTGTTTTATTAAGAATTGATATCGGGTGCTTCTGGTTGCACAGTCATGTATACAGCGGCACCTGAAAGCACAACCTTTTGGTAATTCCCATCTCACTGTCTGAATTAGAGTCCCTCGGCCGTTATGTCACCTGCTGCCCTGAGGCTCGAGCACAGTGTCTTCGCAGAGGCTCTTTGAATGGGAAGGCCAGTGGGGGCGAAGGGGGTGAGGAGCAAACGTAGCCTTTGATTGACAGGTCAGAGGAGGGCTCCAGGGTGATGATGAAAGCCACTGGCCTGTAGCCCTGGTGGGGACGTAATGAACAGAGGCAGAGGGAGGCAATAAGGAACAGGGCCAGAGGGCAGACAGAGAGGATTGAGGGGGTCAGGGCCTGGCTCACACACAAGTGTGTGGCTGGGGGAGGTGGGAGGTGGACCTGAACCATAACAAACCTTGAGGGACACTGCAGAGGAGCTCTAGTCAGAGAAGAGCCTCAGAAGCTCCTGTCTCTGATTCCTCACATCACGCGGTCCACCCAGATGATGGCATATATTTGTAATTGATTTTTGGATTAATTCCTACACATACACAACTGCACATGTTTGCATTTTATTTAATCACCCTTTAGGGATGTTCGTAGCAGCTGAAAGCCTGCACGGAAAATTCGCCGGGCTGTGTTTTTGAACATGAGTGTCATCCTTCTTTTTTGGGCCGTAGCAAAGCTCTTTGGGATACGAATGTAGAAAAGGGCCACTCAGTTCTTGCATTTGCATTTAACTGTGTCTCCACGGGGGCTGAAAGAGGGCATTAATGAATATCCACAACACCGATAAATGCTCAAGTCATCTCCGTAGCCCTGCAAAAAGTTCGAATGGAGTGACAAGTGGAGAAATTATTAAAATATCCGTCTTTTCAAAAATTCTCAGTGCAAAAGTTTTTCAGACATTTGTGATTTTGCCCTACACTGGACTGGCATCCCTCTTGGGGTGAACCTTGTGACCCTTGGGGGGGACAGAGAGAGAGAGAGAGCGAGAGAGAGCACCGGGCTCCGAGAATGATCACAGACCTCGACGATCCTGATTTAAACAAGCAGTCGGTAACAGTCAGTGAGAACGAGTGCTGCATTCGGTACTGTATTTGGGTCTCTGTCAAGGTCATCCCAGCACATGCCTACACACATACAGTACCTTGGGCCATGATACGCAGTACTGAAACGTCCACCGTCGAGGGGTATACGAGGAGGTGTGGAGAACATCTGTAGGGAGGAGAGATGCACAAGACCCCGATGGTGAAGGCAAGTAGCTGTACAGCCCTTGTACAGTTTGGTTACTTCTGCTTGGAGACAAACATATTGGAAGCAACCCGGCGGCCTTCAGTAACGTTAAACCCTTTTGCACTTGCGCTCTGTTTTGGTTTTTATGGCATCAGCATTCAGTAAATCCATGGCTCCAACACCATCTCTCTCAGGCAGCACCACCCCTCACCCAGGGATGGGAGTAAAGGTGTGCCCACGTGTTCCCAGCTTGGCTCCAGGTTGCAACCCGACCTGCGTGTGTCGGCGGTTTTGGAAGCCATGCTGGCAATATTTTAATTAGCAGTAACTTTTAAAGCACTGACGAAAAAGGCTCACGAAGGCTTTTAAATGTCAAGTAACTGTATGCACAATTTTGTGCCCTGGCTATGAAATGTGACATTTTACAAATTAGTTTTGCCGTTGCTCTAAAAAGCCTCCATTGATTCACGCCATTAGGAAAATGGCTTAATGAGCAGGTGACATGGAGCAGATTGACCCCTCTCTGTGCTCCCCGCCACTCCACAAACTGCTTTTTACTCGGGGTCTGGTCAGGCGTGAGCCTTGAGTGAAAGCGTTTAGTCCTTAATGTTTGGGCTGCGTGACAGCCTGCTCACCGAGGTGAGTTCAAATAAAGCTTTCATTTAGCGACATAAAATAGTAATTGGCCTGCAGGTGGTGCAGCGGTTAGTAACCTGGGATCACGTAGCACAAAAGAGCGAGCGGTGGGCTAAGGCCGTGGCCTGCGAGATGGGCAGATGTCTACCTGTTCGTACACTGGGATGTCTACAGGTGCGAGTTGTCATGACAACATCTTCAGAGACACAACCCCGTTCAACTGATCTGACTTTCATGTCCTCTGTCATGGGCAAAATGAATAATCTTTCGGCCAGGATGGGAACCGTACGTCAAACTTTGCGGAGGTTGCATATGAATGATGGCCGAGGCCTTAATCAATACAGAATACATGAGTTGCGTGGGTCTAGCGATTAGCTGTACTGATGCTGAAATAATGTATTATTTGTATGGCTAATTTAGCAGCATCAACAGCATAAATCATTTTAATTCCTGCCTATCTCACCAAGGAAAGCGGCTACGTTACATGCCAATCTGCCATATGGGGTTGTGCAGAAAAGCCGTCACGAGCGGCACAGCCACCTCTGAGTTTTGCAAAAAACTAATTAAAATCAAATTAAAGTATTTGCATTTTTAGAATCTCTCATTATCAGTTTTCTTTATTTCTTTATTTTTCATCAAACTAACTATTTGCTTAAAAAAGTAGAAGAATTAACACAACAGAATTACGGATTTAGCAGAAGTTTATTTCTGTTTATGGATCACCTTTTGTGTTAATACTGACAAAATTTAATTGAAATTGTTATAATGTGAGCAAAAAGCACATGAAAATGTGCAATTGGAATATTTTGCTGTCTTTGAAGGGTAAAATATGGCGTAATTGCACTGAGCGTGACTTTGAGATGCTATAATAAGCTTCCCAAAAATGACTTTTTTAGGGTTTGTTGCGCACGCATTTTGCACAGGCCGTGTCAGTGGTTGTTGGCGCAATGCCTGCACCCTTAAGACAGGTGGATCTGGTGGAGAAATGTGCGTTTGATGACTCTAAGTAAATTAGAAATTAAAACATGTTCATACGGTGCCCGATTCTTTGGTTCTTTCCACCTGACATTATGGCCTAACCTCCATTAACCTCCTCTGTTCGGCTGACAGCGCAATACAGTGACTTACTCCTACCTGACAGTTAGAGTCAGCTTGTATTTAAGTACTGTATATTTATTTAAGCGGTAGACCATTGTGCTGACTTTCCGTTACTTGAGAAATGGACGTTCACTGCTGCCCGTGTGCTGCCGGACAAGGCCGACTGTGCAGCCGAGCACAACAAAGTGCCTCCCTGGCGACGCATTAACAAAACAGCCTGTACCTGATTAGCTCATAATGCACATTTCCAGGTATCTTTTGGATGTTTTATTGCGGCCATTCAATGACCAGAAGCCGCAATCCCCAAGTTTTAAACTCAGCGAGCCAATAACAGTGGTACCCTAGAGAGAATTTTGGTGGGTAAATGTGTCACAGCATCTACATTCAGCAGCAGCAGCAGCAGCAGCAGCAGCCCTGCGGCAGCAGAAAGTGTTTGGCCATGAATCTTCTGCATCAAGACCACTTTCACTTTTCTACTCACAAAAATATGAACTTTTTAATTCTTCCAACCTCACAGTGTGCCTCAGTCACTTCAAAGTCCACAGGGGATCAAATATCATTTGTGAGTCCCTTCCTTGGGAACCTTCTAGCCCTCTGCACTGCATTATTATGCCCTTCCATAAATCAGGGAAAACAAGTCCAAGTTTTCAAAAAGCAGCAACAACAGAGGTGCAGGAAATGGCCCGTGCTGGCCAAAATGTAGTCAATTACCCCCCAGTGGTGTTTGCGCATTTTGCGTGGACCGGGGTTGGGGAAGGAGCACTTTTGGAGTCCTTTGCCTACCCAGATTCAGTCTTTGCTGAGGGAGGCTGGCAGTGGCACTGGACGCCGGCATCGGTGTCCACATTTCTTCCTGTTCCTGTGTCTCTTTGTGCAAAATGGCGTGGACGCTTTGCCCAGTCGGCCCACTTCTCGGAGGCAGTCCATTAGTTTAATTTCAGCTGTGTCTTAATGGAGTGTGGAGCTGAGAGGGGAGGGCTGGGAATCAGAGCAAATATGGGGATGGTATTAAGGGTAGGAGGAACAAAACGAGGCTCAGCGAGAACCGCATGGCTGTCCCCCTTCTCCTCCGAGGATCACGGGCTTTCAGCTCTGTATCAACTGAGCATCCCAGTTACATCCGGAACATGGAGGAGCTCTTTCCAAAATAAATAATGGCTTCAAGTAAACAATTAAAAGCCGAGGCAGAACCGAGGCAGAGATCTCATCTGTTTCTCTTGGCAGTCGGCTCTCGCTCGGTCCTTCTGCTGCTCTGAGCGCCTTCCTCTCTCTTCATGCATATGAAGGAGTGTGAGGGAATGCAGAAGCTTGCGGTTCTTTTGGGCACTGCGTAGGGTTCAGGAGGGGACTCGGGGCCTGTGAATGATGACCAGTTGGTCCTCCAAGGACCGGTGAGGCCCATCACAGAGGACGAGCCCACGCTCCAGACGGCCCCCCTCTTCAGACTGCAGCCGTATTTACCGCTGCCTAACACGCATGTGTTTGCTTGCTTATCCATGCACCGGCTTGCTTTGTGTGAGCTTTAGCAACTTAAAACATGTTTGTCAAAATTGTAAATCTGGCATTGAGCGCTAGCAGCCGAGGCCTCATGCATGACCACCTTGAGAACAGAGCTGTCATTTCCAGTTTTGATTGACACTCTGAAATTACACAACTTCTGATCAAATAACACAAACTGGAAACAGGGCTCCAAATCCAGGCAAGCAGCCACTTCAAACCCATCTCAGTTCATCTCCATGCTGTCACTCTCCATCGGTTGCCACAAAAAATAGCATCAAAAAAGAAAAGCAGAAAAACAGAAACGCAGCAAGTTGTACTGGAGTAGATATTGTTGGATTAATGTGCTCGCTTCTTAGAAATATATAAATTTGCAGAAGGAGCAGCAGTGTGTAATATTTTTGTAACATCTGTGTAATAATCATTAACCATGGTTTAAGATATTATTATTATTATTATTATTATTATTATTATTATTATTATTATTATTATTATTATTATTATTATTATTATTATTATTATTGTATTAGTTCAGTAACTGCCAAACCCCTGCCAATACATATTTATGATTGCAGTTTTGTAATTATTACAGTTTAATTCATTTTATGCGATTTATTCACTTGAAATCGTGGCAGTTTAAAGGTTCAAAGCAAATGGCAAAATGCTGAAAAATTCACACCGTCCTTTTATTATTCCTTATTCTTTTGTTCATCCAGCTGCTATTGCTTTGTAGGTTTTGAAATATATATGAGTGTGGAATATATGTGCGAGGCAGGCATGTGCACAGACACCACAGGGGTTGGATGGAAGTGGGCCAAAGGCTAAATAGAACCTCTCCCCTACTTACTCATCTCGACCGCCGCACAGGGGAGCTGAAAGTTCACCGATACCCGCGTCGCCTTCTTTTATATTCAGCTTTGCCTCGGATGTCGTAATGAACGCGCTCTCTCTTTGCTCACCAGGTGATTTGTTGCACTGCGCAAACAGTTTCCCACAAAACAACTTTCCTCTGGGGAGCGCAAACAAGGCTTGCATGTGCCAGTGCCCCGGTTCTAATGCACCGTGTGACGATAAAGCTTTCTGACACTGATGTAAAACATCCCATTGCACCCAACACTGCGCCCGGGGCCACTGTTTACCCTGACACCGCGTCATTTTTTTCCAAACAGGTACTTGAGTTATAAAAGCAGACGCAGCAATGCAGGCAAACATTGTGGTGTACGGGGGAGGATCACGGAGCCGAGTTCTGAGGTCCGTGCGAGCCTCCGGTTGGGCTGCTCTTGCTGCTGCACGACTGCCTTCTCCCATTACCAGACAGAGCTTTTAAAGCAATGGCAGAGATTAACGCTCCCCATCTGCACCGCCTTGACCGACTGACTGGGGAAGGAAATGAGAACGCAAGCTCCCGAGGTTCCTTTAGGAGCCAAACAAAATGTCGGGAACCTCCTTGGATGCCCGGGCTGCTGCAAGACTTGAGGCCATTAAGCTGTGGTAATGGAGAGGCAGCATTTAGAAGCTGACACATCAGCCTGGAAGATTTGTGGGTCTCGCATGGCCTCTCCAGCACCGCCAGTCAGACTTGACCTATGCCTGACATTTCAGCGTGAAAAAGCCTTTTGCTTCACTCCTACATTTGATAGACGTTGTCTTTTAGGGTTTCACTCCAGCTTTAGAGCTTATTGCTGTGCCTCCTTGACTAGTTGTGGTAGAGAGCAAAAATGCCACCGTTATACTAATAATGGATACCGGGGGGGGGGGGGGGGGTCAGTGCAGTTCCCATGAATGGCCGTGCATGAAAGAGCATCCCGGTGAAAGAGGAACGGGGCTGTGGGAGAGATGCAGCACAGACTCAATTGCCCCAGTCTGAAACTCAGTGCAACGGTTTATTCCACCTTCGCTGCTTTGCTTTCGTGATTACCCGGTGACCGGAAAGTAAGACGTGACATTTCCACAAGCTGCCTGCGCAGTGCTTGTTTACAAGCCCTGTGAGAAGGCCGCCGTACCGCATGCGATTTCTGCTTTCTTTCCGGCACTGGATCATGCACACGCGTCTCCCACAACCTTGTGGAAGTGGGTTTTGGGGTATTTTGTGGGAAACAATATGATGTACTGAGACACGCTGGACAACAAGCCCACCTCCACCTGCTCCATTATGTACAAGTCACCGTGAAAAGTAGGAAGAAACCCTGCTTAACAGAAGTATTAATCATTTGGGATGCAGAGAGACATTTGCTTACAACAGAGGCTTGAGAAGAAGTCCATGGCAACAAAAGGTAGAAATACCTGATGTAAATCCTACATGAAAGGTGTGCGTGCTGGCCACATGGTCACGGCCCCGTTTAAACTTCTTTTGCAGTGACTCCATTTTTCTGAAATTGCACGGTTTAATACAGACATTGACAAAAAGTATTTGGCTCTAAAAACTGAAGTGCAGGCATTGTCACGCCGCAGCAGAAACATTAATGTACAATTAATAAAGTGGGAGCTCTGGTATGGATTATACATATGAGGGAAATGCATGAGAATAAAGAACACTGGGCCTGAGGACGGATTGTGTACAAAAGCTGCTGCTACTAAAAATTGTTCTCTTTCCCTGGGTCCACCGCCTAACACAAGCACACACACAGCAGGTAAAGAGTAAATGCGGAGCTGTTTTGCTTTGATTGAAGTCAAGGGTCAAGACTTTGCTCCTTCACCTTTAAATCAGCTTGCGGCGTTTGGGGAGAGGCAGCTCTCCGTGGTGCTGAAGCAGCAGAAAACGGTTTTCTTTTTTGTTTTACGTTTCACATCTCATTTCATCTCTCACTTGACAGCTACACTCTTTGAAGTAAAAAGAAGAAGAGATCCATGCATTTTCATTCGCGAGCTGTTCCAGTGATTCTGCCCCTGATCATTAGCACCCAGCATTTTGGCTCTTCCTTAGTCGCTACATGTTGTAATAAACCTTCCGAATAAGCAGCAGCACGAGCGTGAAATGTTCCTTGATGCGGTTTGCTAAATGCTACAGAAAGAGGCAATCCTTCTCACTCTAACCCATGTGTGTCTTTGTGAATATAAATGGAAAATCCTGAGCGAGAGGTTTAAATCAGTGGATTTCTTGGGGCCGCATGGTGCTGGGGCACGAGTGAGAGAAACGCACCTGACTCTGCAGGTACGAGACTCCATGGCATGTGGCACGCATGCACAGAGGTACACAGGTGGTGCATGGAAAACTGAACTTGATGATGATAATAATAATAATAATAATAATAATAATAATAATAATAATAATAATAATAAGAAGAAGAAGAAGAAGAAGAAGAAGAAGAAGAAGAAGAAGAAGAAGAAGAAGAAGAAGCATTTTAAATATTTCAATAATAATGGTGAGCGGCAGTCAGAACCTCTGAGGGCTGAGGTCCTGACCATCTGAAACCAAAAAACCTCTGATTAAAGGGGTTCTGCTTCAGCCCAGCTTTATTACTGCTATAAATAAGGATTGTTTAGCTCACTCTTTTGTTGCTTACAGTGTCGGGTTTCTATATAGAGATATTTACACTGATTTACCCATTTATACAACTGGGTGTTTTTGCCCTGGGCACTATAGTTGGGTTTAAATTTGACTCATTTGATTTCAAAGCCCCAGCGAGCATAACTGCTGTAAATCCAGATATGATCTGGCCTGTGCTCCTTGGCCTGCCTTTGATTTTTCTTATTCAGGAGAGTCTGTGCTTCAGGTAGGCTGGTGCCCCATCCTGCCTGCATTTTTTTTTACCCCGGTAATTTTGGGAGAGGCTCTGGATAATGGATGGATGGATGGATGATGGATGATACCTGAAACACTTTGTCTAAATGATGTCTGCATTAGATTTAAAAAAAAAAAAAAAAAAAAAAAAAAAAAACAAGCTAGTAGCACTGATGAAAGTAAACAACAGTTTTACACTTAACCAAACCAACTTGGCATTCATTGATTCTTCTAACCTGCAGTCATGGACGCATCTCAGACAAATGTGGTGCACAGAAGAAGAAAGATGCTTTCCTCTCGGTTCTACATTCTTTTTCCAGGCTTAACAGAGCAATTAAAACAGCACACATCTGACATGGAGCGGGGTTGGCAGCACCGCCCCTGCTCACCTATGTGCGTCCGGCTTCCCAAGAACGTGGGCCACCAAGGGCCACAGAAGAGCAGCAGAATACAATGGAGGAGCTGGCAGATGCGTACTTGTTTAAACAAATCCCCTTTCATGTTTTTAATTGGAATTCTATGGGGTCACTATTAAATTTGCAGAGATTTGTTTACAAGAGCCCAAGGCATAAGATTTCAGTAATTAGAGGTTTACTTTGGCTTGCTTGTGAAATGACATTTGATGCTGGTGGAAAAAATGCTGAAAATGCTTAAATACAAAAAAAAAAAAAAAAAAAAAAAGACAAGAGTTTTCTTTTTCTTTTTTTTAAAGCTAAAACCCACTCAGCCACACTTAGACACTCATACTGGGAAATTTGGGTTGTATTTGGAAAGAAGATGTCAAGAAGTCTGTAGCTGAATGTCAGTAGCAGCACAGTTAATGACAGTTATTTTTTAATTTTTGTAACAGAACACAAACAAGTTTTCAGGAGCCCACATTTGGGACCAGTGGTGCGGGTTCAGCGATGTTTTTCTTAAACATTCTAGACCTTTGGAATGCACACACATGAAATCATGAAATCGGTAGTTTTTTTTTTTTTTTTCTCCTAAAAATATGCTAATTTAAATGCTTCAGAAAAGTATTACTGAGAAGAAGTGGAAGCCAGCATGTGCTTTGGGTAAAGTAATTCAAGTTGAAGCACTTTCTAAAGGCCATTTCGGTTAACAATTGCAAACTTGATTAATTAATTTGATATTCCACGCTTGCCAATTTCAACAGTTTATTTATTTATTTATTAAAATTCCAAATACAGTTTGTATCTTTCATCAGATGTCCACACGAATAATAACTATAGTAATTAAAATAGATAATTAGCAGAAATGGGCCGTGTTTTACCCCGGAGCGACACTTCTGTTGTTCTCTTTCATTCTGGAGATTTTTTACTGATACTACAGTGATGGAGGATCCATATCTGTGCTCTGTTTGAAATGCCCATTGGCTCTTTTTGTCGCTATACGGTATGAAGATACAGGCAGTTTCTCCCAACCTTTGTCTTTCAGAAACGGTAAACTGGTAACTAGATTATTATTATTATTATTATTATTATTATTATTATTATTATTATTATTATTATTATTATTATTATTATTATTATTATGGTGTAGCTGTTCAGTCTCGCTGGAGTTTGCATGTTCTCTATTTTCCTCCCACAGTCCAAAGACATTTGTTTCAGGTTTACAAGTCACTCTGAACTGTCTGTAGTGTGTGACAAAATGCATTTCAGCATTTGAAATTACATTTTATTGGAAGAATAGCTTAAAGACCTGGACCGTTCAATTTCCACAAAATACCTTGAGCTGCATGAACTTAAATAGTAGAGATTGCTGTACTGAAACGGTCCGGTTACAAGCATGAGCAAATCCATGTCTGTTGGGTTCAGTTCACACCGGCATGCTCGTGATGTAAGGATGGGATGTTTCATACCTACAAAAGGGTGGAAAATATGGGTAGGGCAGTTCCTACCGATTGCTGTTTCAGCAGCCTCTGCCACCTTACATAGACATTTACATAAATTATAGGCACTGCGGTTAATCTTCCTGTAAAATATGACCTTTTGGAAATACTTGCATAGCCATTTAACCATTCTGTAGGGCTGTGAATCATGTCTGGGATTTAGATCCCACTGCAAGGCTGCACCAAACTGGAGAAAATGTATGCGCAGAGAAAGCGAATAAATTAATTTTCAAGGAATCAGCATTTAGTGTTTTTTCCTCCTTTCAAAATTCAGCCTGTCTTCACACTGACCTTGAAATATTCAGCATGAGTGCATGTGTGTGCGCGCGTGCGTGTAGATGACATTCATGGTGATCCATTGTGTCTGAGGCGACGCAGCTTTGCCGAGAGGTGGCGGTCTTTTCCAAAGGCCAGGTGAACGCAGGAGAAAGTGACAGGAGGTGGCTCTGCCCCCAAGGCCCCATCTGACAGGGACCCTGGCCAAGAAAGGACAGAATCAGAGTCCCCCGACAGCCATGCAATGGACTCTTCATGTGGCTGTTTCATTTACAGTTAGTTTGCACCCCGGTGCTTGTCCTTCACATCATACCATACAGACATCAGAGTCGCAGGCGTGAAATCACCCCTCTGAGGACCGGGATTATTTACATTTCACATTTCACTAAAAAGATATTTGCAGACAATGCATAGTGTTGCATGCATGATGCTTGGTAAGTGCAGCCAGCAAAATAACTGTTTTTTTTTTTTTTTTTGCATTTCACTCATGGCACTCCATGTCTGTCTGTCTGTCTATCTATCTATCTGACTAGACTACTAGTCAGATACTGGTCAACTGGTTCCCTGACTGGGATGAACACTTGCTGGTCTCTGGACTGTAACAGCAGGTCTATGAGAGGTTCTAGAGGGAGGAACCAAGCCTCATCCTCTGCGCCATGGGAAGGTCTGGAGATGAATGACAAGACAGAAGTTTTTGCTGGGTCTGTGGCCTTTGCAGCCCAGGTGAAAGCGATACTGCTGAACTGACTGCGTAAATAGAGCTGCTGCCTCCCTGCCTGTCTTTCCCAAACCCGCTGCCTCTTTAAACTTTGAACGTCCCCTTGCTTCCCGGCACTGCTCACATGCTGCCTGCTTTGAGGCTTCCTAATATGCATAAAATGTGTGTCAGTTAAAAACCTAAAAATGTAACTGAAATGAAAATCACTGAAAGATTTTTATTTCACTTTTTTGTCCAGTCCCCAAAGGAAGTAGTCTTTGCTAATATATTGCTGGATTGGATAAATATTAATATCTCGTTTTACACAGGACTACTGGCTTGTCCAAAGTAAAAATCCCCGCGCTCTCTTTTTAATACGCGTTGCATAAGCCATTACTAATTCATCTGCCTGCACAGTCGTGTGTGTCACGCGGGAATTAGCCTAGTGCAGAGCGGTTGCGCCGGTGGATTGTCAACAATGAAAGTTTAATTTCCAGTTTAATTGTGCATAAGTGATCAATATAGCCAATTTGAATTGGGTGCAATGGGCCAAAAAAGTTCATTTATAATTCCTGCTAAATTACGAGGAGTTCCTTGGGTGGACAAACTTGGAGAGGACGCCGACTCTGTCCTCAACGCGATGGACCAATTTCGCAATTCGCCGTTTCTAATTCTCTCCGCCGGGGATCTCAACGCGGCTTTTTAAGCTTCGTGACCCAGCCTGCACTTCGACAAGTAATGACAGACGGGTCATCGCAAGTTCTACGCCATATAAATGCATTCTCCATTCTGTGTGGCTGAAGAAGCATGCTGGACCCGAAATGTGATGCGTTAAAAATGTCATTTATTTAGCTCTTGCAAAAGGATTCCCCTAAACAGGTAACTGACACAGCAACCTGTTCTAATGGAGGAGAAACTCAAGCAAAACTGTACCCCCATCTAAGGAGACACAACTTGCGTAGCGTGAGGCAGTCATGATTTCTGCAAAATTGTTTGTTTTGCGCCGTTTTCCTCAACTTCCCAAAAATTTGTTTCAATAAAAAGACCTGCAAGTGAACCGAGAGGGGTAAGTGGGCGTAGGTGGCAGACGTACAGACTCCGGCAAAGAGTAATAAAACTGTCACACAGGGAAAGAAGCAGTCAGAGCAATTGAGAAGGAGGGACTGAGGCAAAGGCGAGAGACAAAGGATAAAAGAATGAGAGAACGAGTGATAGAGAAAGACAGAGAAAAACCAAACCACAAACCTGACCACTGAGGAGGGTCAACAGCCAAAGTTAAGGCCAAATTCCATGGGGAGACGATTCTAACTGCTTACTGTGAGGCCATATATTGAAGCTGAGGACACCTTTTATTTGAAACACCTGTCCCACATCAACCAGTCAGATCAATTCAAGAAATCAAAAAATCAAATAAACACCTTAATGAAATGAATGAGATAAAAATACCCCAAGCAAGAGAACATACACAGTGGTAGAGCTATGTTATTACTACCCAAACTGCATGCCCTGTGCAACATATTATCAGTATAATGGATTGTAAGGAATGTTACGAAAATAATTAAAATCCTTCCTGTTTCCTTGGCTTAATACTCACATTTTAGTAAAATAGGCCTCCACTTCTGCTTACTTCATCACAGTAATTCTGTAATTCAGCTCTAAGCAGTTGGTCAGTTAATGTTCTCAGCGAGTTAGCCTGCAAGTGGCCATAAAATGCTTTTTTCCTTTTCGTCTTCTGCAGTCAGTAAATTTTGTTACCTGCTCGCCGACACCGGAATGAACGCTGGCTTCAGGCCCGATCTTTAATGCAAAAATTTTAAACCTTGCAGAAGAAACCATAGCGTGACCTCCGACCTTGGTCTCTGGTCCCTGCCTCAAGTCTTGCTCCCTGTGTGACGCGGCCACATCCAGAGACCCTGCAGTGGTTCCCGCCGTGGTGCTGCTTCCAGCCATAATGCAAAATATGGGATTCCAGGACTAGATCCAGTTTGTCCATTAGACACTTTCTCCAGGTGTGTCGCTAGTGAAGGAGCCTGTGGCATGTCCTGTTTTTGTAAAATTATGTGCGCAGTTTTATTTAAAGCGTTTCTTCTCTTCATTTTTTTCATTTGGTGAGGACAAGAAGGGTGAATTTGATGGAAAGGAGATAACAGCACAGTGACTTTAAGGTTAAGAAGTAGGAGAGTCTTTTGAAAATGCAGGCAAAGAAACAGATCATTTGGGTCACTTGGCGGCTGCAGCCAGTACCTTCCTGTTTTGCAGGAAATCCGAGTGTTTCACCTTGGCAGTGAGACTGAGAGGGGGGAGTCAGGGAAATGGCAACTTCTTCCTTTTTTCCCCTCCCTGTAGCCCTGCCGCATCTCCGGCGAGAGGCCCAAAGTGCTGACCGTGCAGGAAGCTGCGATTACAGGGCAGGATGGGCACTGTAATCGATCCTCACCCCTCGCTACCGCTTTTTCGCCCCCTCTTTTCACTTTGATCCTGCATAATGGGAAACAATAGGGTTATGAGGTAATGGGGTTTCTTGTAATTGTGCAAGTGGGTGTCAGGTGCGGCGGGGTGTATATTAAAGTGTCACTGTAGAGGGTAATCGACACTGTTTGGGGAACACGGGAACAGGAAAAGCAATGAGGAGATAATGACCCTGACATTCATCACGTGGTGGGCTCCAGTCCCAGGTCCTGTGACCGCCACCCAGACCCTGTCGGATCTCGCGCACATTGGCGGAAATGCTTCACGCTGCAAGGTTAGACAGCACTGCTCCATCCATCCTTTCTCAGTAGTTGCTTATTTAAAAGCAGGATGGCAGTGAGGAGCCAATCCAGGAAGCAGAAGGTCCAAAGCAGAGTGCAGGGATGATGGGAGGCTACCAAATGATGCTCTCCCTGCACTATTAATGTGGCTCACCTATGAGTCTGTCTGCTTGTCTGCAGGCCTCGCTCGCTTCTTCTTCTTCTTCTTCTTCTTCTTGCTTTTTTATTGACTTATTTTGCTAATAATAAAGTTGAGACTTTGCTCTACCAAAAGCTTGTGAAGAACACAGACAGACAGACAGGCAGGCAGGCAGGCAGGCAGGCAGGCAGGCAGGCACACAACCTCTGCCTGCTGCAGCTTCAGGAGATGCCACATCATTCTAGTGGTACTTTGTTTGCGTTTGAACCGCATGCTTCTCTTTGGTTTTTCTGCCATGACCTGAGGCGGCTGTCTCTGGAGACGCCCGCATTCGAATCTCCATTCATTATCTGACTCCCAGAGTGCACGAACGCAGCATAATGTGTACAAATCACTGCTGTTATCACCATGTTTTAAGCAAAACAATAAAGAACCGTTCATCCGGGCAAGTTCATGCTATTAATGCAGTTAATCTGCTTTTAAATGATGAAAAACTGCTGCTTCTACTGTAGCTGGTTTATGTCATTACCATTAATAGCAACGCTGTACATTTATCCTGCTTTAAGAAATATATTTGTTAATTTAATAGGTAAACAGTGGCAAGGTTATCTTGTGGGGAAAAAAGTGTTATTCTTTCAATTTAAAAAAAAATCTAATTAAAAGCAACCTTCAGATAAGGGGAGTGAGATATTTTCTGGGGAAGCCATTGATCAACTGATGCAGATGCGCTCTAACTTGGAGAAGCTGTTGCTGAAGCATAATAGGCGCAGTTGGAAGTGCGCGAGGTTCTCGGCACAACGTAGGCGCGCGTAGCGTGCCGGTTATAATGAGCTTTTATTTATTTGTTTATTCTGAAATTCATACAGCAGGGTTAAAGCAGCTACAGGCTAAGCTTTCCGAGTTATTGTGCCAAAGTGCTAAAAAAATTCAGGCTAACAGGTTCACGCAGACCATGTGCTTGGTGAAATGAAGCTTGTTTCCAGAGCAGATGGAAAAGCACAACATTTTTCAAGAGTTGGACACAAAAAAAATGACCAGAAAGTTTTCCTCCTCGGTGCATTTTTAAACAGTTGCTGTCTGAAACCGTTACACGTCTCCGGGAGCCAGAGAGGCTTATTCACCTTCACAGCTCTTGTTTGTTAAACCTGGCTGGTGGAGCGATGCTGCTTCCTCTGCTTTCAAGCAGGCAGATCTTGTAAACACCACAATCCCAATTACCAGGACAGCATCTCCATCGAGGCCAATGGGTGCCAGTAACCCTCAAACCCAAGCAGAAAAATGCAGCAATGCATAGAACATTTGGATCCATGCCCTCCTTGTGAGCATTTCAAAAGCACACACAGATTTTATTTACATTTATTCATTTCACTTTGCTAACAGGGTCAATGCACAGTGATCAAGTTCAGCAACATATAAATGTTACAAATTCAGTTAAGAAGGTCATTTTCATCTGCAGTCACTGGGTACCAGTTTGTATACCAATGACTGCCATCTAGCAGTAGACAGCGTGCTTCTCATTTGAATCGTAGTGCAGTCACACTGCATGGAAAACAAGAACCTGAATATGTGCATCACCTGAGAAGAAGAAGAAGAAGAAGAAGAAGAAGAAGAAGAAGAAGAAGAAGAAGAAGAAGAAGAAGAAGAAGAAGAAGAAGAAGAAGAAGATTTCAAATGAGAAACATTTCTTGACTGAGCAGTCATTTTTTTTCCTCTGAAATGCAGTCACCGATGATGGTGAAGGGATGCATGACAACAGATGACTGCAGCTGAAAAGCATTTTTCTGCTCATTTACAATGGTGAACAATGTAAGGCATAAACATGTACGGTGGTGCTAATTCATGCTCCAGTGATTTGTTATAAGAGAACTGGGAGCAGTACTGACATCCTGGTAAATAGAAAAAGAACTTAAGCTTGTATTTGCACTCAGTAATAGGCTGGAGCCTCATCCAGGGTCCAGCTTTATAGCCTGGGGCCCAGTGGCTTCAGGAAGGGCCCTAGACCTGGTTAATGATAACAGATGAATGGATGAATGGATGGATGGATGGATGGATGGATGGATGGATGGGCAGACTTAGGGTTGCATTTGGCAAAAGTATGGTTAGCCAGATGGGGAGGGGCATTAGGAAATGCACTGGCTCCTGACCATAGACTGCACAGCAAAAGAGAGGAGAAAAAAAGGAAAGGGAACATCTTTGAATGGATATGAAGACTTCTTGATCAGATAGAATAGACCAGAGAGGAGCTGAGAAAGGAAACTGTCCCTGAATGCTACATCTGAACAAACCCTGGATTGCTTTCCTACAATCAGCCACACCCTAAGCACTGAAATGCCAAACCAGTCAGAACCAGTCAGCACCGGCCAGGTTTGAGTACATATGGACTCACTCTGCAATACTGTGGTGGGAAAGAACCGGACAGAAGAGGGACAGTAAAGCAGTCCACAAACAAGTTTGTCGAGAGTACCAGTAAAGCTCTTCCCAGGGTGCTAAACATTTTTGGGTACTCACTTGCCTCCAAATGTGGTGGATCTCCCTGCGAGCTCTACTACACCTGAAGTGAGAAGAAGCACACAGACCGGTGGAGCTGTGCTTCTTTTCAGTCCTCCTGAGGTGGCGAGGAGGTCGTGGTAGCAGAGAAAACATGGTAACCGGATCATTGACCACAACCAAATTAGGAAAAAAATGAGTGAAATGATCAGAAAAAAGATTTCTAACTAAACACTTGGTTGCATAATGTAGTAATTGAATAGATTAGGACAAGTCAATTTTTGGAGCAGAAACCAGCATAGACCCTGAAAATCCTCTTACCAGCCAGCTGTTTGGGGATTGAGCGTGAGACCCCTGGGTTACAGCACTGCGATGAGATGACAGACAAGTTGCATTGGGAAGCATATAAATAGAACCATGACAAACCAGAAGCGAAAACAACCCGACGCCATTTACAAATTGGCTTTCTGGCTCCCCCATCCCACCCCTTTTGTAATCGTTTCTTTCCGTCTCTACAGCAGCAACACTCTTGCTGGCGGCACCCAGCTAATACTGTAAGAGGGCCCAGGACCGGCACAGATCTGGCCAAGGAAATCCTTGCAACTCCAGCCAATTATTTTCTATAGAAGAGGATTTGCCTAAATACATATTTTTGCAAGACGAGGCTCTTCATGGAAATTTAACTCATATTGAACTTGAAATTAGGTTTAGTGATGATGTCGCTTGTCTTTTTTCATGTTCTTCCCCTAATTTGTGGCTGTCAGTTAGCAAACTACTTGGCTCTGAACTGCAGCAACTGTGCAGGTAAAGCAGGGAGAAAACATGTGGTGGAACTGGCCACACAGATGCATTGTGCCAGCTTGCTTCTCCATAACACTGCCTTGGTGATGTGTCTTTCTTGGGGACCGTCGTGCATCCCTGGCCATGCGCTGGCCGTCCTCTTGAGCGTTATGTTTCAGTGCTAAACCTTGAGGCTCTATAAGGAGGTCCACTCCCTGAAAACTGACTGCAAGCCATAGGCTTTGCGTGTTAAGTTTTATCCCGCCAATTAGGATGCATGTTTGCACTGAGATGTTGGGAAGAAAGTTTCAAACCGTTTGCCAGGCCAGGTGAAGTTCAAGGAGTCGGTGTGTTTGGCAGCGTTTGCACCAACTAGTCGCACCGCGTAATTGCAACTGAAAGGCAGTGTAGTTAAGCAAAGTTTTACAAGGGCCTCTTCGTTCATAGCTTTGAAAATGCTGAAGTATAAATATGACATAAAGTGACAGGCACAACAGAGCAAAAAAAACTGATCAACAATAAAAAGTCTCCTTTAGAGCTTCTATTAATATTAATTCAAGAGAACCGAATGCTAAATAATGATATACAGGAAATGTCAAGACAAAGTAAAGGGTAAACAGAATGTAATCGAAATAAGAAGCCCTGTAAGAGATGGCATTTTTAATGAAAGAAGTGGACATGAGAAAATCGGGAGCCGGCTTTATCGGTCGTATGAATGCATTCGTGCCCATTGCCAACATGGCAAACGAAGAGAAAGATTGATGCGTTTAAAAGATCATTGAATTTCCAATCCTGTATTCAGCTAACAGTAAATTTAAACGGCAGCACATAATGTCAAAGTTATAATGTCAGCTCAAGCCAATATATTTTGAACATAATGAACTGGGATTTAAATGTGGAAGAAAGAGATAAATCAGACATTTGCATAAATGCTGAAGAGAAACTAAATGGGCGTGAGGCAAAAGCTGTGTGGGCGCACGTGTGTAGGTATGTAGTCAACGTGCAGCTCGGTTGTCTCTCGGTTTCCGCACGAGTTCCGTCTTCTTAGGATATTCATTATTGTGTGTCTGAGTTTCAAATGCTAATTCTCTAGACCACTTTTTCATCCGATGCTTTTATCTTAAGCAACTTCCAGTTTTTGCATATTCATATGCATGGCTCTCTATTGGATACTACAGCAGAACCTCTCTTGGGACTTGAACAGAAAAAAACCCGCAGATTATCATCCTGTGTCCACAGGCTGTCTCTGTGTGCTTAAAATGCAGCACGGCACTCCCTTCTACTGCCGTAGTGACAGACAGACACACTGACTGACAGACTGATAGGCTGAATGAGTGACAGACAGACACATACATGGATGGATGAATGGATGGATGGATGGTGATCAAAAATAAGAAATGGATGAAAAAAATGATTCAGCTGCTTTTTACTACAGACAGACAGTGCTCTGCAGGAGACATGGAGTAAACATTTCCTTGCTGAGTGGCTGCTTTGGGTTGATGGAGCACAGCCAGTTGGTGCAGGACAGCGGAGGACGTGAGGGGGCTCAGATGCCCAGAGCTCAAGCAGAAACAGCTGTGTAACAGGCAAAGGAGCTCCGGAGCTGAGATGAAAGTTTCCACAGCTACCTTTACGCTAGCCTGCCCTGCCCCCTGGCATTCACTTAAATCAGTGGAATGGAAAGGGCAAAAGGACCCAAAATGGGATTGCCAACATTTGCACAGAGGGCAAGAAGAGCATGCGCCAAAGTTCTTTTGTTTCCATTTAAATGCAAATAAGCAAATCGAATGAAGCAAATTGTTCTGACGTCCGCTAATCAGAACGATGCCTGTTTGTTAACACTGACATACATAACGTCTACATACATAAAGTTTACATACATGAAGTCTACATACATGAAGTCCACACATATGAAGTCTACACACAAAGTTTACATACATGAAGTCTACATGCATGAAGTCCACACACATAAAGTTTACATACATGAAGTCTACATGCATGAAGTCCACACACATAAAGTTTACATACATGAAGTCTACATATATTAAGTCTACACACATAAAGTCTACATACATGAAGTCTACATACATGAAGTCTACACATATTAAGTCTACCTACATAACGTCTACATATATGAAGTCTACATACATGAAGTCTACACACATAAAGTCTACATACTTGAAGTCTACATACATGAAGTCTACATGCATGAAGTCTACATACATGAAGTCCACACATATGAAGTTTACATATATGAAGTCTACATGCATGAAGTCTACATACATGAAGTCTAAATCTGTGGCGTCTGTTGCCAGGAACCGAGATTCATATTTTATTAACTATATGTTCATTTATTTTGTTTACTTATTTATAGCCCAGGTTTTGTAGTTGCAGGCAAAGATCACAAAATGTAGGAAAATCCATTCAGATCCTTTGCTGAATAGGCACGCTGTGAATGGCCTGAATTGTTCATACGGAAAAATTAATTTCTCATCTTCAGCAAACTATACAAGTCTGGTTTAAGACTTTAATAGGAAGATTAAGATAGAAAAAGAATATCCCACAGACAAAAAATATGATTGACTTACAGTAGCTCCAGCTGTCCTCTAAGCAAAACAGCATGCTGGTGAAGCCATACAATTTGTTAAAATATTGAATTTACACTCCACTGTTCCATAATTTCAATACAAAAGTCTATAACTCGGTTGGCCCCTTCACTCAAAGTACAGAGAATTTTATTTATTTGGTTTCAAAGTAAAATATAAAGATGTGAGCAAAGCTCCACTTCCGCTTATTTCATTTTGTTATATTTTATTTCATTTTATTGCTATCTTCCTGCCAGTCGTTTCCGAGCTACGTCCATCTGCTTGTGTTCCCGATGGCTCAGAACGTCCTCGAGTGCTGCCTCTGCAACTTTCATAACATCTGACAGAATCAGATTCTGCAGGAGGGATGGAAGAGAAGGTAGACATGAGAAGAATGGTTCAAAACAGTGATGTTGGCTCAGTAATAATAAGTTCTTTCATTAGTCTATAAATATTTTAATAAAAAGATTTATACAAAATGTGGATTCTTGCCAACTGCACATGTACTATACATATGCATTTATATAGGTGTATGTGTTATGTATTATGTATGTAAATGTGCACATTTTGCATGGAATCCCTCTAGTGGATTTTTCTTCTATTTCTGATCTTCAGATTCTAATCCACCCCCCCCCCACCTGGAAAAGGCACCTGGTTCGGCAGAAATTTTATCGAAAATGTACATGGAATGTAAACGGGATGATAAGCATGATAAACCCAAGACTGTCAATTCGAAGGGGAGCATGAGGTGGGAAGATAGAATGGAGGTGGCTTTCAGGTTGGAGGGACATTCAGCTGATGAGCAGGACTGGTAGCTTTGAGGCCGGAACCTGACTGCCATTAAACATGGGCTTCTGCGCAGCTTTTTTTATAACAAAACAGTGGCCGTTCTAGCAAGTAATGAGTAGCTTAAATGCAGCCCAAGGGGGAGCAGTAACAGTAATCTGAGAAGCAGCTCCTCTTTGCCTATGTCAGAGCAAAGAAGAGCGTGCAAGAGACTGGCAGACTTCCTTTACTTCCCTGTTGTTCCTCGCAGCTCTGCCTGTTATTGTGTATTTGCGATCGCGGCCGCTTTCCCTGCTGTTGGAGGTTCTCGACACTTTTACAGCAAGAACCCCCTTTAACCTCAAACCTTGAGTTGGCTTTGGGGGATGTGGCCCTCAAATGATATTAAGGCAAAAATCATAGGAAATAACATTTGAACCCAGAGAAGCGAAAACTGCAGCGCAGGCCACTTTTCGGCCATCATCCACCATCGTACCTGGGAAATGTCGGTTTGTGCAAGACGATTGCGTGTCCGCTTGGTTTTACTGCGTCACCATAAGAGGATGCAGAAGTTTTGATTCGTACTCTTAATGTTCATCTGCTGCAATTTCTGTGATTAATCTTCCTTCCCTGCCCCTGTGGAGTAGAGAAGCTGCCTGCTTCGTGAGCAATTCTAAAGTAGTCTTTGTCTGCAAGCTGTGAAATAAATGTTTTTAATAATGTTTCCTCCCCACCCTGCCTATCCCCGAGCCGGTTAACTCCTCCTGCTCTTCCTGCTTGTCCAGCCCTTGACTCATTATCTTTAATCTAATGGCGCTGGTAATGAGTGTCAGGCCTGGCATCAACAACGGCCCTCGCCTCCCCGGGACCGAATGCCGCATACTAATCACACCTGAGAAAAACCTGAGAGGCTGCAACAAAAATAAATGAATAGGTAGACAAATAAAGGAATAACTGAGCAAGGAACACGGGGTTTGATCCACCGATGCACAAGCACTGAGGGGAAGCGATGGCCTGCTCATCCACAGAAAGCCAATGGGTGAAAATCGAGACAGATCATGCAGTTTCACGCGCGCTAAACCCACTTTGTGGCACTCCAGTGTTTTGTCACATTGATTTCGTGTTGATGGATGCGCCCAGCGATTGCCAGCACGCGATTGATGTTTTGTGCAAAATGACAGGGACGTTTGCGCTGGCATCATAGACGTCATTGGCATACATTTTCAGGCTAGCACAGTTTAAACGAATGGCTTTTTGTGACTTGAGGCGTAAGCCAGTGATGTGACCTTGGAGGAGCCTGGCAAAAGCACAAGGAGGAGTGTAATATGTCAAGGTCTGGGAGGCAAAGCAGCAGATGCAGAAGGTCCATGGGAATATGCAAATGCATCATGGGAACGGGCCCAGAAACAACCTCACCCAACCCTGTACGTCCTCTGACAACCCCCAAAAACAGTGAAAAAAGCATCTTTCTGTGGACACTTTGCCTTGAGTTTAACTGTAAGGAAACAAATGATTTTCAAACCTTGCAAAATTCATAAACGTATGATGAGCACAAAAAGTAGTTTTCGTTTGTTTGTTAAACTTTTACACATTTTCTGTACAGTAGTAGAATATCACACAAACGGGCACACTCACACACACACATACCGACACAGTTCAGTCTGGACACGGTTTGATGTGACCACATGTCATAGCAGCATGAGCCTCTGGCAGCAGGTACTCTGCTTCTCCATTGTTTGCCAAAAGTCATGGCCATGTTGGCTTCCTCTGTCCCTCCAAAACCCCTGTGCTGTGGTCCATCTCACCTCTCACCTGGCAGGTCCAGTCACAGTTTCCTCTGTTTGCTGCAAGTGCACAGGTGTCCTGACAAAAAAAAAGACCTACGGGGCAGATTCAGACAGATAGATAGATAGATAGATAGATAGATAGATAGATAGATAGATAGATAGATAGATAGATAGAAGGGTGGAACAGTCGCTACCAGATGCATACCTTGTTTTTCTTTTCCCTCTGACACAGAAAGCAATTCAGTTCTTTTCCGGTAAATGATCAAGAAACATGAAACAACCTTTGCAAACTCAATTAATAAATGTTTTGATTATTTTTATCCAACTTTTTCCCAGTTCTCCATTTTTAGGTTTATCCCGCATGTCCAAGAAGGTAACAAAATGCCTCCTTATAACACCTAAAGGTGTTAAGCCTTGATTTATGGGGGTCCTTGACTTGGGCTGTCACTACCGCTCACAGAGGGTTTCCTCGGAAATGCACGGCGGACGTAGGGAAATAAGTGGATGCCGCCGGAGTGATGTGTCAGGCAAAATTAAAGAACTACCTGCAAGGGCAATTTTTGCTAAGCGGAACAGGAAATTGACACCATTTATCCGCCCTCTGGTGCCATCATTCACACATACGTGCACCGCATTGTTCAAATTATTGCTGCAGTTAAAGCAGCATCACTCACCGCCCTCATTCACCCAATGGTTTTAGTTAATTAGGATTTTTTTTGGGAGCTAAATTTCAAAGCCCCAGCTTGTACTGGGCATGACTTTGGGATCCAGTTGAAGGCTACAAAAGCACAGGCTATCAACAGTAGGTGGGTACTGCGACACCATGTTCCGGTCTGCTTACGTGCAAAATAAGGTTTACACCGGAATCCTGGGAAAGCCAAACTGAAAACAATGCGATGAAGAGTGTCAAACTACTGTCAGATGAAATGTCTATGAAGGAGCCCATTTCAGCTTAAAATCCAATCTGCTAAGTGAATGGGAGCGGCGGGCCATCAGGCCAGTAGTGCACACATTACATCTTTGCATTAACGGGGTTGGCGGTGGCTAAAATATGAGCTGGGGATTGAAAAATGTTCATTTTTGTCTCGGCTTAAATTCAAAACCAGGTGTTGTAATGACTCGGGGGACCGTGCTATTGCATTTTTGACCTTGCAACACAAAAATGTGAGGGAGAGAACGAGCACGCAAAAGGGAAGGAGCGGGTAATCAAATTTCTCATCCTTTCAGCCTTTCCCAATTGCACCGCCGCACTCTGTGCTGAGATTTAGGCCACTTTAGATCTTTGACCCATCACACCCAAGCAGAGAGAGCCTGAGGACTAGTGTGACAGATGTATTCTCGCCCCCGACAGGAATGGCTGCTTTCGGAAGAAAGAATACGGGGAGAAAAGAAAAACAACATCTGTGGAGATGTCAGCTTTAGTGACCCATTTGCCTGTGTGGGTCTGGACCACCCATAAAGCCCTGAGAAGCCTCCAATTCGCTCGCTTACCTTTGGAGTAAAGTGATGTTAGAGGAGGACAGCGTGCACGTGTACATTTTGCTGTGATTTGTGCTGCCACTCCTCCAAAATCTCACAGAACACAGTCCTCGAGAACCACTAAGCTGCTGGCTTTGCACATGTTTTCTAGTGTTTACTTAACATTCTGGAAGCATTTTCTAGAGCGTACAGTGCAGCGTACACTGGCAACTCATGGCTTGTGCTATTGCACACCATTAGCTTAGCATGACCAAAGCATTTCCATGCATGGAAATGCTGACCTTTTTCCCTAAGGGATTAGTGTTCACCGTAGTAATGGTTTAAAGTGCAGCACACAGGGAAATACACATATGAACACCAGGCTTAGCTAACATTCATGTTATGTCGAGTATGGCGGCAGTTTGTGAAGCCTCTTGTTGATGCAGTTGAGCCCGCAATATCAGTATTTGGATCTCAGCGCAGCTGTGCCCTGTGAAGACCTGACAATATCATTCACTTTTGCTTGCTTCCAACAATGAGTTTTCTGGCCTTTATATTCTATTTTACCCGTAGGCAGCTTGCTCATATTCTTTCCCAAATCATACCCTTTCGGTGAGCTGGACACTTTTACAGGAACAATTCAGGTTACATTGACCGCTCAAGAATACAACAGCAGGACCCCGAGGACCTTAAGCCAGTAACATCACAGTGCGGAGTGGAAATGTTACGCTTGGCTGAAATAGCCACACACGTCTGTTCAGAAGAAAAGAATGGAACTGAGGGATGTGCTGGACTGAAGGCTAATGGGTCTTTTTGAAAAGGAGGTGGACCTGACCCTTAAAACCCGGCTCCCATTCTGGACTCATGGTTATGCCTACGAGCACTGGTCTTCGGCTCCTACACCTTCGCTCGCGGAGGATGGACGAAGGCCAGCTCGGTTTTGCCTGTTGTTTATGACGGATAAGAAGAAATGAAGGCCGGGCGGCGTGGCTGGGCCAGCGTGCTGTGTCCCGGGGACTGCATTTATTGTGCTTGGCGGTAATGAGGCAGACACCCCCGTGCACCCCTGCTTCCTACCCCTCCCACAGCTCAGGGCTTCTCATTACAGAAGAAGTAAATCTCGCTAAACTTCAATAAAGCTCTGGCTTTGCACAAAAAATCCCCCATTTAGGGCCTCTCCAAAAAGAGGCCCAGTAATAAAGACCTCTGCCCCGCTGTATAACATAGAAAACGGGGAAGAAGGCAGAATGCAGGCCTGGTGGGTGGCGTTAAAGGTAATTCTGTTATTCCGGGGCTGCTGAAACGCAGATACGACTTAATGAAATGTGCTCCTAAAGCGAGCGTGTATTGCATTAGGGCTAAATTCATTAGAGATCCCGCAGTTTATTGTTGCAGTCAGCGGTCCTCGCTGGGCACCGTTAACATTCCTGTAATTAAAAACTTGGAGGAGCGCAAGGGAGAGAGGTCTGCGTCCTTGCCACCCCCTCCTGCCCGCCTGCCCTCCCTCGACGCTCCTCCGCCATCCTCGCCCTCGGACCGACGGCCGGTTCCACGGCCCGAGTGCGGAATACGAGATACGTCAGAGCTTCAAATGGCCGGGGTGGGGGGAAGGGACTTCGGCAGGTGAGATTGCCTCTGGAAGCTGCTGGCCACCCATTTCTCAGCCATTAAGACACCACGTTGGGGGATCCATCTGTGTGCTTTAGATTCCTTTTGAACTCTAGTGGCAGCCAGCATCTAAATGAGCCGTTTTTCTGTGAATGATGCAAATGAACAGTTATTTGAAGCAAGAGACACTTTAAAGGTGACCTCTCCCTCAACCGGGGTCTCCATTGTACTGTACTCTACTGTACTGTGCTGTAAAGCTTGCCTGCTTCATAAATAATAATAAGCTTATCTCAGATGATAATAAACATGCAAATACGTACCCAAGAGAAATGCTGCTCTTTTCTTACTCCTATTGCTGGTGTGCCCTACTAGTGACTGCCGCTGTATCCCGGTCAGACTGTGGAGCCCATTCCCGAATCACCCGGCGCTCCTGGCTGTGAAACTGCACCCTGGATGGGGCAGCAGCTCATCGATGGGAGGCCACATTTACATGTGATTCTTTCTTATTCTGTAACTTATTAGAATCAACATGATTGCAAGTACAAGCATTTTTTTAAGCATACATTTTTGTTAGAATTAAAATACATCAAGCTATCTTTAATGCAAATAAAAAATCTATATAAAAAAATCTAATAATGAAGCCAAAATTTGTAAGCTGACAGCTATTAGGGCCACCGGGGGAATCAAATAAAACTGAGCACAGTTACAGAAAGGCAAATAATTAAAAGCCACTGATGTGTACCATTTAGCATTTGAATGTTTTATTAAAAAAAACAAACGATTCCCCTGCCCAGCTAGCTCAGTCGGTAGCACGTGTGACTTGTAATTTTAGGGTCATGGGTTCAAGCCCCACAGTGGGTATCAATGCAAATCCAGCCACAAGGGGGTACACCTCTGTGCCTGCCCAAAGCCTGGACAAAATGGAGGGTTGTGTCAGGAAGGGTATCCGGTGTAAAATCTGCCAAACCAAATATGTGGCTGATCTGCTATGGCGACCCCTAACGGGAGCAGCTAAAAGTCGGTTTATTCAAAATGAAATGATTCATTGGGAATTGATCCCTCTACCAAATTCTGATTCCTTTTTGTGCAAAAACCCTTATTTATGTGGTTTTAAATTAAAAAAGGTAAACACACCCAGCACACGGGACGTAAATCCGAACGAAAAGGATAACTTGCAGGAGAGCCGTCAAGCAGCGGGACAAACCGCAACACCAGCTCATCTTTGATCTTTCACTACACTTTGTGGCATCTCTTTAAAACAATAAATTATTCACTATCTGCCCCGCGTCGAACACTACTTCGAAACCAACCGTGTACACTTTGCACACACTTTCAGAAGATGTTTGTTTCTCTTCTCAGGGCTGAAAATGTGACGCTTTTGTCTACAGGGCCACAGGCTGTTCTGCATTCTTCTAGCTGTTGGTCCAATTTGTCTGACCCCTTATGGTGCATTTATCATGCTGTTATACCGGTGAAAAATATATTTGTGTGTTTTGCTTCTAAGTTCTTTTCATTAGTAAAACTTTCAAATAACCCTAAAACTCATGTCTGGCTTCACCCTTTCCTAGGCTTCATACTTCCGCCATTACTTCTCATTTTGCCAGCTATGCGTTACATTAATTCGCCTTCTTTGAGACTAAACAGATGCTAATTTTGCAGTGGTGCAAAGGCTTGTTAAATGCGGCCCCTTGGGTTGTTCCGCGACTGCGCTGAATTATGGGATTGCGATCGTGCACACAAACATAAGCAAGGCACAAGCCAAGTAATGAGGAAAGGTGGTTCTGTAGGAAGAGGCGGAACGGACGAACATCATCTCTGACATCCGCACAATAAGTCTGTTGAATGGGCGCAGTGAATGGCGAGGGAGGAGGGATGCCAAGTCACTCTTAAAATGGTTACAGTAATTAATTGTCCCTCTACCAACTATCACTTACACGCTCAGCGATTATATTAGCAAAAAATAACACCGAGCCCTGAAAAGAAAACTCTTCCCATGCCTCACATCTGCTTAGCACTTTTAGCAGTAAGCGGCCGTACTATGAAATCGCCATGTTAGCGTGGAAGACGGGAAGGGGCGCGCGGAGCGAGACGCTTCATTCCTTCATGCATCCGCTGGCAACTTCTCTACATAATCCCGCAATGAATGAGCTGTGCCTTCCCTCTGTTCTTGGCCCCTTGCTTTGCCCCTGTACCTGTCGTGTGGCCAAAATGCACAGATCCCTCGATCTCCCACACAACCTCGCAGGCAACAAGCCGCACCTTGAGCGTATCCTCCCGCAGTTAACTCTGCCATCGCATTCACTCTGAAGAGGCAGCATCTAGCTGGACACAGCCTGAAACTGGGTCTGTATTGGTGCACAAGGCTTGGGCATAGAGAAAATGATGAAGGTTTTTTGTGTGGAATTTAAAAGGCAGTTACAGCCCTGTGTGTGTCTGGTCGGCACTGCTTAGCAAAGAGGCTGAGCAAACACGCTGTGCCTTTAAACGCTGAATATTACCATCTGCGTTACTGCACCCCCGGTGCAGGGATTTGAGGCAATCCATCCTTTAGGCTGCTTGACTGGCAGATGCACAGAGAGATGAAAGATATGAAATTTAGCATAATCCAGAATGCAAACATGGTGAGTATATCTAATTGAACTCGACCGCACGCAGAGCCACTCGGGGACGCGCGGGGTCCCGCGTCCCCGGTCTCGGCACAGCCGCCATGGCTGCTGGGAGGCTGCAGACCTGCTGAAGAATGTCTGTCATTAATATCTCAGCAGGCAGCCATGTCCACAAGTTGGGCGACTTAGTTGGCAGATCAGGTGACCCACCGGGCTTGCAGCCGGATTACTTTGTCATCATTGTTGGCTTTGTACGCAGGCACCCTCCGCCTCGACATGGGCACCAGGGTGTCCCCTCTGCAATTACAGCCATTCGGTCTCATCATCCGCACGGTCATCGCTGACTCCACCTCTGTCACTGGCATCATCGCTGTTGTCATCCTTTGTGCTACGGTGGCTAATAAAGCTGTTAAGGTGGCAGACAGACAGCTTTGACAGATATACAGAGATATAACTGGGTTACGATGCCGGGGACATTTATGATTCGGTCAGCGTAACAGTACTTATGTGCGGGAGGATGACTCCGATGATCACAGACACCAGTCCTGTTACTGCCATGGTATGGACAGCTGTCACTGAAATCGAAATCATTAATATCGCGACTCAGTCGAGGCGCTCACCATCATCGTAATCCACGTGTGCGGTACAGCGCCCCGCGTTGACAGGATCGTCTCCTCTTCCACGCACGTAAACGGTGGAAGAAACGTATTGCGGTCCAGCGTAGAAAATGTCTGCTACTGCGCCTGACACGAACGCATATTTTCTGCAGTTTCCTCACATTCAAAGTCCTTTCTTTAAATCTTTACAGAAGAGCAAGTCTAAAGCTTCCTTGCATTGGCTAGGAGTAAACATCGGTTCCATCTTTGCCGGACATCAGTATCTGCCAAATAAATAAGCCTTTAAGCGCAGTGATTCCGGTGCATTTTCATTTGTACTCCCGCGTAGGATTTGTAGGCATTGCTGTGCAAATGAGCTCACATTCTGGTTTAAGAAACAGGCTCTTTTGTTAGCATTTTGTCCCAAGGTGAAACCTTGATAATTGCCCACATGGGATGTTTGTGACCTTTGTTACAGCGGCCCGTGTTAGTCCTTCTGCTGCCCAATGTGGTGTCCTTTGCCATCTGTTGTTTTCACTGTGATTCACTTTCCAGAGTTCAAGAAAGTGCAGTTCCTTCAGCCATGAGTGTTCTTGTTTAGATTCTCCAGAACTGCTCCGTAAAGCACGGCTGTTTTGTACTGATCGAATCACTCCACTTATTTCATATAAAGAAAAATGCTAAATATTGCAACTTGCAGCTGTACAACTGCTGTTTACCACTCAGCTTATTCTGTGGGTGATTTCAAGCCTCTCTTATGGGCAATTCATGAAAACTGTTTGCTTGCCATTATAAATGTCTTACATGCAGGCCCTGTAATTGTTCATTCATTTGCACCCGTGCTGTGTCTCTCGTGATGTGTTTCTTTGCATCTGAAGCAAAACACCCCCCCAAGACGACGATTTCTCGCTGCTATTTGACGCCAGGAGAGTCTCTATCGGCAGGTATTTGCGCCGGCTGTTGCCATGAGCGACCAGAAAGTTGTCTCGAGACTTCGAGTGAGAAAAAACCTTGGGGGGTGCAAAATGTAAGAAGACTGGATGAAGCACAAGTTGAGATGCACAGAAAAGTTCCTGGCTAATATTAAGCCCTTCGAGTGGGTAATGAAGACTTTGAGCATTGTCGGTGAAGGGTCCTGCTGTAAATGATGCGAAACCTCATTTCGTGCGATGCGTGGCGGTGGGGGGTGTTTATTTCCGGTCGCTTCCGTGGCGCGATTCCGACGGCGGCGAAGTCTTCCGCCTCTCATCTCCACCCATGCTCGTTGGACTCTTTCTCAAGGTTAGTTTATCCCTGCTAATTGAAATTATCTTCAAGGGCCAGAAAGCAATGTCCGACGTATAAATTAAAATGTTTCACTCAGACAAACACAGAATGACAGGATGGTGGCGGAAATGAGCTGCCGCTGATAAGAGAGCGCAAGGCTTTTAAAGTGATTAGCATATTAATTGTTAAAAAAACGGACGAAATTCAGCCCGGCAAATAAATGCATTTGCAAACCCATGTCAAGCAGCAAGTCTTCCAGAATCAGTTCTGGAGATGCTCTGAAGAGCCAGATGTCTTCTACTGTAGGTCTGTTGCTTGGCTGGCATTCGTAGCTTTGCTTTTGGTGAGCTAATGCATCGATCTCAGCCAGAATATTTTGTTTCGTCCTCTGTGTACCGCTGTAATTCTGCAAGATTGATTAGATTTTTTCAGATTTGAACAGTAAAGCTCAGGGTGATTTCTCCACTCCACTCCGCCGAAGGGGAGTTAATACGCCCAGGGTTGGGTCCAGCATTAGTATGCAGCGTAGGCCTCCCTGTTCATCCATACATCATCGAATCCTGCACCGGCGAGCGCGCTCTCTTCCCGTCGGGAGCCGGCAAGGGGAGACTATGCAAATGAACTCTGACAGAAGGCGTTTGATATGCTAAAGGTCTCAGCTAAAAGGTATTAACTCGAGCAGGTGTTCTACCGCATGCTGAAACGGAGGTGGTGGCAGCATGGGGGTTGTGGGAACGCGGCCCTTTGACGCAGACACAATGGGGGGGTGGCGTACGTTCCACCACGCAGGGAAGGCTCACAAGGCGGCCGTCTGCGCGGGCCAAGAGAGACGCGAAGGTGCAGAAAAGGACCGGAAGCCTCGGACGAGGGTACGTGCTACGGTTGATGCTGCCAGGTTGTATGTCAAGCAGAGGTGTCTCTTGCGGGCGCTCCAGAAAACAGATATCCACACGCAAACGGGGAAAAATAGCACACAGCTGCATTTGGTCTGGCACCATTTCTACTATTGCCCTACGAATCCATATTTATATCATTACAGCGCACGGTTAGAGCTGATGAAATCACAGGCAGTGCCGGACAACCTTAATATCCTGGGGGGTGGTGCCGAGAGTCGGGTTTCACACGGGGCCGCATTCCGAAAACAGGCAACGGCGCTCCGCTTGCATTTTCTGATCCAACATATTGTATATTGACCTCGCGGATCTAAACGCGTCCCGTATCCACAAGGCAGGAACCAGGCCCTCATCGATATGAAATTACCGGATGTGCCTTGTAGTCCATTTGCACAGCGATCGATTGTGTGCGAATGTCATTAATGCGACTTTGGGATGATCAGCAGATTTGAAGAAGGATGGTTTTTGCTTGGGTGCATGAGGGGGTAACCTGAGAACAGGCAACTGCATCATCGCAGAATACACGGTTTGCTCCTGCTCTTTCTATGTTTTTCTTTGCAAAAATCATAATCAGATTTATGAATATTATGCACAGTTCTTGTACTGTTTGACTGTACGGTTTGCAAAACTGCATTGTGTAATGCGCAAAATGTGCTAGGGAATGCTTACAAAGCAGGGGCTCTTGTCTGCAGGTTAAAGTACATTTCACAAATTTGCAGTGCGGCATCCCTGAGACTCTGCTGTAAATGAAACTGTTAGTGTCTATTTTGCACAGAGCTATCTCTGCCCTTTTCAGTCCTTTGGAGCCACCACTCCTGTTATTGTTGGAAGAAATAGAGAGTCTCAAAGTCAAAAACCAATGCATCCCTTGCGGAGTAGAGGTGGTTACGCACAGAGCTCCATGTTGCCACAAGGAGGCAGTGCCAGGGCAATCTCACACACCCCCCAGGGTGTGCCACCTGCCATGATGCTGGACACCAAGGTGAGTACCAGGTGCTCAATGAGGGACCAACCACTCTCTTTGGCTGTATTTATTGCCTTCTTTTCTTGGGTTACATGGGTTTACGTGTGGGAAGATGTGCTGCTATGAGAGCCATGGTGGATCCTGTGGGCCATGTATTGTTTTTCTCGTTCTCCCCGTACGGTCACATTCTCCGGATTAGCAGCCCACCATGCCAGCAGCGGTCTTCATCCTAATCATAGTGGATCTTTGACTGAGGATGCAAGTTATTCAAGGGCAAACTGCATCGGCAGTTTCTCTCTGCGTATCCTCTCCCGCTCTTTCTCAACCTCACCAATGTCGCTGATGTAATCTCCCCATTATGAGGTTTGTACATTTGCCGTGGGGTTCACGCCTCGCCCTCTGCAAGGGCACAAAGTGTGTGTTTCAGAGCACCAAGACTCCGGCGTGCCGGGAAATGCTGAACCTGCACACTGACAGGGGCCCTGCAGCTCGGCCGTCTTCACGCTGCCCACCGCCTCATAGCCCCGTTGCCCCGCTGCCCGCCAGTGGCCCTGTCCACTGTGAGCCCTGCGATGAGCTGAGGCTGCAGAACAAGGCTTTCCTGTCGCCGGGAGTGAGGGGGTATTGAAGGGATGCTACTCCAACCAGATGTCACCTCCTCTTTTTTCCCTCCTCCTGGTGTCCCTTTTCATGTCATCTGTCACCTTGTTGCTTTAGCACAAACTGCCCACATTTGTTTGACTCCAAGGACATTCAGTTTATTTTTTTTCACTTTGTCTAGGAGCCAGATGGCCTTCTTTCATAAATGGTAATCATGGCACCCATCCCACAGCACTGGTCTCTGTAAACTTTGCAAAGTGCTCTTTGTGCAAAACACCATTAATTTCTTGTTTGTAAAACTCACAGGTTTGTAAGGCATTGTTACCTGTCAACATTATTTACAAGTCCATCATCCCAGTATAATAATAATAATAATAATAATAATAATAATAATAATAATAATAATAATAATTTAATTCCAATTTAATTCCCACTCTATTGTCCTTAATTTGACATCCCTGACTATACAAATCTCACCAACTTTTATGATGATATAAACCTTAGTTTTTGCCTCTTTTAGAAAAAATATTTTCCTGCTGTACTCCTCAGGGGTCACAACAGCCTTCAGTCAATCTTTTGAATGACACTTTCACAACTTATTAAAGCAGGAGCAGAAAATTGTCTGCATTGGCAAAATGTGTCATAAAAATTAAACAACCATAAATATTAACAGACTGAGCAAACTGAGACTATGACTGGAGTGTCAATGGGGTAAACATGGAAGGGGACACCTATGTATGAGGTGTACCGCGGTAGGGAGAGTAGAAAATATTCCGTTTTGCTCACCTTTGTTACAAAGTTGAACACGGGCCATCTGGCAAAGCGAGCCAAACCCAGTCGCTTTATGTGATCGCATCTTAATCCTCGCAGTATGCCACTCGTTCCCCTGCTGCTTTGACCACAGAGATGGAACCTGCAGCAGAACCTGGCAGAGCCAGCTGGTCCAGAGTCCAAAGCCTCAGATATGAACAGATCCAATTTTGGGGAAAAAGGACAATGAGGTCATTGTTCCTCCAGCATTAAAAAAGGAAAGAGCGTTACTGCCAGTAAGACCATTTTCTTCTTCATCATCTTCTTATAATAATAATAATAATAATAATAATAATAATAATAATAATAATAATAATAATAATAATAATAATAATCACACTTGAGACTCCTGCTGCAGTTGAGAAGATCCATTCCTTCATGAGCAGCCCCGAAGAAGAGAAGAGAACCAGGAGGCCACAGAAGGAGGCTGGAGGGTGGGAGTATCTGCAAGATCAGGTTGGCTACTAGAAGCTAGCAGATCACTTATCTGCACTGCCACCACCTCATCCAACCCTCTTCTGGTCACCACTTTTCTGGGCAGTTCTCTAATTTGCTGCCCCAGGGGTGAGGTGACAAAGGGGGACATGTGCCCTCCCTTTGCATCCTCTCTATGTGCCTTGAGCAGCACTTCATGAGCAATTAGACACCACTGGATTACAGGTTTCTCACCACTCCATGACAGCCCTCACCACTACTGTTGGCAAGTTTCTGCCAAAGCAGTTAAGGCACCGGTGTCGGCTGCGGAGGTGGGATGCTGGCCTCATCTCTGCAGTGTGAAATCTATTTTAAGTGGCATGTAAACTAGCATGCGTTAGTGTTTCATGTTTGCTCTCCACTGTTGTTCCACCCAACACATCATAATGTCAATGTAAACTGGGCTCTGGGGTGCAACCATTTCACTACGCCTATAGGGTGTAAGAGTCGGGGTTTGCAAAAGACGTGAGTTTCATCACCACAAGGTTGCAGATTCAACGTCCAGGAAGTGCACATCTGTTGTACCTTGGGATCAGATGCTTGAATGAGGTGCTGAAAAACAATGTTCAGATCCATTGGTTCTGGCTTTGAAATCCCTCATTGCAAAGAATTGCAGAAAATTTTAATGATTCCTCTTTACTTTGCCACATGTATGCATCCACAGGAAACCCACAGACTCATCAGGAGTGCTGGCAAACTCGGCAATGGCTGAGCCAGATTCAAGCCCACATCCAAACATACAGCTCAGGAGCTGGGAGGTTAGGAACTTTACGTGCATAAAGTTTGACGTTCAAATGTAATCACAACATATTCTCCAAAACCTCTTGTGTTGCAACCCTCTATGACCCTGCAGTATCATGCACTTTTGGTAAATACGGCATCTAAAAAGTAAACGCTGAAAATGTGTTTTTGCTGATCTGTGCTTCAGTCCTGCAATGGACTGGAGTTCCATCCAAGTTGTATCCCTCACAGTCCTGTGATTCTGGGATTTCCCTGATGAGGATGGAGGGAGTTAGTCAGTCAGTTACAGAGCTGCGGCAGTGACTTTTGGGAAGGCTCATTCATCTTATTAATTCTTATTATCATGTGGATCTTACGACTGCAGTTTGTTTTGTTCTTCTTCTGCCAGATCATGACCACCGCAGCTTTCACAGACTCATAAAAACAGGGGCTCCGTGGAGCACCGTGGCATCTGAAAATCCCTGTGTTGCATTAATGCAATCCAGAAAGGGTACAATAGAGTCAAGATGCTCCGTGCCGCTTTTTACCTACCATTTTGAGGCAGGAGAAAATTGCCACATTTTTCAAAAGGGACACTGAGGTTACAAGGGCCCCCAGCGATAAACATCGACTCCGACATGATTCATGGCTTACGTGCTGGAATATTGACACCTCGAATGAAGAGGAACCTTTCGGCGGTCTGCTCATCCCTACACAAGCTTCTCGGGAAAAGAGATGGATATTGCAGCCATTTCCGCATTTGCAACGCCACATTATTCAAACTCCCTACAAACGTGAGTTGGGAGGTTCGCTCTGATTCTCTAGCGAAGCTGGCTGAAGCAAACAGGTGGGTTGTGTATTCGGATCCCACTGACCATGGTATCCAGGTAATGCGTCACCATATCATTAGTACAGGTCACCCTGCTTCGGTGATATATGGTGTATTGCAAAAGTTATCAGTATTACCTGCATTACACGTTTTACATTACAATAATATAGACTACAAACTATGATAATATTTACTGTAAACTGTAATAAATGCTTACACACTTACGCTCATTTTCCTGCCAGTATTTTTAATTGTGAACCAAAATAAGTTGTCTGTCTGGAGATATTGCTGAGAAACTGTAAATGTGAAAAATGCAGCTTGCATCCGTATTCAAACCCCACACGTTAACATTTGGCCTTCGGGTGCAATGACGGCTCTAAGGGGTAAGTCTGTACCTGCTTTGCATGCCGTTTTGGAGCTATTTTGTCCCATTCATCTTGACAAATCTGCAGTACGTAGTCCACGTTTGCATGGTGGGCCACGGTTTTCAAACAGAGCCACAGATTCTCACCGGAATTGAGGTCAGGAGTTCGCCTGGTGACCGTGGTGTTTCAGAGGCGCATAAAAGTTGCTTTGGTCTTGCGCTTGGGATCGTTGTCCTGCCGAAAGGTGAACTTTCTCCCAACCTTTGGTTTTTCCGCAGACTGAAGCAGATTCTCTTCTCTGCCGCATTTGCCTGTGTTTTGCTGTATTTTGCCACCAGATGAAGAAGGACAGAGATCTGAAGTAACTACATCGCGATAACAAAGACAGCTACACTGGTGAGTCATATTAAGCTCCAATATGTGTCGGCTTTAAAGTGTCTCAAAGTCAGCGCTTTAAAGTGCCAGTTTCTAAAGCAACGTGAGAGAGTTAAAGTTTGAAATAGGCTAAACAATCGGTTGCTGAATTGTAAGTGCTTTGGTATCAGAAACTGCAAAATGATTTAATGCACTGAAAAGGAAGAGTGTTGACAATCGTGGCGGCGTATCGCCTTAGAGGAACAACAATACAAACAGCAGTTGTAACCCTTACAGGCACAAATGAACACTTAACAGCCGAATGAAGAGGTCAACTCCAGCCTCAGCTAAATTATTAGTGCTGTGGTTGCTGCTGCTGCTGCTGCTGCTGCTGCTGCTGCTGTTTTTCTTGCTTTTGCTTTGGGGTGCTTTGTACCAACAGCCATTTGGCTGCCATAATGCCACCCAGAGACCTGTTAGCTCCTCCACACAGGAAGCAGGGAAGAGCCTTGTGACACTGGAGTCACTGCACTTGTTCAACTGTTAATTGTTCATTGCAATTTTCTGTTTTAGTCGGGTATTCGGCTTGCGCGGCAGCTCAAGTGTAATGGGCGCCGTGCTGTTTTGTGCCCTGTGCTGAGCTGCTGCGTGCAAATTTCCCTGCAGGGGTTAATAAAGTGGCTATCTTATCCCATCATCATGTTAGTGGCATTAATTATTATTTCCCACCTTCAGCCAAGTCTCCCCATTTGTACAGCAGGGTGTTTTACCGAGGAATTTCTCCTTGTCGCCAGTACAACAGCAAGAGCCCTGTGATTGCCTCGAAAGCTTTCCCTCAGACATAAGTTTGGTGCCAAATAAAAACGCTACCTGTTGTTATAATAAGAAATAAATAGCAGGATTTTACTTTGCCCAGCAAAGGGTCCGTCGGTGGAGATGACATTTCCGGGCCTCACCTGCTGTCACATTTAATTCCTGCTCGCATTAGCAAAACAGGTGTCCACCCCCTTGATAAATCTGCACAACAATGCTGTCAGTGCTTGCACATCTCTATTAATGCCAATAGCTCCTTCTCTTTCAGTTCCAGCTCAAGCTTCCACCGCTTTCCCAATCATCAAACGGATCCATGCAGCCAAAGGGACTATTACACCTCCTCTGCACTTGTACAGGGCCGAAGCTGCCTGCCACTGCGTGACTGGCTTTTAGGGACACACGGAGTCTAGCTCACAGGTCACATTGGACAAAGGGGTCTGGGACATAAATAAGTTTTCCCAGACCCCTTTGACCAACATATTACTTTGTCTAGTCTCTAGCAGATAAATAAATATGAATTTAATGCAAACAGAGCAGCATTTGGTCACATGTCGGGTTCCTTGCCCTCCATTCTGCCAGCTGTCATCTCTCTGTGTGCAAAGGGCCTCAGCGGAGCACCGACTTCTAATCTGCGTGCGGGGGCCGACCTGAAGAGCCAGGAACAGGAGTGCAGAATCTAATCACACATTCGACACAGAGAGCGACAGGGTGACACCAAACAAATCCAGCTACTTCAGCACAAAAGAGGAAAGATTGGATTTGTCTTTTTTTAAAATATTAATTGGTTCAGATTTACAGGGACTTATGGGATAAGTAACCTCATCAGCTATTTTTTTCTCCCTTCCGCAGCGCTGCCTCCCCCGGGGCAGCTGGGCAAGATATGAAAGCACAGGTTCGGGTAGGTTCTCTGGAGCGCTTTAACCTTTTGAGAGAGAGGCCGGCGGCTGCTGAAGGTGCAGGATGAGAGCTGACATTATGACTGAAAGCAGCTGTTCCGGGAATGGCCCCGTCTTTTTCGGCACTCAGACCTTTTACTGGGAACGACACCCCTCCACCTAAACCCACATACGCATTTAAAAAGACGCTGCTCAAGAACGGTGACTTGCGGATTTCTTCTGAATTCTCTGTGCCTCCACCTTTTCAGCCCTTGGTTGGCATCTGCCTGAAAACGAACAATTTTCTGTGAGGTGTAAGGATTTTTCCATGACTCGCATACTGTATACAAGGCAGTATTTCTAATAAAAACCTCTCGCTCTAGCTCTTTATATACATAAGATATACATAAAACATTTATTTGGAACAACGATCCCTTTCAGTTTCTAAACTCCATTTAATTTCTGTATTCTGCTCTCTGCAGTGTGACTGTGACAATGCAAGAATGCCTGAAAGGCAGAAAACCCAGGCTCCTCTCCTACAGACTTGTGTTTTTCGGGACCTTTTCACCTGAGCCACACGGCAGCATCCAACCAGTGTCAAAAAGATCAAACATGCAGCCAAACACGTGAGGTGAAACCAGCAAACCATCACGTTCCTGCTTGGGCCTTATGGAGCAGCCAAGAAAACCACCCAGCCTGACCCTGCTGACACTCACCCACTCCATCCTACTGGACCAACACACCCTCCAGGATTTTTGGACTCATGGTAACTGCTGCTGAATTGGACCGTTTTTGCCGCGTGTAAAATTCAACCAGAATTCTCGGTCTCCAAAGGGAAGCATTTTGTCTTAAAAAAGCAATCCCCATCCATCTTGTATTGCTTTTGAACTGTTCATTTACTTTACAAACCATCCAATTTACTGCTAACATATTTCTGAGTGCCTCACTTTAGCAGTGCCAAGGTCGGGCCGGCTCCCGAGGCTATAAACAAACGTGCTGTGTCAGCGTTATTTTAAATATCAATGTATCTGATCTTCCCTTTGCTGTTCTGCTGAGCATTGCATGACTGAAACAAAAATCTTCCCTTCCTTATATTTATTTTTCCAATTTTACAGAAAGGTAATTTTTAACTTGAACAATTCAAAACACGCAGTTGTCGAAAGGAATTGCAGCGGGGCGGGGGGGGTTTGAACCAGGGTTATTTGTGTGCAGAATAGCAGTTCTAAACGCTAAGCTACTTGCCACCCCTTGCAGCTGGTTCTTGCTCATCTCCCAGCATTCCTTAGAACAGCACTATGATATGGTCTCCTGGCCTTGTTCTCCAGTTCCACTCAGTGCAACATCTCTTCCATGACACAGCTACATAAATAGATTCATTTATCTCTCCCTTCATGTGCGACTGCACCTGTGCAGGTAGATTCACCTTCTGATACACAAGACTGTGAATGCCGAGTAGGCAGAAGAGGCCATGAGTACACAGAGTTTACAGCTCCCACGATTCTGCGTGCTTCTGTTTCTGTCTGCCAGCAGTATCGGCCCCCACTGCAGCAAGAGCCTGCTGCTGTTTTTCTTCTCATGGCTCTAAGGGGCCAAATGTCGCCAGAGCTCTTTGGGTACACAGGGAAAAAGAGGGGGCGACGTAGAGATAGCAGCAGAGAGCGAGAGAAGGAGAGCAGGCGCAGTTGGCGGCTGGGCTTGAGCTAAGGCTAGCATCATTAGCGCACAAGGCCTGCCGGAGGCTCCAGCACCAGGCTCCGGCACACATTCCTCTCTGCTCACAAAACGGCAGGCGCATCCCCGCGAGATTCATTACAAAGACACTAGCTTCACTGGAAAGCCCGTCTCGGACCCGAGCAGCGCTATGATGGCAATGATACAACTGCCTGTAGCTTTCACTCAAAAGGGATTTCATCTCTTTTCTCTGCTTTTTTTGACCCTTAAAAACATATCAAATCCTCCCCGTGACAGAAAGATTCCTCTAAGCCAACCGCAAAGCCCGTCAAGGCAAGTTAAGAATTTAGCAAGAGTTCCTTTTGTCGTTGTTTCACAAACATTTCAGTCGGCAACAAGTGGGCAACATGTTTCTTAGGTAACTTTCATGAACAAACATAAACTACTTGATTTGGAGACATATATTTGCTGGAACAGTAAGTTCAGTGTAACTGTGCAATACTTGAGGTGCCAGTAAAGTTGCTCTATTAGTTTTTAAATATCTCCGCTGTTCTCTGTGTATTCTGAAGTAAGTGCCAGAAACGGAGCAGTTTTCCGCACTTCTGGCCTGTGTATCATCATTGCATCAACATTCGGGCTCAAAAGGAGGGACTTGGAAGGTAAAATTTGAATACGCACACGTTTTTAGAGAAGGACAGCAAAACACGCTGTCAGAGTTACACTGGGCTCATGTGTTTGTACACTGTGTGCCCACCTGGCCTCTGATTCAGCACTTCAGCATAAATCAAATGATGAATTTACCCTTTTGCAATGAGCTTCTTGGCACAGGGCTGACTCTGGGACCAATGATGAAAGATAAGCCTCTCTCAAGGACTGGTGGGGAGGGCTTCCTGGTTGGGACTGACTTGTGCTGGAAGTGATTGGTGGAGAGGGTTCTCTGGTGCCATCTGCCCTCGAACTGATTGGTGGGAAGGGCGTTCTGATGCGATCTGTCCCAAAGTGATTGGTGTAGCGTCCTCCCTGATTCCGATCTATGCTCAAATGGAGTCCTTATCTACTGAGTGGGGAAATCAATCAGTCCTAAAACGAGTATAATCTGATCTGTCCAAAAGGAAAGTAAGAAAGAAATGAGGAAAGAATAAAGATAGTGAAAACAGCGCAGCGGCTGATCAATATAAGTGTCGGCTCAATGAGCAACATGACCCAAATAGTCTGACATGCTGTTGGGTCTGGGAATTGTTTGGGTTTTCGGTTGTCTCCAATTTGTCAGCTTCTTTGTTCGTTGTCTGGCTTCGACGGCTAATTCATTAGAACAGAGAGCGATTCTGGCAATGATGATGAGTGGTAAACTCATCCTGCTTTTAAAAGCTGTGCTTGCTAAAGATTTGCTTTTTAAAGAATCCACCATCTTTTTTACTTTTCAAAGGAATTTCTCCTGGGACAAACTTCTGATCTCATTTTTGTGTGTTTGTGTGCATGTTTGCATCTGGCCAAGATCCACACAGCTTTAATGTTCGTTTACCTGTGGACAGGGGTCATTACTTGAAAGCATAAAAGTCTTTTCAGATTCCACTTAAATTCAAAGTGGTCTTTTTTCACCGCATTGCTGAACTGCAGACGGAATGTGAAGTGCAGCACCAGTATTATTCATGGCTTTGTTCTCAGCCATTAAGGAGGGATTTTGGACATTGCCCATATGCCCTGTTGCCTCCCAGTCGCAATTTCTGCTGAGCTGCAATTGACTTAATAGGAAACATTCGGCAATTTTCTTGAATGAAACAAGTATGGGTTGCTGTAAATCAAAAAGGAGGACTGACATGGGTGAGGTCAGCATGGCTGTGCCTGCTGGTTACGTTTATAAATGTGTCTTCTCATCCACAAAATCCCAAATTAGGGGCAAGGTGTCAAAATGACAGGCCAAAAAGAGAGTGCAAAGCAGGATTTTTTTTTTTTTTTTTTTTGTCTAGGTTTACCTTGATGTGTTTTTGTGCTGTGAATTCAAAAGAGACCACATGAGTCATTTTTGTTGTTTGCTAAAACACATTAATTGAGTCATAAATTTAGACATTGACTGAATGACTGATTACCACCTAGAACTCAATCTTCTCCAAGACAGACCGTTCGCCTCCCAGCGGGTCCTTCCACCTGTCGGGGACCCTCCATCAAAGCGGAGAATTCACTCATTTCATGAGCCCCATTGGTGGGCTGGGGAGTAATGATTGGCTCAAGTCCCTGCTTCTCCAAATCACATCAAAGCCATTACCTGGTTCTGCCAGATCCAGCCATATTTTGCAATGCTTTCTATGCAGTTCCTGGGGTGGGCAGTGGTCATACTAAACTACTGCAACTCCCTCCTGTGTGGCCTTTTGGTCTCCACCATCAAGCCTTTCCAGTTCAACCAGAATATTGCTGCACAAGTTGTGTCTGCTCTGCCAAAGTGCTTTCAGGTATCTCCAATCCTCATCTTTCTCCATCAGTTCCCCGTGACCATATCAAGTTCAACTTTGGTTAAGTTTGTCAAAGGACCTGCACTCCAATGCTTGTAGAATCTGATGGCTTTCTACACACCATCCACACCATCTCTCACTTCTGGCCACTTGGTACTTCCATGCACAAGGGGTCCAAAATCAAAAACCCGAGGATTCTCAATTTTGGATTTGATATGGTTGAATCAGTTCCTTCCCCACTCGGAACTGTTGGGTCTCATGCAACTCTTTTGAACCCACTTCTCTCCCAGCCTCCTAGCAGTCATTATTATTATCTACCTAATAGGGAAAGAAAAGTTTTTGCTCCCAATAACGTAAGCAGGAGAAAGTTATATAAATTCTCAGAGCGCACCAGGCCATGTATGGTATGAACATTAGCAGAAAGGAGCGGGGCCACTGTTTGTACTGAAATGGAAAGTCCTTCCGGAAACACTGTGACAGATGTCTTATTCTTTTCAGCAGGATGCCGTTCCATCTTTCTACGAGGAAACCTCACCATTCTGCAAGAGATAAAGGATGCAGAAATACAGAACACACTCTGCTCCCCAGAACTTCCCTTAAACTTGAATGTGGTTGAGATTTAGATCTTACTCAGACTCTGCAAACTCCCTCATGTTGCTTTAGCAACTCAGATATTAAAGTGCTGACTGTCAGACATCTTTTACAGCTGACGCATATTGGTTATTGATATTTCCCGTTGTATGACTCACCCATGTGGCTCGCTATATATTTGTGATTTATGTAGTCCAGAGTTAAAGTTTAAGCTTATAAAATGCAGACGCTTCTTTAAAAAGTCACTCACACACGCGCACAGACTGCTTAACACTTCACTAACCTGCCTTCCTGATGGACGGTGACTATAAACCCTGACATCAAATTGCCCTGAAGGAGAAATCCTGCATTAAATGATAATATAAACAGTAAACAGTAGAAATGTACAAAGTCTTGCATGTAGTAAATTATTAACAGTAGTTACTGTACTATTATTGTATTTTTATCATCTCTTAGTTATACGAGTACTATGTTTATGTCTTGTATTGCAATGCAGAACCTCATAAAAGCCTAAAATAAATGGAACATTTAAGCAAGAAAGCTTTTAACTGAATTGAATTGAGCTGAAATGTATGGAGCCAAATACTGTTCAGGTACTGCTTATGCAGTTCTGTACTAACTAAATACAAGTTTGGTCAAGCAATCCTGCTCGATGCAGCACAGTTAAATATGAATAAGCGATGCATTTTGTGTCAGGTGTTATCGTAGAATTGCGTTGTTTGTAATCGTGCGTTGTTGCGGACGCAAAGTCTGTTGCGTTCCTGGAACAGAGCCGTTGTCTCTTTGTGAAAGAGAGCCCGGGTAAACGGCCGAAAACGGGCTGAGAAAGTACTGAGTCTCGGTGGCCAGAATCCTTTGCAACTTCTGCCTTTTGGTCTTATAGCTTAATTGAAGTAACAGGAATTTAGAACTTGTACAGTTAACTATCTCTCTCTCTCTCTCTCTCTCTCTCTCGCTCTCTCTCTCTTTCTGACTTCCCGTAATCATTAATTACTTTTGAGTGCTTTATGTATTTACTGTGCTTTTGAAAGAATGCCAGCCAGAGGAAGGTAAAAGTATGGGGGGGGCGAAATTGTGTGTGAATCAATTCTGTGCTACCCCGCCATGCTGAGTGCTGCCAAACCCCCTCCATTATTTATCCCTGCTAACAGCCACCGTTTTAATGTACCGCGGAGATGAGTAATTGCGGCCCTCGGCGTCGACTTTTGACGACCGCCATGGCGCTGGGCACAACACCCGGCATTTCTCTCTCGCCGGCGATATTAATCGTGTACCGCATTGCTAATTGAGATTTCCCCTCCCAGCCTCGTCGATCTTCTTCGTCTGCCTCCTCTCCCTTCGCAGGAGTGACAAAGTGCTGAGCCGTGCTGGAACAGACCCTCGAGGTAAGTTGTTAGGCTGCCCTTGGCAACCGCGGTCACAGAATAGGAGGTTCACCTGTCTCGTGCTGTTGTCGTGACGTTCCGGCCACCGCAGATATTCACACCCGAGACATCTTCTGCACAAACGTCACCTAACAGTCCTGGCGCTGTAAGGTTTTCACCCCCAGTGGCAACACCTTGGCTAAATTCACCTCTCATTTCTCAGCATTTCTCTACCATAATGCCATGATGCTGTACAAAGGAGCTGTCATTTATTACTGTTAGTTTTTGGTTTTTAATTTTTCAGTCTTATTCTATACTTACTGTACTATGAGTGTTATGCATCCTATGTGTTCAGTTCAAATGTTCTTTTATGTGATTTTGTTATTATTGTTTGTATCTGTATATAAAAGTGTGGCTTCACTGGATCCCAGGAATCATTGGTTTCAGTCTAGAAGGAAAAGCAGAAACGCTGTAGGAGGCCTGAGTCTGAAACAAAAACTTGGGGTTTGATTTCTACACACACACACACACACACACACACACACACACACACACACACACACACACACACACACAGACACACACACATACTTGCAGCAAGTCCATATTATTGGATTTTGTCCATCTGCGATTATTTCCAGGAACCCATTTACTATCAAATCGTCCTGGTTCCCCAACACACACAGACTTGTCACTCCAGGCTAGATCTGAGCTGTCATCATTCTCTTTGTTCACATCACTCTTGTATTTGGAGGTAGCCAGGTGCAGAGCTAGGGGTCCCACCTAAGCGCTCTCTTCGAACAGTGGCGGTGTTCCTGGAATAAAAACCGCACCCCATTTTCACACATAAGCAGCGGTGTTTCCTGCTATGTTATCAAACATATACTGGCATCTGGAGTGCAAACGGAGGTGTCGCTGTATATACATTTTTGATATTCATGGATCATAATCTATAAATATGTTTTTAAACTATGCCAACAGCTTTTCATTTTTCAATATTGAGCTGATTCCTGCATCCAAAGCAAAGTAAACAGCTGGCAAGTTTGTCCATTTAGCTACAGAGGAATCCTACTGAAGCAAGACGCAGCCCCTTAGTCATGAGAACCAGAGCCTGGCCAGCAACGATTTGCTCCGCAGTCACCAAAGGGAACCACTGTGCGGCAAACACACAGCAGGCTTCTCCAGGCCTCCTGCTTCCACAAGAACCCCAACACTGCCCTACCTCCTTCACTTGAACGAATTTACTGCTGTCCATTTGGTCAGGTCACTCCCACCCATGGTTCCTCTGCCAAAGTTTCAGCAACTCAGTGGCAAAGGAAAGCCATTTCGATGCCAGGGTCTCCGTGTCATTGAAGCAAATCGCATTTTTCTTTCAATTAAATAACCCCTGCTTATAATAGCTTCTGGTTTTCTTAGATCTGGGTGTAAACCAAATCTGTTTTTAAGTCAGTGAGCTGTTCACAGAATGAACTGGGAGCAGAGGTTTTTCCGACCGTGCCGGTGTTTTTCTCCTCATTTTTTCTTAAACCGTTGGCCTCCACGAGCCTGTAGCGCACGAGCCTGTTGCGCGGTGTTTCTTTCAGGATGCCGGTCCGTGACATCCATATTTATGCTCTGCAGAGGATCTTGGCAGGGGCGTGAGAAGCTGGAAGATTGCACCGAGGTTAAGTGCTCTTATTTATGGAAATTTACACACATTTGACCTCCTGTCCGTTTCATTTTTTTAAATAATTTGTTTTGAGGATTTATTTATATTTCTTGTTTGACATACAGATTGAGTCGATACTTTCTGCTGTTATTTGGCTTCTTGGCAGATATTTGTACTCAAAGCAAGCTGCACAGGTCACAAGTCCAAACCTTCGCTTCTTTTCCTGCGGAAGCTCAGGGTAACGGCGCAGCTTCAGAGCCCTCATGGGAGCTGCGCACAGTACCTGGATCAATGCAACCAGCGCCCCTCTTATGCATTTGCGTGTTAATGTGCACCGCGTCCCTGCAATTCTGACTTGCTGGTGTAGGGGCTTGGCACATGTGTTACTCAGATGAGTTTAACTCCGCGGCTGTCAGAGCCGTTCTGGCCCAGGCCCAGCCACACCCCAGTTCTGAACGATTACTACACTATGGGCCCAGGTGTCACCAACACTGCTTTCCAGCCAAGTTGTATAAGGGAAGCACTGATATCCACCTTGTTGTTTGCTTCCAAAACTCAAGCCCTCTGCCGCTGCTGGAAGAAAACCAAGTGATGCCATGTAACTAGCATGATACTGGACCCATAACCAGGAGACAGACCATGCTACTGCAACCTCTGACAAGGCATAACTTGCTTCAGAATTACTGAATATTCCTGGGCCATAAAAACAGGCGAAAATGAATGCGGCTCTAAACCAAGGCGTCTGCTGTGCAGCTAAACAATAGAAGGTGCAGCTTTGGCAGTATTTCATCGACGTTCTGAAACACCTGCGCTACCAGGGAGTCGAGGGCCATTTTGCTGAGCAAAGCAGGTCTTATTCTCAGCAGCTGGCCACCTCAGCACTGTGGCATTGCCTTGGGCGAGCAACCGGAGTGGGATTTACACCGGTCAAGCGCCCCTCCCCTGACATTTCAACTCCGCTGCTATTTCAAACCTGCCAGATGCCACATAAAAAGCCCGGCATGGCACATGTTGTCCGCAGCATATGTCTTCCGGCACAGGATGAGTGCAAACCGACTCTTAAACTTACATATGACTAGATGGTCACTGAAGTCCTTTGACAAGAATTGTGCTCCAGAATTCTGTGTGTATTAAAACATCTGATTTATTGATCACAAGTGTCTGCTTTTCTGATGTAGGAGTGTGACCGCATACACTGGATACAAGGAGGGTAAAGCTGGGATGGGGCACCAGCGTATACATCTCACACAGAAGTCTCCAGAAGACAAGGAGAACATGCAAAGTCTGCACAGACTAAGGTGGATCTGAACCCACTTCCACAGAACTGTGAGGCATCAGCGCTCCCAGCTGTACTGCGAAGCCACACATAGCTAACCTGGAATCATCCATCCATCCATCCATCATCATTTGCTGCTTTTTCCTGCTCAGGGTCACTGCAGTCCAGAGCTTATCCAGGAATTACTGGGCACCAGGTTGTAAATGATGCTATATATATTTATTTATTTTTTTTCCATTTTCTCAATAAAAAATAAAACAACTTAACATGCTTTATGACACAGCATGACAGCAGGTGGCATGACGGTTAGAGTTTTACCCTTAAAGGATCCCTGCTGCTCAACCCTCGAGCTACTTCCTTCACCTAAATTCTTTGAGTAAATATGTACCTGTGTGACAATAGGAAATATGGAATGCAAGTCATTTTGGAAGAAAGCATCTGTCAGGCAAATAAATACATAAAAAATGGCAGTAACAGGGGAGTGAGCGGATTCTCTGATGTAATGCGAGGATAATTTGTGCCCGCGGTGGCGCTTTTCTCACAGCCATCCTACCTGTGCACACAAAGCACTCGGAGTCCCGGTAAACAGCCAGGTTCACAGGAGACGCTGCAGTTGCCTCTTCCCCTCTGATCTTGATCTGAGTCCAGGCAGTGTTCATGCTAAGTGACAAACGTTCTGATCATGGCAGCCGGGCGGCTTTCACGCAGGCCGGAGGTCAAGAGCCCCGGCGACAGACATGAATACAGATGGGGGGGAGGCCGCTTGTCAGAGATCAACTCAGGCCACAGCACAGGCTTACTGACCGTCCATAATGGCAGGCAGGTGGGTCTGCAGGCAGGCTGGTCCACCCAGGTGCACTAGGTGCACGTGTGTGTGTGTGTGTGTGTGTGTGTGTGTGTGTGTGTGTGTGCGTGTGTGTGCGCGCATGGCCTCTAACCATAGGAGATTTAGTCCTCCCTACAAATCAGCTCAAATTTATTCTAATTTTAAATAAATGTTTAAATAAATTCTTGCTTCAATGATCATATTCAGATTTTGTACATTTTTAAGATAGATAGATAGATAGAAGGAAGAGGTTGGGGCCGGAACCCAGGGCTTTCTCCCAGTTAGGGCCGCACCTCTTGGCCCCATGGGGTCCCCTGGACAAGAATAAGGAGCCGAGCTTCCTCCCCCGCCTCGGCAGCAGCACCCCGGCAAAGGCTTCCGGGGGGGTACAGGGAGAAGTGTTTACAGTGCCTCTCGAAATGATTGAATATTAATAAAGCCGGGAGATTGTTTGCTACAGGTGATGAGCGGTCGGGTGCATTTTCAGCCGATTAATTATACAGCGAGCAGTCAAGACGGAGGAGATGAAATGAGGCTCTCGGAGAGGAAATCTGTCCGATGAAAGAAAGACCCAGAGCTGCCTTGCTCCGCGCGCTGATCTTCTCACCCCACCGCCATCCTCAATCCCGCTCGAGCTCAGCGGCCGCTTGAGCCACGAGGGGCGCAACCCGAATTCCTGGACTCCCGCTGTCGGTGAGGTCAGGAGAGAGTGCTGGGAAATGTGCTTTTGCAATTCAGGAGAAGCATGTGCTGAACAGCGGATCGCAAATGGCCCAGGAACGGCCTAATGCCAAAAAGATGAATAAATGCAGGGAGGGTTTTGGAACTCCAGCTGCTGAGCAAGGGCTTTTCACAAACGTTCACTCTCAGAAGTGCTCCTCTTGGGATGAGCATGAAAAAGGTATATAAACCTTTTGTTATTAAAAGAATGATGTAATTAAGGCAAAAAATCTACTCTAATCTTTTTTCTTCTTTCTCTGTATTTTCATTAACTAGATTTCATGTTTGAAGTTTCTGACTTATCCTCGCAAACAAATAATTGCTGCCTATGCTGCAGGGAATAGAACACATTTTAATCAGTTCTAACCTCCAGCTTTGACATGTAAATTTAATTTTCCCAGATTTAATATTATATTTTTTTCCTCTGTGATGTAAATATATGCCTATTTCATATTCTTACTTTTTTCCCCTTCCCTGCACATAATGACACAATAAAAGAGTGCTTGTGGCCCAAAGTGGAATCTCGCAACTTAGCGTGTCTGCAGGCCAAGTTGTGGTGACAGAGGTGACGGGTCAGCAGCCGCTCTCGCTCTCAGTCAATGCGATGACCTCAGCAACCATCACACCTTTGCAGTGCCAGAGACTGAGACCAACTGAGAATTTCCCATGTGACTGTGCACACATTGCTATCTATCTATCTATCTATCTATCTATCTATCTATCTATCTATCTATCTATCTATCTATCTATCTATCTATCTATCTGTCTGTCTGTCTGTCTGTCTGTCTGTCTGCCAGAAGAGATGTGAGAAGTAAGTTAGAAGTAAGTCTTGATCTGTTGTTATCCACATGCCTTTGTTACGCTGCTGAGATGTTACGAGATGAGGCAGAATGGATCAATAAACTTGATCAGAAATACCTAATTGTCCTGTAAGCAGACTTCTAAACATGTGACAGCATTATTATGTTAGAAAAACATTTCCTACCCTAACCTCAAACCTTTGCCCCTAACCCTAAATCCTAAACCCTAACTCACCTCTCCGTGGCCTCTAAGGTTGACAAGGATGCCGCCAGTGATCCCCCCTGTGGTTCCTGCGTGGGGAATCAGTCAACACAGCCTGGTAGAGGTAAGAAATGAAATAAAGTCTGGCTACAGTCCCCAAGCTGGTAACACATTAGCAGGTATCAAAGTCACCGATTTATAGCTTTATTTTTACTTCAAAGAACAAAAGCGAGTGAAAACAGATCTTAATGTTTGTTTGTCTCTTTCTCCACTGGCTGGTATAGCGAGAATGCAAGTGGGTGACGGAGTATCAGTTCGGTGCTCCTTCAAATAATGCGTTCGGCATGAAAAAGGAGTTTATTCTGTGATGCGAAGATTAATTTGCTGTTGTCTCGGTGCGACTGGGAAGTTTATGAATATCAAATTAGGAAACGGATCAAATGGTTCCTGCAGTTCTAAAAAGTGTGGAAGCGCTCAAATTCCTTTGTGCTCCGGCGTGCATAGCCGTTCAGTTTTAAAGGATGTGAAGGATGAGGCGCTCGTGCTGTAGTTAAATGCATCCCTATACTTTTGGAGCCGTTCATTTTAAATAATACATTTGCGTTTAACATATAAATGTTCCTGTCTTTCACTCTGAAGCGCTGAGATGTATTTATTTTTCATTAATTGTTATCGCAGCTTTGCATGGCAAATGATCACAGCAAATGTTTGATTTATAATTCATGCAATGCTTAATTACTGTTTGTCAAGCCACTGATCTCTTTGCAGTTACAAATGTTATATTTTATTATTTGTGTTCACATGACTTGCTAATACCAATTATCGGCAATGGACAAGTGCAACCATATATTATTTCACATACAGAACGTAGTGTATTTATTCGCTCAAAAGCGTTACTTCTGTCACAATTTCATTCCACAAATACATTTGCTTTAAGCACATTTCAAGAGGGTCTGTTTCTATAAATAATTATTTTATTTCAACAGCCTGTTAATGGATAAGAAGCAGCTGTTCATTTGATTTTCCATTCTTGTTAAAAATATTGGCACATGTAGGGGAAAATCTGATTTATTCTTATTTTTAAACATATTCCATGAATATATTCCAGACCACATCAAAAATTCAGATAATTATGAGTAGCGGTCTTCACAGGGGCCCTTCAGCTTGATGCTTAACTTCACATTTTTGTTCAGAAAATTCTCCAGCCTTGTAAGTACAAGTTACAGCTTATAGTGAGAGGTATTATTTTATTGCCTGTCAACGGGAATTACAGTATTTAACATGCATGTACGAGTGGGTATTTTCATGTTCCAACTACCTTTGTGTAAACAGTTTCCTCCAACGGTGAACCTGAACCTCCCTGCACTTCATGATGACCTACTACTACTGTGGCAACTGATAATAATAATAATAATAATAATAATAATAATAATAATAATAATAATAATAATAATAATAATAATAATAATGAAGAAATAAAGAAAACCATGAATTCTTTAAGCATGTATAGTGGAATAAGGAATGAAGGAAGCATACTGTAAGTGCATACTTTGTTAATTGTTGAGACCCCATGGATGTTCCGCCAAGTCACTGCGTGATGGGCATACGATGGCAGTACAGATGCGTCAGGTGAGAAATGTTTGTGTTTTTATGCTTTAGCAACAGAAAATGCTAAAGACAAATTTGTGAAGGTGGGCCAAGGAGAGATGGAAACGGATGTGGGGATGTCCCACCTGGCTGAGTCAGCTGCTGCCTTGCTGTGGCCTCCATTGTAAATCTCCAGCAGCACAACGTCAGTGCTGCCAGCTAACAGAGGCCTCTGGAGAAGCGCTATCCTTGTTGACATCTGTTGTGACCCTGTTATTATCTGTTCTGTGTATCAGCTTTATTTATTTTTCTGCTTAGAAATGGAATGCTTTTAGTGTGTGTGTGTGTGTGTGTGTGTGTGTGTGTGTGTGTGTGTGTTTGTGTGTGTGTGTGTGTGTGCGTGTGTGTGTGTGTGTGTGTGTGTGTGTGTGTGTGTTTGCGTCTCTGCATCTGTGGGAAAATGTTCTCCACCATCTCTGTGGAAGCAGCAGTTGTGTCTGGCAAATACAGAACACCATCAGAGCAGCACACGATAAAATGGGGAGATATCTACGGAGCATTTTTGATTTTCGGTTTGAATGAGGCAGCAGAACAAAACAAGACGCCGAGTGTACGGTCGGACACTCCGAGCAGCACATCTTTATCTAACAGGGGACACGAACGCTATTTGATATCGCGTCATCGTCCTATCTGATGGGAGTCCTCAGATGCAGGTGATACAGTGGTACAGGGCAGCGGTCGGGGGCCACTTCCCACTACCGGGGGACTTTGATTTATCGCCCTGTAGGCAGGATGAGTGGTTGACTTTAGTGTCGGCAGAGTATGGCCGTCATTAGCTGGGTTTTGTCAGTACCATCTGGTATTCTCAGTTACAGACTGGATTAATCTGAGGCTGATGAAAAACACAACTCCTAAGTGATGACTGCTGATCTCATAACTCACGAGAAGACTTCTTCCTCAAAGTGGCAATGAAATTTAACTGCTTTAAATTTGCAGCTGACTGTACTCAAGATGCGGCATCCGCATGTTGGCACGCACAACTTAAATCTGATGAAATATCGCACAGTCAGACAAAGTTATAATCATTAGAAATTGTTTTAAATTAAATATCTGAAAAGTTCCCTGTAGACTCAGAGGTGTGTCTGCACGTATGTGTATCGGTGTGTTCTATTATAAATAAACCCCCTTGCAGGCCAGGCAGCCCAAAGAGCCTTCAGATAAGTAAATAAAATATCGCTGGTGGAGATTCTGAGGCTGAAAAAGTTTTGACTCTCCAGGATGAGATGGATTTCTGACCAAACAGGCATGTGCCCTTTACGGCAATTGAATAAATATCTGTTTGAACATGAGTAAATATTTTCTCCGCTAAGGTGTGGTCATATGGGGTTCATCAGAATGTGGGCACCAGTATCAACCACCCTCAATTTGTCTGTAGTGTGTGCCGATTTCTCGAGATTGTGAAAACTGCAATGGATGACTGCAGGCTCTTTGGTGGGATCTCGCGTTCAAAATGCAAAACAGAGCTCGTGCAGATCTTGTTATGTCATTCTCCAGGGACCAAACAAACATAAAAATTAGCTCTCCTAAGATTATAAAGACAAGCACAGGAAATTTTTCAACAAACTGTAGAAAGCTTGGTGATTTTTATTCATAGCAATGCAGATAATGAAAACTATGCTTACGGTATTTGACCAAAGGGTCGAATGTTCAAATCTCAGCAGGTGCCCTCATGTTCTGCTCTTTTGGTGAAATGCTTGATCCGATTCCTGCAGAAAAACTAAATAAAGGTGAAAGTTATTATGCACAAAAGTTAAAGTGTGTTTTCTGTTGCCTATCCTATCGTTCTGCACATGCTCATATTTCACCTGCTCAACTGCAATGCCCTCTCACATCGTCTTCCACTCTTTGCTGTCAAGGAGTTTGGACGGTTGCAAAAAACTATGAGATGAGTCAAATCTTATCTGCTAGATCACTCCTATGTGCCTCCGCTCCTCGTATCTCTCACTTTGCTTCTAGTAGCTGCCCATGTTCAACGCTATGGTTAAGGTCCCCTAGATCAAAATCTAATGCCGGTCACTTATCGGTCTCAGGCTCATGTCCCTCTGTCCCACTGAACTGCTGATTCCCCTTCAGGGCGCAGGAAAGGTTGTGAGAACTCTCACTGAAGCCATTTCTCTTGAGAGCTTTTATATGTTGGTGGTTCACAACGTGGCATTTTTATCTTTACATTTCCAATTTGTACTGTATGTTCCTGTCCCTGGAATACAATGTGTGCATTGTGAAAACAAAGAAGCAGCAGCGCTTTAGTAATCTTTCATTTTTATCTTGAGCTTCAGTTCTGGAATGCACTTTTATTTACTCGGAGTTGTGCTTCACTTTGGAGAGACGACCCTGCCAGATGTGCACATACAGATATAAATGCATAGAACCTTTTACAAGCAGTAGAAACAAAGGTTGTTCTCGGTTTTAACAACATGCAACTTTTCAACTTCTTTCTTCTTCTTCTTCTTCTTCTTCTTCTTCTTCTTCTTCTTTCGACTGCTCCCGTCCACAGCGGATCAATTGTTTCCACTTCTTCCTGTCCTCTGCATCTTTCTCCATCACACCCACCACCTGCATGTCCTCCTTCACCACATCCATAAATCTCCTCTTAGGCCTTCCTCTCTTCCTCTTGCCTGGCACCTCCATCCCTAGCATCCTTCTCCCAATATATCCAGAATCTCTCCTTTGCACATGTCCAAACCAACGCAATCTCGCCTCTCTGACTTTGTCTCCAAACCGTCCAACCTGTGCTGTCCCTCTAATATACTCATTTCTAATCCTGTCCATCCTCGTCACACCCAATGCAAATCTTAACATTTTTAACTCTGCCACCTCTAGCTCTGCCTCCTGTCTTTTGGTCAATGCCACCATCTCCAACCCATAAAGCATAGCTGATCTCACTACAATCTTGTAGACCTTCCCTTTCACTCTTGCTGGTACCCTTCTGTCACAAATCACTCCTGCCACTCTTCTCCACCCACTCCACCCTGCCTGCACTCTGTTATTCACCTCTCTTCCACACTCCCCCTTACTCTGAACTGTTGATCCCAAGTATTTAAATTCATTCACCTTCGCCAACTCTATTCCCTGCATCCTCACCATTCCTCTGTCCTCCCTCTCATTTATGCGCATGTATTCTGTCTTAGTCCTACTGATCTTCATTCCTCTTCTCTCTAGAACATATCTCCACCTCTCCAGGGTCTCCTCAACCTGCTCCCTACTCTCACTACAGATCACAATGTCATCCGCAAACATCATAGTTCACGGTGACTCCTGTCTGGTCTCATCTGTCAACCTGTCCATTACCATTGCAAACAAGAAAGGACTCAAAGCTGATCCTTGATGTAATCCTACCCCCACCTTGAAAGCATCCGTCACTCCTACCGCAGACCTCACCACTGTCACACTGTCCTTGTACATATCCTGTACCACGCTTACATATTTCTCTGGCACACCCGACTTCCTCATACAATACCACAGCTCCTCTCTAGGCACCCTGTCATATGCTTTCTCTAAGTCCACGAAGACACAATGCAACTCCTTCTTACGTTCTCGGTACTTTTCCATCAGCACACTCAGAGCAAACATCGCATCTGTAGTACTCCTTCTCGGCATGAAGCCATACTGCTGCTCACCTCCCTTCTTAACCTAGCTTCCACTACTCTTTTCCATAACTTCATGATGTAACTTTCCAACTGTGAGTCTTAATACCGACATTTATTTGTATAGCACATTTTCATACAGAATGCTGTAGCTCAAAGTGCTTTACAAGTGCTTTACAAGGTGAAAAAGAGACAAGAATAATGACGGGAAGCCCAGTTGATGAAAGTGTGTTTACAGATGAACAATAGGGTCAAATGGCTGGGAGGACAGAAAAAAAACAAAAAAAACTCCAGGTAGACTAAAAAAAAAACAAATTCCTGCAGGGGTTCCAAGGCCAAAGAACCACCCAGCCCCCACTGGGCATTCTATCCAACACAGAGATTTTTAAAACAGTCTTTTCTGGTTGTTCTGTCACACACAATGAAGATGGTGCCATGGGCAGCTGGGACATCTGCCTTCGTACGATCAGTTAAGGGGCTTCTTGGTGCTTAGATCGGGTGGTGGTGGTATAGAGAGAGAAAAAGGGACAGCATAGAGTAGTAAAAATTAGTTTGGGTCCCTGACAAATGTGACAGTAACCACACCATGCGATCTAAAGAGGAAAGCACTTTGCAGCATTTCCGTACACAACAGGTATACAAAAGAGAACAAAATGAAGTTCTGCAAAATTCTGTTGTCCACTTTTTAAAATCTTGTCTGCAAATCCAGACTAATAAAAATAATGCATTTGCATGTAAATATTTGCTGACAAAATGGTGCCGTGAAGCTAGCCTGTTCTGTGCCATTGTCTCATTTTTTAACTTCTATCAAATGGATTTAATAAATAAGAACGTCATTACATGACACAAACAAATGTTTAGATAATGGGTTTGCATTTGGCTGAACCCTCTTTGTTGTAGAATTATCACAGCGATCGGGTCTTTTTTGTGTCGCATCTGCCTCCAGAATTGTAGGTTTAGCCTCTAACTGAAGATGAATTAAGGCAACATGGATGCAAGAAGCATGAGTGAGCACGCAGCTTGAAAAAATGATAAATTCATGATAACAAACCGATCCGATTGCTTTCTCATTCACATCATGGAACTCCACCTCTGGAATCCCTCAGCAGAACTGAGGCCAATTAACGGCGAGCAAGATGCGGGCGATGTGGGGCTGCGCTCACAGGCGGGCGACCAGCCGAGATCTGCGGGAGCTCGAGTAGAAGCACGGCGCTGCCAGGGAGGGAAGCCTGCAGACAGATGCGCTGTTCAAAGTGCAACGGAAAGCAGCGAAAGCCTCCAGTGCATGGAGGGAAATAGCAGGGTTCCCCCGTTACCCAGCGGTGGGGCGATTCGGTGCCGCTGTTAAATAGAAAAACGGCATGCATGACTGTAAGCTGCGTTGGGGACTCAACCCCCTGACCTGCATGCGTCGCTGGTGGGTCGGTAGATGGGATGAACACAGCTGGGCTGAAGCTGACCCGCAGCAAATCCCGCCACATTCTGGCTGGATGTAGAGCAGGAAGAGCCTTGGTGCGGGTGGCGCTGTCAACTACTCTTCTCGTCCGTGTGGTGCCACGATGATGTTCATGTGGGTTTGTATGGCACAAAGTATTGTTGGGGAATTCAGGCACACCTTAATCTGAAAGAAGACCTAATCACTAAGAAAGAGGAACTCGGGGGTCAGTGTGGTGTTTCATGCTAGTGAGATGGTCGCGCCTTCTCTCCGGCACTGCTGACGCTGCCCTTGTGGGCTCTGCTCATCTTGCAACCCCTTGGGCTGATTAGGGAAACGCATGTTGCTTCCCCCTTCTGTACAGGTCTCACCATCCAGTGTGCATCTGAGGTTCGCGATGAACACATGAACTAAAGGTTAGGACCTAGTTAAGAGCAGCAGACCCCAAGCCTAACCTTAATCATCTGTTATCATGTAATGTAACCGAGGGAAAAAAAAAAAAACAAGGTTGACCTGAGTGAGTGAGTGAATGAATAAGTGAATGGATGAATGAACAAACACAAAAACTCATGCTTGGATCTAATTCACATGCCATCACCATTGTTCCCAGATCTTAAGCAGACTCACCTGATATGTGACTCACGTTAAACAGGACTAAGCTGTGGGTCTGGGGCGAGTCAGTCTGGGTTTCTTTGTAGTCACCAAGTGTGCTCCGCTGTTTACCGGCCTTGCTGTCAGCGACCGGGCTGACGCTCAGCAGAATTCCGCTGAACGGCAGTCGAGTCACAATAAAGCTCCTATTTACACCAGGTTGTTCAGTCTGATTTTCTAAACAGACGCATTTCAGATCTTACCTCAAAAAACAGGACTCCCTAAGGGTCCAGGTTTCATCTGATCTGGATTTTATTTGCTGCTGACAGATGCAGGCAAATTTTTTTCGTTATAATTGTCATTCAGATCGTTCTGCCTGTTTTTAGCTCCCTGCACTTTTTTGCTCTAGGCGCTCCTGCATTATGTAAACAGCAATAAGCTGATATCAGCAACTTAGTTTTGGTGATGCTGGTTTCCCTTTCCTCTGCTCCCAGTTTTACAGTCGAGCTGATGAGGTGGCGCCAGGCTTCGTGTTCTTCAGAACCACACACAGCGTGAGCGATGCAGGCTTGTGCCGGCATGCGAGGGTTTGAGGCCGCCGAGTGAAAATGGTTTTCCGACTTCAGTCGCATAGCCGGTCGAGTCAGCTGCTCCTCGAGGACTCCGCCGAACTGCCTACCATGAACATTTCATGAAAGCGAAGGAGCGCCGAACTTATTGGTATTCAGAAAATTCTGCGGCGAGCCATATGTCTCCAGTGTTAGCACTGCTTCTGTACGCTGCTCTCGCTCCGAGCAGCAGCCCCAGACAAACAGAGACTTCTGTGCTGCCCGACCACAGAAACTCATCACAGGCAACTCATTAGCAGCACACAGAAGTGACATAAAACTCACTCACACTCAAAAATAATCTACATAAGCACACAAGGACACCAGTGTTCTTGCGGCAGATTGACTGAACCCGGTTCTGGTCCCGTGAGCAGACTGCGCCGCTGTTGCAAATTTTTGTGGACGGCCGACGCATTCCCCTGCGATTAGGATTACAGATTGAAGGCCGTCAGCTGGACTTGGGGTTGGGAGCTTAGTCCTTAAGTTGGGTCCATTAGCACAGAGATGCTGCACCTGGGCTTCCTTGAAGAAGAGAATCCAAACAACTTGTTTCTGAAACACTGCAGACTGTTTTCCAAGTGTGTACGTCTGCATTTTTAAGGTAACCCAAAAGTGATTCATGCAATGTTATCCTTGCTGTGAATCATTAAGGAGCTCTCGCTTTGCATCTGCTAGAAGTTTGGCCTGTAGAGCATCGCGTGGTCTGCCTTGTCTCTAAACTGTTTACATAATGTTGACCTTCACAAGCCCTGCAGTTTGCAAACACCACAAACTCCAGCGTTCGCTCTCCATTCCAAAACATAAGAGCCACACCGCCTCTTCGCTTCCTCCTGTCTGAGTCAGCGTTGCCCAGTGTGCGTCTGTCCCGTTCTTCTGCTGCAGCAGCAGTTTCTCAGGTGACAAACGGCTTTTTTTTTTTTTTTTTTTTTGCATTTCTTCTCACTTTCAGAAATGTTCAATGTCCAGGCTGCATATCTACTTAGCGCCTTAGGCCGCAAGGTCCCGCTGTTGACTGGGAGGTGCCGTTGTGCGCGAAAAACGCAGTAACAAGGAGTGAAGCCGAGAGAAAGTGCCACCGGTGAGAGGTTATGATAGGGGTGTACGACAGCAGAACATGGCTTCCAAACCCCGCTGAGCCCTCCGTCCAGTGTCTTTCTAAGCCTACTTGGTGGTTCTTCCTTCATCCCTGTCCGCTGCCCTTTTTTCACAAAGGCAGTTGTTCGATGACAGGTTAGGCTGAAAGAGGAGCCGGTTGTGAAGCGCAAGTGCGGGTGAGAGAAGTCTGCTGTTTTATCAGGTTGGACCGGTAAACACAGTAAAGGTCACCCCCTCTCTTCCTAAGCATACCTTGACTACCTGTCATCTGCGCAATCGCTTCCTCCTGTTTCCATTTGGTCCTGCTGGTTAGCTAAGCGCGAGGCCCATATCAAACTCCACCGCACAACCCAGGTCTCACTCCTTCAGTATAGTAAGTGTAAACAGACATGAATTATTGGTTTTTGAATATTTCTGCTTATTATATATTTTGGTTATAAAATAACGTGGCGTAGCGTAACCAGTCAACAAAAAAGAAAAACAGTTTATGTGGGAAATACGTTGTTCCTGACCGCTGAGACCACGTATCAGCTCTGTGATGTCTACCTGAATTACGAATGGATCCCTGCTGAAGGAGTGGACAGAGCACCCGCCATTAAAGTTCATGTGAAAATGGGTTTTTGTTCCGTTTTATGACAGTTTTTTGTCTTGTATGACCTGTACTATTCCTTTGTGCAGTTGTTTGCCCTTGACAGTTGTTGTGTTAAGGCCTTCAGAGCAGTCCTCTAGGAAAACTTTCAGCCTTCTGAGCTGGACCGAACTCAGCTCACGCAGCCGCAGATCTTTACCGAGGAGCAGAAGGAGCTCAACAGACAAACGCTGGATCTGTCCTGCTGAAATTTCATTAACTTCTAAGTGGAAGTTTTCCTTCTCGATTTTGTCTCGTTCATACATTCTCAATGTTTACTTTGCATTATTAAGCCACAAGGGGATTTTATATAAAAGTGCAGTCAGTTGGCATAGCTCGCTGGCTTTAAGCCAGTTTGTAGGAGTCCAACCTTGTAGGGCAATAAAGTTTCCTATTCCATCTGTGTTGAGGACCTCGGGATCAAACGCACAGGAGTGCAGATTTGCAGCCGCAGATGGTAAAATCCTTCAAGGGATCCCTGTTCTTCTGGAACGATGGCCCTCAGGAGGCTTCGGGTGGAGGATGAGGGATACTTTTTGGCTCCATCGCAGTTTTAAACCTCTTACTCAATCAGGCCTTGCTGTTGGCAACTTGCACACAATTACTTTTCACACCTATGAGATCCACTTCCCTCTTGCATTTAAACGGCCAATTATCCCATCTTCAGCCCCTGGAGTGGTAAATCGGCAGCGCGTTGGACGCAACGTCTGCAGCGCCCGGCTCTCCGGGTCGCCCGATGCCCACCTCGGTTCTCGGCTTAATGGCACTGCCCGTTCCCTCGCTTCTATTTTTAACCAGCCAACCTTCCGTGCCTCCCTCCCCACCCCCTCGCAGCTTGTCCAGCGCAAAGCCGCGGAACAGCACGCGCCGGCGAAACTCTCGCCGCCCTCCTTCCCGGTCCCCCCTCGCCAGGCCCGAATAATGGAGGCGCGGTAATCACGGCGACTTTGCTGAAGGATTGAATTGTTGACCCTGCAGGTCGCAGTCCTCTACAGGCAATCACTAACATGCCTGCCAAAATAAGGCTGTGCTAGGAGGAACTCACCTTTTATTTTAACTCAAGCAGCCCTCCTCTTCGCTGGCTGCAAAAATTATGCGTAGCCCCCTTGGCAGCCGGTAGGTACTTACACGCCGCATTTCATTGGCACGGATGAAACGCATCGGGCAGCAAACCTATTTTATGTAAGTGCTGTTCATTATTATTATTATTATTATTATTATTATTATTATTATTATTATTAGCACAGCGGACAGTGGCTGCGTTTTTCTTTCTCTTTGCAGCTGGCATCGTTTTCCAGCACTTTTTCTTTAGTTATAGTTAGTTTTACTTAGGACATAGTTAGCCAATAGATAACATAAATTGCCAAAACGGTTGCTGAAATCCGAACTGAGGCGCAGAGAGCCGAGGCACGGTGCACTGGAAGATATTTGCTGCACGCCGCCGAGCTGTTCGGCCCAGATGCCGCAGTTAAGTGACAGCTGCATCCGTAGATGATCCGTTTAACCAACAGACTGATATTTAAATGCATCTGTTCGACAGGAGGGCCCGTTTGCCAAAAGTTGCATTTGTACATTGTAATTGGAATGGGCTGACATTTTCACAGGAGTGAAATAAGGGATATAAAAATAGGCGGTTGACTGTCATTTAACCACATTACCGTGTAAAAAAGCAATACAATTTACTTGCAGATGACATTTGAAGAGCATATGATTTTAACAGAAAGCCTGTTAATTTGTGGTTTAATTGCTATGCAAGATATATAGCGCAGGATCGGATCCTTTGCCGCGATTTCTCCTCGGGGTTCTTGGTGTGAGGTAAGCAACGCTGGCATTTGGAGAGATTTAATTATATCGTGGCTCTCCACTGACGGAACTGAAGAAGTAGCATTCGCCGCAGAGGTCTTGGGGGGTCACCGGCAAGCTTTATTTTATGTCACTTTATTATTTTATTATTTTTTGTACCCTCTGGTCTTTTGGTAGTTTCTGTCAAGCACAAATTTTTCCTACTTGCTTTGACAGATTTTTTTTTTTTTTTTTAATTTTTTTTTTTTTAGACACAGGATAGACCGGGTCACGTGGACAACGCATGGTTTAAGGGATTTTGTTAATGCATACATACGATTCCAAGTATGATTTTGAATTTTTATTGAACGTTTCAAGCTGTATCTCAGTCAACAGTTTATGAGAAAATCTTCCACCTTTTCAGTTGGTTTCACATGAGATTCGGATCCAAGTTCACATGCACCCACGCTGCAGTTGTCTCAGCAGCTATATTTACACAAAAACCCTGGCTGGGCTAAGAATGCACACATTCCTATCGACACAAGCAAGGCTCCCTTGTAAACAATGACTCAGCCACGATGCTGTCATCTCACAGCAATTTGGTCACTTCCATATCTGTGGCGGTTGCACTCAGCCAAATTTAAGAGTAAACCAGTCACCGCTGATTCACATGAACTGCTGTTGTGTAACTTTAGCGCATCATGCAACGAAACTTGGGTTTGCCTGGGTTTAAAAACAGCCCGAGTGCTACTGTGGAATCAGGTAGTTGTTCAGCTTCTTCAGTAGAGGCGCCAAGGGGCTTTTAGCAAAGCAGAACACATGGGCTGCCGACTTGGGTTTTCTCAGAACTTTTTTGGCCCACAGATGAATCACTTTTTCACGGCACCACGGCTGGACTGCGCCACATTAACCCTTCATCCCTCTATGTTGCTTGCTTTTGTTGCTGCCACGATTTGCCCAGAGTCGCAATATGTCGGCGCTTCGCTAACGTTGTGCCACATCTATATATAGATGGAGTTAGTGCGGGTTTGGCAGGATGAACGGGAGGCCGCAGAGACGCAACAAATTGACATTGCTTGGTATGCATGGACAAGGCTGAGGAATTGTGTTATAAATTGGCAGGGGAGACAGGCCAGCAGAGCATTGCATTAGTCAGCCGCCCTCAATGTAATAAAACGCTAAGGGAAACGCTCTCCGCAGATTGAGATCTAGAAGGGGTACTGCTGAACAATAGGTTTTGGCAGAACCCGCCCGAACCAGCCACAGAGATGCTATCAGATCTACGGTCTCAGCCCAACTAAATGAGATGACATTCACTTTGACAAATAATTCCCCGCCCCCACCGCCCAGCCTCCCTTCATATGCATAAAACCTAAATGATTTCAAACTGGCTCCAGATAAGATGTTTCAGCCAGGTGAAGCAAAGCTAAAACTTTGATAAAGATGAGAAGGAGGCCTGGTGAAAACCCGGGGACTGTGGGGCAGTAAAAGGTCCATTTAGAAAGAAACAAGAGCCAAGAGCGTTTGTCTTAAACCTCAGGCATTAGATAAATCCTTAAAAGGAGACAACGACTGAAAAGTTACGATGAAGGGAATCAGGGAGCGCAGTGAAACAGTTCCTTATTTTGCCTCTCTTAAATTGTCACTTGTACATTTATATTACAAGACTAACGAAAATCTGAATAAAAGATGCCTTTGCCACTCTGAGCTGTTTTTAGTCGCTGAGCTGCAGCAGCTCTCAGCCCTGCATCTGTGTCCGTATTGATCCGTGGAAGTGGGTGCTCCTGTACTGCATTGCAGTGTGCGGCCATGTCAGGCGGACACAGTTATCTGCCCTCACGCGTTGGCACCGCAGGAGAACATGGAGGAGGCCTTTTAAACTGTAATCTCCATAATCTTCTCATGTCCAAGATCGAAATGCAGCAGCGTCAAAATATTCAGGATTCACCTCGAATGCCGAAGTGGAGTGAATAAAATTTATTTTCTGATTTTGAGAGTGCCATCCCCTGTTCTCTTTCTGAAAATGACAATGTTTGCATGGTCAGATTAATATTTTTAAACCTTGATAAATGGAGATTATGTAATGCATGCAGTCATTTCTCCAGAAGGTCATACAGGGGACCAGGGGGGTGTAGCAAAGGGCCCAGTTGTGTGAGCACAGATCCCAGAAAAGGAATGCGAGGGGCTTACATTAACTTCGGACAAAGTCCAGATTCACCGTGAAAGAACAATTCGGAGGTTGTGGAAAAACACGTCCCGACCGCAGTAACCTGTCAAAAGGCCTAGCAGACACCTGGCTCCAATCCTGAACTGAATTTCGGTACCTTTGTGACGATTTATGGATTTAAATTGCTGTTCAGTCAGCCGCCATTACGGAGGAAAGGGAAAAACACACAGCACAGACATAAGCAAGAGTGTTTGCATTAGAAAAAATGTAGCTGCTGTAGTCAATGAGGTCGGCTTTCTTTCTGTGTGGGAATCTGCAAGAGCAAAGCACCACATGGCCACTTGGAGAGCAGAGCTGAAGTACGTCCATCAAAGGGAAGCAGTAGATGGTCCTGGGCCTCGGTCTGGATAAATCATAAAGCGTACAAGCCAAGTTCTTTCATGATCGCGTTTGGATATGAGCACATTTTTCTCTTTTTGTCTATACTTGGCCTGAATAGACAACCGCGCTTGGATCTCTGGGTCTGGTAGCCAAAGGAGTTAGTTCTATTTGTCTGACTCAGATGCTGATATCTCAAAGGACTGAGCCGTGGAAAAAAAAAATCTTCTGAGATAATTGGTATGAATAGAACATAAAAAGAAAGCAAACAAAAGATCGCACTCATTCGGACGGAACAAAGGAAATATTGGAATTCTGCTGTTTTTAAGAACAATTCATTTCAGGTTTCCAAGTCATGAGGCAAAATTCTGACCACTGGCTCAAGGAAACAGTTTCTTCCCTGAAATGTGCAGAATTTTTGTCAGCAACACTTTATTTCCTTTGGGGTAGCCCTGGCAGAGAAGTCGGGTCCGTATAATTTTCGTACATACTGCACATCGAATTTTCCACCAAAAGGCAGAAAGCGTTGAATCCTTCCAATGGACCTACTGTGCTGAGCAGCTTCTTGGTGACTTGGTCTGCGGGGAAGGAGCGGGCAGAGAGAAGGTTAGCGAGGAGCCAAGGTGAGGCCGAACATTGAGTTGCACCGATTCGCGCAAATCAAGGAGGATTCAGCAGACTGCAGTGCACAGTTAAGCTCCTTGCTAGCAATGTGAGTCAAGACCCAAATTCAATAAAAGAAATCAGTCGCAAGGCAATAGGCAGCAAACTTGTTAAAGACGCCAAGTGGCACCCTGAACTTTTTGGCTTCGGTTCCTCGTGAGGTCCTGTTTTACTGTAGTAACCTTGACAAAGCAACTTAGCATGAATATTTAAAGCGTATTATCAACCTCTATGAATGAGTACAAATAAACTGCTTAGGATGGATGTCTTGGTTATGCTAGGAAAGGATAAAAAAGAAATGTTTATTAATAGAAAGAAAAAGGGCTCCATTATCATCGCCTCTATTCCAATTTATTGTTGGGTTTTTATCTTTCCTTTTCTGTTTGAGCATTAATGTTATTTGTTTTAGAGCAGCTGTCATTTTTAAAAATAAATACATAAAATTAAAATAGGAAAAAAAGAAAAATATTTTAGCACTTCAGCTGCCTACTAAGCCACCAGTTTTCCAATAGACACTCAGTAAAGCAAGGTTTGCATATGTTTTCATACCTTTTCAGATGAAGCACAGTGCAAACTATGTGTTATATTTGGATTCATTGAAACTGACAAAACTCCATATTATTATATGGAAAATATGGAAAATCTGAAGGTTAGGGTCACATAATTTATGATAAAACTTTTTTATGAATCAATAATTCTCAGTGTTTTGGTCAGAAAATAAAATATTAAATATCACTTAATTGAATCTTACTAAAATGTTTATCTGTGCCAAATTCTGTTTTGCATTTTTGCATTCCATTTTTATTTCTGTAAACAACTTTAATGCACAATTGCTTAAAAAAATAAAGCATTATTGAGTAAACCTTTTATTGCGTTTTCAGCGTCGGCGGTTACTATATCATCATCTAAAACAACGTTGCTTCCCTCGAGTTGTGTTGTTCATCATTGTCATTACCTGGGGATTTTGAAAAGCTCGGTGAGAATAGTAAAACATGTTCTGCAGTGCAGCTGCAATGGCCGACTGCTTTGTGTTTTTCCATTTTTGAGGAGGCCGTGGAGAGGCCACAGCCCTGTTTAGAACTGCGTTCGATGATCCCGAGGTTATGGCATTTGTATAAATCATGCCAGAAATCATACCGCGATGATGATGTTAATGATGATCAGCAGACATATGATGGAGTCAATCTCAGTGGCAGCGGATGCAGCCTTTTCAACACAAAGCAGAAGGTTCTGGAAAAAACTGCATGTGGTTCCCAAGAGGTGATGTTGACTCAATGGCACAACGACGTCAACAACTCACCCCAAAGTCTAAGATGCTCTGGCTTCTTTATTCCAACTGTAAGGCCTGGGAGATTAAAGGTTCCCTGCCGTTGCACAGAAGTACAAGCACTATGTGATTAATAGTGTTGTACATCAAACCGTATTTTACTGTAGAACTCTGAGTCTCGGAGCTCATGTAGACTTTTAATGTCGGACCTCTTCAAGCTGCAAGAGGGCCCCATTTATGCTGTGTTTTGGCACCACAGTGTGTAGTGCATTCAGTTCAACTTTGTTACCCACTTTTCTATAAGGACATTTATTTTTGATTAATTTTAAATTGCTGCACACATTACATTTTATTTAAATGTTGGAAATGTGTGCAAAACCTGTTATGTTTCTTCAATCTAAGAGTCAAAAGCACTAAACATCTAATGAAAAACTCACAGCTTTAACATGGAAAAAACAACTACATACTGTACATACAGAGAGTTCTGATTTACACAACACACATTTTATCAATGAATTTTCATCATGGGCGCAAAGTAGAGCAAAAAATGCATGCAGTTTTGATCTTTGGTTTGTTTTAAAATCAAAGTTGGCTGCTTCAGAAAGCAACTGGAATGGCAAACTTTGTCAGCATAGTATACAAACAAATATAGATCTTAAGCGCTACATTTGAAGTAAAGTTAAAAAAAAAAAAAACATGCAAAGACATTTCAAACATGGATGTGCTGACTAGACAGAATCGATGTCAAATATTTGACAAAGCAGACTGGAAATTTCCATCGCTGCACCACAGCTAAGCTGAAAAGGATGCCCTCACAGGCAGCTGCTGAGCAACGAAAATTCCACGCCTGCAGGTTGACGCCGAAAACTCCTGAGGAATAAGAAGAAGTCCATGTGGGACAAAACCAAGCAATGGACCCAGCGCAAGTTGGTCAAAAGTCTCTCCTCTCGTCACCAGTTAGAAACAGAGAAACAGAATATCATATCACCGAAATAATAAAGGGTTTTGTCGGCCTTGGTGATTAAATCACGGACAAAAGCAAAAATCGTGCCGAGCAAATATCACAACACGATTAAGTTCCCTGGATTTGGAGTGAAACAGTTTCCCAAGTTCACAAAAAAATTGCTCGTAGGCATAGCTTTCCCTGTAGTTAATTTGAGGCGACAATGAAGTAATTATGCCTGCTATTCTTTCACTTTCGCTATCGAGTCGTACGTTGAAGTGCTGGTAGCCTTTAAAGCGGATGCGTTTCGTTTTGTTCCTGGCTTTCAGCCCCCATAAGCACACTTTTCTCCCCTTTCCGGTTGGATGGAATTTCAATTACAAACAATTACTTATTAATTTGATCACTGTTCTGGAAGAAATGTATGGGCTGTTAGCCATTGCATTAATTGTAGGAAGGGGCTATAAATCAAGTAAATGTGAATACAGCCGATTTACATTCGAAGGTTAAGTCTCAGTCTAGATTCATGGCATCACACGTGACACATTTCCTCTGATAGACAAAAAGCTATTTATGATTTTTTTGACAGATACATCGGTGGTGGTATAACACCAACGCTATAGCCATATTTTGGTTGGACGCCTTGCCAAATTCACGGAATAGTAAAACAAGTCCCGTACGTACCTTCAAATTCATGTTTTATGGTGCTCTGGAGAAAGTAAAACATCTTGTTAAAGTTTTTAACAGCAGGGCTCTGCTTACAACAAACAGCAATAAAATACACACACGAATTCAGATAGATGGAGAGTGTCGTTGCCTTAGCTGAACACGAGCTGCTGAGTCACCCCTCTCACCGGGGCGGGAAAGTTGCGGTGGATTAAACAAACGTGCGGACACGACTGTGGAGCTTGAAGAGCAGCCGCAGCAGCTCGCCTTCTCACTTGGCGAAATGCGATGGGAAGACACGTGAAGGTGGATGCCTGATCGCAGCCACATGACCGCAGTGTGACCAGCCACCGCCTGCGCCCACAGCCTGACCCAGGGCTTCCACGGGGAGGCCTGATTAGCATTTCTCACCATATGGCACATACAGCCCACCCAGGGTGTGGGCACTGAAGCTGAGCACCTCGCTGCGAAAGAGTGGGAAAAGGGCACTGGGCTGCAGGAAACACGGCGCCCACCAGCGTATTCCAGGAAACTCACGGAGGGCTGCGCAGCACAGTCTGGTGCAGGAGATGTGCAGTTAACGGCGTTCAGTGGATGAGCGGGAAACAACCGCGGCAGCCGCGAAAGGGTGTAGGTAGGGGACTGAGCCATGGCAGATAAGCTGGCAGAGACTCGGGATGGTTCTGAAACAAACACATTCTTAAGCCCAGCATCTCTGACACTTTGAGAACTTTTGTAAAGGAAAATAATTTGTCTGTATACATAGCCCTCTGAGGCCCTCTTGGCTGAGTGGGCTCAACAGCGGTGAGTAAGTAGTCTGTGGGATGCGAGCGCGGGTCCCGAGCCCAGTCCCTGAAGGCTGCAGTCTCTCAATTGGCTGATTCGGCCCGAAGCAGGGCTCCGCTGGCAGCGACCGCAGCGCTGGCTCCAGCAAGTCTTTACCTTCGGTTTTACAGGCACTACAGCAAGACGAGCAGATGGGCACGCGCGCCACAGCTCTGCTGTCAAGGCTTCACTTCCCGTCCATCTGCCCGTCTGCCAGGCTTAACCTCCCAACACACCCTTGGTCAGGGAATCTCAGTGAATTCAGTTCAGTTCCTTTTCATGTAGTTTCCCCAGATTGCTTGACTTATTTTGTTAGTAAATGCAAAAAATACAATGACCCAAGGAACAAGTAGAATTGGCAATAACAACTGGCACAAGTGACAGATTAGGACAGGACGAACAACACAAGCACAACGCTGCAGCCAGAAGACAGTGGAGGAGAGGAAACAAACTGTAAAGGTGGCTCCAGCGAGGCGACAGACAGACTAACAGGGGGTCCAGACGCAAACGGTTGTCTGTTCCTCCTCGGTTTCGTAAAAGTAAGCCTTTTGTTCACCGTGCTCACACCTCCGGGTCAGAGGTCGGTACCGGCTGGGGTTACCGAGGATGCAGTGAATTGCTAGTCAAGCAAAACCGGGTCCAATAACCGCATAGCAAAACCGACTGAGTTAAACCAGGGAGGATTCCTTCATGCTGAGATGAACTCCGTCTAAAATGTTTCAGCCCTCTCAGAGTTAATTAAAGTCTTGGTAGAACTTTGTGCATAATTCAGTGCATGCAGTGGTGCACCACATCCACGGCTATTAAACTGTCAGTGCGGCGCGGGATTCAACAAACCATATTGTATATTAGCGTGCCGTGCGATTCGGCGAGCGTTTGTGTGTCTACCTAATGTTCATGCAAATGAAATATATCCTGTTTTTATGATGGGGCTCGAGCGGTTTCATCAGCCAGTGTATTGCAGTGAAATGTGATGCCAGAACAAGCGTGACGAGTGATCAGAAGGATGCAGGACGTGCGGGTCCATCAGCGTTTACCGACGCTCAGTTGTGCCGACCCATTGAAAATGACTCGCTCGGCGGTGCAGTTGTAGATTTAAGCTTCGCCACAATGGCACCTCCTTCACCTCTGATAATAATTCCCACAGGCTGTTAGTTAAAGTGTGTGTGTGTGTGTGTGTGTGTGTGTGTGAGATACTACCTGCCCTAAAATAAATGTGCTCAGATTTAGTGGCCACTACCATTAGCCACCCAGCTAACCAAAGTTACTGTAAATCACTTAACTTTACAGCATAATTTGGACGCAAGCTGTTAATGGCCAGCTTGTTTTTTTAGGGTTCCTGAGCTAAAACATTTGTGCAAACATTCATCTTCGGCTGTGATCTGCATCATCTGACTGCTGCAGCCTTAATTGTCAAATGTGTTCCTAATATTAGACTAAATCTTTAATGAAAAAAACAGTATGTTTAGGCATTAAGTCATTTTTTCTCTTCCATTGGGGCCCTTGTGAGATCTCCGTCCTGGCATCCAGGCGTCTATGTGCTCAAATTGCATAAACAAGTCTGCACATAACGCGAGCAGCCAAGGACCTGACAGCAAAACCAAATTCAGAATTTTAAACAGCCCGAATCAGCGGGCTGCGTGTTTGCGGATGGACTTTGGAGTGCGAATGGACTGTGCTCTTATTTGGCCTGTAGAGCTACGAGACGGCCCTTGCAGACCCCCACTCGGTACTTGAGAGTGGCAAACAGGGTCTGCTGCTTCCCGAAGATCGGCCCCTCCAGTTCTTCCAGAAGCCTTCGCTTCCAACCTGACTGGATCTCCCTTTTCCAGGTAATGCAGCCCTATTGAATGAACACACTGATAGATAAACCGAATGCCTGAATATGCTGGACTTTGGCTCTGCTTATTTTCATCTGCTGATCAGAGTCTCCCAAGATGCGGGCGCGCTCTGTATTTATTTCCCTCTCTCGGTTATTACACAATACACAGCGGAAATTTGTTGTGTGGTTCAGCAGCCCTAAATGACAGCGTTGAGAAAAATATTCTCTGTCCATAATGTGAATTTTCCACACATACACACACACACGCCATGAAACCTGAAGAACATGCAGGCTCTTCTGTGAGCAGAGTGGTTGTGAAAACAGAGGTTGGCCTTTGAAAACATTTACACCCTCAAACGTACAGTAACAGCTTGTTAATGTCCATTTGCCTCCTTCTCACCATTTCTGTCACAGAGAAATTGAATTTTCATAGGACAGCAGTGCTCAGATAACAGAGACTTCCCTTCACCAAACTCTGAATGGCCTGAAGCCACACATGCGTTCCGTTGCTGCTGCTTCATGATCTGCAGTTAAAGCACCACCTCAGCCTCAAATACATGGTTCTCATATTTTGTGAACGTAAAAGCGAGAATTGCTGAAAAGTAGATTGTTAACTTTTTTATTGTTTCTTAGCCGTGCGGCATCTCTGTTATTGTCAGCTTGTGGCTTGACTGTCAAGTCAACAGAACGATTTTGACACACAGACATAAAAATGTGCTCATGCAGTTACTGCAGATTAGAAGCGTGGTGTCAAGGCACACAGTCCAACGCAGTGGCATGGAAAAGAGGCACTTGCAATGGCAATGAGGCGGACGAGTCCGGCCACAGACCGTCCCTGTGGCGAGATGGTACTAGCAGGCAGGAAAGTGCTCAGTGGTGGAAGCCAAGAGCATGAGAACATCGAAGGCAAAGAGCAAGGGAGCTGAAGCCATGCAGGAGTGTAGGCAGTGCTGGAACAGGAGGGGTAACGTATGAATAAAACAAAATCGCTCTGCACCACTAGGCAGTAATGGCAGCCGTCTTCTCCAGCACCAGTCGAATCACACAGTGGTTATTTATGAAAGGGATGCCACTCTGCAGGGCATCGCAGCGCCAGCCCCCTCCCGCCCACATCCCTGCGGTCTCTTGGCAACTTTATGAACTTCAGCGGTCGTTTGTGAACTCAACTGTGTCTGACCATCCTAGCAGCTATTCTGGAAAGCGGGACCCATTGAGAAGCTAGGGCTCCCCGTCAGACGCCGACCAGGCTGTCTAAAAGGAGACGACAAATGAACACATTTACAAACCTGCTACAGGCAAAACTGCATCTGTCCATTCTATAGACACTGTCTGTATTACCATATATACTGCGTATATACTGTATATATGAACATTTGCTATTGGTGTTCTTACGTTTAGCTCCAGTTGAAAAGAGTTAGTTGCTTAAATAAGACTGCACATTGAAAGGCTGTAATTCATACCAATTTTCCTCTTTGTGGGACATGTAAAAAAAAAAAAAAAAAAATACTGCATCAGTTCATTCCCATGTCACTCAACTGCTGGCTTTGTCCTCAAGTCCACCTCATACACATGTTAGTGGCAGCAGTTTCCTTGGAACGAGAGATACATTTGGCTGCGGGCCTGTGGTACGAAAACGCCAAAGTCAAAAGAGTGTACGTGTGCCGAAACAGAAGAAATAAGTTGTGCCTTTCGAAAATCCTTGGGCATGAGCGAAATGTTTAAAATGGCTTTTTAAAATGATTTTGAGTGACGCTGACCAAGTGGAGGTCTTCGCAGCTATGAAGCAGTTCTTACTGGCCAGCAGGGAAGGCGGTGTGAGAGCTCTCGCCTCACAGCCCGAGGACCCAGGGCTGAATCACTGTTTCTCCACAGCAGAACCTCGATTAAGGCTTTCAGCCTGATTGCTGCGGCAAAAAAAAATGATCCAGCTGTTTAAATAGTTAAATAATAGTGGGTTGGACAGAGGTGCTAACTAAATAATACTTATTAGCAATAATACATTTGAACCACATACTTTTGCTTGTATAAGTCCTGTTTGTGGTATAAGTGCGTTTCCTAACAAACGGTGGAGACAAACGGCACGGCCTGTTCTCTTAGCGCCTATACTTGCTTCCTCGCCGGCTTGACCAAAGTCCTCGTTCACCACTCCCAGGCCTTCTCCGTCAAACGTGGCTAAGCACATTCCCTTACTCATTGCCCTTCTTCTGTTTCGGTGATGAATCCTTTCCTCCCCCCATCCATCCTTCGCAGGCGAACACAGCCTCGCTCCTGCCCCGTCGCTGGGAAGTGAGTCCCGGACCCACGTGCTCTCATTAATCTGCCCCTAACTGGTCGTCCTTCTCGCCGCTGGGCCTAAAGGACTCTCGAAAGCTGAAGGGGCAAAATGACGCCGGTCAGATGTTAAGGGTTGGATAGCATCGCGCTCGTGCGCCATAATTGGCCCAGGAAAGCGCCGTAATCCGCCACTCGAGCGAGGTGTCGCCTCATAAAAATGTGAAGCACATTTCGGATCGCAGAAGCCTTCGGTTAATCAGTCCTCATGAAGCAAAGCATTAGGTTTATTAGCTGCTCATTTCACTTTTTCCCCCGCAACAATATGCACCGCGTGAATTGGATATTTGTCAGATCTGCTTTGAGTTGGTCCTCGGGCCCAAAAATATCTCTCTCGAGAAGTTTGGCGCAGGATCCTTCACGTTACGTCTTCTGTGGTTTTCTTTTCTGCAGCTGCAGAAAAATAATCACGTGGCCAGGAAACAGCGAAGAAAATGAAGGCAAGACCGTAACTGAATAAATGTGTGTTTTGGCACCGCCGCCGCTATCTAAGCAGCCGTTCGCCCTCCTCCGTGCCACCCATTTGCATACGGCAGTCTGGCTCAGTCCCAGAAGGCCTCTGTAGCCTCCCCATCCGGTACCAGCGTTCCACAGGAAGTGACGCAGGCCAGAGGGGGTGGAAGCGGGGGGACGGACGGGAGGAAAAACTCTCAGCGTGTAATTGTCCGTCTGGCCTGGACCCAGGGAATAAGATTTTTTTTTTTTCCCTTCTCCCTGCCTACGGTGAGGGTCACGGAGAGTCACTGCCACGGCTCCTGCTGGTTGCCCGGGACAAAGCAAGGTGGGGGTGTTGCCCAGGACCATGTGCAAGCGATGAGCTAACAGCCTGACTGTGGAAAGCATCGTCCAAAAGACCTGCACTTTTGGCAGCCCTTACAGACTCAAACTTCATTTGTTCAGTAAATCCGGGTGGATGTCAGCATCCCGCCGCTCCACCCATGCCACTATTTCTACTGCTGCCCGTACACATGACTGCGCTGTATGTTGGGTCGCTCAAGGAGGCTTAGCGAGCAGCGGAGCGGCTGTAGCAGCTAAAGGCTGAATGAGAGAAATAGAATCCGGCTGCAAAGCTCGATTATAATTCTGTCACAAAGCGTTTTGACTTCTCAAAAGTCCGGACAGGCTTGTAATTTTAGCAAAAACTGGTGAAGGTGAAGCTTATTTATCCTATTATAGCCACTCGCCTGATGACAGCAGCCATTTGGCTGAAAAAAATGAGCGCAAAGCATATTAATTTGTAATCAGATGGGGTTCAAATGTCTGCTCGGTCAAAACGTCCGTTGCCATTCCTCGGAGGGCTGTCATTCATCTCTACGCGATGGATCGCTCGCTCCTGTCGGAAGGGAAACCGAATATGGACCAGGCGGCGCAGCTCGGTCCCCCTGCTCTGCCGCACAACGACGCCATATGTGCACGTTTCACAGCGCATCTCCAGCGCCTCAGATCAGAGTCACCGTCAGCTTCCCCTCATTCATGCATCTGTCAGATGCTGTCGGGGTGCCAAAGACAACCAGACTTCCCGAGCCAAGAATCAGCTGGTTGCCTTGTATGCCCCCCCCCCAGCCCACACCGTTGCGCCATGACATGGTCTGCTGGAGATTCACTCTCTTTATTGGTGATTATGTTTTTCATAACCATCGCCATTATGATGTGTTTATATTTATTTATTTATTTATTTATTTATTTATTTATTTTTTCGTAATAGGAATAATAATTAAAAAATGTACCGGGAGAGCAGCAAGGTCATCCTCTTTTATTTATTTATTTCATAATTCATTTGGCCTCTGCACATTTGCATTCATTTCAGTCGATTCCCAACTTTGCTGCGCGACCCTGTGTCTCAGTGCCGGCATCGCACGCTGGCGGGGATGCAGGCGGTTCACTCGTGTGCCCTGTGACCGCACTTGGTCACTGAGTTGGAGCTTTTACAAAGCTGACGGTAGCGGGTGAATTCCTGAGTCTCTCTTCCCCCATATGGACAACGTCATGAGCTAATAGATTTTGTCTTCCGCGCAAACCATGAGATCATTCCAGTTTTCTTCCTTCCTTCCATCCGATGGAACCAAGTCCTTTATTAACTCATTGTACCTTGTGGTCAGTGCGACATCTGCAAAGATGTTAATGGGATTGTGGATGTTTCACATCATTCGATAACATGCTGCATGCTTAGAATACAACAACAACAACAACAACAACAACAACAACAACAACAACAATAATAATAATAATAATAATAATAATAGCCCAGTAGAAGATTGCATATTTGTGCGCTTCCCCAATCAGTGGCTAAAAGTAAGTTTTTTTTTGCTGGAAAACACGAAATGTACTTGAGCTTGGAGACCGCGGTGCTGGTAAGATGTCCTAAGCAAGGACGCTTGCCATGGTGTGTGCCATACCCCCCACTCCTGTTGAAGACAACCCAGCGCGTTCTTGCTGACAGCTTGCTGAACAGCGGGTGCTCCTGCCGCCGCCCGCGTGGGGCATCTGCGCATCTCGGCTGGGCGTGCGCACCGGGCCTGCCAGCCTCCTCCTTCCCCTCTCTACGGCGAGCCGGCCGTTCAGCTCCACCCAGGGACCCCGGTTTTGTCTGCCTCACGGGTCAGTGGTGTGCATCCAGGGCTCCTGGCAAGGCCCCACGCAAGCAGAAGTGCCATCTGACTGCTGAGCCTCCTACAATGACTTCCAAAAGGAGTTGAAGGATGGGCCAGTATTAGCGCTGCTTTTTTGCAGAATTGCCAATAGACCGAGTCCTTAGCTTTCAACACAGCCAGTACGTGTGCTAGTGCGTGTGTATTTGTGGGTTTCCTACCAATTCCCTGCACCCAACACACGTGGTGCTGAGAAAGGGCTGTTGCACAGCAAATTCTGCATTCCCCATTCTTCCCACTACTGCAGCCCTGCTTTGTTGCACAGACTCAGCAGTGCCGTATCAGTCCGCTATCTTTCATGCCTTCCTCATATTTCCACTATTGTTTCAGTGCCACTTCTTTGTAGTGCTTTCAGTGAACTGAAACAATTTATTACCACTTGTAAACTGTGGTTTTATTACCCCAGTTTTGTGTTTTCATTTATTTCTGCCGGAATGTGCTGAGCAGGACCTGGGAGGAGTGACAGAACCGTTGGGCACGTGGACGTGGGCCTGCTTTGTCATGCTGATCCATAGAGCGAGTGCCATCATCACTCTGGCCCCACCGCCGCTTTCCTCCTTGCAGCCGATCCACCTTCCCATGAGCGAGCGACTTCGTGGCACTTTGGAAAAATTTGCGTTAACCGCCAGTTTCTATGGGGATGCTGCGTGGGACCGGAGGGAACAGCTGTTTAAATTAAATGCAGGGATGGGAGCAGTAATTTTGTGCAGACAGGTTTATTGACGTGATGTAGCCTGTCAGGCTGATGGAAGACAAGGCGGCGCTGTCTCTCTTAAAGGGGAAGCCCAGCTTGTTTCTGCTGGGCGTTTGTTCCCTCAAGTCTCAGCCATCCTAGAAGGATTTAGCTTCCGTCGGTCTTCAAAGAGCCTTTCTCCAGCTCAGGGAAAGATAAACATTTAAGTTTTATGGTTGTAATGTCAAAAGGTGACAGTGGCCCGTCATAGGAAATATATAAAAAGCCCTTTTTTAAGCACCAGGTAAGAGGCAACAATACAGGGATTTGAGCTGGCAGGAAAGTTGCTGCTGCGCCAGACAAGCTCGCAGTCTTGCTTTACGTCATCGATGAAGCCGGAACAGAGGGAAGATCCGTCACCTGGCGGAAAGACGTTTGCCACGTCAATAACGCGATGTGTGTTTTTTGCTGCGAGAGACATGAAAGGATTAAAAACGTTGCTTTCAGGGAAGCCACAGAAGGTGGTTAATAAGGAGAAATGCTTTAAGGCTCTGGACCAATCCATTAGCAAAGTGCCTTCGCCACTCGATGAGCTTTGCTGAGGCAGCTACTTGCTGCCTTTATGGTAGCGGCTCGGCGCTCATTTTAGCTTCATTACTGCCGCTTTTAATGGCACACATTGCTGACCTTGCAGTTACAGATGATATGACCCAAAATGCACATGGATTTCTAAGCGGTAACACTGAACGATGGCGGGAACTATTGCTGTCTGGAAAGACCCTAGAATGGCACAGTCCACACTTTCACCGTTTCAGAGAGGATAACAAAATGCGAGCATAACAGAACAAGAGGTCACAAGAGGTTAGTGGGGATCAAGTGAATCAGATGAATGCTGGTCATTACACCTTTTATGTAAGCATTCAAGCTCATTTGGTTTCGAGGAATTATTCAGCCCTTTCGCGGAGAAAATGAGCCCATCTGCAAGGTAAGCCTGATGCCACGCGGCCGTGTTATTCCACCTGCTGCTTGTTTTTGGCGCTGCCCACGGTGCCGCATCTAATCTGACATATTTCCATCGAAAGTTCATGTCATTTCTGCGAATGCAGACAGGAACGAAACGGCAGAAGCCCCAAGAAACAGGCGCCCTTTCCCCAGGGGCTTTGTTCGAGCCTCCGCAGACTCACGGGCCTCGCAAGTGCACCTCTCCCTTCGGCCTCTGCAACCGCACCGCAGAGGGTGTCACCCACCCGACTAAATGCGACCCCAAAGCCGGACACAGAAGGACGATCTTCCTGAAAACATGGCCTGAGCAAGCGGGGTCAAACCAAGCTGTTTTTATTTCGGTGCGTCGGGGGAAACGGCGCTTCGTCCGCTGTTCCCAAAACGCCGCTGACAGCTTTGATTACAGTGGTCCCTCAGTGTAATTCCTTCAGATGGTTTCCCTCCACAGCCGTGCGTTGAGCTATGTTATAATTAACTTGGCTGCCAGGAGATATTATTTATCACGAGATGCTCGCTGGCCTTAGGAAGTCAAAAAGTGGCGGCGGTTTTGTTCGGCGCCTAATCGGGTCAAAGCGGTGGCAACTTTAATTACAGTTATTTCCAAGGTGCTGCTTAGCGTCCATAGCGAGAGATCTTGTCAGACGTCAGCGTTCGCATCGCTCGCGAAGCCTGCGAGGAGCGGTCGGCTCCAGGGTCCGGGTTCCGGCGTGCCGCCCGAGAACCCGGGATGTATCGGTAAATATGTCACGTGAGACCTTGGACTATCGAGGGCATTATGGCCCGAATTCCGGCTCCCGTTCGAGAAGTCAAAGCGGAGCCGAGCGATGCCGCCGCGCGTTTGCGTCTGCAGCACATTTTCGTACAAATATGTGTGATATCATTAAGATGATGATAATCGTGCTGATGATGAAGTCGATGCTTGTGTTCATTGTTGTTATTAGAAATAAATTGAAGCCGAGCTGCCGAAGAGGTTTATGGGAAATCCCAGAAGGCACCCATGCGTGAGGCTGGGAGAAAAACAAGCGGTCCCCCGGAGAGCCGCGGGTCCCCAGGGATCTCGGAGGCGGGAGGCGGGAGTGGAGCGGAGCTCCCCACAGACTTAGCCACAGCTGGCACAGCGGTGCCGGCGGCCCTGACTTCCGGAACAATTCCCATCCACGCTGGGGCGGAGGGGCTGACGTCTGGGGAGAGGCTTAGCGCTGCTTCACACCGTGGGCCCCGTAGACCGAATGGTGCTTCCGTGCTAGAGGACGGTGGGGTATCTGGGCGCAAATGAAAAGGGACCCAAAGTAAAATTAACTTTTGCAGCTGGAGACTTTCTAAATCCGCAACCCTTCTTTCGTCTCCTCAGAACGAGCACACGCAAGTCAGACGGCGGTTTATCTACATGCGCTGGAAAACAAGGAACTTTTCGCTCCAATTTATAACTTACAGTGAAACTCTCACACAAAGCCTTTGTCCTCTGCAACAATGCAGCACTGGGATCCCCCAGACAGGCACGCTTCTTTATGTTCCAGTCCTTGTTTGTGTGGACACACGGCTCACTTTGATTAACTGCAGTCTAATTGTTTTGCTGGGAGGCAGACGGAGCAAAAGATCCCAAAAAGGGAGTTGAAAAAATGGGAAAGAAATGCGAGAAAAACAGACTCGCGCTTGAGCTGCGAGAGCGGAAGGCAGACTGGGAGAAGGCGTCTCGTGCAAACTCCAAGCGCTGGAAAATGGGTCATGGGTAGCATGAAATATTTCCCCGTGTTTTGGGCTTTGATCTGGGTTTTGTGCTGGGGGTGGAGCCACGCAGCTTGACTGACCGGCTGTCGGGGGGTGGCCTCCTGCCTCAAGCAGATGGTTCTGTCTTTCCACGGCTCAAGTTGCTCCGGGTTCTCCTCTCGGCTTCGGATGCAGCCTCACCTCCGGTGGAGTTGTTTTGTTATTATTTCTACTTCTCGCCCTAGACTTCTGTTCCCCTTTCCAGCACTCGATTGAGATAACGCGAGAGATGTTTCGTTGGAGATCTTACAGCCGGTGGGCCGGTGGAGTGGGCTGCGGCAGCCAGGCCGGCAGATAGCGCTGTCATACGCACTTCGGGTCCCCTGCGTTCAAAAGTGGCCTCCAGACTCATGCATTTTTATTTGGTGGATTTTTGAATGGTTTAATGATGGCTCGTATAAACTGCGGGACGGCTTCGGCTCAGCACCGTCAGACATTCCTCAAACCACGGCGAAGCATTTTAAAAGCCACACAGTCCACAGAGGGGGACACTTCAGCTGTGCTGCTGCCGACAGCCCTCGGTTCGAGACTTCAGCAGTTGTCGTGCAGCTCCAAATGTCATTAAGACGCAAGGCCCTCACTTGAAATCGCTGCCATAATCTGCTGCCTGCATAGCACACGGTAGCCATTGAGCCGGGCATCAAAAAATTCGCTTATTCATTAGACCCCCCCGGTCGGCCTCCACGCTGACTCCGCCAGGGTAAGGCTGCGAGTTTCCCCGCTTCCGACCTTGGCAACCGATACAAAGGTAAATAGCCAGAGCGGCCCCAGCTTGCGACACCCATCCTTCAAATTTCTGACTCTGCTTTCCTAACCCCAAATCTAACCCGATCGTGCGTTGGTTAAATTGCCGTGGTTTTATGATCAGCTTTACGCAAAGCGCAAACAGCATGGGCTTCGGTGCGCACTTTGAGATTTTAAGGAGGAAGCTGAACCTAGGCTGAGGTGGCAGGTGCTGCGGTGGCTACAGCTGCTGCCTTTGTGCTCCGAGGGCCACGGCTTGAGCAGCACCTCCTGCTGCGGTACTCTTGAGCGTGACGCATACTCTGCGACCCGGTAAAACGGTGTAAGTGTCATTGCACGTCGCTTTGGACAAAAGTGTCCACTTAATGAGCAAGTGACGCAAAGTCTGTGCTACGTGGGCTCCGCTCTCCACACCGACGTGTCTCGCAGCCTCATTTATGAATACGGCGGCGCACCCGCAGCTCCACCTTCCCATCTGGCACCGATGCCCAGATTGCTCTCTGGGTTCTCGTTTTGTCAGCGCAGAGTCCCAGCAACCTGGGCTTTTTCCCATTCCCCAAGCCGGTGACCACCTTAGGCCCCCGTAACGTGCAGCACCTTAGCGGCTCCACAGCACCGGCCTGTCTTTAGTAAAGCTGCCTGCAGCTTAAATTGCACTTAGGATCAGGTTATCTATGCTGTCTTAATTAACTTTGGATTTGCAATCCAATTTGACTCCTATTATATCTTATTTCCCCTTGTTACCAGATTCTCTGGCTCTGGAGCAGCCACTGTTTGATGTACTTTGTTCAGCTTATGAGACAGATGGCTGCATCATCTCCTGGCTCAAAATCTCCCTTGATCATTACTCTAAGGTCACATTTATGGCCGACTGATTTTATGCTTAAATTTTAAAAGGGGCCTCCTTTGGGAAACTTTTCTCTAATGTTGTTTTAAGATTAGGATTGGCTCCTATTTGTTTGCGCTCATGCCTGTCCAGGGGCGCCCAAAGCATTTACAGCGATAGCATCTCAAATCAGATGTGGCATCCTAATGAAGTTCGGAACCACAGCTTTGCGTGTGAAATGTGTTCTCGTTTAATAGGCGAGTGTCACGGGCGCGTCTGTCAAGATGGCTTCCGTTGCATTCCAGTGGTTCCATCTGCGACCCCACAAGCCATTGAGTCTGGCGAACGGGGAAATGCAGCGCTTGCCATTCATGTGGCTTCTGCACCCGTGACATATGTCTGCTTGTTTTTGCACCGCATGGCTGTTTGGAGGCGAATATTGCAGCTCGTTGCATTCCCTACTCATCGTTTCACCTCGATCTCCATCTCCAAAAAAACCGCGTGGGCCCTGCTGGCGAATTTTCCCTGTTCTGCTGACACCGGAACAATTGCGATCGCGGACGTTTCTTTGACCAGGCAAAACGCATGGGCGCGCCCTCGCCAGCGCCCCCCGCAGCCACATTTCAGCGTTATTCAGCCAGTTTTCTTTCCAAGCCGCTTCCAGCACCGGCCGGAGTGATCAGGCTAATTCAACAAGCGCAGAAAAGCCTTACGGTCACCGACCACATCCCAGAGGCATCACGGATACCAGTTAATATGTATAATAGCAATGTAATTGTCAGGAACCTCGATCGGCAGCAAGGCGTAGGACCCATGTGCGGAAGGGAGACACGGGACAGGAGGTGCGAATGCTCAGTGGTTTAATCTGGATACAACTTCATGGTATAAGACAGGATAACATCACGGGCGGTAGTTGTCAGGTCCCGCACCCGTGTTGGTCGGCTCGGCCGCTTCTATGTCCGCGTGGTTGTCAGGGGCCGGTGGGCAGCGGGTCCCCATTCGCGTCGCGTCGCGTCACCGCGTTGCGTAGCGTCCTGTCAGCGTCCTGACGTGCCTGACAGTAATAAGTAGTGCATACACAGAGTAGCGATGTGCGCGCAGTATGGCTGGGCTCTACTTCCCTGGAGGAAGGTATTTAATTTGACCCGTTTGCATAAAATAATAAGCGGTGTGACTGGGTTGTATGTTTGCAAGCGGAACGCAGCACACAAAGGCATCAGTCGAGGAAAAAAAAATAGTGCCACTTGTTAGACATCTGGTGCTCCTACTACCATTAACACAACTACTACTATTACACAGGAATAATAATAATAATAATAATAATAATAATAATAATAATAATAATAATAATAATAATAATAATAATAATAATGTGCATGGGGTTCTACTGCTTCTTGCAAATTCTGTTTGCCACAGTAAACGCCACACCCTACGGCCTGAATAGTGGATGTGAATTTATTTCAGAGCACAAAATGGGTATAGAATATATGGATGCGGCCATCAATGCCCACGCCAAACACCATATTACCTTTTTAAAAATGGCTTTGGCAACATTGTGGCCCATTGTGAACACAATGCATCAAAGCAATGGACTGGAACTGTGTGCATGCAGAGGAGAACCTGTCATTGAAACAAACTGCTTGATGTGCTGCTTTACATTTTACTGCCTTTTCTTGTTTTTTCTTTAAGTGTGTGTGTGTGTTGTTTACACAAAAAATGATTCTGCAGAAACTCAGTGTGTCAATCTGCTTTCATTGATTCAAAAGCAATTGTATAGGTTACAGCGCATAAATGTGAATCAACAATGCACAGCACGCACGAATGTGTATGCACAGGGCTCGTGTGTGCATGCGTGTGGCGATCATGTAAAAGCTTCTGTCGGACTTTCACCACAGTTAATAGGCTAAAAAGGGGAAAGGAAAGCAAAAAGCCAAAGATGTGGATTTTGCTCTGACCCAAACATCACTCAATTAGTAGCATGGATATGGACTCTTTTCCTAATAAATGAAAAGCTTGAACCGTTCCCCTGTGTTCTCGGTGAAAAAAGAAAACTAATTCGAGTCTGTTTACCACCTATGAATAATGAAACCGACGAAGTGAGTCTTGCAGCAGTAATAGTAGAAGACTTTCAACGCTGTTTGGTTAGGCTTGGATAGTTTTTGTAATTATATTTTTCCCTTTTTTCCCCTCCTTTCATTCCACATCATGAATAGTTCAAAATAGAATACATCCCACCGTAATGGACAGAATCTAAAATTGGTTCTTGGCCGTTTGGTGATGTTGCGTGTCAGTATTAGAGCTAATATAATGCCAGCGCCTGTGTGTAATTCTCATATGTGACTGAGCGCTTGTGTGTGCATGACCAGGGCTCGCGGTTTCTTCAGCAAAGGGCCACAGGGCCCGGAGTGGTTCCCTTTGCCTTACCGCACAGATCTGCGGTATTTGTTTTTTTTTACATCTGCTCTAGAGTGGCCTGTAAACTCGGTGCGCTCTTCTGGCCGCGTTCGCAAGCTTTTAGGTACTCGGGACTTCGCAGCGATGCGCCTTGCGTCGGCTTTCCGATGTCAGCGTCTGCTTGGCCGCTTAACGCTCAGATAAATCTGTGCGGCGGTGTTCCGAGGACGACTTTCAGCCGGAGGACTGTCTTTGCTGCTGGTGTTCTTGCTCTGTCAGCGTGCTGCAGCCAGAAAATGTTGAGAAAAACGGTCCCTGTGTTCTTCTGATTGACATTTTAAGTGGCACAAAAGCAAGCAAACAGACAAACGAAATTTGCAATGGATAAAAATTTTAAGCGAGGAGCGCTGGGCCGGTCGCTGATGCCGGGAGCCGAAACGGAGACGGTCCGTTGTCCTCGGTGTCATCCCGGTCAGCAGTCAGACAGCGTTTACTGGTTCCTGCAAAGTCTTATGAAGCGGTCCAACGTGGAGCACAGCACGATGCACGTCTGACTGCTGTAAGCGACATCGCGGCGTGTACTTAAAACACAGTCGGCTTGGCTCGGCTTTTTTCCATTTCGGTACAATTACTTGAGATACTGTTGACATTTTTCCAAACAGATGGATGCGTTTCTTTTAATTATATTCTCTGTGTGGGTCTGTGCATGTGCATATGCCGAAATGGCATACTTACACTGTAGCTGCTCGACAGGTCTTTGTATATCAAAAAAGCTGTCTTTGTTTTTAATTTTAGCAGGATTTCAATGACTGTTGTGCAGTGCCTCCTCTTTTCTAACTGTCCTAAGATTTTCCTTTGTTCAGGATTTTGGCACCATCCTAAGGTCTCCCATTTATTTATTTGTTTATTTTTATCTATTCCCTGAATACTCTCACGAGAATCCTATCCGCTCCCAAGCTCAGAGCCTGAAGGGAGTTTTCAGACAGGTAGGACTTCAAATGCGGGCTCCATTTTCCTCCAGGGTGCATCGGTTCGGCTCGTAAGCCTGAAATGAGAACGGAAGTTCGGTGCTGCCGACTGGATGGGCTCCTTATCAAGGTGAAGGTGCAGCTCGCCTGCACGCGGCCTAGTAATGACAGCGATTAGGAAAAACAGTCGCTGCGGCGTTTTTGCATTCAGCGGAAGCCGGGTGCACGAGCCTGTCCCCCATTAAAACATACAGCATTCCTGCTCTTGTTATCGGCAGCGGAAAACAGCATCGCGATGTGCCTCTTCCCCATGTTTTCCATTCATTTGCCCGACCGCGTGTCCAACAATTAGTCCGTTTGCCGTCTCGCTCCGTGCGGTGGGCGTGCCTGACACGAGTGGCTCTCTGCTGAGATGACTATCGGCGCACCGCACTGCGGGACTGCGGTCGTACAGGGCGGCATCGCGTTTTCCTATCAAGTCGTGCTCCTCACATTCTGTCGGCAAACCCAAAGTGCTTGTAGCATTTTGTCTAATTCCTAATTAGCCATCATTTTAAACTGGAGCATCTTCACAAAACAAATGTGAAAGGAGCGTCCCAGGCGAAGACGTCTTATCTCGAGAGCATAATTATTCCAATTTGACTTGTCACAATCGGGACATCTTTGCATTGCGCTGCGATCGATTTCAGGGCGGCGGGGGCATTGGGCCTGGGGCTGCCCAAGGAGAATGAATCGCTGCCGCATCCACCCGGAGAAATTAGCCGCATGCCGATTGCACATTCACGCTCGAACAATAGAACATTTGCGCGCAGAACTGTTCATTTGAGCAGCAGTTTACCTTTCTGGGCTTCGCCTTGATTTGCTCTCCGCACAACTCAGCTGTTGCTATGGTGCACACCTTTGTACGGATGACTGGAACCCCCTGCAAACTCAGCGACCGGCCTATCCTTCACAAGCCGGCGGGGATTAGAATTGAGCAAATACCCCAGTGATGCATGATGGCTTCCCTGTGCTGGGTGTCACCGATGTCCTGCTGCCTCATACTGACACCTGTGAAGATGCCGCTGAGGAAGTCCACCGTGGTCACAGAGAGGCGTCTTTCCTGAGTCGGGGTCACCTGAGACTCGAGAGCTCATACCTGGTGGCACACTGAAAAGCAGGCTGAATTGCTCAGCGATTAAAAGGTTTGCTCTGCTTTTACAGAATCTCTTTATAATTCCCCACATTAAAAACTCATAAAGATAAACAGAGATTTCATGTAGCTTTACTTTCTGCTACACAAAACATTTATTGCTTGCAACAAAATGCAGTTTTGCAAGAATAAAGGATGGAAAAGATTAAAGCAGCAATTTCTTCATTATTTATAGAGAATTACCTGATAGGATGCAAATATTAGCAAATGGGTGAAATGTGTGTTCAGATTTGACGCTTTCTCTGTGTGTGTCCCCTCCGCCATTCCCCTTCCTAGTGTCTTCCACTGCACGGTGAGTCAAAGTTCTCCATAATCTGCCCATCGACGGTAGCAGCCGGTGTCGTGGCGCCGCTACCCCTCCAGCACCACTCGCCACCAGCGCTTGCTGCTCAACAGGAGAACGTCATCCTCGGATGAGCCGCCAGCCCCTTTGAATTCGGCAGCCCGAATGAGGGTCTCTCACCACTGTTCTGTTGCTGAAGGTTACTGTGCTTTTAATGACAGCTTTGAGCATCTCGCATGCATTTGCTGCACAATCCCAGGCCACCCCCCACATGCACACTGGCCAAAGCTGGAGCTGCAAAGAAAGCAAAACTGTGCCAAGCTACTGCACATGAAGGGCTTTGCAAAGTATTCCCATCCTAAGGGGTTATAGTTCTGCCATCTCTGCCCGAGACATCTGATAGATGTGGAACACAAGAGCCAAGATAAACAGACACAGCACACTCATGTTCCTACCTGTGTCAAGGCAGGTAAACACCCACATCTAAAGGTGAAATCTATAGCTGGACCAATGGAAGGTCAATCAAATATTAAGATGTAACGCTTTATGTGCTTAAGTAAATAGCGCCATTCACCTTTTTAGGTTCAAGATATGTTCACAAGTAGTTTTTATAAAATATTTACGTTTTACTTCAAGTTATGATTAATGAAATAATTATGCTCATTTCAGATTTATATCATTTGCGTGCTATATTTATAATACGTACCTGCACTTCTTGAAATATGTCAACTTATCAGTTTGCTGACACAGAATTGAAAAGCCACAGATGCACAAAGCACATTTAGATACACATACAGTATACAATAGACTATTCAGCTTCCCAGCCTATTGTTTTCCTGGGCAGTCCATATTTTTTTAGAAAAGATGCACATGACATCACGTGAAAAAATAAATAGTTTACCGTTTAAATTCTGCCGTTTAAATGCCACTTAAAGCTGAACATTAATTTCGTAACGGCCATCGACGCTAACACGATGCTTCCTGCGCATTTCTCAGGTCATCCACACGTCCGTCCATAGTTATAATCTTGAGAAGAAACTCACTTTAATGGCGATGAAATTCTCAGGACGATTAGGGGCACCGCACCAAGCAGCTCCAGGTTTCTTGAAGGAAGCGGTCCCAGGGAGTCCTCGGCAAAAGTGCACATGAGTTCCAGGTGCAGAGGAGAGGCCCGGACCTTGATGGACAGAAGAATGGGCCTGGTGTTGCGAGAGCAGCGGGTGTCTGGGTCAAATGGATCTCACACTGCGCACGTGTGAGTGAAGGTGGTTTGCGGGAGGGGGTGCGATGGGGAGCGCCGCTGTCCTGCGGCACAAGAGGGGTCTGCAGAGCAGACGGTGGCCGCAAGACAGTCAGGCATGACTCCGGCCTGTGGCGTTTTCACCTGCCGTGGACGAGAACAACAGCGCGTCTTACATAAGGAAGTTAACCAGCTTTAACAGAACTTTTCAGATGGCAGGAGGAAGTGTGAAGCGCATTAGAGAGCAGCAGGTAGCACAGAAATTAGGGACACCAGCTGTGTTCCTGGGTACAGCTTTCCACTGCAGTCTGAATACATTTTTTGAAATTTGCAGCTTAAATTTTGCAGTCTGGAAAGCTGCTACCGGTTTATAGGCAGAGTTTGGAAGAAATTTAAATGCTCAGGTAAATAAACTCAAGCTGCATGTGGGCGAGCAGAGGTTTTCAGACCTGGAATGGGCGACTCCCTCACTTTCAGGCTCTTAACCGATAGCCAATGAGTGAATTTCAAGGCTAAACTTGCTTGACAATGAAGCAAACTCATTAGCTATCCGCCTCTGCGGGTAATTCTTTTAAATGAACGCTGCCATACTAGAAAAGCACCTAGAAAACTGAAGGCGCAGCTTTTCTGTTCTCTCTCAAAATTAATAATACGTTTAGAAAAGTCAGTTATCGCAATCATTATTCTGCAATTAATCATTCTAATCACATAAATATCACATTGACTGATTCATCCAAATTAGTTTTAATTCTAAGTTATTCACTTTGGCTCGGGTTAAAATTGAATATATTTTCCTAAGGCAAAGGCACATCTGAAAGTTTTCTTAAGCTTAAATGAAATGAATTCAGTTTCACACAGCTGAAGAGAATAATGAGTTTTCCAGTAATATTTGTGCACGAGAGGCGTTTGAATAGCAGCGTGCAATGCTGCTCAGATCTACAGCAAACTCAGTAGAAATCGCATACTTGGGGATGCCAGAACGGCGGTTTATAAACAGTGCCACGAGGCCATCACCCAGAAGACTTGGACTTACGGTATGATCCATAAAAGCCAGCATTGTGCACACTGCAGCAGCGAGGAAATGCAAAAAAAAAAATGTAGATAAAAGGAAGTACAAATACTTGCTGACAATACAGGAGATACTTTTGTGCATTTTTTTCGCATACACGTTTGAAAATTTGAAAAGGTTCGGTAACAGTGCTCACAGTTTTTAGTTTGCTGGCTGTTTTCAGTGTCCGTGCTGAACGCGCAGTATGAAATTATTAGACAGGGTTACAAAAGTCAAAAATTCAATTCCCTCCGTTTCATTCGTCCACTTACTGACCGCAGACCAACAGAGACGAAGGTTTAAAACCCATCCCCTGCTGTAGGGCCTTTGAACAGGTTATTTGCCCAGCTAAGTAGCTGTGGAAGATTTATTTTTCATGTTCCACCGCAGTGTTGGAATGAAACTTCCCTGAGAAGTGAGACACACCTCTTTGGTGGTAGAAGGACACCGGCGTGGGCAGTACAGGAGATGGCGGCACTGAGAAGTGAGGACTGAAGACTTCAAAGGGGTTGAGTCTCAGCTTCAGAAGTGCCCCAAGGGACGGGGGCATCTAAGGGCATAGGATGAGGTGGTGGGAAGAGGCTCATGCTTTCCACAAGACACTTGGCCCATCAACTGTTCAGCCGTGTTCATCCGTGGGAAAAATCTTCCCATTTGGATCAAAATCCAGTAGCCATTGTGCACCTCTGCACATTTTTAAGTGGCTCCGACATTGCGCTGCTGTTAACCAGTCAGACAAGCTGATGCCATGCATTGCAGCTGCCTCTCCTGATTCTGGAAGGCTCCATTCTTTCGCACGGTCTCCTTTGGGGGCCAAGTTAAAAGTCAACAAGCCATACTGCAAAGGCTAAGAAATTAACTGAATAATTAAATCCAAGAGACGTCTCAGAAATTGCCCAGAGATGCTTTAGAGTCAATACAGGGATGGAGAGATACTTTTGAAAAGGCATATTCATAGGCAGGATAATGGCAGAACTGAAACCATTTGAAATTAATTTGCTGCCTAAGGTTTGAAAATCACAAGATTAAATTAGCTTTTTGCTTTTAAAACACAGAGGACTTCATGCTTGCACAGCTGGAAAGTAGTGCAAAGTGCGTAAAATGTAAAAGCACAAAACGGTGCAAAGGAAAATTGTGGTGTGCTTTTGTTCTCTGCGCAAAGCTGCGCTTTCCGAATTATTGCAAGATGTTGAGTGAGACAGCATCAGTTCATGCGAGAGCCAACAGACGGCTGCGGGCTCATCAGCAGAGACTCGTGAAAATGTTTGCTAAGGAATAAGCGGCTGTCACACTATGGCTCTAAAGTGCTGATCTGTGACTGTGCTCCTGTTTATGGATCTGCGTCTGAGTTGTGCTTGCATGTGCATCTTCGTGTGTGTGTGTGTGTGCGTGTGTGTGCGTGTGTGTGTCCCCTCTTATGTGAGTTCGGTGAGCCAGAGGTGAACTGCAATCAGCTCCCCTTCCTGTGGGCTGTTTCCTTAAACACTCGCCGACATCAGAGCTGCATATTCACAATTCGACTGCAGGGGGAAGAAAATGGGTCAAACAGCTCAGGATGGGAACCCAGGCATATCTGGAGCAGAAAGTGCTGTGGACGGATGCTGTCTTTTTCACCCTCTAATTAGCACTTACGCGCTGCTCCAAGCTGACAAGTATCAGTGCTGCCGCTGCGGCCAGATGTTCCCTAGTCTGGCTGGAGGTGACGTCTCGTGTAGTACAGGCCAAAAACACGGCGCTCGTGCCGCCTCAGTGCAAGGCTCATGGGGATTGAACAGCACTCAAATCTTGCTCACCTCCATGATCTGAGGCCGAATCTACGAATGTTCAAATGAGGAAGACCTGCAATGCCGCGGGTACCCCTCTGTCAAGCCTCAGTCAACTTTGTTGAAGCCCAGATGCGTTTCCGGGCAACGAACTATAGAGTCGCCATGAGTCGACGCCGTCCGTTGACAACAATGTATGGATGTGCACTTATACAACAGCATTCGTCCGAAAAGGAGGCCGTCTGTAGAATGCAAAGGGAGAACAATGAAAGGCTTCAGAAATCCAGAGGGCTTAGTCACTTCCTACAGCTATCGATTCCCAGGACTGGCAAGTAAACCCTGCTTCTATGGGTGGCGTAGTTTGTTGATGGCAGCCAAGTTGTGCTGTGGCCCCCTTGGGTTTCCATGTCTTTGTGTGTCCACAGGTCAGTAGTTGTAGAAGACATGACCTGACAGAGTCTGGGGGAAAACCGCTAACATCTTTCAGCACCAGCTGTCCCTATTTTCTGTCATGGCTTATTAAACATGTAGATATTTGCATAATGGTTTTGCACCAAAGTGCATATCTCTTCCCAGAGAGAGTTTTGTAGTGGATAAATACAGTTAAAAAAATTAAATATATAAAATTACTTTTTTCGCTATCAGCCGTGCCTTTGTTTCACAAGGTCATCACAAGGTGTAGCTGAAATATCCATGTCTGTGATATCTCGATATGATTTGGACCATAAAATTGTGGAAAATGACACTACTGTACCCTAAATACCATGGTGATTAAAGACGTGGGATTGCAACCCAAAGCCTGAGATTCTGCTGGCTGCAGTAACCTTGAGCAAAGTGTTTAACCTGGAAGTGCTTTCTTTGAAAGGGTAAAGCTGTAAATAAACTTTAAAGCAAGGAATAATGACAGCATAATGGAAATGGACCCTATGAAAACGCCTTGCACTGTATGTACACAGCGTGTCGCTCTTTAAATTGCAGTCGACTGGCCTGATGGCTCAGCCATTGTTTGATTTAGGCTAAAAGATCACTTGACTGCAATATATTAATTGTTCATTATGACATAATTCGTTGTTATGGAGACCATAAGATGAAAGCCCATTATGTCATCATGAAGGTCAGTTTCCCCCTGATCGGTATCACCCACGTACCTGTAATGCCCCCCGCGTATCCTCCGTGAAGGCAGAACTGTGGCCATGAGAGACTTATTTTGTAAAAATAGCGCACAAAGGGACCCGTAGGAGTTTCTGAGCAGTTTGGACAATGAAACAGATGCATTAAAGGTCCTGAGAATCCACTGGGACGTCTGCTGAAGTCCCCGAGAGACAGAGCAGGGCTAAGGAGGAGCAGGGATGCGAGGGAGGGACCGGCACTGTTCCCTTCTCTTAGATTCTTGCTAAATGGGTTTTGTGAAGCCACTCTACTGTTGAGCAGAACATCCAACCAAAATAAACACGTTTGAACTTTAAAAAACTGCTAAAGGTGCACAATAAACAGGACCTATTAATGCTCCTCCGGTTACTCATGGTGGGAATCTTACCTGGATTAAGATTACTGGAACATGCACCTGAGGCCAGGCCTGAGAGTGACGTTCCCTGACAAGCACCTGGCCCCTGGGTGACTTACTTAATCCGTCTGGGCTCAGCCCAAGATACTGATGTCAAGCCACCTTGGGACCGACCACCTGCAAGGTAAAGGGCTGGAGCTTGGCAATGCGTCCAAGTGGCGAGCGTGAGCAGAACAAACCCAGACAGCCAAGACCCTGGCAGTGAAAACTGGCGCTGAAAATGTGCAATGTCACCTCTCTGGCAGGGCAGAAGCCTCACCCGAGGAGGTAGAAAAGTACTGGCCAGATTCTGTTTGTCTCACCTCTACATATTGCTTAAACTTCCTGAGGCCTTCAGATGCTCTCTTCTGAGCTGGAGATCCTCCTTTTAAAAGGCCCCATGTGGGTGTAGGGATACTTCCAAGCTGGTAGAGTATGCATTTGCCTCAGCACATAAAGACAAAGGGAAGAAAACTCTGTCTGTTGTTTGCGCACAAACTCTGAGCAGATGTTGTAAGAGTTCTGCTTTCACAGAGAAGGTTTGTGAAGACGATCTTCCCTGTTGACTCTGTAGGCCCGCTGGCCATCATAGGAATGATGGAGAAAGTCATAAGGTAGGACCAGGTTGAGCACCTTGCCACATCTCAACTGAAGTGGTGAAGTATTTCTGCACTTGTGTCCAAGTGATGAATTCAAGTGCCCATAACAAACCTGGAAGTTAAAGACAAGGAAGGCATGCATGGGTATGGCACTGGAACAGAAATGAGCCTCACATTCAGAAGGAATGGTGTGAAGTCTCTCATGGTTAGGGAACAGTGAACAAACTCTTGGCTCCTCTGCTGTTGTTTGGGGGGGGGTCTGTCGGCACGATTCAGCACCAGGAGCTGTCCAGTGACCCCATGCCTGAAGACACTTTCCAACAGGAAGTGCCTCCACCCCAGGCTCTCAGGTCACAGTCCTGGACCTGCAGAGGGGACAGGTGCCTTCTCCACTCTGGCTGCCCCTCACATCTGTTTTAAACAAACCTAGTTTGTTTTTTTCCCTCTTCTGGCCTCTGGTACATGAAGTTCAACACTGGCGCTTTAGGAACAAGGCTGCCCTCTCGCATCTCCTGGCAGGATGCTGTCCGCATATGCCGTGTGGATGTGAAAAAGGCACATGACCGTGTCTCTCAGAACATGTTACGCAAGGCTCAGCAGGAATACAGGGCAGCTGATCACCCTCTCAAACCCTGCATGACCACCATGTGAGCTAAAAGTATTTTTGCCACTTATTTAGGTTTGATTGATGTGGACTCCAGACTCCGCTAATGGCCAGTTTTGCCTCCACTCCTATATGTGGTTTTCTCGGACTGGATATCAGGTGTGGTCAAGGACAAAGGTTTGCATGTGTACTGTGCACAGAAGATCCTGTCCTCATCCAGTTGTGACCTTTGGGGTCCGTGCAGTTTGCTCTGGGAGATGGGCAGGTGGATCGGCCCAGTGTCAGCAGTCTACAAGCGGTGGTGCCGAAGCCATTGGTCCTCCATTCATCCCACATCCTCATCCTCAACTATTGATATAAATGCTGGGAGAGTTTTTATCACTGACAGACAGAGCTCTGGGTGAAGATGTTGGTTAAGTGATTGATCGCTGAAATGCAAAGTAATGACTGAAGTCCCCAGCTTTAAAAACTCTCCCGGTCTTCTGGTCTAGTGCTGGAACTCATCGCAGGAGTTTAGAGCTGGAAGGTAAATCGCTGTTGCAAATTACAAAGTCCTTGGGTGCTGCATGTCGGAAGACCGAAGGTCTCATTCATTTATTCATTTGTTTTTCAAAATGTGAGGGTAATCTGATTCACTTCTGCTCTGACTTGTGAATCACATCTGATTCAGCATGCAGTGTTGAAGCAGATCTCCACAGGCAGTCAGGATGTTGTGATTAAAATGTCTCCCTGCTGCCGACATGAGAATGGAGTGCAGGGGGTGGCCATGTTCTGCCGATGTGCCTTGGAGGCAAAGCAGAATTCGTGGGCACAGAAAGGTGAGGCCTTGGAAAGCTCGGCCAGTTGCTGCACTAATAAAGTGCAGAAGGTTCTGTGGTGGTCCTTGAGTTGCGGCTAATGTACGGTTCAACCACGGTTAAGCAAACTGCTGAGGGTTCGGTCTTGTTGAACATGCAAATTGTCCTCTTCCACTGCTGTGAGTCTCCCCACAAGGCTTCACAATGACACTTCATGGAGACAACGGGGTTTTTGGTTTGTTTGTGCTTGGCTTTGCAGCGCAAAAGGTACACAGCATAATTCAGTGATCATAGACACCACAAAACCCTTCCTCTGTTTCACTTAAATGCGAGTGCTTATGTGGGCAAAATTCTAGCAGTGAAGAACCAGCGCTGTTCTAAATGCCTTTCTTGTCTCCATTTTGCTGCTGCAGTAAACCGTGCTGTCCTGCTGCTGCTGCTGAGGAATATTCCTACTGTTTGCCTCTGCCATGCCTATGAATTTTACCACCTCACACCTCCCGTGCGGTGACTTTGATGGTGGTTCAGCACGTGTTCATCCCTCACGGATGCAGTTTTTCAGGGGGCTGGGTAGCTCCAAAGTGCTGTCTGTACAAGTAGTGGAAGAGTGGTTATTGATAATGGATTGACTCTCTTGTTAGTTTGCAGCATTTTTACTGATCTGCCGATCCAAACCAGCCGGCCAAAAAAAAAAAGTCACCCCCTGAATTAAACTTAGTGTTATGATGTGGGGTTGCTTCAGTTGGTCAGGTCTAGGTTCAGCAATGTTATGTGCCCAAAAAATGAGCTCAGTTGGCTACCTGAATATACTGAATGATCAGGTTTTTCCATCAATGGATTTTTTTCTTCATATTCCAAGATGATGATTCCAGGATTCATGGGGCTCAAATTGTGAAAGAGTGCTTTGGGGAGCATGAGAGAGACATCATTTTCACACATGGATTGGCCACCACAGAGTCCAGACTTTAACACCATAGAAAATCTTTTGGATGTGCTGGAGAAGACTTTGCACAGCGGTCCGAGTCTCCCATCATCGATATGAGATCTTGGCGAAAAATTAATGCAACTCTGGGCGGAAATAAATGTTGTGACATTGCGTAAGATTATCAAAAGGATGCCATGACAAATGTGTGCCGTAATCCAAGCTAAAGGCGGTCCAATGAAATATTAGCGTGCGTGACATTTTTTTGGCCAGGCGGTGCATTTGTTAAAGCTTATTGTCATTGTCATTGTGTTACGGCTGTAGCTGAGGTGTCTTTGAATGCAGCACATAAAGAAATAAGCAATATTGAGATTAGAGAGCTGTCTCACCAGGCAATTCTCATCTTTAGTGAAGTCAGTTGTGGTGCAAAACAATCTGTAATGATTCTAAGTTTAAAGAAAATTTTATGATGAAATTCATATTATGTTGCTCTACTTATGGCTCTTCTTTGCTTTTTTGCCGTTTTAGCCCTTTTTTTATAACTTCTTTATTTAGAACTCATTTTTGCTAAAGATGACAAAGAGCAATACGAATTGTGAGACGTGGGTTCTGGCTATTTTTACTGTTTACTCTTTGCTTTTGTAAGGCTTTTCTCGGAATTGACGGTTGGCAGAAAGCTGTCTTGCTGTTGTAAACAGAGCTCCTCATGCACGAGGAAAACTGGACATCCCCACACACCTCTGCACTGCAGGCTCTCCTTTTCGACCCAGGTCCCCCCCCTTTTTTCCACTGTCATTTGTCCCACCCACTCTTTTTTTCATTGTGTTATTATCCCATTGTTGTTTAGTGACACGGTGGCCTAGCGGGTGCCTCGCAGCTCCTGGCTCAGTTTACACGGTATTTACATGATCTCCCCATGTTCATTTTCATATTCTCCTCTGGGTTCTCCAGCTGCCTTCTACCATCCAGTTTTAGGAAAATTGCACACCAAGTCACCCTTAATGTTGTGAGTAAGTATGTGTGAGATTGTCCTGTAGTGGATGAGTATCTGGATGAGAACCACAGCAAACCAGCACTGGACAAATAGTTATTAACAATGCATGGACTCTGCAGCTGTTTTATTGCTGTAAATTGCACAAAACTGTCATTTTGCAGTTATTTGTTGTTTGTATTGTTGATCTTTCATTGTTTAATTTTTTTTTACTGCTGATATTTATTGCATCACAGTTGTGACTGAGATTACATTTATTTATTTGTTTGCTTGTTTTTTTTTTTTTTTTAGTTTGAACTACAAACACAGCTTTATGTGTTTTGTGTAAAGCTGCTGTCAATTTCCCAACTTGGATTAACAAAGTTTCATTCTGTCCTGTCCTAGAATTATAATTATTTTCACTTTAGGACTCTTGAACAACTGTGAGAATGGAAGGTTTCTGAGCAGGCTTATACATGCACATCCTGCCATGAAACACGCTAAGGTGGGACATCTCACCTTGCCTGGTGCTCAAATTGAAAGTTTCTCGTGCAACTTTACCATAAAATTATGCTTACTGTAAATGATCGCAGGTTTTAATTCCCTGAAAAGGGAGGACTGTGTAATGCTTGAAACTGTGAGTTAGAAGAACCATTTGAGATGTTCATAGTAAACCAGTGACAGGCTAAGGTCGCTATACTAAGCATTATGTTAGAAGGGCATCTAAAATCACCTCATGGAGGTGGAAGTGAAAACATTACGTTGCTTTCTTACCCCCCAGACCCAATTCAGAGCTTTAGTGTGCCATAGACTGGGGGGGCGGTGGAGGGCTTCTGCATGGAGACAGATGAAGCTGCAGATATTGCGCATGCACGCAAAAGCATAATTAAAAGCCTTTTCCTTTCCTTCCAAAAACCTCAGACATTATCTCAGCTATACTTCATGTAGTCCTTCGGAAAACCACGCGTATTTCCATGGCCCTGTGGACCAATGGTTATAATGAAATGTGTGGCCTTCCCCAAAAAGGGCTAAGGAGGCATCTTCTATTTATCATAGTAAATTTGTACTGTACTTTATTTATCATTTACTTATTATTATTTATTTATTGCCCTGTCAAGCCCAGAGCAGTGAGAGCGCTCCTAATTGCCTCGAACAAACACACAGCCGTTTATCTCTGTGCAGGCAGGGGCCTGGGCCACATTAGAGTGTCAACAGTTTGCCACCGAGACATCAGCCCTCCCAAATCACCACCCGCTGAAATCCCAGCATCCTCGTGCTCGGCCGTGCTTTCAGGACCGAGCTACCGCCGTGGTGCCTGGAGAAGAGTGGCGCTCTGTAATTTGGCAAACAGTGCAATTAAAGGATTTGCAGAAACACGAGGGCAGGAGGCAAAATTTGTCGCCTTAGTCAAACCTGGGAATTGACTGCTTGTGAGCTGCTTCTCTGGAAAACTTTAGTCAATGGAGAAATTGCTGATATTTAATAAATTCATTATTCTTATGTATTTACGTGCAGTGGGAGCTGCATTAGAAGAATCAGCAGGAATGATGGCGAATTTAGGAGCGGTATAATTCCGTTTTTTAAGCACATTTCCTTTTTACGTGCGTGTCTTTTTCTCCAAAAATAACTTCAGTTTTTTGGAACCAAAAATCTGACTTTTTTTTTTTTTTTTAAGTTTGTGCTGCAGCAGGAATTACAGCTTCAAATAACTGCGTTCAAATAACATTTTCAAATAAATGGAGCTAATCTGGAAATACTTAAGACTCGATTGTTTAGAAAATGCATCGTGCGGAGGGCAGGATTATATGGTACAGACACTTTAAAAGGGTGACTAATTGAGAACATAAATGTCAAAAAGCAGTCAATAAGAAATAGAGGCTGCATGTGAAGAATGTTAAGAAGCTCTGATTTATGTTTCTTTGAGTTTGGGTTTCAAAATGGATCGACCCAGCATGTGCAGGGGCAGGTACGTCGCGGTTTGACATACAGATTTACCAAAAATACTGCCATTGTGGTAAACCTGTCACATCAGTGCGAGAAAATGTGTCGTGTTTGTGAGGAAAGATCATGTGATACACAAGATTATTTTCAAGGTATTTTGGGAGTATGACCAGCTGAACTGGGCGATTAAATATTCAGCTTTCTAATAAATAAAATGCAAAATTCATGTTTAAAAGCACGGTGAGCCTGAGATGATGCCACAGCAGGAGCGATGGACACTTTCAGCCCCTTCAAACAACTCATTAAGCTGAGGAAGACAGACCTCACTTTACAGCCATCTTCCTTCTCCCTCATTGTCTCTCCTGATGGCATCTGGAAAACAAGTTGTGACTGACAAGTGACCGAGTCCATTACAGTTTCGGACCTGGTTGAGTCCACCGCAAAGAGGGGGTAATAACAAGAGGGGGAGAACATTGGTCATTGACTGGCAGAATGATTTCTGCATACTTACTGTACTTTCCTCTTACACCGTGCGCAGTGCAAAATCTCAGAACAGAACAAAATACTAAATCATAGCATCCCAGAAGGCACTGAGAAAGAAACAGTACAGTAAGCAGAACCCTACTGCCACTCGATGATGATGATGACGATGACGATGATGATGATGATGATTATTATTATTATTATTATTATTATTATTATTATTATTATTATTATTATTATTTTATATCTGTGGAAATGGCTTAGATATCTGCACAAAAATCTGAAACAATACAGCACTGATTAGAACAAATATTGCTCTGAAATAAATAAATAAAAACACATTTAACAATATAAATATCTGTATAAAAGTACACAGAACACAGAAGGACCCATTGTGCCCTAACATTTACATTCATAATTGTACATAGTGTGTGTGTGCGTGTGTGTGTTGTGTGGGAGAGCTGAACTGTACGCTGGCGCAAGCTGGTTGCCAAGGTAGCAAATGGTTTACATCATGGACCGTATTTTGGTACAACTTCTTGCTAACAGCCTCAAGTTGTGCAGTCTGAAATGCAAACGCATGAATAAATTCCCGTGTTTAAAATGTCAGCAAATAAGATGGCAGATGTTTTTCACATTTTCGCACAAACAAAGTGAGGGAGAGACAATAAGATGTTAAGAACACAGAAGGTTGTTTGTTGGCACACAAAATGCCCATCTTTAGTTTGTGATTATGGAAATGAAACAGAAAAACACAGTTTATTCTTACTGCAGTCCTGTCTCATTTTATTTATGCATTAATGTCTGAGCTGCGGTGATGCAGGTGCCAATCATTTTAAAAAGGTAAAAGGTGCAATAAAAACCACTCTGACTGTCATTGCAAAGCACTGGTAGATTAACCTTATTTTCCTGTCTTGGCTGAAAAGTGCAGTTTCACTTAATAGATGCGCAGTCCTCGCATCTCCTGTCCCTGCTCTGTACTCATCCCCACCGGATGGGTACCGCTTACTCTATTTTCTGCAATGGCGGCACAGGGATGCGCTGGGAGAAGAGTGGCCATCGCAACTGAGCTCTCTGGAGGTGGACCGGGATGTCCGCAGACTCAACGGCCGCTGAGCCCGTGTGAAGGATCGAGGCTGTGGTCATAACCCGATAACTGCGGTGTGGAGGAGAACAGGTCTAAAGCGAAGTATGGCTACAACCACCAAGTGTCCTTGAAAACCTGGTTGTGATGTGATGGACAGAAAGAGCTGCTGCAGAAGCACAGTTGCACTGGAGAAATTGTTGAGCTGGTAAGAGGCTTACTGGAGTATCGCTGCTTCCCAGCCCCTCGAGACGCCTATACAGACCCGTACATGCTTCCCAATGGACTAAACAAGCAGTAGGACTGATGAGAGACTCAAATTTCTGCATGAATCCTACTCTTGCATCCAAATAGCTGATGAATTTACATCTGCTACTTCAGTTGTGCAGGAACACATTGTCTCTGACGAATTGCACAGTTTGCAGTGGTGTACTGTATATGTCACCTGCTATATGTCTTTTGGGTGACCGAATTTTCTGAGCCATGTCACGGACGTGTAACGCGGACATCTGAGTCTTATAGCTGTGCTAAAGCTCAGGATTTTTATGAGTTTCTCAACAAACTGGAAAGTGTTTGAAGAGACCGAGCAGCGGCCTGATGCTGTAATGAAGTTTTCAGCTCTGCAACGTGATTCTCGTGCGATAAAGGTCGCCGCTGCCCAAATGCCGTGCCCAGGAGTCCATGTGCGTGTTGTTGGCTCCATCGCTTAATTAATAGTGACAGCGAGAGGCGAGCAGACGGCCGAGCGCGGTTGAAGATCCCCCCTGGGGATGCGGGGAAAGGGAGGCAGGGGGACACTAATGGCTTGGTGGGGGTAACACAAAATGGGAAGCAAACAGCGCTATAAACAGCCTTCTGCTCTGCGCTTTTCTGACACACAGCGACCTTTTGGGACCACCAACTTGGCCCAGATGATGGTGAACATGCAGCCAACAAGACTGTCTCATGCGGAGTCTACACTTGGTTCTGAAGGTGAATATGGGGGAATTGGGACAGACGTGGTGTTATGGTGCTCCCACCCCTCCCGCCATGTCTGTGCAACTTGCAACTTCCCATTAAGCCATGGATAATCGATGCCATCAAGGCATCAAATTGAGACTCAGAACTCTTTTCTGCTGAAAGATGAGCATTTAATCATTTAATTTTCTTTCTTTTCAAGAATGACTGTACAGGGCTGGAAAAGCAACTACAGATGCATGGGCACTTCTGATCTCCCTCAAGTCCTTGGCAGTTGCCTTGACCACGCACTCCTGTGAATTGACCGAGCCTAACCGCTGATTCGGTAGCATCGTAAATTTGATAAAAATGTCACACTAAGTCTACAAGACCCTGAGAAGCAACCTCAGCGAACCCGCTGAAGACAAATTCAAAGTTTTTCTGAAGACACTGAATCAAAAGTGACTCCTGGTTGCTCCTTAGCCCCCTGGATTAGAAAGACTAAACCTTAAACTCACAAATGAGGCATTGCTTTTATTTAAACTCCTTCTTACTATGGTGAACCAGCGGTAATGGGGAAGCTCCAAAATGTGCATGCTGACATTTGGCATTGCAAAATCCATCTGCAACTTTTTACAGACCTCCAAACAACACCGGACGGTAGAGAAACCAGGTGTCAGCATTGCCCACGGAGCCAAGCTCTTCTCTTTCCTTCTTCCTTTCTATACAGTTTTTCAGTTTTTCAGAAAAGCTTCTCAGTTTTTCATGGACCTAAAACTACTTTATTAATTCACTTTTAATTCCATGTCAAGTTTCAAGGATTAATTATTGCATTTATGTTATTTTTGAAGTTATTTACAAACTGCAGTGCATGAAGAGGGTCTGCGGATCAGCTTTATAGAAGCTCTATGCTGTTAATGTTGGTCTAAGGGTTAGAAGCAGGAAATGGAGGAAAGAGAAAACTCCTGAGCCTCAGTGCTGCACACACTGGATGGTTAAACTTCAGAACTTGTGCCAGTGAAGCTTCCTAAGTGGAACAGATGCACCCTGGGTAAAGACAATGAGTCTGAATAATTCCCACCAAGTCTCAGTTATACTTCATTTAGCAGCAAATCCACTCGGTTGAATTTGTATTCCTTTCCTGGCGTAAAGTTAGTTTGCAAACACAAGTCGAGACATTTGCTGAGGAAGCGGGAGGGTTTTGCGCTGGCACAGGACTCCCTTGTTCTACTTCTCCCAAAAGAACAGTTGCGCGCTATACAGCTCACGCAGCTCCATTCATCCAGAAAATGCTGAGGTGCGCTGCGAATAACAACATCACCGAAACGCATTTTCTTAGCGAACCTTGGATGCGAAGGAGCAACGGACGTGCATCGCCGTGATCTCTCCTATGTGGCTCAAGGCGGGAATCGAGCAGACTGGGAGAAGCAGGAGGTCCCCGCAGAGCTCAGAACACAGGGGAGGGCAAGAAGCACCCCCCGTGGACTGAGTGTCCCAACGGCCTTCAAATGAGCCCAAGTTTATCCAAACAAATTTGATGTTGGTGAGAACTGATGGAAGGGCCGTCGGGACCCCTGTGACTGCAGACGTCCAGGGCCTGGGCCTCTGTGTTTTCGATGGTGGCTTTCAGGCAACCACACAAGGACAAAATATGCAGCCTTCTGAAATGCACCGAACACTTTATCGTTTAGCCTCAGTCGTGTCAACATGGGCTTGTAAAGGTGCAAGCTGGGAGTTTGTTTAGATTTCAAACATTGACAACTTTGATCCTCCAAGCGGCAAAACATTTTTTCAGCTTTGATTTTTTTGTTTGCTTGTTTGTTTGTTTAAATCTTATTTCGAGGGAAAAGTCACAAAAATAGAAAGTGAAATCTTCTTGGGACATTCAGCCTTCCTTCAAATTCACTTTCCCTGCAGGGTGAAGAGCTGTGGCTGCTGGCATAGAAATTGTAGGACCCTTGACATTTCACACCACTCAAACCCTAATTCTGCGTTAATTTCGTAAGACTGAGGAAATAACCAGTAAAAGGCTGGCAATGTGTCTCCATAGCAACCGCTGGTAACTATGCTGGCGATTACATATTGGGAAGCGCTTAAAAATGTGTTGAGGTGATAGTGACTTCGTCACACAGGACTATAATTTAATGAAGGCCAAAACTAACTTAATATCCTACTTTCCATAATGGGGAATATTTCCTATCTTTGTCAGGAGGTTTAAGTTCTCATTTTCTAATGAGCTATAGCTAATTGAAATAATGCAGGCGGATCTTGAAGTCGGCCCCTTCGACAGAACGTGGTTACTTGGCCCTTGTCCACCACGCAAAGGTGAGATTTTGGTTCTCCTTTCTGCAGACACGAGCAGCAGAGCAAAGAGCCAAGCAAGCAGGTATCTGTGCGGTTTGGGGATCGCGTGGGAGGCTCCATGCACAGATGATGCTCACATGGCTTTGTGTGGCGTATTGATTTGTGCTGCTGATAAACTCATACCTTGCTCTGGCCCCGAATTGGAGAAGCTTGGTAGATTGAGTACCACAGTGAAAAAATTGACATTTTGCTCTGGCAGGATGGCTTTGAGAGGCCTTTCTGGTCTCGACCACAAAGCTCAGTCATCTTGTCTGAAACCTGCTGAGTTTTCCCCTTCCCGATTAATGATGGCAACAGCCATCTTGATTCTGCTGTCCTGCTTTGCTCTACAGAAGGTGCGAGGTCAAGAACAGCCATCACTTCTCAGATTGCACGTCAGAGCACAGGGGACCACACATCTCCTCATGCTGCTTCTCAAATCTGCTGCTTGTGCTGGCGCACTGAGCTGCTGACACCGCATGTGATAGATCATGCATAAAGTTTTGCACGTCTGTGTGCTCTTCTGCTCCTGTTAATGATGGCAAAAATGAAATGCAAGCCTCTCCATATCTCAGAGTGTCCAGTGGCCATTCAGCCCCTGGAGGAAACGTCCATCACCGGGGCTCCCCAAGGGCTCTCGTGGGCTATTTGGTTTGCACTCCGATGCTCTACCGCACTCTTGCTTGTCATTTGTATTTCTTATTAAACCTTTAATCTAACAGTGTGACTTTTTGCAACTAACATGTTACCTTTCGTTTACAGCCATTTTTTTAATTCCAACAAATGTATGAAACGCAAGGTGTAATTGAGTGCAATTTTCAAAATTTTGGCCGATGCTACTGTGTTGTGTAAGGAATTGCAGGTCCAACGATGCAAACCAAAGCAGACAAAACACCAACACAAAAATTAGAACTCCACAAAAGTTTCATTTCAACTGCAGCTCACATCAAATCTCTCCAAGGGATCACTGATCTTCCTTTAGTGCATCAAGCAATTTCTTGGCGGTGTCCACTTACTGTAGTGTTTTTTCCAGACCTTTGGCTTTGAAACGGCTGAGTTACCCAGTCTGAAGATGGGAAAATGCTCCCATTTACTTCCACAGTGTTTACAACTCATGGCTGGTGTTCCTGAAAGTTGGTGATCAATAAGAAGATATCAGACATCTCTATCGGACGAATCTGTCAGCAAAGGGATTAAATTGAGAGAACTCACTTTTATTTAATGCTTTCATTTTAAATTAGTTTTACTTTTAGCCTGGCTTGAACTTTTGGAAAGTTGTACAAAGTATTGTTATTATAGCAATATCCAGCATTTCTCAGAACCTAAGCTGCGAATAAATTGATAGGCATGTGTATCAGTTAGTCTTTGTGTGGATAACAAAGAAAGTTGAGCAAAAAAGAAAAAGCCTAAAAGCAAACAAACATCAAACATGCTTATGTGATGAATTGCTCAGCAGTCAGGATTGATCAGGAAATTGCAGGAATGAAAAATGGGCAGAAAAGTATCAGAACGACCCTGCCTGTGCTCACCAGTCGGTCGTGGCCAGAGTTCCTACAAACAACAGCTCACCACAGTGCCGCCCCACAGCCCACCCCCCCCCCCCCCCAAGAAGAGCCGTAAATAAACAGCGCCGTCTCTTTAAAGTTTATTGATTTGAATTACTGGTAAAAAAAAAAGGACTTTGAATTTGCGAATAAATTGACACAAACTGACTTCCAGTCCCAATTATACAATTACAGAAGGCGGAGGAAGGGAATAAAGGAAACGCTTTGCATCAAAATATCTGTCAACCGTTTCCTGTTCAAATAAATCTATCGCTAGCATTGAACCTTCATCCAAAGAGCCCTGCTAGTTGTACTGGTTTGTACCCTGGGGTGTTTAACTGGGACAGCTTAAGGTTAAGTAGCTCAACTAAGGGCCTCGCAGCAGCAGTAGAAAATGGTCTTGAAACTTGCAGTCTCCATCATTATGAATCGCTACAGTAATGCATGATAATGAGTGAAAGCGACATCATTTACAGAGATGTACGTACATGCACACTTTTGCTGCGGGGACCCAGAAGGGCAGGCCAACGTTCACAGTCAGACATTAACAAGGTTTCTCCAGCGCCAGTTGAGCCGATGGCCACGAGCAGACCAACTATGATGAATAACCACGTTTTGTGCGTTTTTGTACGACGGCACGTAAAAGCTCAAAGCGGCGAATATCAATGAAAAATAAACAATGTGAAACACAGCATTGTGCTTGCAGTGCAGAGACAGTATTACCAGCTACCTGCTGACTTCTCCAAAAATGCCTTTGCTCTAGTTGTCATCTTGTACATTTATATGCTGGAGCGTTTCTGTCCAAAAAGAAATTTCAGCTTCAGGGAGCGATTGATCACTCACCCACTGTGACTGCGCGATGGATTGCGCCTCTTACTTTAGGCTATAATGGTTTCTTCTCTGTGTTACCTGATTTCTGACACGGTTAGCGCTCAGCGTTTCGACTTAAGCCAGTACTGAGCAAAATGTGTTTCACTTGGCTACAGCAGAAGAGCTCGTGTCATTGCCAGGTCAGGGATAAAAGTGGTGCTACAAACACAGAGCAAACCGATGCAAAACAATGAGCATGAACCCGGCTGCGGCCCCTCGGCATGTTGCCCCCTCCGCCAAGACGCATAAATCGAAGACAGAACTCCAAATTCTTCCGTTTTTCATGAATGCTGCTGGCCTTCCTGGATAAAATGGAGTTTGAGACCCCTGGCCCAACCTCCTGAATCCCCTCTCTCATTGCTATTCATTCCATCCTTCTAGGCTTTTGGAAAAACCACGCGTTGCTGATGGACAACAACCTCTGGCCTAGGGAAGGTGGGAGATGACTGCTGCCTGTGACTGAAGGAAAAACAGAGTTGCCAGGAACTGCAGTGTGAAACACTCGTCTTTGGTGCAACATCTTAACCGCGCAGGGAGCGGTCATGCTCTGCTACTAACAACTTGGTGCTCCTGTGCGTTTTCTGTGCGCAGAGTCAGGGCAGCTGTGGAACTGCAACTGAAGGAGGTTCGTCCGGTGTACAGTACGTACATCCTGGGCAATGTAAAAGCCCTCTTTATATCGCCCCCTAATGGCTGAAATATGCAGCCATTAACGTTTGGTAATAGCGACCAGCTTGCGTTATTCTCTTTCTTCGTGACTTTAATTCAAGATGTCATTTGCTCTCATAATTTCATTTAACAACACACATTAAGTCAATCCATACATTATTAACAAAATGTAAAACATTTCAGTGCTGTTAAATTCATAAAAACCAATTATCATTTATTTAGTTCTAAATGCATTGCCTGAATGGGTTGCATAATTGCATTTACTGTTATTCCAAAGTTCCTCTGGCCTGCACAAAACATTTTATATTTTTGTCCAATATGTTTTTTTTTTAAAAAAATGAATAATATAGGTGAAATTATTTTACGTTGGTCGGTAATACTTTGTTTGAAGGTGCCAACCAAGGGGTGTGTCAAACATTGTGTCCCCCTCTTTTCACACAAAAATGGTCCATTATTGGATCTTCTCTCCTCAAATGTGAGACCAGAACTCATGGGATTAAAGCTGAGATAACCTTCAACCTTGCCAGTCACTCACAGGTGAGCTAATCTCTCCTCTTTGTGCTATAGATGGGGCTCGTAGCAGGGCCAACCATAAGCCGGGTATGTACTGCAAACCATCCGTCACGGAGGTTGTCCCTGAGTTACTGAAACTAAGACGTGATATTGGCAGCGCTAAGATTCAGCAAATCCAACTAAAACACGCGAGTGATGTGACTTGGCTCGGAGGTCCAAGCAAAGTTTCACTGTAGCGCCGATGGGACACGGAGTTACGGTAACACAGACGAGCGGGGAAGGTGGTACCGGTGAACGGCTGCAAGACCCTTTCAGCAGGAAAAAGACCTGTGGAGAGAATATGAAGTGGCTCCCGTGACTGCCATGGATTTTGTATTGCTAATTGGCAGAGACTTTTAAATTGAGATTGACTGTAGTGCCACGAGTCCTTTTGAATTGCAACGGGCCTCTCCATTGTAGGGTGGTGTACTGGAAACAGTTTGCAAAATAATACATTCATGATAAGTGATAATGCTATCATGCACAGATTAGCTCAAAACGTCATTTTAAGCATCATCTGCATGTTTATGGTCAAGTGTCAGAGGGTAAATCCCTACTGAGGCTTTTTCAGTGCCGCATGCATTGTATTAAACAGGCTTTGGGGGTAAACGCTGCACATGCACAGCGGCCGACACTCCTCCGAGGATAAAATATCGTAGATTTTAATACTTCACAAATGAGTCACTGTACGTATTCTCAAGTTTAGTCAGACGTAATGGATATCTCTCTCAAAGTTTCAGCTGAAGGTGCTTTTCCATAACCACTGAGCGGCCAGAAAGGCTCACGTTAAGCCAGGAGGTGAAGGCGGCAGCACACATCGGAATGCATCTTAGTCCCATGAAGGTTCGGTGAAAACTGTTAATCCCTTACAGCACATTAATATACAGTTTTTCTCCGTTTTATGCTCACAAAGAGAGAAGCAGTAACAAAGCGGGTGTGAGATATTCTGTTGGCCGCATGCAGACGCTGCTCTTGCTTGATGGATGGGCTGTAATTATGCTGTCGCTACACGTTCTTTACACATCATGTATGGCGGAGTCTGTTGGCTGCCTGGCTGCACGCGGCCCAGTCTGGTGCTGCGCTGCCCCCGGATCACGGACGCAAGCGGCTCACTGACGCCGGGTGATTCGCCCGAGAGAGGAGCTGGGGAAGAGCAGCTCGTGTCCTCCCCAACCCAGGTGACGTAGAATGAAGGAGACCGGAGAAGACAGCAACTGTTTGCCACATCTTCTGGAGAAAGGATTTCAGGCAGCTGCTGGCATTTGATGTGCGTCTGAAGTGCAGTGTCATGTTGTGTTACCAGGTGTGCTTGTGCAGTATGGATGGGCATTCTGGGAAAAACTCAGGCTAAGAACTTTGCCCAAGTTTGGAACAGCGGAGTCCTAAGCCCGCAAAGTTTTACCTGCATGTCCATGTCTTTAGCATCAGGCTGCCTGCTACCTGTTTCATCACATGCTGACACAGGAGGTAGGAGCACCTGCTGCTGGAGTCTCGCTGACCCACAGGTAGAACAACTCAGCCCCGTGTGAGCCTCCCCCGCACAGCTGGAAAGAAGGTCCTTTTAGACTCGAGCATTCCAGTGCCCACACTTTGGAGCTGGCAAGACGAGACCTGCTGTGTGACCGGCTCTTGGTTCTGAAGACCACCAGACTGCAGAGAGAAACGCCATGCGGCGTGGTGCCGCGAGCAAGCGAAAAAACATCCCTCCTTTTAAGAGAATATTTCAGCATCACAAGAATGTTTTCATTTTAAATGGCTCTGGCTGCTCTGTGCAGCTGCTTGCATGAAGCTGAAAAAGGGTCTCGCCGGGCAGGAGGAGAAAAGCTGTCAACGGCATCAGATACACCGCACGTCCTGTAAAACTCGCTCATCATTTCTTTTCCCTTCGGTTCTGGTGAGGTGCATTACGATTCTCATTTTGTCTGCTGGGGGCCTTTCTGCCGATTAGCCTGTGATCATGGGAAATGGCTTCCTAATCACCTGCTACGGTCTGACACGAGGTCAGCGGCACAAGAGCTCGGCCAGATTTTCTGTGCGGGAGACTCAGTGGGAGACTCGTCCGCAGAAGTCGCACCCCAAGGTAGCTTTTCCACATAAATCTTAGATAAAAGACATTTAATGAAAACGGTATTCTGACTGCCGGATGGTTCTGGGTTCAAATCCACCAAAGAGGCACTGCTGCTCAATTCTTGGTTGAAGTTCTTTACCTGAAGAGGCTAAGCTCAAACGTACACTTTTGCATGGACTTTTTTGCAGAGTAAATCTAAAATGCAGCATAAAGAATAAAGCGGTGATCTTGATAACGTTTCCGGCTGCATGTGAACCACACAATGAGAGGTGGGAAATATCTGCGACGCTGGCGATCTCTGCCCACATAGGTGGTTGGGTTAACAGTGGTGGTTTAGACCTTTCGTGCGGTTGTAAAGAGAGTTTGGGGAGGTACACAATTCCCTGCATGAATAACAGCGGTTCGGACCTCTTGTATAAAGAATAAAGTGGCTGAGACTTTGACAGTTATGCTTAAATAAAAGCTTCTTAAAATAATCAAGAAAAAAATTGCTCATTAAAAAGGATGCATTGCAAAGTGTGGCAAAATTATAGTTGGGAATGCTGTAAAGATTAATGAGTGAAACAGATTAGTTTTAACATGTTATATTTTAATTTTGCCGAGACAAAAATGACAAGCAATTTATTTACAGAATCCTGTACAAAAGCAAATTAAATTATGTAAAATATTTCATAAATAGAAGTGGACTTGCGTTCAATACATTTTGCCATGTTCAGCTTAGCTGCGTGCATAGTGACTTATAATAAACGATGATAAATTGTTCCTCAATTCAATATCAACATCCATGTCGCAGGACAAATAGTTTATGATTAATAATACAAAGATCTTGTTACACTGAATGTGAATGCTTCAGGTCTTCGAGTGCTGGCTGAACACACACCCCGCAGAAGGGGACGTGCGGGGCGCGAGGAATATATATTTTTTTACAGTTTTACTTTTATTTGTCCAAACTCTCAGGCCCCCGGCCCACACTTGTTCTTCCTGTTGAGATACCCCCGATCTCTCAGTTCTCTTTCATCATCATCATCATCATCATCATCATCATCATCCTTATTATTACTGTAAGGGATTGCTCTTTCCTGAGGTGTGCATTCAGCCAGCGTCCCTCCACACAACTTTTTCCCATCAATCCTTCCACTCTCCAAAGAGTACTGCTTTGATTCTCGAACCCAAGTATTGAAATGTGCTGGAGAAGCCTTCAGCGGAGGGGGTAGTTTTGGGCTGGGGTTCCCAAACACCTCACCAAACAACTATTATATTTTAGTCAAAAGCAGCCGGCTGATAATTTAAAAAGAATCAAAAAATAACAACAAAATAAAAACACGTTTTTGTTGCACAACTGATCTTAAACAGGGTCGCATTTCCCAGAGCTCCTCGCTCCAGCCTCATACATCGTACCGCTGTTAATTCGAAAAGCCAGAATTGAGGGTCATCTGCCCAGGCCGGAATTGCCAACAAGATCCTCCATTTGCACGTTCAACGCCTTTCCTTACGTTACCGAGCATCCGGGTGTTATTTGTCGTACGCCTTGTCCAACCCACAAAGAATCATACCAGTCGGTATAAAAAGGCACAATTGCTTATGTTGCATTCACTCTATATTTGTACAGAAGCACTCTAAATATACAAAGTGGCACCAGAAAAAAAAACAAAAAAACAGTAATAACAGCGATCATTTTTAAGACCGCCGTTACCATCATTACGTATTAAAAACAAAGTTTGTTAAATGCCATGCCAGTATAAAGTTGCAACTTGTTCCAATGTATTAAGAAAACCACACTTCCACAAGTAAGGTAATTTCTCTGCACATCGTTGCCATAATCATTATGGGCTTCTTGGGAACGGGAGAAGCGAAGGGGAAGTCAGCGTGGTCTGAACAAAAGAAACAAACAAAGCAATAAATAATAACAACAACAGTAATAGTAAAAATGAAATAATAAAAAAAACCATGAGCGCACTAGTAACTAGACATACCCCAGGTATATTCCGTCCTCTCCAAAACTGAGATACCGACTTATTCTACATGACTAATGTTTAGATATAACAAAAGCAAGCAACAAGATGGACCTCCATGTTTACAGGATATAATTTTTTTAACATTTTATTTTTTTGTCCTTCGCAGTAAGTGAAGTAAATTCCCTTTAAACGTGCAATAAAAAGTACATATTCATGTATACAATTTTTAAGCATAGAAGCACTTCTCTTGACAACAAGTAGTACTTACAGACTACAGAATGGTGAACTGCAAAAAAGCAGTTCTTCAACAAAGGATTTTATCTAACATACAAAAATGTTCCATTGCATCTGAGATTATTTTTCCATTATTTCGCCCCCATCTTGTGCCCGGTTTCCTTTGCAAAATGTCTGTGTTCCGCGGCAGACCCTCGGTACGGGGTGAGGGGGACACAAAAAAGGTGGGCACAACACGTCGGGCCGCGGGGGTGCGTTTCCAACAGAGCGGACACCCCCACCGCTTAGTCAACCTATACTTGGACTATACAGTTACACATACGCATGTATTTAAAGCAACGTACTACCAAAGCTATTTGTTTTGTCCTAAGTCTTACCAGAGAAACTTTGTTGTTTTTTTCTTTTTCATAACTTCATGCCAGTTTGTTATTTCCAATACTTTGGTTTGTCTATGATACCGACTTGACTTTTATGTGAAATGCACTGATTTTGTACTTCCCCGCCATGTGACCCAAACACAGATTCTCACTCCTTCAGTCCTTTTCGCCATACTACATTCTCGCTTCAACATGTAAATGGGAAGGAATGCAAGAGCTGCAGGGACCTGTACACAGGTGCGTGTGCGTGTTTATTGCTCCATCACTCTTACACACACACGTGCATACATGCAGACACACACGCATGACGAACGGTCGTACAAGCAGATGCTTGTACTCGTCGCTCAGGCTTTGCCAGAACCAACCGGCTTTGCAGGCAAGGTTCTGACAACGCGGAGCCGTTGCATCTCAATGGAGAAGGTTCTTCGGACGAACGATCGCATCCCCCCCGCCGCCCCATGCGGTTTGCATTACCTTCGGGCGTTCACGCAAAGACCAGAGATGTGGTTTGACTGTGGCCGTGTTAGACGAGGCTCTGCTCTGTGTGTGAATGACGCTGAAACGGTTCTGCAAAACCACGCGTGGCTTTTGTTATGCCACGCCATTTGGTGATGGCTGCTTGGGCACCATACACAGACACACACATTTGCAAGTGTTTTCTCAAACCGAGTTGACGCATGGCTCCGCAAGCCGGCATCTCAAGTTTACAAACGACGATTCGCGTTCTCCACCGAAAGTTTCACATCTGCTAGTACAACCGCGTGTGGGTGACAAGGTGCAAAACACTGCAGCCAATGTCTGGTTCCCGGAGCGGGACGTTAAAGCTCAGTCTCTGCAAATGTTTGTGGCAGATGATGGTGCGCGCAAGGGTTTCGTGCTCTTTTTCGCGTTCTTCTCTGCGCTCCGCCGCATTCTGTGAGGTTCTCATCTTCGGTCCCTCCCCAGCGGGGCCGCGGAATTCGGCTAAGCTTGCGTGCCGACGTGCCCGTTTCGGCCGAGCAGAGAGACGCCGCGGCGTGCGGGGGCCTCGCCGACTCCTCGCGCACTCTCACGCAGCGCCACACCCCCGCCACTGTTCCCAGCGTCCTTGAGACTAGTGAACAAACTCCGTTTATACTGTACAGTCGGTAAGGGGAGGTTATGCATGCACGTTATGAAATGGATTCTACATTGTACAGTGTGATAATCAGGCAGCCAAATGTCCCAGAGCCCAACTTGCCAGCAGCCGTTGCGAATGTCAAGCTTTGAGATCTCTCAGCGGCCTCTCCTCCTCCACCTCCTCCTCGTCCTCCTCCCACCAGTCGCTCTTTCCGTTTGTACTCGGTTTTTCACTCTTGGTTACGGTACTTATATCCAGCAGGTTTTCGAACAGCGTTCTTTCGAGCCCGGTCAGGTCAAAGGGGCCGCTCGCTCTCACAGGTAGACCTCCCTTCGGGTGAGGGTCCCGCACGAGGAGGGCTTGTACTCCCCGGTCTGAGCCAGCGGAATGTCCTCCGGGTGGGAGGCGTCCTCGTTCTTCCCGAAGCTGGCCGTGCCGAAGGTCTCGTAGGATGATGAGGACATCTTCTTGTTGAGCAGGTTGCGGTTGCGGTCGCCCACCAGGTGCGGGGGGTCCCCGTTGGCGAGGGTCTCCTGACTGCCGCGCTCGGCACCGCCAGGCACGAAGGTGGATAGCTTTGGCTGACTGCTCTTTTGCCGCCGCTCGGGCGACGTGCGCACGGGCATCCAGCAGGAGTCGGAGTGGCCGTACTCGTCGCATTCTCGGGTGCATTTGCCGGTCATGGCTACGTCGGGCAGTGGCCTGGAGTCTGCGGGGACACCAACACGACAAACGCCCTTGTTACTGAGCACGTCACTCGCTGCTGAACTCAGGAGAAACTGTTCAGAGTTCTAAAAACACATTTCAACAATGAAACATGAATTTAAGAAGAGTATCAGAAGTTCTCGTTGGATCGAACGGTAAAGGAAGTTAAAGAAAATACAAGTGATCGTGCAAAAGGAACGTTTTTGCAATCGGCTGTATTGTAGACCATGCAGGATTTTATTTATTTATTTATTTAATTAATTTTAATTTTTTTTTTACCGTCCTGAGTTTTCAAGTGATCTGTTTTAGCAAAATGGCATCGGGCACAAGTCACAAGATTCCAGCAAAAAGGTGTGAGGAAACCGAAGTGGCGCAAACTTAGATACTCTTCTTTATTTCATGTCTGTCGCACAGAGCATGAAGAAAAAGGAGACAAGAAAACAAGGGAAAAAAAACAACCACAGCAACAACAACAAGAACAAGAACAACAAAACAGTGACGTGAGTTCCAGTTAAAACAGCAGCATGCTTAAAAAAGTGGGGGCAAGATGTGTTAAAATAAGAGTTGCTGTCTGTCCCTGAGGCTGTGTGTGTGCTGCGGAGTGGCTGGGCGAGGTGGCCGTGCTGAGTGTGCGAATTGGCCTGCGAGCTCCACGTTGCTCAATTAAATGCACCATTAATATAAGCTGGAACGGATGCAGCGCGAAGCTGTCGGAGCAAAGAACAATTGGCCTAATGAAATCTGGCAGGTCGGCTACCTTTTGTGCTCGAAAGTGCTTTGCCACAACTTAAGGACAAACCCAACCAAATGTGCTGCGCATGTGCAATAAAATAATCCGCATGAGTCTACCTTTTGCATTGCATTGCAGCTGCTTATAATGTTTAGACACTTTCAGTTTTAAGAATAGGCTTTTGGCACACTTGTCTACTTGTACCCAGCTTGCTCTCTGTCTCTGAGGTCGATGTCTTATGTAAGGTCGATGTTCTGTGATTTACGGTGGCAGCCTGCATTTAGCCTACGAGGAGGTACGAGCCCAACCTGCGGTGGAAGTGATCGGCTGACGCTTGCATTCTGCACAGGGGAACAACAGAAAGCTGTGGTGGGGGGAAAGGAGTGAAGCCAAAATGTTCTGGAGCATTCGAGGGTAAATGGCACATCAGTCCGGCACAGCCCCAAGATACGGATGGATATTAAGGTGAGGGTATAAAGTCGCTAGTCTATGTTCAGCGGCTGGTTAATAAACCAGGCATGATAGATGAGACTTTAAAACAAGCAAGTGAGGTGAGCAAGGCCTGTCCAGCATGCCACGCTTGGTTAACAAAATTAGTTTTAACGTTGGCTTACTTTTAATGTTCTTTTTCTCCTGTAAAAAAAGGATAAAATATAATCATCGTTTGCAGATGACGCGCCTTCTCTCAAAAAGCCTTCGCTGCCTCCGATAAAGCGCTGCATTTTGGGAACAAGCACAACTTTTGCCACAGACACATTTTTATGTGTAAACTGCAAGTCTTCCTGCATCAGTGGGCATACAAATGCACTTGAGGAAGCGGGGATGCAGCGGGTTCACCTGCAAGCTGGCAAAGGCAGGGATGCACCAGAAAACTGGAAGAAATGAGCACACTTTGCTTTGCAGTTTGGCCCTTCCAATCGCATTGCCATACAGTGCAAGTGTGTGTGTGTGTGTGTGTGTGTGTGTGTGTGTGTGTGTGTGTGTGTGTGAGTAGCAGATGCACACAGTTTGCCTTTTCAGCTCCGTCCCGCTGACCTGTCACATAGGCGCTGGCCGGGTTCTCGGAAATCCAGCGTGCGCTTTTGCTCCATAAACCACCTCTTAATTATTTAGGTGCTATTGATCCATTGGCTTTTGACAGCTGATGGTGCCCTGCAAACTGCGCAAAGCAGCTGGTTTGGCGCAGGGGTCTCTTTAACAAACCGAGGCAAACACGTCGGTCGTTGTACTACAGTAAAGGGGCGACAATGGCAATGAATGCAGTTAGTGTCACAATAATTACGGTCATAATAAAAAAATCACTTCCGTACATGCAGCATATAAATTTGTTTTGCAATAGCTAGTGTTCGCACATGATCAATAACAATGACAGAGAAATGTCAGTAACGTGGCTGGCGATTGGCTGCTGCTCTCCTGTGTGTGTTTTTGGGGTTGAGGGGTGGGAAGTCAGACATCTGGGGTTTTCTCAGCCACTTAACCATCTACAGTCGGTTATGTACTGTAAACAGTTCACTGTCTGTATTTTTGCGCTGTGTCTGACAGTACAGCATCTTTCATGAGCAGGCGTGCATCGCAGATTCTCCTAATTCTTCATACACAGCATTCATTTACAGAGTCTTAATACAGTACATACTGTGCCTATCACTATGGTATTCAAAAGTATCCGTATGTGTCAGATGCACATTTTGTCTGGAATAATTGTTCCTACACATGCATTTTTCCCTTTTAGTTTCACACAGGAACTGGAAGACCAAGTGGAAAATATTGTTTTTCATTAACTTCACAGAAAGGTGGCACCGCATTGGACGCAACTGAATTTTTTGGAACCCTGTTATCTCAAGCCTTTACCGCATTATTGCTCATAATGAGTACAATGTGGAACTGCAGCTGGCAAACACGAGCGAGGATCCAAAAACAGCGAAAGAGCATCTGCACCCTGACTGGTGTGCTCACCGTGGTACTACGGTATAAAGTGTTGCCCAGAAGGGCAACGCAAACACGGGAGCCCCGAGGCCCAGAGGGGCCACGATGTCTGTGCGCAGCACTAATCGATGTGCACGGATGACAGGGACAGAGCCAAGCGAGACAAAAACCGTCTCATCGCACGGGGGCTTGCTCGCAACTCCTACCGCGCACTTTTGAATCAATGTGCATAAATATGTGTATTTTATCAAGGAGGCCTTTAATCGAATAAACTGTCCATGGGTAATGCAATTCATAACGGTGACAGCAAATGATTTTTGCTGCAGGAACGCAGCTCAGAAACACCTCGCCATTCCAGTAAGCGGCAGATAGCAGGAATAATTGGATTTGTAACAATTTACCACGATGCCGGCTTTGCATGTAGCTGATGAATTAAGATGCATTGGAAATGTACCATAAAGAATCCCGATTTGTTCTGATCATATTCTCCTTTAATAAACAAACTGGCCAGGTTAACCCATAAAGAGAGTGTTTAACATTTATTCTGACCTTACGGGGCTGCTCATCGATCTGCGCCGTTTAACCCACTTAAACACAACGCTGTTCCCCGGCAAACGGCCGCCCGCGTGGACGTGGGGCCCAGACGGCGCGAGGCGCCGCGTCCGCATTTCCTCCCATTAACATTTCTTTCTTTTCAAAGTCACTGGCAAAACCTACAAAAGATTGCTGGCTTTCGCTGCGGATATTTTTAGTGTGGACTGCGCGCGCACACACACACACACACACACACTCTAATTGGATTTTAGCACTTAAACTCTATCTTTCTTATTTAAGGGAAAGTCCCTGTGGTGTGTGCATTTTTGCAACTATCATATTGTAAGAGAGGCACTGCGTGTCAGGCTGAGGTGGGTTGAAGGTCAGGCCACACTTTGTGATGCTGAAGATCTGCTGCGTTCACAGTCCCATGTCCGCACACGCTCCATGCGCGCATGCGTCTTACATGCTGATCGTGAGCACTTCCAGCTCTGGGCAGAACCTTAAATGCACATTATTATAAGCATGTATATTGATGTATCTGCAGCTTTTTGGGAGGGGAGGTGGAGAAGCGGGAGAAAACAAGGAAGCGTTTTTAAGATCAAAGAGATCAAAGAGAAGCCCAGGCAAACATGGACGTCAAACGGTGCCAAAACACACGTACGGCTTTGTACTGCTTTGTAGCTCTTCAAACAGCATGAGCTTCCGAAGACCCCCCACTGGCTTCCATGCTCCTCCCACTCTACCGTGCAGTAACCGCATAACCATCCAGGAGGGGCGCCCTTGTTCCACCGGGCCCCGTACAGCAGATACTGCCCCATAGTGACACGCGACTCCGCAAGGTGCATTTCACAACAGACCAAGAGTGAGAGAAATGGATGCTGACGCCCGTCACTTTTTCCGGGGCTCATTACAGAGCTGCATACAGACTGCAAGAGTGCAGAATGCAGAGGTAATCGTGGCAGGAGATGTGATGGTGCAGTTAGAAGATCACGAGAAAGTGGACCCTCGACAGAGCTCTGCAGAGACCTTTCTCGAACATCGATCCTTGAAAGGGATTCAGCAGCTCCGAGGGACAGAGGGCTTTCCTTCCACCGCATTGTCTTCAGAACCGTGAAGCCACGGAACGCTGATTTTTACGGCTCTCCGGCGCGGGGCCACGAGCGGGGCCCCATCGGTCGCAAACCACACAATTGGGCATATTAGGGTGTGGCCCGCTGGCAGGAACGGTTTTGGGTGGGGGAGGCAGAGGACCAGAAGAACATTCTGGAAGCTTTTCCGTTAGTTAATTAAACGTGGATGAATGTTAACAAAACTCCCCCTGCGGCCGTTGCGAGAAGAGCTGCTCTGCAGTAACGGGTCGTTGCTTTCGATGAGCTAATGCTGCCCATAAGAGTTCATGGCGAGAGGAACCATTATGCATTCAGCTGCAGTCTCTACTGGAAGAACAAAGCGGCGATTAACAAATTGCAGAAGCTGACATCTTACATCCCTCTGTCCTTCTCATAAAGGCTCCCGTTTGTGGCTACATGATGTGACACTCCATTATAAGCCCGCCCGGTTCGAGTCTCTGCTCATTTAGCGCTTTAATTAAAAGTAAATTATGCAGATAGATAGATAGATAGATAGATAGATAGGCAGGAAGGCAGGCAGATAGATAGATAGATAGGCAGGAAGGCAGGCAGATAGATAGATAGATAGATAGATAGATAGATAGATAGATAGATAGATAGATAGATAATTATGTCCATCGATGGCCGTGTACAGTATGACTGCTGGCTGTGTACAGTAAACAGGAGCTGTCAATGGCTGCAGGCCGGGTCGCTGGTTGCACCCTCTGCCCTGTGTGAAGCTCACGAGAGTCACTGGATTGCTGGTTCGTGTCAGCGGGAGACTCAACACAGATCTGCAGGGGGGCAGCCGGAGCAGCTTGGTCAGCAAAACGACAGCTGCCCGAACGAACATGAGCCTCGATGTTCCCTGGCAGCCGAGAGGACACACACACACACACACACAGAGCTACTTCTCAAGCACTTAATCGGTGTTACAATTGCATGCAGAATGTATTTCTAAGGTCTGCTCTACTTCACAGCTTCAGCAGATTAATACAAAATGGAAATTTTACTATGGAGTGGAAGGATATTTGTTTACTTATTTATTTATGTAGCTTTTCTCCAAGGCAACATAGAATTTTTACCTTCTTTTTACCGCACACTAATGTCTTTTGGGGGCAGTGCATGGTAACTACCTTACTCACAGGTATTACAGCAGGAGGTGGGGTTCAAACCTGGCTCCTTCATGGCCCAAAAGTGGCCATTTTAACCACCACGAGAGCCAAGAGCCGAACCATTTTACAAACCGGAAATTCGGCTACAAGCCGTCGTAGTGACGCGTGTGATGTGAGTGTGAGGGAGCACCGCAGTCGGCCCAGTTCCCCTTCCAGGTGTGACAACAGCTGCACTCCGGCTACTTAGGCCCAGCATCTGGGAGCAAAACACAAAGGAGCTTCTGTTTGCGGTGACCAGCATGCTCCACCCCGGCCTGCCTGCCGAAATCAGCATCACACCTCCTCAGCGATTCGCTCTCTTGTCACCGTGGGTAACGGCACCGGCTGTGTCCCGAGGTGTTTCACATGCTTTAAATTTAAGTGCACCCAAATAAATAAATAAGCTGCTAGCACCGATAAGAGGGGTGCTTGTCCTCCCACTCGCCTCTTTTTCAAGTGATCCTAAAAACAAAAAGTCCTTTCTTTGGCCTCAAGAGAGACTTTGACTGATGGTGGGTTGCTGCGGTGTCTTCCTTTGCTGCAGTGGGGGGGCACTGTAACCAAGCGGTATAACAGAATAACGGAGCGGTGGCCCAGACTGGCAGAAGCCAGCATCTCATACAGATTACATAACCGGGCTTTGGGGCAGTCGGTGATACTGAGGCTGCTGAAACAGAGGCAGTCAGTTGTCACCACAGAGACACAGACCCGTCCAGCCAGGAGACCCATTACTGACACGACTCGGACCTGCAAAGCCCCGTCACAGGACTGGGTTCAGAAGCTCAGATTTCGGGCCAAAATGCTGACTTCCAATAGTCAGGGTGGCCCCAAACACACACACACACGCACACATATTGTAGCCCAGTAGCCCTGGTATGTACATACTATATAGAGTATTTTCCAAGCCAAGTTCCCAGTGTGCCCCCCACCTCCTCATGCCGATCATCGGCAGAGACGCCAGTCGCTTCATCGGCAGTCAGCATGGTGGCGGCGGTGGCAAGGGGGAGCTCAAAGCAGTCCTCATACAACCCGACGTGCCGTGATGGCCGAGGGGTATGCTTGCACTTTTTATTCCGGCGCCGGCTGTGCCCCCCACGTTGTCTTTCCCTCAAATTTAAATATTCACATATGCTCAGAAGCTCATTAGCATGGCCTGTTTGTGGGTCACTGAGTGCTCGGCCTGATGGGTTTGGACCAGGCATGGTAGAGACTGCTGGGGTTGCTGGTGGGCTGTTTCTGCAGCAGCTCCCTGCACCATCGCAGCCTCTATGCCCACTTGAAAAGATATATTTATTGCTCAGGTTTATAACTGGCAAAATCCCCAACGAACTCTGAGAAAATCCTACATAGAAGAGACAAGTACAACACCGCGGTAAATCCACAAAAGGACAGCAGGGGTGGCGCTGCTATAGCTCAAGGAGCAACGTGACACAGCTTGGAGAAATAGTAACACCAGATCACTGTCTTCGGTGCTACCCTATTTAAATTGTACACTTTTTTCTTTTAAACATAATAAATGTGGTTCTAGGAAATAAATCCTTACATTACACTTCCTGAGGCCAGACTATAACAATTAAAGATATAAGCCATCACTTTAAAGACAGACACAGACGGACGCATCTATGGAAACGATGGCACTGATTCATGAAGCACCAACTGGGACGTCAAAAAATGAAATTAGCAGTAAATTCGGAAACATCCGATGGAGAAAATGGCTCCGAGCTTCCAAAGAATGACAGGGAACCACGAGCTAAGAAAAGGGTTCATGTTTTTTTTTTTTTTTTTTTTTTTTTTTTTGCTGTTTGCTATTCCTCCAAATTCTTCCCAAGCCTCATTCAGTCTCTGCTGCCCAACTTATCACCGCTTCCAGAAGCACATGCAAAATGGCCTATTTTACACTACTCAATGCGTATTTGTTGAAATACAACTAAATTTAAATCCCCAAACCTACTGGTTCGTACTTTCTCTTAGCAGTGAAATAAAAACAGTAGCTCTGCATTCTCCTTTCTCGTGCCCTTTGTGTGTCACGATGTGTATATCTGGCCATGTGTGTATGAGCGCAGCCCCACTTGTGTTTTAAACATATTCTTGGGCCAGGTATCTTTATTTGTCCATTTTTACTATAGTACTTTGGTCGGGGACCAAGTCTGCTCCCTCCTGGTCCCTCCGGCCTCCTGTTCTTTCTGTGCTTAACTTCAGCGAGCACCACAGCCCTTATGTTGCTTCTACACTTCTCACTTTAAAGCTTTTTGAGGAGCTGCTGGCTTAGCGGTGCTCTTAACACAAACTGCTTCATCAAAGTAAATCGGTACATACGTTTGCATACAGTCTAATATCTAATGAAACCATATTGCATCAAAATAATGAATCAGAAAAAGAAGTCCAGCCTCGTCCGAAGAAGTAGTTGTTGTCTGTTTTCCAAAGGTAGAACGAAATATTTAGCCATCTTTTGTGAATTCTTAGTTCTGACTTAGACCTATAATGACCCTTTGGGGAAAACAACATTATCAGTACAGTCCTTCAAAATATAGGAGTTATCTCCATATGCTGTAGGTGTTAGTTCTGAATATGAAAGGCCCAGCAACTAAGTGCTATTGCGCACAAAGAGCCCTGTGACTAAGGCTACGCACGCTGAATTTTGGCTCATTCCCCTCTGGCAAGTGTGTCGAACACGGGGCCTTTCACCTCCCTGGTGGCATTGCAACTGCCCCTTAAGTAATGGGGCCGCCGCTTAATCTGCGACCACCAGGAAAACACGTTCAAAACAACCGGATGTGACTAGCTGGAAAGTGGGATGTGTTCAGGGTGGAGCGACCGGCAAGCCAAGCGGCTTCTTGCCCCCCTCCAGATCCATTCGGGCGCCATTGTGCCGCTCGCTGCAAGACGCCAGCGAGCCCTTGGACTCGAGGGGCAGCCCAGGGACACCGGGGCTCCAAAATGCCCAAAGTTGTGTCGTGAGGATCTCCGGGATGCCCACCGTACATTCCTGCCATCCACACCGTGAAGTGTAGCACAATAATGTGCACAATAACTGACAAATAATAAAGTTGTATGCTTTTGCTCAAAATGAATTTATCCTGCAATGGAAGGAGATTGAATTTACATCTTTATTGATAGCTTGATGAATTTGGCTCAAAGTGAATTATGAAACCATTAATCTGCTAGAAGGACATTTATAGCCTGAACATTTTATTAAAAACATCCATAATGGGAGGTGGTGTAATTGTACCTCGGCAGTGGTTGAAGCCGTGCGCGCACGTGGGTGCGTGACAGAGTGCGTATGCACCGCACGCACTGTTTACATAAACGCAGTCACCTCTTTGAGTGAGTGTGACCGAAAGCACGCTTGCGTGTGCGTGCGCATCGTGCGTTTGGACCCGGTGGGGTCCCGGGTGGCCTGCGTGCTCCCCCCGCTTCACACCATCCTTCTCTTGGAGAGGTTACGCATACAGGAGCGAAGCGCCGGTACGCCTCTGCTGCGGGGAAAGCTGTCGACATCACAACAGGCACAAACAAGCAAGCAAACAAACAGCACCTGGACAACCTTTGCGAGTGAGGGGCGAAGGGGGCGCGAAGAGCCGAGACGCTTAACATCCCCCGCTTTTGTTTTCCTGAATCAAAATCCGCACTTCAATAAAACAGCAAATAAACCGCTAATGACACAGCCTGAACTAAAGTGCTAAACAGGGGTTTATGAACGCTAATACGTTAACCACCGCACATTATTCCCAACACCGGGGGCTCGATCTGTCATCCTCGCAGGCTCATCAGAGAGACGGCGGCTTTATTAAACGCACTTTCACCCCGGCTTAGTTTCGCCGTCTGTGGGATCAAAGCCAAACGCTCCGCTGCTGGGGCTCGACCGAGATTTCCGCCGACAAAATAATTGAAAATGGGAGGAACACGAGCACAACAGGAAGACGCACGTGGCGTGTTCGGGCCGCTTCGCTCGAGGACCTCTGGCCCTGTCGCTCCCAGGCGCGCCCCAGCACGCATGCGGCTGAATGTGGAGCAGGGCCACTAGGAGCTTCTTGACTCAACTCCTTTTGAAGGTGGGCAGAAGCCATGTCTGATGCTGCTTGACGCTCTGCTTTAACCTCGTGGAAAATCAGCGTGAAGCGCCATGCAGTTCACTTAGCATCATACGCACTTAGCCAAGTTGAAGGAATGAACTGCAGTTATGTGTTGGATTATATATAGATGAAGCCATATTTCCAGCACCATTTCCTTGTTTCACCGAATCCCGGCGCACACTTTACTATTTAATGCACCCAATGGCTTTTTGGGGAAAGTCCTGATCCAAGCTGATTTGTTTTCCTCCTTTACCCCTTCCTTCCCTGAGACTGAGTTCTGGTGCTTATTTGGCTAAGGTTGAGGTACAGTTTAGGTTCCATTCATCAGGTTTGCTCATGAGTGCAACCTGGTCCGATGAACGTTCATGAGAATCACTTCTGGATGCTGGACACTAACCCTGTGTGTTATTTTTAACCATTTGTTTGTTTGTTTTGTTGAAATGCTTTGTCTCTGTGACATCAGGTGGCGTAAGGGCAAAGTAACCGGAGCCTGTCGGTTCAGCCAGTCGGAAGGCTGTTAGTTCAAGTCCCTGGAGGTGCGCAGCACTTGTAGCCTCGCAGAGGATCCCTAACTTCAATTTGCTCAGTAATTATTCATCGGGACAGCTACTTTAGATCAATGCAGCCCCAACCTGAGTCAAATGGTTGGATCAAGGCAAAATATACTGTACAAAATTGTGTCCCCAGTGATGCTGTTACCTTCAGCACCTCATTCATATTCAGAATTGAACGAAAGAAAATTGAAAAATGAAACAGTAAAACGGTTGTATTTCTTTATATGTTCAGATTAAGTGTGCATAATGTACACTTAGCTGCATAATACCTACAATTTCATTTCATTCCAGTTTGTTTCAAAGCTACGTCCTGACTGCAGTATTAGCACTTTTTGCTGTTCTGCTGCAGTTCCCACACTGCAGACGTCTGCGCTGCGTGGTTTCGAACAGGAAGCGCTGGCGTCTGAGAAGCTTTACAAACCCGGAGCAGACGAGAGAAGGAGCATACAGCCGAGCGGAGGCGTGCATAGAGTGGTGGCAATGAAAAGAAAAACAATTTCAGTCGGCCCCTCCAGTCCGCTTTAGGTAAGATGCTCTTTCTGCCAGATTTTCATCTGGAATCAGCTGGACACTCAGTGTTCTCAGTAAACTAAAGGCAGGTAAAGGCCTGGGCATCACATGAAATTGCGGTATGTATACGGTACAGACGGTACCCGATTTACGAGGTGGTTATGTTCCGATAAACCCATCGTAAATCGGGTACCGTTTAATAAAGGCATGAGTCACTTATGGATGAGGATACGTTCTGAGAAATGTGTCATTTCGCAATTTCATCGTAGCACGAACATCAAAAAGTGTATATGCCCTGCATCGCACCTGTTTTGCCTTGTATATGGTACAGCTTATTGCTCCTAGGCTACAAGTCACCGCCGTTGACCGACACACCGTAAGGCGGCGCATACCTACACACCAAACCTACTGTCACCTCTGTGGCCGCTTCAGCAATGGAACGTAGGCGGTCTCTCCGCCCCCGTCTTCAGACTGAGCACTAATTGGCTGACCGATTGGAATAGTAACCAATCGCGGACGGGATTTAGTTCATACCGGGACTTCCTGTCAGTGTTCAGTTTCTGCCGTGAACATTCCTGCAATAGCTGTGTTGCTAAAACCGTGTATTTTGTTTATTTTGAATTGTGGCATCTTCTGTTTTTGTTTACTGCCAATTGCTAGCTCCTGACTAACGGCAACACTCTTTGTCGAAAACAGCAGTCAGTAAAGAGTTTAACGAAATTTAAACTTATCACCGTGGTGTCTCGCGATTGCTTCCACCAACACACGCCATAACACCTAGCAAACATTATAGCCTAGTCTAGCCTAGCCTACCTTAAAAGTCATTATGGGCTTTCCGCATTCATGCTGCTTTTAGAAGACACAGGCACAAATGGGCGTTTTGTAAACATGATGGATCCACAAAACACAATGTAGATACAGGAGGGGTGTCCAAAAAAAATGCTGGCAACACAGAACACTGTAGAGTATCGGTTGTGCTGTATACACTTGCAGCCGTGTGGCAGACCTGGAGATGCAAAAGGGGATGGTTTTTTTCTGAACCCCACAAGGTGACAACACAGGTGATAGAAATCTGGTGCGCACAAGCTAAGCACACTGAGCTACTGTACCTGCTGTCACTGTCTTTCCTCTGTTTTAGATGGAAATGAAAGCCTTGTGAAGAACATCTACGGTCAGTGGCAGCTACACAAGTTCAGTTTTTAGATGCAGGCCTAGAAGTTTCAGACAATTTCACCAACACTGTTTCTAGTTCTAGTTCACAAAGTTAAAGTTTTTTTGGAAGTTTTACCCTATGAACTGCAACAAATACAACACTAGATACTCAGTTAAAAGCAGTGCCATTCTATCAGTTATTGAACTTAAAGTAGTAATGCTTTCAGGTTAGACAAACGATTGATGCACAGCCCCATGGTGTATTTATAGTCACACGGTGAACCTGTCAAGATGTTTGTGGGCTTCCGTGGCACTCGGAGGCGATATGGGTGATGTAGGTGGTGCCTTGCCCTGCCAAGTGCCCCCTACTCTCCTTCCCCGACTCAGCCGCTGGCACTGAGAGAGCAGCTTAATGTGGGCACAAGGTAAACAGGCAAGAACAACTCAGCAGAATTGTCATAAATACATGCCGGGTTGGGGGGGGGGGTCCCATATTTTTAGAATAAACTGCATGTTTCGCGTTTGTTCAGGAAAGGCAGTTTAATTCTTTAACTGGATTAGAATCTTCTTAAAAGAGTTACAGGGAGAGGAAGGAAAAGAAACTGCACAGAAAAATAATCGCATTCATTTGTGCGTGAGACAATAGCGCTGTTGTGCGAGTGTGGTGCATTGTGGGATACATATGAGCATTATCATTGTGAAGAGTGCTGTAATAAACGGCTCAGAACCATCGCGGTGCATTAGTCATTGCTGTTTCAGAAAAAAGCCAGAATCTTTGTGACCTCTTTGCATGCATGTGTGTGTCTGCGTATCTAAGAACAGGACTCCAGAGCTTCTTGCTCAGTCCCAAACCGAGATGCAGACGTCGTCCCTTTGCGTCACCGTCCAGAAACGGAGCGGCAGAATGCAGTGGACACGGTGCTGATGGCAAACAGCCAGGGGGCGCTCTTGCCACCATCGCTCACCCAAAACCGGGACTGTCTCCAGCACCATAAGCTGGCTTGGACACATGCAGATTTTGAATTAGCTGCACTTAGAACTGAAAGAAGGAGGCCTCCTCCTTGCTCTTGACAGTGAAAAAGAAAGAAATAAAGAAAGAAATAAAAAGGACACTGAGAGACAATCAATGAAATGAATGCTGCCGGAGATAAACGGCTGGCCGGAGGACAAGCCAAAGCAATAGTGGGAAACCTGAAGATTTAGCAGCGTCTTCCCATTGTGCTCGTGGTGCCCCCTTTCTTTGGTGGGAGCGTGTGGTGGGGGGGCGCTGTGTGGGGCTGGCCCCCAGATGCAGAACACAAGCGGCACGGCGGCTGCTGCTGGAAGATAAAGGCACCGTGCTAAATTGCACTGCCGTTGACCGGGCAGAGGGCCGGTCCTCACCGGCAGGGCACATTGTGGCTGCATTGTTGCACTTGTTATTTATTTATTTGGCAGACCCCCCCCCCCCCAGCCCTCCCAGAAGCCTCAAGAACCTCCCGACTGCAGGGGGGAAACTGCAGGGGAAAAAGAGAAAAAGTCAACTGTGAAACGGATGGATGAACAAGGATGTTGCAGAATGCAGACCCCTCTGAATACAAAGGTCCTCTCGTACAAAATTTTTACTAAGTTTTGACACGAGGCGTCCCTGTAGGAGTGGGTTTACTTGTTAGTAATTGTAGACTTTTGCATAAAGTTGTAATTTCTGCGATGTAACCTCCAACAGTGCACTGATGAGTGACAATAGAGCAAACCCGTGACAATAACTCCATTTTCTCTAAAATGTCAGATAACCGTACCCTGCAATTACACGGTTATCGGCTGAACCCGTCTGTGCTGTTCACACTCATTTGGTTCTGCGCCTGTCAATCATCCCAAAATGTACCTACTGCACACAAAACAAAAATTATGCCAAAAATGGGGTTCCGTCACCTTCATTTTCAGTGTCGATGTGCGAGGAAATAAGACTATTAATCTGACACGCAGCAGTACGACTTACAACAGCAGACAAGAACGGCAAGCCCGTGTGAGCTCTCGGCTGCGGCGTTCGGCCCGACTGCCGGCGTGTGCGAAATCAGCCGCCATTGCGGTTTAGGGAGGTTAATTGAAAGCAATGCCCCCGATAGCGTGGCTTCTATCGCTCGCATCCCGACGACGCATGCGGTGAGAAAAGACACGAGTTGGTCCTCTTCGTCATGAGAAAGAGGCACAGTGTAACTGTGGCCATGCCATCACTCAAAGACTGTGATGAAACCACCATCTTCACTGCAGCAGCAGGCTGTCGGTTCCATGTCTCTTTTTCGTCTTTAATGCCCGATCGATAAACAGCGCACACAAAGATCACAGCAGATAGGGATTTTTTCAACATTTTCAGCCACCTTAGTAAACCAACACTTCCATTTTGGAGACTTTGCTGGATCATCTGATCCTGGATGCATAAACCTTTCTCTCTCGCTCCCTTGTTCTTCTACCCCTCTTGCCTGGAGCCATGCAGTCACAGTCGTGGCGTTTGCAGGTTGCAAAGGAAATTGATCTATGGGATGTCAAATTGGCTTTCAATTGCTGTTCAATGTGCCTTAATTGTATTAGGGCCTAAGTAAGAGATTAGCGTGCAAATCTGGCCGGAATAATAGCAATCTCACGCAGCAATACTGTATTAAAGTCGCGTGAATCCCACACAAGCTGAAGAAAGCTGTTTCTGGCGTCTGAAGATAATGACAGGTTAGGCGTCCGCCATGTCACTTCTGGAAGTGAAAAATCATTGATGTGTTTAAAGTATGTATTCCCAGGAAAATTAGGAAATGGCTACTGTGGGCTTGACCCAGGTCTCCATTTTATTCAAAGCAACGAAAGTTACAGCGAGGGATGGATCAGCCTCTGAATACGGTAAAACTTTGCCCTTCAGTTAAAGCACCGACAGCAAAGCATCTGCCTGTACATTTGTGAAAGGAAACATCCCACAGAGTGGCCACGAAGACGCCGGGATGTCTCATGCAGAGCGCCAATATGAAGATATGCAGAAAGCGTCCTTCCGAGTGGCACTGTGGAGCAATGGCAGAACAACGACAGCTGGTACTTCACATCCTCCACATAAATGCATACAGCAGCGTGTCGCTGCTGAAAGAGCAACTTAATAAGTACTGCTGACATTTTGTAGACCTGAGGAAAATGCTGCATTGTTTAGCTTCTCCTCTCAGGCTGAGTAGAACACGTACAGCACTGTCCTTCAAACATCCTCTCGCAAGGCCAACTGCTGTCTCTAAGCTAGTGGAGCGGTAGGGCTCTGGTCTCTGACTCCTGAGTGAAAAGGAATGCACTATGAGCAGTAAACCGCTGTACATCATTGGGTTGAGAACACGCCACTACCTGTTGACAGTGTGCAAGTTGATCCACACAACCCACTGTGGACCGCGGGTGTGCAGGATAACACTAAACATGCTGTGAATGCTTCTTTAGCCGTAATGCCATCTATTGCTTCCATGTCTGCGGAAACGTGCGGGGATAAAACATTGGCCAGAAGCTGAGTAAATCACAACAGTGAAAAGCTGACAATTGCAGAAATAATTATGGCCACAAACATACAAATGGCTTCTTAAGAGGGAAGGAGAACTCAAATGGCCAAATATTACTGAAGCATAAACAGGTTTTCGCCACTCAAAGTGATGGCTTGGATAGCTCATGGCAGTGACATGAATATCGGACCCATTCCATGGGCTCCCGCGACCTGCGGTGCGATGCGGGCCTCAGCGTGCCAAAGTGAGCCGGCACTGAAGCAGATCAAGGTGTCCTCTCGATTCATTAGAGAACTGGATGAAAAACGGCCGACGCCGCCCGATGTGTTGTCCTCGCAGGGTTCATATTTTCACTGTAGGTGCAGCAATTTGAAAAGGCAAAGTGCCAGAGGGCCACACATAGGGGTGTGCGCGGAACGCGGCCCGTTGCGGTGATTTGGTCCCGAAACAGAGCCGCTCGCAAGCACAGCAACAAGTGTCTAAGTAACACACGATTGTGACGTAAGACGTTCGGCAGTGCATACTCGCTTTAAGACTGCGTTAGTGCCGTCGGCCCAGTTTTCCTTCCAGTGGAGACCTGGCACAAGCACTCTTGCTTTGCAGTGACAAAAGCTGAAGCAGAGCCAAGACATCAGAGGTCCCAACCGCTTCGTGAAAGTTGCACGTCTATGCTTTAACACGACTGCCTGTGATCAGAGCGCTCGCTCGCATTGTTTATTCTGCTTCAGACCCGGCGGTGCCGCGTCCTCCGTATTTCCGCAGACCGTTTCCCAAATCCATGTGCCTTAGGAGCACAAGCTTTCCTTGTTTGGAGGCGAACACCCAGCTGCCTTTTATGGGTAGCAAATGAAATGAAATTACTTTCATCTGTAAACCGCTTCCTTGTACGGCTTCAAGAGCCGAGGTGAAATTGCATTTTTTCCTCCTCCTCCTCCTCCTCCTCCACGTTCTCCTCTGCTGCGTAATGGCATTTTGACAGAAAAGCTCTCGGCTGAGCAAAAAAGGGAAACAAATGTAGAGTTAGATCATGCACGCACGTGGGATTTGCCTCCGCTGATTCTGATGAACTGAGGAGGTCATGACGTAGGGGCTGCGCTTATCGTACGGGGCATCGATCGGGTGCCGGGATGTTCACAGCGGGGGGTCTGGGCTTGTTGAGCAAGAGGGTTTAGCTGGAATCGAGGGGCTGCGTGTGACAACGTGCAGACTCGGGAATGCAGTGACACAATCACTCAGACTCAATTGGTGCCCTTGGCTGTGCGTGCGTGCGTGTGTGAGAGAGTGGAGGATCATTCTAGATCGAGTCTTCGATCACACGATGCTCTCAAACCAGTCTTTCCCCTAATTTATGAGCGATAATTTGCCCTCATATCCCAGTTTGAAAGTGCAAGGTGACTCTGTCCTGCACCAAATTCTGATAAATCTGCACTTGAGGCTGCAGTTCACCTTTTTGCCTTCTGTCCACCTCCTGGCTGCTCTGGTTGGTCCTTCTCTTTCTGCCGTTCACTGCTCTCCACCAACAGTAACCCACACAGGGAACGTCTTGCAGCCCCTCTTTCCAGAATTCTCCATTAGAAAGGTGGACACATGCCAGCAGGTGACTTCCTTTCCACCCAAATCAAAAAAAAGTATGAATTTGCCGGAGAACGAACATCAACCCCGATGACCAGAAAACATCAGAATTCAGGTGCATAATTTTTCTCTCTCTCTCCCACAGTGTTTGCTGCTAGAACAATACCTGCCCCATGAAGCCTCTCCTCATCTACGCTGATGTATTTAAAATGCTCAGAGCCCCTCTTTCCTGCTGATGTATGCAGGAGATACCGCATTAGGCCTGGAGTTTAACTCATTGAATCCATTTGCTGCATCCCTTAGCTTGCCATTTCCATTAGATAATACCTTATCAGGCAAGAGTCCGCTTGAACCCTGCTAACAAAAAACAAGCTAAATCGGAACATCTTAATGCATTGTGCTTTCGCTGAAGTGTTTGCACTGCTGGTTTGCGCTTTATTTGCTTGTGATTCACCTTCCCTATCTACAGCTGTTCATAGACGCGACCCAGAGTTGTCTTCCGGCGAGTCCTCTGCCTTTCACCTTCCACACCACATGAAGGAAATGACTTGGAAATAACGGGTCTGTCTTTCACCGTAAAGGCTGACAACGTAATTCTCAGAACAATCAGAGCGAATTAGCTTGAGAAAGTAGTGACACGGAAGGCTATTGGCTCACAATGAACCTCCTAAATCACTCGCTGGCCTATTGGGAGTGGAGACGCACGGCTTTTTCCCTTTTTTTTAACTTTGCCAGAGGACACAAAGACGATCTTTAGATGGCTGGCGATGCATCCGAAAATAAGCGTTTTATATGATTCTAAAATACACATAAGAGGAAAAAAAGCCACAAGGCATCAGCTCTCTCTCTCTCTCTCTCTCTCTCTCTCTCTCTCACACACACACACACACTAACATGAAATATTTTTTACAATTAAATCGCAGCAAATACGTTCATCCTTTCAATTGCCGCTTTATTTATACGTCCACTCCCCCGTTGCTCTTTCAATAATTAAAAACGTGTTGTCCTCTGGGGATGCACTGTGCTGATCTACAAATTTGTCGTGACCTATTAAGTCAATTGGTGGAGGCCTCTTCCTGGAAGACTTCTGCCACGTCCGGGGATGTCAGCGCTGGATGAGTTGCCCAATTAAAGAAACACAAAGGCAAGGCAATAAAGTCTGAATAATGGGTTTATGGGCTCGTAATTAATCTCAGCAATGAGGAACCCTGAGTGGGAGACGATCCTTGTGCACGGCACGACGGCCTTTTTTTACTGCGCGGAGTCCCAAAGTTTTAGAGGCTTCGCAAGCCACGGCTTGGCCTTCTTCGCTCTTATTTAGTCATCGCTTCTTGGCTGCCCCCCTCTCTGTCACTCTTTCTGTCTCCACCACCATCACCTCTTCCCGTTCAGGTCGTCCCCTGCAATAAGACTGGAGTACTGCGGGGAATATTGCTCGGCTTCCAGTTAAAATGATCAAAATGACCAACTGCATGCGTTTAACTGTTATTAAAAATCGTCCAAAATTGCACCGAAGGTTTGCAAACACCTATGCTAGCTTTATGTTTGCTTTTAATTCTTATGTAAAGGCCTTTTGCTCTTGAGGTTTATATTCATAGTCTATCTTGAACTGTTTTGCAAGGAAATATTAATGTTTGACCTGAATCGCAACTCCGTGCAGGTAAGTGTACAGGTACTCTGCTGGGTTTGGACAATGAACTTTGGCAACAGCACTGGATCGCTTGCAAGGTGCATTGGAGTGCCCGCTATTTCTTAGAGCTGCTGCTTCTGCTGCCATGCTGCTGCAACCCAGCGGTGCTGTAGCTGAAAGAAAATGTAAAAATGAGTCCTAAGGTACTGCAGAAGCAAGAAGGGGTCACCCATGAGCCAGTTTTGGATTTGTATTCCAGGCTCTGTGTCCAAAGGCGCAGATAACACCGTCACATTAACAGGAAGAGCTGAGAAGGACAAAGAGAAGAAACGGCTTCGCAAGATGTGTGGCCTGAGAGCACACGGCACCGTGGATTAGCAGTCGGGGGAAAAAGGGCTTGAAAACTTGCGTTCTGGTGTCCAGGCGTGACCCTTAATGCGGAGCCTTGAGCAAAGTCCGTGGCCCAGCGACATGCAGGTAAATACGACCGGTGTCAACCATTTTTAAGGGAAGAAATAGGGCGGGCGCCTGTATGTACGGCAATTTAACACACTCGCAGCGGAAAAATGGCAGAAAGAGAGCTATTACCACGGTTACTGCGGCAAAAGTGGGTAACTTCCACGGTGTTTCTTCCCAAACAGAAGAGGATAAGCGACAAAGGAAGCAGGACGCAGGAGCTGTGCTGTAGTTTAGAGGCCGTTTTACCCCATGAAAGAATCTGCTTTTTGATATATTAAAAATGCAGATAAGCTGCCTTAGTCAACAGATCGAGGCCTGGCAAAAAAAAAAAAAAAACACCGGCGTAGCTTTTGGAACAAAAGGCAGCAAATTAAACATTAAAACGCTGCTGACCTTTTTCTTTTTATTCATCCCCTGGTTGGTCTCCAAGAAAAAGAGAAAAAAAAAACAGCCAACCTTTTAGTTTTTTTGTTTTTTTTTAAATGACAAGGAACCCCAACGTGAACCATCAAGCTGTCGCTGTGATTTTTGTATCTTTTTTTCCATCGAGTTTCCGGCTCGCCTATGGCACCTTGAGGGGCGAAAGCTTAGTTACGCTCATTGTTTTTATTTTCAGTTTGTCATTTCTTCCTTCCTCCTCTGAAACCGCCTTTGAATCCTCTGCGATAAGTTTTGCAGTCACTTCACTTCCTGGAGTGCTGCTCGCAGTGGCCGTGCCTAGCGGTTGCGGGCGCCTCTCCTGCGGGGCTTTAGTTGAACACGGTGGGCGTGGCACCCGACAGGCTCTCCGTCGCCCCCTGTCGGGTTACTGGCAGCGGTTGTGTGCGGCCGCACATCTCGTACACTGACCGAGCAGTTAGTGTGTGTTTTACACACGGGCATGGACACAGCATGTAGTAAATTCTGTGCAGACTAAACCAAACCTGAAACCACAGCCCAACAGCTGTGAGACAGCAGCACTACCGACTGCACCACCATACTGCCCTGTGGAAGTGGCGGATTCGGCGAGTAAAATCCGGGAAGCCGCTGGTTCTGCCGATTCTTTATTAACTATTTTACAACTGTGGCTCATCAGAATGCAGGGTGCAGCGCCCCATTGTCAGACGCTCCTTGAATGCTTTTCAGAGGCTGCGGCCAGCTTGCCAACTGCCCGACAAAATGGGCAGCGGGGCACTGGGCGCCGCTACTCGCTGCATGTGTGACAAGTGGCCAAGCCTGTTTAAACTCCTCTGTTTCATGACTTCCCCCATGCTACGTAGCTTTAAACTACAGACCTGTGATGTTCGCTGCGAAGCTGTCCGGCAAAAATGGCCACTTGGCTTTGTTTTCATCTTAAACCGGTTGGTGTCTTACAGTAACTGAAGCAGTAAAACCTAGCTTTGGCTCCACGCTGAAAAGCAAAATGTGTTTCTGAAAATCTGCTGCATATGCTGAGTGGTCATAAAACAAACACGCTAAAAAGTATTTTAAGTGGGCAAAATAAATAATCAGCTTTAGAAAGGTTTACCCAAACATACAAAATTCCTGCATTTTAATCCGTCTGGGGAACACGGTCCAAAATATCAGAGCCACTCTGAGTGCCTTTCGATGCAGCTGTAGGACTCGCATGCTTAAAAAGTGATTTATACAAACACAGTTGCGCGCTCTCGTTTTTCCATCTCCTCCCCACATTCCCCCTCTCATCCCTGACCTCAGCATGATTCTATCTTCGTGTTCTGTTATGTTCACATGGAGTTCCTCTGCTCTGCTCTCTTCTCTCCGTCTAAATAGCAATCTGATGTTTTTCAGGTGATTCAGTGACTCTACATTGCCTAGCGTGTGTGTGTGTGTGAGAAAGGGAGAGAGAGATTGTTCATTATGGCTGTACTGTAAATGCTAATGCTTATTGTAAATTGTAATTTTTTATGCTATATATCTTACATTTTTCTGCTTAAAAGGTTCTTAAAATACATAATATAAAGTAAAGATTATTACTGCTGCTGTTTTCGCTGTTTTTATAACACAACCTAATGAAGCAGCCATGGTAATGGCCCATAAGGCCTGTAACCCTACTCTGTGGAGACATTTATTTATGTTAAAAGAACAGGATATTAAATCACGCGGTCATGAGAATGTCGCTTTTTTAAATTGATGGGTGTGGCATTCCGCTGCCTTTGTAAGCTTTAGCTCTGACTTTAAAGCGTGTGCTTCAGGGCTCGTCGCTATGACGCATCGGGTTCGGCGCTACGGTGAGGCCGATGCCTGTAAGGGGGCACAAGGCGCTGAGGCAATGGAGCTGCAGAGGACAAGTTGTGCCCCAGGCCTTTCCTGTAGGTGTGTGGTGATACGGGAGTTCGCTGCACAAAATTTAGAGTACAAGTTATATTGCTTGTAAGTGCGGATTCGTCTAAGAGGAGGGATGCGTGCGGTGGCGGTCGCCGCAAATTACTGTTGGTGTTGAGATTTAAAAAAAAAAAAAAAAAAATCGAGCCCCTGCGGTAAACATCTTTGTTTAATGGCACCTTTAATCCGTTTCCGAGAGACGGTCCGCTAAGACCAGAACACGGGTGCTGACATCCTGCTTAAATATTCCCCTGGTGGTTATCAGTGACGCCAGCTGACGCCGCAGGCGCTGCCTAATGAAGCGCCGGGGGTCGGAATCTGCCCCGGGCTTGAGGGAGGTGGCAGGCGGGGTGTAGGGTGACGGTGGCGTCAGCACTTATTTGCGACACCTCCCAGAGCCACAGCTTGCTAGACAGCGTCACTCAGTTCTCCTCTTCAGCTTGAGACCAACAATTAGGGCCACAGAACACGGGAACATCACGACCAAAGGGATCTGCTATGGGGGGCTAAGGACTGTGCATTTGGAGCCAACCTTCATTGTGCTAAATCCTGCCATAATGTGCGGGTATTGATCGTCCATCAAAGGCTGCCGTTCTGAAAAAGGTTCTTCCATCCACTGATGTGTGCAATTTAGCCGAACCTTTCACTGTACGAAGATAAACACCCAACCCACAATGAAGGAGCGTGTGTGTCCATGCTAGGTTGGTCCCTACTTGTAGGTAACTGGTGCTCCACCTGCTGCGTATGATGGTCTACGGACGTCGGGGGCTCTCCAGTTCCACCTTCAGGCCCTGCAGAGGCACCCAAGATGGTGGAGGCCACGCGTATGGATGCTGAGTAAATAAGAACAGCAACTGACCTAAAGAATCAGATCAGATCCCTCCCCCCAGCAAAAGCAGATGTCAGGCAAGGATGTGCAGCCTCGAGCCTGTGTGCCAAGCAGAAAGATGGTGTTATTTCCCATCCTTGCATTTCTGCTCCCACCAAATCTGTTTACCTCTCTTTTAGCTCAACATCTCCTGGTCTTCGCGGTTATGTTTGCCGCAGTATCATAGCTTAGAAAGGATGATGTCAAATCTGTACTGCGGATGTGTTCCTCCAAGATGCCTGAACAGATGTCATGTGTACATGGCGTCCCACCTCGCCCCTCTCCTTCTGCACAGATCTCTCCCTATAAAAAAGGGTGTGGTGGGTCCAGATCCCGATTTCTTTCACATGCGTATTCCACGGACCCTTCACCAACATGCTTTGATAGGAAAGGATGCTTCCCGCTCCCATGCAGTCTCATTACTCGGTGCCTTGGGACAGTTGGGCACGGTAGGCACATGGGGGACACAGGGGGGTGCCTGTGAGACTCAAGGTGCTCTAGGCTAATGAGATTGTATTTGCAACAACTCAAATTCTCCGCTTTTGTGCCCCAGCAAAGTCCCCCAACACAAACCACACACCACACGCTTCTCACCCGGCTCCCCCGAAAGCAATATTCCGGGGAGGCAAAGACCAATGCTTGTTTTGACACCCTGTTGACTGGGTGCTCGAGCACCTGAGGGCAGAACACAGTAGGTGGTCCCCTGACAACCTGGAGCCATTGAGGAACAGGAGGCTACTGTGTCGCTGGGGTGGGGTAAATGAGCCTATGTACCTGACAGTAGAGCAGGGAAGCTGGCCTGGGGGCTGTGTGAGATTCACACAGGGCCAAACTTATAGTATGTTTTGCATCTTCAGTATTTCTATCTTCACTCTTTACAGGCAAACACACACCATCGCACACACAAAAATCACATCAACAGTGCATCTCCTGGGCAGCCCATGTAAAGCAGAGAGATGTTAAAAGGCAGAGCAAAGGAAGGGGAGAGCGACAAAGACCTTTCGCCACTGCCATTTATCACAACAACGGGTGTGTGAGGGGGCTGTGAGGAGGACTGACCTTCGGTCACAACTGTTGTTTTGGACTGCAGATTCGGGAGAAAAAAGGATGCCCTCACTAATAAATTCATGGCGGGAACCCGAGCACATAATGGCTCGGTTAAGTATGGTAAACAGAACAGTAAGGGGGAAATGAAAGCGCTACCATAAGACAAACAAAATACAATTTGTGCACAGAAACACAGAAAACACGCAGTTAATCCCCTGAAGGGGGCTTGAAGAGCCCTCGCAGAAGCGATCCTCCTTCAGGAGAGTGTGCTGTGGGGGCTTCTCCCTGCTTACAATTAAGAAGAAGAGGAGACGCTGCTGTTGGCATAGAGATGGGGTCACAAGGGTCACAGGGCTCTCAGTGTCACTGCGGTGGGATGCAGTGGCGGTGGGGGAAATGCCAACCTGTGGTGCACACGTTTAAAGGTAAAAACTGTCCGAGCCTCATTGCAGATGACTCCATCCGGAAGGTTTTGTCTTATAATTAAGAGATTCATTTTAAAGATTATAGATAAGATTCTATCAGTTCTTTTTTATTATTATGAGACCGCCATCAAAATTGGATCCTCTCTTATATGTAAAATGTACAACTGGCAGAAGAATGAGACTCAGCACAGTGAGGGGCTCTCGCTTTTCACTTTTCTCAAGTGTGTGTCCCCAAATGTGAGGGCCGGTTGGAAGTGTAACTTTCGGCACGGTGACCGCTGCTGGTGGAGACGCCTGGGCCGCATCAGGGGACAGTCTAAATAAAGCCTCGGCCGTGCCGGAGATACCGAGCGACGCTCCCCATCCCCACCTTGCCACTGGTACTGTCGCAGAAGTGGGGCACGTCCTCCAGCAGCGTACACACACACACACACACACACACACACACACACACACACACACACACAGAAAGGAAGAGAAACGCACATTCATCCAATCTGGCAGCAAAACAACCGGCTCTTTCCAGTGCTTAGCATATCACTACAAAGCAACGTCTACAAGACATCGCGGTAAAGTATGTAAAACACCACGGAAAAGCCGCTTTGTTCATCACTCCCCATCAGCAGCACCGACAACGGTGAAGCTGGAGGCCGATTGGCTGAGCAAACAGCCAATCCACAGGGGAGCAGCCGGCGCAACGGCGATGGGGATGTTTGCAGGTAATGGCTTTTCGCTGCTGTCGGTTCCTGTTTACCTAACGCCTCCCTGGCGGCTGCCGGCTCAGGATTTGGGCGCTCGAGTTACGGCTTCACCTCAGAAGGAAATGGCGGGAACCGATGGCAGTTGAGCTTTTCTGAGACAACGGGAGCCTTAACCGCAAAAGCAAATTGTCTATTGTGAAATCGATAGACCCCGTCAGATAGGGCCGTATAGAAACCATAACCGAGCAAATCGCAAATACCTCAAGGCTACCGTTTAGGCGTATCGGCACCGTGACCAAATTGTGCAGCACATTAATTATTACCTGTTAAACATTTTATGGGGATTCCCAGGACTTCTTATAGTAATTTTTTATTGCCAATAGGTTCATTAATACCGAAGTGCAGACGTGTTAGCGATGCTCTCCACCGTACTGTCAATACGCATTAGAACGCATTAAGGGAAAAATAACAAATGCGCCTATTTGCGGGTCCGAGTGAGGAAGCTGAGACATTACTCTCCTTCCCAAGGCTGCTGGCATTAGCTTCTAAAATGTATACGGCTCATCCATTTTGGAATATAATATTCCAAATTAATTCTTACACACCGCATTCCTCTTAAGTGACCCATCTGATTTGGTTAAAATGAGCTTGTGCTCAAATTGAAATTAAAATTGAAATCTATCGACTCCTCTGGCAAGCGGAGCCGTGTGCAGAATGTCGACGGAGGGAGATTAAACGGGCTCGTTTTTCAGGGAATTAAAACCGAGGGAGGGTGGGTGCGGTTTACCGATTTCTATGGCTGAGACGGCGCAGACCTGCTTCCCCGGCGGACCTTCTCTGCAACCGTCTCTCTAAACATGACGTGTGAGCGTTTTGCCAGTTGGATCGGCCAGGGCAGGGACCGCGCGCTCCCCGGATCTCCCAAAGCGAGCAACGGCCTCGTCTCAACATATCTGGATCACACCTGGCCAGCAATGTGGAACGCCTCCCCCCGACCACAGCCACCGCATTTACATTATTCATCTCGCAGTTTGCTGAGTGGACGCCTTTATTTGGGCCAAACTAGCCCATGAATACGGCCCTTAAACACCCTCGACCCATTTTTTTCCTTGTTCAAAGGTACTTCAAAAGGAAAGGCACAACGTTCAAGGGTACAACGAATGCCCAGTCTCTGTGGGAAGCGAAGAAGGTTTTGCAGGGTGAAATGTAGGTGGAGTGCAATACTTTGGCTTACAATGGCTAAGGTTTCCCTCCTGGCTTCTCTCGCTCTCTCTCTCCTCACATTGCTGAACCCACACTCTGGCCCCAGAACGTTGCTCCCAGTGTCGTTCAGTCAAGGAAGTTTGGGACACGCTCAAGAGTAGTCGCGTGAAAAGCAGACATCCCCAGCCCGGGACACAATCTACACCGCGGCGTGCTTAAGACCCGAGGTGGAAGCCACGCTCTGCCATCTGCTGCATAACAATGGGTCCGCTGTCCATGTTCAAAGGTCCGCGCTGCAAAGCAAGGATCACCCTACCGATCCAAGAGGCGGCCGACATTCTGACACTCTGTCAACCCGAGTGGATGTGACATCGCTGTGGCTCTTTTTCTTTCAGATCCGTGTACTTTCCCGACGCAGCCAAGACCCATCTTAATCACAGTTCCCGATATATATACGGTGCACTCACTTTGGAGTGCTTTCCGAAGCCGAAAACTTTTGACCCTCCATGATTACAAATAAACTGGAAACATATGAACTAGATTTTTCCCCACCGCAAGCAGATTCTTGTTTACCAATAAATCTGGGCCCAAAAAATGAGAACATCAAGGCACTGGAATTATGCCCCAACAAAATTTGATTCCACCATTAAATTTAATGACTTGAGCTCCTGCCTACATCTTTTGAAGTGCAAAACCCCGTTGCTCTGACATTGAGAGGGTTGCACCAAGGTCGCAGATGCAACCGTCCCGCTCCTCCTCGCCCTGCACCGAGTGTGTCCAGGGATTCGCCTCTTTCAAAGTCAGCGAAGTCTACAAAATGACGTCCAGGTGACACTTAAAGGAAATCATTTTTAAGATGCTGGTGCCGTTAACATGAAGAGAGTCAGGTTTCTTCTCAATCGCAAGCCAGGTCAGGGAACAACTGTAAGCTACGCTGTCCTCCTGCCGCGTGAGAGGAGGTCTCGGCAGATATGCCTCACGGTACAGGAGAAAGCGACTGCGACGTTACGATGGCGGAGACCCACAGGTAGGCGGACAGCGTGTCCTTTGGTGTCATTTGTCCGTCCACCTAAGAGCTAGCATGATGAGCCGCGTGTTCCCATCACCACCAGGCGGGCTCAGGCAGCGCTCGAACACACACCCTCCCCACCTACTTAGAGCCGGGCTCCGAAACTACGAGGACTGCAAAGTGGTCAAGGTCAACAGCGGCCCATCGCTGGCTCTTTCCCGTCCTGTGACGGAGTGGCGTAGCTCGTGCTCCTCTTCACACACACATGCAGAGGCCACGAGCCATTGTGAACAAATCACAGAGGCAAAAACATCAATACTTGGACAAACTGTTTTGTAGCCCTGGCTGCTGTTTCACCAGGGAGCGATGGCGCAGCTCCTTTGCCACTACAAGCAGGCCATGCACTCGTGTATCATGGCCTTTACCGCGGTAACAGCAGCCGTTAAACTGCTAAACTCTCTCCTTTCCCCCTTTTTTAAATCCGTTTAATTAGCTGCAGGAGATAGATATATTGTGGCTGGTTTAATTGGGAGATTCTTTTGGAACTGCTCCTCCGCCATCCGGGTTCTCAGTGGAAAGATTATTTTCCACTCCCAGATGGATCCGGGGGACTCAAGGAACGCCGGCGAACAGGATCAGCTGTGTCCATGATAATTATTCCTATTGAACCGGAGACTTCATTTCCAAGCTTAAGTCAGAAGGAAGCATTAACTCTGACCTTATCGATGACTTTATGAAAAGAAACATTAAATTCGTCATATCGCAAACCCTCTTTTCCCTTCAGTGCGTCTCTAAATTTGACAATTAATTCCAGAATTTTCTTGCAGGCTCAAGACGCGTTAACGCACGAGAGCCGAAAGCTCGGGCATAAACCCTGCCGACTGCAACATTACGCAGCGCTTCATGGCACGCTTTCACTTATCGATACGCGATGCCCGCTGAGGAAAAATCCTGCCGGTCGCGTTCACCGTCGCATCAGGTGAAACCGCAAAACTGCCGCTTCATGTTCACAGTAAATGAAGTTGTGTGTTCCAGGCTTTGTTGTGATTTAAACCCGTATATTTTGGAACAACAACATGTTAGTCCCTTCAGATCAGCATTCAAGGAACAGCTTATGTTTTGGGACTGTGTAGCGAGCAGAGCTGAACTGCTTTTGTAAGCCACACCGGAGGTGATGTTCTTGGGACAAATTTGCATTGGCTTCACCGTCAGTGCTTTTTCAGTTGCACCTACTGCCCAGTTATACAGCACAAGTGGGCGAAGGACTTGGTCTCTCGGTTAGATGGCACACCGGTGGGCGCAGGAGCATCCCGAGACCTCCCAGTTTCACTCCCTGCAGCTGTCATTATGCAGCCGACTCTCCCAGTCTATGGCGCGCATTTGCACAGTCAATACTTCTGCATGCACATCCCAGTGTGCCTCCAACAGGGTGGGTCAGGGGAGACTCTCAGCGGGGGAGAGCTGAGGATGAGCAGCTCAATAACCTGACACTAGATTGCGGGAGAGGGTTCCTTGGGAGCTGCGGAGCACCGTGTCTCGCACTGGTTGGGGGCGTCACGAGACATCATACCGGGTGCATTGCTGCATGGCAGGTGAGCGCCGAGCAGGGCCTCCCCTTCGGCACACTGGAGAGAACGCCGGCCTGCTTTGCAATTCATGGCCATCTGCAAGGCAGCACTGTGTTCTGCTCTCTCGTCACTTGCTCAGCCCCGCAGCCTCATCCGGCCTGTTCCTTAAGGGTGCGAGCTTTATTTTTCTATTACTTTAGCTGGTTTCCGAAAACAACGGGGACGACGATGACAACGACTACAAAAAAACTGAAATCCTCTGCTGCCCATGGCTTTCACAGATTTACATTCCGCGCAGCTCTGGTGCCGGACGGCTCCTTTCGTCTGTGAGCCCAGCGCGCACGTTTCCCCTCACGCGAACCAACCCGTGCGCCTCCGAATGACTTTCCCCCTCCCGTGACAAAAGATGCGTGTACGTGCGATAGGAGGGGAGGCCGTGCTGGATGACTGGACGGTGCTATGAGTCCTGCCTAATGAGCAGCAGCAGTCCAACACGGAGCGCTGAGAGCGTCCACGGTGCGGTGGGCTCCTCTGCAGAACGCCTTGCACTTCAGCTGGGAAATCGGCATCTCGGGGTCCCGAGTAAATCCCTCACCGGTGCTTGCGCTTATTTAGAGGCGCCGTTGCCCGCATGGTGCTGCACGACGCTGCTCCCTTCCATGTTTGGACAGCTGACGCTGCTCTAGTGGTGCCGGGGAGGGGGACAAGTCGACGTGAGACGTATGCGCGTCTGCCACCTTCCCCCGGTGTCACCTACGCCATCAAATTACTGCGGCCTAATGAAGAGCACAGGCCTGAGATGGGAACTGCGCAGCCCTAATTCCGCCATTAGTGTCTGGGGGCCGCGCCGTCCTGTTGTGATGAATGACTCGGCATTAACCGCGACGCCCGATGTGCCGACTCGGGCTCTGACACACGCGCTGCCCGCCGAGCGGAAATTTGCAATTAAATAATCCAGAACGCCAGAACATTTCTTTTGTGCGCCACAAGCCGATTACTTTGGGATGATATTGGAGTCTCAGCATAAACGGACGATTACAAGCAACCGCGGGTGCCATCGGCGCGGCACGTGCCGAGGTGACCCCCAGCCTCGATGCGTGTTTTCCCTTTCGCACCCATGCTCCTTCGCCAGTTTAAAGGTCAGCTTGACGTCTCCTTGTCTTGTCTAAGACAGCTGAGAAGACAGATGCCGTTTACTAACTTTGAAGGCAGGCACCGAGTGTTGGCTGCAAGACTCTCAAACTCGCAGCAGAATCTCCACCATGGAAGCACCGATTGCTGTGATGCCCGTGCGGCGCTCATTTCCGTGGCTTCTCAGAAACAGCAGCTGCTGAAATGGCACAGAAGCAATAAGGCACGACGGGCTGACATGCCAAAGACAGACACAGAGTGTCAACTTACCGGCCGTGCAGACCAATGGCACCTTCGTCAGCGTGAAGGTCTAACTGGGGGACCGGTTTTGCAGAACCTTCCACGGCTTTGGCGCGACTCAAGAAAATGCTGCGCTCTAACTTGTTTGTTTGAGACAGCTTTCTCCCATCCAAAACTGGGCGGCCCCTTATACATAGTTATAAGGTCATCATAAAACATCGATGAGTACCAAATGTCATGCCGCACCTTTCTGCCAACTTCCAGCCTTTTTCCTAATAGTAATATCACAGCTTGCACATTTGCAATATACATATGTCCTACAGGAGTAATTTACCTGAAATGGTGTGTGTGCGCTTGCGTGCGTGCGTGTGTGTGTGTCCCAAATCTGTCCTGAAACGATTTCGTTTTTCACCACCGGTAAAATCTGAACCGATTCAGATGCACAGGATGTGAACAAAAGACAAAGAAAATTCAGCCAAATTTGCAAGCATTAATTTTGTGCTTCGAGACGCCTAGTTTAGAAGATGGCGTGATGTCACAAAGCCTTATGGCAGTCAGAGGAAAGGAACTGTATTTATGACAGATAAAAGCTGCAAAGCGTCCAATCTGAGCGGACCACGGTCCACGGGCTCACAGGGGGGCATCGGTCATAGCACCGAGTAGCTGTAAACGCATTGTGAGCCTCTTTGTATGGAAACGTGAGTTCAAAATAAAAAAAAAGTATTATTTTATCGTTTTTAGACACGTTTTCAACTTTGGTTTTGAATCTAAGCAGAGGCTGTGTCTGCTTCTTTGGATGAAGTCCTGTTCCTCGATTCCCACGTTGACCTGAGCAGTTTACACAAGCCCCGCACTTTATTTACCGCTGCTGTTTAATATACGAGACAAATGTCACTCCGGTCATGCTTGTGTCTGGGCAATTCATACGTTCGAACCAACTTGGCTTGACATTTACGGTCACAGACAAAAACAATACAAAATATTTCCAACAGATACTGGTTTTAAAGAGGGATTAATATGAAGAAATAGATTACAGATTGACAAGGGATAAGGTTGAGTCCCCTCAATGGGATCAGAAAGGTAATCCACTCTAATATGTGTAAGAACAAAATGAAATCAATGGGAGCAACACGGAAAACAGCGGGGAAAGAATGTAATTTCTCACCCGAACCATCTGGTCTCGAAGAGGATTATCCGTGGCATTTTTTGATTAAAATTAAAGCGGCACCCGCCTGCCGCTGATATTAAAATGCTCTTTTTAAAAACATGGGGTGAATATGAAGATGTGGACAAGGCGGGGAGGGGTGAGGGTGGGGGACAGAACATTAAAGTGAGCCTTGAATGTAACCTTGATCGGACCACAGATTACCGGGACGTGTTTGCCCCTTTCGGGCCGTGTGCTCCCAGCCAGCTTGAGTGAAGGCCTCTGCAGCTTTCACGCCTGGATTTGAGGGCACCGTGTCAGAAAAATGGTTTTGCCTCGCTGGCACAGACTGTGCAGGACCCTAGAAAGAGAAGGTTAGGGCTGGGGACCCTGCTTTTTGACAGCTGGAAGCACACCACGGCCTGGTCAACGGTCACAAGATCACCGGTCACAGGTCCAGTCGCTATCACGGACAACGCTGGTGGAGGGTTCTGTTCAACCCAGTACTGGGTAATGCAACCACGCATGGGACAGACACTTCCAAACCACACCCATTGGCGTGACTTTAGCTTAAAAAACAAAAATGAATACTTGTACTAAAGCTGAATGAACGCCTGAAACAAAAACTGAAACAAATGTGCTAGACAACAAAAGTGCCTGCAGACAAACCCTGAGGACATCCTGGATGCCACCCAACTGGCACAAGTTTTGAAGGAAGGCAAGACAAATGCAGCTATCGCCTATGGAGCGTCCTCTTAACCTTGGAGCACTTATATTTGGCCAGGTAGCAACTTCCTGCCGTTAAACCTGAAAGTTGCTCGAGTGCTTTTGTCATTTTTATTTTTCCTCATCTTAATGCAACTTGTTAGCTGTTTGACTGAGCCGCCCCTTGTGAGCATTGTGTGCAAAATAAAGCGACAGCAAATGGAGGAAAGAGTTGTGCTGAACGGGTTTTTCTGGAACTGACAGACACACACCAATCATTACGCAAGACCCCATAATTGTTTATGTATGAAGAGCTCGGGTGCTGCCGAATGATCCATATTCAGAGGCCCTTACATAACCCTCAGCCCAATATGCAGAAACTGGACAGCTAAGGTAACAGGAAAAGGCCTGACGACACCACCCAGCTAAGCGGATCACGGCGATGACCACGGCGCCGACCGCCCCTTGCGTCCCGAATGTCCTGGGTGACCGGTGCCCTTCCACCGACGTGACTCCCAGTGCAGATTGCTGGCTTCTCTTCTACTTTGGTTTCGTGTTTTTTTTTCCTTTTTTCCATAGACGACAGTTGGAAGGGGTGGAGGATGAGGGGGCGCAGATTCGCGGGGTATTGTGAGTGGATTTGCGGGCCCATCATCCGGATTAGGCCGCCCCGTTCTGTCATTTCATCTCTGTTCCACATACGTGCCGGCATCTTTTGTCATTATGTCATTCCCTTGGCTAGATGGGGGAGACGAGGCCGAAGGAATGAAATGCCTGCGCAGCCACGAAACAATGCACGTTCGTACAATGCCGGCTGAGAGGGAGGGAGAGACGGAGAGAGCCGAGCGGGGACCACAAAACAATACAGAGTCGCTCGGCGCACAGGGACACAGTCATCGCTTATTTCCGCTGCAATGCACAGAGGCTTACTTTGCGATCAGAAATCAACTCCGCAAAACGCCTTCCCCAGACACCTCGGCTGATTCCGCTCACAGCGTTTGTTCCCATTTATTAATAAGTGAATTAAACTGTACCGCTATAAGCACTCGTGCTACGTCGCAACACCTGCCACCGCACTGCCTCTGCTGCTGCGACTGTCGCTGGTAACGGCGGTGCTTCTATTACACGGGTCAACAAATTTAAGTTTTCATCAGGGAGCTTCTTTACTGTCTGCTGGCATGTTTACGACCATCTCCCCGTCCATCTTTTCTCCACGGCACAAACATCCTGACGGTCTTTCTCTGTGTTCTGGGCACCCAAACCGGGCAGAAATAAATCCAAATGGCAAAGTAAAAAAATGCATCTTAAGTGACAAACTGCCCCCACAGCTCTTTATGTTTCTGGCGCACGGACCTATAGCTTCAGCACCATCACAACAAGAGGGACCAGTTTTCTAAACTTGTGCATTAACGTAAAACCTTTAGGCAGAAACAAAAAACGACCATCGTTTCTTGTCCATAAAAATCACATATTTTTGTGCCGCTGAAAAATTTTGTGTTGTGTGGCGTTACGATTTGTCATGCTGTATTGCTGAATTGAAAAAGAGTGCATGGAACCGAAAGAGATCCATCATCTCTTCAGAGCTGGACATGGATATTTAGAACAGCCCCTGTCCAGCCCAGCAGGGTGCCAGTGAGGGAGAGAGCCATTTGTCCCAGTTTAGGCTCGGTGGTCTTTCCCTGGGGGGGTCCACCGGCTGCCGGTGCCCAGGTGAGGGGACAGCCGCCCTGGGAGCACCCGCATCCGGCAGTGCTCGGACACCTGGCTGAGCGCTAGGCTACCTCACGGCACTTCCTGCTGCCCTGCCCCGCGATGACCGCTCCGTCAGCTCTGAGCTTCCTTTGGTTTTAATGCGCTCATTACGGGGACGGTTGGGCCGTGACGCGTGCTGCGCTGTCGGGTGTCAACGGGAAACCGCCGTTTCGTTTTGTGGTTTTGTCCGCAGCTCATGGCGGCGCAGAAAGACCTTGCGCCTGTCCTTGGCGGGATGCCTACGTTTGATAAAAACGCGTTTTCGGAGCATTTGGTTGGGCTCGCCAAATGCTGTTTTGCTTTCATCCTAAACAAAGCCGAAAAAATTGGCAGGGCCATCTCAAAATAAGCTACCTCAATGAAAGCTCTCAAAGCAGGACTTCCTGGATATTACAAACAAAAAAAAAAAAAAAAACTTGACGTTCATTTGGCATGGCATGTCCATTATTGCTTGGTAAGGCACTTTCAGCTCAGTGCAGATGCAAAACAAAATGTATATATATTTTAAAAATTCAATTTAAAAATGACAACCCTCTGCTGGCTTTATTTGCTGAAACGTAAGCAGAATAAAATGCAAATTAACAAGCAAATTTATTCTTTATTTGTAAAGGAAAGGTGACTGGAATACAAGTCCTTTGATTTTATTTGTTGCATCACATTTCCATTGGGTATGGGTTGGTATAGGGCGCAAGGTAATATGTTTGAAAGTGTGTGTGTGTCTGTGTGTGTGCGAGAAGGACAGCTGGTGTACAATAAATCCAGCCTTAGGCTACAGAGCTGAAACTAAAGACCTGTGAAACCAGGCGGAATTTGCCTTCTTGCCTACAAAGGAATGGCATTAGGTGATGCGGTTTGCCTGAAATGCGCGTCCACACCGCGCCAGCAACCAGGAGCGTCGCCTGCACAACAGTCGACCTGCAAGCAGGCACAGCGACGTGATGTTACCAGCAGGGAAGAAAACAGTGGTTGGGAATAACAGGGGCGTGCGGAAATGTGCATTATCATGGGGTGGGTGACTCTGCTGAATAGGAAGCATCATAATGCATCACACGCACACACACAAAAGCGGTTTCATCCCATTTGTTCCATGTATCCAAGTTTCCGTGCTCTAACTGAATCTTCATTTTGTGACCAGATTTTGAGATTTTGTAATTGAGGTGATTTGTTATCAAAGGATATGCAGATCTAATTTTTATATTTCTGTTGTTTTATTACTTTTGCCGTTCGAGTGTGTGTTTATACTTTTGAGGTCTTTGTTTTCTTTTTGCCACACTTCATGGTTTCTGCAGCTGAATCTGAGTGATACGCACATATAATTTCACAGAATAAAATGACTGCAAACCAAAACAATATCTGCCCGTACGAAAGTCGTATCCGACAGCTCTCAATGCAAAAAAAAAAAAAAAATATGCAGGAGCGACTGGTCGAGGAGACAAAACAACAATAAACGCAAGAGAAAATAATATACGAAAGATGGGACAATAGAACAGATCCGTAAAATGGAAGGCACAAATGCAGACCCTATATAGCAGGCACCTATTGTGTTAAGACTTGGGCGTGGGTGTTAAATTTGTCGGGCTCTGCTTTGGTTTGCAGAGAACCTACAAGCTGTTGTCATCCACACTGCAGAAGAAGGCAGCCTTTATATGGTCCAGACTACAATCCATCCTCGAGGCCCGACTGCAGCTTCATATTGCCTTCATGTTAGCGCACAGCACAAGATAGGCAGCCGGTAAACTAGCGCAGTGCAGTCTTGACCCATCCATTTACCTTAAGAAGCAACCACTAGCCAGTGTCCTTGGAGGTAGAAGAGAAGAAGAGAACAGCCAATCCCATCGCAGGGAACAGCAAATCCATGCATTTTTTAAAGGCGTAAAAATAATCCATCGTAGTTATAGGAGTATTGATGCTCGGTGCGAATGACGTGCCCCTCCCATACTGACACCCCCAGTATTGCTGGAAATCCAATAATAAATACATCCCGATGCAGGCCTGATTTATACAGCTGTCCTGGCTGAAGGGGACAAGGTCCTATTGGAGAAAAGTGGCCACATTCAGACTGTGTGAGTGTGTGTGTGTGTGTGTGTCTAGGCTCCTAATGGATAGCCGACTGCTGGTGGTGGTGGAAGCAGGGGGGGCAAAGTGGCTTCCTGTGTTGCTCCTCAGGTCATCAAGCAATTTGTTTCTGGTGCAGAGCATAAGCAGGCCTTGCAACTGACTCTGTTGGGAGACCCAGCGACTGCACCACGGGTCCAAACGCCCCGCTGGCCCCTCGCCTGCCCCGGGGCACGTCTGCATAGGCTGCCAAAGCAGCGTTTGCACCTCGTCTCTCCGTTCTATCCCACAACAACGTGCTTCCGGCAGCCCTGCTGGAAGAACGGCAGAGGCTACTCAGGGATCCCGTCGGGTACGGGTTAAGTCCGGACTCTCGGCGCCTGCCGTGTCAAACATCAGATATCCCCCCAAAATGTTACGACCGCTTATGACCTGAATTACAGAGCTAAATGGCACAGGCAAAATTAATTTCCTGCCTTTGCACCCAGGGACAGACAGAGGGTGGTGTGTCCCGCCTTCTAGGTGCTGAGATCGAGACCCCGTAATGAGGCTTACTGTCAGAGCCCCGATAGAAGGGTCACCTCACAGTTCTGCTTCGGTGCAACAAAACAGCTCGTATAAATACACGTCCAGAGCTCTCTCATGGATAAAGGATCAATTGGCTTTCTGTGATGAATATCCAGTGCCTGAATCGGTGACGGATTAAAATTCTGTCAGCCCAACCAATCAATGCGCCCACCTTGGAAACCTTTCTCGAGGCGCAGTATAGAACGGTGACATTATTTAGGGTCAGCCGTTCCCTCGGATTTCCTGGCTGCTGACTCATTTTCCTCTGGGAAGCATAAAGTCAAAAAATGTTTGGAAGCCACAGTCTCTTCTTTTACGCGAGATGACAACACAATTTCAGGGCTTGAAGAGGCTGTGAAAAGTGCCGGGGGTTTAAGCGCTTTCATCCTCGCACCCCTCGCATCCTGCACGTGCACGCACTCCTGCACACGGGGCAAGCGAACACATGTGCAGGACTACACGCTCTCGTGCACGCCGATGCACAGGTACGGGCACGCACGCAATTACGTTTGCCCAAATATGCTCACATCTCATTTGCATTTTCTGGCATGGAGGTTTTGCGCGAACCAAACAAAAGCAGGCGTTCTGCCCCGCTCCACTCCCCATTACATGGCTTCATTTTGTGATGGAAGACCTCAGATGAGTGGAGAAGCAACCACCTCCCATCCCGCTCCTCAGGCCAAATTCTTTCGCAACACTGAAAAAGCTACCTGGGAAACTGCCTTTTGCCCAAAATACAGCAAGATACAACCTGAAGATAGCCATGCCTGTTTTAGCAGATACAACTGTGAGTCCTAAAACTGCTCATTTGCAGGGAGGGCTTTTGGTGCTTGGAGTTTAGCAGCAATGCAGCTGTTTTGATTCATTCCCATTTGGCAACTTTGCTATAAACCCAGCCCCTCATTTGTTGGGCAACAAGAGCCGTGGGTGCGTACCAGTCATTATGACTGCACCGGGGAAGATGGCTGCCCTTCCTCCAAGGTCCCGGTCGAGATACGAGACCAGGTCAGCCAGATGCCTTACAAGCCGTCACAGCGCTTGCTGCAAAGTGGGCCTGAAGGTGTGTTGATCCACCCCGGTCCTATGTTGCAGGAATCCTGGCGTGTCAGGGCACGCGTGGCTGCATCCTATCCGTTCGCATGCGTGCAGCTCTAAATAAGAAGACAAAACAAAGCGAAACAAAACAAAAAGGCCTCCCATTCTATTACCAGTGCCGTGGTGTTGAATGCTGCTATTGTCAAGCCCTCTGTGCCACTCTAATAGTCTCCAGAGGCGATCCCCCGGAGCAACGTTTCCATACAAAAAGGAAAACATGGACATAACTCACGCCAACTCTACCGTTCTGCAACTCGCCACCTCTTTGAGGAATCAAACCCTTCGTTTTGCGGCCTGACAGAGAGACACGCTGTTGCCACTGCCTTCAGCCACCGTAAAGTCCCATCAAACAATGAACCTCGGCTTGTTTTTTTTAATTTTACTTGAGCCACGGAAAGGCCTCTCGCAGACTCACCGACCATAAAATACGCACAGTGGCAGCAGCACAGTGAGAGGGAATGCAGTGGAGGCGCAGTAGCAGGAGACAAATAGCAAATAGACAGTGAGGTGGAATTTAAACGGGATCTCAGGTTCAGAACCCCACAGAAGCGCAACGCGCGGTTCTGAAGATCGGCCACCGAGAGGATCTCATTCCAGGCGCATTCCCCTTTCATTTCTAATGCGCGTTGCGCACCGAGTTCATCTTCAGTGCATGACAGCGTGATGCCGCTCAGATCTCTTGGTAAACTGAGGGGACGCTCTCCTTTCAAAGACGTTCCCTGATCTGTACGTGACCTCTGCGCTATTGGAGTGTCGATGACAGCTGACATGTTGACAGCTTCTCTCCGCGTCGTGACTGAAACCACACATGACTAAACCGCCAAATCTTTTGTCACCTCCAATCTTTTGAAGCAAACCTCCCAACATGTCATCGTGAACGCATATGGCGCATTTGTCCGGCACGCGTGTTGCGCGCAGCAGAAGCTCGGGATGGCCAGCATCATTTTCACGGAAGAATAAGCAGGGAAATAAATAAGCAAATGGTCCCTGACGGGCATCTCACCATCCGGCTAATCATACCGAAGGCGCCCATTACCCAAGCGGCGACAGATATCGCGCAAAATATGGCAGAGCAGCCCTTTGGTTCTGTCTGGCGTCACTGGGACCGGAGGCCGGCTGCGTCGCTCCCCTAGCCATCTCTGCTCCCGAAGGTCTACAACAAGAGTCAGAAGATGGTCCCAAGCTTAGTCTCCACCGAGTCGCCAATGTTCTGCTATTGTTTTGTGGTTTTTCCCTTCCGCCACATTTCTTGAACGCTGCCAAACACATCAAAGGAGGACCTGTCTGACGTCTGTTTCTTGGCTGCTCTTTGGCTTACACTTCAGAGGAAATTCACCCTCCGGTCATTCCCACCCCAAACACTCACACGCACCATCATCATGATGCCTGAAGGTAATTTTAATAGCTGCCTGGGTTATCGGGTAGGCAATCCATCACACTTCGAGCTCCTCCTGCACTTGCTGAATGGCCTGGCTTCTTAAACAAGGCGTCCCACTTTGAAAAGGAGCTTTGGACGGTTAATGGGAGGGACTCGGTGCGCAAACAGACACACTTGCGCCCAGTTAGCCTGTTCCTTCCTTTTGACCAAGCAGCCAGATCCACATCACCGGGATAGTCGGCAGGCTGCAGGGCGGCGCGCACAGGGACCGATCTCAGATGTCCGTCCGTTCCAGGCTGCCCGGGGGACTGAGGTGTGAATGTTTGTAAGGAGTCCCAAACGGGCAGCGGCTGCAGGCCCGCAGGACTTCACCAGGCATGGAATCAAGTTGGCACGTTCGACACCCTTAATTCTCCAATCAGAGGCAAACCGAACATCATCTGTCAAGAGAAGTCTTTGTCAGCAGTTCTACAAAGCACACTGCGCCCATCTATTGACCGAAGACAGTTTGTTGAAATTTCATTTCGGAATAGGACAAGTCAGCCTTTCACTCCATCATGTCAAGCTGAGGAAACCATGAGAGACCCAAGGCCCGTCAGTCAGCATCGGCGCCCAGTAACACGCGATCGGGCAGTCCAGTTCAGGTGCAGCCATCAGGCAGCTGTGCTGCCACCACCGACCGAATTCTTACGCCGCTTTCACGGGTACGCTGGAAGGTCTGAAAAAGTGGGGAAATGAGAGGGACACTGCAGAATGTGCGGTAAAGAGCGAGCACTTCAAACATGAATGTGTTTCATTAAATACGGCTGTACGACCATCTGCTCTTGTGATCCCGCTTGTGCAATTAACAGCATTTTTAAATGCGAGCCACAAACAAGAGGCCTGAATAGCAGTCGGAAAGGCGGCAGCGGCTGCACAACCTGCAGTGCCAAGAAGCTCCACTGCGCAGCCAAGCACGGACGCACAACTATGCTGCGTACAGGTAACGGAACGCAAGTGCCCGTGCAGTTGTGCTGGCGTGGCTCAAGCAATGCGCGCGACGCAACAAATTGGACCGAAACACGTATGTTTGCCTTCCTGCCTCGTTGCCCCCCCACCCATCGGCTCCTCCACCCCCAGCATCCTGTATCCCGCATGGCTAACCCGAGCGGCGCTGAGCCGCGACACGTTTACAGCCAGCGTGCGTCGCTGCCGTGCTGAGCAGAGACTGGACGGCTGTGTACGATGTTCTAACCTCAACGTCTCCTTCGTTCTCCGTAAACCCTGCCGAAACACGCGCTTTTACATGGCGCGCGTTTGCGGACGGAAAGTGAGGGAGAAATTCTGTGCTCCTGGCTCACCGCGATGATAAACAGCTCGGTGTCAGCGCACCGCTTGGCCATGACCAAAACGCCTTTAGTTTTAGCTAAAATAAGATGGGCTTCTCTATGCAGGCTTCCAGAGTTAATCTGCAGCTTCTCTGTTTCAGAAAACAAGAAGTCTACACAAGAAAATCCAGAATGAATGCGGACAACACGGGTCCACTTTCAGAGTTCATTTCAAGACGAGGAGAGAAAACAGACCCTTGAGGCTGTTAAAATTCTCTAGCATTTGTCTTGTACAAGAGACGCCAAAACATCTGACAGATTCTGAGGGAAAGCGGTCAGTCCGATGTGCATATTAAGAAGTAGTCCTTGGATGGTGACCTCGAGCCATACAACGCCCGAATGCTCGCGTGTGAGTGAGCGTGAGGGCTGCGTGCAGAGGACTTGGGCCAGGTCTCCTCAGATGACCGGACCTGCAAACTGGCGTAGGGGAAATTGGCCAGGAAAGCGGCGCCCGCACGTTGATTTGGCAGTTATCGACTGACAAGGACCGGGTCCGAGGGGGTCTCCCCGATGCATTGTCACGGAGACGCTGACCTCCAGCATTGGATGCGCCGCGCTTTCCTGCGGCCTGGTCCGAGACCTTGCCGTGGTCAAATTATTCCGCGTAGAGACATCCACAGGCCAGCCGGCGCAATGCTTAAGTGCTCGCAAAATACTTGTACACGTTTGCCTCCACGTTTAAGAGTCTGCATCGATGCACCCGGTTCCATGCGGGAAAAAAGCGTGCACTGCTAAGCTGTGGCCGGCGAGTAAGCGCCTTGCTAGCGCCGGGCTTCACAGGGAGCAGGACTAACCCAGCTCTGTGGGCTCCTTCATTAGGAGGGACCTTTCCGGCTCCTCTGACCTTAATCCTGGCTGCAGGAGAACGCCGCCTCCGTGGGACAAACTACGCTTACCAGGCACTCCCAATTATACACATCTTTCACGCGGATAATAATGGCTATTACAACTGGCTAATGATGCCTTTGGAAGGAATGGCATTTCGCCCATCTGCCAAGTGGCTTATTTCTTCCCTTTGAGTCCCCCCTTTTCGTTTTAATTGACTGGAGGTTATCAAAGCATCTCAATAGCGTGGGGTGGCATCACACACAGCCAGGTCTGCCCGTGACGTGGAAACGGCAGCCACGCGGCAGAGAAAAGTGCAAGTCTTAAGGTAGAGCACAAATGCAAGTAATGTGTCCACCTTTTAATGTGTTTATCTGCTGGCTTGTCTGTTTGAACAAAGGAATGAACGCTATTCATTCATTCATTCATTCATTCGTTCATTGTGTTTTGCTGAGCTTTAAATCTGCAAATAAAACCAGTGTGAAACACATGTGGTGAGCCAGCCCCGTGAGGCTCAGGTAATGGAGACTTTGAATTTTCTCTGGAAAACAGGAAGCGTTTAGGCCGCATGCTGTTTAATAGGGGCGGGGGGGGGGGCTGCTGATTCTGCAACATTTTTTTAGAGAAGTTGTTGCACGTGTTTGGCTTTTTGGAGATCCGATTCCTGCGCTGAAACGCTTCGCTCCAGACGTTGTTAAAGTAGGGCTTGACCGGTGGACGCCTTACAAGGGGCTTTGTGAAAAAGTGCTAGTTCGGGAAATATCGGCTTTTTCTTTTCAAGTTGCCCGCATTCGCTTTGTACCGTGTGGCATTAGGAATTTTTAGCCGTCCTTCCGTTAATGTTTCTCAACAAATGAAATGCAAAGCAACGCATTCTGAATCATTTTAGGTCGCATCACGTTCTCTTGTGAAAGCTGTGAAAATCGAGATTTTTGCAAGACCTTCCATTGGCGGTGGGACCTTAATGTCTCAAAGAGGCAAAACACAACAATGCAACTGTTCTGGAGTGAAAGTGAAGGACGACCTCTGCTGACATAGAAACCATGCGAAGAGCAGGATGAGAAGAACGGCTCTGCTTATTTGCCTTTCCAATTGGAAATGTAAAAACATTTTAGCAACTAACCAGCCGCCATGAATGGCTTCCAAACGTTGCCTGAAATTCTCGCGGCTGCGGATCGACGGACTCGATGCCACAGCCAGTTGAAAGGCAACCAAGCATACGAACAAGATCTGAATGACAATTAGCAGCTTCGGGGACGTTTTTCGTGCCGCCGCTCTCCGCCGAAGAGGCCCTGTTACGTGCTGCCGAACACCTTGTCTGCGCGTCTTTGGACCCGGAAGACAGTTCAGCGCATAAACAAGCGATAACCGGCCCGTGAGCCAAACTTCACTTAAAATACGCTTTGTTTGTTTTCCCTGTTTTTTCACCGTTAGGAAAACCGAGCGATCCGCTCCAAGATAGAGGAGCATCATTGTCACCTCGCTCAAGTGAGTCATCCGCTGCCGCCGTTCCCGGCAACCTTGAGCTGCGCTTCCGCGACGGCTCTGCAACGCGTTTTGGGCTCAGCGGCAGAACCGAGAATGAAGCCTAAACAGGTTCTCGCCACAAACAGTCCTTCAGGTAAGGGGCCACAGAACATGTATAATCTCACTGCACTTTTCGCACTGAACGACCGAACGCTTTCCCGGGCGAGGACGGTCAGGTGTGGGCGTGTGTCCAGTATGCAGCGGTCACGGAATCACGCACGTATGGTTTTGCCACCAATTATGTGAAAAAATGAAGCCGAGCTCCCTGGTGTCACTCGTGGCGTCACACTTTGAAGGCTAGGGACTGAATTTGGAAGGGAAACAGAAGCAAAACATCCCTGAGTGTGAAAGACAGACACCAGGGTTTCCAAACGGTGCCGTGAGTTGCAGCTTGCAGAGGTTTTTTTTTTTTTATTATTTTTTATTCTTTACTATAATTCAGTGAGGCTCCACCGTGGTAATGCAGCATGACCAAAGCAGCCCTTCTGAGAAAACCTTGTACACAAGGAAGCAAATAACCTTGGATAGGTATTCATGCAACAAAACAAGCCAACACCCAGAGACCCCCCCGATGGGATTTGCGTTGTGTAACAAGCAAGCTGACTGAACCACACCTGCAACGTAAATCTAATAAATGCTGCTAGCGAGAAGTTTGCCGCAGTCGAACGTCACGGGTAGACAGGAAAGCTCACGAGGACGTCACCAAACTGGAGCTGTTTTATGACCTAACAGCTTGACATATAATGCAAATAATCTGGCCTCTTTTGGATCGCATAACTCGTCCCGGTCGCCTCCTTCACAGACAGAAATGAAATGACCTTAACGGGGGCTAATTTTGTTCCGAAATGCTTAAGTGTTCTGCGAACGCAAGGCGCTGAATGCCCAGGGGAGTTTGCCAGGCGTGCCGCGAGTGGGCAAAGCAATTTAATTCCCAGAAATTTCATCTGCGCTTAAACGGCCACATTTCCAAAGCAGCGAGGTTCAAATCTAATTTTTGCGAGAGAGAGCTGAACGCCCATCTTCCTTGTGTGCAGACCAATTTCCGAACCTTGGGGAACACTTACGCCTTTTTGGTCAAACACACCATTATCTGTTTCTGTTTTTTTTTTTTTTTTTTTTTTGGTCCATGTTTCCTCTCTTAAAATCCTTTAATAACGTCAGCTGAAGAAATGTCCCAAGAAATCTGGAGTACAGAACCTTCTTGGAAGGTCTTTGTGAGAAATGCTGTCATCCCCAGAATGGGAGCCAATAAAGAGAAATTGGCCCCGGTAAAGCACTGCAAACCTCCCAAAGCTTCAAAGTCTCAGCAGAGAATGAGCTCAGGTCAGAATATTACAGCGACAAATTGTGTGTAACCGTTTCCTTTTTCTTAAAAAAGGTTTACATGGACAGTGCCTACGAAGGATTGCTGTCACCATGTATGCAGCACATCTACACGGTCAAATGGACATTTGAAAAACGTGGAGAAAATGGAAGGACGCTCATAAAATATACCTGAGGTTACTACCATGCGACAAGTAAAACCGCAGCAGACCCGATCGTGGGAACAAAGGACTCCACCACAGCCGATGCCTGGACTCGGTCTGTCAGCATTTTGGTACATCTGTGCAGATAAACTGCTGCAGTAGGCAACAAGCAAGCATCTTATATCTCCTGACATTCTGGCAAATTATTAAATATCAAAGGCTCTTGCTTGCCTAAAGTAATGGTACGCAGTAGATTCTGCTGAGTTCCTAAACAAGATGAGGACTTTTGGCTACCCTGAGGGCCAAACAGATCCTTATTAAAATCATGTTTCACGGTTTACTTTTTGGCACAGCCATACGACCTGTTTGGGCGGACTGAACCAGAAAATAAGGGAGCGGAGAGTGCGGTCCGCCTTCGACGGTAAACGCCACAGCCGTCTCGACGGGGGACGGCGATATGCATGGCTGCCGCTAAGCTCCCAAAGGACACGACGCGCCCGCCTTCCTGGTGCACAGTGAGCGGTGTACCTTAGGGTTGTGTGTGTGTGCAGACGTGTGTGTGCGTTTCTCTGTCTGCATGTCTGTGTTTGCCCCTACCATTTTCCATATGCTCTGCCTCACCGACACTGCCATCCGGAGTGGTCCTCTCGTAGTTGTCCTCGGGCAGGGGCAGGGCACCCAGCCGGGGCCCGGACGAGCTCTTGCTGCTGGGCGTCTCGGACTCCTCCAGGCCACTGTCGTAGCAACTCTGCAGGGATCCCTGGTGGGGGTCCTGGGGCTGGCTCACCACAGAGAAGGTCACCCGGCGGAACGGCTATAAGAGAAGAGATTCCGGGGGTCACCATTCCCACCTGAGCCCAAGTCGTTGCTCGGCTACACCGAAGGCAAGATGGAAAAACAAAATAAATAATAGTAATAACAAAAATAGCACCCTGGGTCGTATCTGCAGGCAACCAAAAATGGCAGCAGGAGAGACATATTCTCCAGGAACGCACTCGTGTTTTAAAGCTCATGTCATCAGCCCGACTGCTAGACAACCCAGTTTTGTTTTTGGTTTATACATCGGAAAATCGCAAGGAAAGATCCCGCGAGCCCTATTTGAAATGACGACAGCATAACGGACGCTGGCAGAGCCGCATGAAACACATCCCTGCATGGCTGGATGCCGTTTTTTTTAAGTGTCCCTTTTAAGTCCTTGTGAAAGGACACGGATGAAACAGGTATGGCATTAATAAACCCTAAACATGCCATAAACTACTCAATAGGTAAAGTCATCTGGACTCCACTGCTCAAACACAAGCTGAAACGTGAGCATTGCGCCTAGTGGTTTTGAGGGCGTCGCCCTTTTCTAACCGCTAGACAAAACGTAAATTTTCCCTAGCTGGCCTCGGCCGGACACCATCTCTCCTCACGCTGCCTGCCTGGCTTTGCTCTCGGGCTTCCGTGTCTGAACGATCACGAATTTTACGAATGCACAGGCATTTGTGTGATTCATTTACCTGTTTACCTCCCTCATCCAAAAAGCTGGAACTCAGCAGATGTCTTAACGGCCCTCTGAAGAAAGAGAAGGAGTGCAGGCGTCCAGCCAAGAGCATCTCTTAGTTGCGAAAGGAAAGAGACGCGCCGGCTTGCGTTCAGGATGTGCCGAAACGTTTCGGAAAAAGAGACTCGCAGGACAGGCATAATGGAGGTGGGTGTGAATTACGCAGGAGCACAGCTGGATCTCTGCGCAGTTTGCCTTCATGTTCGTTGCATCCGGCTACTTTCTTGCAAGCGTAGTCCTCAATTTCGCTGTGCTTTACGGTACCTCTGTATATGCCCTAAACAGCGCCCGATATTTATTCATTCCTTTGCACCGGGACGCTTTTGCTGAAAACGTGTAGCTTTGTTTGTAGAAGGTTAGAGGGCTTTGACCCGACACAGCGAGGAGCCACCAAGAAGTGCGCGAGTGTGTCTGACCGACCCTTACAGGTACAAATACTTTACATTCAGCGGCTGCTAAGAACCCAAAGTGTCATTTGCTGCTGGCTATGTGCATGACCCCATCCACACCACATTCCAGGCGGGGCAGAAATTGAAATATGCTGTCCCCCTCTTGCCGTGGCTTCACACACATTCTCAGTGAGATGGATGGGAGTCATTACGTTCCCTGGTGATGGACTGATATCTGGTCCAGAGGTGTATTTCAATGTCAAGTCGCTCCTCGCCACTGACACAGCGATAAGCTACAGCCCAACAGGCCGTCCACACGCCAAAGCTCCATTCGTTTTAAACCCGCACGGCAATGGGGGAAAAATCCATTTCCTGTTCACCTGGTAATCACAGATTGCAGAGATAGGGAAAGAAGCATTTCCTGACTTTGCAGCAGAATGGAAACAAACTGTTCCACTCATGACGCTGGTATGCAAACCAAAGCCGTTGGACTGATATTTATTATTACAGTCAAAGCCAGCGTGGACTCATGGCCACTAAATTACCAGCCCCGTGAGGTCGTGCTCTACATCATGACTGACGCATGCCGGACGAACGGCATAAACTTTTCGCGAAGAGCCGAGAACCCGGTTTTGTCGGAAGTAAGGATCCTTGATTGTGGACAGAAAGTGAAATAAAATAAAAAGTAAACCGGCCCAAGGAGACCCAACTGCATTGTACATGCTGCTTGGACGACGGACGGACTGCTGATTCCAGTCTGCTGGGGGCGCTGGCCTCGGGGATCCACTCTGTAGGCCACTGTAGAGCCAAGCTGGGAAGGACTCTAAGAGAGGCTCCCAGCACTCCAGCAGCTCAGGCGGGTGCCTGCTGGAGAAGCTGAAGGCTGTCCAAGCCATCAAAACATTGCGGGAGAAATAGGACAACGTGTAAGAGTGGTGCCATCAATCTGACAGCTGGTAACTTGTGGCATCTTTGTAATGGAATTCTTTTACTGAACAAATGCTGCTGGTGTGTGTGCGCGTGTGTGGTGGCCTCTGACTCACACTCCTTCCCTCTGTCCCTTTGTTTGTAGGCTGCCTATAACAGAGCGGTCCCATCAGTTAAACGTAATGGGAACTTGGTTGGTGAATTTGAGCATCGCTACGGTCCTTGTTGATGCAGTTCGAAGCGCCAGGATGGAGAGAGAAATAAATTTGCAGCTAAAAAGGGGCTGGAAACTGAGTGGACACTACGGGTCCTGCAACGGGTCGGCTGCACGACAACAGGCGAGCGGTCATCAAGGGAACGGTCGGACTCAGCGAACGGATTCTCATTCCTCCCACTCAGAAGCCAAAGAAAGACAATGTCGACTATTATTTTTATTCAGAATAAACAGACCTCCGGTTTTAGCAGAAGCGGCGCATTAACCAGACGCAGGCGTGCTTGTGGAAAGGTAGAGGCAGAAAGGTTTGTGGGAAACACCTTAACAGACGAGCAACTGCAAATGTAAACTGCTTAACAAATCGATGCTGCCCTGGCCTTTCTGGCCACATCACTTGCACTGCAGCACTGAGACACGGCGCTGCGGCCCTGCTGTGAGCCTGCATCCCGGTTCCCTTTGCTCTGCCTTGACAGTGGCCACTATTTGAGTTTATTACTATAAATTACGCTCTTAATTTGACCCGCCGCTGACACCCATTCTGTGCGAACCGATGGGCTCCGGACATCTCAATCATTGCTTCTCGCCGCCAAAGCTGCGGCTTGGGCCTGGGAGGCCAGGGGTGGGGCGGCAAAACCGTCTTCGTCGCTTCGTCTTTGTGAAACAATTACCGTCCGGCGGTTCGCTGTGGCGGGAGCTTCGGCAAGAGGTGGAACCGAAGAAAGAGCGCAGCCATCCGCCTCGGCGCTGCACTTTGCTCATTCCTCTGCGATCCAAGGAAAGCAGCTCTCTTGGCGATAAATCACATATAAATGGCACTGCAATCAGTATTCAACAGACAAATCGAAATAAATATTCATAGAAAATTTTACTCCGCCGAGTCAAACATGTGTTGCGGAATTAGACTGAATTCTGGAGGGGTCCTGCTTTTTGGAAAAATAACATTTTAAACGGTGCTTAGATATCCATCCAATCTTTTTTTCTCTCCCGCAGAATCATGGCGAACCTAGCAAGTGTGGAAGGAAATCAAATCTCTGCGCTTGCTGGACATGAATCAGAGCGAAATTATTACAGTTTTAGACAGATTATTTAACTTGAGAAAGACACGCATGGAAATGGTCTGTTGCATCACGTAAACTGATTCATGGCTCTTAAATCCAACGTCTAGATGCGACAGATTCACGGATGTCACTTTGGGACAAATCCTCCAGCAAGAATAATAATAACAATCGCAAAACATTTAAACTAGACAAAGACAATGCAGAACATCCGAGTGGGATCACTGGTCTACAGAATAAAAAGACGGCACTCGCACCTCTCCGCGAGCATAAATGTTCCTCTCGGCTAACAAACAGGCATGAGTCCCACACGAAGTCACATAGGACACAGGTTTGCTGAACGGATTTGCATGGAAGGTCAGGAGTACTTTGGCCTTGTGCACGCGCACACGCACACGTACACACACACACACACACACACACACACACACACACACACCGCATCGCAGTGCAGGCCGAGCTTTTATTGCTTTGCCCTCCTTTCCCACACGTGCTCCTGTTTGACAGGGACAGAGGTGACGCGTCACACCTCTCGCTCAGCAGAGGACATCTGTCTTCCGGTCCTCCCCGGCGGTCATGCAGCACAAATGACCTTCGCCCCTCCCAGCTCCTTTAAAAACCATTCTTCATTCTTAACCCGTACCCCGATTCCTCAAACACCGAACATTTTGTTAGACAAAAGGCACAAATTCCTATTGGGGAAGACTGGCAACAATAATTAGAGCCAATTCCGTTGACATTATTTTGCTGATACGTCCAAAGGCGTTTCTCGAAGTCACGCTCTTCTTGAGCAAATAATCTCGAGCAGCGTGCGAGTGGTGTAGCGCATTTAAGAACGAATGTTATTTCGGGTAGACGCTGCTCCCCACACCCTGGGCAAATGAGGTTGCTGTCGGTGTTATTGCTCTCCATTTGTTTCCTGGATTTTAACTGGAAGCAGATGGACGTACTTTGCTCGGGACCCTGGGGTGAGGCTCCGCGCTCCTCCTCAGGTGGGGAATCTCACAATCGCTCCATTGTGAGGCCCTGCTGGCGCAAATTAGGCCCTGGATTCCCCACAGAAGCAAGAACGGAGACGCCAGACTGCTGTCCGGTGGCCAAATGGCCGCAGCGATGCCGCAGATATACGCTGGGATTCTGCTGCTCGCGCAGCCGCAGCCCCAACGCACGCTCCCACGGACCGCCGCTAATGAAAAGCGGCCGTCTGTTTACGGTGCCGGCTCCCGGGAAAAAAAGGGCCAAATGGTCCAAGAAAATACGCAGTAAAATGCCAGTATGCCTCGCGTCTCCTGGCCGGACCACCTCGAGGCTTTGAGTAGCGAGTGGCGCCAGTGGGGGTTCCACAAGTGCACTACAATACTTCTCAAGGAGCCACTGCGATCTGGCAGGGCTGAGGTCTCGAGGCCTCTGCAGACCTGAGCCCAGATTCCAGGAGCTCGGGCGGGAGCTTTTGTTCTTCCTCAAGTTTGGTGTCACTCCCCCACACGTGAACTTTTTTATCAGAAGATTAATCATCCCCCCTCCTTGGCAGGATCTCTGCAGCTGTGAGAGGTCTTTGTGGTTCTCTTCAAGAACAGACATGGAGGGCCTAAGCCAAACAATGGAAAAAGAAAAATCCTGGAAGTTTAAACAGGCCGGTGTCATGTTCGGGGCACTGGCTTTAGAATCCCCGTGCAAATACGTTTTTTTTTTTTTTTTTACTTAACCAATCTACGTGAAGGGCGTATTCACGGGAAACAAGACCTGCATCACCTGTCCCAGTGGACCCTTCATGTCTAACTCGCCCCTCATGCGACGCTTTGCATTGTGGGATTGCACCACCACACTGTCATTTCTTTCTTTTTCCACCTTGCTCATCCTCAGCTTTCTAATCCCTCCATCAGCACAGCTCGCAAAATTCAGCGGAAGCACCGCCAACGATAAAATTACAGTAGGAGCTAGGAGCTTGTTTTTGTTGAGCTTTTTCATGTTTCTCTTGCCGGTTATGGCAGTCATTCTCTCCGGCCACCCACAAAAGAGCGCATTCGCTTGAAATGAGGAGCAGTTAATATGTGGTGACACTTTCCCCATTTCGGCAGCCGGCCCACTTTTAATGTCTCTCCAGTTTTCTTTTTTTTCAGATCGCGAGCCTGTTTTATGATCCCACGGGCAGGAGCGATCGATACGGTGCCCTTGAACTCTTTATCAATTCCGCTGGTGGTTCCCTCTGGGCGGTCCGTTGACCCTTTGTTTACCCTCTGTTTAGTGCGGAAACAAATAAAGAAAGCGCAGCGCTTGGTGAGCGGGCTTCGCAAATTGCCAAGGATGGCTGCCGCGCGATGGCAAACGCGCTGCTCGGACGCAAGAGGCGTCCCCTCGGCGGACTGTCCCTAAAGGTGGGGAGAACGCGGCTCCCGATCGACTGAGAACGCGTTTAATCGTCTTTATGTGCACCCTTGAGCCGAGCAAGGCAGACAGCCGGCCCACCAGAAGGTTTGCAGGTTGGACTTTTCCGACTCAAGTCTCGACTGCGCTTTTAATTGCTCTTCAAGCGGGGGATTCGGGCAGCGGGTAACAGAAGATGCTCCATTGCAGAGGGCGAGTGTTTAGCCTTCAAAGCATCTTCGACCTCTGACCTCCCCTGCGTCCGCAGCTTGAAGCGTCTGGGGTTTCCTTTTGAGCAGCGGAAGAAGACTGATGAGTTTCTGGAATCTTTTGTCCAAGCTGATTTATTTGTTTGTTTGTTTGTTTATTTGGAGGCATATTTATATATTAAAGCAAACTCCAACCCTGTTGCCTAATACCGTGTAGTCAGCCTTTGTAAGTAATAGGATAATTATGTAATCCCTTTTGGGTGTGACATTGCTTGTTTTTGTGCCTGCGATGATGGGGAGGCAGCTCGGCTGAAATGAGGAGCCTTCTCATCCGCTGTCTCCCGCGTGCCGCCTAGCCGATGGCCGCTTGTCGCGCTCCCCGCCTTCTCGCTCCCTCGACCACGCTCCAGAAGGCCCGTCCTTAGCCTCCGTCCCCGCGTTCCCGCTCCAGCAGAGGCCGGACGCTCTGGGTGCCTGAGGTAAGCGAGATCTGGAGCAAATTACACACCGACCCTAAAACAGATGCTGGTCTCCAGCAGGGTCTGACTTCACAAGTTAAGCTCGCAGTATGGCTGCTGAAGGCTGGTCAGGTTTGAAAGGCACAAAACATTTGCATCATCGCAGCTCATTTCAGGCGAAGCAAGGAATGCAGACGTACTTGGCAAAGAGGCAACGGTTACCGTATAAATTACACGTGCAACGTCATGTTAATAGAAAATAAATAAATAAATCGTGGATGGTAAACGCGTTTTGGTGCTTTTGAATCCATGGTGCTACTATTTAATTTTCCCCCATAGTAGTTACTTGCAAAGTGTAAAAAAAAGATCAATTTTGCTCTCTGCGTCAGTAAGCACATCACATTCAGCAACACCGTCGTTCTAACTTTGCACTTTTTGGCTAATTCAGGCATCTGCCATTTTTTATCTGCTTTCTTCAGTAAATTCAATCTGTCCCTGGCCTTCTTCCAGCGATGCGCCGACGGCGGCTCGGATTCTGACCGCCGTGCCGTGTGTGTCACCGGACGTCCCTTAAGCGGTGGATAATGGCCGTTTGTTTAAGGCGGATGGCGACCCTGTGGAAGGTTCACGGCCTTAAGCCAAAAAGTCAATGCGAAGAAGAACTTGTTTACTCTTTTGAAGGCCTTTGTGGGTGTGCGTGCTGCTTGGTTTATAATCACCCGGAGGTGTGTGTGTTTCTGTCTTTCTGGTTTCAGATTGTCTGTGAGTGTGCGTGCGTGTGTGACTGCTGTTTCCGTCTTTGTGCCTTGGCATGCGAGTGGGTGTGTGCTTGTCTGTGAGCGCGCGTCGTTCTGCGTGCTGAGTGTGTGTGACCTGACTACGCGCTCGGTCGATACCCCCGACCGCTTTGGCTTTCCCGTTGAAGGAGCTCAGAGTCTCTGCCACCAGGGGGCGCTAATCCTGGCCAAATCAGTGCACCGGATCCCCTGGGTCCCTGCTGTTTAACCCTGGGCTCCGCCGCAGTGGAAGCAGCAAACACTTCTGCAGTTGCACGGTAGAGCACACGGCTGCGTGTCACGCAGGAGGACATGCAAGGGGCACGCTTAAAATTTCTCCTTTGAGCCTGTAACTAAATGCAGATTTTTAATTATGTTGCTTCCGAACCGAGCTCCTGCTTCACTGTGCGCACGAGCAGAGGAATAGCGGCTCTTAATTTTGTCGGACGTAATCTCGGAAGCGACCTGAGGATCTTTTGGGCTTTGAGCAATTGGGCAAACGGCTATTTGCGGTCAGCAACAAAGAGTCTCCGTCAAGGCAACCGCAAGCCGAACGATGGACTCACGAGCGGAGTCGAGGGCCAAATCCGGCACCGGGGTACAACTGCGATGGGATCGGTGGTGGAGCAACAAGCGACTTCGGTGCCCGCTCTTGGCCTGGGCTACGAGGAGGTCCACATATTGTTATTATTGTCGTCCATTACAGTCTGTACACACGCCGTAAAGCAATACTCGGTCAGCTCAAGGTCCATCGAGCAGCGTGGAAAGATTGCGTATGATAACAACTGTGTTTAGAATTCAAATATTTAAATTATTAATCTAAATAACTGCAAATACCGCATACATAAAAGCAAGTAGATGCACTTGCTGAGGTAAGAAACTAAATGAATATTGAAACATACGTGCATTTGGCTCCAGCCCCTCAGATCCCCTTGAGCGCCTGCGAACCCTCAGGCAAACTGGGTAACGTAACACAAATTCACATCATTTGAAAGGAAACAGTGAAATGGCCTCTTTAAACTGGCAAGGGCGATTTCCTGAGAAGTCTGGAATAAAGCATGACAATTTAAAAGCACAGAGCATCCATTACAAATGGCCTTCAAGCAGAGGTAAGGTCAATTAGGTAAAAATATAACTCCCCGGATTTTGTTTGTTTACACGCTGGTTCATCCCCGCCAACACCCGCAGGGAATTATTGTGGACAACCTCACTGTGCTGTAGCGACAAATCGCACCGTTTTTTTCTTATTTTTTAATCTATTCAATCTTGTCAGTTTGAAATGAAAATTCTAGTGCCCGTTAAGTTCCTTTTCTGGGAAGATGGCTGGGTGGATAATGCCTTTCGGAATCAAACCCCATCAGAAGAGCAGCTTTCAAGGGCAGATAACTGCGCACCGTGATGGAGATATGGAGGCTAATCCTCATGTTAAAAAAAGGCAGTCAAGAGTCTTCTCAGGGGGAGCATCTCATCCTGCCGCAGAGGCCACGGACCACCCAGAGCGCTCAGCCGCTCCGCCCGCCGTCCTTTTCTCCTCGCTGCTTTCCTTTGCGCCACGGTCATCCTCCCCCCCGCCTGGCTGAGCATCGCCGTCCTCCGCTCTGCTTCTCACACTTGCCAGCAATGCCAGGAGACCACAAAGCCGCCCCTCTCGCTCTGGATTCCTCTCCCTCCCCGCCGCCTGACGCCCACGACGCGTCACGTCCGATTACTCTTGGCAGATTGTCGAGGCCGATGGTGCAAATTAGAAACAAACACCTGCAAGAGAGACTGTGGCGTGGTGGCCTGCTCGGATTGGGGGAAAAGGCGAGGATAACATCTCCAAAGTGCGTTTTTATGCTGATAGACAGCTAAAGGACCATGAAGGGCAACTAACATGGCGTTTTGTTGGAGGAACGGTGTGGTCACATCTACCTGTCTGTTTTTTTGATATTTGATACCAGGGCATTGACTGGAATGGCGGCAGACAGACACAGACAGACAGGCAGATAGATAGAATGTGAACAACCAAAGACCAAGAGCAAAGATGAATGGAGAGGACAAGCTGAGTTGTACTGTTGAGCAGAAAACCCCGAGCCTCCACAAAAGTCAACAAAAAGCATATTTTGTTAACCTTCCAAAGTGTAGGTCAAGCAGAGGTAATAGCCTGATCACTGTGCACCTGTGCTTGACCCAGTGCTCTCATTAATCCTAACCTGTCACCCAGAATATCACCTTACCACCAGCTGGGAGACGGCGGATAAAGAGCCGCAGGCGGGGCCGGGGTGAGGAGCGTGAGGGGTGGGGGTGGTCAGAGGATCGCGTTCCCTGCTCCGCTCCTCGTGGTAGCAGCTGCTGAGCGGGCGGCTAAAGTGTCCCCATTGTCCAACACAGGTAATCACTCCCTGCCGCTCGAGTAAAGAGGGAATAAGGCCTGCGCGGCTGCAGTAAACAGGCTGAATTACACGCACGGTGACCCTTGCTGTTATGGCTGCTGCTGCTTCTGCTGATGATGATGATGATGATGATGCCATGACGAACATTCAGCATGCGGTCAACGCGACCAAAGATCGGGATCACGATCAGAACAGGAGAGCGCCTTGTTTGCCGCGCTGGTTCTACGCGGCCAGCGCCGTGCGACCCTGTCGGGACACTGAGGGACACAAGAGGTCATACTTGCAAGGCAGCGCAATTTGTGCCGAAGCTGCCGCTGCTCTAAATTCTCATCACTGTAACCACATCTTCTTCAATGACTGAGTGTCACCTGAAATTGCTCAAAAAATTGTTTAAATCGCTGCAAAGAACTCGGTTTCATGCCAATTTTCAATGTGTGGGCAACTAGTGCATGGCCATAAGCAGCCATTGTTCCACTTTCGTGCCCGCTGTGCCTGCCGTAAGGGGATGGCACCCGCAGCTACGCCGCAAAGTATGCCTGGCCAAGGGGTGCGATGGACAGCTTGCCTGCAGCCCGTCTATGAACCACCGTCCTGCAGATGTTAAACCGGGACCCCGTCCAGTGTTCCGTGAGGCGCGAGCGGAGAGGGTAGGCGGCGGCACCGGGACACCTGAACGCACTCCTGGAACACATCGGCGCATCTTCCCCCGCGTCCCCACTCAGCCCCCGCCTGCATCCTGTTCCTTATTATAGCTGAGTTAACATCAGCGACTTCCAAGAATTTGTGCAAAGCGTAAAAAGAGCAGTTGTCCTGAATTTTGCCTCTTCTGCGAAATGGGCTTTCAAACCAAGTGCATACAAATGAGCTGCGAATCGCACAAAACCGATGGCCCGTGCTAATGACCACATCCACCGCCGACCAATTTAACCCCTCGTGTAATGCGGAAGGTGGAGTGAGACTGTTAGCTCGCGCTTCATAATCGTGGCAGCAAGTCAACTTCGCCCCACGTTCGGGATGCAAATTCAAACAGGGCCGCTTTCATACAGATACAGTTTGAAAAATTAAGACGATTGCATTATTATTGACTTGGGATCATGGACAAATTTCCACTTCCACTGGCACCTGCATGTTGCCTGTTTAGTGAATGCGGTTCAGTTTTTTACATACATATGCTAAGGTGCCATGAAATCATAATGCGTTGTAGCTGGCACTGTGGGCCCCCACGTAGCACAGATTACCAGTTCTAGTCCCACCGCTGACCAAGGAGCTTAATCTGATCCGATAAGAAAACCAGCACCCCGGGCTAAATACCACGATGTAGTGCTTGCCCGAAGTATGGCAGGAGCAGCACGTGGGTGGCATAGCGGTCGCGGCCGCGTCCTTCGCCTCGGCAGACCGAGGTTTCACGTCCATTTTTTGCTCCAATAATGAGCAAAGTACTTGGGCAGAATTTCTCCAGTAAAAACTGGCCGGCTGCAAAAACGGGCAAATTGTTGTAAGGAGCTTAACAATGTAAGATGAGAAAAGTATAGGCTAAATAAGCAGGCGGTAGTCACTGTGGAAAAACGGAAGTGTGACAAAGCAAGACAACCGGCGATGTTTTCAAACAGCACGATGCCAGCAGTCACTGTGTTCAAAGGAAACGTTACCACAGGTACAGATGACCGAGCTCAGACGAACGCCTGACCCAAGCAAATGCGAACAATACTAGCGTTCCCCAGCCAAATGGTACCACAGGCGGACATGCACCAACCGATCTGCAACTCATACTTTCTGTTTTCTTGGCTCGTTCACGGCGCGATGGAGGGCTTCCACGCTTCCCGCACAGGCGGCGAGGTTCATCTCCACGGAGCCCTCGGCTTTTAATATTTCATTGGCAGGGAATTTTCACAGCAATTAGGAACTCAAACACCGACCGTACTTTTTGCGTGCAACTACACTCCTTTTCAAAGGGAATTAAGAGGCTCAGATTAATTTCAGCTTTGCTACTGCTCTTAACACACAATTCTAGGCAGATGAGTTAAATAAAGGGAAAGAAGAGGGGAAATCCTTTAGTAAACAAGTTACGTATAGTAACAGCTTTAATATACGGCCTCGCGCTGTATTATAGGTTTTTTATTTCATTTTCTTGCAGGTCCCAGGATTAATGAGGCATCTACGTGCGAGGTTCATTCCGTCTACCTGGGCCCAAGTGAACGCGGATGAGGCTGCGGCGCGATGCGATGCGTGTGTTTCGAGTGGCTTCAGATGGAGGAGCTGGATTAGCGCCGTTTAATTTGGTGTAAAGACCTTCGATTAACCACCGTCGCTCCCCTTCCCCAGCTGGGAATTTACATTAATAAAGGAAAGAGGCACCTTATCTCAGCACTGTGCCTTTACAGAACCACCAGCACGCCGTCTTGCTGGCGCGTACCTTCGGCTCAGCTCAGCTCACCTTCACTAGCATTGCACAAATATGGCAAAATTCAGGTACTGTAATGCCCAACATACAAATACAGAACATACGCTGCTGTAAAACGTACTGCGGTGTACAGAACGGCAACAAAAACGCGAGGAGCTTAAAACACCTGGCAGCAGTTACTACTGCTCCTCCAGTGCACTTTATGGTAAAGATCTTACCTCATTTTTGTCTCATGTGTGAAATTCACTTAAAGATTTTGCTGGATCCTCCAACAAACAACTGCAAATAAGGGCACCGATTTCATCTTCTGCTCGCCTGAGCCCTTCTTTCGGAGGTAATCCTCTGTTTTTACTGCAGTATAATGGCCGTGTCTGTTGTTAATGTTGGGTAACACCTACTGTAAGTGTTACCTCGCTGCAACACTTTGCGCGGTATTTTTGGATGTCAGAAACACATTTCTCCTCATTTGCCGTGCAACTTACTTTGCAATTTTCAGACAGCAAAGCAAACTGTACACACACGCACGCGCGCACACACTCCAACAGATGCATCCATCACACACGTCTGAACATCAGAAATTGCCTGGACAGAGACAGACAGGCCTGTCAGTCAAGCATTAAGAAGCAGGGGAAGAATGCAGCAAAGGCGTGGCTTGAATGCTTATTAGAAACAATGAAATTCCTCTTTTCATATGAAAGTGTGTGTGTGTGTGTGTGTGTGTGTGTGTGAGCACTTCCCATTGAGCTGTTCCAGTAAAGTGGTCTCGTGATCTGCATTCATCTGGTGCCACTTTGGTCTACCCGTAGGCAGTGTGAACTCGGACAGGAAGACGTCGCAGAACCACACACGTGCGATCATCTATTTGTGTGTCTGACCCTGTGTGTGTGTGTGTGTGTGTGTGTGTGTGTGTGTGTGTGTGTGTGTGTGTGTACATTTCTTCAGGTGACTAATAAAGGGCTCCTCTGAAATGAATGAATCCTTTTAGGGATGAGGTTACCGGAGCAGAATCACATCTGTGTCTCGTTGTCCGATCGCCCTTCTCGGGCTGCGGTCGGCCGGTCTAACCCGATCCCATCTGCCCCGGGTGCGGCTCACGTATCCACACACAGACACACGCAGATACGCAGGGGCCCCGCACACCTCCGACAGATTTCTGGTCACGCTTAATATACTGGCTGCAGCACTACCCGCAGGCAACACTGTCTGGACGTGTTGTCTGCTCTGGAACCCCACCCTGCTACCTACCAACCCCCTTGGGTACCTTGGGGCCAATCGTTCAACCGGGGGTGTATGGAAAGGCCACGGGGGGCGATGATGTTCTACAAGGGGTGATGGCCAGTTCGCTCACTGGCCGACCCTCTAGCCCCCGATCGGCCCACCGGTGGTGCACGTGACCTGGGCTGCACTACATCCACTTGTGGGAGGAGGTGAGGCTCCCCTTCTGCTTCAGTGCTCGAGCTACTTAGTCAAGGAGCTGTTCAGGGCCATCCCGTGCAGTGCAAATGAAGGCGGAGGCCTTCGCACACCTGCACACCGTAGAGGTGAATTTCTGACTGGCACATCTTAAGCCAGCGTGGAAGTGGGCTCTCGGGTTGCCACTTTTCTCACCCCATATAAGTGTGTGTTTTGCATGCTGTCCCTCCGTGGCCAGGATAATTCAGCAGATCGGCTTGTGTTTGTCCACGCGGTGTTGAGGCACTTCCAGGAGGGCTGCAGCAGCGAATGTGTGGAAATTCACCTCGGGCTCCTGGACGGACAGTGCCGGACCCTTTGGGTGCCCGACTTGATGTCCCGCCGGTGGGACAGGAGGAAGCAGAGGTGGACACAGGTGGAGACTGCGGCTTTCAGAAGCATCCAGGACAGTTTGCTTAAGTTCATCGCAGATGGGTTTAGATGAAAAGTCCGCCCTCTGCCAAAATTTTTTGTTTTAAGCTTCAGCAACGCATTCGTAATCATTTCTAATCGCAGATGCGGCAGCAAGGCTCACACTGAATCCTGCCATCCATTTTCATTTTTATCACCCTCATTTGGAGCTCGACGCTTAGCGATAACAGCCGACGTGCTTTCAAAAAATCAAAACGGATCGCCACCCGGGGCATGCACACCCCAGCGAGTTTATTAGGCAAAAAGCCGCATTGCTTGTTTGGAGTTTTTTCAAACCGTCACAACTTTGACAGTTCGGTTTACACGCACCACCGCCATGTACAATGATATTTATCTTTGATCACAATATGTCACAGCCCAAAAAAAGAAAAAAAAAACCAAGTAGTGTTTTGCATACAAAAGAAAACAAAACAAAACCAGCAAACAAAAGCGAGGTGCAGATACTTAGCTGTGTTAATATTGCATGATGGCAGGTTGGGCGGATCCTTGTCGGTGGCCGGCGTCTGTCGATGGGCTCGATAACGGAATTGATCAGGGCTCGGCCTTCAGTGCCCGGGACCGTGCAGCGTTGCCCTGCGCGGGTTGATGTGAAGCTGCGGGACGCTTGCAGGCCCACGGCAGCTAGGGGCTTTGCAAAATTCCCAGGGTCAGAGAGTGTGAGGAGGTCCCTCGTGAACAGAGTGCTGTGAAAGAAGGGTTTTCTGCTGGTTGGCAAAACCCAGTGGACCTGGTTTGTGCACAAGTGATGAATTGAGATGTTGGGGAGCAGCTGAGCGAGTCAAAGCCGTAGAGCACGCAGGTGAAAAATGTGCTGCTCACACACCTGTCGAGTCACATGAGCGCATTGTGACTTGTGTACTAGGCGATGGGTGCTTGACTGACCCTGGAGGCACGGCTGCCAGCGCCCATTTCGCATCTCGACCGAGGTGTCCACGCCCCACTATAGGTCGCTCGGGGCAGCAACGCCGAGAACTTAAGCGCTCTGAAGTGGAACTCGTACCGACATCAGCGACCAGAGGCCAGCAGGCAGTCACAACTGAGAGCAGCAGGTCGTCTGCGATGGCTGTATATTTTTAGGCAAGAAATGGGGGTTGCGCTGTGTAGGTGGGTAACACGGCAGAATGAAAAGCAACCCTGCTTTTACTTTGACACCGCTGTTTTTTTTTTTTTTTTTTTTCAAACAAACAGCCTTCGCTTTGCGAGGGAGGCCTCATCCGGTCGGGCTGCAATGCCATTTCCATTATTGACCACAGACGCGGGCCGGGAGAGATGCGGTGAGAGCGACGCACCTTTGTGAACTCATCTGCAGGCGCCAGTTGAGGTGGAAAGGGAGCCACAGCGTCATGGCAGCAGTCGGGTCCAGGGGGTAAAATAAAAGGAACGGATCCGAGATATTTGGCCCTGAGTCGGGCAGAGCGGCTTCGCCCCCGAGACGTTAGGCGGCTCAGTGCCATTCTGAACAATGGGTGGAGGGCGGCCGACGTGGAGGTCACAGATGAGGTCGATTTAATCAGTCAAGCTCAACAGAGGCCAGCCTGTGTGTCGACCGCACGCCGCCGCGGCAAAGACAGACCGCGCCGGCGCTGCCCTTCACACGGAATCAAAGAGCGCCTCGGCTCACCCTTCTGCTCTTCCCCAAAAGACAGCACGCGCGTTTTTCGAAAACAGCAGAAAATCAAAAAATATGACCTCTCCAGAGTTCCGTCACGTTTCTCTCATTTGCGAGCGCCACGGAGAACTCCGACTCGAGGTGATTAATGGCGGAGAAAGACACTTAGGGCCTAATTTCATACAGTCCGTCCTGGTCGGCCGAACAGGAATGTGCCGGAGATGGGCGCGTGCAGGGAATGCTGATGGTGGGGCAGAGGCTGATGCGGCTCTTTGTCCGTCCAAATACGCGCGCGTGTGAGCAGGTCTGCGTACGCACGCGAATGCACGTGGGAACACACTCACAAACGCGGAGGTGCGGACAGCCAGCGCTGGAGGCACATTAAAGTGTCCCCTTGGCGAAATGCTGTTTAGTTCAAACAGGCGGCGCATTAGAGGGACACTGCTGCCGCCTGTTCTCCTTCATTCTGATTCTCACCGAGTGGACGGCGCAGCCCCGGGCCGCTTCGCTGGCTCACAATGAGCGAGCCGTGGCTTTGGTCCACCCTCCCTTTCGTCCACCGGGGCCGCCAAGCACAGGCCTCCCTTTTCTCCTGCATTCTACACAGACATTCGAGAAGAAGGATAAAGGCAACGGGCAGAAAGTGCTAGATTTCTGGGAGAAAAGCAGCATAGCGTTTGGCTGCTTTGGAGCACAGTTGGACGCTTCCTGTGCATCGGGTGGGGTGGAGCGGAGCGGAGCGGAGCCTCGTGTGCTTCCAGGATTTATTCAGGGGAAATCTGGGGGCTTCGGGGTGCTGGGAGAGTATTTAATATTCCAGCCCTGTGTCTTCCGGTGACATAACTTCCTCTCGAGCCAGCAGGATCAGCAGGACTTGCTTGTGTTAAACCGTATCCTTGGTGTAATTTACAACTTGGCCTTTTTTGTACTCATAATTCAGTGTTTCTCACTGGCTGCGGTCTACTATTTTATTAAGGGGGCACTTCTGTGGCTCACAGTTCATTGTTGGTTTTGATTTCTCTAATTCCTTTGGTCAAGGCCACCAGCAACATTAGTAATATCAATAATCATCTATCCATCCTTTATTCCTAAATCTATGCTAGGTGAGGGTCACAGTGGTCTGGAGTCTGTCCTGGAGTCCCCGGATGCCGGGTTCAGCTACTATGCCAGTCTATCACAGGTTAGATAATCCGCTACTGAGCAATAAACTTTACAAAAATATACCCAGGTATGTACAGTAGAAGAGTGTTGTTACTGTGGTGATGCAGGGTGATCTGTGGTGGCGTGCAATGCATGCGCCGGTCAAACAGAATTCAGGTTTAGCCTGTAAATGACACACATGGCAGGACTGGTCTAGGCCTCGGTCAGCTTATTAAAAGGCGTTCGGTGAAAAGCATCTGCTAAATGAATAAAAACACAAAACTGAAATTTAGTTCTCGTATGAAATGCCGCGTAAGTCAAAGTAAAAGCGCTAAAAAGAACTCGACTGGTGAATCTCACTGTGTATGTGCATGTGTGCGTCATAGCTGCAGCGTGTGCTTCTAAATGTCTTCCTGCTTGTTAGTGCGCCAGCGATCAGCGTGCCGGTTACGGCAACGGCCTTGAGATGATGCGAAGATCTTAGGGCGAAAACCCACCTTCCTGCAAGCTCCTCAACCTCAGCTGTGACAGTAAGAAAAACCCAGTGTACAGACATGGAAAACGGACAGCTCATCATAAGCAGCCTGCTCAAGAAACAATTGAGAGGGAAGAATCGGCAAAACAAAAGCAGCAACTGTGTTTCAGAGCAATTGTGAGATGAGCTTCGGTCGCTTGGTGGCCTTGTGCTCCAGCCCCCCATCCTATATCTGCTTCCCTGTGCAGAAAGCACACAATTCCAGCACTTCCCTCACAATAGGAGCCACGCTGCTTCTCCTGCGCAAGCTTCCAGGGTCTCCAATCCTCGGGCAGCGGTCAGCGCTGTTATTCCGCATTTTCCGCGTTTCAGCTCCACATTTGGAGCATTAAGCACACTTTTCGGTTTCGACAGATGCGGCGAAATCACCAGGGATTTGGAGCTTATGTGCGGCTCGAGCGTGAAGTCCCGCCGTGACGCTGCTCAGTGGGGAAAGGCCCGTGTGCCTTTGGAATCGGCAGCTCGAACCCTCAGCGGACGCTAGGATGGTCAAGAGGTACGCGGTGGGTTTTACTAGCAGTTAACACCTCTGCCATTAGGTGGGCAACAATGCGCCGCGGCCGCACATTAGTAATGAGCAGGGACAAGCATGCACTTTGCTTTATTCTCAAAGAGGAAGCGTGCAGGTTTCCTTGTTCCCAAAAATACCTTAAGGGTGTTTTGACTCAAGGGTGCATTGCAGCTTATTTTTGGTGTTATTCATTCTTAACAGATAATCGCAATTAAAAGCACGCGCACAGATGCATGCGTACATGCGATGTTAAAAAAAGAAGTGAGAAAGCGCATAACAAACAAAGGAAAGATGTGTGAGCTCTGCTGGAGGCAGACAGCCTGCTGGCTCAGGAAGTGTGTCCAGACAAGACTGGCCCACGCTGGGCTACCATAGCAAGCCAACTATGCTGCCTGCTGAAATACTCCCCCGCCCACCCACACACACACACGCACACACACACAAAGAGGACTTATCATTGCAATGGGGATTTTCCTCCCTAAAGCACAACCATAATAAGGCACGGGTACAGTGGGTTTCACCGCACACCACTGCAGCGAGCACAAGACAAATGCCATGTTTGCAGCATTCACAGCAAGGCAGAGAGTGTGTGTGTGCGCGCACGTGCGAGTGCGTGTCTGTGTGTGCGAATGCATAACGTTTTCACACAATTTGCCAAAGAGTGAAATTATGCAACATAAATTTACAGTCACATCCATTTCTTTACAAATGCATATGTCGCTCAGATGCTTTGAGAGCGGTTACTGCGTATAGACACATACACACACAAGTGCTGCTAAACAAAGTCGTCTCACTCCATTCTTTCAGTCTGGGCATCTGTAGCTCCGGGGCTGGTCGTTTCCACCTGCACCATCACCTGCTGGTGTCGCTGTGGGGTTTACACCCCCTGACTGCGCTGAGCACCTCACCTTCTCGCTTCTTCTTCACTGCCTCCTCCTGCTCCTCCGAACCCCCTCCTTTTCCCTCTTTTTGCTCCACTCCACACCCGCACCCCGGTCCCTCCTCCCTCCTAGCCGGTCCTCGCTCGGCTCCCCTCGTCGCCATTGGCTGAGCGCCGCTTCTCCTTCCCCCTCGCCTCCGCTTCTTTCTTGCCGTTCCCCTGCACCACAACAATGCTTTCTCCTGCTTCTGCTCTCAGTGACTGCCGTAATGAAGGTGTGCCTTTAAAATACAAAGCGGCAGCACTGAAACGGGCTGTCAGCACAATGAGTCTGTATAATGTAGTGTAATCATTCCGCGGTGAGAGGAAGAGCAGCTCCTGCAGAAGGGGGTCTAATCTCAGCTAATGGCTCCTGCGGAGGAAGCGGGGACAAATACTAATAGGAGACCTGCAAGGATGCGATTAAAAAAGCCGAGGCGAGCGCCAGTGACGACATCCGGCGCGAGCAGCCAACTGCAAGCTCAGCACAAGACGGCAGGCCGATGGCCCCATCGGCGCAGCGCTGCCTGGCCCCGGAATAAACACGCGTGTGCACGCACGCGCGCGCGCACGCACGCGCTGGCACTCTGCCACTCGCTCAGCCCAGCATCATAAAGCCATTACAGAGATGGACAAAATAAATAAAACATCTCTGAACCATTAGCTCGGCCCTCCGCTCCACCCCACCTGTTCTGCATCCTCTGAGCGACTGATTTTCCAGCACAGATGTCTGCATAGCAGTCGGGCAGCAGATACCATCGTGAGGAAACTACGGTTGGATTCCCGGCAAAGGAAAACTACTTCCGTTCATTAAGACTCCTTAGGCAGAGCAACTCATGCTGTGTCTGCTGAAGGAGAAGACGGGAGCCACGCTGGACTGGCAAGGTCTAAATGTCGGGGAATCGGGACATTTTGAAGGTAACTTGGCCACCGAATTACATGGACTCGATACGCGGGATGCGACCCGCGAGCTGCAACAGCGATCGCATCAGATCGGCCAGGAGGGGTGGGCAGTTACCGACACTTGAACCCCGGAGGATTATTCTTATTTTCCCCGTTTTTGGTGTTGCGAGTTTTTCATTGTTCTCTTCTCAGTTGCCAGCTGGCTTAGCCCATGAACCGTATGATGAACTGTACCTGACGTAGACTGGACTGCGCCGTTCCTTGGAACTGGGCTGAGTACTGAGTCACCCTGAAAAACACTGCAAAAATAAACTAAAACGGAACCCGAAATTGAAATAAATTGTGGTCCATGGGCACCAGGTGGCACAGCAGTTGAGGACCGGAGGAGAATAATTGCCGGTCCAAATCGAGGATTTCCCTCTCGAGTTTCTTAAAGGGAATTGGTTCCGTAAAAGCACGAATGAGGCTCCGATCTCAGTAGCTGGATCAAAGTCTGCTAAGCACCATCGTAATAACAATAATAAAGAAAAGGTCGCTCACTGTGATGGAGGGTGGACAGGTGGTCAGAGCTAAGCATCTCAGGCCAAGCTTTCACAGAGCGAACGCTGCCTTCTGTGGCTTTATGTATTAGATGTTATCTGAAGAGGATTTTTTTTTAATTAAGAGGCAAATATCTGAAGATGATATTTTATGATTCGATATTCGCAAAAATTGAAAAAAAATCCAAAAATAAACCAATAGCAGAAATAATATAATATACTGGAGATCATTGGGCAATAGAATAGGCTTGCAAACGGATTAAGAAGATAAGCTTGTTGTTTCGGATATCTGCTACTTGGCATGGGAGCACAATAATACCAAATAGCCCCGTTCCAGGACTGTTTGTTTATTTACTGCATGTACTTATTTATTCTGAACGGGTGACGCCACAGTAGTTGAAAAAGGTCCTTTAGCGGGTCCCTAGGGTCCCCGAGGTATGCAAACCTGCATGGGGGGTTGGAATGTCTGTCAGTGGTGGAGGTGGGCTGTTACAGATGGCCTGGGCCTGGGGGTCAAACCGATAGCCCTGCTGGAGCTCGCAGATGGACACGTCTCTGGACCGCGGTCCTATAAGTAAGCGACCACACAATGGGGGTGGGTTGTGTGTATGTGTGTGTGGGAGGGAGGAGGGCCTGCAAAAACAGGGATTAAGTTCTCATTTTTTATTTTTCTGGCATCACACGCTGAAACTGACTAAGACTCTGTGCTTTCATAAATATTTTCTGCACCGGTTCTGCAGCCCAGCTCAGCAGCGCTGCAGTTCCACTCCCACGGTCCATTGTTGAGGAGCACAAGAACGGTTCACTGAAGAAAGGCATGCATATGTGCATGTGTTTGAAATCGGACATGAAGTTAGGAAGTCAACCATGAGCTTATCCATGGGGCAGAACTGAAAAGCATGGAAAAACATGAAGCATGAACGTAAAAAAAATTGTTCTTTTGCTTTTAATTATCTACATCTTTAGTGTAACAAGACATCGGGGTCTGTGGACAAACCTAGAGTCCGCGAGCAGCGAGACTTTGTTTCGAGTTTCATTTAAGCTGTGAGGAAAAACCGCATTTGGGGTGAAAAAGGCAACATGAAATCCAAGGGAGAATTTGCACCGGGTGGCACTGCGGGCTGTGAGACAGCGAGGAGCAGGGAGGGATGGGGCTTTGGTGCAGCGATCACAAAGGCGCGTCCCCACGCAGCTCTGGGGTGTCTGCCCGCGGCACCGGGGCCAGGAGCGGCGTGTTGGAGGCCGAGCTGCTGCGGCCTCCTTATTCTCGCTCCTTCCTTTCCTTCTTCCCTTTCTTCTGTCTCTAGCCTTTCAATTTTTGCCTCCTCTATTTTTACATTTATTCATTTATCTTTAGCTTTTCTCCCAAGCAAAGGACAATAATTACTAATGGGTATTTTGCCTGTGACACCTTTACGCAAGTCGATCGCAGCAGTGAACTCCCTGCGGTCATTCTGCCGTCTCCCGGCAGAGCAATGGGACGCGTACCTACACACACATTGCGAGCGATTTAGAGTCACCTCTCAACTTGAAACACACGTTTGGACTGTGGGAGGAAACCTGCTGTAATTGGAAAGAGGATAAAGCAGGAGAACTGTGAAGCAAGGTGAGCAGGAGGTGAGCGATGCCCCAGGGCCGCATCTTCTCCCAACACCACCTCGTGCTGACCATGAGCCCCGTCTCTGCAGCGTTCCCTTCCTCCCACTCACTGCTGTTTAGACAGCGCCGTTTATCACGAAAGGGCCGATTCGGCAAATTTTGCGTATGGGGCTCCAGTAAACAGCGATAATGCGATCACAGAGACGATGTGTTTGTTGTAACATCTGAGCCCTCATTCCCACCCCACCAACTGCTTCTTTTTAACATGTTCTCACCTGATTCGCCTGACTGACAGATGCTGCACATTCTGCTCGCCTGCCACTTCCTCTGACAAAACCGGCAGTGCGGTACCGCTAGGTGCCGCGTGTCCTTATTATCGCATCCACAGGAACCACATCCGAACCCTTCCGGAGGAATAGACCCCGAAAGTGATACGGAGGCTCGATGTCACCTTTGCCACCGAGAGAATGGGATGATGTCAAGACAATGACACGGCCCCATCCGCAGACTCTTGTTGGTCTTATTTTTGCACATCCGTTACCCAAATTTCCAGACAGTGGTGGGGGAGAAGGGGGAAGGAGGATGCCCACATGTGCTGATTCCCAGGATAAATCAGCTAGATGCTGCCTGCGGTTGCAGTTGCAAGATAGCTTTCAGTGACACGGACAGAGGGACCATCTAATCTTTGCTTTAAGATGTGAGTGAAAATGAGGAGAGATGATCAATGTGACGCAAAGCGCGATGCCCCAAACCCATCAGCCGAAACGGTCAGCGCTACGGCCTGTCCACCTGTCCAGAAGATCCTCGGGAACCAGCGGAATTATGAAGATGCAGATACAGGTCTGTTGGGATTGAGATCTCCCATCAGAGGCGTCGCTGTCCCAGCAGCCGTCTGTTCCATCACGGATCTACTGTATTTCGCAGGCCGCCTCAACCTTTTGTCTTGTGGCCGAAACCAGGGCACATTCACGGTTTTAGGTTACGCCCCTGTGCCGCGGGGATGCCAAAGCCTCCGAGGCTCAAAGTTTCTCTTTCACCGCCGGATGGAGACCACAAATCAAAAGCTCACTTCCTCAAAAACCTCTGCTCACTGAAGGTTAGGCTATCCCGCAGTGTCTTGTGTTTAAATACGATCCAACTTTTTCACAGTTAATCCCATCAATTCAACAACTTTTTTTCTTCTAGTTGTTTATTTTCATAGTCAAATCGCTCAAGGCTTAAGGCAGGCACCAGCAAAGCACTCCCAGAATAATACATCAAACACTATTTCTGTATCTTAATAACCTAGAGATGCAGCTTTCCAAAGTCAAAGGACTTCCTGTCTGGCCCGTATTCAAGTGTCTCTGTGAGGGGCCACCATACAAGCAGTGTTAAGGCGTTGGTGTGTCGCAGGGGAGTGCTCAGCATCTTCAAGTCCAGACTAAGGCTCCACTGGCACCTGCTTACCTGCTTTTGTTTATGTTGCAGTTAAAGCTCTCGAGTGGGCCGCAAGATAATGCGGACCGGCAAAGCAACGGGCTCGCTGTCAATGGGGGTTTATTAGAGCTGAGCTCTGCACTCGCGGCAACTGAAATCCAACACGCCTGGACTCAAAGGTCTAATACATGTGATTGACTTTAAATGCGACTGTTTTATGAAAACAATGAATACAATAACTTCTCAGTCCTTATGAAATTCGGCACTGAGCTTACTTGCGGTAGCAGACATCGCTCTGGTTCCTGAGCCACCATTAAGAGCGATCAGGTGTTTTGCCTGAGGAACCCTGACACAAGAGACAAACACCATTTGTGTCATTTAATTTTTTGCTGACAATAAAATAAGGGGCAAATATAAACAACTGTTGTGTCTTGGCAGTTTTCGAGGAGAACTGAGAGCTGCTCCTGCATCGCCAGGCTATTTTAGAAGAAAGTTACGCGATTGCATCTGACATCCCAGGCCTTTCAAAAGCCAAAGTTCAACCTGGACATGAGTGACATCACCTGCTATTTATTCCACAGCTACGGACTTTTTAAAAAGACAACGAGGCTTGAAAAAGGAAAGCCCTGTTGAGGCTTGACTGCCTGCGGGGAAAAAATTTAAACCCACATAAAGGCCGAGAGGTAAACTGGGGTGTTGTCGCCCATTGCAGAGCCTGGTGAAGCTACAGGAGAAGCCAAAGGAGGAGGAAAGTAGAATGAGGAATCCATTGTTCTTCTCGCTAAAAGGTGGTCTCAGCTACAGCCTGGGCCAAAGCCACCAGTTCAGGAAATGACTCACTTGGGCAGACTGGAAGCGCTTGGTAGTGCGCCATACGCAGGGACGATTCATTCTGAGTTGTGAAGAAATGTTCTCAAAGTGAAGGATTTGGAATGCGGCAAATCGTGCTATCGACACCCAAAGAGTGCGATTAAGATAATAATAATGAATGGAAGTATTTCTTCATGAAGCTGGGCGATCTTCGCGAAAGAGAACCACGGTCAGGCCAGGTTGTTTGGCCGCTTTCTCGAGCGCTAAGCTGTCGGTTTATGAGAACCAGACGTAAACGCATCTCGTTCTCCTCGATGCTGTAAACACAGATGGGTGGGAATGCGTCACTTGGCAGTCGCGTCGCCCCAAAGTCGCTGCATTTCTTTCCCTTTTTTTTTTTAGAATTTTTAAATGTCTCTGATACGCAGACATGCAAATAGCGGAATTCCCAGATGGTGATATGATGTCTTATTAACTGTTAAAATGTACGTTAAAAAGTCCTCCAGCAGACAGCCTGCGATGCCAGCGCATCGGCAGTTGAACCTCACGGCTTTGGCCAAAGACGAAAGCTGGATCTTAGAAAGAAACCCAAATGCCATGATAATGCAGTGCCACAGGAGGGGGGGGGTCTTTGAAAGCTAAAGCTATTATTTCTGCACACGAGCTGGTTTTCCACCCAGGTTGCATTTTCTTCATCGACAATGCAGCCCACGTTCCACATTTTTGACTCAAACAACTTAGATAAATTGATTACACAAATGGGATTTTTCCAAAATATTGAAATTCTTTGAACGTGAAAGGCTGAAAACAGTGCCGCCCGCATTTGTTAACAGCACATTTTTTACTCTATAAATATTTAAAGCGGTACACACTCCAGCCTCCCTCCTAAAACATTCCTACACACACTTCAAAGAGCAGGATCTTTCCACTACTGCGTTGTTCGCGGATTCCGAGGAGAGGAAACAGAATAATTACTTGAGCAAAGGACTGTGAGTCAGAGTGTTGCTCAGGGATGCTGCGCTCTTCTTGAACCACGGCCGCGGGACGCCATTTAGGTTGTCCGTCAAACATGAGGAGGGCGAGAATGCGTTCAAGCAGCGGACGATGGCTGGAGAGCCCAAGCTGCTTCTCAGAGGAATGTGCTCACGGTGGCCTTTCAGCAGGACCGCCTGTGTCGACGTGCGTGTGGAACGGCAGAGGGAGCCCATAGGTGCGGGCTTGCATGTGCCTGCGTGCGAGAGGTTCGGGTGTGGGCAAGTATGAGCGAGTGCATGTCAGCGTTGCGGGTTTGCGCGCGCTTATCTCTCAACAGGTGTGTGTTTAGAAGGGGAGCATCCGTCCCTGTTTGTGTGTGCGCCTGCATACATGTACGTGTAGCTGTGGATTTTACTGCATATGGCCGCACTGGTATCAAACCTTGGGTGTTAATGTATGACTGTGTGTTCAAACAAGACTGTCTGTGTGCGCGCGCGCTCTCTCTCAGTCAATTGGTCATTCTATCTATCGCTCTATCTATCCGAGTCCGATTTATCTATTTGGAAAGAGTGTCTAAATCCGTGTTCTGATTCATTTACCGTTTTATTCTCTCCTGTTAAGCTCTGAATAGCTGCCGATTTGGGGCAATATGAAGTGTTTCCTGGACACTGCATTTCTTCCTGCTGAAGTATTTATTTATTTATTTACTGTGCCAGTGAACTAGGCTTCAAATCTCTCAAGCGCATGTATTTTTGAGAAAAGGAGCCTTCCTCTGTGATTCTGAGGAGAAGGCTTCGCTTCTTTGTTCCTGCTGGAGCTCAAGGCCTTGAGTCCACTGCCAGCAGAAGCACTGACTGACATCACAGAATGTGCTAGAGTGAAAGAGAAAACCGCAGGAGTGGTCCGCTGTGCAAAAGCTGGTCATGGAGAACCAACGCAGTTAGCAGAATTCCGACCTTGAGAGCATGAGGTTTGCCACGGCGGGCATCGATCCCAATCGGTGACAGAGGAGTACCGGCGCAAACAGGGCCTCTGCGAAAAACAGCGCACGCTGGCGCCGGGCGGTCCTGGGGACATTTTGATCATGCAGGTTTTACGCTCACGCGAGACCACCTTGCCCGGCTCAGGGACCCGGGCCTCTCAGACTCAATCCCTCCTCTTTTGATTCCACATCAGAAGCGTCTCTCCTTCCAGCGCGCGAGCGAGGCCTTGCGAGATCCTCCTAATCGAACGCTGCATGTTGAAGAGATTTCTCATTACTGAGCTTCTATGGATTAAACCACCAAGGAGCACAGCTTTTTATGCACAAAGAGCCGAGTTAATGTATTCAGGCGCTAATGAAATGGAAATGACACCGGGCCTCATTTTCGGCAGGAGAGGAGCGCGCTCTGCAGCCGTGCTTGCGATGCCCAGTGTTTTATATGCTGTCGCCTTGTGCTAATGTTAGCATTGCGCTAGCAGGAGTGTGAGGTTGAGAGGGGCACAGACATAACTGGAAATCAAGTGTAGCCTGCGCTTGTCTGCCCCGGCTCAGCTACCACAGCAGAACACAAAACAAGGGACAGCGAGGGACTGGTGCCACCAACCATCTTAGCCCAGTGCTCCTGCTTCAGCCTCTGGACCGAACGAGCGACGACCGGACACGGTACCCGGAAACCCGGGTCGAGCCGGAAAGGGTCCGAAAACCAGACAGCGCCCTCTCTCTCGATCCCTGCCCCCAGTCATAGCAACTCCTCCAATTTCGCAGACCCTCGCCAGGATGCCACACCTGCACAAAATGGAGCGGCGGTCATCTTTCGCGTAAAGAACGAACACAGTCTGGCATGAAAAACGGCGAGGAACAAGGGAGCGGAGCCTAACATCGCTGCAGTCGACATCCCAAAGAGTGTCGAATTTTTTATTTTTTTTAGACTAATGGATTCCGGTGTTGCCGTTGACCTAAATCATCGTAGCCCGCACGCCCCGACACTATCGACTGTTTTCTTTTCTGTCACCGCTTTGGTATTCCAGCATGGCTGCCCTAACATGCTCTGCCCAGCAAAACAGCAGGCAGAAACGATTCGGTTTAGAACGGTGGGAAACATTAGAGAATCTTATTTCACACCTTTAACTGTTTAAAAAAATAGCATTGTACTAAAGCATCGCATTTCACTTGTTTGAATCAAGCGCAATGCTTCACAAGCGGCAGATCAATGCGTTGCCCTGCTGCCTTCAGGACAGTTTTATTCTCCTTCTTCATTATTCGCTTTTCAATTGAATGCAAGAAACAAAGTGCCACTTTTCCAAGGCAAAGGAGGGATTTGGAGGCTTTCATTTGCGGGGCATAACTACTAACAGGCCGAACCTTTAAACCGTGCTGACGCTACGGCGTCGGCTGCTCGTTCGGGTTCACGCAGGACTGAGTCTTGCGCTTTTTCGTACGGAGCAAAGCAGCCACACACACCGAGCCACTTGCAAAGGATACTAGACAAAGTCTGGCCCTGGCTGCGGGTCACGCTTTCGGGGAGCGGCGCCTCTGTCAACTCTAGACCAAATGCTCACCGTTTACCGCTTTCTGTAAAGTCGGCAGCGACCGCGTGGCAGCGAGTGAAATGCGAGGGATCGCGTGTGCCTGCTGGCCATTTGCCTCTGCCTCGAACTGCACTCCTGATATCTCCCCTCCCCAGCACACGCACGTCAAGAAGTTAAATGCTAACAGCGTGACCGTTTGCAGTTCCGGTTTCTTCCGTGTAACAAGCAGAGATGGAAGACTGGGGAGGAATCACTGCAGGAAGCGGACGCCGAGGAAGCTGCCAGCGCTCGGGACAATGCGGCCGGAATGTGGAAAACGGACGGTGGAGGGCAAGAGGATGCAAAAGCGAACTGCACAGGCGTGGAGGTGGGCAGAGACTCAGCAAACAGACAGGCCCATATTACATTCTCTGAAATGCTCTTTTATGCCCTGCAAATGACTGGACTTCATAGAGCCCCCCCCCACCACACACACACACACACACACACACACACACACACACACACACACACACACACACACACACACACACACCCACCCCACCAGACACACCATCGCAGAGCTGCGAGTCAAAGAAGCCATTCTAATGCTTTTATAATGGCCCCTATTGTGACCCTTTAGTATGAGGCTCAAGAAGGTTTGCTTCATTTAGGTCACCTTGAATGTAGAAGGCAGGAGGGATGCATGAGGTCATTGACTAACAAGGATTTAGCGCGACAAAAATCATCTCGAGTGACATAACCATGTAAGAGCAGGCCTGAACCGTCCTTTTTAAGGTCTTGATAAAAACAGCTTCATGCACGGCAAACGCGACACGATGTGAGAAAAAGAAGCCGTCTGCCTTGGAGGACTACTATCAGCAGCACAGAAAACACAAAATCTCACGCCTCTGATAGGATTCCAGGATCGCTCGCGTTCCAACAACCTTGTGCCAAGGTTGCCCCAGTTTGAAGCAGGATGGAGCAACACCGCGCATGCAGCTCGTACACTCCGACTCCCAAAGGATCGGATCGGAATGGAATCCATTCTGCGAGGGAGGGCAGCCGTCAGCGAGCCGTGCGCCCCCGACCACTGCCCAGCAAAGTTTACCACTTCCATCGAGCTGTAACGCAAAACATTCATTTCAACATCATTCTTCCGCACTTGACAAGTTTGTTATTGTTGGAGTGCAAGTCCCGCTCTTCTCCATTTTCAGTACTCAAAGTGGCTGTTCTACATCACACGCACGTCGATTGTCTCTCGAATTAGACATAAGTGACAGAAACAATAAAAGGCTTCAATTTCTGTTTTAAATTACAGAATTTGTTATTGTTATGTCCTCTAGGCCATGAGGGAACACTAATGTCACCTGAAAGGAAACACACACACACACACACACACGTGCGCGCGCATTTTTCTTTTTTCTCTCGGTCAACACTGTAAGATTTCTTCTTCACTCTCAAAAGAGAATGAAAAGGATTATCTCACAGCTGAATTTTAAGGATTCGTTCAGCCCAACTTGTGCTACAGCCATCGCTTATCACAGGAGCACAGGTTAACTTCTGCGCACAGATGCTCAGGTACCAAATAAATGTAACAAACACACACACGAATAAATTTAAAGAAGTGACAAGCAGTCACGTGTCCATAATGTTGCAAAAGGATCGCAGGAACTTCACAGGCTTTACAGAAATGCATCGATTGTGTTCGCGGGCTGTAAACAGATATGCGGCCGTGGCGAGGCGGGGGAGATGTTATGGACGGGCATTGTGTCCCAAATGAAGGCAATTGATTTTGATTCATTCGCACATTTATTTATTTTTATTTATCTATTTTTGAATCATTCTGGGAATGTCAGGCCGGGCCACTGTGGCTCCCAGTTCCTCACTTTGCCTGATAAAGCCAGGCAGGTGGTACAGGCAAACCACCATCACCCCCTGCAAACACACCCACTCCATCAGGGCAAGTTCAATACAATCCAGCCCACAGAAGAGTATGCCCTATTCACAGCCCCCCCCCCCCCCAGGTCCTGTAATTTCCACACACATTTCCATCGGAGCAACGATAAAACGTATTTTTATTCCACCCGACAACAGTCATTGTGCAGGCGCCTGAAAGTAAACCTATGGATTTTTCTGTTTTGTTCTACAGATACAGAGTGTTGGTACAGCTCCCCATTTATCAGCCCTCTCCAGCTGTAGTTACCATGCGCGATCCCAGGTCGCGTTCTTCTGTCCTCCTTAACTGGAGCGCTAGACGGGGACAGCTGGCTTTCCCGTAAACCTTCTAGCATTCTTGTGCCTTTGTTTAAACTCGCCTTTGGCGGTAAAAAGAAGAACATGAGTCAGTGTGCTGATGAGCTCTGTCTGGGCTGGGCTGGGCTGCAGAATTGCCAAAGTGCCGCTGCGTGGACACACAGGCCACCGCATGCAAAACAGCATGCCAGAAAGACAAAAAAAAAAAAACAAAGAACTGGCTTAGAAACCTGGTAAAATGTTTGGCTACGAGCTCTTTTGACCTTGGAATGACAAGCGGTTGCCCGTAGATTAGGAAGCAGATGTTGACATCGAACTCATCCCCCCGCACTGGCGACACACGAGTCAAAAGTCCAGTTCCCACTTTGTGGGACCTCGGCAGCTGACCTGCATGTGACTGTTGTGTCTGGTTAAATCCTTTATGGGGAAATGCTGAGGTGTTTCAACTGGCTCGGGACGCCGACAACCTGGCACAACCAGGACGGCGATCCACGCCGCCGTCCCCGTGAAATATGAACGGTGGTCTACTGACATTGATCTCGCCAGTCTCCTGGCAACAAGGGACACGCACCAGTTTGCATAATTAAAGGAAATCTATAGGAAAACCTTCTCGCTGTGGCACTCCATAAAGCAGAGTATGTCAGGGTGCAGCGGAGTGTGGGGGGGCTCCGAGGTGATCGCGGCTTAGCCCTCCGTGGCTCGTAGGCATGCTCACTGTAATCTGCTTTACAAAGAACAAATTAATACGAGGAAACGAACGGACAAGATACAAAATGTTGGCGATGAAAAGGGTGAGGAAAGATGTAGATGAGAAAACAATGATAAAAATGATCTTTCTTATACACCCAAGAGGAAAAGGGTAGTGCAACGCACATGTGGTTGCACAGGGAGATCTCCAGAACGTGCAATGACAAGGATGTCACCGTAGGAGGAAAAGCTATCAAGGGGACCGTTAGGTCATCGGCTTGCGTCGTTTTTCTTAGGTGTGTCTTACGGTCGGGACCGTGGTGAACGTGGTGCGGGATGACAGAGGTTACGAGGACGATTGCGCTGGGAAGCAGAACCGTGCCTGCTGGTGGCCAAAAAAAACAAGATGCCCATTGCCGAAGAGCAAAGACGCCCAGCATGTGCTGCCGCAGAACAAATTCAAACTGTGCTGAAAGAGTGACCCAAGAGTGCCGAATTTAGCCCCGCGGTGGGGCTCCGGGGAGATACGGTGTTCAGGATAGGAAGGCGTGTGTGACCTCATCTCGCCGCTTCTCGCCTTCTATTAATTGATTCTTGCGACCGCCGCGTATTAAGAAGCTTCACATGTGAGCCCAAGGAAGGAGGGCGGTGGAATGAGCCCGATGTGTTTCATTGCTGTGCCACAAAGAGCATTTAATGAAACATATTAGCATCACCTTAATGTTCAGCTGGACCTCAACCCTCCGCACCGCACGACCTCCGTACATCAGCCATCATTCCAAACCCGCAGTCATAAACACGGCTCTCACAAATAAGTCTTAAAATCATTTCTCATCTCAGCTTCTTTACAGCCTCTTAAAGGGAATTATGCATTACGTATCTCTTTATTCTATTGTAATATGACAAATAAGTGCATTCTGATGCATGGATTTAATTAAAAATAGTGGAGTAAACATTAAAAATGCATGACCAAAAATTGCTCTTAGGGTACTTTTTTTGCTGTTAATATACAGAAAAAAAATGTTAAATAAAACTCATGTTCTTCAAGCCCTGTGCTTTTATCTCGGAAACATTATGTAAATACCGGAGAAGAGCTTTCTCACGGGTTGTCATGGCAATGGGAGCGACGTCGGCATCGCGTAGCACGACACCTGGATCTACACCTGGACCGATTACTTACTTGTGTACAACCAGTGTAGAGCTACTGCACACCTGAATGATATTGAAGCCCTAACTTCAGGGCATGATTTGCAAAGCTTTTGCAGGACTGCATAATTTCCACCTGTATTTTTATCTTTCGTTCATTCTCAAGGGAATAAAAAAATCAGCTTTCTAATGTATAATTTTCAACTTGTGCTTCCTCGTGTGGAAAAAAAGTAAAACCATTGCCTGAGGACCATCGGTAGTAAACGTCACCCATTGTGTGAAGCGCAAGCGATGCAGGCGGATGAAGTCCGTGAAAGAAAAGCCATACCTGTATGGTATCTCCGATCTCCAGATGTGGCTCGCTCATGTGAAGTATAAGGAGGCTGTTGTGCTTGACAGAGTGAACTGCACTGCCACACGTTCCATCTAAAACTGTGCAGTCACTGAACCCTGACAAAGCAAATGAAAAACATCTGGCAAGAAATATTTACTTGCTCTGTTCGCTGAGGAAGGAGACATGAGGAGCGGCGTCGATGCTAGGGATCCCGGGCAAGGCCGAGCTGGTCGCTCCCCCCAATGCTGGGGTCAGGTCGTAGCCTGTGCCATCTTGTCCTGGAGAGGCTGCATACCAGTGCAGATCCCATGAAGGCCTCGGGTGCCGATCCTTTCTTTTTTTTTTTACTAGGAACGGTAGCGTGAGAGTGTCCGAAGGGTGTTTCCCGCTTAAGTGCTTGCACAACCGGATTAGGGGCTTCCTAACCTTCCCCCTCATCCGTGGGCGGCTGCGCAGCAACAACGACCGCGGTGTCAGATCATGGATGGACGGGGAAGTGGATCCAAAGCTCAGTTAATGTGCATTGTGACACTACACGGTGTTAAGGTTTCAAAGCCAACCCCGCTCCAAACGTCACCCCACTACGGAAACAAAAAACTAAAGACAACAACACTCGGACTCAGGGCCATTAAGTCAAGTCAAAAAGCAATCCAAACCATCACCCAGCTTTGACACTCAAAGGCTGGAGAGTGGAGCTCAAAAAGCAGACTTGCTGCACATTTTCAAGCAGTTGTTCACCTTCGGAGGTCCTTCGCTGTGGGTCCATTTTTCCTGGCACCTAAACCTGTGAAACCCAGAAAATGCCTGGGTTCTTCTCCCTGTGCTTCTGCCAGCATGCACGGTAGCCGTGGGATCTCGCCTGCTGTTGGGATCCCCACCTTTGGCTCTCGTTCACCACCAGGTCACGCGGTGCTACCCAGGCACCCCTCAGTCCCCACAGCTGCCCTGTGATGCACGAGCAAAGGCCGAGCGGAGCCCCTGCTCTGACCGCCTTCTTCTCTCGCTTTTCAAATGCACAAACCTATTTTTAACCGCCAATCACACAACAACACAACTTCTTTTCAGTTAATTTTTAACCCCTTATTATGTTGCAGCACAAAAAATGTGTATTCAACAGCTGTGTTGACAGATTTCCTCTTAAAAAGGGAAGTGTTGTGGGGTGGAAATTGGTCGCCTTCAGTGTGATTTGAAGGAGGATGGTAAGGTACAAAGGACCATACAATAAAAGCCATAATTAAAGGTACAATGGCTTGTGCGGAAGAATGCACTGTGCATCTCGGGAACTGTTGAAGCTGAGGGGAGCGGCAACTCATGGGAGATCTGCTGTCGTCTCCATGATGCTGCACGCAAGTCAATAAGACAAATACACAAAGAGTTTAGCTCACATTTCGCCGACCACAGCTGACCTCACATTGTTCCTCAGTAAGGACCCAACGTACAAGCAAATCAGGCTTCATTGAAACATTTGGTCCATTTTTCATGTCTGAGTAAATATTTACTGAACACAACCTTATTTTTTCCACAGAGTTGAGCAATTTGGTAATCTGGCTGAACTAAATGTGTTTTACTCAACATAGTGCACTTTGGAAAAAAAGAAGAAGTTTGTTGACAAGCCTTTTGGAGTCCAAGAGAATACCGGCCAATAGAGCAGGACCGACATACATGAGTTATCGATTTTGGACTTGCCAAGCTATTCCACTGCCACCGACTCAAAGAGATCCAGGCGGTTTATTGTTATCCATAACAAATTTGCTCCATAACAGCATTCTGTCTGAGGATCACACACGTGCAAGAGAGCCAGACATTTTAAAATTAAGTAAAAAGAAGAACTGTGAAGCACCATCTCAAGCTGAATACCTCATTTCAACAGAGTAACAGGCAGTTTCGAGGAGGCCCTGCTGTCCTCTCAAAAACTAATGTAATTCTAAGAATTGGGTGAATTTGAAAAATAATACAAAAATGACTATGCCGCCATGGCCAAAGCTTTCCAGCTGGCCAGGGCCCAAGGTAGCTTGGAGCGGACAAAGTCAGCATACCTGCAAAAGTATTTATTTACACTTGGTGGTGACCAATGCATTAGGAGGCAGACAGGTCTGTGAAATGTACACAAACCAGGTGCCATGCCGGCTAACCACGTCTAATGGGACCGTGAGGACTTGGTCAGTGGGTTCCGCAAGAGCTTTTAGACTGGCAGTGTCTAACTCTATCTGCCAGCATGTTCTGATCCAGATGTTGCTGGCGAGCAATCCTAAAAATGCAAGGTTGCGATCTGCTAAGCACAAGCAAAGGGTTCTCGCTCGTGTGGCCATGTCCGTAAACTCCGGTGTAAGTGGATTTAAAGGTTAAAAAGAGAAATGGTTCGTGGAGCTGAGAACAGCAATGGATGAGCTACTGCAACATGGGCTGAATCCTGGAAAGCAAGTGGGGGCCACAGTAACGTTTCTTCATAACTCTCATCTCAATTTCATTCTTTCTTGGAGGTCCTCTGAGACAGATTCAGAAATACTTCTATCAGGAGAAGGTGGATGATGAAAGACATTTTCTGCCAAATAAAACGCTGAAGGTGGGCTACGCTTCAGGTGGCCTCTTTAACTTCACGCATGCTGACCTGAACAGGGGTTCCATTACTCAGGTTTATCCGCCAGTCGATCACCTCTTAATGTACTACAGTAAGTGTGCTGAAAGGTCTCTTTCATAATCCAGTCAGCCTGGTGTGACGTCACAGATTCAAGAGCTCGAGGCCTTTCCTTTCTCCGTATGACAGCAAAATGCAAGGCTGGATGCCATGGACATGATCAAGGTATGACTAAGATGGAGTTATAAATCTACACTGTGCAAGAATGATGGCGGAGAGGCAGGAGAGCAGAACTCTGAAAGTCACTGGAATGCTCGCACTCTGCAAGCGGTGAATGTCATTTAAAAGTCCACCATCTACCCACATTTTCTTATCGTTTTTGTATTTGTATTGCCTTCATACCTTTGTATAGCCTGTACACCCTTATGAAATCAGTCAAAGCACTCTTCATGCATCAGTTAGCATTTTAAAGAACAAATGAAAATTGCTACGCAGATATAATTTTGTTCACTGCCACCATCTTCAGGACACGAGGAAGGACACTCACTGGCATACAAATAGCAGCAGTCCACATACTGCGTGTAGTCCAAACAAAATGAGAAGCGTATTCAAGCATTTTGGAGGTAAATGTTCAGAGGAGTTCTTTGCACTCAAATTGAAGTCAGAATTACAGATTTGCTTCTCGTCTTTTTGGAACTACTTAACTGCCTCGGTTGCCCTCTGTGCATCATAGCTTATGGGAGGCATCAAGCACAACTTTTTCTTAAGGAACACAAAAATGATGTACAGACACAGCTCCCTCCGAAGACACCGAGAAAGCCGATAGTTCATCAAAACATTTTCACCAGCTCCATTAAAATTAGCATCACGAACAAGAACATTTCAAATAACACCAGTTTATGCACTGCTGGTACAGTCCTTAAAAACGCAAACCGAATTTCATCTGAGTCTCTCCAGTGAACTCCATAAAGCAGAATGAGTACTTAAAGTTGCCCAATTTAGAAAAGGACAGCAGTAAATAAGACATTCGGTAAAAAGTAAGAAGAATAAGGTTCTGTAGTGCAGATTTCAAGTTTTTTTTTTTTTTTTTTTTTCCCCCCCTCTGGCTGTGTGGATCTGTAAGTGCAAACATCCATATGTTTTGCTAACCTTGTGAACACATTTTTGAGGAAAAAGTCTCCAGAATAACAGTAAGTGCAAAAAAACAGACCTTTCACGACAACAAAAAAGGTTTTTTTGAGGTGAGTTATATATCCACGACGCTCCACATCTGTTTGTTATACAGTTTTTTTTTTTTTCTTTTTTTCATTATTATTATTAAGGCACACAGGAACTTCTCACCCGAAGTGAGGTTTGTGTCCCTTCAAATTCACTAAACTCCAGAAAGGTAAGTAAATAAAACAGTGAGAGTCAGCGACAGGTAAACAGACACCTATTCCTCCATGTGTGTCCTTTCTGTGCATTTTGTGCTTTTTTTTTTTTTTGGATTGTTCCAGCTTTGCTGTAATACGTGTACAGTACAGTCCTTGTAGGCCCGAGTAAAACTGGGCCACGTGCACGCTGTTCTCAGCTGGAAGTGGGAATAGAGTATTCATCCATCTATTAGGTTCATTTTCAGGAAGTTAGCATGATTTTAACACCAAATGGGTCGTGGCATTGATCGTTTTAACAGAAACAAGTCATCGAGAACACATGTAGGATAATCTAACCATATATTTGGACAATGCAATATGGATTAGAATTTCTGTGCCACCGTGCAGTTGCTCGCTCTCGGGGAACGCTTCCTGTGTACAAACACCATCCATCAGAGTCTTCCTGTTGGTGAATATCTGTTTTGTTTTGTTCTTTTTCTCCTTCGCTTCCACCTGCAGGCATTTTTTAATCTAAAAATACAGAGCTTTTCAACAGATGCAATGCACAAAATCTCTCTGTCACACACACACACACACACACACACAGCAGAAAACACAAACTTGAGCGGGATCCTCACTGAAACCAAACTGCATGCTTCTGCAAAATATAATCTAAATTATATCATGGCTCAAATGGCCGGTATTGTTTGTCTGGAAGGGATGCTGTTCTGTGCAGGGTTGATAACTTTTCGGGGGCCACGGCATGGCAGAACAGCAAGCTCGGTTTCGTGTGTTTGCGGAAGGTCCGAGAAGACGAACGAGAGCTTCAGCCTGTTTACCGTGCGTTTGAATGGTGGTGCCGGGCGACAGCACCTTCGCTGTGAACGACATGACCGAACGCCTGACTACGGAGAGCAGTACCTCTGTGAAGCAGGGACACCGACATTAGCATTCTTAACAACACCTGCGGGGCCCCGTAATTCACCTTTCTTATAACACCCAGCCTTGCATCCCATAAACTCGCGCCCACATGACCCTCGTTTTTCACGAGCCGACCGAGTCCTGCTCGGCGTGACAAGATTTATTGTCAGACTCTAATAGTCTTTCGTCCTGCAGGTAGGCATTCATCGATTATGGAGTCCTTCTGTTCCTCGTAACTTTAACCAAACGTTCAGAATACGTGCACACGCGCACGCACGCATGCACACACACACACACACAGGGCACATCCCTGCCATGCCAACCTACCACACCGCCAGCACGGATTCGGCGGATGACAGGTGGATTCATGGCACTGACAGCCCTACTGGCCGGCGGTCCGCAGGCGCGACGTGACGGAGCGCTCCCCTCGCAGCATGATGGATGGCTGCAAGGCTGTCCCCCTGCCCGCACCCCTCAGCCCCAGCCTCTTGGTACGCACATAATCGCAGTCAGGGGCGCGCTAATGAACCGTGCAAAAGGGCTAAGAGGAGCGTTCTTCAGGCTCCATCTCTCCCTCCCTCTCTTTCGCCTACCCGGGCCTATTTCGCCCGTTCTCCCTGCTCCGGCGGCCCAGGTGGACAAGAGCCGTAGACGCAAGAGAGACCTTAAAGCGATTTTTGCACAAAAGCGCGGCCCTTTGAACGCGCTCACCTGTGCGCGGCGCCACTCTACCTCGCTGCAGGAATTCGGCACAAGTGTGCATATTCAGCGGCACCCGGCATTATTATGAAAGCAGAGTCAGGCCAGCCGTCGGTGCAGGACACAGCAGGAGATCGATGCCTAAAGAACCGGGCTTCTAGCAGCTTCTACGGGGGCTGTAAAGACGGCACAGTAAAATGCTGCTTGTCTATAAAGCAGACCGGACTGGCAGCAACAATTTATTAACTGCTTACTCCCAGTAATGCACATACAGATTCATAACCTCACCAACCATTTAAATTTAATGACTTAACATAGCTTTACATTCCAAGGGGAAAAGAATACAAGGGACATACCGACTGTCAAAACATAAAAATGACAATTTGCTTCTGTTACCTTCAAGAGCGTGCAAGTTAAAAAAAAAACAACAATGGAGTTTGTAAACTAAATATTGAATTAAGTCAAGTCAGCTTAGTAGGACCAGACCTACCATCCAGTACGCGGTAACCCAGAGTGTTCACTTAAACACTTAGTTGTGGCTTACGTGTCGGAAATTTCCATGCGTCGTGTCTGTGGGATGGCCACGGTGTGCGTCCGCCGAAGTGACGAGGACGCCGTAAAACAGAACCTTTCTTGAAAAACGTTTTATTTTCTGCAGAAACAGCGCTCAATGTATAACCGAAACTTGTTTGCATGAACAATGCACGGCGAGCGAAGATAAAGGGCCCAAGGAGGCAACTGCACCACGTTGGTAGGCATCTAGCTGTCGAAGGATGTGGAATAAATTCAAGAGGAACCTGACTTTGCTGAGACACGCAAGGCAAGAAGCTCTTGCGAGAGAAGGCGCTGCCTTTAATCAGCTTCTGCGACATCTAATATGTGCCATCTTCAAAAAAGCGATATCCTGTGTGCAGCGCGTGAGGATATTGGAAGTGAAAGCCCAACACTTGGGCTCACAGTCAACTCTGCACCCAGCAATCGGGAAGCTTTTGAAGAATCTCTGTCGTAAGTTTTTTCCTCTTTTTCCCCATCAGCATCTCACGATGTATCCATGTCCTGGAAGCATTCCTCCAGCTCTGGATTCAATCAGAACTATTTACATTTTCGGGTCTGCTGACACATCGGGATAGAATGAGAGAAACAGAGGGAGGCAGAGCAGCAGAAAAAAGAGAGAATTTTAGTGCCTCTGGGCATTGTGGAGTAAAGGTTTTCATCCCAAGGTGTACACAGATTCCTGTATAGTTTTCATAAAAAAAGACAGTTCTCAGGGACTGGTCTCTAAGAATGGTCATGTCACGTGAAATAAGAGGAGGTCATTTTATTGTGCCTCTGCTCAGCCGGCTTAAGCGGCGGGCAGTCGGCGCGCCGGGCTGACGTGGGGCCTGGGCAGTCGAGAGCGGATTGAGCCGACAGCGAATAGGTGGGGACGCGCCAAGGCCCGGGCAGGTTCAGCACTCAGCTGCATGCATGTTTGCACTGGCCATCACGCTTACAAAACACCAACAGGGTGCTTTGAGTCATTTTCAGAAAATCCCATTTTGTGAAATCAAAAACGAATCCCTGTTTTGCCGCTCTGCCGCAATAGCTATATAGGTTCTTCCCCGAAGTTTGCAGCTATAAGCCACATCCCCTCAAGCATCTCGGTTTTGTGGTCTGCCTGCCAGGTAACTCTAGCTTGGAGGAAGCTTGTCACCCCTAAACTAATGCATTTCAAAAGCCGGAGCAGCACGCAGGAATTTGCTGTCCAGCACAGCCTGCCCCAGCCCCCCGCCCGAAGGCTTTTAACAACAGCGCGGTACGGTAAATCACAGCAGCAACAAATATGATCAAATTAGCAGCGGTCAGCAGTGCACACACTGTATAATGGTCGGTTCCTCCTAATAATGCAGTCATAAACAGGAAGCCTGGTATAATTTTGCTGCCGGATTCCACCCTGTTTATCGTGCAGCTGCTCCATTTCTTACATGGAGGCACGCTAGAATGGAAGCACGGCGCCCGGTGACGTCAACTCTTTACATCTTCATCCAGCTACAATTAATACACATATGTCCTTCCATAAATCCCTTGTTATTTCATATATTATGTTGCCACGCTTTATTGTTAAAAATATCAAATCGCATTAAATAGCATTGCAACATAAAAAAGTGTCCCCAGTCTCGGAAATGGCGTGCATTCTGAACCCAGGGGTGGCCGAGTACATAATGCAACCTTCAGCTCTTACCGGCCGGAATACAGAGACTTCACGACTACAAGGGGTCAATAATTGTGCATTTTTAAGCGCTCCTTGTAAACCTGTATGGAACTGCATTCAAGCTCAGTAATGCAGTGCAGTTCAAATCCACTGCTAAGTTATTCCAGCCAAACAGACGTTACAACCAGTTTTGCAAATACTCCTGAAAATAAAACGTGAAATGAGCAAATTCTGCCTTTGCAGTTAAAATTTAAAGGCATTCAGTGTACCTTTTTAATCCTGAAAATGCACATTTAGGATGAACCCAAAACAGTAGAGAAAAAACCAAAAAGCAAAGTAAAATTAAAAAAAAAATTCCCTCAAGTTGAACTTTTATCAGCCTTCAATATAGCAGTCAGACTATAAAATGCCGACAGACCAGTGGTGACTGACCAACGGGTGCAAGAGCTAAAGAATCTGCGATTTTATGTCTGGGGACCTGAAAATGAAGTGTTGATCATTCCTCCCTAAATGAGCTGGGCAACGACACCAAGGACATCAGAAAGCAACGCAAGAGACGAAAATGACTCACCTCAAGTTCACCTCGACTCGTTCCTGGGAGGACCCGAATGTCAGCGCGAGCTGTATCACCCATGGCTGCCTCCCCTGATTCCTCCTTCGCTCCGTGAGCAATTACTCTCGAAAGCCAGCAACTGGCACCAGCGAGCGAGTGAGGGGTCAAGATTTTGTCTTTTTTTCCTGCTATAATGGAGGGCAGTAGCTGGACTGGAGACACACGTAATGGGCAAGGGCTGACGTCTCTCAGTGATTCTATGTTCAGAAGAAAAGAATATTGTTTTCAAACTCTAGAAAAAATGCCACCCTTCCTTTAAATGCAAACTCCAGTACATGTTTGGGTCACCCTTATGTGAAAGCAAACTTATGGGATGCAACAGTGGGGATGGAAATTTTGCAAGTGGGGAGAATTGTCTGCAGCTCCACAAACTGACAGAGGAGGCGGTGTTGTCCTCATAAGGGAATATTGTGATTCAAAGCAAAAGGCTGCAGTTTTATCAGCTTTTATAACTTGTGCATTGCCAGGAGCTTTGTCAATGGCAGGATTCTGCATCACCAGGAGAGAGAATTTGCATAGAGTTTTACACAAATCATTGTGTGAGAGAGGAAGAAAATACACTTTTGCTTCACGTTGAGGTTTTCAGACTTCGGCAACAATGGCTCCCCTGTGCCCCTCAGGAGCCACACACCCCGCCTGTGTCAATTCTTACGGCGCGTGTGAGTCTGTTTGCTTGCGAGACTTGCCAGCTTGTGTTCTGGGATTTACCGTACTGGAGCTGCCATTTGCGCAAACCACGCTAAGTCAGTGCGCTGTGTTTCAAAGGGCAGGGGTTTAAGGGCATTCCAGCCCGGTTAGAAGGTCACCATTTCAAAACCCACGCGGCAAAATACTGTTTACTTTTGGCACGCTAGCGATTACACTGCCGCCGAAATGATTTGCGGGATTTAGGCCTAATGGGGTGATGTAAGCGCTGTGAATCTCACCGCGTACGCCGTTCCGCAAAGCGCATCTTAAGAGGGAATAGCGTATGATAATGTCATACCTTCATAGGCTAGGCAGGTAGAAATCCTTCAGTAAACTACAGAACTGCAAGCCTTTTTGAACTTTTCTAGTTGTGGGTCAGAATCCTAAAACCGCAGCACACCAATCGGTCAAACCACCAGATTTATGCCAAATTAACGCATGTGGCGCTGACACCGCCCCCGCTCACCTGTAGCCGATAGCCTGAACACACCGGCGCAGCGTGAGACAAATGCCCAGACGCCCCGTAATGTCAGCTGGATCGGCTTTCCCCCTCTTCCACAGGGGTACGGAGACATGCTATTTTCTACTATTTCTAGGGGTACTATTTCTGCATTCGGTTACCTTAATGATGGCTTAAACGCGAACCAGGTAAAGGCTCAGCTCTGCAAACTCAGCCAGTTGCCTAGCTACCCAGCAGCCCCAACCGGGCTAATAAGTCCCCGCGTCTAAACAGGCCAATGTGGGCGGGAGAGGATGACTGGGAGGGTGGACGTAACCAGATACCAGGAAGGTATTTAGTGGCCAACTGGTACGCACCTGTAGGATGTCCAGCCCTCCCCATGACACCCTCAGACGCTAAAAAACAGCACAATGGCTCAAATTCGAAACGCTATAATTCTTAAGTCCTGACAAAGAATTGAGTTGTGAATATTTTCAAATATTTCAAATGCTGCACTGGAAGTCTGGCGTTCTGCAGGCTGCAGTTAACATGCTATAGGGCCAGGTAATCCCCCTTTCTCAAAGCTCCGAATGGTAAATGTGTCCCATGGCTCACGCTGGAAGCGGCTCTGTAAGGGTCGCACGCGAAAGCACACCCGGTGTCACGTTACCACTAAGACGTAGCTGAAGGAAACGTAAGGAATGAGAAATCTGGTAACATTTTCAAGCTGAAAGAAAGCAAAACGCAGAGACGACAACGGGCGCTCAGTCAATAACTGCTTCCCTGCAATAAATCTGTGACAATATCATCATCGACACACAAAATGATATCTTCCCACTACGTATTCAATTATAAGTGACTGACATTGTATACGGTTTCAAAGACTGATAATGCTGCTATACAGCAATATAAAGTGATATGCGATTAAAGAGATGTGCGAAAGAGAGTGAAAGGAATCGCACCCAGATCCTTCCCGGTTCAGCACTGCCACGTTCAATAAGCAGCCACTGTTCTGGGCTGAATAATTTACATTCGATTAAATGACTGCAACACTCACATAAAAGTAAATATATAAATAAAAAAGAGTGGTGTTCAGACAAACAATACATGCAGTGCACCACCAAATAGAGCAGCCTTTTAATTATGGATGAGACATCGGGGCAGAACATAAGCAATGGCACTCTGTGCGCCCGTAGCTACAGCTCACAGACATATCGTATTGTCTGGCATTAAGACCCAAGCACCCAGGCAACCCGCCGACTACACAGGAGGAGTCGGGGGGCAGGGGGTGAAAAGACAGCGAGAAATAGTATGGCCAAATAGAGGTAGTGATATATAGATGGTGAGAGGAAAAGAGTAGGGAGTGGGAATAGGAGACAGAATAGGAGAAAGTGACATATTCATGGGGGGGAAGGTATGGAAGTCAGACAGAGAAGAAAAAACAGGTGACCGGTGGAGTGAAAAGATGAAAAGAGAGCGAGAGAAAAAGATGAGGTCTAGAGAGAGAGAGAAAGAGAGGGGTCTTGACATTGCGGGGCTCGCATTCTTGCATGCAAAAAGGAGTTGCTTACACCATGTAAGAAAATGATCAATAATTCATTAGACGGCCACAGAAAACACATGAAACAACAGAGTAAGTGTTCCTTCCTGGCAATTGCAAAATAAAAGGATTGAGTTCATAGAGTATTAACACTGCCTCCCTCGCTTTGCTCAAAATAATCATAGAAAGACAGATGGATTCTTTCACTGGCTTACAAGAATACTGAATACAGCAGCCTGTCTGCGGCGGCGGAGAAGATTTCGCATTACAGACGCAAACAGACCAGGCGCAAAAGCCTCATTTCCCTTCTGGGTCACTGAACCAACATACACACATACATACACACACACACACACAAATGCACGCACGGACGCACGCACAAAAGTGTCGAGGAACGCTCCCTCGCATCCGGTGGGGACGTGCGACAGGCTCAGTAGGCGCTTAAACAAGGCCCTCGAGTTATCGCTCTCAGCAGGACCGCTCCTGCGCCTCTTTTCTCCTGCAAGAACAGAACCGTTGTGCTGCACACAGGGGCCACAGGGGGCTCCTGTCCAAAACTTAAGGTTTGCACCTGGAAGATCATTTGTTTGTGTGTGTTTGTGTTTGTGTGTGTGTGTGAGAGAGAGCGAGCATACTTGCTCAAGTCCATGGCCTCCATAAACGGTGCTTCACGCTGCAAAGCAACATCAGCTTGGACACAACGCCTACGCTGCTCCTCCTGCCCAAACTTGCCTGTCCACCGCAAAGCCCCAAGTTGACCTGACACCACAATACAGAGAACCGCACGGCCAACACATCCGACCCATCTGCCATCACCTCTGAGCGAGGCACAGGGTATAAATCAACCCGGATAAAGAACGGATGCCCTTACCTGTTTGTTGTACTTGCTGGTGGTCTGACAGCTGTACTCAGAGCAGTGGTCAGATCCAAGAGATATGTTATCGCCAGTTCCCACGAAGGTGTTAGCCGGTGGCAGGTCCTGCACAGCCTGGTGCTTTTTCCCCGCCGTCGGAGACTGGGGGTGCAGCTGAACAGTGGGCAGCGGTGAGCTGGACTTATAGTGCCTGGCCAGGTCGGGGCTGCCCGGCCCACCGTTGACAGAACGATAGCGCCCCATGCCTGGGCTGTCGGAGAGCTTCTCATTCACGCCATCGTATCGCTGCCCATTGGGCTTGGATGCCTCCACAGTGACAATGCTGCTGTAGAGTGGCTGCTTGGACTTCTTTCCTTTCCTGTCCTTCTTGGGCTTCTTGCCCTTGTCGTGCTGCTGTGGCGTGAAGAAGTCCTCGTGATCCTTTTTCCCGGCCTCGTAGCCGTTCTTGTTCTTGGGTCGGCAGTACCGGGCCATGACCACCACCAGAATGATCAAGATCACCGCCATGATGCCAGACACCACACCGATGGCAATGCTAAGCCTCTGCTTGCCGAGATCATAGTTTGGGTCGCCAGCAATGTCGACCGAGAGAGGTGTCCCCAGGCTTCTGGCCACTTGGGCATCTACAATGGTGGAATTGGACACTGTCTCATTAACATACACATGAACTAAGGTGGTGGTGCTCTGTGAGGGCAGGCCACTGTCGTTCACCTGGACAACCAGGCGGTGCAGCCCGTAGTGCTTCTGCTCCAGCTTTCCCACCAGCGAGACAACGCCACTGGCCGGATCGATCTCAAAAAGCTTGAACGGATTGCCCCCCACGATGCTGAAGTTCAGGTCAGCATTTACACCGCTGTCAATGTCAGTGGCCAGCACAGTCCTCACCACGGTCCTGGAGTTGCTGGAGGGAGGCAGCAGTGTGTAGGAGCCATTGCTAGGGAAGGTGACGGTGGGAGGGTTATCGTTGTCGTCCATGACGGAGAGCGACACGGTCGCGGTAGCAGAGCGTGGGGGATCGCCACCGTCAACCGCCTTCACGCGGAACGTGTACGTCGTCTTCTGCTCCCTGTCAAAGGACACAGTGGAGAAGATCGTTCCGGTGTCATTCTCAATGGAAAATATGTCCTCCTCTTCCTCGATGTAGAGGCTCATCTGTGCATTCACCCCGTTATCTGCGTCGTTCACTGTAACCATTCCTACTGGGCTGTTGGGCTGGAGGTTCTCCTTCACATAGAAGGTAAACACATCTTGCATGAATTTGGGTTCATTGTCATTTTTATCTGCTACCAGGACCACAACGGTCGCAGACCCCACGAGGACTGGAACGCCCTTGTCTTTGGCTATAACTTTAAATTCATATCGCTCATCCTGTTCCCTGTCCAGCACCGTATTCACTCTGATGTCCCCACTGTCGGCATCGATGGAAAATATTCCGTTTACTGACGGGTCCAGGGAATACGAGATCTGGGCATTTTTCCCACTGTCTGCATCGATGGCCACAACCTTTGTCACCTTTTCACCAGGAGCATTGTTCTCTGGAAAAGAAACCTCGACTACGTTTTGGGTAAATATGGGGGGGTTGTCATTTGTGTCCCCCACCTTCACAATCAGGGAGTTATTGCTGGACAGACTGGGGCTTCCAGAGTCCACAGCGACAATGACAACATTGTACTCCTGCACGACCTCATAGTCCAGCAGAGCAGAGGTGTGGAGGAGGTACTTCTTTCTGTTCTGCTCGGAGTCGGCCTCGTTGGCCGGCTTTAGCTGAAAGGGCACGTCGCCCACCACCGTGCAGGTCACCACGCCGTTCTCCCCCTGGTCGCGGTCCCACACCTGCACCAGGGCCACCGGAGTGTCCACCACCACATCCTCAGCCACGTTGGCCACGCCATCCTTCACAAATATCCTGCCAATCTTCCTTATGTCGATGACAGGCACGTTGTCATTCTCGTCTTTAATGTTGAGAACCACCGTGGCTTTGTCTGTCTTTGGGGGCTGCCCGCGGTCTCGGGCCATGACGGTGAAGCGCAGCTGGCTGACCTCTTCGCGGTCGATGCGGTGCAAAACGCTCAGCCACCCCGAACCTTCGTCCAGCCTCAGCAGCCGTCGCACCGACTCGGTAGCTGCCCCGAAAACGTACTCGATCTGCCCGTTGACCCCCACATCGGCGTCGGCAGCCTTTAGCTGCAGGATGGGGGCTCCGGGCGAGCTGTTCTCCGCCAGGTCAGCCTCATACACGCTCTTCTCGAAGCGAGGGCTGTTGTCGTTCACGTCGGTGATCATCACGCGAAGGATGGCCTGGGAGGAGCGTGGGGGATCCCCGCCATCCCTGACCCTCAGCGTCAGCTCGTAGGAGTCCCTCTGCTCCCTGTCCAGAGCCCCTTTAATAATGAGCTGTGGCTGTTTCTCCCCGTCCGTCGTGTCAGCAACTTGGAGTTCAAAGACGCTGCTTCTGCCACCCCCGTCGCTCTCAAACCTTCTCTTGCCCGAGTAGCTCTCGCCGGCGTCGGCCCGGCCCCCGGCACTCAAGCCGGGCCGCCTAGCCGAACCCTCCCCGCTGTCCTGGAGCAGCTCGTAGCGCTCTATTCCATTCCTGCCAAAATCTCTGTCGGTGGCTGTGGGGAGCAAATACAGGGTACCGATGGGTCTGTTCTCCTCCACTGACAAAGTGAGCACAGGGGAAGGGAAGGAAGGAGTGTTGTCATTGATGTCTAAGATGATCACTTTCCCTTCAAAGAGGTCGACCCAGCTCTGCGCCGGTCCTATCACCGACACCTCGAAATCTATGAAGCACTCGTTCTCATCAAAGATCATCTGGCACTGCTGTAGTTTCTCCCGGTCTATCCGCCGCTCGATGGTGCTCAGCTCCCCCGTGATGTTGTCAATTTTGAAGTAATCGGAGCCGGACTCCAGGGTGAAAGTGACCTCGCCGGAGCCGGCCACGATGCCCAGGTCCTGGGCCACGTTTCCGATGCGCACGTCGGCAGGACCCTCCTCTGCCAGGCGGTACCGGAGCACTTGCTTGGCAGCCGGCTGAGTCAGCAGCCGCAAAATGAGCATAGAGTAGCACAGATAGTCCACTGCACCAGCGGTCCTCATGGCTGTCCGCGCCTCGGCGGCTCCTCTCCTCTCCTCTCCTCGCCTTGAACGGCGAGCAACGGCGCAGGAGCTCTGCGATTAAACACACAAAAGCACGGTTATTTTATTTCACTTCATTTGCTTCGCACTGCAGTTCAGTAAGTCGTGCCCCGCGCTTCATTTTTTAATTTAATTTTATTTTATTATTCTTTCTGTCCTTTTTTTTTATATATATATATATATATGCATGCGGCAGTCTTCCAGCACTTGGGTGCAGCACATTTCGCAGCGGACTCAAGGCGCGATCGTCTGCCCCTCCGGCCGCCCGCAATCCCGCGCAGCGCTGCCCAAACCGCCCGCATCCGCTGTCCCTCTCATGCGCCGCTTGCCTTTCCTCTGCCTTTTAAACCTTTCGCTCAATTCTTATCTTTAACAGCGGCGTCGGTGCATGTACGTGCATTAGACGAGCCCGTCTTTCTTTCTTTCTTTCTTTCTTTCTTTCTTTCTTTCTCCCTCTCTCTTTCTATCACAGGGCAGCAGCCGGTCTGTCGCTCGCCTTGTTTCACATCCCCGCTTCCTCGGCGCGAAACTCCCGCATCTCCGCTCGTTGCCCCACTGCGGAAAAAGCCCGTGCCCGCGCGCTTACCTTCCGGACGGGAGCTCGCGGGAGCGAGCAGTGCACGAGCCGGGCTGCGCTCACCGCAAAGCCGCAGAGCAGAGGAGGAGGAGGAGGAAGAGGAAGGCGCGGAAACACACGCGCGAGTACAGGCACGCACGCACACGCAGCAAAAATAAAACACGCAGGCAGGCACGCACGCACACACGCGAACAACAGAAAAAAGCTGCTGTAATTCCCAGAGAGCCCGGCGCGTCTCAGCGAAGGTCCGGCGACGACCGCGTCCACGCGCCGCGCATCCCGGAGCCCCGCAAGCCTGTCCGTATCTGCGGCACTGACAGAGAGAGAGAGAGAGAGAAAGAGAGAGAGAGATTCGCAAATGATATTGCGGTCCCCGCGCGCGCGCTCGCTCTCTCTCCACTCCACCCCCTCCGCGCTCGCGCAACCGGGGGCTCAACTTGATCGCTCAGTTTAAAGGGGAGCCCGCAAAGTGCTCGTCGGCGATGGGGGGGCTGGACGGCAGTGCGTGCGCGCGTGCGTGCGTGCGTGAGCGAGCGAGCCCTGGGCTGCCTTCTTAATAGCGGTTACGTTTAGCCGAGACGTGAGCCGGTGCAACGTGAACGAAATGCAAGCGATGGCTCGCCGGCAGCGGCTGACCGCAGCAAAGTAACGGCGCCCTGTTTGCGCACACACGCGTACCCTAAATATTCACGCGAAGTACACGTAGAGTAAAGGGAGCGAGGCGGCCGTCAGCGCGGAAATGAACGCCGGGGGTGTGCGTTGCTGCTGCTGCTGCTCCGCGGCGCCTGATGTGTCACTGCGGTACTCGGTCCGTCGGTGCGGTGCGGTTCTATCCTCATAAAGTTGGAGGAACGGACAGCAGCGTAGAAATGCCCGCGTGAGCCGTTACTACGGTCGTCCCGTGTTGCTGCTGTGCGGTTGCCGCGTCGTTACCGCAGTGCTCTGAATTGATTTCACGCACCGCGTTCCCCCCCTCCGGACACCGACATTTTTTTCATTTCATTTTACATTTATTTCTCCTCCGCAGTCCGCGCCGAGCGGCTCCCATCTGCGGGTTCATGACAGCGAGCGGGCTTCGCCGACAGGTGTTCTGCCGATGTGCTTAGGCGCACCCCCCGAACCCAGAAGACGTGCAGACGCACGCACGCACTCACGCACACAGAGGCTTTCTAACTCGGTTGTGTTGACGCGCACAAAAGCAGCCCGGAGGGGTCGAACGCAAAAACAGCGCGTGTTGCCACGGTGGGTGTGTCTGCGGCGGCGCGGGGGACTTTCCCGGGTTCATCAAATGCGGGAAAGCCGCGTGCCGTTCAGTTCCCGCACCGCGACGCTCGGGTCCGCCGCTGCGGCTCAATAGATTCGCTCGCTACTCAGCATCCTGCGCTTCTCTGCTCGGCGGCGCCCTCTGTCGGCACAGTCGCGCCCGTGCGTCCGCGCTCAACTCTGCTGTACTGTACCTGACGGTGCCGGAAACGAGATGGGGGTCGCGGGTCCGATCGCTGCGCCCCTGAGTGACCTTCATCCCCGTCAAGGAAACCTGTGACGGGACGAAATGATCCGGCGCGGTTCTTTCTGCTTCGTCAAGTCCGTTGCGTTCAGGTCGCGCCGCCAAGATCCACTAGGGGGCGTCGCCCGTGCTGCCGCGTCGGACCCTAGAGCCACGGCCGCCACCTTTCCGGCAAAGCGAGCGAGTGGAACCGCGGCTAAAACCTGGCTTTAAGGTGCTCATCGCCTTTAACGCTTTGTCCAAAATATATTTCAGATGTGACGAGGACAACAAACAAGAGCACGAGTGACGTTCTGAGAGACACTCACGTTTGATCCACTTGCATTGCATGTAACGTAGTTCAGCTAAAACACGTCATGCACTGCTGAAACGTGAATGTCAAGCAGCCAAATTCAATAAATGAGATGTGCTTTTGTGACTTTTATGCAATAATCCGCTGATGTCATTATATCGCACGTACAAACTTTTACCGCACAGACATATTGTCGCAAGTCTCTCCTTTGAGAGGTGTTTAGAGGTCGGTCTGCTGCCGTGTGCTGCACAATTTTTAGAAATGCGGTCTCGGCGTACACGGTGAGTCTGCAAGTTAGGAACTATCGAGTAAAAAAACATTTTTGCCCGTACCAATTAAAATTTGGCTCAGCCTACAGCTTTCTTGTGCAATAAACACTATTGGCAAGGGAGTCGGAAGATGCAGCCACGTGCACGAGGGGTCCCGACTCACAAGCGGAAAGGCCGGTCTGGCAGCTTGGTCTCTGTGAGCTCCTCAGCAGGACAGAGAGACGGACAACTGCTGTGTTTCCGTCCGAAAAACCCTAACCCTAACCCAAACCCCGCCTCACAAAGATGCCATGCTGCTGACATTTACCTCACGTTTACGGTATTCATCTAGCAGACGTTTTTCCGTAAAGCAGCTCAGAGTGAACGAAAGCGCCTTTTATCAGGATGCGGACGCAGATACGCGATTCTCCAGTCCATTTGCCTAGTCGAGCGCGAGCATTTTGACACAAGTGGCAAACCTGCTCCACGCTACATCCAGCTCACGGACTTCGAGTAACGGAGCCGCTATCGGGCCTGCAAGTGCAGCAGCCGCTGTTACTGCATGTGTTTGCTGTTTAGAAGGGCAGAGACGTTTTTGCGCCTGGAATCATTAAGGGATTGGAAACACGGCTGCTGAAACTTGCGGTGCCGCTGATACTAAAGCCCCGCTTTTGAGTTTCAGTGACGGAAAGCATCAATTTGATGCAAACAAGATTTTTAAATCTCCGGCGATGTTTGTGTACGCGTGCGCATGTTGCAAATATAAGCCTAATTCTCCATCCATCTGGATTGAGTTAGTCACACGCACGCACCTAAATATATCCATTTGAAATGGACCGTGTTCAAATCAAAACTTAATGTATCCTTTCAAGTTAGACCAACGTTTCAAATTTAAAAGACAAACAGTGTGGGTGCCTGAACCAGATTAAATGCGAGCGCTGAACACCAAGCCAACCGTCAGTAAGTAATGGCTCACGGCGTCTTTGTCTGCTGAAATGCCGCTGTGTACGTGCGCGCTGCTCCTGGCCTTGAGGAATGCTGTGTCAGCGCTCGAGTCATTATCGCAAACCGGCCACGTTGCCTGTCCCACTCCTATGAGGCTCGGGAGACAGGTGAACAGGCCGCGCCGCCGGGCCGCCGCTTCACCCGGTGCCCCTCGGCCGCAGTAACGTTGGGGTGAAATTGATTTAAAAAGCGCAGGGGGTAGCGCAGTACTTTCAGTAGGGAATTCAGAGAGAAAATTTCTAGCTGTAGAAACAACCCCAGCTAATTTGGCTAATTTTGCCTTAAATTGTCTTCTGCGCCCATAAAATACACAGCGAAGTAGGTCAATGAACTGGAAATGAAGAAGCTAATCGGCGGAGGGGCAATAAGGTCGAACCGGTAATGCGACGGCATGCCGTCGTTTTTCGCAAAGCTGAACCCGACTAATTCGGAGCCGGAAAGGCCCTTGGAATTAGCAGTCGGCACGCTGTTCCTGGCCTGCGAGCTCAGATACTGCTGCGCACGTGTGGGGAGCGGCGCTCAGGAAGTGATGCTGTTCGCGTAAGGGAGAGTGACAGATCGGCAAGATGCTCACAGTGACAATTTTCACTTCCAGGGCTGTGTTTTTGAACAAGGTTTTGCCCCGCTGCCTCGCCGGCGACGTTCCCATTAGACCATGGCCTATTTGTCGCGATCGGGAGGACGTGCTGCATTCATAAAGGGGACAGTCGAGCTGCAATCCATCAAGGACACCGACTTTCCTAAACGGAGGCAACATGAACAGGGAAAGTGTTTTCGTGCTCCATTATGGGAATTCGGTTTGATCTCCTTTGGCCGTCCGGCTCATTTGTGCTCTCATGCATATGTTTGTGTCACGGCCTCGCTGAGCAACAGCACAGCCTGGTTTTGCTCTCTAGAATAAGGGGGCTGATGGGAATGAGGGTGTCACCCGTATCCTCGTAGCACTGCTGTTCGTCTCCCTTGTCCTGTTTCCATTTCTGTCTACAAAAACACCGGGGGAGTCTGGCTACATTATTACCTCTGCCTGGTTTGAGGTGCCGAAGTGACGTCGTCTGTCAAATACGGCTCATCTGCTTTGTCCAAAAGCAGAGTTTCCAAGAGCTATGACTGACCACTCACCCAAAGTGATGCATTCACATTTTCTTTACCTTTACTCATTTATCAGGTGCAAACAAAAGCTGCTTTCGCCAACAGAGGAAGAGGCAGATAAGCACACACGCGATTCGCTTAGTCCACTCTGACCATTTTGCCAGCACACTTTACAGAAGCAGCTGCTTTTAGAGTTGACAGGAGATACATAAAAAGTAGAGAGTTTGGTGGAACGGGTAGGAGAAGAGAAGAGGGTTTGGTTTGGAGAACAGATGTTTTCAGACACTTCTTGAATGCTGAGAGGCATTTAGCAGGTTGAGAGTAAGAGCAGGAGCTCATTCGGACCCGAACGGTGATCCCTGAAACTTTTGATTTCGGACCACTTGTGAGAGGGACCCCCAAGCGGCCAGAGGTGGAGGTCTTGCTGGGAGATAGCGAGCGACCGGGTGCTGCATATCCACTCGCGGCCTTTTAAGCCCTAACCAGAGTCACAAATCCAGCGCTCGTTCTGAATGGGCAGCTACCTATGTGTCTGAGCTGCAGGTGGCATGGTGGTGAGTGCTGTCTTCTATGGACTTGGAGGGTTGAATCCCACGTCCTGCTGTTGGACCCTTGAGAAGGGTATATAACTTGAACCGAAGCAGCCAGCGTTAAATATCATGAATGGCCACTGTTGCGTTTGCGTGAAACAGGCAAGGAGATGAGCATCTCCCACCGGGTTGGAGGGGTAGGATCGAAAGGGCTTCACACACTTCGCCAGCGCTCTCCGCCTCGCTTTTGGAGTTTCTCTCGGCGGTGTCTGACTATGTCTCCCTTCGGCTGCCGTTGTTTTTGTTGTCTCATTTCTCTTCCTGTCCCCAGAGGGCTATCCAGCAAACATCCAAGGGATCCCTGCAGGCAATGTGTCGCAAGATGTTCCATTGTCAGAAGTTCTTTCAGATTAACTGAGTTAACCGAGGCGACAGTCAGCCCTCCTTCCTCCGCAAAGGTTTCCTGGAATTCTCTTTCCAGCCGGACGGTAATACAATGCCGGCTTTCTTGGAACTGAGGTTCATTGCACCAAAATAGCAGAAATTAAAGGCATTCAAGGATTAAACATCACACCACAAATTAATCTCTTCTCTGGCCGGGAGGTACAGTCATGCACTGAAATTCAAAGTCGGGGCTTTGGGTGTGTGTGGGGGGGGGCAGCTGGTGTATTGGTTTTGTGTGGTGGGACAAAAGTCCTCAAAGATCATCAGTCTTCCATAAATTATTAATAAATAAATAAATAAATAAATGTATCCACAATCTGCTTCTCCTTTCACGGTTTACTGTGTTATTTTCTAAATTACTTAACTGAGGTTAACTTTTCCACCAGTAACTCCACCACCAGGCAACACATGCACACAGCTGGGCGCAGGAGAGGACGTAACACTTACAATATGGCCTTGACATCGAGCCTATTAGAGACCAAAATGCATCTTGCAGCCATTTTGGTTTAAGGTGGGAATAGGAGGGCTGCAAAATGCATTTACTGGGTTTATTTATTTGTTATTTTTTATTGATACAGTGTCATTCCTCCCAGACATATTACGCTTGTGGAGCTCCCCACCCTTTTCGCCTCTACATTGTTTCCCAGTGCTGGAAGAGTAAAGAGTGACACATGCAGTGTGACGCACTTGTGGAGTTCGATCGAGCGAGGGTCGAGAAGATGACCGCTCCCGGTTGTGCTCGGCTCAGCTCGGTGCTATAGCACAGGGCACGCGTTGAATGTTACCCGCGTGATCTCAAAGCAGCGCTGTGTTTTGGGTGCGGGAGCACTGGCGTCACACACTAAGTTAATAACATTGCTACACCCACCCCACTCCCCTTCCTCAGCCACCCATCCGCTTGGCTGCTGAATGAGCTGTACCTCTGTCTCTGCCCCCAGCTGGTATGACACAGCCGACACAATAGCCGAGCTTATTCCCCCGCTACTGTGCTTTCCTTATGAGGGGCTGGAGCACATAATGGAAATAAATGACTGTCCCCTTCCTCTGAGCTGAAATTCGCAAGGCCAACACAATCCGCCAGTGTTAGCGGATCTCTGTTATTTGCATGCGTTAAAGGACAAAGAAGTCAGCTGCTCTTCGGAGGGCCTTTCACAGCCACGTGAAACAGCTACTGTAAAACATTCCCTCGGATATTTTTACATCTATCTTAACATCTCATCATACAACTCTTCACCAGAGTTTAATGTGTGTGTGTGCGTGCGCGTGTGTGTTTGCGTGCGTACGTGCGTGCCAGTGTTGTCTGTTTGAAAATGTGTAGGTGTGCATGCATTTCTGTATTTTCTAAATGTATAAAAGGCACGCCATTTTTATTCCTTGGTTTTGTATTCTAATTGTATTTATCACGTTCCAGCCAGCAGTAAACAATGGGATTCATCCCTAATGTACAGGTGCATTTCAACAGCTCTGACTCTTCTGTCAAGAACTGGTGGAGATGCTGGTCAGAGAAACACAGGAAATGAAGACATTTCTTCTTGGGATCCCACAGCAGATGCGAAACTTCAAAATGGCTCCCCACCCCAGCAAGGGTACGGCTCCCCTGTCAAAATGTCTCGCCATGTAAAACCTTGCTTCGGTGTGTTTTTTTCTCCGTCCTCAAACCATCCTTCATCTTTTTGAGCAGGCACTTTATTTTCCTCCTCCTTCCAGCATTCTAGCACAGAGCAGCTCCTTCACTCCTCCACTGTTCTCCTGTGCTCCTCTCCACCCCCAGTCTTGCTCTCCTCTCCTGTGCTCTGTCACTCTCAGGAACTCAGTGACATATAATGTGGTCCCCACACCATCACGCAGTCTTGACCAGCAACATCAGCCCCGGCTGAGGAGCCACCTACATTTTAACGCCGCCAGCTGCCCATCACCATGGCCATGTGTTTTTTTTTACAATTGTTCAAAATGTGCATAATTTTTGACATTCACCAAGCCTACAGTATGACAAAATATCGAAAGCATACCGCCATGAAATAAGGCAGTCAGAGTTTGAGTCTGAAGGCAACACCGACTTCATCATGTCAAGCAAGGTAAAGGAAATTGGTAGTAAGCATCCTGATTGGAATCTCCGGGTCTTGTTGTGGCCCGTCGCCATGGAGATCAATCGAGGATGCTGATCACGGCACACAAGCGTGAAACTGCATCAGATTACATCAGCAGATCCTGTGTCAAGTATGTGGCTGCATTCTGCACGCCTACCTAACTTTCCTCAGGTCATGCTGCAATAAAGGACATAAATACATGTAATATACATGAAGGCAGCATGGCGATTCAAATTTATGAGACCTGGGAAATTAGGATCCGATAGCCTACGGCTTTCCACCCGGAGAGCAGCCAGCATGTAGTCGGCACCTGGGCTGGTGAAAACACGCAGAAAGCGACTGCATCAGGGTTAGGCGGAGTGCTGGGCAACGTGGATATGCGGAAGCAGAACGTGTGGCGGAAATTCCGGCAATCAGAAGTTAGTTTTCCCCATGGCTATGAGCCCAGTCAGCAGTTTAGAAGCCAGTGCTGTGCCTTGGTCCACTTCTCCCACTTTCTCGAAACATTGCCAAGCCTGTTAATTGCCATTTTTGTTTCATAATTGGTTGCCTTGACATTTTGAAATGGATGCTTCATTTGTTTGCTCTGTGGCTGCATGCGTGGCATTAATGAGGGTGCGTGGGCAAATCTCACTGGGGCCCGGGAAGTGCGTCGGACATCGGAAGCGCACACTTTTCAGCAATTCTCTACTCGGGTGAATACATTACTTGTGTCCTCTGCTGTTTAGCTTGAACCTCCACGCGAGGTGGTGCGCATTCCATTTACGCACGAGAGCAAAATAGACACAGTGCAGCAGACAGGAAGCTGCCTGCTCCCAGCCTCTGCCCGGCCTCTAACCTATGTACCTATGGCCTGTTTGCGGGAAACACTTTTACTGCAGGTACATCGCCACGGATGCCGCTGACACGGAGGGGCACAGAGACTTTAAAAAGAAAGGCTAAAGTCTGCTGAAAAAGGAGCGCGAGGGCACTGTTTTTTCATTGCTGAATATTTGCCCTACAGAGTTTGGACGTTGCATCTGTTTGCTGCTCCTAACTTTGTTTGAATCTCCTTTGTTGTTTATTAAGAAGATGCTGCTGAGGGAATAGAAGCCTCACCTGAAACACAAGCACCAGTGGTCCACCTGGTCACTACGCAAACCCAACACATGCTGGCATGTCACCAGCTTACACAGGCAATTGAGAGTCACCAGTCCACCTGAAACGCATGTCTTTGGAGTGTGTGAGGGAACTCAGGAGGGAAAAGCACAACACAGGAAACACAGGAAAATACACAAACTCCACGCGAACAGTGCAGGCTTCAGACCTGTGTCGGAATGCACGGTCCAGGTGCCGTGACAGACCAGAGACACCGGCTGAGCGGCATGTATAAATTCGGAAGGATATGCGCAATGTTCGACCCCCGGCGCCCACGTAGCAGTGGGCTGATGTCTCTGAAGCTGGCACGCGTGTTTTTTCAACAGTTCCAGACAGCCGTCTGTCACCGTATCACTTGAAAAATGCAGCTGCTTCTGCACTGTGTTATTGTTCCTTATATTGCTAAAAGATTCCTGCCATTTTGCCAGAGCTCTTATCTGCTGTACGAGAAGTTACAGCAATAATGATTCTTAAAAAATGAAAACAAGCAGGAAAATACGATGGGAAAAATCAGAGCATCAGCGCAGTACAGCTGTTGTCACCCAGTCATATTTTTTTCACATTTAAAGAAAGTTTTGTCAGTTCATGCAGTTTATTAATAAAGATGTTTCAGATTAAATATCTCTTGTTTTAGGAATAAACATCAAATTTGCAAAAACGCAGTAAATAAACTGCTGTAAAATCATATTTGCCTTCTAAACAATTCACATGCACACATTAAATTCAAAAGATAAAGCAATACTATCTATGGAAACCTTATGGTGTATATTGTTATCTGAACTAATTATACGATAAGCTCACTACCACCAGGAAACTCGGTATTTTAGGAGGATAATAACATATTTGAATTCATGCGCTATTCATATTCTGCGCCATTACCATTTGTAAGGATGCAAGTTTAATAAACACAGGATGCCATCTGCACCACAGTGGGCCCTCACTGTGTATTTTTGTACACAGACGCAGCACGTTGCTGAATATTCACCACTCGGCGAGCGAGTCGGCATCATGTTGCCGATGATGCTGATGCCGATGGCAATGCAGTCAGACCGAGAGCCTTCGGCCGATAAAGCTGGACTTTTTACCACTGAGTGGAAAAACAACAAATTCTCATGAGCAGCTGAAAGATTTATCATCTGTGTGTAATTTTGTTTGTTAAAAGTCACTTTAACGCAATGGTTAGTGGGCACCTTTGAGTCCTCCAGGCAGAAAGCACTCGACCTGTAGAGAAGTCATTCACCTGAGGGGCACTGCTTTGACAGACAGTCCGAGCAGCTAAATAAGATCGAAGACCTCAGTGCAATTGGCTGTCTTTTCTGTTCTTTTCCTGCTGCATGCGACACCCCCAGGCCCTTTGAGCACTGGCTACAGGTCAATATTTTAAAACACAAATGATGCTTCTGCCTTAAACTGTGTAGCAGCTCAGAGGAGGAAATGTTAGTTTTTTTCCCAGAATAAAGCTGCTCTGTATTTTACTTTAGTATTTCTGCAAACAAATGTATGAATGAACACGTCTTTTATTGCTTCATCCCTGTTTTACACAAACATTCCATAATTTGCTTTTATTTTCAGGCTCAAATTAAGTGCTGGTATAGGAATGTTCAGACTGCACTGGCAGAGCAGCTGCTCACAATAAATGTTAATAGGTTTTGAAAAGCTCAGGAGTTTGGGTTAACTTTGGGTTTATACATTTCTATTTCTGTTTGTCCCTTTCCTCCCATTCATGAGAATTAAAAGGAAATGATTTCTAAAAAAAATATTCAATGAAGTGTGCAATAACACGATGATACTGGAAAAAATGAAAAAAATCACTAACTGACTTGCCCTATAGGTAGCAGGAATGAATAGAGTGCAGCACCAGTGTAAGAGCAGTTTATTTTAGCACCATAGTGCACCACACAATTTAACAAACACAGAGGAGAAAAGTGCAGTGAGAAAAGAGCTGAAAAGAAATGAGGAAAAAATGAGTAAAAGCCACCGAAATCCCAATAAACGCAGCATATGAAATGGGAACCCAGACAAGAGTAACAGAAGCATAATATTCTTCCCTTTTTCATTTTATGGCAATGGATGATCCATTTGACTTGTGTTTTATAAAAAATACGTGTTCGGAGTTGGAAAAGTGTGGAAGAATATTCCTCGGCATCTTCAAACGTGGTGCAGGTTCGAGCGATGAGCCTCAGCTGCTCACAGCCTCTACGTGCTGAAGAACATGGTGGCCCGGGGGTAGAGCTGGTGCAGCACGGCGTGTGAGCTCTGCTTCTGGGTGTGGGTTTAAATCCAGCTCAGGATGTGTGGAGTTTGCATGTTCTCTCCGCTTCTGGAATCTGAACACATGCAGAAGAACTCAAACCACCTCCGTAGCCTCATTCTTGTTTAGCAAGGTTCGGGACTTACGACAGCTTCCACTGAAGGTGGGAAAAGCTGAGTTCTCACTCACTCACACACACACACACACACACACACACCCTTCCTCAATGCCCAATCGAGAGAAAATCCCAGTGCTGCTGTCAGTCTCCGTCTCTCATCATCGCTGGTTCATGCACATGGGCTGGGGGATGTACAGCAGGGGGGCTTTTACAGCCATTTTTCTGCCTGTTACGCTGCTATGTGTGCTGCTTGTGTGCAGCTGAGAGTGAGAATTAAAATCAGCCGAGGACGCGTGCCGTAGCGGCACCCGTGCGGCCGCTAATCGCCTCCCCGCTCTCGCGCCTCCCTCTGCGCCGAGCTCCACTTTCAGTGCGGGAAGGCGAGATGGATGCCTCCGCTTCCTGCCGTCAATGAGCATCCGTTTTGTCCGCGTGGCCGGGATTGGATGGCTGCCCCTGCACATAAATAATTAGTCAGGGGCAGGACCGCGGTTCACATCAGACCAGAACGTGTGCAGCGGAAGGGTAGAGGAAGGTGGGGGACGGATTTGTGGTTCCAGTCTGGTGGCCAGTCGAGGCGCTTGTTCGGAAAGCAGCTCCGGCCTCAGACTACATGACATCGCCTCCAAGAGTCTGTTGTAAAGCTTAATCACGGATGCCAAAAACCGAGCACGTAAAACAAGCGCCGTGTTCCCAGTGTGTGTATGAGAGCAGGAAGGCTTTTCTGGTTTGGCTCCTCTCTGGCTCTGCAGTTGCAAGAGGGCTGATGCTGTAATGCTGCTGCCAGTCTCTGGAAATGTGACAAAGTGAGGGGCGCCAGCAGTGCTGAACGCTCTCCAAGTATAAATGCAGCTTTTTATGCGGACACAAAACCGAGATTTGTAGTGCAAATAATATGGAACGCATGCAGTACTGACTTTACTCTTAGATCGCTTATATCGCAGCGCTCTTCAGACTCCACGGTGGCCTCGGTTCTTATTTTAGGAACGTTCTGCAGACAAAATGATAATAAAAACTGATGACAAATGAAAAAGGTAAAATGGTGTTTCTGACCCAAAACGATGAAAAGATTCAAACGCTGTGACTTGTACAGCTTTTTGTCCAGAAGGTTATGCTTATACAGGTTGGCTGTGAGTATTTCAGTGCTGCTGGCAAAACTTTCCTAAAAGCTGTGTAACATGAAGGCGACAAAAAAAAAAAAAAAAAAAAAAAACAAGCAAATTTCATCCACTTCAACTTGCATTTTTTTAAAAACAAGCGTCCCTACTTCGGTGCAGCGTGTGCAATTCACGTGTCCACATACAATATGCACTTTAATGAGAAAAAGTGTGGCAGTTTTCTGGCTTTAATAGTTTTGAAATAGTTTGCCTCTTATGTTCTGCTTTCTGTGATAAAAGTCAAATCAAAGAAACCCTTTGCTCTTTCTTCTTCCTTCATTGCCCCCCCCTTGCAGTCAGTCATGACGCCAGTCGCTGGGTCCAGAGCTTTTTGCTTCTTCCCACCCTGCTGCATTCTTCAGGATCTCCATATGAGCTTTCCTTCCAGTTGATGCCCTGGGGGACAATTTGTTGTCCACACCATTTCAGCTGATGGTATTGATCAACCGAAACCATGTTTAATTACCTGGATGAGGTCTGCAATGCATGCTGGGGGCTTCTGGTCTTTCTGCGTTGCTGCAGCAACCAGAAATACACAACAGGAAAACTAGTCAAACCATTTATCTTCAGTGTTGCGTCATTTCTGTTTAAATGCATCACCCAAAGTATTTAGGTTGGCAGGATGTATTTATTTGACCGTTCCTTTCTTTTGCATCACTCATTTTGCATTCATTCTCATTCGGAAATACCAGTGGGGAAAAAACGGCAGTTTATTAGGGAACGCTGCCTACGGGGCGCGTGGTATAAATAAGTAAACATGCAAATGAGCGTAACCACAGATCTAAATCACTAAGTAAAACAGTCATCGCTTTATGTTCAAATTGTAGATAATAGAAGTCAGGAACGGTGAGCAGAGGAAAACAGATCAAGTGAAAATGTGTCAGTGCTTGCGAGTTAAGCCTGGAATGAGAAACAGAAAAGAGCTTTGCTGCCGATTTCTCGCGAAGACGAGCCGTTGGGCTGCGATTCGCTGCATTTGCCGGGTTTTTCTCCATTGTGCAAAAACAAACTTCGTCCCGGGACAGCATAGATGTTGTCCTTCGAGCGGTCGGTGGCACCCGGTCCACACGCTTCTTTCAGCAGTGAGGCGGCAGGGGCCGTAGTGGCTGAAGAAAGGAATCGCACATTTTTTAACAGCGGGGAGCAGGATTCTGCAGAGAACGTCGGTCCGTTCCTAAAGTCCCCTTTGGAGTGTTACCTGGCATCTGACCTTTTGCAAAATAGTTCCAATTTTTCTTTCTCTTCTGAAAAGGAAGGACCCCCCCTCCGCCAACCCACGGCAGAGCGAGGCGAGGCAATTGGGCCCGGCTGTTAACGCTTCGTGTGCTGTTAAAGGCAGGAACTGTAAGACCACGGATGCCGTCCCAGCCTTGGAGCCCCTCGCGCGTTCGGTTAAAATCCGGCCGATTAGGCGTCCTTTTCACCAAGGCCCAGCTGCACATCACTCTGTAGGCCTCCTCGATTCTTCTTTGGTCTCGATCCGCCGGACGGGTCAGTTTCAAACTGGGGAAAATGGATTTCTATCGTATGGACTTTACATTTACCTCCTAGTCTTTTTCATCACAATGGAGATTGAAACTGCACAGGTCAAAAGTTCTGGGTTTGCTTAAAAAGGCCTTTATTCCCTTTTTATGCCTCAAATATTATTTTACTTTCTTACAAGAGAATGCATAGGATCTTTAGTTTAACTTTAAGAATTTGTAATTGAGCTTTGCCCTTATAGCATCTATCCGTCCTTTATCGTTGACCTCTGTGCCCTGGCGAGAGTCATGGTGGTTTAGAGAATATTCGGGAATCGCTGGCTGCCAGGCTATGAAATTGCACCCCGGATGGGATGGGTCCATCGCTTCAAGTTCGCACACCTACGCGTTGTGCTGACAGGGAGGGGACACAAAGCACCGTTTTGGCCTGTCAGTGTCACGATGGTCATGCAGCGGAGGTGGCCGCCAGCCATCAGTCCCTGTATCTGCTGTGAGCCTTGAACTTATTTTAAGTGACTTAGACCAACCTTTTCTCCAAAAGCGACTTACACTGTTACTCTGTTTACAGCAGTTTACACTCCAAAGAGGGAGTTACAGCAGGAGGGAGGATTGAAACCAGCAGCCTGCAAGTCCAGAACAGCCACTCTAATCACCTGCCAACTATTTGCTCCGAAAAGGGTTCTCGGTTCCCTCCTGTTGTATGCAGGTGTGTGTGAGACCCCATATGTGTGTGTGTGTGTGTGTGTGTGTGTGTGTGTGTGTGTGTGTGTGTGTTAGTGTGCCCATTTTTTGTACATTTGCGACTCTTTCCTTGGTGTGTGTGTGCGTGCGTGTGTGTGTCTGTTGCCCCCAGACCTAGCTTCAGCGAGATGTGCTCCAGACTGCTCCATGCTCTTCTTGCGAAGGGCTACAGCTTGCTGTGATTCTGTTCTGAATCAAGTGCTGTTTTTTGCCCACCCCGGAGTGCAGCGCAGTGATTATGGAGCCGAACCCACTGGCGAAGCAGAAGCGTGAGGGTTTGAGGGCTGCTGCCGCCGGACGCCTGAGCGGGGGCACTTAGCCCTTAACTGCCTCATTAAAACTGCCAGTTGTGTAAATGGATAACACGGAGGCACGTAATGAAGCCCCGGGCAAGGGCATCTGCTAACCAAATAAATAATGTAATGTAATATAAAGCTTGGCATGCAAGGCCTTTCCATATCCCGGCCTAATGAAGAACTTCTCAGTTTCCTCCGGAACATCCAGATCCTCGTCCTCCAGGCTCCCTGATTTACCTCCGGAGCTAAGAACAAGGGGCTAGAGATGGCACGGTAATGACGATGGAAGCAATGATCAAGAAGAAGTATCGCATACGGGGAGAGTTTGCCGACTGATTCTCCGGCTTTATTCGGGGCAAACGTAAAGACAGATGCCATTAAATCGTGGAATGGAGGAAAAGGGCTTCCGTCTGTGAGAGATCTTTCTCTCAAGCTCTTCGTAACTGCCTCTCGCTCTCGCTCTCTTCTATCTTCTCCCAGTAATTCATACATTTTTCACATCGCCATCTATTTCCTGGGCCTTGCGACAATCTGATGCCATATTAAACGAAATGTGCAAATGCGCCAGATCCCGTTGCCAGGGATTAGATGTTCCCAGCCGTATCTCACAGCCGTGCTTCTCGTTGTCAAAACTCGGTCACGCCGAAGGGGCTTTCTGGTGGTTTCACATTGTAACCCAGGTTAATTTGGTGGGTGAATGTGTTTTGTGGGAGGGTGACAACATGTTTTATGTTTATGGATGATGACGATCTGTCGCAGGAATGGTCTGCGACTCTGGGGAGGTGTGAGCCCATCCGACTGCGATGACTTGTTACGGGGTAAAACGGTGAAGCGCTCGCTCGCAGGTACTCTGCAGGCCGTCCAGCCAGGCAGCCCCGTCTTTAACAACCAACTGGATGTCATGCAATGCTCAGCAAATGCAGTCGGACAATGGCAGCATCCTGACAGAAAGCTTATGCCTTAGTGCTAATGAGCACATTAACTATTTCTTGTCCCAGGGTGAATATATCTGCTGTAGGCCTGACAAGCCAGCTTTTGCACGCAGTGCATCCTGGTTTTGCCCAGAACATCCCCCCAGCGGTGGACTTCTTCTTCCAGCCGCTCCCTCCTGCTTTCCAGGCTGTATCAGCTTGTAAATCCGCCTGATAAAACCAGGTATCAGAGCAAAGCCTGGGATCTCACCTGCTCCGTAATCCTATTTTCTTACTGCTGTGACGCAGTGACTTGATGGAATGTGAACGGGATCGGCATGAAGGTGCAGACAGAAAAGCGGCACCTCAAAGCTGCTCCTGCGGTGTAATTCCTTTCTCTCTCCTCTGCCGTATTTGCCACTATGTGGCAGAGTGGTTAAGGATACAGACTTATAAAAACTTACTAACCTGAACATTGTTGGTTGGAGACTTGCGGTGGCTCCGCATCCGTGCCTTAGCACACAGCTCTGTGGCAAAACGTCTTTCAGCGTAAACTATGCCGTTTGATACTGTGATCATTTCTGGCTTATCCGCGAGTCCACGGTTGCCATTTGCCCGTGTGCTGCAGGAGCAGCTTCTCCTTCTCCCTGGCCGGTGCGTGCCGTTGCCACCAGAACCTCGGAAGGAGCCGGCCAAGGCAGGTAATGAAACGCACGTTATACTGCGGTAATGCGCTGGAATAACAGGGTAATTAAATTGACCCGGCACTGTTTTCATGTCTCAGATCTCAAGCAATTGTCTATAGTGGACAAATAAAAAAAATGAAGAACAACAAGAAAAACTTACAGCAGCAGCAAATTCCATCATATGGACCGAGTGAAAAAGTACACCTCATTAACTCGTCGGATATTCTTGTTTACCAAGTCGACATGGGGACCGATCGCTTTCTTTCAGCACTACAGCATTTTAATGATGTTCTTTAGACAGAAACACTGGGACAGCTGTTCCGTCCCACCCGTCTAGGCCGCTGTGCTGGGCAGCCGGAAGAACGGGACTTTGTGCAGTAGCCACGGGCGGAGGAAGAGGGTAGGACTGGGGCTGCTGGTGGCTCAGATGACAGCATCTACAGTGAGGTTCTTGGTTACATTGTTGTGGCAGGCAGGGGTGCACATCACCTCCTGGTCTATTTTGATCTCCTGTATCCTGTGTTTCCACCTCCTGTATTATCGGCCGAAGCTCTTTAAGAGCTAAGGATGAGGTGTGACCGTAGCATTTAAGAGGACCGATGGAGGAAGCCAGTCATTGCCCTGGGCAGCTGTGAGTCCACCATTACTGCGGGTCTTTACCGCAACCTGCCATAAACCCAATTGCTGCTGATGATGGTTCTGGTGTTGCTGCTGTTGGTGACTGGGGATGCGGTGCCTGTTACCTTGATAACTGTTTGGTGTTAAGTGGGATCACCGTACTGATGGCCACAGTGAATTTTGGTTTTATTCACATGTTTAAAGGCTTTTCATCCCTCTTCCACTGCCAGTATTGAAACACCTTGGTTCTATGAAGCTGGACTGCTTTCTTAGCTGAAACATTAATAGTGATATTTAATAGTTAAATGCCCACAATAATAGCGACAAAACAGAAAACCAACGTTTCTTTTCTTCCAGTCTGAGGAATGTGTTTAAGAAATGTTTTAAATGCTTTTAAATCATAGCAGGAAAATAATCACATGCTACACTGTTCTATATAATAATGAAGAAAATAAGTATAATTGATACAAGGAATAAGCGTGCTGCCATAAGCATATTTATCTATTAGCACTTTTAATTTAAATTAAAAAAATGTGTGTATGTCTGTAAACAGCAGCTAAATGGAGTGTGCTTATGTATAATCATTGCACATTACAGAGCCAGGGAATGTAAGTGTGTGTGACGGTACAGCACGGCTGTGCGGCAAGAGGAAAGCACACCGCACGGCATTGGCCTGCGTCACAATGACGGCAGGGTGACAGTGTCGCGCGGACCTGAACTTCTGAAGAAATACTTCCATTTTTACTCTCCTGCCCGAGCGGCGCGTTTCTGAGACCATGATCTTTTTTGTCGAACCCTGCCATGTACTACCTGTAAATAACAAAGGTATCTTTGCGTGGTCAGGCAGCTGCACTGACACAAAAAGCATAATAACTGGAAAGCCAGAATGAAATTTAAATTGCCGTGTACGCATCATCAACCTTGGTGTCAGCCCGAGACGAGAGCAGACTGCAAGGTGCGGCGCTCTTCATGGTGTCCTTGTCCAAGCGTAATCCGTAACCTGGCTTTTCCAGCTCCATTCATCACAAGTCACATGAGCCAGATGGAGAGAGCGTGAGAGAGAGAAAGACAGCCCTAAAAAAGTTCAGTGTATGGCATTAAATAAAAATAAATAAACTGCAGAGAAGATGTGAGAAATATTATGCAGAAAAAAAGGACACTTATTTACTATAGTTGTTTACTGCCTCGCTGGGATTCTGTCCAGGAAATGAGGGGCTGAATATTTGCGATGCCATGGATGTTCCAGCAAATTAGCGAAAGCCTTTTTGTCTTCATCGCAGTTATAATCTGGGGATTCCTGAGTTTCACAGATTTGAAAAATTTTATGCAGAGAAGAGGACACATTAGTTGTCCCCAAGGAGTTTATTAGCCCCTGTCCATGGTCCTCGTGTTCAGCACTTTTCCCGCATGATCATCCAGAACACCCAGAATTACAGCCCATGTGATCTGCTACAGAACTGCTGGCTTTTTAAAGCCTCTACAACAAAGATGTAAGGCAAACCACAGTGCCGAGGATTTCCAATGCAGGAGCCTCACTTTGTCCCTACGAGCTGAACGCTGACCCATCATCGGCTATAAGCTTATGAGTGGCAGTCCGTCCCGGTTTACACAAATTAACAGGAAAATCCAGCTGTCCGCAACGGACGACGCTCAGGCGGTGAAGGTACGAGGACTTTCGGGAGTGCGCGGAATGCAGTTGTTAGGAGGCCCTGGAATGACAGGCAGCCTCTTTGCCGGTTGTCTCCCCCACGGCTGTATCAGTGTGTGACACGGCTGCTCGTCTGATTCGCTTCCCGGTGGGAATCGGCGTTGTTTCCACCCAGCCCGCATCGATAGGCCCCGTCGCTGTATCGGCAGCTGGGACTTCGAATCCAGGATTCTCACAGGGGTTCTGCGGCGCACAGCCAGCACTGTTTAAATGTTGAGCCGAGGATGTTATGGTAAATGAACAAATGTCTTTTTCTCATCGTAATTGGGGGTTTAAAGAGTTTACAAAAAGAATTTATGTTGACATAATTCCTCTGGAAACAGTAAATTGTCCAATATTTTTTCTTCCTGTGCGCCAAAAGGTTGTGACAGTTACATCCGTATTACATTTTTGAAATCGGACATTTTGGCACTGCGGTCACCTGATTAAACTGCAGGTGTTTCGTCAGTGTTTAAGGTTTCGTTCACGATCGGCTCTTGAAACGCTCACTCTTTAATCCACGCTCCTTCGGATTCCCAGAAACCCCGGCAGGTGATGCTGAGCGCCAATCGGAACGCATCCATCCTCCGTCTCCAACGTAACCAAGCAACCGTATGTGCTAACGGCACGGACTTATGTTATTGTTTTGTCCTTTAGGTAAATGCCCGAGGAGCAGGGACGGAACAGTAAACAAATACAAACAGTAAACGGGTTCTGAAGAATTACCCAGCTTATGGGGGGGGGCATTATGTCAGCCTACACAGGATTTAGCACTAAATTCAGGATTACGGCCCATGCCATTTTGGAAAAATAACACAGTATGGTTCACATGTGGAGCTTAGTGCCCTGGGCTTATGCCGAAGGTGGTGCCCTGTACACGCAGTCTAGCAACAGGCTTCTGGGTGAATCACTTCCTGGGGGGGGGGGGGCTCCTGTATAGATGTGCATGGACTGAGCACCGGGTGCCTGAGTTTTAGTCCCCCATATTAACTGCCTCCCACACAAGTGCACCCACAGTTAGCTTACAGGTTCACATGCCCTCCATTTGCAGCAGAAGAAGCAAAAAAGAAAACAAGCAGTTTTTACACAAACATGTGGCCGAGGGCCAGCTTCCTGAAGCAGTGCAACGGCAGCCGTCTGTCAGAGGAGAGTTTGATGGTGAGTAACAGCGGTGCATTTCCTGGTGTCTGGAGGGAAGCCCAGTACAGTTGCTCGTATGGGATTTGGGGTCACCAGTGCAGAAAATATGAAACATAGTCAGAGACAGATGAGGATGCAGAAGTGTTTTCGCTGCTCATCACGGGCAGCTGCGTGCCAGAAGCAGTTTTTAGTGCATAGAGACAAATGGGCAAAGTTAACGTTGAAGCATCGGAGTCTTAAAGTCTAAAACCTTATATTTTCTATTGATCTATTTGAATAGGTGGAGAAAGACATCCGGCTAAGAGTTCTGCTATGCAGCCTCGTGCACCCTGGCTACATCAGCCAACCACCCTTAGCAGCCTTACAGAATTTGAGCAGGAAACAGGAAAAGTGTCTCACCAAGCACACCGAGTTACTCTGTGAATGCAATTTTGCTGATTTTTTTGTTATTGTGGCCAAAATACATCTGTACATTTTTCACCCTTGAGAACATCCACTCAAGTGCCTCAGCGCCAGCCGTAGACAATGTCTAATCCCTGTGTCTGCACTGCTGGAATTTATTAAATGGAGAAGCCAAATTGAACCGAAGCAGGTGTACTGCTCTATTTATTGTGGGGAAAAAAGGAATAGACATCTTCAGTAATTTTGGTGAGTGGCGCCAGTTGCCATGGTGACTCCCGTCGTTGACTGACAAGCTAAGTTCTGAAGTCCTTTTTCTGAGAGTGTGTAAGGTGTGTGTCTTTCACCCTTTGCAGAGCAGTGTAGCGGTCCCTCTGCCTTCTGCGGATGGGTATTTTTAGTACGGTACAGACAGGTCCTCACCGCACATGGAAAAGGGTGTTGGAGGATGTATGGGACAGGTGCACCTTCACTCCAGGAGCGCAATTACAGAGTCCTTTCCCCACTGTGCAGCTTTATTATTATTATTATTATTATTATTATTATTATTATTATTATTATTATTATGCTTTGAGCTGAAATGTGTCTCACACTTAATTATGCCTCACACAGCCTGAAGAACAGAAAGAGGGCACCGACCCCTCACTGGGAAGAAAAACTGACACCATGAGCGCACACAAGCGCTACGTTGCGACTTTGCATCGTGCTCGCGCTTCAACTTGACTTGGCGCCCCGTTCAGAGACACTGAGCCGCAAACATCAATAAGGCTATAATTGCACGGAAACTTTGTGAGGTGCTGATTTAGTCATTTACCCTGGACCCTTGGAACCGTGATCAAGAGAAGTATGGTTAGCAGAGATGGTAAAATGCAATTGTATGACCCCGGGCCACAGAGAAAGCTGCCAGCATATGAATAAAGTTGTTTATATTTGCTGTGTTAGGGGAAGTGACTGACACAATCGATATGAACAGCATCCACCCTGCATCCATGGCCCATATGCAAACAAATGCAGTGTCCAGCTCAGGCTGTGTGTGATTTATTCCAGGACTACAGCCCACGACGGGGGTCCAAATGCAAGCTGCTGTGAAAGCAGTAGGACGTGGAACCTAGAACCTGAACCACCTGCTGGGAGTACAAACTTTCATGGACCTCAGCAGTCTGTGAAGATGGTAGTAACTGTGAAGGGGCTTCTTAATGTTGCAGAAAGTGCTCAACTGCCACCTCAGTTGAAAAAAAAAGAAAAAAAACATTTTCCCTGGATTTATGCTAAATATCATATTTCCTGACACATTTACTCAGTGCTGATGCACTTTCAATATTTATGAATCTCTGGCAAAACAAGTGAAAGTTACAGAGCAAACACAGGCACACACACACACACACACACACACACACACACACACACACACACTTATTAAGTATTAACATTTAACAAATAATCTTAAATATAGTAAACAATGGATGTTTTTATCATCTTTGTTCCCCCTCAAAATGCTACTGTATGCATATTGTTGTGAATGGAAGGCGCAGATGTGTTTGAAAAGATGTTGTTCTGCCCTTGGATTTCTATTTTCCACGACTATCCCTGCAGGCGTGCTAATATGTTTAGAAAGCTCACAATTCTCAGCTGACATTGACTGACCCACCTGACTGAAAGGAGTGTTTTTAATACTTATTCAGGCTTTTGTCTTTGTAAGAGGAAGAGCATTTTTTGCAAAATAAGTGCTGAGAAGCAATACATTATCACAGGACAATAGACATTACCAGCTCAAGTTATTCTTGATATTTTGCTCTTTCACATGCCCGGGCTAATAGTATTTTTTATTTATTTATTTATTTTTTTTGGAAAAAGGAAACGCAAAGAGGAGCCATGGACCAGGTAGCCTGCAATACCCTAGAAGAGAGAAACCCTGCAGACAGACCACCAAAGAGCCCATGTAGTTTCTCAATCCTACAGCCCCCATTCAGAAGAAATGAATCAACAAAAATAAAGCTTAAAAATTCTTCTGGCTATCGCTCTGGTACCTTCTTGGACCGTTATCAATAATTCAGGATGCAGAGCAGAAGGATGCTGCTTTTAGAGCAAGTCAAGCTATCTGAAACCCCTGGGAAGCTTGGGCTGTCTTCCATGAAGAAGGTAGAGCTTTGCAGGGCCCTGTGAGGTTCAAGCATTCGCCCGTGTGTCCCGGGGCTGAGTCAAGGTTGTAGGTCTGAGCCTCCTGTGCATGGAATGGGTGTGAGGGGATATCTGCTGTTAGTCGGACGGGCATCTGCTGTTGTAGCATTTAATTTAACTCGTGCCTTTGGATGCTGGTGCAGGGCTGCCTAATAGAAAGACGCCAGAGCCTCCTCAGGACCGCGTGGAGAAGGAGATTCAATTTATCATCTTTTCTGGAATACCGCCTCGAGCGACGGAGCCAAAGATCAGGGTTTCAGTCGCCTGAGAATAAAATGAAAATAATAAATAATAATACAGAAAAACAAACAAAAAACCTGGCAGTGTGCATTCACTGCCTTGGCTTCCTTGTCCTACCCAGCCATCCAGCTCTGGTCGTTTTAATTACAAAGCTACGATTCCCGGCGCTCATCTGCAGAAAAGATGAAAATGCTAACATTCAATTGTGAAAAGGCAAGCATTCATATGAGAAAAGACTGTAAAATACAGTGGGAAGGAAACACATCTCAAGGTTTTTGTGATAACATGAAAAAGGAAACTGTGTCTGTATTCTGATACGGAGTCTTGTTTTCGCAGCATCACATAATGTCTCGTAATCGGGTCTGGAATTACTCTCAAGCTACCAAGGGGTCAGATGCTGAAAACAGTCTCTCTCTCTCCCTCCCTTGCTCCATTTCTCTCCTTCTCTCTCTCTCTCTCTCTCTCACACACACACACACACACACACACACACACACACACACACACCGTGCTAGATAGAGTGCACGGGGCTTCTCTTCCCCTCGTGGGCTTCACTGTTAACAACACCATCTTCTGACCTCCTGCACACATGTATATTCTTTTTTCAGTGGGGGATATATGATAGCTGGAGAATGCAGCTTTCAAACGGTTTGTTATTAATAATGTATATATCATAATTAGAAAGCGCTGCATAAGGGAAGACCAGATGTTCAGGAAAGCAATAAGCACTGATAGATCATGACAGTGCATTAGTAACACTGTTCATTTTGACAGATTTCTTTCTTTTTTGGTCAAACCACATTTCTCTGTCACAACCGAAAGTATTTAAGCACCATTTTGAATGGACCGGAATGGACAAATTGCGAGACCCGCGAGTGTCGATCGCACCAGGGCTAAGGCCAAATGAGCTACAGGCCATAAACTCTCTGAGTCAGAGGACTCCCTTCTTTTTACAGTCCAATGGCAGTGCCAGTGCATCCGTTTTGAAAAGCCACATATTCAGTGGGGGGTCCTGGGCACCTTCTCCATGGGGTGACAGCTCACATCTTCACAAACAAGGGGATTTTAGAGTCAGCACTTAGCCTAAAGCACATGTACTTGGACTGCGGGAGGAGATCCCAGAGCACAGGGTAACACGTAAACTCCGTCCAGCTGATCCGGATCTGAACCCACATCCAAACTCGGACTTCAGGAGCTCGTGAGGCCCCAGCACTGTCCGCTGTGCCACCATTTTGCTTCAGGGAGCGGCAGTAAAAATCCAAACGTCACCATGATTTAAAGCAGACGAAGCCCAGGTGACACGCTGAGGGCGACAGTGAACTTGATGGCAGAGAATAGCAGCTGACACAGCGTTTACAGCCCAAACCGGGGGATTGCGAAAGGGATGTGGACGGTGTTTAATTACAGCCTTTGCTCAGTGACCAGGATGCTGAAGCCTTTTACATGGGGAGCTGCACTGTCGCTGATCTGCTGCCTCATCTCCGCTTTGCAGGACCTCATATGGCTTAGTTACTGTATGCGGTTTGTGGTGACAGAGCAGTCGGGGAGGCCTTGGACCCCACCTGTGGTGAGGTGTGGGTCGAGGGGGCCTGTTTGCGGCGTCAGTGCGTGCCCAGCCGGTGGCCCTCGACGGGAAATGACGCTTACGCCTATTTAAATTAAATGCACGCAATTGCTCTTCTCTAGTCAAGGTGTCACGAGGCCGTGCTCCTCTCTTTCTCCAGGTTAGTTCAGCACACGTTTCTTGCGCGGGTGTGAATAAAGCACACTCAGCCACTGCCGAAATATCAGCAACGAGCCTGAATCACCCATTCTTCTGTCTTCTTACTCTGTATTCAAATAAGTAAAGAAATAGATAAATGCAAGGATTAACACTGCATTTATTGTCCTGCTGTGAGCCTGCTTTCCCCGCGTGATCTTGGAGACGTTTATCGGGTTAACGCCATCCCACCCTCCTCCCGCAACTTACACACCCTCTTCTCCACAAACCGTTTTAGGATTTACAGTTAAATCTCCCCCCGCCCTCTCCGCTGCCGGATGAAAAGATTAAGTGATTTTAACCCCTGTGGGTCCAGTTTGACTTTAAATCCAGGAATTATTTTGATTCCTTCAACCTCTTTGCCTAAACAAAGCTCTGCTGATGCAACAGATGGATGGGGCATGGGTGCGGGACACCCCCATGCCCCATCGCTCTGCCTCCCCATTGTAAACTAAGTGAAAAATTGTGAAAGGGGGCCACAAGGATTCCCCAGGTCTATAATTGTTATTTTACTGGACCCTTTTTTTCTGTACGACAGTCTGGCTTTGAATGGTAATTTTCAGAGGGACCCTGGATACTGAGTGATGGCGAAAAGAGCAATTCAATGTTACGCTAACAGTAATGATAACTTATGCAATTTTAAAATAGAGCCTAGACTTTTGGTTACAGTTGTGGGGGCTCCACATGACCCACACGCCACTCAGAATGCGCTTCACCATCCCTAAATCGGCAGTTCACCTGAGAACCTTTGCATACTTCTGCTTGTGAAAAATAAAAAGGGGGGAGCACTAAAGGAACACTTAAAGGTTGAAAGGGGTGATTGCCAGTTCACATACTGAAATGGTGAATTATTTTAAGAAACATGTCAGTACTGTGCCAATGTGGCAGCGGGATGGTTCCTTTGAGAAAAGACATGACTTCTGGGATCCCCACAAACAAACAAAATTATAAGAAAAGTGGAAACTCTAAGGCTCTTAAAGTCCATTAACCCAGGGGTCTGAAAGATTTATCATGAGATCAGAGATCAGCCGAGCAGATAGGCTGGCAGAGCTTAGGAGTAGCTATGAGCTACTGGACACAAGATCTGCGGTGCCAGATGTTTCTCATCTTTCATAACATGTTTGCTTGTCCCTTTGTAGCGCTTAATTCCTTCATTAATGCCTTTATAAGAACATCATATCGTTCATTCATAATGAAATTTGGTTGCACTCGTGACAACACGCAGCTGTGAGGACCTGAAATAGCTGCTGACTGTATGTCAAATTTTGACGGTGGTGCTCAAGTGTCTGTCATTCAGGCCACCGCTGGTGTTTGAGGGGAGACTCGTGCAATTGAGAAGGACCAGCACATGGGTTCATGCCGCTCATGCCTACACATCTTAAAAAACATCTAAAACAAACAAAAAACATCTTTATGCTATTTCAGATCATTGCAGTGATAAAACATTTTTAATGTTTAAACTTAAGAGGTTTGAGGAAACGAAGGCGTAGTTTTAATGAATATTTGGTCAGTTCTTTCCTTTCATTGTGGTCAGCACAAGGTTTGGAGGTCAGTGGTGAATCCTGTGCAGTTCGGCGGAGTTGCTGAAATCGCACCTGCCCGTGCTCAGCACTCTTGTTGGCAAATCTCTTATAATTGTTTATTGAACCCAGGGCGCAACCCACGCCAAAAGTTATCTTTCTGGCCACTCAACACCGCTGAGGACCTGGTTATTTATTTATTTATTTATTTGTTTGTTTGTTTGTTTGTTTAAAAAAAAACAGCCAATAATTAATCTCGCCCACATTTAATTAAAAAGAAAAGTTGACTGTGAAAGTGAAAGCAATTTGTTGCCTGCAAGCAAACTGAAAGGATGCAAATGTTAATATGCGGTGGCAGGGGGGCGCGGGGGAAGGTGGGGGGGACACGCGGTCCTCCTCGGTCTTTTAATCTACAGCTGAGTGGAGACCTCTGTGTCTCCCCTCAAAAAGACCATTAGGACAAGTTTTTTAGCAAGAGGGACATGAAAATTTCAGCGGCGCCTGACAGAAGAATTATAAAAATGGTTGTTCTATATATATCCCGCCCCTGTCACCATCTGATCTACTATCCCACAGAAAATGAATCATGAGCTTAAATTTCAAACTTGGTTTCAATCTGAAAGCGATAACAAGCCCGTGTAGGATTTGAGCGGAGAAACTTTCTTGCATCTTTCTTTGGCTGCTGTTCATCTCTGGGTTCCTACTGTAAGCGATTGCATCACCCCGTTGCACCTTCAGTTCCTCAGGGATGGTACAGTGTTTGCTGGATGCCACAGGAATTCCTGACAGAAGCTCTGAGTCCCGGCGTGCCCCCAACTCCTGCTCACACCTGGCTGGAAAATGCACGAGAGCCAGGTAGATGTGAACAAAGACCTTGGAGAACGTGTTAAAATTGGAATAAGCTAATAATGTGTTGCATGTTTTTCCAGTTTTCCCTGTGTCCCTTATTACTACAATAAGGGGTGAAACTACATTTGAAAAGAATGAGGAATAGAAAGGAAGGAACAATACTTGCCTGTGCTTCTGGGGCACTGACTGGAAACTTGTGACTCCGTCAAGGCCGGACTTCTAAGTCAGGTTCGATGCTGATGGGGCTGTTAAAAATTGTGCCCTGGCTGTGGCGAAAAGCTGTCTCTTAATGCGCAAAGGAAGACAAAAACGAGGCACGAGAAGAGAGTCTGTGGTCGCCAGAGCCCGAGCAGCAAAGCGAGTGACCCCCTGGCTAAGGGGAGCGTGGACCTGACCACGCAGAGCTTGGTCCTCCACGCTGCCGAGATCGGACCTAAGGAGCGGCCAGGGTTGTACCTTGCCGTGGCAGCTCTGCTCGGCCAAACCCGGCTAGATGTGCTGTCCCGATAGACACCGCTGCACAAATTGGAGAGCCTCACTAGTTTTCTTACAGTTGGTTATTTAGCCCGGCAGTGCGGGACAGACGTCTTGATAAGGAGAAGCCCAGCTCTCCTGCGATGTGAACCTGCAACCATTTGGTAAATTTCCAAAGACAGCTTGTCTGCTACCACTGTAAGCTGTCACTGCAGAGTCCAGGACAGTTCCCAAATCCCGCGGAGGCACTTCCGGCCGTAGTCGGGGAAGAAGGTCCCCCATTCCTCTTGAGCGAGTTGACATCCACCCAGGAGACAGGTTCCTGTGACACGCTGGCAGGTCTGAACCCCCACTTCCAGAACCACCGGGGGCACTTGTCAAGCAGCCGCTGACACGCTCGCTCAAAGGCTGCAAAGCCTCCAGTGGCGGTCTTGATAGCTTCTCCAAAAACGTCACCTAATGTTATTTAAAACGGCTTCAACGGGCAAGTCGCTGCACCTCGGAGCAAAGGAAAAAAATCACAGGTACCACCGGTTCGTTGTTCTGCAGGAAGCTCACAGGCGTAGTCATGCAGGCATCTTCCAGCGTAGTCATTATTTCAAACAACAGGCCTACTTGTTTACTGTTTTGCCTTGAAGCCCAGCATCATTTCACAAAAAAAAGGAAAAAAATAATAACTATTGAAAAAATATAATTCAGCAATACACCCTTTTCAGAGAGAAATAAAATTGCATCGTTTTTCAACTCATTCCTCTTCTGCTGAAAAATTACATAAAGGATAGTTGTCGCTGGAATTACTCTGCAGCAGTGTGAGACTCCCATTTCCCAGTGCCTATTGTACATTATTGGCTGACCTCAATAAGTATAGCAGCTGTGTTAACATTACATTACATCTAATGACCTGTGCGTATGCATATGAGAGGAATGAAACTGATAAAAAAGAATAAATGGGAGAACATTAAACGGGAATAAATAGGAGGCAGGCATTACTGCCACTCCTGCAGCCGTGCAGTAAGTAAATCCCCTGGAGTTAAACAGCTTGCTGTGCAGCCAAAACCAGGCATCCTTTGCAAATGGCACCCCGTCCTGGGACTCGATGAACAATTATCGTCTTTGTTGTCACACTCCAATGCCCGTGATTTTCCTTGGATCTGCGTATTGAACGTGAACAAGGCTGCCTGGGCCCCCCGAGGGAAGTGAAGAGCTAATGGTAAACCTGATGATTTTGCTTACGGTTTGTCACGTCTTCAACGTCTCAATCTCTCTGTTTGCTTAGCCATTAAAATTGATTTACTTTTTCCCTACGATGGTGCCGCCTTCTGTCTGCATGCGTGCGTGCACCGGGCCCCCTTTTGTCCTCATTTGCTATAAATGCGTTGAAACACCGAAATGTCATATCCGGCCTCCGTCATTAAAGCAATTTCGAGTCAAGATGGGTCGAGTTTAATTAACCTTGCGCAAAGCTTCAAATAGAAGTGCTAGTGATACGGCGCACGCCTATTGTTGCTGGAAAATAGCTGCTGCTATAAATACACGCCTGTCCCAATACATCCCGCGCCACGAGGAAGCTCGGTTCAGGACAGGGCAGCTGGGTGGGAGGAGGGTTCTTCAAGCCGGGTTGGACGGGGCCGGTGCGGCACCGGGTCACGGAGAGACTCCGCGTATTTTCTGCCACAGCGACTGGTGACAGGGGACTCCGAAGAAGGTCTTCATCCTGCGCAGCAGCTTTCCCTACAATGACGGCTGTGCACAAGTAAAACCACGAAGCGGAACAACCAACACGCGCTGCCTATGAGTGACCGGAAAGCTCGTAACAGCTATTAAACGGGCAAAGGAAGCAGAGGAACGGAACCCATTTCAGACACCAGCGCCCGCAGGAGGATTTCGGGGAATGGACACCTGGACAATGGCCCACTGGGAGGTAGTGGAAGTGGAGCCTGCCGTGCACCATGGCTCATTTCGGACAACTTCAGCAGCGAAAGAAATTAAGCCCGAAAATGTATCGGAAAAAAGGTATCAAAAGTATGAAAAGGTGCTGCACTGTGACTTTGGCGCGTCATGATTTTTCACACCAAAAATGTGAGACGACAACGCCGTGGCCCGTCTGAGGATGCTGAATTCCGCTTTCATGATGATGAACAATTATCGGCGCTGCGATAAATTTCAAAATGAGACAAACGCAGGAAGCGAATTGGGCTTAAATGTGCTGAAGCCAAAGCCGTGTTCTGTACAGCAGCAAAAACAGCAGCCAACTGTGCAATGATACCCGCGATCATCATGCAGCCCATTTTTTCTTGTGAAGTTCATGAAGCCACGAGGCATTTGGCCACTTTCCACACACGGTGTCATCATAAGATAAAAATGCAAGACTAAAAGTAAAAATAAAGAGGGGAAAAGCATAATGAACTGGGGCCTCCCTGCGCGCACTCGCAAAAATGCTTTGAAATACAGGGCGGTTTGTTCTTACGGAGCCGACACTAAAGATGCCCACAATCCGTTCATATGCGGTATTAGCAGGGTAAGCCTGGTAATATGGCTGCCTTCTGTAAACGGTCTAAACCGCAGCTCATAATCCCGTATGACGAACATCTGCGCGTGCCTCCGCTCTTCTCTGCTGGCCCGAGGTTCAGGGTGTCGACGCGGAGTCTCGCACTCCCGGGGCACAAAGGTGCTTCCCTTTTCTGACCGCTGCTCTTCGCTGTCCTTGGTGCGATAAGAGAGGCTGTGACAGATGTGACGGCACCGTGACGTGAGGCTGGTTCGCACAAAGAGACGGTGCCACACACCTCCAGCTCTGCTCTGGCAGATGTTTGTTTCCACTGAGTCACTGTCATCTTGAGCAGAACATCCTGTCAGGCCTAAACACACGGTGCTCCCAGGTAACACCGGGGCTTTGATGATCGTAATACTGCGCTGCTCAGCCGACAGCTACCCATACAGACGTATAAATAAATTTGACTCATAAATGAGTCACACCTGACGGTCTCTCTTCTTCCTTCCCTGCATCTCTCTGACATGACCTCCATACTGGGTTGATGGCCGCCACTGCGACCTTTTTGCTTTTTAACAAAGGGTTAGTTCATAAAATTTTGCTAGGCTCACACTTGAAAGCTTTTCTATGTGCATTATAGATCTGCTGCATGCTACTTATGTCCAGTTATCCAGTTAAGTGCTTTGGCACAGAATGAATATGAACCTTTGGACTGTGAGTGCAGACAGCAAAAATAACTGAAGCTCTTGGGTCAGGTCTTGTGCAAAAGGCCACGACCCACTCTGATGGCAACCAAGGTGGGGAGACTGAGGTGCAGTACACTAGAGACCCCATTGGGGGCGCTCAGCAGTGGGGGTGAGATGCCTGCTCATCACAGCTGACTAACACGCAAAGGAGTAGAGGTGTTAGCGTTAGCTGCGGCACGGGATGTTGCAAGGGCGGCGGCTGATTCTTCAAGATCGAACAGCGGTCCCAGTAGCAGTTGCTTCTCCAGGTCAGCAGCCAAATTATTCACTAAGAAATATGTTTGACTATGTTAGAATTATGATACATTTCACAAAGGCTTCATCCGCTTGTCACTGGGAGGGACCGCGGCAGCAGTGCTTCGCTGGCATCTCCGAGGTCACAGGGCTCACCCCCGGCTATGCGGGCAGTTTCCCTCTCACCGAGCGGCCGGTGTTGTCCGGTTGGGGCTTTCGGACCGATGGCTGTGGGTGATCACACAAACAAGCGGTTGCGATTCGGTCCTTTTGCTTCAGAACAAGTGCGGCTAGAAGCGAGGTGGCGCGAGGGAACATCTGGAGCCCCAGACCACAGGCTCATAAAGCTGGCGTGCGAGCGCGAATGACACGAATATGCACGCACATCTCATCGGCAGGCTTTGTCTGGAGTGTTTATTAATATTATGGCAAGAACTATTTTAGCTATTTACAAAGGTCACATTGCACTCTAATAAAGTGCATAACCCTCGTGGGGGGTCTGCTTGGCTGATGCCACAAAACCTCTAATTAATTTATGTCACCGCTGCACTCATCTTAACTTGCACTTTGCATCTGTTAAAGTATTTTTTCAGCCCACTTTGTGAAATGCATCGGTTTCAATTGGAAATTGAATTAAACATCTCGACGAGGGACAGCTCTCTTCCAGCAGCCACTTCAAGCAAATGTGATTACAGGTAAAAAAGCATTTGAATATAAAACAGATTCAATACTTCAACTTGTATTGTTTTCAGATCATTTTAAATTATTATTCCTTCATGCGCTGCCTTTTAAGCTATAAATGTCAGAAATTATTTTAAATTTCATTTATTTTATATTGAGCTTACTTAAAATTACACATTGTGGAAACAGTACTTTCAATCTTCATCAGCACAACCATTTCTACACAATTTTCTTTCCAAAAAATAAATTACGTTTTGCATGCACAAAAGTACTCGCCTCCTCCAGAGTAAAGTTCGCTGCTCTTGTTGTGATTATGCTTTTGTAAGAGCTGAATATTTCATTTTTGCCCTTTGCTCCAAGTACATTTGCGGATTTCTCCAGTTACGCAAGCGTGTTTTGTCTACGATTCAAATGTAGACCTTGGCTGGAGTGTTTCACTTTCACAATTATTTGGTGACAAAAACATTTTACAGTTTACTTATTTTTAATTGTGTTTTTATTACCAGTCTTTTAGTTAAACTTTCTGCCTATTGCGGAGCAAAAGTACCTGAGCTTCTGCATTCCAGGTAGTTGGCAGGAAAGTGCTTGCACGCTGGATGGAAACTGCCTGCTTCCTGGTGTTTTGTTCATGTGACCTCGGAGATTCCAATGTTAGAAGATGTCAGTTTCACGCTGTAAGCAATCGCTTGTCCAGTTCAGGACCGGGGTGGTCCACAGGTCATCCCAGAGGCACAGGACTACAAGACAGCAGTGCACCACCAGCTAAAACACGCAAACGCAGTCTCTTAAACGTATGCAGTAGAGGCAGCTTGCAGTCACCAACCCACCTGAAACAAATCTTTGCATCACTGCAGGAAAAATGCTCACAGAACGAGTCGGGATCGAACCTACGTCTGATGACACAGCCCTACGAATCAGCATATTTTTTGTTTAACATTTCAATAAGGCGGAATACACCTGGTCAAATTTAGGTTACTGATACAAAGGTGATGAATGCTTCATTTCTCGCACATCTTATGATGCACCTGCACACATTATCATTATTATTGATGTAACCTGGGGTCGTGGTGCATCGCAGGTGTTTCAGCACTATACACCAAGGCTGACCAGGCCCCCGACCTGTGTCCAGGTAGCACTACTTTGAACCCATGGCTCACGTCTCCTCATCATCCACAGGCCTCTAGATTTAGAGCGCAGCTTCAGTATCAGCTTGTACAGCCTTCCTCCTCTGACTGCCAACATACCCAACATACTTCAGGTCCAGAACAACGACTTTGTTCCCTTCATATTATTTCATCTGATAGATTTGCATTTCCAATAGAGTGTGGCGGTGGATGGAGCTGTGACGCTCCCCCCATCTCGCTTTGCTGCATGGCGCCAACAGTTACCCAACTGCTGCGAGTGTGTTACAAGGGAAATTTGGCCCAGGGTGTGACTGGTGTGTTTGAGAGGTTTGGGAGCCAGCATGCTGTGGTGCTCAGTGGGTGCCGCTCTGTAGACAGTAGAACAACAGAAGAACAAAGTTCATGTTACCGCAGTACAACAATAGTTTTAAATTTAATCTAAATGCATGAATGAGAGACACTTACAATAGACTGTATATGAGCAGAACATGCGCTGTTTAGATTTGATATTCAAACAACAAAGCGTTATTACAGCAGCCTGAGAGAAATGGATTTTACCTTAGCGCACCGTTTTGAGATGGTTAATAGAGATTTGTTGAAGAAACGCATGGTCTCCATGCATCTGGAGTGTGAATTTTACGATGTTCTTATGCTGGATTTGTTGTAATGGCTGAAAAGTAAGTAAATGGAGTCCCCCTTTGTGGGGCAGTACAGGGTAATGTTAGCTGATGTGCACGAAGAGTTATTAGTACGTTTAGGCAGGAATAAAAATAGCCTCCTCTTTTTCATTTGACATATTACCAAATTTGTCTTCTCCCTGGTGTCCTTCCTGAGCTGCTTGTTCTTTCCAGCTCACCTTCTTCCTCCCACCTTTACAGTGAGATTTTTCTCGCACACCTCCATCTCCCTGTCGCACGCGTGAGCCCCATGTATGGAAGCATCTGGCTGGAGAGGAGGTCTCCCGTGAACCCGGACGTGTGAGCAGGCGTGGGGGCCACGCGCAGCAGTGGGAAACGGGGGCTGTAAGATCCACAAGGCCCAGTGCACCCTGGCCTGTCTGTGCGGCTTCCTGAGAGCTCGCACCAGTCTTTTTATATTTTTCACGTTTTTTTTTTTTTGTTCTTGTTTGTTTGCACTTCTGGCTGCGTGCGGTAATTTTTTGCCTCATCTTTCCTTTCCTTCGCAAGACTTGCTCACATCTTCTCACGGGTCTGGCAAGCACAGCGGTCAAGCGCCAGCGCGCCTCCTTCAAGGAAGGACTTTTAGAGCAGCGCACACGTCACACTCATTTATGTGCAATAGAAGAACTTCCACTAATTTGTTTTTAAACAGTCGCAGCCACATCCTTTTTGTCGCATTAATATTAAAACGCAGCGTGATTTATTTATATTTGCCGTAGCTGTGCTCCTCTTTCCACCTCGTCCCGCCGCAGCTGTCGGGATGCACGCCGTCTTCCAAAGAGAGGGAGATTGGGGAAATGGGCTCGAGGGGGGGTCGACACGAGGAGATCGCATTAGAGGAGTCGCTTGCCTTGCTTATTTATCACGGCAAATTATCGTCAACCCCCCACAAAAACACGCAGGCAACAGCAAACAGAGAAAAATCATCACGTGTCAGACTGTCTTGGATTCACTGTTGCTTTATGCATGTTCAGTGACCATCTTTTACGTGCAAAGGCTGCACAGCACAGCATCAGTGGAAGAGCAGAAAGGCAGGTTGCCTGTTATTACCCTTAAATGATGTGGAAACGGTCGTTTCCGTATTCGCCTGCTCTTCACCCTTAGTTCAGACAGGAGTAAGAGGAGCAAAATTAGGAACTCACCTGAGCTGGCCTGCAAAACTACAGTACCTGTGGGCTTTGGCCATTCCTGCTGCACCGTAACTGATTGTTAGATGCGTGGATGGGACAGAAATCCTTACATTTCGAACCGGCAGTGCAGACCATTACTTGTGCGCGTATCTAAAGGGAGCACACACGTGGGTTTAAAGACGTCCTTTCGCAGTCAGAGCGCAAGGTTATTCATTATACGTTCAAAATATGTCCGTCAGACCAAAGCAATCTATGGGAGCTGAGAGGCACAGCAAACAAAATTGCAAATAGAAGTGCATAAACAATCTCCTGCCTTGTTTCAGTGATGACTTTGTGAAGAGCATCAGCTCCGCTCTCGGTCTAATGCCAGCCTCTGGCTTGTACTTCTTTTCTCCTACTTAACAGATGGTAAAACGGGGTTCTCTTACGCTCAGCGGGACCCACAGAGTGTGAGATTCCGAGGCTTAATCTTACAGGATTTTGGGCCGTATGTTACTTTATGCTAAGAACTAGAGCAGTAGGTAATAAAGTGCTTAAGTTTGCTAAATTCTGACCAAAAGATGTTTGCTTCAACTTTCACAAAGACCTCTGCGGAGGATTCCAGATTAAAAATGTGCTTAAAATTGACTTTTTTTTCTAAAAAAGCATCACCCTCTTGCTTTACTCTGCACATAGTTTCTGTATTTCTCTCAGTTGTCATTCATTAAACATACTGTAGATAACAGGCCTAATATTTCTCTGCTAAATAAGATATAATGGCCTAGTTAGTATTACTGTACTATCACACAACTAGTCTTCTAGCCACTGTAATAGACAGAAGCTTCCTCATGAGTCTTGCCGGTGTTTCCCTAAAGCTTTCATTATCTCTGCTTCTCTAGTCCTACTTCATGGAGGTCATCTAAAAATAATAGCATTCTTACTGCTCGAGGTAAATATTCAGTGAGAGACTTTTTACTACACATCAGGTTGCGATGATACGTTTTGCATCAAATGTGTTTGTCAAAACGGCTCGTATCTCCAAGGACCCTGTGCAGCACGGACACCGCGTACACCAAAGTCTCTCCAAGCATTTCCAGATAAAATAAACACCTTTTAAAAGTCAGCATCAGAGTTATTAAATAAATATCCTATCTGGACCAGGTTTATCAAAGGCTTCATCCAAACCCTCCTTTGCAGCAGTGGACAAACAGGATTCTGACATTAGGCATGCAACATATCAGTAAGTTGGATAGAGCTGCACGGTATTTTTAAAACGTAACCTTTTCCTTAGGTAAAGCTTTATTAATTTATTTCATTATAGACTAATTATGCAATAGATAAACAGAAGGAAAAAGATGTCTCGCACTATTTAAAAAGTGAAAGTCGCCTCTGGCGGCAAACCGAGTTTGAGAGAGAATAAAACATAAATTCCAAGTTCCCTAGAAATGATCTCTTCTTTTCCATTAAGTTTCTGCTCAGATCCCATTCAGATGAACTGGCCGATTCACCATGGAGATACAGTAGAAGGCCCCGGCATTACCATGGCAACGAGGTCAAAGGGCCCAAAATGCCAAGCTGGAGCAATGGATTTAACTGGATGCTTTGCACATGCAACCGAACAACAACAGTTGGTGCAAATTTCAATGAGGCTCAAAATACTGGAACTAAATTGCAGTTAATGAATTTGTTGTCACACATTGCGTCTCAATAAGCTACAAACAGCCATCGAGTTAAGGCAGTAATGAATTCGAAGGTAACTAATGCATGAAAAGTAGTGCTTTTGTGGAGCTGAAGCTGGTTTGGCCCACAACCTCATTTGACAGAACTTGTGTGCCTCTTGCTGCTAATTGATAAGCGTTTCTTCATGGCCAGTGGGTGGGGTACGGGTCAAAATGAATCGTACATCAACCTCTAAAATACGTGCAGCTCGGGCATGCGGGAGCCCTGTCACTTGATGCCTGTAAGTCCAGTGAGGAGCTGGACAGAGGAAATGAGCCATAGGAACTCCAAAAAGAGCTGAAAAAGGAGCTCTCAGTCCACAGTCCTTGGGAACAAAGAGACGCCAACCTTTGCAAGAAGGTCTCAAACCCACAATGCAGCTGACAGTCAATGCATTTGCACCTGATGGAAGGCATTTCAGAGCACTGCTTCCCATGGGGTTTAAAAACATATTTATCCATCTGCCCATCCATCCATCCATCCATCCATCCATCCATCCATCCATCATCTTAGCTGCATCCATGTCTTGTTCAGGGTCATAGCAGAGTTCATCCCAGAGTCACGGGATGCTCAGCGAGGTGGCCATACCGTGGATGGGACGCCAGTCCACCACAGACAGCCACCCTTGCGACGTTTAACCTTCCGGGTCCCATTCCCCAAAAGCAAGCTGAGGCCGGTCTTCTTCGCATGTCATCAGGGACTGTTTCTCTGTATTTATACGGAAGCAAACCTCAGGTTTATTTTCCGGGACTAAAGATTCCTTCAGCGACCGCCTCTGAATTTCAGAGGCTCCCCATGCAAAATATAAATAGCATGACCAGCAACCGTTGTGTTTCGCTCTTATTTGTCATTTAGTCAAATGTTCATCTATTGGAAGTGACGAATAATCACAAAGTACAGTTTAATTTGCTATTTATACAAAATTTGTGAAATGCTGAGCACAGCCACAGCGCATTACAGAATTTCTAGCTTAGCCTCATGAATGCTTTTATTTTGCTCCAGTTTGTGCTTCTATTCAGACAACGACAGTTATAGTGAGAAAGGTAAAAATGTTGTGATTCTCTTTATAAAATAATTGGGGAAATACATGTGCCTGCAAAATATAATGAACTTCTGATGCAGTAGGAGACTGTACTGCTATTGGCATCATCAGATACAGATGAGCCAAATGCCAGCAGAGGTCGTGGCCACAGTAAGTTCTCGCGGGGGGGTTGTCGTGGTATTATATCGGCACACCTTGCCTGGTGCCTCGTCCTGAGATTTTCTAATATTTCATACAGCAATGAGCAACACAGAAACTAAAGGAACACTAAACAAAGTGCCTGGACAGATCAAATTGCAATATTCATTACTGTGCCACGCATTATCCCCGTACACGTGTCCATTACATGTCCATTGATAAGAGTTTTCTTTAACCGCCAATGTGTAAAATGCTGCACACGTGCTTGTCCCCTGACGATCCCGCAAGACGCAGTGCGGCCGCACAGCTTGGCTTTACGCACACGTGGCAGACGTCTTGTAAGCGCCCTTTAAACTGCTGCCTGCGCGCCCTCAGTCTGTCCCTCCTCACTAAAATGTCTGTGGGGTCATGAACATGTTTGTCTCCGTTTATCAGATGAGCTCCATGACCACAGACAGCAGAGATACTGTGAATAGATGGTGGCGAGCAGCAGACAGCCCTCTGTTCAGCGCCCTCCATGCTTGGCTCTGCATTAGTGAGCGTAAGCAAGTTTAAAAGCATTTCAATCAATGGCTCGACTTGGCTAATGGCCTTGCTTTCAGGAAGGAACCCGAAATGTATGTTTTTATGGACGGACCAAATTACAGGTCGAGCGTACATTAAAATGGGAGATGCATTTGTGAATTTGTTTAGAAAGAAAAGCTTAGGAAAGCAGTGTCTACAATGTTTTTTTTGCACTTAACTTTTCAAAATAGCTCATTGTTACCATGAACTCTAGCAAGAAGAGAAGCCTTCGCTTAGGCCAGCTGTGGCAAACATCTGCGGGGGCGGCACAGCGGTGCCTCACAGCTGCTGAGGGGTAGGCTTGGATCTGGGGTTGGATCGAGCTCATTCTGTGTTGAGTTTGCATGTTCTCCTGTGGGTCTTCTCCCATGGTCCAAAAGGTGGCGGCATATTTATCATTTATGGTGAACAGTGTCTTTCAGAAACACATTTTCATTGCAGTTACTTAAGATGCTTCGATGCAGCTTGTTAGACTCCTGGGCACAGCGATGGTCACCAGCCACATCCTTTGGTCCCTCCCTTTCCACCAGAGTTTTTCTCACAGTCCAGATAATGTTTTGAAGCTAAACCGATTTACGCTAAGGTGCAGTTGCGACCAAGCAGAGCTCTTTAAGATGCTATTTTAACAAACCAAGGGCCGAATCTGAATAAACTCCAACTATGCTGCTTCTTCGCAGTGCTGTGCGAGAAGCTGAGATCGAAATGGCCAGCAGGAGCACACAACCGCCTCGGGATGCCCAGCTCCTCTCAGGTTCAAAAGTGCCGCACGCCCACATTTAACTGTGCTGTTATTTTTGTTAGAAGCTGTACACGCTTTACAATGAAAAACTTTTAGGAAAAAAGGGTTACGCTTTTAGGCCTATTTTTCAAGCTCTAGTCTGAGACCAGGTCCAGAATGGCGGCCCACCCGATCTAATCCACAGTTTAAGTGAACCCATTCAGATTTCTGGCTTCGGTGGTGCCGCAGACCACCACAACCCTATGGTGGACGTGTAGTCACGGACAACAAAAGAACGAGCGTGCACCATCCTGCCTTTGGGTTGTTCTGTGGGGCTCCATTTCTTAAGGCCGAGGTTCTCAACTCAAGCAAAAGGACATCGCCAAAATAAAAGGAGCAACTTTTTCCCAGCAAAGAGGTCCTTTGAGAAACAGGACGTGAAGATGAGGATCGCAGCAGCTGACCACAGCTCATGGTTTACCAGCCGAAGAACATTCCGGTATAGGACGAAAAGTGATGCTGGACAAATGCTGAGTAAGCAGTATTTCAGTGGTGCCAAAGGCCTGCAGTGGCAGATGGGTGTCACAGGGATCGCCTTGCTGAAGCCCCCATTTCATTTGCAAAGGTAAACTGAGGTAATGCAAACCGAGTCTGCATCAGCAAGCAATAAACAGCTTGTAGGAGCGCAAGAGTAAAACAGCTGGCCGTATGCTGCCACGTGGCATATAAAAGGCATTAACCTTCAACGTTTCACCTCTTTCACTGGTTCCCTCCTTATTTTTCTGATTTATGCAAACAATATGCTTGTAAAAAAAGAAGGAAAACACACGGCTGCTTCCTTTGCTTTCAGCTGCAGAAGAGAAAGCGAAGGATTCAGTTTTGAGTGACTCTGCTTGTCCGTGTTCAGCTGACATCTGATATTTAATGGCTGCATGAAATGAAAGTGCACTTCGTCCTTTGCGACTTGACAGTTACACTCATGGAAGGAATCGGTCACGGCTGCAGTCGTGGCCCCGAAAGCTCGGACCGCACTTTATAAACACGCGCGCGTCTACGCGGAGGAGCCAATTGGCTCATTAGACTATTTAGGCCTGGCAGTGCACGCACCTGACATCACCCAGGTAGCCAGGAGATGCGTGCTTCATGTCAGGGCGAAATGCTCGGCGCAGGTTCAGTCAGTCGTGCTGAAAGCCCCCCATCCCAGGTTGAGAAATGTACCCCTCTGGGGAAAAACCATGTGTGAAATGAACAGGGTCCCGTTCAGCCCCGGGGTTGATCGCTCACATTAGTTTGGAAGTCGCCATAACAAATGCAACAAAAGGTTTTTTTGTGTGACCACAGGCACTGACAATACCAAACCTTTGGATGTATGGTCACCAGGGATCTTCTGTTCACACTCGCGTCCTTCCCAAATCTTATGAGAGGTGTGTGTGCTTTTTGCTAGATGTTCCCTTTTGCGATCAGACACAGCAATGCAATTCAAAAACAGCATCGTGTCAACAGAAGTTATTTTCTTTATTGGCCAGACGGGTCTGAGGGTGAGAACAGTAGAATTTGCCCACACCAAATTTGCATGTAAAGTAACCATAAAGGAGAATTTATGAAGCGCAGTTGTTTTTGCATTTTGAGCTGCAGTTAAAGGCCAGGTTTTTATCAGGCGAACCTTTGTTATTATTATTATTATTATTATTATTATTATTATTATTATTATTATTATTATTATTGTTGTTGTTGTTGTTGTTGTTGTTGTTGTTGTTGTTGAAAATTAATTTTGACATACACTGTACAGAAACAGTGAAAAAATGTATTTTTTCTGTTGCATTTTATCCAGAAAGAACAATGCCTATGCAAAAATACGGAGGGTATATACACACCTGTGGAACCCCAGTGGGCTTGGGGTGTGTGTGTGTGCGTGTGTGTGTGTGTGTGCATGTGTGCGTGCCCTTGCCAGAAAACATACACAGATGTTGTTGTCATGGGAACCCATTACTGTGATCACAATGCACTTGATGGCATGGGTTTGACTTGGAGCATAATTCTGAGAAGTGGAGCTGCTCTAAATGGATGCAGGTGGGTCTGGTCCCAGTGTGCTCCTTTCGCTCTCATCCTGCTCTCGCTCCCTACGGAAACTCTCCAGCCCCATCTGCGGGGTTCACCGGTGCGCTGCTGGAAAAAGCAATAATGCCTACTTTGGTGATGCTCCTGACACACACAGCACTAACCCTTTTCAGCGGTGACACGAACAGCGCAATCTAAGAATCCTCATCCGTCAGCAGTGCATTTTCATGAGGAATCGGTGATTTTGGGACAAAAATGAGATGCAAACAGTAAAGTAAATGGGAGCTGTGCAGCTGCTCATAATTAAGAGTCAACACACTGCATTCGGCCTTGCTCTCTCGTGGGACTCCGCTCTCACCTGAGCACTTACAGGTGCGGTGCATTTTAGCCACCGGTAGACTCACCAGGCCAGGAATCGGAGGGCGGCCTGTTTGCCTGAGATTACACCTCTCCCAGGCTTACAAGCCAAAGGAAAATGTGCCGGGGCCCTCATGGGGGGTCACTGAGCTGGCCAGGAGGCGCTTTCAATTTGTACAATTGGATGAGGGCTCAGTGTAGGAACATCGCTGTGCTTGTTAAAGCTCCTGAGTGCCCGGCGCCCCGCTCTGCCCCTCGCTGGCACACCTGCAGGGCATCTGGCACACAATGATTACCTGCATGTTTAGATCCCCTAATGCCTGTGACACCCACCTCTTTCTTTGCAGCACATCTCAAAAACATGGTCAGAACAGAAGCCTGTCCTACGGTAACACAGCAGCACCTCAGGCCAGCTCTGAAAATATCTCATTGTAGTAACGGAGTCAGCAGTACAGTTGCCTAACAGACATTTTTTTCTGCACAGTTTGCTATGGAATTGATCATATTTGTGAGCTGTGCACATTATTCTGATGATTGTGCTTGTATACTCATGCTACGCAGTTTAAGAGCAGTTTACACCTTAGCTGTAACTGCAGCGGCTGCTTTGGAGGGCGCAGCTTGGCAATGGCTGGATTCAGAGTCTCGCGTCCTCACGCATCCTCATCCGCCTCAGTGTAAGTGAAAGAACAAAAGATGCTAAAAGGTAACATAAGGCACATTTCACCCTGTTTTACAGTGCTGCAGGAACCTGCAGCTGTAAGTAAACATGTGCAGCCACTCATGGCACTTTGGCACATTTTGGTCAACTTGGCAAAGGACAATATTTTTATTGTTATGTTTACAGCTGCAGCTTCCCCTGTAAACGCAGAATTTGGCTGTTTTTCCTGTAAGTAAAAATGAACACTTGCATACTCATGTGAAGTCTATGAAAGACGAACTTTTTTTTGGGCTCTGGACCGTTAGACCTTTGAGATGCTCTAATATACGTATGCCTTTGTCTTACGTGAGTGGATCTCTGCCGTTTCTCACTGCGCCCTTTCTGTCTCCAGGTTGCTGTGACCCAGTGCTGGCATTAACAACAATGATAATAATGATGTAAAAAAAGTCACAGGAAAATAGCTAGGGAAATAACTAAATAATTCACGCTTGCAAAAGAAAAAGCAGATAAAAATGTCTGCAGGTGTTTCACAATGAGATGGCTGGGGGTTCAGAATGCGGCGGTTCTGAAAGGACCCCATGCTCCAGTACAGCAGTAAGTGCCAGAGAAGCTTTTTACAGTAATATTCAACCTTATTTTTACAACATATTCTAATATTCCAGAGTCACGCTGAGAATTCTGTTTTAGAAATGCTAAGACAAAGCTGATCGTCAAACAATGGAGGGAATGTATGTTTGACTGTGAGGTATAAAACCAATGCAGATCGGTGGTGTCAGCTAAAGCGTGCTTTTACAGCAATATTTTCACATCATCTCTAAGGTTTGAATAGGAATGCAACAGAGCATAAATTATTTTCCAGTTCTTCGCTGTGATAACCGTACAGCAGCATCCTACAACTTAAAGCGACCTTGCCTGTTGATTTAATAAACCATTTCCGGCTTTATTTGAATTTCCCATACTCGATAAGCAAAGGTGTCACCGTCATATCAGTGATGAGCGCATCATTTTTCCCCACACTGGAAACTCATCAGTTTCACAGAGTAAAGCCGCAGTGGTATTCACCTTGAAATGAGCAGGTGAGCACGTGGGCGGCTAAAGCGATAAAATCCAGGAGCTGTGACAGGAAGTTTGACATTATCTAACCCAATCACCTTAGAACCCCCCCGCCACCCCCACCCCTCAGGCCCTGGCAGAATGATGCTGTATTTCGGGAGCATGCGTTTCCCTGTCCTCGACCTCTGGGACGGAGATGTGACAGCAGCGGAGGGGGGTTGCCGCCACCAGGCCACGCTTCACACGCCGAGTTTTGCCAAAGCAGCAATCGATAGGGTCACCCTCTGTATTAAGCAGGTGAAGTACCTGTTTTACAGCAGGCAAACTGAGAAAACGTCCTGGGTGCGAGGCTTTTGGCTACGTCTCCTCTCAACTCTTAACCATGAGTAAATATAAATAGGAGCACTGAGGCGATGGCAGACGTCCGGCCTAGTGTGCATGCTTAAAACTTTGCACAGTGGAGCATTCTGTGGATGATATTTACAAATGAGCAGTTAATATGTTGCTTGTTTGTACATTCAAATAAAGTGTCTGATATAATACATCTTTTCCCATTTCATAAAAAGACTAAGTGTGCACTGCACATTGGAAAAAAAATTCTCAAAGTTGTTTTCTGGTCGTTCTCCCTGCTGGAAATAGAAAAAGTGGAGCTGCTGAGCACAAAAGCACAACTTTTACATTTGAACATTTCCTTTATTTAACAATTTTAATTCATGGTTGGAAAAATAATGATAAAACTTGAAACACAAACGTTTTGTCTTAACATGCGCATCTACATAAAAATAAAAGAAAGCTCAAAAAATAGAATACATCTTTTGCATGCAATGAAACAATTCCTAAAGTCACTCAGCATCAAACTGCTTCTGCAACATTGAGTTCACAGCCAACTGCCCCGTTCCTTTTCGCTTCAGCCGGATTTATAATCATTTTTATTCTGCGCACATGGAGATTTCTCAAATGCTCAAATTTCTCGGTGCTCAGAAAAATAAATATAAGTCAGTAAATGTTCCTGTGCCCATTTTAGCGCTTGCTGTCGCGCTGCTGACACCGATCTGGGGGACACGGAGCCCCGCGGAGACCCGAGGTGTCCGCATTTTTACGCTACAGCTTTACATCGTATCCAAGGTGCTGCAGCAATAAATAAGCTGATCTCACAAAAATGAGTGTTATAATAACCATTTGAGTCTGAGCGATTTGGCCTTTAAGTTATGGAACTGGGGGGGTTAATGTGACAGGGTTGTGGGTGAACCTCCACCGTCCTCCTGTACTCATGTCTGCAGTTCTTCAATCTGCTATGGTGTGATGGAACAAGTGTGTGATGGCTCTGCAATGGTCTGGATGTACAGTTCCCTGCCTTGCACTTAATGTGAGACGGGCTCTGGACCCCCCCCCCCCCCCATAATGTAAATTCAGTTCCTGATAATGGATGGATGGACATGAGACCCACAAAAGTAGGAAGCTCATAACTATTGTAATGCACTGCACTGTACAGCAAAGTCCTGCCACACTTTTGGTTGCTTATTGCCATGCATTTTGGCTCAAGAGCGTGTAGGACCTGGTTGTTGGGGCAGAACGTACAGTAGTGTGAGCAGAACCTTCATGGTCTTCATCTGGGGGGACTTTTATGGCTTCAGCTGTCCCGGTTACTCCGGCTGCAGCAGATTAATAGCACCGCGATGGTGATGGATTATAAAATGGGGGTGGCAGTTGGGGGGGGGGGGTCACTGCATGAAATATGGCACATTAGTCTAATTTTAAAGAAGCACTTGTAGTGCAGAGCAGAGACTCGAGCTCAGCTAAACCCACTTCCCTCCACTCGGAGGCCACAGACGGAAAACTACGCCGTTGTAGGCAAATCCCCGTGTCTGTGGTTCAAACACTCAAAGGCTGCAGGGCATTTTTGGATGCCTGTGACTCAAGTCGCCACAAGGAAAATTCCATGATATCAACAAGGAAATTTGAATAATTCAACCGTAGTTGAACCACAAGGCTGGTTTGACAGCCTAACACTGCGGTTACGAACAGCGTGCAGCTCCAGAAACTACAGCTGCATTATGAATGCGTTGCCACTAGCTAAAAAAGTAGCTAAAGATCTGAAGCATCACAATGATTTAAAATAACATTTCTTGTGCATGATTCTCAACCCAATGTAGTTTTGGCTCATGTAAACAGTGGGTTTTGAACTGAGAGAGCACAGGTACGGGGATTATTATATTAGGTGTCCACTCAATGTCTGTGGTGATTTCTGAGCTTTCAGGTTCCGCTGGCTTGAAACTTTTGCGCTGTGGTCCTGATGCTGGTGGTCCAAAGGCCCGGTGTGAAACAAATCTCATTCTAGTGGGATCTGGATTTTGGCCCCATGTGGCAAATCGGTGTGGCGTAGCGTAAAAGCAGAGGCACTTTGGCCAAAGCACTGTTCTGGGGTGCATAATGACCGCTCGGTCGCTCGCAACCCACTGGAAGGGGCGTTTTTGCTGATATTCCTCCATTCAGCCCATAACTCCATGTGAAACAGTAACGCAAAGGTGAATTCCTGCCGGGGGCCTTTGTAGGGAGTTCAGAATAATGAGGCGTATCTGCATTTCTCATCACATGGACCCACGTTAAGCATCGAAAGTTGGGTGACAAACTCAGAAGACGTCTGGGAATGGAGTTCACGGCAGTAAGGTAGCTGTAGCCGTTTTTTTTTCTTTCTTTTCAAAATAAAGGCAAAAGCTTTCTGCATGCAAATCTTCAACAGCAACAGATTAAGACTTTTAGTAGCTTTAATTAAATCTGTGCTATTATAAGGTATGACTGTTGGTATCCAAACAGACATTTTGCAAGCAATTTTTATTTCTTCCTTCCCATCCCCTCAGCTGGCAGCAGCAGGCCAGCAGCCTCCCTGTAGCCTAAGCAGCCGTCAAAAGTGAGATTTTCAGACCAAAGTGAAATCATTCAAAGGCTGTGCAAATGAGCAGTTTTATCTTTAAAAAGCAAAAAAGAAAAATGATATTATCGTGTCCCTAACTGACAATTTAGCATTAATCTTGCCATTGCAGTCTACGTATAAGGTGGGATACCTAGTCGGCCATTGCAAGCTAACTTCTCACTTCACGGAAACAAGCGATTAAATAAAGGAATAAAGCGTACGAGGACTGAACAATGAACACTGTTGCTGGGAGGGACAGAACAGTGTTTTCACTGCAACGGTTAGCGAAGGAAACCGCTGCTTGTTCTGAGCTCGTACGATTACTGCTCGGTCTGTGAACCCTGACATCTAGATCTCGACAGGAAAATGTGAGTATTTGGCACTTGGGCGTTAAGCTTACAGGTTAAGTGTTTTTATTTAAGCAACAGACACACTGTTCCTAGCTAAAATGTGGTTTGTATTGCTTCCTTATTTCAGTTCTGTGCAGCTCAAGCAGTGCACTGGTACAGTTTTGTCGGATTTTCTCCCAGAATGACCCGGAAATTGTTGTCCTGGGCTGAAGCCTAAACAGTTAATGGGCATCTGACCCACAGAAATAGAAATAAATGACATAAAACATCATAAGGACATTCTAGGTATAAACCTTTAAAGCAAGTATTTTTTTGTTTTTTTTATTTTTTTTTTACATTCAGATGGGTTTCTGGCCCCTTTAAAGCAAGTATTTTTTTGTTTTTTTTATTTTTTTTTCACACTCAGATGGGTTTCTGGCCAAATAGTAATTTTATTTTAGAAACGTTTTACTCATTAGCTTGCTATTAATTACTTTTTGCAATTCATTTTCTAAAGAAATAAGTGTATTCACAGAGGAACAATGAAAATTTTTTTTTTTTAAAAACTTATCTGTTATAATGAATACTTGGCTGCCATAATTAATAAAGTTTGTGTTGAGTAAAAATGACAAAATGCAAGGCTAAAGGCCAGTCTGTGCCGAGTTTATGAAACAAATTGGATTGGCTGGATATTTAAATGAACCGTGCATGCAATAAGCTTTTTATGAGTATATTCATAAAGGCCGCATTATACTTTCTGCATCTGAAACTCCCAAGGAACTGTGCACTGTATCCTGCTCAGTGGTTCATCTAAACAACATGGGTCACCTTTTTTCATGAAAAAATATGTATTTTTTTGTACTTTTTTGATCATCCATGCTTCATGCAAATGATTTTCTTTTTTTTCCACAGCTACTGAACTCCATCCACTGGTGTTGGTAAAAAGTGACCTGTGCTCCTCTAAGAAGCCACTACTCTATTGATGAAGTGAATGTTACCATCCTGATCATTGCTATTTTACTGGCCTGCAAAGGTCAAGTCCAAAGTAACCCTGCAAAATAAATACATAAATAAATAACAGACCTCTCGGAATAACACTACTTCCAAAGGAGAAAAATTGACCCACTTGGTCTGTGCCTGGAATGCGCTCGCTGCCGAGAGATGCTCGGTGACAGAGTGAGCCCTCTGAAAGGGCATCTGAGGACTGTTGCTCACTATGTGACCTTTACCTGCGATGCTGTGGTGGCAGCAGATGAACCACAGAGCCTTAATGATCCCAGTGCCTTGCAGGATCTGTCCTTCAGTGGCAGTCAGCACAGCCACCGTGGTGACACCATCGCCACTGCTGTGACAACCGTGGGTAGCTGTACTCTGGTGTGGCCTCCATTAGGTCAGGTTAAGAGGGCAACTGTCAAAGTCTGCCGAGAGTGAGGCACGGAATTTGGTGGAAATGAAATGAAAGCGCACAACTAGCCGGGGTTGAGCTGAGTAAAAATCTGGCAACGTGAGGAGGGTGTCGATCGCAGCGACCGTAACACGCTGACATGCAGTGGAGTCCTGGTTTGCTGCTGGCGAATGTGTTTGGCCTCCACTTGCAGCCGAACCTGACCTGCAGACAAACCCAGAAAGCGCCACTTGGTTCAGGCTGCAAACGCCGATGCTTCGTGAGCTCGCGTGCAATTTACGGGAGTGAAATTCTCTCATTCAGTTAGCGATTATTTATGGAGGAAGGTGGGAGAGCGTCCGGTTTTACCTGTGTCCCAAAATACGGCGCACACACCTGACAGCCTGAGGTCTGTTGACGTTGGTCTCCGGAGGAAGAAATAAGCACCTGATAGACCCTGGAATCCAGGAGATGTGATTAAAATGTAGCAGAGCTTCATTTGCTAACACAAAGGCACTGAATAAATTTAATATTAGCACATCCAGAGCAACTTATTTTTTGACACCTTTTTTCAATTTCTGCAGCCAGTATCCCGGGGCTGCGATTCGGGTTAAGTAGGTTGCTGAGAGCCGCAACAGCAGTTTAATTAATAGAACTCCAAGACCCCCCGGGGTGACTGTTCCCTCGGTACCGCACACCCAGCTGCCCTTTTCATTCACCTGCAGCAGGAGAACCAGGTACTGCCTGGACGCAGCTCAGACTTCCGTTTCACAAAGCGCACTCGAATGCTGGTACAAAAAATCCCATCAGTTATAATTTGGAGTCTCCTGAGGGCACGAATCCAGAGTTTTTGGAAGTGAGACCAGTTTCAAGTGCAGAAGCAACGTTCTCATGGTGTTCACTGGAGAACTTGTGGCCCAGTGTTCTCGTGTACAAAGCGACCTGTGGTCCAGCTTTCAATGCAAACAGGATGCCCGTCTCTTGATGGCCTTGTGAAGAAAGGTCGTGTAAGGGTCCGTGTTGTAGAAATTATTCACACTTGGCAGGAGAAGTGCACTGAGGAGGCTCTTTCCCCCGGTGCTCTGATGGGAATCTGCCTATGGCCCATCTTCTGCACAGGTAAGCTCCCCGTACATCACTGTGCTTATGGAGGAGACTCTGGACTCCATTTCAACAAGCTCACGAGTGGAACTGCCTCCAGTCTAGTGTATATTCAGCTATTTTACCTGCGAAAGAGTTGTGGCCTAAAACCGCATCCGTCAGCTGCCAGGCGATCCCTCCCGTTTCACACAAATCTCAGCTACACCCGCTCTCCCTCATTTTAGCTGATCAGTGTAAGTTGGGACCAGCAGGACCTCAGCACCCAAATTCCCAAACCTTTAACCTATAAATGCCAAGCTTGCTAACCGATAGAGCGCAGACCTCCACAAAGCATCGGGCAGCTGTTGCTAATGCATTTGGTGATGCCGCTGGCCTTTTGCCCTCTGGTTTTCATCCAATCCTCCGCTGTTATCTTTGATCCAGCCAGGTTCCCCGTGGAGCTCAAAACATCCTGAGGTGCGGAAGGAAGCGATCTGGCCACACTCTGCCTTTCCAGCATCACCGCTGCGGGTCCTCCAGTGGGTGCCCCCTCCCCCATCTTCTGTGCATCTCTGTGTGTGTGTGTGTGTGTGTGTGTGTGTGTGTGTGTGTGTGTGTGTCTGTGTGACCTTGAAGTAGTTCAATTTCAGGCTGAAAAGCAGGGCTTTCTCATGTGTGCGTAGATGATGGCACTTCTGACCATGAGAGATCAGCGCTCCTCAAATCTCAATTAACATCCTAACTACCTCTATTAAAATGTAATAAAGGAAACAATGCCCTGGGTTGTGGGTAGATGGAGGTGGAGGGAGGAGGGTCGGGGACAGTGAGGGGACAGCCTGCCCTCTGGGGTTGCCGGCGCTGCGCGGCAGCTGCTTCTGGAGGCCAGGAGTCGGTCCTGCATGTCAGTAGAGACAGAAACCCAGGGACTGTGTTCGCGGTCCGCCGTGCGGCCCAGGGTGCGGTTGTCGGGGGGAAAGTAAGACGACTTGGTCGAGTACGAGCTTCTCACCACAGCTGAGGGCTGGGAAGTACCGCCGAGCTGTAGCGGGAAGGAGCCCGTGAACTTGAGAGCGCGCCGCTCACGCTGAAATGACCGAGGTTTTTAATGATGTGATTTTCAGTGTGCAGAAATGCAGAGAACTGGCAGAACATAGACCTCAAAAAGCTAAACATATGCAAGGAACGCCCATGATGACACCGAGCGTTGCCCCTATCAGCAGGCCACGTGATGTAGCGCAGCGCAAAACAACCCTTCCAGCACAGGAGGCCCATTTGCCGCAGTTCGTACAGCAGTCCCGAAAGCTGCTTAAATGAAACTTTTGGCATTTGGGAAAAACGTCAGACTTGTTAGTTCTGTTGTTCTGCCTCCTGGTCTCCCAGCTTCCATCAGATAGCGGACAGCTTGCTGCACAGGACACCTCGGCGAGCTGGGGAGTTTATCCCCTGGTACCGGCGGATCTCGCAGGCGACACGGCGACTGATATTCAGATCATGGGCTTACACTGGTGGAACAGCTCAAGTCTCTGTCATCCCAGGTTGGCGATAAAGAAAAAATATCCGCCTGCCATAAACTTAATATCGGCAGCAGCCTTCCAAAGCCCCCTTCAAGATGCTATCATTTGCTGTGCAGCAGATGCCTGCGACGGGACGGGCATTTTGTGTCCTATTTGTATGTTCTGACTGATTTGAGATAAATGGAGGAATAACAAAGGGAAGATTAGGAAGGGACTGTAGCTGCCGCGGTGCTGTTGCTGGGCTGGCACACTTCAGCATGTAAAATGCTAACGCTTGCAATGCTGCGTTCACAACCCCTTTATGAATTTGTGGCCTTGGCCACCGATGCAGCCGCTCATGCGTTCTTCCTGTTGATCAATGAATGCATTCTCCTCTCCTTGGCTCGACGCAAACTCCACAGAGGCTGAGGAATCCATCCTTCTCGCCACAACCCCAGTCGTCCACTTCCCCCGTTTCTGGAGGTTCACTTCAAAGTCTACAGCACCCATGGCCATGTTCTTCATCTCCGGAGGCAGGTTCAGCAGCGACCTTGGTGGAGCTTTGAGGGGAAACAGCCTGCCAGTCCAGTTGCTTCAAATTCCCCTCACAGAAGAAGGACCTGTCAATTCAAATGGAAATGAAGCACGACAAGGAGTAGAAAAATCCTTTTTTAAGCGCCAAACAAGTGCCGGGAATGTGAGCGACTGTCTGCAATGTGCCTCAGGGCGCTGGTTTCCAATTATCGGTTAGTTTAATTTCATCGCGTAGTTTAATTTGTTTGTTTTATGATTTTTTTTTTTTTAACATACGTTCAGTGTGGTCTGCATTTTTATATTTCGACTTGGCAAAAGATTAAATATAAAATAAAATATATTCTCCTGTAAATAGTTACAGTGACAACTCAATACAATATATGCCTTAAATAAAGTAATAGTGTAGTTTAATATAATACATAGAAAATTAATCCAAAGCTTGTTTATTTTCAGTTTGTTTAATTATTATTGTTATTATTGACTAAACATGCAAATCTGTCACCTGGTGTCAAAACTGAACGGAGCTAATGGTTTGCGCAATAATTCTGTTTGTGACCCTGTACTATTTTTACTCCCGACTTTTGCCGAACTCAGGCTGAAGCACAAATGTTCCCTGCAAACGGACCTCCTGAGTCGAACTACGTGGCCGGTAGCTCAAGTCTTCTTCCATGCGGTGAGGAAGCTCTGCCGCCGTATGCCCGGTACGCAGCCCCGTAACATGGCAACATGGCGCTGTGACTCATATGCCAGGCATATTCATGAATAACCTGGATGCGAGAGGCGTGCGCTGTTCCCGAATCGGATGGGGATGAAGGCCACGCTGCCGTGGACACACATGCAGGCAAAAAGCTTTTGCCAAGGCATCTCGGAGACGGCGTCCGCGAGCAGAGAAGAGAGCCTCTCGGAAGCGCGGCGTGTCCTTCTCCTGGCGTCAGTCTCACCGCAGCTCCTGATCTGTACCCGGGCCACTGCGTCTGCCTTCTCGCCAGATTTATCCCTCGTCTGACAGAAATTCACGCATGTTCCAATCGAATTGAACACCTAACAACAAATGCTCTCCCACTTGTAGGACAGCTTTCTGGGAAATGGGGATATTTGATTCAAATCCGATTGCCACATCAGTTATTCCATACGCTGGCTGGAGGACGATGATTTCTTTTTCTTTCAGTCAGCCCTGTCACAGGCAATCTACCTCTACATTCCATCTCATCAGTTTCTCTATTTAACAATTTGCACACACGGGACATAAAAGCTTTCGGCTGAGGATGAATAAAGTATGAGACTTCTTTTAGGTGTTAAGTATTAATGTGGCTGACAGCTAGGTGTGCAACAAGCATTGTAGCCTGCACTTAAAAGAACGAGGCCATAAATTGTCATTTAATTTTCATTATTCTCAGAAGCATTTGTTCCTTCCCGGCCTTTGCGCGCAACAGTAATTCATGGAATAAAAAAGCAAGCACACGTGCACAGCACCCAGAAATGTGTACATTCCTGCGCTCCCCTTGCAAATCATGCAACTACTTTCGTTTCCGCATTTCGGTCCAGCCCCGTGTCTCCAGCTTGTTCGGTGAAAGGTATCAGGAACTGCGTTATTGTATTTCTTAATAAAAAAGAAGAAAACCTCCTTGGAACATTAAGCGTCTTTAATTTTAAATGATCCTTGGAGTCCTGTTAGATAGCCAAATGATTTTCAGAACGCCTTCGTAACACATCACCTACTGAGATGCTTCAGGAAGAGGCTGATCCGAATGAGGTTATCGAGTGGAAAAGTCCGTGGACTTGTTCAGGTCCGGGGAGGGGGTATCTTCAGGCCGTCAACGATAAATAGAGGAGACATCACGTAATTTGGCGACCGTGATTTTTCTGGCAGTCTCGGGAGTGAAGAGGCAGCCAATCGCAGCCCCGAGGAACACACCGTGCCGCGGCTATCGAGGGCGTCTCGCTCGCCGTGGGGTCACGGCCCCAGGGGAGAAACGGCCCAGCCGTTACCGGATCAGGACCGGCACGACAGGGAGCAGAGATGGAGAGGGTGCAGTTGTTTGCTGGTAGCAGGAGGCAAGGACGCCTCCTGTTGAAGGACCACACAAACCATTGCAGAGCGAGGCCATGCTCGTCTCATGTATGTTCTTTGGGAAAACAGCAGTTTTCACTGTACGATTTGCTGTCCAGGACATTCATGGAAAGCTGAACAGGGAAGAAAAGGCACCGCGGGTCTCCACAAAGGATTTAGCACCCAGGGCGGTTTTTTAAGCCCCACTCCTTCCCAAATACACTGAGCACCAGCTCTGCTACTCACTTTAAAGCGGTCAAATTTGCTAAGCAATGAGGTGCTCAGCAGTCCGCCTAGAACACCCAGAATGGTTGAACACAACTTTACTGGTAGCTCTCTGGGTAACCCCTTGCACCGCCTGCCACCGGACTGCCCCCACCTCCCCTCGGTGTGCCCCTGGATACCACAGTAAATATAGCTTTTGCCGGAACTTGCAGAAACAACACAGAGAGACAGGGAGAGAAAAGCCAAAAGAGAAAATGAAATGGTAATGCAGTCTTATTATCGTTTGGTTTTTGACAGAATACAAGTTTGTTGGTTTTTCAATGTTCTCATTCTCACGTTCAGTGAAACAGGCCCAGATTGCCTAATCTGTCATTGGCCTACATAAATGTGCTTATGGCAATGGAAAAAGAATTGGAAAAATCAAGAACCGATGTCGCTTCTTTTTCCTGTCTGGCGCACACACACACGGAGAGGGTGCACACTGCGTGTGTTTATGAGACAGAGCGACATGGTTTGCTGCTGATTTCTTTTCTTACTGTTCTTCCTTGAGGTTAACTCCCCCAAAAGGACTCATTTCATGCCCAATTCCTCATTTTCCCCCGTTTTTTCCCTCTTCTTAGCCATGGTGTGGGCAATAAGTGCTTATCAATAATACCGAGCCTCAGTTTCCAATTGGCGTCATCCAGTTTAGTAGCAGAATGACCGCGGTAAACAACTTCCACAAAATCACATTCGATTCCTTCTGGGTCACCTGCTATAAAATGCATTTAGTCATAAGGGCTTTGAAAATAAATTTAAAAGAATTAAAGGTTTTTGGCTGTACATTTTCATTAATTTCATTGATTTTTTTTTCTTTTTTTCGTTGAAACCAGCATGAATTGCCCAAATGTAACCAATGACAAATCAACCTCTGAGTTATTCTGGAAAAATAGAGGCTCTGTAGCATGACTCATGCAATAAACACAGTTTACTTATAAGCAATAAGTAATGAAGTTATTTCATGAAAAATAAATGCCGGTTCAAGGGTGGATCACATAGAGACACAGATACCGTTTGCTGTCGAAGGAAGTGTGTACATTTAGGAAAAACCAAAGAAAAATTCAGATTTGCTTGTATTCCTCCCGGTTTTTGTTTGTCGAGCGCAGGCGGCATTTCGTCCACCTGCCCGCCCCTTTGGATGACATCACGCGCTCCACGTGCGAGCGCGTGTCCCCAGGGGGCCTGCGGTCTTCGGGTTCACGACGCCTGCTCTCTTCAGCAGGAGACGCCACCACCAACGCGAGCTGTCATCAGGCGTCGCCCTGCAACCGGCCAAGTACGGCAGGCAGAACAGCACACAGCGGCTCACGGCACCGCCGCCTCCCGCAGGTACGAGTCAAAAGCAGGTAATTTGCCCTAATAAGCAGGCGTAGAACCCGCAAGTTCCAGAACTTGGGGGAGGGAGGTAAATAATTCCTGACTAATGGACACTGAGCCTGCTTCTGTACATGAGTACTGGAATCGGCGAGGTGGTGTTTAACAGCAAGGATGTTCCAGACTTGTGTGTGCATCTGCCAAAAAGCAGTGTAATTATTGAGCAAAATAATTGCCGGCGAGTGTTGTTATGTCACCCCAGCCTGACGGTGGCACGGCTGCACGGTGACAGCCACGTTCCCATAGAAAACGCTGACCTTTGCTTGAAAAAATAGCAGCACGCAATTATTTCCCCCTCGAGTGACGTCCGGCTCAAGAATCGCCCTTTTTCGAAGGAGGAGAAGGCACGCTGCACACAGATGGGGAAAGCGAGAGCTAAAGTTCCACATGTCTGCGGTGAAGAGAGCCGAGTTCTGTCAGCGGCCGGCTCCTCGTCTCGCGTGCGGCGGGAGTTGCCAAGCCGTGTGACACGGCTCCACGTAGCTCCCGAACCTGAGCGAATTAATACTGGCTGTCACAGACGGTTAAGCAGTCCCCCTTCCTCGAGCTGGAAAGTGGCGGGAGCACGGACGTCAGTCAGCCGACTGCAGATCCCCACCGATTGCCATCGGTGGCGGAAACCGAATTCTCAAAACCGAGCCAGGCCAAAAACAGAAAGGGAGAAAGCACAGGCCTACTCCAGCAAAGCAGGGGGTGAAAGAGCGCAAGGAAGGCCCTCGTGGGGCGTGTAAATAAAAAATGGCAAAAATAGGTTCGTGCACATTCTGGAAGAACAGATTTGCAAGCCCACCAGAACAAAGTGTCAGCCATTGCTGCGCTCACTGTGAACCTGACGTTCTTCCACGTTTCAGAAGAACACGTGACTTCCCAGTTACAGCCGTGGGAGGAAGAATGAGGGGGCGTCTAGCTCTCTGTTTGCTTGGGTCAGAATTAAATAAGCTGCAGCTTCCTAAAATGAAAGGTGATTCATATGAAAACGGACAGACATCTGCTCGCTAAATGCTCAGATTCACCCATCAGCTCTTTGGAGCTCCGCGCAAGCAACGTGCACAGTGCAGGAGAGCAGGAATCCAAAACGTTTCGTCCGAAGGCCTGAGCCCTGGAAACACATCAAGGACAAGAAAACACACAAGGAAACAAATTCTTGTGGTAAAATCTCAGGTCTATGCGAGCGGTGCTCAGATTCTACTGAAGATTCCCTTTGAAGGGAGCCGTCACGTCGGATGAAGGAGGTTGTCGTTCACTTCTCCCTCTTGATGTCTGCAAGCATTCAAACACACATCTTTTAAAAGGGACCAAACTTTGCAAAGTTTTTGCTTTGTTCACACTATAAAATATGCATGCTTTTTGCATAATTCTTACAGATTCTTTCAATAATTACGGACTATTCAAAAGTTTCCGAACAATGTGTTATTCTAGGAAATTCCAGTTTCCGGAACTTCCAACAAAACCCAGGCGACTCTCCATTGTGACTCGCAAGCATTGTAAGGAGATCTGTGGACGACACTTTATGTCAAAATAATGAGATCGTCTGGTATTTAAGTTATACCACAGCACTTCATTTTTTTCAGTTTTAAACTTCCTGTACCTATTCAGTCCGTAATGTGAACCAGACACGGGCTTGATTTAGGCGCTCGGTGTCCCGTCTGCCGCACGTCAGCACAAACCTCCTATTTGGACAGAAGCCGCAGACTTGCCTTAAACAAGCACGACGTCAAGCGAACGTAAGACCAAGGATCTCTGTAATGCGCTTCATTATGCCATGGCTCCATTATCAGCTCCTCCTTGGAAACGGCACAGAGTCTCACATTTAGGTCGAGTCTTTTTGCAGTTTGCTTATTACATAAGCGGTTAGGAAGCACACGTGAACGTAGCTCGAGCAGAAGTGGAGGAAGCGCAGCCGGCAACAAAGACTGCATTGACTGCAGATCTCGCCCGAAAATAGCAGACGCCTTTCGGATTCGCTCGCTTCAACTGTCAAACTTAAAAAAGGATTCTAATTACGTCTGCCCGAAGCAGAAATAATTAGAAAGAGCGAGACGTCGGCTCACCTGCGGCAAATCAAATATTTGTCAAGGGTGAACTCGGGACGCAGCGGAGCCCAGGTAGCCGCGTGGCTGCTTCATCCCCAGGAAATCTCCATCTCCGTCTCCTCATTTTCAGCGAGATGCAGCACATTATGACTGTTTCGAGAAGCAATGTCTGAACCTTCCTAACGCCTTTGTTTTATGGGGTTTTTTTGTTACTACAGGACTGCAAGTCACTGCTTGTTTGCTAAATTATCGATCTGTTAGATAACAAAAACTGTCTTTATGTAAGAATGAAAGTCAGATCGTTTGACACTGGAAATCATTTGATGCCACATTATTTTTCAAGCTAAAATAAATCCGACCCCATTGCTTAATTTTTGTAAAGTCTTTTTTTTTTTAAAACTAGCAATAGCTGGGCTAGCAGCAAAACCTTGCATGGCATTGGTCATGCTTTTTGCATGTTTTTATGGCTTAACTTTTGACAGCGAAGTGAAGGTGCCGCTGAGCCACAGAAGTGTTTGGTTAATAAAATGAGCCATGACTAAAATCGCACCTGTCTTCTGTGTGGTGAAACCATTGGTGTTCTGGACCACGATGGGATCTCAGGCTATTTGATTCTGCGCTTCACAAGGATGCTGAAGGCAGCTAAGCAGCGCTGTCTAAAATCAAACTGATCTGAAGTGAGCCAAGCAGAATCGTTTAGAAGGAAACTTTAACCAACATTTTGCCAGATTTCCATTCATCAAATTCAAAATAAAAGGCGCCTTTCACCTTGGTGGTTAGAAGCATCGGGCTGTGATCATGTCTGCTGGGACACCTCTGGTCCAAACAGAGCGAGCGGTGGGGTGTCTGTAGGTGTGCGGGAAGGAGCGTGCGGGAGAGTGAAGGTTAGCCGGCGTCTATTCACTGCACAAAACTCTCAGCTGCCTGTGACCCCCCCAAGTGTTCTAACACTTTGCTCACTAAATGCCCCTTTGACAAAGTCCTGCTGCTGATTTTGAAAACTACTCCACTACCTTTTGTGCTTTGTACAAAGTTGTGAGTCTCCAAGTGTTTTCCTGACTTATTTTTATGGAAGTTTTATTCCCTCAAGTGGCAAAAACAATTGCCCGGTCACCAGATTAGTTAAACATTTCGGGTAATTTGTTAGCGGACAAACAGAGAAAGGAAATGAGGTGCAGGAGGCGGCTCTAGAAAATAAAATGGATAAGAACGCAAACGGCATCGATGTATGATGACCACGTTATTGGGGAAAACATGGCCCTCCTCCTCTGAGATGCTTATTTCACAGCTCATAGATTTCTCAGGCTTTGCTGTGAGATGACTGGGAAAGCAGGAAATAAAGAGGGGCAGATCAATGGGCCCCTGAGCGATGCAGCAGTGTGCCGACTCGTGAGTGCTTGTACAGCACCAGATCCCCGTTTGCCAAAAGCCACCTCTCTCGCAGCCTCTGCAAAGCCTACAGCCTGGCCCTTTAACAGAGATCCAGCAAAAATTGTTTAACTGAACAGAAGAGCGGCTGAATTGCATTGATCCTTTTGCGTAGCTCCTTATACAATTAGGACTGCAAGTATCCAGAGCCGTCCCATAATAGAGAGAGTCCTCTGGGCAGGGAGCCAGCGCAGCACTGACACACACACACACACACACACACACACACACACACACACACACACAGTGCTGTTCAGAGTCACCAATTCACCTGGATCGATAGCATTTTGGAGCCAAACTATGAAATGTGGTGAAATATGGTGAGATTATTTCTGCTCTGCACAGTGAATTCAGACCCTTGACAGCAAAGCGCAGCTGAGCCACCATTATAGGTAAACAAGCAAAGTGAGAACAGCAGCACAGTCCAGTGAAGAAATGAGTTCCTCTCTGGCAGCTTCTTACTGGAACCCTTAGAAGGGGTGCCAACTGCCACCTTTAGTGGAGAAAGTACCTATATGGCACGTTGCTGGGAGGCTCCATGGTGATGTTTGAGGTGATCCTCATGCTTCATCCTTCAGCTTGCTCATCTCCTCCCTTAATAGACATTAAAACTCACATTTTGCATTCACTCAGGTTGTTCTATACAGTGGTTATTATTTCACTTCTTTGGAAACAAGCTCAACTGTTGAGCGGTTCAGGTAACAAGGTATTCAATTATTCTTTAATCCAGATGGCATCGAATGCAGTTTTGTTTGGCTTCCTTTAAATTATAATAATACTGCAATAAATTGAGCAAATTGTACAGGGACAAAGGCACCTCAAGCACCAGCACATATCTGGCCTCGCTTCTCTAACTTGCTGGAATCAGTGTGGTTTGACTGGAGTCTCTTGGTCTGCACCTGATGGTGGATTCTGTCCTTCATATTTGACACAGTTGAATAGCGGAGCGAAGAAAGTGGATCCACGTTTGCACCCTCTTTGCGTCGCAGCCGCCGTCTGTGATGGGGAGCACCATAACGCAGATATTATGGAGGTTCTTCGGGGTTTGGAGCTTTGCACAGGAGGTTTAGTGATGTGAGGGTTAACCAAATAAATAACAAAGGTCTGATATGTTTTTAATTTGCTTTGTTGTTGCTGCCATCATTTATAGCACAAATATGTCTGTTTTCATTAGGGTTCGCTCTCACATGCTATCAAGCTAAAAGCTTATTGTTTTTTTTTTATTTTATTTATGACCTTCCATCTCATTTCCTACCAACTTCAACCAACATTATTGGTTATGCCAAACGTTTCCTGCTTCCATCATACCGCATTTCAAAATTGATTGGATTTAAACAAATATATAAACAGTACACTTATTGCCTTATTTATATGTTTTAATAACGTAGCGAGATTTGTGTGGCAAGAAAATCACCAAGGGAACAAAATGATGCACAGTCTTTGCTGAAGATGTTGTTCTCTATATCTTGGGGTCATGGTTCATAGGACAGCCAGTGGTCCTGGGTGGCCTATAAGCAGGTGGACCCTCAGCACATGGTGTCATAATGATGCTCATAATAGCCAGGAGTGCCTGTGAGCTATACAGTGGAGTCTTTTAGGTTAAAGGTTTGGAAATGTGACATGCAAAGCAACAACGCTATAGAAAGTTTCCACCAAAGGATATGAAGGTCATGGTCTACAACCATCTAAAGTCTGCTGTTATAAAGTCCAGCACATGCCTCCTCTGATTTGTGGACAGCAGTGACTTTCCAAGCAACAGGGTGAAAACTTTTCAAAGGCAGCAGCCATTTTGGCCAGCACCACATTCACAGAAAATGGCACGTAAGCCTACAGCCCGATGTTGTATATATAACCCCCGACAGTCAGAGGAGGGAGGTCGTCTAAGAAACACGAAGAAGGCGACCAGCTGGATGGAGAAAGGAAATAAGATCCCAAGATATGAGCCATGGCCAGAGACAGCAGACAGAGCTAAGATAAGCGTGAGTCAGGTCCATGGGAGACGGGGAATGTAATGGTGTGGGAATGAATATCTAGCAGTAAGTAATGTGTGACAAATTTATACACGCAGGCAGCCGCTCAGAATAGTTTACAACCGATGCGGTGATGGGCAGCAGAGGGCTGTAGCAGCTGAACAAGTGGTGCTGCTGGGTCAGACCCTCTGGCAGATCTTCCTGGGTAATCCTGACCCTTGAAGATCCTGGGTTATGTTCTCCCATCTTTGTAAACCGGTAAAAAGTTGCAACAGACAACTTTGTATAAAAGCAGTCTCATCTAACGGGAAGCAACATAATGAAGTGGCATCATTCCTTTACATACTTTCAGCTTACCAGGGTATGGAGGATGCACGAGACTCCACCCTCAGAGGGGCGGGGCTTTGCTAAAAGGTTAGTGGCATGATGGGATGACATCACTGCCGTGGATCAAGGTGACGTCCAGCCTGGCGTTAACAAACCAGCTGAACATAGAAATATCTTTCCTAAGGCGAGCCGAGATACAGGAGAAGCAATTTCTGAAAGGGTTTGATGTGAAAACCAGCAGCACTCTTTGGAGGTGGAGAAGTGTTTGAATTCGTTGATTGCCCTTGTGAGAAGATATATCTTTCATTGCACAGATCTTGGCAAGTTCAAACCTAACGTGAAATTGCTGCCAAAAAAGGGGGAAAAATGCTGAAATGCAAAAATAAAGACAGTTGCAAGTAGTATATTAACTACAGTCGGTTCTTTAAAAAGAGGGTCTTTTGAAACCTCCTTCAGATCTACTCCAGTGTCACTTGCACAGCTGCTTTCCCAACTTGTAATATTCAAAACAGCCAAAATATGCATCTTATTACTACTTTACTTTACAAAAAAACTGTCAGTACTAAATCACATTTGAATTGCAGTATAAACCTGGTATGCAAACAAAGCTCCGGTAGCCCAGATCTAAGGTGATTCTGAGTTTCCCAGTACTGATTCTCCAGGTTGCTGACCAACTTCACCACTGGTTTCAGAGCTTTATCTTCATCTTCTTAACTCCTCTCCCAGCTGAAGAGGACAGGCAGCATGGAGATGATCATATTCTTGGTACAGCCCTGGTTTTTGGGAAAGAGGCTTCCTTCAGTGCATGTGGACGCATCTACTGGCATGTTGGCCTGCCATGGCCATGTGCAGCATGCGGCTCAACTCCTCCTGTTCACCTTCTGTACCTCTGACTTAGGTGTGATACCAAGTCCTGCCAAAGTGCATGAAGGAAGGGGCAGGAGAACGAGTACAGGAATCTGGTGAAGGACTTTTGAGCCGAGTGGTCCAAACCGAACCAGCTGCAGCTAAATGCTGGAAAGACCAAGAAGACCAAGAAGATTGCGGTGGACTTCAGGGAGCTCGAGGGTCCACTGAGGCCAGTGAGAAGCATGAACCCCCCCCCCCCCACACACACACACACACACACACACACACAAAACAACGCCCTCTCTGGGGTGTTCAGTTGCTCGTTGGCCAGTCCGAAGCACCCATACGCTCTCATTCCAGCAACGCCTTTGGCTTAGGATGAGCGTGTCTTGCTCACAGTCAGAACTCCACCCCCTCACCCCACTCAAAGACAAAGTGGGGAGGCTGTCATTTAGTGCGTGCTTGAGGCCGCCAGCCATGGTGGGGACTGACGTGGCGCCTGCATTAGCCGCCGCCGCTGCTGTCATCCGCTGCTGTCATTAGCGGCCGGCCTTTGGAAACCCTGCGTGGCTTCATTATCACAAGTGCGCAAATGTAAAGTGGCCTTGTTAGCATTGGCTGAAAAAAACAACAGTTGCGGAAGTCCTCCATGACATGGGTCTGGGAAGATAATCGAGTCCATTCTGGATTCTGACCGGCCCGGCGTGTGCTTTCAGGGTGTCTGGACCCGCTATTGTCTGGACTGACAAGTGCATGTTGTGCTGAAGTCAGTGTGGGAATTGAAAGGGCTTCTAAAGCATCTCTTTCCAGATGTTCAAGGCTTAACTGGCAGGCAAAGAAAGGCCTCCTAATTGGCAGTTTCCCAGAGTTCCATGCGGGATCTTGTCTTTGCGGGTCTTTGTCCTCTTGTCCGCCGTCCCTGCCGCCCTCAGCTAATTTACTTTCTGTCCATGCTATTTCTTGTGCATATTACAGTTTCTGAGTGGGGTTGCTCAAGTGCGCGGCATCATGACCTCATTATGACGTTCAGGGCTGCAGGTTCGAATCGGCCCCCCCGTCCGAAGAGAGGCCTTGCGATGACCCTTGCTTCACAATCGGTCCAGAGGCCATTCGAAAGTGCAAAGAATCTCAAAAAAAACTGTAAGAAAAGGTCATCCAAGAAAAGGGCTGTTTTCTTAACCTGAAAAATGTATGGCCGCATACAACTGTGTACGGTTCCTAATCTCTCCTCCTGTTTTTTATGATGGATTTTCCCTCTGCCGGGAAAGCATGTAGGTGTGGAAAATTTTAATTGATTGCATCAAATTAAAAGCAATGACATCGAAGCCAGCGGTAGGCAAGTCAGGGGGCGGGAGGCAAGGAAGCGGGAGGAACGGAGAGGCTGCGAAAGACTGACAGAACCACGGTGAGCAAAGGTGACTCCGCTTTGCTCTTTTATCTCGAGTCTCTAGGAACGTTGCGATATCCGAGCGGTAATTAAAATTAAACCGGTGGCCTTCGGTGCAAGGTCAGATGCAGCACTATAGCTCGATGGCAGGGCTGTCACCGAGATAAAAAATGTAAGGAATACTTTCAGCAAAACGCTTCTCTTTTCTCCCATAATGAAAGCAAACTTCTTGTTTGAGTTTACCAACTCATGGATATGGAAGCAAATGCAACGTTGCTGTTTACTCGAAGCGTCACACATTAAAAGTATTGGTCTCCCTGTATCATTTTCTCAAATGTGGCATTTTCACTTAATTTCATATTCATGTTAAAATGGCAGGAGAGTACAAGGTTCATAATATTTTTCTGGATTTATCATTATCCATCCATCCACTTATGAAGTCTCAGCGTTTGACTGACTACAGGTGCGAGGGGTTCCACTTTATACCCCACGTGCCCACGTGTACTTGCATCCTGTTTGTGTGTTCGTGTGGATCAAGTTCCCATCATCCTCAGGGGTGCCGCCAGCTCTCAGACTCGATGACCGGATGTGCTTCTGAAACGCGCTGTTCTTCAGGTTCTTCTTATTAAACCCGAAGAGCTTCATCGGCCCTTTGGTCTGAAAGTTGTGGTTTTTAACAGGCATCATGGAGGCCCATCATGTTGCACTTTTTCCTTCTGTTGTTCACTTACTTACTTACTAACTTTATTCATTTATGACCATTTTTATTTCAGAGTAACCTACAGATTTGTGAAGCTGGACATCTTAATTCGGGAATTTGAGGACTCATAACTTTTAGACCATAAATTCACGTATTTAACGGCATTTAAAGCGGAAACGTTTGCGTGTGCTTGCCTACCTGGGGATTCTGGGGTCTCAGCCATGGCTGTGATTTGCCGCTTCACACTTCCCACTGAAACTACTGCTCCACAGGTTTGATTTATTTTGCAGCTACATAAAGGGGATTATTATGGTCGTATTTTCTCCTCCTGAAGTGGAATTTAGCCTGTTCTTCTGCTAAAAATACAGGTCATTTGGATTAGGTACTTAGCTTAGGATTAGATAATAGATAGGTACCAGGATTAGATGCTCAGCTCAGGTACTTATGTGTGGAACAGCAGCCTGCTAAATCCAACCTTTTTGCCATTAAGCTGGGGGTTCACAACACCTGCAAAGCACTCGGTATTTCCTCACAGCAGGGGCTGCCACTGTTTGCCGGAGGCCAGGGGATGAGTAATGCAATATGAAACCCTTTTAATTAAAGCACATAAGCATTATTACTGAGCAACATATGGCATCACCTCATAAATTCCCATTAGCGTAGCGAAAAAAGAAAGAAAAAAAAACGTTGAACCGTGTCTGCTCTTTCTCCACTTCTTGAAACATCCGGTGCTCTTTACCTGTGCAGCCAAGCAGACTCTTGGTGAAACGAAACGATGTTCTCCACCATACAACACCAAGCCAGTCTGCTTTCTCAACCCCGGTCTCGTAATTGCCCCTTTTTCCATAAAGGATGACACATTTTCCCTTCCTGTTTGGGAACATCAAACTTAGCAAGGATGCCTGAACATTCAATTTCCTCTGAGTAATTACATTGGGCGCACAGGTGACAAAATGATGAGAAACACCTGAGAGGGGTAGCGGGGGGCTTTTCTTTTGTGTGTGAGTTTCTGTCTGCAAAGGCAACAACAGCACATGCAATGACTTTGTTGGCCTTGAAGTGCGAAGCTTTTGTGTGCGTGCGTGCGTGCGTGTGTGTGTGTGTGTGTGCGTGTGTGGAAGAGGCTGCAAAACTCCTCAAGTGCAGTGCCTGGCAGTCAGTTTTCACTTAGGCTCAGCCATGAACGGCTCTCCAGTCTTCCTGTCTTCTTTATTGGTGTTGTAATTAAAATGATCGATTCCTTCCTCTTGGGATCTGCTGACCAGACCCCAAGTGGCTGTCAAACACAGGGGTGAGCAGGTCGCCCCATTGGCCTGAGATTGTTTTCAACAAAAATATCTCCAGAGTCAATAATTCAAGAGGCAAACGAGAGGGACATGTCCAATATTTCTCACCAGGCTGGATCTCATCCCAAGCATCGCTCCCATCCTCGTCCTCCGACTTTCTCCTCCCCGAAGTGCCATCATTAGCTGGAGCACCTTCAGATGTTACAGAAACTGCACATCACCTCCAAGGTGCTAATGTGCACAAGTAATCATGGTAAAAAATGAGGGCTATTTGGAGTAATTAATACGCCAGCAGCTGTTTTACCTCACAGACCTCCATGTGGCTCTTGCTGTGGAGTGCTGGAGAGTTAACTGAGCGGTTGCAAGGAGAAGCGACAGAACTTTGATTTGAAATGAGGCTCGACGGGAAAACAACAGTTTTATTTTGGATCCATCATTCCGGGCAGTGCCGAAAATAGCGCCAAATGGGTTTCATGTCATCCTAGAGGTGCGGGTTACTGGGAGAAGGAGTGAAGGAGGGAAGAAGAAGAAAAACTTATTTATTTTGAAAAGAAAAGTCCTGCAGCTCAAACAAGCAGCTTCGCACAGTGTCACCCTCCCGTTTGTCAGACGATGGCCACGTGCACCACATCCGCTGACCATGACGCTGTGCGGTGTGTCACAGCCGAAAGGTGAGCAGTCACAGCCCCAGTCACCCTTCTGTCCCACTGCTGCTTTGGATTTCTACGACTCTTTGGGACTGTAGAAAGTCGTGATGACAGGGCTTTTACGGCCACAAGTTGCGCTCTCTCTCTCGCTCTCTCTCTCCTCAATTTCATTACTGGCCTGACTTGTATTCCCAAAGTAATGGTTGAACAATTGTATAAATAAGATTTACATTGTAACCAAAAATAAATATACCATACATTTTGAACAGATAAAATGTTTCATTTTTTTCAAAATAAAGTAGAAAAAGAAAACAGCTCAGCTAGCAACAATAATAATGTGCATATGTGTGTGTTTGGGGCATGCAGTCAGTCCTCCCCCCTTATTGCGGGTATGTATGTATGTTTGCACAGTGCTGCCAAAGTTATAGTTCATTCCCTGATAAGATACCAAGATGGGATTGGAAACTGGGATTCATTTAAAATTTTAAATTTAAAAATGTGATTTTTCTTTTTTCAGCTGGTAAAAATGCAAAAAATGTGCACCTTTCTCCACATCTCTCTCTCAACACACAAACGTACACGTACAAACACACATATGCACCAAAAGCAAGTTATCTATTACTATACGCTTGCCAATGGTAATTTCCACATTTTCAGATGAGGATACATCGGTGTACCCAGCATAATTTGTGAATTTAACATAATTCCAATAAAATAAGGTAAATACTCTTGGAAAATAATTTTGTTGTTCAGAGTCCTGTTGTTTCCAGCTGTTGAGGGACACTTGTAAATGATTCATTGTTTCTTGAATGTTGTTCACAGTTGTTGGTTTTTGAATCAACTAACAGATGTTCGTCCCCTCTGTCCATCAGTGCCATCCCCTTGCCATTAGAATCTCAGTCGTGTCAGCTTTGTGGCAGGATAACATGTATGGCTAATTTCATAATTTCATAATTTAATCATTACTGCTTTTCTGGTTTTTGCATCATCTGCCCTTTTCTTTTTAGGATGTTTATCATTGGTTACGGTTTAAGGATGTGTATTACTAGTTTTTTATCAACTAAATTTCCCTCCGCTTGTGTACCTTGGACTTCATGACACTTTGCATCATTGTTAAGAGAATTTAAAGAAAAACACAACACATTAGAAGTTTTATTTAATAAACTGTTTCCTCTCTGCCATATCAACATAGTCATGTTGTAAAATGAAGAGGATTAGCAACAGCAGTAATGGCCAATTCGCCTGGGGTCAGCAGGCAGAGGCAGAAGAAAGAAGCTTAGAGGAACAGAGACTGGACCTGCAGCGCAGAGCCGGCCTCATACAGGTCCTGCAGCCCTCAGGGAAACGAGCGAATGAAGAGGAGAAAGACAAAGACACGGAGAAAGGCTGAAATCCAGCAGAAGGACTGAAGAAGCTGCTCACGCAGGGCACCTTGAGGAGCTGTTGAGCTCCTGGGGAAGATGTTAGCATGAGCCCCACTTGAAAGTCGCCTTGCCATTTCCATCAAACCATCGTGCTGAGGATGGCAGTGAGACAACACCTGCAACAAAAAAACAAAAAAAAAAAAAAAAACATTCATTCGAATTACTTGTTTTATTATTTGACCAAAAATCATTGCCCAAAAAGAACTGCATTTACAGACCACAGAGTAGCTTTCTGGTATCACTGAGCCACGAAAAAGACTGATGGAGCCTCAAAACAAGCAAGCCAGCAAACTTATTTCAGTATTTATATCTGCTGATGTCAGAAAATCAGTCATTTTCTAGCTCATTTTGTCAGTAAAAAGCAGACGTAAACCCTTATTTTTCCTCAGATTAAAAGCCAAGTTTCAGCAAGCTGAATATTTCCGAATGTCATGCACAGTGGCCACCATGAGCAAATCTGCAGCTTGTAAATGAAAACTAACATTTCAGGCAATTCATTTACAGAGTGTGCATTACAGGGTTAGGCTTAGGGATTGGGGTAAACCCAGTTTACTGTAGTGTGACCAGCAACCTTGTTTGCGCTAAGGCTCAGAAAACAGTTACATTTGGCCATCTGCACCCCCCCCCCCTGCTTCTTTCACAAGGTTATCAATCCTCCCTAATCCTGAGAGTCCCACAAGAGATGCCGTGAGCAGCAGAGCAGCAGAGAACAGGGGGGACCTCTGCCCCCTCCCATATGAACACTGGTAATTAACTGCCCAAGGTTCATTGACCTTAACACATCAGCAATGTTTCACTGCGGGGGGGTGGCCTGCTGGGGAAGAAGGGAGATGGATGAGGCTCAAGAAAAGGAGAGGCACTTGGATGTGTTAGAGAAGAGAAAGAAGAGCCATGGACGGGACTCTTCTCTTATATCTCATAGGTTCCTTGTTAAAGTTCCACTGAAACACTGTATATTAGCTTATTGGGCTTCTGGTAACAGGTATTTATTGGGTTGTTATTATTATTATTATTATTATTATTATTATTATTATTATTATTATTATTATTATTATTATTATTATTATTATGTCACAATGCAGCAAATGATACTGGTTTACCACGTGAGATGATTGTCTTTTTGGAAGCCGCAAGGTGCAGGTACACAGGGAGCAATCTGAGTTTTGAACAGGAGTCTGCAGAAAAGTTCTAAATGGACCTGGATGATAGTGGATGCAAGGGCTTTCCACACACAGATTCCCCTCCATAAAGTCACAAGGTTGATGATGATCCTTCAGCATCACTTGGTAGCTTTCGATTCAAAGTGAAAGAGCCTGTGTGCCGTACCCTTGAGCGTGGTGTTCCACCTGAACCTTTCCAGCAGTGGTTCAGCGTTAACCAAGCCAAGTGTAAAAGCTGAGTCATTTGCTTTGGATGAAAACATCTTCTTGACAAGTGTAGCCCACAGCTCTGGCACTGCAGCACGTGTTTGGATTCAAAGCTTCTCTTCAAAGTGCACTTTAAGTGGAGCTCATTTTGTATGCAGGAACTTCAGTTATTTATATAAATAGTTTTACACTTAATCCTCCGAGTCAGATGGGAAGAAACAGTGAGTTAGGCTATGAATGGAAAACACTGGCAAAGTGAGCAGTGCTTACCAGGTGCAGTCTCCACAACTGACTATGTTGGTTGAGGAAAGTTTCAGAAGATTAAAAAAGTATGAAAATGCAAATGAAAAAGAAAACCCACCCGAATGTACTGGTGTGGCTTGCTTCTATTTCAGATTGTTGTCTCTCATTTACACGACACAAATACACAGGGAGAATGTGGGAATGAAAGGGCATTTGAGGAGCCTGCTGAGAGCAGCAGCGCACTCGTGGGGAGGCCTCCAAAGGTCCCGGTGACTCGCTGCAGACGCGACACATCACAGCCCAGTCAGCGTCACGTGTCCCTGGCAGCGAGGATGTGGTTCACCATACAACTTTGGTGCCTTTGATAAAAATAATCATTTAAAGATTGCAGGAGGACCGCTAACACCGGGCCAAACTTCACAGTCACCCAGAAGAGACTCTCACACGGTGCATCTGTGTTGGGGTGCGAGATGAAGGCTCTCTCAGTAACAGTAGGACTTGAAGCACCAACCGTATGGTAAAAAGGCCATGGTCTTAAGCACTGCATTACTTGCTGTACCGCTATGCTAGCTTCTACCCCAATAATGTGTTGTGCTGCAGAATCGCTCACTCAGCATGTTTGTAAATCTTGCTCTTATCAATAAACAATCTGCTAATGCATCAAGTCAGTCAACTGCGGCATCACAGCCTTCTTGTCCCACCAGCCACATCCTGCTTACTAGGAAGCATCACTTCCAGTCACACTGTTAGTCTGAGGTTAGAGAGAAACGGGGATGACCGACGGCAAGGACGACAGCTTTACTTTCTTGCGTCCTTCCTGCATTTCATAAGAAAGAAAGAAAGCGACGTGAGCTGCTTCATACAGTGAGCTGCGTGAGCAGCAGGCCAGCTGAGTGCCTTTTCGCTCTCTTTGCCACCTGCTGTTTGTACCTTGGCCTCGAGCTTCGGAGACGTTTGCGGGGTCAGGCATAGCAAGCCAAGCGTTCAATTAAACTCAAATGGGCTACGCTTGTTCCACATGCTTTCAAGAGGAACATTAGGAATCTGCAACTCTCAAACGTGAAAACTGTTCCGTTCTCTGTTCCACCTCTGGATGTTTCAGAGCTGAGGGTGAATAATTATCTTCCTCTTAAATCTGTCTTGAAATACTGCTTCAGCTCTCTGGTCAAACGTAATATATTTTCCAGATTTTTTGTTTTATTTCCTGCAATGCATTTTAGCAGCACAGATCAACACTTAGAATAACTCGGGCAGCCAGTGGTAATTAAAAGATTTCAGCGTCTGTCCAAATGCTTTAGTTTTTTAAATCTCCCCAGAAACGTTGTTCCTGCTGTTTTCTGGGAACGCCGTGATGAAAGTCTCCTCGCTCACCCTCCTCTTCGGCCTCTTTGCCACAACCCTCGCAGGAGCTTCACGGCAGGACCGGAGACGACGGGCGCCGCTAACGCTCCGCAAACCTTTTCTTTCCTTTTGCTAACATGAAAAAGAGCTTTAAAACAGACAGAGGATGCAGCTGAGAATAGCAATGCATAGAAAAGAAAACAGGTGAGCAGAAGATGAAAAAGTACTTTAAACATCCAGTATACCGGCATTTTTCTCTCCGGCACACAAATATTGCAGTTTCATGCAATTGGGCAGTGCTGCACAGACACTGAAAATATTTTTTCCAAAAATAAACCGAAATGTGCTTTATGCATACGTGAGATTAATGCTTATTAGAATCACATTTTGATCCAATTACAGCTTTAAGGCTAAAATAGCGCATATATAAGTGCAGGATGCAGGTACAGTGTGTAGTACCGGCTTTTCACCTTGTTCACCCTGATTCTGCTTCTTTCTTCTCGATAGATTTCCACCAAATTGTTGGTCAGATGAACCTTGAGGGAGTTACCTACCTGGATGGTGTGGGGTACCTTTCAGTTCCTCAGAGCTGAACCAGCAGTAACCACTGGATGTCAACTTGGTTATTATTTTTAACTCCATATTCAGCTTGAGTAGAACGCTTGTCAGCCTTCATTTTCACACCATTCCTGTGCATTCCCACATTGACCTGCAGTCTTTTAACACCTGGACTCCTCCTTAGAAAATACCCATTGTTAGTCACAGATTTATTCACTTGGTTTTTAAATGATTTACTTTAATGTAAATGTTACTTTCAAAACCATCACATGAATTAACTTTGAAGGCAATGGTCTGAAGTAAAATATCAGAAACAACAAAGTATCATTTGTACAGGATATGTACAGTAGGTAGTGAATATATCAGATCAGAGGATCCCAGGTGCTGCTGTTTGAAGGCTTCAGGCCAGTAATCTCCTTTGATTCTGTGAGCGTTTAGGCTGCTGGCTCCCTTCCTTGGGGGCGTCACATCACACCCACCGCCGAGCAGCAGTGTGGCGGCGGCATTCGGTGCGCTCCTCAAGTATTTACACGTAGAAATCACAGGCATAATTTGCTAACTTGTGTCTTCTGAGGACAATGGAGCGTATAAGGCAGAGGAAGATGCATTGTGGGTCGTATCATGTTAATATGCACGCGCACACACAGAGTGCCGTAGTCATAGCCGAATATCTAGTCGATAGCGAGACATCTGTATGATAGCAAAGAATAAGCAGTAGGTGACCCCTTCACAGGAACAATAATAATAATAATAATAATAATAATAATAATAATAATAATAATGACGCAACAGCCAGATCCGCAGGCGTTAGCGTTGCAGCCAGAGAACCTGAGCTGCGCAAGCTGAGCAATGAGGCTCGGGGTTGGCTAATCGCAGTTTTCCGTGGTATCATCGCCGTGTTACAGCATCATTGCAGCTGTGCCCTGGACAGAGAAAAGCAAATGCGCTGTGACATCTGCAAGCCTGATCGGGGCAGCTATGGATTATTAAATGGAGCAGCAGTCAAATTACAGAGAACCGCACCTGCAAGACGCCTTCAGACACGTAAACAAGCAGAAATCACAGCAGCCGTCTCTGCTCCCCCTGCTTAGCTGCATGATTTCAGCCGGGCTCATCAAGGAGCACCAAGAGCGGAGTCTTGAACCGGCAAACCAAAAGCACTTCAGCTATGCTTGTCGGGACCGTAAAGCTATGATTTTAACTGTAAAAGTGCAGTATTAATGCACTGAGATGCTTTCAGGTAGTGTCGCAAGTGATGAAATTTTGTAATTCCTCCTCCAACTAAAGAAACACTAAAAAGCATCACAGCACCGCAAATATCGAGTTATATTTACTGCGAAAATGTGAGGAAAATGTGCTTTACTGTTATTGGCGGCATCAGGGGATCCATAGAGCAGCGCACCTCGGTTCAGCAGATGAGCTCAAATTTGCACGCAAGACAATTATCGTGATTCAATTGTCTGTATCCCAGTCAACCTGGCTGCATTTTAAGATGGGGGATGTGTTGGGGTGGTTTCCCAGCCTGGGTGGAAGGGCTCTCTCTGCTAAGACAAAGATCAAGATCAAAACAAGAAACGAAGAGGGCAAGGATTCCTGTCCTTGAAAGCCCATCCGTTTCTCGTGCAAGCGCGCAGGCGATAACCGCGCCGCCTGGCAGTGCTTCCTGTCGTGAATCAGACGCAGTCTAATCTGCTCCAGCACAAAGGCTCAGCCTCAGTCCAGCTTTAACTTGGCTCAGATTAATTGCCATGACAACAAGCAGGATGGGGACGAAGGACGATGGGTTACCTCAAGACAGTGCCCCTGCTGATGAAAATTGTGTGCCAGGGTGGACTGAAAAAACACAAATTTGTTCCAGGACCATTGCTGAGGAAAGAGGCATTCATTTAGCAATGGGAAAAATGGACAGCGGCACCGCCAAGTTCTCCTCGTGCAGTCACAGGTTTAGAGCTGTGAGGGAAAAGCTGTGAGGGTTTACGGCAGGAGTGGGGAATGACACACATACGGTAAATGATGGAAAGAAGACGAAATGTGTTTATTACCACTTGGCGTGCAGCCAGCGGAAATGCACTGGATGTCCCATGATGCAGCAGGAGTCGGCGCCTGGTCCGGCCTACATGTGTAGCAACCCAGGGGCTGGAGTAATGAGGACAGCGGAGCACTCAGCTGGATGGCAGCTGCTGCCGGGGGGAGAGAAGATGGCCTGTGGCGAGGAACACACCTGAACATCTGTCAGGTAGAAACAATGCCTCTTGCTGCACTGGGTGGGGCAGGTGTAAAACACTGTTAATTACTACATTTGAGGCTTCAAATGCACCGCGGCAGAGCCGTAGGGGAGCGTCACTTATCCCCCCCCCAGCGAGAGCAAACCGATTCGCCAGTCAAGTCGCTCCTGCACGAGGGGTCCGATGTAAACAGCAAGGATGTGAAATTCTGCGGCCAGGGAGTTTTACGATTGAACCGTTACTCATTCATTTGTGTGCAGCTTATATGTTTTTGCAGCTCTTGTTAAAAGTTTGCATGCTAACAGACTTGCCTGGGCCACAGCACACGTTCAGCGGAAGCCCCGGAGAGGGCGAGCAACTCGTGTCCGATATGGAGGCTGCCTTGCTGGGGATGTTTGCCTGGGGAATCTCAACCTGCTTGGCCATCATTACATCCTCCACAGGCATGAAATTCCAATAAGATGGGGACTACTTTGACGGCCCTTCACTCTGCAGCCAGATATCAACCCAAAACACCTAAACACCGTGCAGCAGCTACTTAGTGTGGAATAAAGTGAAGGACAACTCGAAATAAAGACCTAGATTATAAAGCTCCACTCCCCACCAAGTGTACTCGGGCCTTTGATGTAGCCTCAGCTTTGACTGCTTCCCGGCAGTTTGAAAAAGTTTTATGCGAAAGTCTGAAGGAGGTCAAGCATTCTTATACCTGATTCAGCAGCCATGTGGTCCCACAGCGGCCCTGCAAAGGTCACAAGCTGGCAGAAGTGATCCCAGACGGGCGCAGAGGTGCCGGGCACTCGGCCCCAGTCTGGCTTGGCTTCGGGGCAAATGACACTCAATTAGACGCTCGCAGTGTGAGAATCTAAATGCAGATTTGCTTCCTGCCAAGTAAAAAATTATAGGGAAAAAATCATTGCAGAATCCTGAAAAAAGATGCTTATTTAAGTTAAGATTCAGTTTGATAAGCAACTGGTTTGCCCGTCTGGACAAAGTCTGCCGTCAGCAAGAACGCCATTGCCTGTAGACAAAATCCTAACAGCTGCCCGCAGTCCGTCCTTCCGTCCGCCGTGCCGGAAAGGTGGCGAAGTCACTGCCCCTGCTGTCATGCCACTGCTTTGCCACCCCGACATTTGCAACTCGGCGGTCTGTTCTGCCACTCCGCCTGCCCAAACGTCCCGTGGCGCCATGCAGATTCGATATTTGCAAAGTCGATAATTAGTCTCGAGCGGGAGCCTTGCTGAGATCCGTTCAAAATGCGCACGCCGGTGGGATTTCCTCCTCCTCTCCTTCCTTCTGGAGTTAAACTGCTTCTGTAGGAAAAGCAAAACTTTGGGCTTCTGGCAACTTCCTAGCAATCCTGAAACCGTCGCGTTTCATCTCTTTGAAGCACGGCAACAGTTTGCTATGCTGGCTGAAAGCGGAATGGTGTGAGCGAGGGCACTGACCACGTGAGCTTCTCGGGATCATCCGGGGTTTCTCACGAGGAAGAGCATCGCGAAGCCCGAACCTGAGGTCGGCCGCGGTTCCGACGTTCCGAAGCGCGACCGCGCGGGGTGTGGCTGCTCGCACAATCCCGCCTGAAACCGACCGCAACCGGCACCGCGGAACACGGAGCCAACGTAACAGGTGATGTTGGCTCGGCGCTGGCCCAGCATATGCTCGCTGCTTGAGTCTGCCAGCGATGCCCTTGTGCAGACACAGATTAAATAAAAACTGCCTGGGCATACGGAATAATCCCACCAGCTCTCACTGCCAGCTCTCAGTTTAGCCCTGGAGAATGTATTTGTGTTTATTTTGCATCCATTATCAAACACCATTTAAAACCAAGGTCTGGGAAGAGATTTATTGCTTATTGTGGGATTTATTTTGAGTTTGTACTCTTCACTAATTAGTTAATACTTAGAAATGCTTGCTTTTGGGCACAGTTACAGCGCATCAGTCTCCCAGATACACACGGCTGTCATTTTTTCATGCATAATGCATCCCATCTTCCCCTAAGGTGACAGCGTACCCATCAGGTGGTGGAATTTTGTCAAGGGCTTTCAATTCTTTTCGATCTGTCTGCACAGTTCCTCCTAACATCATAATATAATAGGTGCTACTCACCAACTTTAAACTGTCAGCTGGATAGGAGGGCCACGGAGACGTTCCCACTGCTTCCCTGTAGGGGGCGTCACAGAGACTTGCCATCAGCAGCTGCGGGGCTCCAGCCTGGTAGAAGGAAACGTGAGCCGTCCGTAAACACGAAGCGGTGCGGCCTAACAAGATGTAAAGGACCCCAAAGAGCCGTTCTATCCTTTCGACTGTCCCTGTGCACTTGTTCCTCGTGGTGAGGGGAGGGCGGGCAGAAGCGAGTGTCACGTCCGCCAAACAATACTCTCTTACAAGCCCGGTGGTGGATCGGCCCATGTCAATCGATATCGAGCGTGTCAGACCTTCAAGGTGCTTTGACTGAGACCGCCCCTTGCTGCTGCGGCCGCTCCGGCCTCCCGCATCACCGAGAGGTGCTGTGCAATGTGGAAGATGTTTTGTCTGATTTAACACCCACTAGCAAATGTAAATGCTGTATGTTGCCACAGTAACACAGGTGAGGCTGGCTTCCGGAAGCTTCTTTTCTGAGCCGTGGCACTCGTCTGCCGGTACCTTAGATTTCTCCAAATCCTATGGACCCTCCCTCCTGACACCCAAGTTGGGTGGAAAGAAACCCAAACAGCAGAGCAAAAATGCGCCTTAAGCGACTTCTTGCACCCAGTAGCTTTACATGCTCAACATCACGCAAATTTTCAGCTCTAACAACAGTCGCAACAAGAAGGATGCCCTCAGCCTCTGTAAATCTGCACAAAGAGCAAAATTTTGGGTGATAACAAAAGCGCTGCAGCTGGAGTGCTGACGTTCTCTGCGCGCTTCCGTCCGCGTCTTATTCTTTCGCAGCCGATGGTCCCGAGTGACACACATGCAGAAATGCAAAGGCTTCATTCGTGCCCTGTTTGTAAATTCAAGTGGGTTTCCACGAGCCGCTTTGACGCAAGCAGGGGGAAACCTTCAACAACAAATATTTTGTCAGTGATTTTTGTTTTTGTCACTTTCATGAAAGATGTTAAGGTGCTCTCTGTTCAGCACTTTACTTCACATTAAGAGGAAACTGGGAGTGGAATCTTGTAAGCCAGGCCTTTGCTGAACCACTAAGCGTGTGGAGAGGAAGAAAACGGGCAAGGTGGTTCTCGGATGCACTTAGTTACCCCAGCTGTATGTAGGTGAACCAGTGAAGGCCTGGAACAAGAACATAGCGCAAATATATAGCAAAAATTAATATGCACCATGGATCGCGAGCTCTTCCATTTGCACATTAGCTGGAAAATGAGCAAAAAGGGAAACGCTTGAAAGCGACACTGCAGGGTCAGATGTGGGCACAAGGTGCTTTCCCCAAAGGAGCAAAACCACAAAGAAAGGCTGTGCTTTTACCATGAACATTGCTTTGTTTTGCTCGATGGCCAACAACGTGGAGAGAGCAAGCGCCCTTTGAAGTTCGACGCACCTCCTGATGCCCAAGGTGTGTCATTGGATTGTATGCCACCTGCCTGGCTTTAATGAGACGCTAACTGACCCAGCATGCCGCCCAATAATAAACGGACTCTGTGCTCCTGCATTTGGGGGGCAGCTCAGGTGGAGGTCCGAGGGAGGCGGAAAGGGTCGAGTCTTGAAAGTGCCACAGAAATAATTGCCGATGGCAACGGCGCTGCTATTTAATCGATTTTCCTTCCTCCCATCACTCGCTGGGATACCTGCCGCTGCACGGCTAAACGGGGGGCACCCCTGCAGGGTGGGCCTCGGAGTCTCATGCCCTCACTTCAGTCTCAGTTATGTAGATCGCCTTTCTGCAGGGGTGCACAAGGGGAGGCGGAGGCTGCTAACCCATTCGCTTTAAGCCAAAGACCCATGATGGACCCAAATCGCACACCTTCCTGTAATAAGCAAGAATTAATCTCTTTTACTTCTCCCCCTGTCCTGTCCTGGGTAAGTGAGGCACCTGTGGCCCAGTATAAAAAGGCTTGTGGTAGTTCCATTGATCCTAGTGTGGTCCAGTAGCCTGTAGGGCGCGAAGGAGGACTTTGGCAAGACTCAGAGCAAACGAATAAATAATAAATGCCTGCTAACACTTTATTTTAAATGCCCATTATTAGCCCGAATGTTATGCCTTCATGTCTGACAGATCCGAAGAACCAGCACCGACGGCATCAAGCGGCCTTCCACAACAATCCTCTCCGCCTCTCATCAAGCAGCTGCGCGCTGTAATGAAATGCCCGAATCGGGCAAGCAGTTGGTGAAGCATACCAGACGCGCGCGCGCGTGTGTGTGTGTGTGTTGGGAGTGCATGCCCCCCTTCCTGAGCAAAATTCCCTCACCCCCCAATCTCCAAAGTCACATTGCCCCCAACTTGTCCTTTAGGAAATATGCAACAATCATACTGCGCATGAAGAAAATCACGCTGTGCCGGTGGGATTTTATGCAGCACACTTGATTCATTAAATCTTAATGTATAAATAAGCAAAAAATAATAAAAGAGAATACACCTGAGCATGCTTAGCATTTTACTGTTTGGATGTAACTGCGGAAATAAGAGCATTCTCTGTGGTCAGCTTTAACCACTGAGCAGTTTCAGCCCTTGTTAATTTGCATGTATTACACAAGATGAGGCCCTTAAAACAGCAGATGCCCCTCAACACTGATGCAGAGTTAAATTTCTGCAAATCGGCGTCTAATATGTAAGTAAAATGCATAAAGCACTTTAAAAACTGGTTAGCATTGATGTGTCGCGAGGAATTATGAAAAAATTACTGTACGAGCAAAAGAAGCGTCAGGTTAATAATGGGAAGTGCAGATGGATGTTCTTGCAAATCCTCTGTTGGTTTGAGCTCAGAAGATCCTCACAGATGGAAAGGCCAGGCATTCTGGCAGGTGTGTGCTTTTCCAGTCGTGCACTTGCACCGCTCGTGTTGAGGGAATTGCACATCTAAATTACCTTTCCTTACGGCGCTCGCGTGGTGCACAGCAGCACACGGATGACCTGATTTGTGTGGGGGGGGCACGAAAGCGCGTTTTCAAAAAAACAGCCTCGCTTTACACTTGTAGTCGCCGACTTATTTATCAGCCATCTAGCCGTGAAATAATCTGCGCACGGAGACGCTGTCATACATAATCCACGGGGACGGAAGGGGAGCTCGTATTAGTGTGTTATCTTTCAGAGGCAGCATTATCATCACTTTCGCTGATATAGCTGGCTGGATCTATACAGCCCTCTCGCATTTACATGCCGACGTTCGCTGTGGGAAAAGTAAATAAACACGCTGTAGATAAGAGAGGAAATAGACATGCTTTTCTAAACAGAATCATTTGTGCATGGGTTTAAATGAGGGTGCAAAAATGCACACAATAATGTGTTCATTGCCAGTTTTGAGTGAAGACTGCTACGTGGAACGTGGGCTTTCGAGGGCCGAGTTAGTCTGTACGTTTGCCGCCCTGTGAGCGCCGGGCCAGCCGGCGGAGAGGTCACCGTCGTCGCCGCGGCCAGCATCCACGGGGGTCTCGCTGAGAATTTGCCCAGGCCCCAGAGAGGAGGCAGGGACGCAAGCTGGCCACCACTGCACTGCACCGTGCTGCTCCTCACAGTGCTCTCAGTCTGCTGGTCCGTCTCAGCATCTTCCGCTCTGTCCACTCATACGCTGACCTCCATTATGGGTGGGTCGAGTCTGTCAGCTTCTGAGATGGACATCATTTATTTTGGTCTTTGTCACTCTTAGCGTTTCACAGAAAAAAACTTTGCAGGTGATTTAATGCTCTGCTCACTCCCATGATTTACCAGTGACTTTTTAACTCAGCTGTAGCCAAGGTGCACTTCGGTGAGATGAGAGACCCACGCATCCCTACATGATAAAGCCCTGAGCACCAACCATCACCCCCAGCAAATAGCCATGACTGCATGCACCTCTGCAAGGCAGCTGGACGAATTAAATCGACAGAGAAGTAATTCAAATTAAAGCTTTCTGTCTCCCAATATGCACACGTTCATAAGTCTCATCATGAGTTGCAAATACCTTTAGTAATTTTATTATTGTGCATCACGGGAACCTTTTCCTATGTGCAATCTTCTCTTTAGCGTTTTAATCCCTGTGACATTTTATGGGTCAGCGGAGAATAAGGACCACCAAATGGCAGTTATTTTGCATTAAACAGCTGTATATCGAAGAATGACAACAAAAACAGCACTTTCAAAGTAAATATAGCTTAATATTTGTGAAGGACCCTTGAAGATACATTAGTCAGGCATTATTCATTATGCTGTGTCTATTTCGGAGAGCGGAGCTTTCTGACTGACTGCACTAAGGAATGAAAAGACAAAAGCCAGCAAAATTAGCAGCAACGTAACGGTCCAAATCCTTTGTGTAACACAGATAATAATGCCTCTCTTAGCAAGGACCCTCCCCTGCTGTCTTGTGCTCCTTGCCAAGTGCAGGAGACCACCTTGAGAGAACGGGAGCAGCTGCCACCAGGGGGCGCTACAGGCTGCCCCCACCCCGCCTCCCCCAGGGAAAATGCATTGGCACGATGTCAACCAACCCTGTCGGATTTATTTATTTGTTTTAGTCCATGATCACGTTGAGAAACAAGAAGTAAATCAGAGGGTGTTTTGGGGGGCAGAAAGCGGTTTCTTGAGGATGTGGGTTTCCTCGGCATTTCGAAACCCTTTCAACGACCCCGAGAGTCGGACAATCCTGGCAAATTTCCAGCGCTGTTCAAGGCCAAAAGAAAGCATTCCGTTTTGGACGAAACCTGGTTTAGAGGCAGCGGGTGGGGTTGCCGACTTCTTTCCAGGGGGCACTACGGTGAGAGGCCACATTACCCAGCGGCGGAGAGCTTCAGTCCCTCCAACCCAGCAGAGCAGCGGAGGAGCAAGGGTCATCATTATTGACCGTAGTTCTGTCTGATGCAGATTCAGCAGACTGCATATTTGTTTCACAGTTCTGTACTGCAAATGGTGATGCAAGGACCTCTCTACTGACCCTGTATTTGCACATCACCTTGGCCATCAGGAGGACTGCTGCAGTTCCGGGCCCTTGTGGGGCACCTGGACTTCCGCTTGAGTTCTGCAGTTCTTTGTTGCTCCTTCATTCAATTGCTTGAACAGCTGGAGAAGCAAACCTGTAATAAACAGACCGGGAGCGAAGCAGGGCAGCAACTTTATTGCAAAGCAACCCAGGCTTGGTTAGCTGTTTGGTAAAAACATCGCTTAAGAGCAGACAGTCTGCAGGCAGTCTGCTGTTGTTTGAAAGGTAACCATCACGCGGCCCCCTGTGCTCCTTGACAAACCAGGGTGAAACCTTCTGAATGCATTCATTTGTTAAATTGCTGTAAGACACCCCAAATGGGAAGACTTCATGAACTGAATAGACACCAAATCTAAAGCATTTCCTTTTTACAGTGACGCCATCTGAAGAGCTGAAAACTTAAAGAGTATTACATTAAGATTAAAGGCGTGTGTGTGGGCATGAGCATTCAAAGAGTATTTCATGGTTTTCCCTGTGAAAGTATGAAATTTAAGTGAAGGATCTTGACATTTAAATAACACCAGGAAAGCTTAATAGAACTGTCATCATGAAGATGGCCCTGGCAAGCAGGATGCCCGCAACACCACATATCAGCAATGTCCACTTCAAATACCACTACAGCTAACAGTGTTGGCACAAGGGGAGGATCCCAAATCCCTCTCTGCAGAGGAGTTCTGAGCAACCTGATGTGAGTTCCAGATGACTCGGACATCACAGCGTAGAAAGAACTAGAGTTTGAAGTGCTTAGGAGCCGAGCGTCACCCACAAACAGGTCTCTGATGCCTGGTCTAGCTGGGGTGGCTTCACCTCAGACATTTAGTGACCACACCCATCTTTACAAAAAAGACAGAAGTTCTCTGTGTTGAGAAAGAAAAGTTTGTGCAATTCCACTGTAGCGCAACTAATCTTATACCACCTTCTGGCCTCCGCCATAGATGCCGGCATAATGCACAGCTGTTACTTGCCCTCAGTGCCATGCAAATACCCTATTGCTGCATTGCATTGCCTTGCGAGCAGCTGATTTCTTGCCCCATACACCCCCATGTACTCTACATATGCCAGAGAACACATACTGTGCAGTACAGCAACCTGTAAGGAACGTTATTTGCTGGTATCCTCACAGTTCCCTATCTCATGTTTGCTTTGTTTGGAAGTGTTTGTGCAGTGTGTCCATTTTGTAAATCAAGTCAATCTTAATATTGAATTTTTCACAGGGTATTATATTGCATAAATAAGGTATAAATCAAGGTTCAAGGTTCACTTTATTGTCATTCTGCCTCGTACAAATGGATGACAGAAAAAATGGTGCACATTACAACAGATGACATGATAACTAAGAGACAAGAGTGCCAAAATGTGGTAGCTGGGAAGCTGGATATAGCAAATAGAAAATGAGGATAAATAGATAATAAGTAAATAAGGTGGATCTACTGTAAGCAGATTCAGTAGCAATGCAACTGTATTTGTGGAGACAATAAAGCAGGTTGTTGTCATTGGCAGTGGTGGAGAAAGCAGAAATGGGCCAAAAATTAGAAGAGTATGCAAAAAATAAGAAAAAAGTTAAGAGGGCTGAAAAAGTGTCCCTTGTTCCTTTCCATGTCTTGCTTAAGTCTCCCTACTGTCGACGGTCAGGTTGGTGTCCCATGTGTGATGCTGCATGGTGTGAGGCTGCTTTAAAGTGCTTTAAACCGTTATTGACATTTGGGGAAAATGTACTGGGGTTTTCAGATGGGCTGGGAGCACAATATCATTTCCACATCTACAATAACGGGAAATGAGATTCTGCATGACGCAAGGTGCGTAAGGTGGGATTCACCTGGATGTTACAAAAGGTTGCTGTTAATTATACCCGACGATCATTACTGGAAAACAATTATTGCGATGCTTTAGACTTCAGAACAGAGATATAAGAAAAAGGAGCATGGCTGCCCACAGTTACGAGGCAGTCTGATGAAATAAACTGTGGTCAGAGGGCAGGCACCGATGAGGACAGATGGTCACTGTGCCAAGCGGTGTGTCAGGTGTTTGATGGGGTCACTTCACGCAGGGGCATCGGTGTCCCCAAATCGTCACTTTGGGGCTGTGGGACTGCTGCTTTCAATCAGTCAATCCGACCTCAGTGGTTGTCGAAGGGCGTCTCGCAGGTCTTTTCATAGGGGGAAACCGAAAAGAGAAAACTACTTTTTTTTTTTATGTGACAAAAAGTAGAACATTTTTCCTGACCTCCTTAACAGAATTCGGTCGAGTTCAGTTCCAGCAAAATCTTCCGAGGGTAATTAGTACAAATTCTGATGTGCAGTTTGCCTCTCTCACAGAGGAATGGGACCTCACAGAGCTTGGCTCCCAAGAAGCAGATTCCAGGAAAGAGGAAAGGATTTGTGTCACTGAACTTTGTCTGGGGAGAAGATGGGGTTACATCCAATTACACTCACTTTGTTCAGCACATTTCTAATGGCTGAGGTCATTCTGAGTGTGTGTGTGCGCGCGCGCGCACATTCTATATGGATAAAAAGACCTTTCCTCCAGGAAAAAAAATGATATTTCTTCTATCATGACCCACCCTTATGTCACCCTGAATGAATGCCTTCACAGGTGAACATGCACACGTTTTGTTGTGTGGAAAAGCCCTTGCTGGACTACACGGGACTCGGCCATCACTGGTTGTAACGGAAGCCGAATCTGAATTCCTCAGTTAGTCAAATCGCTCTCCACATGCTGAGCCGTTTATTCCTGAGAGCGTCGCTCCACATCAAAGCCAAATATCTGTCTGCCCGCTGGCTGAGAGCAAAAGCAGGAAACAGAGCCTGACCCCCAACCTGCACATCAGAGACCAGAGCCCGAATGGAAGGGGGTGGAGGGCAGTCTCCTGTCTGGTTTCCCCATCATGGAGCGAATGGTGAACTCCGTCCAGCCGATCACTCACCGAACTCTGTAATAGGTCTGCGGGTCCTCTGGGATCACAAGCAGCCAGAAAAGCAACATAGATTTTCTTTTGGCCTGCAAGAGGCACTTAAAAATTGTCAATAGATGTCTTTAAAAGTGCATGGAGTTCCCACCAGTGCAGCCCCATGGCCCCATACTAATCAGATTGCCTGGTGCATTGACTGAAAGAGCTCCCAAAAGGGACATCTCAGGCACAGGTGGTCCTGTGCTTCCGGGACGAGGGCCACGCAAGTCCATGCTAAAGACCTTCACCAGCTTCTCTGTGACTTATTCTGGGCTCCAGAGAAGAAAGCAAGAAAAAGCAAATGCTGAGGCATCAGAAATTTGCAGGGATTGGGACCCACCCAACCCCCGCGACCTTGATGTTTGCCCATCGGCCACATGTACCCTTTTGTTACACCACCCGACTGCCGCTGACTTTGGCTCCAAAACAGATTTCTGGACAAGCGAGAGTGGAAACCATTCATACATTGTGGACACTCAGTGCCCTCCCTCCAATTTACATTAAAGGGATTCCCAAGGGCAGGAGAAGTGGCTTTTTGATGGATGAATACAGTGGCTGAGAAAAAAGAAAAAAGTTCTGAATGACCCGATTCTGCAAATTCGGCCCGAGGGAACACAGAAAGTGTAGACTTTAAAGTATACTTTTAGAGGATGATATCATGCTCTCGGTCCTGTCGAGAAGCCATGTTGTCCCATGTCCTCCCATCAGAGGACAATCCTGCACGCTTGTTCTTACTTTGTGTACTGCAGGAAAGAAGACATTAATATTTGTTTCACAGTTCTGTACTGCAAATGGTGATGCAAGGACCACTTTCTGCCCCCCAATATATAAAAATGATTCATGTAGAAATGCACGGATTTGATTTTTTTTGTGAACTTTCTACAGCTCTATGCTGTATCATCTACACAGTGTGAATGAGTCTCAGAGCCACTTTGGTACAGAAAGCTGTCACACAGTTGTTTGCCAGGCACATTGGGAAAATGATCAAAAAGCCCCAAACGCTTGATGTGTGGCCGTGACCAGCCCTGTGGATGTGACATAGGTGACAGCTGAGGGGTGCGCGTCCCTTTTTGCAGTGCCGGCATGTTTTATGACCAATCTGCTCCATGTTTAGAACCCCAAGCCCCCTTTGTCATCAGGAGTACATAGGAAAGTGCCTACATTAAAAGTATGAGACTGGTTCAGACATCAGGTGAGCAGCAAAGCTCACAGTGGCTCAGCTTTGTTTGCATGCGATGAGGAACAATAGATTTCCGACATCTGGGACCAAAAAATGTGATTTGTGTGTTCTGGGAACGCTTGGCTTGGCACTGGCATTGCTGTGCCTTGAGTGTGTTCTTAAGTGAAATACAAACCCCTTTGTACCCCCCTGCCTATTGGCAATTACATGGGACCCCAAAACACACAGCTTGCATTGTAGAAATAGATCATCTGCTGCCTTTTACTCCCCCCCGAATGGTTACATTAGAAGCAGATGAAATGCTCCTTTGCATGCCCGCTTCCTCTGCTCAGAATGCTTCCAACGCTGTGGTCTGGGACTGTTGTTATATTTATACCTGCAGACAATGGGTGCAAAGCCTTCTGGGAACACAGCCATTCTGTAACTAAGTAACAGGAGAGCATCCCATAGAGCGGCAAGAACTATTCTCCATTACCTGTTGCCCTCTTCGCTGACGCTCAAGACAAAAGAGAACCTGTTTGTCCCTGACCGTGGTCACTCTACAGAGTCCTGCAGGCTGGATCTCTATTCAGCGGACACCTTTCAGTCTTCCGCTTGTGTTTCACACATCCAGAGAATCGCATACTTCGACTGATTATTTTCTTTCTTTTTTCCTTCATTCATTGATTTACGCAGCCGAATATTTACTGAGCCACGCCAGGTTAAGTACCATGACTGAGATTAGAAGAGCTTCCTTCCTTTGGGCCAATTCGAACCTGCATCATTACGGGCACAAGTTCAGTTCCTTTGACACAAATGTCGCGGCTCCGTACCGCTCCGAAACAGCATGTCAGAAAGAAATCAGAGGACAGTTTGCTTACAGTAGTTTAGCAGGATATGGGGCTTCCTGCCAAGGACTGGCAGACTAAAAGGCCAGTAGCACTTCAACATTAATTATACGACTCAAAATGGCCAAGGAATGCAGGGTCAGCTTCATGCCAGTCAACTCGTTCCCCTGAGGAGGACTGAAGGGTCTCTCTGTGTCCAAGTGTGTTCTGGATCCATTCCCTTCTTTAATTCTTTGTTTTGTGTGCCAGACTGCCATGGAGCCCCACCGAACAGAAGACAGAAACTGTAAGAACCCCGAGTGCTGTTTGCGGCTGAAACGGCGACCTGAGTTCAAGACGCAGAGCAGCAAATGCTTCACCGGGTTTCAGACAATGCAGAATCTGCAGCCCCAAGGACTGATCCGTGGGCCGATATCGAGACCCAAACACGCAACGTACGTGTCCCTTTCACGCTTCCCTTTCTGGACCTGGCGTGTGTTTCTCATTTCAGCGCGAACTGTGACCCAGCACCAGAAAAGCTGGAAACTTGTTTGGTGTCATAAAAAAGGAGAGCTTTTGTGCCTGACGTCCGCCCACCTCCAGTCATGAGCCGAGATCACACGAGTGAAACCCACGCCATGCGCGCTTTCCGTTAGTCAGCACCATGAAACAAAGTCACCTCGGAGACAAAGGCGTGGACGGGGATTCACGCTCCCGGCGTCGGGTCCCTGCGGACTGAACGCTCTGCTCCCGCAGTATTTAGAAGTTCGTCCCTCGTGCTCTCTCTCTACCCCCATTTCTGTCATTCTGTGTTGCGCTCCTCAGAATTAGGCAGCCTGGCTCTTGTTTTGCTTCTCCATCAATAATGATTGATTCAATTAAACTGTGATTTACAGCGACTTCATAATAATTGATAATGATGGCAATACTTACCTGGCAGCTTCTTATGCCGCGTGACAGCCCGCGTCTCCTCGCAGGCAGCAGGGGGTCTACCGGTTATGAAATTGGATTTGTAACCAAGAAGGTTGGATGTTCAAATCCCAGCAGGGGGAGAGCTGCTGTAACCCCTAAGCGAGTTACTTAACTTGAGTTATTTCAGTAAATATTCATCTGCATAAAAGGGACAAATATTAAGCTGCTTTAAATAGCAGCGTATTCTGGGCAAAAAAAAGGTTTTGTCTAGTAGATGAGAGGTTCATGACTGGAGGAATGCAGAGAGATGAGTCACTCGTCTGATCAGATGAAAAGGACCCAGTGTACATCCCTGCCTCCTCTATAAGTACACGCACTTCTAATGAAATGTAGACAGGTGGTTAGAGCTGCAGAGCGGAATAGAGGCTGGCGGTTCGAATGCTGAGCAGAGAACCTCTGGCGTGGCCCATCTGTTCAGAAGTGGCTTCAGCAAGATCTTTGTTCTGGAAAACATTGCTTGGACACCTTGTACCTCACAGCTTTCACACTTATTCAGCTCCGTCCTCCGTAAGCCACAGGGGCCATGAAGACGTTTTCACACGAAGCCCGGCACGTCCTCGGTGAGCAGTTCAACGCGCACGGGGAAGTTGTTACTTGGCAGGACAAAACGCCAATTGTACGTCTGTGTGCTGTGGCTGATTTATTACGGACTTATTTATTACTCTGTGAAGGCAGAAGCGAGGTGACAAATATAAATTATGCCACATCTCAATAAATATATATTGGCAGGTCAGGTGACTTGAGCCACAAATTGCAGAGGCCTGGGGGGGGACTGGGGAACCGTGCCTTCCGTGTAGCAAAACGTTGTCAGGGGGGTTAGCATGAGTGTTTTTTGTTTCGGTAACCACTCTTCGGGGCATGGCCATCTCTGCCACCCCAATAGCAGCGGTCGTCGCTTCGTCCCGGATAAGAAATTTGCTTTTATTATGAGAGCACTTTGAAAGGGCAGGGAGTCTCTTTTTTTTTTTTTTTTGCCTGTCTTGACTGACACCGCCGTGACAAACAATGATGGCTGTCGAGCTTGATCCCGTGAAGCTAAATGAACTGACAGTGGCGGTGCGGAGGCGCGCGACATCACTCCTGACAGGAGCATTAGTTAAAGAACTGCGCGGCAGCGGTGCGGCGAGGAATCAATTGGATGGAGGTGCAGCAGGTGAGCTTAGGCCTTTTTTTAATCATACATTGTCATAGTCGGGGTGTAGATCCGCTTAAAAGGAGGCTTCTTTAACTCAATTGAATTAAGAGTCGGCTGTCGGCTGCGCCGAAGCATAAGTATGCGATCGTGCCGAGAGTCAGTGGCTCGGCTCGATTGCGGAAAAAGTCGCTTGTTGAGCTAAACCTACTTTTCCTGTGTTTGCGCACAACAGATGAGCACATTTCAAATTGTGAAAACAGCAAAGGGTGCAACATATCAACGGGGAAAGCTTTTTAGGGAGACGGGGACTGCCGGTCCCAGGATGAAATGGAATAGAAGATTATTTCTGTCAAAATCTGTGCCTTTGTTAAATCAGCAGACCTGCAGTCCTAAAGATGTAGGAATCTCATCCCACTCAGAAAACAGTTTTTATCACACAAATTGACACTTTTGGCGATATTAAGATTCGGGACAGAAAACCGAACGTTTTTCTAATGAACCGATTTTGTTACCCTTTGTGCTTTGCCACCTCTCGATTTCCGGCGCATCCGGGCACTCGCATTCGGTTTGCAGGGAAAGGGTGCAAGAGCAGGACCTCTGGGGCAGCTTCCAGGGCCGTGCCTTTAACCATCCGGCCACCTGGAGCGATGGAGGAGTTTACGATGTCTATATGTTCAAGGCAAATGCTCACACATGCCCACGAGGTGGGGAAAATTGAGCAGACTTTGAAGTAGGACGCTGAAATTCAAGGACACTTGAAGATGAACGCAGAGTGAGGACAGCAGTGTGGCTCCGCCGGAGCCTCGATCGCGCAGAAGGAAATGAGCGCAGACCAGTATCATTACTTTAATAATGATAAAGCGGTCATTAAAAATGAAAACAAACAACGCAAAGCATCTACCAGATATGAAAGACAGATGAAACGAATCGTGACAATTTACCTATTTACCAGGATGTAAACTCGCATACGCACGGCATTGTAAAATGTGCCATCTGTTTATTGTTAAGAGGTGGCACAAAGACAGACACCAAGGCACCCTCGTTTTCTGACACATTTCCTTTTCCATATGCCTGTGACAACTGCGGCGGCGCTCAGCTGTGCAGCCAAGGTGTTCCGGCATTTCTGCTTTGATGAGGAGCGCCGGGACGAGACGTCCGTTCAGCCGGATGCGAGCGAAGCTGCGTCGCCGGGGCTCCTCGGGCCCGGCCGGGCCCACGCGGCCCACCGCAGAGACCCGCCGCAGAGGCACGTCGCCGGGCCGCCTCCCACCCACTTTCTTTGGGCAAAATGAAACAAGCACAAAAGTAACTAAGTCTCTTTTGCCTTGACAAATTCAATTACCGCTGCTGTAATAGAAAGCTCAGGGGAAAGGCGCTTTCTAGAAATCAAAACTAATTGAGGACACAGCGGAAAAAAGTTCTGAAAAAGCGGGGGAAAAATAAGCCCTGCAAAAGGGGGTAGAAATAAAATAATTCTGACAGCTGTCACACAGCCATCACTGCTTGTTACTGTCTCTAAGTTGTCAGAAAAGTCTTCCTTTAACGGGCATTTGTTTCTTTCTTTTGTATTTTTAAGTGCTTTATACAAACAGCATGCATATACTCTATATACAAACAGTATATATCGTATAATCGACACAGTCAAATGCTGAATCGTAATATGCGCCTTTAGTCTGGCAGGTGTTTTTGTGAAATACAAGGTTTGAAAAGCCACAGTAGAAAACTGCAAAATAAAAAAAAAGCGTTAGACTGCGTGCGAGATTTCCCTAGACTAACTCCATACAAGCTGAGCAAAAATCCCTTGATTTCTTGTACTGTTGTTACCGTAAATGCAACTAAATATTGTAAAGGTCTTTTAATAGCTGCTTTACTTTTGGAAAAGTAGTTCATTTCACATATGAAATGTTTGAGGAAGGCAGTGAACCTGAGTAAACCGTGTTGAGTCGGGGTCACCTGGGGTCCCACAAAGGCAGCCAAACCCATGAGCTGCACTCGAGCGTCGAAGGGAACTTCTGCGCGTCTGCTGCTGGAGACGACTCCTCTCTCGTCTCTCCTGCGCAGTTTTAAATCAAAACTGCGCGTTTACCTCTGGGAGCGCTTGTGAAAGGAGGCCAGCCGTGTCACCGTATTTATGCTTCCCACACTGACATAAATACAACAGAGAGCTGCGGTTACAGCCTGTATAAAAGCAGGCATTTAAAGCAGGGGACTGCGGGGATTCGGTGTCTTTGTTAAAAGCCTTGGGGAGAAAGTTGCATTAAGCCAGAATATTAAATTGATAAATTCCTATGTGAATAAATTTAAAGCGGCTACAGGGGCAGAACAGAGGCCCTGACAAAGTAAACTTGCGAAACTTGCGATGTTAACAAAGTTGCACAAAGCCTGCGAGTGGCTGCTTTAAATAGGCTACGAATATGAATGTACAGTAATTCTGCAGATGAATGAACTAAGAGGAAAATCCTTCTTCGACCAAGCATGTGTGGCCATAGCGGAGAGACGTGCTGAAGGGGGATCTGACAGAGGGCTGAGCTTCATGAGCTAAGGTCCTGAGACCAGGCCTGATGGAGGCGTTGGGTCCCATGTCACTGAGCAGAGGATGGGCCCGAGCTGCTCGGGTTCCTCAAGTCACCTCCGTCGAGCCGGGCTAGGAAATCAGGCACCTCTCTGAGTCCTACTCGACGCGTGTATGCGCACCGCGCCTACGCAGCGCAGGATGACACGAGCTGGGACGGTTGCGGTCCTGAGGAACACGTAAGCAGGTGGCTGCTGGTGATGCCCTTTACCCGTCAGATCATTCCTGCACACTTTGGCCACGTAAAAGCTTACGGCGGACAGACCAGGGCAGAGGAATCCAAGCTAGGCGGATGGAAATGGCGGCTCCATGCAGACAGCGGCCTTCAGAGGAGAGCAATGACAGCGCAAAGCTTGACAGGTTATGGCTTTCAATTACGACTTAATGTGAAAAAGTCGTTTTAGTTTAAAGACAGACCGCAAACGGAAAATAAATACCTTTTCCGATCTTGTACCGCCTAATCATAAGATTATTAAACTTTCATTTGTTCATTTTCCTTCATTGCCGTGTTATACTTATTAATACATTGTTTAAATGACTCACAATTCCTGTTCGAAATGCTTTGTCAGAAAAAATTGCTCCGTGCTTACTCGTGCGCCTAATAAATCCACCGCTTTTCGACGTTCTATTCAGAAACAAATGACAGATGGTTTGGTGTGAAAACTTGGCGTAAGCAAACAATAAACAGGTGTCTTCCCTCGAGAGGGTAAATCTTTCAGTCAATTAACTGAAAACGTTTGGAAAGTATCGTGACTTAGGAGGAAGTAAATATAGCTTTTAAATGGGTGTCACTGAGAGGGACAATCATTTCTGGGTGAATTGCGTCTGCGTGCGAGTCTGCTTTTGCCTATCTATTTCACTTCTTTCTTCCTTTCCTTTTTCCCGTTATTTTAAAACGGATTGCTGCCTGGAGTTTAGAATGAGATTATTCATAGTGCAGCACTGCTGGAAGAGGATTTGCAAGATCAAGGTTGTCTTAATTCTGGCAGCGAAGTCTCGCTTTTCTTCTCTCGGTATTAGTTGGCGTGTCCTTCGGACATGCTGGCCACCTGTCACCCGCCCACACCTGGTTTAATTTACTAACCATATGTTACCGCCGCAGCCATTGGAAACCCAAGCCGCCACTCATAAATAAATCATCCCGCTCTTTTTTCCCTCTCCCCCCCGACAGCTAATGCAAAGCATCAATCATGTTTAATCCAGGGTGAAACGTGTTTATCCCAGTGACACGAGCAAGATCCCCCAGACAGATGCCTCTGCTACTGGGAATGGGATCCTCTGTGTGGGTCGAATGCGCAGAGAGCTGAAATGCAAGAAGTATGCGAACGCAGAGATGTGCAGCATTAATGGAGACGCTTACACGTGGATGTGAATTCTGTCGCACTGTGATCTTTGCGTCGCCCGTCATCCCTGAAATAATACTGGGTTCCACCCCACCAATGTCCCATATTTACTTGGTAAGGTCTCCTGGTGAACCACAGGGTTGCCAGTCTGAGCCTCGGGCGTCCGGGCCAGCGTCGCTGCGCTCCACCCTCCGGCCCCGAACCTCCGTGCGCGCAGCAGAGACATAGCTGTCTCCAGGGACCTTTGTTTTAAGTGGGACGCATCTCACCGCATCCTATGGCCACCACAGTGACCAACTTTGCAAGATTTGTTTCTGCTGGAGTGGGGCGGGGGCTCCCTCCATTGAAAACTTGCAAAGCGACAGTGTATGCAGTTTGCAGCTGTGTAGGGCGCTGGTGCAGAACTACACGCAGAACTGCATTCCATTCCGTTGCAAAACATTTCTGTGGCAAAGTGTTAATTTTCATACTGAAGAGTTATATAATTTAATAATTTTCTGACAATTTCTTTGTTTCATTATTTTTGACAAATTACTTATGAATCTCCTTTTTTGACAGTAGACATGGACAAAATATTCAAAGACCTTTTTTGTGCAGATTATATGTTTCACTTGTTGTTCACACCCCTCACATCAACTTGAGCAGAAAATTTCCACAATTTCCTGCCAGCCCCCAGGTTGTGAAGTGATCTTCCATGCACCTCCCAAAATGCCAGGGTGCCTTTAAAAGTCCAAGGTGCACTGTTTCAGGGGGCTGACTTCGCTCTTTTGGGAGTGTCCGGAGCCCAGTTTTTTCTTTCGAGATCATTTGTGTGCTGGCTTATACAATTACTGACTTTGTGAAATAATGGAAAAGTATAAGTTCTGCTTTTCAAATACACAGAAACAGAAGTAGGATATTAACCTGTCCTGTAGTCCCTAAAATTAAATAGTGTATTCAAAGGTTATAACATTAAATAAAAAAATATATTTAAATTCTGTTGCTTTGGCCAATTGTTTCTATCTGGCCCGTGCATTCTTTTGAATAAAAATGGTGTCGAGAGACACAACACGTGTGGCTGAAAACGCCTGTGCCTCAAACATGAGCTGTTTACAAGTCAGCCCGAAAGCCGGGTGACACTATCAGACTCTATCAATTTTCTGCTGTGGTAGCAGGAAAAAAGGGGAAAAGTGAATCAGATGACATCCATCCAAATGAGCGATTTTTGGTGCAGTGGAAAAAGAAACACGGAGAACAAAGTGAAGCTTTGAGTTTCATTTTTTATTTTAGAAAAAGATGCGCAGCAGCAGGAGGGGCAAAGCCTTTTGGAGCGGTGCATCTAGAACTGAAATAACACGCAGTCCTGTCCTCCCCCAAAGGTCCAGCCTTCGAAATCCACGTCAGACCTTCGCCGCTCTTCTCCAACGCATCTGCTGGAGTCAGGAGAGCACCTTTAACAAAAGGCAGTCTGTGCGGCAAAGCAGGCCTGACTCCCCCACCGTCTCCTTCCCAATAAGATGATTATGCAGGCAAATGAGACGCTGCAAGACGCTTGTAATCGCATAATCCAGGGATGCTGCCTCTCATTCGGATGCCCCACGAGCCAGCATCAGCAAAAACTTCAAATGTGGAATTCTCCCTGCTACCAGTGCCCACGCCTGCATGAGATGTTCTTCTGGGACTCACCTGCAGTGAACGAGCAGGTTCACCATCATCCTGGACACGTGCACAGCACGTTAGTTTATTGTCCGCAGGACTCATTTGCTCAGTGGCCAGCAGTACAAAAAACCAGTTAGGGGTAACACTGCGATAGGCATTGTCCTGCCCAGAGAATGCCACCAGAAAATCGGAGCAGCTCACACCGCAGGCGAAAGGGGGGTGCAATTCCTCTGACCTTCAGTGGTCCCGGAGAGCCTGCGATCTGCATCAGTGGTCTGTGAAGCCGCTGTCTTCCTCAACAGCTGAGGAGGATGGCGCTGATGCAGAGGATGGGTGGCTGGTTTACGGGTCTCTGGTGGGCCGGTGCTGCCGCCAGTTGGGCTGTTCTGCATGGAAGAAACAGGGTGGCTGACAAAGACGTCTGTGCGCTGCTGGTTGTCCGGCTTCCAACATGACACCCGTTCCTAATAGCATCAAGCATGAAACGATAGGAAGCAGAGGTGTAGGGGCTTTCTGTAATCCGCGAACAATGTTCATTAAAAATGGATTCAAACACGCCCTGGCACTGAATCCCCCCCCCCCCCCACTTGCTCTCCTGGCGAAAAGACTCTCATCTGCAGCACATCAAACCCAACAGTACAAACTGAATGTGTTGTCTGCTCTCAAACTACAAAGCTCTTCTTTGCTTCCCAAAGGGGATGGCTGCCTCTTAACTCACTTCCATTAAAAAAGGAGAGGAGAAATTAGAATCACGCTTTGCTGCACTACTCACTGATCCCGGGTGGATGGGCCTTGTCGGGCCACGTCTAAAAGGCTCGGACCCCCAAAAATGATGGCCGAAAGGAGTCTTTCCGTGCGTATGAGCGGCAGTGCCTTGCTCGGGACATTAAATCAGAAAGCCTGTTAATTCCTTATCGGGACCCGGTAATCGAGTGCGACTTGCTTTGGGGGGTTGCGATGTGGCTGGCGCTGTTCAAGTGCAGCGGACGGTGTGCGGTAAAGGCCAGATGGGATATCGGAAAAATATCTGGGAGACGTGCTCCTGCGGTGTTCTGCAAAGTTCCTTTTGCTCACATTCAGCTACCTTCGCTCAGTCCTTGGTATGAGATACACAAGTAATCCGTGAGCCGTACAAAAGTTCACAGCATGAGGAGCATCAATGGATGCAGCTGAATGTGTTATCGGGGTTATAACTGCTGAAACCCATGATAGTAAATCAATGGTTGTATGGCTTTGTAAGGGGATATAATGGGGCATTGGTGACACTTGAGCCTGGTTATGGTTTCTAACAGCCCCGGTAATGCCGGCTATTACGCACTGTACTTCATTTATGAAAATGACTCCCTGGCACAGTATACAGTCCCGGCAAAGAGGCCTTCCTGAGGCTGCATGTTGTACGAATGCCTCGAAGGACAAATCAGTGATTCGATTCCCACCCTGGTCCTCAAGTCCAGCAACGTTTAATTCTGGCGACAGCATCGATAGCGGCGCTGCTTGCGTGCACGACTGACACCGGTGCTCTTGGCCTCCCATTCCTGAGCGGTCGGCTCTCTGCCTGCACCCCTCACGCTTCAGTCCCCAGCCTCTGACAGCCTGTCACAGATAATAAGTCCTAATTCTCTAAGTGCACTTTCCTTGTAATTCTCACCGTAATTCCATTCCCATTCAAGCCCTCAAATGCAAGCTGGGTTTATAATTGCTTTTTAAGCAATAAACCTGGAAATGAACAATTTTTTTTTGTCCTTAGGGTTTATGATGATTTTTCAGTAATAAAAGTAGGAGCATCACAGTTGTTTATTCTGTGCTACACTGTGTATGCATTGAACACCTCCTCCTGTCACTGCCTTTAATGTGCCTGTTTTTGAATTAATTCTTCGCATCTGTTCAGTAAAAAAAAATCAGGATGGCACAGCTACATCCAGACGCCTACCTGATCGCTCCAGGAAGACTCTGTGTTTTTTCTCTAATAGTCTATCTGCTTTTACCCTACTTTGCCCATACAGCAATGAAACTAGTAGTCTATGACAGCACGACGCTTCGGGAGATTGGGAATCAGATCCCATACGTAGTTTCTGAACTTTTTAAACCTGATTCGTCGTGCCCGGCTGATATACTACGGAGTTCGGATGACGATAAAGGACGCGTCCGAGAGGCCCCACAGTGACAAACAAAGAAACACCAGGGGACCCATGCTGGAGTTCGAAACAAACTGAGGAAATAAGCTCATAGCCCTTCACTGCCCGGCATTCTGCTCGCGAACATCCAGTCGTTGGAAAACAAGCTGGATGATCTGAGAGAAAGAGTGACCTTCCAACCGGACGTGAGGGACTGTAACATCCTGTGTTTCACTGAGACATGGCTGACCCCCCTAGTGCCGGACCAGGCAGTGAAACCGCCGGACTCTTTTTCCGTGTTTTGCACGGACAGAATGACAGAGGCTAACAAATCCAAAGGTGGGGGAGTCTTTTTCACGGTGAACACCAAGTGGTCTGAGGTGAAGAGCATTTCTGTTCTCTCTCACTCCTGCTCGCCTCATCTGGAATATCTGACTATCAAGTGCCATCCTTTTTACCTGCCTAGGGAATTCAGCTCGGTTTTCGCCACGGCGGTTTATATTCCACCTCAGGCGGACATTGGCACAGCCCTATCTGAACTACACGATGCACTCAGTGCGACTCAACTCAATCATCCAGACGCAGCAACCATTGTGATGGGGGACTTTAATAAAGCAAACCTCAGACAAGTTATGCCAGACTTCTACCAACATGTCATGTGCACGACTAGAGGGGACAACACACTGGACCGCTGCTACACGCCGTACAAGCAGGGCTACAAAGCTGTTCCACAGCTGGCATTTGGGAGATCAGACCACAACGCTGTTTTCCTCATGCCGGAATACAAGCAAAAGTCTCTTTTAGAAGGGTGGTAAGACGCTGGTCTGCCCAATCAGAAACCGCGCTACAGGACGCACTCGATGACGTCGACTGGGACTTGTTCCGGTCAAGCTCGGACGACATCAACGAGTTCAGAGAGCTAGCGGTCAACTTTGTTAGCGTGCTGGAAAACAACATTGTCCCCATGGTAACAATAAAGACTTTTGCCAACCAAAAACTGTGGGCCGATGGAACCATGCATGAGGTAATGAATGCCCGTACTCCTGCGTATAATGTGGGACTCACCATCGGCAACATGAGCGTGCACAATCACTGATTTTAAAAGGAAATCTAACGTGGCTATGAGTGGAGATTCTGGGTTCGCAAACAAACAATGCATTCTATGCCCGTTTCGAGTAAAGATGTGTCAAAGACATTCACGAGACTAAGGAGAGCCGCTGATGGAGTGCGGTGACGTCATCACCATCGCCGAGTCCAACGTGAAGCAGGTTCATATCAGGAAAGCGCCGGGGCCGGATGGAATCTCTGGGCGCCTGCTGAGCTGCTGTGCCAATCAGCTGACCGGAGTTTTCACTACCATCTTCAACGAGTCTCTGGCTCAGTCCGTGGTCCCTATGTGTTTTAAAAGATCCACTATGGTCCCGGTACCAAAGAACAATAAGCCCTTGTGCTCAAATGACTTCCAGCCTGTTGCACTGACCTCGGTAGTCGTGAAGGTCTTTGAGAAACTCATCAAAGCCATCATCACAGCAACCATCTCCAACTTTGTAGACCCACTTCAGTTTGCTTACCGCCCCAATAGATCCATATCCCACTTCTTGCACACCACCCTCAGTCATGTGGCTAGGAAACATGAGAACTATGTGAGATTGATGTTTATTGAGTACAGTTCAGCTTTCAACACCATTGTCCCCCACAGACTGTTCACTAAACTAAGAGACTTGGGATTGAATAGCCACCTGTGTGCCTGGGTTTACAATTTTCTAAAATGTACATCATAGGTGGTGAGAGTTAGTAGTTGCACCTCCAGTATCATCATTCTTAACACAGGAGCTGCACAAGGTTGTGTACTTAGCCCTCTGCTCTATGTCCTCTACACTCACTCAGTCATCAAATTTTCTGACAATACGGTGATGCTGGGCCTCATCTCCAACAATGATGAGACAGCATACATGGAGGAGTTGGATAACCTGCCATCATGGTGCCAGGAGAACTGCCTCCAACTGAATGTCTGCATAACAAAAGAGCTGGTGGTGGATTTTGGTAGGTGACAGCAGCAGTCCTACACCCCCCTTAAAATCAACGGGATCGCAGTGGAGAGGGTGAGCAGCTTCAAATATCTGGGCGTCCATGTCACTGAGAATTTGATATGGACTGTACACATTCAAGCTCAAGCCATTAAAGCAAGGCAGCATCTTTACCATCTCAGACAGCTGAGGAAGCTTCAGGTCTCCCCAGTGATCCTAAAGACTTTCTACCCTGGTGCTGTACAAAGTGTCCTGACTCAGAACATCACCTCCTGGTTTGGGAATAGCTGTGCTCGCGACATCAAGGCACTGCAGAGAGTGATCTGGGTGGTGGAACGCTACACCAGATCTGATCTGCCATATCTGGAGGATATTTATACCAGGAGATGCAGGACCAGAGTGACTAGGATCATCAGAGACTCGTCTCATCCCAGCAATCATCTGTCTGAAATTGGGCAAACGTTTCAGAAGTATTATGGCCAGAACAGAGAGGCTCAGGAGGAGCTTCTATCCAAGGCCATAAGACTTCTGAACCCAAACATGCCATCACAATCCTTGCCAACCAGAGTCTACAATACTCATTGAACTCTCCCCTCAATACATTCAGCTGCCACCATCTTATTTAGAGGTTCTGTCTATCTATCTATCTATCTATCTATCTATCTATCTATCTATCTATCTATCTATCTATCTATCTATCTATCTATCTATGTTTGTTTGCACGTTGTTGTTTGTTTACTCGTGAAATGGTAAAGCACAGAGTCTCATGTCTGATCAGGGCACATTTCACTACATGGTATACTTGCTAACTGTGTATGTGACAAATAAAATTCTTTGATTCTTTGAAGTTTTGCAAACACTTTGCACAAAGTTCCTCAGCTGGCCAGCAGGGGTCCTTGCCATGAGCTGGGCCAAGAGCACCTGTTTCCACTCCGCTGGTCACCCAGGGTTTAAAACAGGGCAATGCAGTCATTTCCCTGCTTGCCAGACCCAGCATCCTTCTGCATTTATCCCCCGTGTGTTCAACATGCTTCCCCGCTCCCAAAGTCCTCAGTCCAGCACATTCCCAAGCCTCCCTGCTTTCCCTGTGATCGCGAGCCTCCTGCTTGTCACCAGTCCTCATAGCACCAATTTGCTTTCCACAGCAGTGCTTCCCTGTATATGCAACTCCTGCATTTGAGCTCCCTACCGCCAACCACCAGGTGATCACGATAAGGTTCAAGTCCCGAAGTCACCAGATCGAACAACAGGACCATACGGTCAGTGTGTTCAATGGATGAATAAGAGTAAAACCATCCTTGAGAGTGAGAGCAAACTAAAAACGAAATTCAGCACAAGAATGGAGTATAAACAAATACAGCAAAAAACAAATGCAATCATCCAGTAATGGTTCTTGAAAACTAGACCCAACAACCCAGTTTATTTTTGATTGTATGTCTGTTTCAAGGTTTTTGCATCCCCCCTTTCGTTTTTTATGTGCCACTTGAGCATTTGCACAGAATAATGGGGGTTTACCAAAATCCCGCGCAAGGCCCCAGTCAGATGCACGGACTCTGCAGCCGGGATTTGCCGGTGTTGGGCAGAAGTCTGGGAAGTTCTGCATGCCAAGTTTAGTCGTCATCAGCATGGGGTCAGGGTTGGATTGGATCACCGAGGAGCTCTTGTGCTCCCTGAGGGGACGGGCTGTGGGGGATTTGGAGGATCTCTGCAGGGGACGCCTGAGTCCCTGCGCTCACCTCCCAAACCCTTCACTAACAACCGCCCCACTGCTGCAAAAGATTTGTGCTAAACTCCCACAAACTGCAGAACAGTGCAGATGCCAGGAGGAATTTGCTTAGCTGTTGTTGGTTGCATGTGGCAGACCGTGGCCTGGGGGGACGACACTGGGGGGCACCGGGGCAACCTTAAACACCAAAGCCCAGCTGAAGATTTGCATTTAGCATCCGAGATTTGACATCTTGCAGCGGCGTGAGGGAAGGGGGATGAATGAATTCACACCAGTCAATACAACCAATGGATACGGGAGCCGATGTTGGCACGACATGCCTGTGTTAATGGCACTGAGTTTGCGATTATTGATCCAGCAGGTGGATCAGGCATTTAGATTCTGTCCTGCACACAGAATCTGCTGATTGCAAGAAAGGCATAAAAACCTGCCTTTCCGCAACGTATGCCCACTCCCCAGCAAATTCGGAACCCAGCAATTTTTTCATAGTCTCTGGGACTTCTCGTATTTGGGGGAAGTAGCAGAGAAGCCCTATGATGGGCTTAAATCTCGGCTCAGTAAGAAAATGTGTCAAGGACTTTTGTGTGTGTTGATGACTCATCCATTTGTCAGTGTCGCATGTTTGCCTCCAGCAGACCTCAGGGCCATCCCACAGCCAGAACTCACTTTCGGCGCTGTTTTGTATCATCGCACAGCGCAAAGGCAACCTAACCCATGTGCTGCATTTATAGTCCACATCAGTGAGATAGATCCCGTGGCAACAATTAATAGGCACAAAACTGGCAGCGGAGAAAGAGTGGAACGCGAGATATTTTCATCGCAGTGAAAACTGATCCAAAATGTCCATTGTTTCTGCCGGATTTGTTCGCAGCTTAATGGAATCCTGCTGCCTTCAGCAGCATCCATAGCCAAAAACAATTTGCCTGCCTCTTCTTTTGAATGCGAGTCTTCTGTTTTTGGATCTCTTGTGCATCATCACACCTGTCCCTCCATCACCCACCCATCCGATATCCTGCACCACTTGTCCTGCTCAAGGCTGTGGCGGCTCAGAGCCCACAACAGAGTCAGTGTGCTCAGGGCACGATGTTTAATGTCATTTGTCATATGGAGTTTCCATTGGGCCAAGACCCAAATGCAGTGCTTTCATTCATATTTTCTCCTTGCACTGAGCTAAATCCCCATCCGATTTAACACATCTAAAGTAGAAAGTTTGTATCCATGAAGGATAGATATCCTGACTTCAGATTTTTGTATATTTTGAAATGGACTCCAATTGCCCTTAATTCACATGAAACAGCTGGAAGGATATTTTAATCTCTGTGGTCAAAGACAATCTGCACGAGTGGAAGGGATTCTTCTTTGTTTACTAAACGCCACTGAACAGGGACAGCCTTCTAACGTTGACATTTGGGGACATTTGACCAAGCAGATCTGGGCCCATTAGACTGGCCTCACACTGGCGGTCGTGCTGTTTGACTTCTCAGTAAAGCATCCACAAGTTCTACTGACCTCTCGCATGAGGTGGCTCTCCACTCAGCCCCTGATCCTCTGGGGGAAACCTGGGTGAGGGAGGGTAGGTTTAGGCCAGGAGGGATTTTCAGGTGAACCCCCCCACCACCACCACCACCACCACCACCATATACTGAATTTCTGGATAAAAAATGTAAATCGGAGAGCTTTGCCACTTTGACTGCATCATCACAGGGACCCCATAGCCCACATTTCATAGTAATTCCACCACTTAATGTGACATAAACCAGTTAATTCTTCTCTCGGCAGCTGAGGGAGACCTGCCAGAAGGGTAGTGCCCTCTAGTGGGAGAGGAGATGCAGACTGGGGGCAGTGACACAGTGACAGTGTAGACAAGCATCAGATAGTCTTGTGTTTCTTACTCTTCCGCCATTTTAGCGAACATCCCAGTCGAACACTTGGCAAATGAGACGACCCCAGCTCCAGCCGCCGGCGGGTAGTTTCCTGACAGATGGAGCTGCAGTCCGGGGAAAGGGACACTTCTGTTTGACATCACGGGGCAGAACACAGGAACAGGGAATAACTGGCACTTCTCCATCTGAAAGCCCAGTCCCATGGGGGCCATGGCCAGTGTTGTGAGTGCCACTGTTCTGACATCTCAAGTAAAAAGGTGAGGGGACAGTGCTGCCATCGCTCTGTGGCCCTCAGTGAGGGCAGATTGTCACACAAGGTCATTATCGTGGTGTTTTCTCATCTCATATTTGTAACTGGTTTTATTTTAGAGCCCCCCTTCTATTGTCATCTATTTCTCTTCACTCTTTCATGTCAGCATACAATGTTTTTTTTCTTTTTTCTTGCATTTTTTTACTTTTACCTGTACTTCAGATTCAGTGTTTGTGTGTTGCTACTTACATTGGACACTGAATGCTGTGTTAATTCTGTCTTTAACTGGGGAGGTGTTTCTGTTTATCTGTTATATTGGTTTGCCCACCCTAGTATCCTGTGTGGTCCGTGGGTTTGTGTGCATTTTGCGGAAAAACTAAAAACAGTTTGTGCTACACTTTGCAGTGCACCAATAAATGCTGCCCAAAAAATGTAAATAGCGCAGCGAACTCACCTAAAATTTGATGACACCACAGGGGTGAAAGTTGAAGGGTTGACTACAGGTGCAGTTAAAACAGGAACTCTGTCTCTTGTTCTTGATCCACAGAGTTGTGATCCTTCACCCGACACACAACACAGAATCGGCGAGTGCAACCGAGTGCGAATGGCTAAGAGCAGACCAAGTGGACTGGCTGCATAAGCTAGGTCCAAAGTTGCTGCTTTGCCATGGTTGTGGACGTTTGCAAGCTCCACAGGGAGGACCCGCAGGATAAATACAAGTTATTAATGAGGAAGCTTTGGTAGCTTCTTCTCTTTGTGCTGTTGAATCAATAACCTCCTCCCACCCCATCATTTTTGCACCAGCATGCAGCACATTCACATCCAGGCACAAGCTCTGTAGCTCTGCCTCTGGGCTGATTCAACCAGGCCTCCCGTCACCCGATCGCCCCGGGACACCAAAGCTCGAATGCGGTTAGCGGGAATGTCACTTACCCCCCACAGGAGCAGTCTGCACTTGGCACTCAGCCTGCAAACTAGCCAGAGCCTAGGGCTACAGGGGTGGTGATGGTCACCAGTGGGCGACTGTTGGGGCCAATGGGCCCTGATGACAGTGACCCCCTTCTGCATATAGCTCACTGCAGACCACCCCACCCCATGTCAACATTAACGTGCGGTCACACCCAAGGTGCGAAGTGACACGGCCCGCATGCGTGAAAATACAGTCTTCGTATTTCTATTCTAAAAGAACTACACTTTTTACTCCTGTTGATAAGATCTTTTAATAACAGCAGTAGACTTCTTTCCTTAGGATGTATGTTTATCAAATAGTTTAATTTAAAACCAATTTAATGCACATATTAATAGTACACATTACAGAGTCATTATGGAAGATCCATGGTTGCCGTGGTTCTCTTCATCAAGGTCGGCACCAAACAGTGCAGGACCTGCGTGGTTGAACTTTGCCACAGTTGAATGTGTGACTCACACAACCTGCAATCCATTACACGCATTAGGGTTAATATTCATGCTGCCCCCAAACCCCCATCATAGGCAACCAGCCTCATCCATTCCTTTACCATCCCAATATCCTCATGCTACTTGGCAAGAATCTATTTTTACTGTACTTTGTGGGACAGAGCAAGAGTCCCCGGAGATGGGGCAGCCGTGCATCTCGCTGGCTGTGAATGATGCTGTGTGGTACGGGGGTCAAGGGCCAATGGCTGGCCGTTTAGCGTGTGGGTCCAGAAGGACAGCAGGAGGTTAAACTGACCTACACAAGGCGTGCGGAAGACATGAACTGTTTTTTCTAATGAGCACAATTTTGCTCTGTGCGTGTGTGTGTGTGTGTGTGTGTGTGTGTGTGTGTGTGTGTGTGTGTGTAAGTGAGACAGAGAATTTGGACACTTCTACACTTGTGTGCGTGGTTAAACATGTGAAAGCATTTGCATCCATAAGGAAATACAGCTTGAAAGAGCATTGCTATTGTGGACCTCACAACCACAAACACTGTCTCTGTCTTTAGTCTCATTTCCTGAGAGATTCCCTCTCCAGAACACGACTGCTTTATTTTAATGAGTCAAGATGAGTCTGACTGACACTAATGGGGCCACATAAAAAGTGGTGTCAATCTGGCAAAACAACGCTTGGCCGAGCAACACATTAGCGATTAAATAGAAAAGTATTTCAAGCGCTTAAGTGCACCTTTCTTACAGGTCCCACAATAAAAGAAGAAGAGGCTTAGAGGTGGTTTAAAAACGCGATTGTAAATGAACAAGAGTCACAGCAGGTTCCCTTCTCAACCACTGAGCTTTGCTTCAGCACACGAGGAAAATGTCCATTGTTCTTCGGGCTGGGGCCTTGCAAAAGTTTCCCAGCTATTCAGCAGGATCCCACATAGCATGGCTCTGAGCTCTGAGCCCGAACTGCGCCGTGGACTCAACAAAGTGAGACCAAAGGAGAACGGAATCAGTGAAACCGTCCACGACATGGGAGATGAATAACCTACAAAGGACAGAGGAATGGCACAGCAATAAAAAAAAAACAACTGAAGGAGCTTTAAAAATGTATAGTAAGGCTGCTAATACTAATAACTCAATTCAATTTTTTTTTAAGTTTTTCATCTAGATTTAAAAAGAGGTAGGGAAGTGGTAGTATGTATCGAGTCTGGCAGGTTATTCCAGAGTTTTGGGGCTCTGTAACAAAATGCATGTCCACCTACCGTTACTTCGTTGTCCCTTGGGATCTCAAGGTAACCTGCTTCCAATGGTCGAAGGCTTTGACCGGAATATAGTCTGGAATATAGAATAATTATTTCACTGAGGTAGGCTGGTCCCGTGCCCCTCACTGCCTTGTTTGTCAATAACAGAATTTTATAATCCATTCTATATTTGACTGGCAGCCAGTGCAGAGATTGACGCACCAGTGTAATATGGGCATTTTTCCTGGTTCTTGTGACTCTCCTTGCCGCAGCATTCAGTAATAGCTGCAGCCTGGAAATAATCTGACACAGACAGCCAGATAGCATATAATGCAGTTAATAAAGTTATATTGTACATAATGAGGCCAAGCCATTTGAGGTATAAGGTTATTTAGCCTTCTTTTACCCGAGTGATACATACTGTATGCTTATACATTTTATATATAAATATAATGGAATTCTTTCATGCATAGATATTTCACATTTATTCTCAACATTTTGTTCCACACACTGGACCCGAGGAACTTCATTTCATGCTTCCTGTAAAAGTGTGCATGACAATAAACCATTCATGATTCTTAATTGTTTTAGATTTACTATATTTTCTGCCTAATTAGAATGCAGGGTTGGGGTCCGCAGCCCGTGCGGCCATGTTTCTCCTACGTCCTACCAGACTGCCGTCGCCAGTGTTATCATGCATGTCGCTGTATTCACGTCCCCTCCATGCAGTGACTGGAATGAGCTCTGGGTTACTCAACAACGATGTGCAAAGAAGAGCTTTTGGGGCCCCTTTGTCGCAACAGCCATCTGCCTCCGTAATGCTCCTCAAGACAGAGGAGTAGGGAAGAGCCTTGGACTTTTGCACCTCTTTAGTTGTTCTACTGGTTTTAAGGCTGCACTGTACAGATCAAATAGTGTGGGAGCATCAGTGGTGCAGATGTTCCAACAGTGGCTGACACAGTGGAAACCAGTGCACACCAGTAAAGGCTGGGTCAATTACCATTTCTGAATGAAAACATATGAGTAATGTGTTTGAAATGATCAAATCTGTGGGGGAAGTTTTTTACTCAAAAGCGTAGCTGTAATTTAATAAAAATGTCAGACCTGACACAAATGCTACAATGAGATGTACATGAGTAATTTAAAGTTTGAATCTGCAGGGCACCTCGCTGAAAATACAGAGGTGAGAATCCATGGCAGCTCTTGATGCCATCGTGCAGCAGGCCTTTCTTGAGCTTCTCAGACAAAGCCCAGCTTCCCGGGACAAAGCGAGGTTGCAGTCACTAAAGCAAAACAGGCACCCACCGCGTTGCATCATCAACATCAGCGTTGCATCTGTTATCTCCTGGCATGCAGCTTGGCACGAGCACGACTAGAAGACAAGTTGCCAAAGGCCCATCTCAAGGACGTGGGTTGAGGTCCCGAAGGCGGAAGCCCCTGAGCGAAAGGAGCCTTAATCTTGCCCATTATGAGGTGCTACAGCTGAAGAGGCTGCTCACAGACCTGGAGACGGGTGATGTTAGTGTTGCCGAACAACATGTCCTCCTCATTAAACTGAAAACCCTGCTTTTTCGCAGCCCGTTCATCACGGTGCCAAATTTTTAAAAGCATCATTACCAGCTTGGAATAATCACACCGACAGAGAAATGATAAACAGAATGCCTCTCAGTCAGCAAAGAACAAAACATCTTGTAATTTTCTTGGACCGATTAGAAAGTCTGCTTCACAACATGAACGTTGGCTGATGTCTCGTGAGCTCTAGGATGGACTCCGGGTCACCATGCCCATAATTTGATAAGTGCTTACTGAAAATTGCATGGATAGGAAGCGTGAAAGGAATGTTTAAAAGTCAAGAGAGCAATCACCTACTCAGAACTGAGCTCTGGTTAACCGGACTTCTCCTTGGATTCATCCCAAACAAAAGTCAAAGTGCCTGTGGCCTGCAAACCAGAAATAAGCGCCAAGAAATCATTCATCTTTTCAACTCCTCTTCCCGTTTTCAGAGCCTTTTTGGCTTTGTTTTGCTTGTGACCTCAGACTACATGCTGAAACCCTGAGGCTACGCTTAATTGAGCCAATGTTCTGATATCGCACCATCGATCTTCTCACAGAAGTACGACAGCCTCCCCGATTATTCGGCACAAGGGAAGATAGAGGCAAAAGTCTGTCTTTGTCTCATCTTGTCTCCATCTTGAATACGCACTTTGCTGTGACTAAAGGACAAACAACGCACTTCATTTCAAGTAGCTTTTTTTTTTTACTTATCAAAGTGCTCCGGGGTGGCGGGGAAACAAAAAAAACCCATCTCTTTCTCCTCTTCTGCGTCTGCCCTTTATCATGTTTGTCAATAACATTCGTAACTTTGTTAAATAAATGACTTTGTGGTAAGTACTAAAGTGGGTCCCTTGCGAGGTTTATCAAAATGTGCTTGCCTACTCTCTCTTGGCTCTCTCCCACCGGCCAGTAGCGGCAGTTTATTGAAAATATTTGTTTTTTCTCTGCGATAGCGACACTGCCCTTCAATGGCCAGGGCTGGAAGGACATTTGCAGAGGCTCTCCCCTCGGGTCCATGGCTCTCACATTCCTGATGCCCTGGTGCTCCTGCATCCCAGAGCCCCACAAGCACTCTGTCCCTGGCCCCCCTTGGCTCCGATGGCCGTCCCAGCTGGCACAGAACAGGGACGCTCACTTTGTTTTTTGTCCTGCTGGCAACTTTAAACCACTCAGCCAGCTACCTTCAGCCCCTTCCTGGCTGCGATCCGGCAGTGGCGGTGTTGTGTCTCAGAACAGGGTGCTTCAGAGGGGAGAGAACTGACAAAAGTAATAATCGTTCAACTAACACAATAGTGTTTGACACCAAGGCATGTGGCTAACAGACAGGGCTAATAGTGTTGTAGTTGAGATGGCTGCCGTGAGGCTCGTGGTGGTGATGGTGTCCTCAGTGGATCTGTTGGGGCAGCTGACACACTGGTGTGGTCTCTCAAGGCACTTGGTGATGATCAGGATAGGTCAGTAGTCACTGAAGAAGGACACCAGTGATTTCTTGGGAACTGGGGTGATGATGGTGGATTTGAAGCACTTGGAGACAGCAGCCTGAGCCAATGGGTTCAGTCAGTGAAGACCTTCACCAGCTCACTGGCACTCTCCTTTTACACTTATCTGTGAATCCTGGATCCTGGACCTTTCCATATGTTCTGCCTCACCAGAGGTCTCTGCACATCAGCTAGGGACACAACCAGTGTCTGGTGGCCAGGTGAAGGTACTTTCAAGGCCGGGGTTGTGCTGAGGGCCTTGAACCGAGCATTGAAGCCATTCAGCTCTCTGGGCAGAGACAAATTCCCATCCTCAGTTTAAAGGTATGAACAAGAGTTTAAACAACAAGGATTCTTGGTATTAACAAGTATTAGTGATGCTTTTTACATTTGATTTTTCAACTAATGCTTTTCACTCCCCGACTTTATGTCCCTGTTCTAATTTAGGCCTCACGATCCACCTCGGCAGCTTTACTGTTGTGTATATTTTAAGGGGCAAGCAAAGAAGTGTGCATTGCTGATGGAGTTTCCTATTTCTTAGCTGTGACTTTCCATACTTTTGCTCCCGTGAAAGAATTTCCTTCCATGAACAGCATGCAGAGTGGGTCGGGTTCCAGTGGTTTGCCTGACTGAGTCGTCGCCTTAACCTGCAGCTCCCAGTGCCCCCACCGTGACGTGTGGAAGGAGGGGGCTGTGCTGGGGGAAGACTGACAGCCGACTTCATATCATTGCGTGTGCTGCAGAGGCACAAAACAAAGGAAAAAAGCTTGATATGCATGAGGTAGCGGGAAAATTGCTTGCTAAAATAGCACAACCTTGTGCACATTCCTCTCAGGAATTGGTGTCTAATGAAGCAAGGGGCTTGGGTGAGGAGCTGCTTGGGATCCACCTCAGGGATGTAGGGGGTGACAGAACCCCACAGGACCCCACAGAACCTCCACCTTCAGACCAAGCCTACCAGCGGTGCAGTCGGTCCAGATGAAGGTATCCTGTGGCATTTGGGGCTTGAATAAACTTACATCATTTATAGTTAACTAAAATGTACTTGGGAGTACAGCAGCACTGACATTTCATTTAGTTTTTTTTTGTTTATTTGCTATGCAGGCTTAGCATAATTTTCTAGAAACTGGCATAACACATCCTAGGAAAATCTTTGTATGAATTTACAAAATAGCATTTATACAGATTTTTCTCTCTAATGTAAATGAGTGCTGCATCACTAAAGGAGCAGTGGCCACTTCCTCATAGCTCCTTGCCTGTGCAGAGCCTGCATGTTCTCCCACGTTCACGTGGGTCCTCTGGTTTCCTCACTCAGCCCAAAGAGATCTCCTCTGGTCCAGAATGCACCCTGTCCTGTGCCCTGTATTTCTTACATAAGCAGTTATTAATAATAAGAAATGTATTCACGTTTTCTTTCATTTGCTGCCTTTTACTCTGCTGTTACTGTTGTGTTGTTCTAAATGTTCATATTTGTTGTACTATGCTGTTGGAAAACATCTTTGTATGTTTTCAGATCAGACAAAGTCTTTTGTAATGATATTGGCTATCATCAGATTTCTCTGTTTCTTATAGCTTTCAACTTTAATGTATGGTTTTCTTACTCCTCTTTCCCTAAAGTGCACTTTAAGGCTCAGCATTGCTGTAGACATAACAAGAGGTGCAGCATTCGGCACCCTTGCAGACCAGCATGGGCATTTGGCAGCTGACATGCAAAGAAGAAGGCAGGTCCACCTTGCATGATGCTCAGTGTCACTTTTTAAATTCAAATTTCAGTTATTTTAACGTTTCTCTTGTAGCCGACAGCTTGTTATGTGAATTCCAGGTAAAAATGACATTGCTCACAACTAAACACATTTTTAAAAAAAAATTAAATATTTAGGAAGCTTGTGAAATTGCAAAATTTTGGGGGAGAGGTGCTGGATTGAAACACGCACACCAGCTACTTACTGCATCACTGCAAAAACCCCTCGTACCCCTTTTCTTTGCCCGGTAAGCGTGAACCTTCCTGCGGGTTCTAAGCTCAGGTGGACAGCATGCAACAAACTACAGCCCCATACCTTAAACTCCTGAATTTTGTGTGGTCTTACACAGCTGACTGGGACTCTGTGGACACAATAACAATATCTCCTGATCTGCATCAGTATTATTTCTCTGCACACAGCCCCGCGCAGCCCCGCGCAGCCCCGCTGGTAAACGATGAACTGTGCGAATTTTCAAATTCATTCCCGTAATCTGCGGCCTCCTCGGCAAAGAACGCAACCCCATTTCCCACATTATGCCTGCTGCATTCTTCAGGAATAACTGTGCCTAAACATGAAAGCTCTTTAAAGGGAATCGCCAGAGGCAACGGCTTTCATATTCTATGTATTTCTTAAAATTGACGTCCGATTTAACTGAGCCCTATCCCGCTGTCAGGGGATTGCCCTACATAACAGTAATTTGTCCAAACAACGTGTATCTGAGAAGACAATGGGAGCAGAATATTTTGACGTTGCGCTAATATGAAGAGCGCCTACTTCCTGTTGTAATGCGGTGTAGCCTTGATGTCACTGCAATGACCTCCTGGGGGGGGGGCACGGAGAGTTGAGGGGGGGTCAGAGGAGCATATTGGCCCTCCAGCTACGCAGCACCCATTCCGTCTACTGAGGCCATCTTACACGACTAAACGCAGCTGAAAAATGCAGGAGATGGAAGCACTGCCGATTTTGTGTTATGGGTCGCATTACTTATTCACATGCGCTTCTGCTATGACGGAAGTACAGCTGTGTTAAATTGGACTTTGTGCACTTTGTATTTTTACCGCGGTGAAAGAAGATCGCTTGACCGACGGGCCAATTAGCTGCTAAAAAATAAATCCGGTGACCCCATGCCAGCAAATTCCACTCCAGTGGGAATTTCGACAAGGAATAAAATTCAAGATTTCATGTTAATTAATCATTAATCAAACTGGCAATTTGTGCTAAATTATTTAATAGCATTAAATAATTTTAACAATTTATTGTGGTTGCATACAGAAAAGTCGCAGTTTAGCATATAAATAGGCTAACATACCTCCTGAGCCTGCTGTACATACAGTATAGTGCGCGCATTAAGTGCATAAATGTGTCGTGGTGCAGTCTGTCTGTATGCAGGATGATATTAGGCCGCCATTATTATTATTATTATTATTATTATTATTATTATTATTATTATTATTTATTTATTTATTTATTTATTTTTGTTATTGTTGTTGTTATGCATGAAAAATGGGCTGCTAGTGACAGACTTTGGGAGCCTCTTCTTCCTACACAAAGAACACCAGCAGAGATGGGAAGTGGGCAGGACTTCCACGAACCCTGAAATCCTCCAAGATCTAAGCAGCCCCTTATTTCTCACAGTGTGACTGGGGAATTTGCCAGATTAGCAGCGCTGTGAATGTGACTTTGGCTCCCCACAGGTGTCCACGTCTTTCAAGCCTTTTGTCTGTATTTGATAGCCACATTTTGTTATATTTTTTCTCCTTTCTTTCACTTCTGTTTACTTGCTGCCATTCGACTCCTTGTTCACCCGACAGTTTCTTGTCCCATGTTATCATGTTTTGAGACATGGCACAAAATCATTAGCTTTAAATTAATTAAAATACTTAAAAAACTGTCAAATAAAATGCTGTCTTCAGAAATGAAATTCTTTGTTTCTAAACAGTTTTAGCATGGACCTTTTCATTAAAGGTCCTTGAACAGACACTGTGTGTATGCTCGTGGCTCTGCACGTACGTGCGTGTGTTTTCCTGCCGTTTGTATCTGCTTCGCTTTGAATTCTGAATTTTGGCCAGCATTTACATGCGGACACTTTCTTCCAGACCTGCATTCGTGAGCATATGAGCACGCACACACACAGGTGATTTGCCCTCATTGCTCTTTGTGGTCAGGTCACACTGAGGTGCAGAACTACATGACCGTCCATCCAGAAGAAGCAGATGGCCTTGGCACTAAAAGCTTAAACAGAGGGTCTAAGTGCAACAGCTCTTCACGCGATGACAAAACAAAGCTAAGATTAAATTATTTATCTGCGTGACAGATGCTTTCTTGATAAAGCAGCCTATAAACAGAACAGGTTTACAAGCTGCCTCATTAACTACAGCAAATTACCTTTCTCTAGGGTACAATAGTAGAAGCTGTCCTGTAACTTCAGCCCGAAGCGCACGGCTGGTTTTGCATGTCTGCATTCCGTCCACTGTCTCTGTTCTGTCTGCTGCTGCTGGCTTATGTATGAATTTGAAAAACGTAAAATAACTGCAGAGCGACAGAAATGTGGGGGGGGGGGGGGCTAATTTGGACTATATATCAAAGGTGAAAATTGGCTGGCAAAACTTTGCCACAAATTCCTCATTCCTCAGATGATTCCGTTTCAGAGTGACACATCTTATAGATTTATGTGCGCTCACATTTCTCCAACATTTAAACCGGCGCAGCAAAGGTACTCATTAGTTAACAAAATGTTGTTTTCACTACAGTTAACGCAAAACCCTTGTCTATTGTCATAATAATGAAGTTATTATTATTTATTTTCATCTTTCGAGATGTAAGGAATAACACATTGAATATCTCGTGCTGGTGACATCCCTACACGTAAAATAAATTACACCTGACAGCCCCACCATTTATTTAGAGACTGCTTATTTCAAGAGAAGCAACAAAAGTGTGAACGCCAGCAAAAAGTGCAGTTATGCCTCCAAGCACTTTATTTGATGTATACAGGATACTGCAAAACACACGTCCCTTATCATATTTGAACAGTCATTTTGAGTTTTTTCTGCAAACTCAAGTTTATAAATCAGAAATCTGCATGTAACACGGATGGCAGGCAAATATAAATTGTTCATCTCGAGAGGAGCTGCTGCGGAAATGACCTGCACGCCTTCCCAACGGAAGCACTGTCGCCAAATATCTGGTAGAAGCTTCCGGAACAGGGGAAACTAAAGGGGCACTTCTTAAACGCTAAAAATATTACAGTTAAACATACAAGCCAGCAAACATCTGCTAATGCTTCTTTGACACGCGTTTGCTTGTTGTTCATACTCATGACACAACACATTGTACTGTAATAAGGTACAGTAATTACGGTAATACCCGCCTAATGCTGCCCGGCGGTATCATGGCGCACGCGTGCACAGTTTCGATTGGCTTTGCGAATCTCATTTTTTGTCTTTAACGCTCCGATGATCTTCATTCTCGCTTCCTTCCTGTCCTCCTGCCACGCTCTGGGTCCCATGAAGCTGACGCCTCTGCTCACACCTTTTCTTCTAATCTCAGAGTTAAACAGTCTGTGTGTGTGCGTGCGTGTGTATGTGTGTGTGTGTGTGTGTGTGTGTGTGTGTGTGTGTGTGGCACCTATCGAGTGATACTGCTAAAATGAACCATGTCTGGTTAGAGTTACACTACATGGTATTTCTGTATTTCTCTTTAAAAAATAAATAAATGGAAAAAATACTTTTTTTTCAACTGCGTGGCTCAGAGAAACTCAATAACTTTTGCCAGCATCTTCATAAGAGCCCTACATGCAGTACGCAGATTTCCTCTTTAGGTCACTATAATATTGAAGTGTGGCAGAGCAGGGAGCGGATTAAGATGTTGGAGAACCTCTGTGAAAAACCTGAAGAAGCAGCTCAGGTTTGTCTGTCCTTTGCCATCTCCAAAGGCCAAGCTTCACACAGCTAAAGATGGCAGAGACAATGAGCTGAGTGTGAAAAAGACCATGTCCTCCATCAGGGTGTAGTTAGCTATTATTATTATTATTATTATTATTATTATTATTATTATTATTATTATTCCAGAAAAGAAGGGATGCTGCTGCATGTGAGTCTGAAAGGTCCAGTAAGGAATCTCCAGCAGAGTCTTGTGGACGAGTTAGAAGCAAAGTTTGTATGGAGTTTCAGAGCTTCTTTTGACTTCGTCTTCTGAAGCATTTTTTGTTGTCTTTTCAGTCTCCGGAGGTTCTAGGCCCTATTTTAGGCCTCTTTCACTGAAACTCCCCGTTGTCCCTTCACCTTCTGTGGCTGAGAGCTGCACTCGCCTATGGCTGACACCCCGACAAGCTGCCACACTTTGTGTCAAAACTTCTGAGCCATAGACACAAACACACCGAGGCGGTTTTCTGCACTGAGAAGGAGTTTGCTGTGCAGTCCAATTAAAGTTCTGCACTAATGTGTAATTATAATGTAAGATCCTTTTTTCTCCTTTTCTGAGATCTGAGAAGTCACACCACATCTTATGCTGAACATCCACGTAACTATAATGGTGAGGAACATCTTGTGCTCAGCTTTGATCAAATTTCTCTGTGCGTTGTCCAAAAAATTTGGGCTTTACAGTTATGCAAATGTGAAGTTTGTGGTTTCTTTCATCAAATGAAATAAACTGAGAACCGCTGTTCCATTACAATGCCGTGAAACTGAAAATTGGTCTCCCAAGTATTCAAACGTGGGCCGGAGCTGTGCAAGGGTGCTGCCTGAATTCTGAGAGCGGAGCCATGCGAGAACGTCATGTTCGCTGGGCCGACTTCCCCGCTCAGGAATTCCGAATTCCTGCCGTCTTGCTTTGAGTTGATTCAGCAATACGGTCGGCTTTAACATTCTTTGAATTTACAGGCCTTCTTACACGTCCATCTCGATCCTTCGTCATGGTGACTCCTGAGAGGATCTCGCAGGGGCCCCTTTTACTGCTGTCTTTGGCAGCCGCCCGTGACCGCTGTACCCTCTCATGCCCACAGACTCCTCTGGCTCAGGAGCTGCCCGCTAGTCCCGCCCACGGCTCTTCCTGCCGTCACTCCGGTGTCATATATGTTTCTTCTCTTTGGGTTGCGGAATCTTTTTCTGTTGTCAGTCACGAAGCTCAAAAGACAGCGTGTTTTTTTGTTATTTTATTTTTGCTCTATTGGCACATCGGAAAACCTAGCTGAACAGAGTGGGACCGAGCCTTCCTGAGAGTTGTCTCCTCTTAATAAAATGCAGTGTAGTTCTCAGCGACCCTCCCATGACAAAGATGTTGGAAATTACAGTCGGTTTAAACACCTTCTACTTTTAAAGTAATTGGAACCATCAAAAGCCTCAACATTTGTGAACAAGAAATGCTATTCCTACCCTCTATGTTCACACTGCAATCCACACTGCTTGCCTCCCCATCCTTCACACCCCATCACCAGTGGCGATACGACTTGTGTTCGGCATAGTTTGTTTTTTTGTTTTTTTTTTTTGTTTTTTTTTGGGGGGGGGGGGTGAGGGCACCATCGAAAACTGTTTAGTTGCTTAGGAACTTTGGCATAACTTATGTCTTCTTCATAATCCCAGCTCATGTACAAGAGCCCTGCAGACTTCGGGGGTTGTGATGATCGCTGTGCTGCTTGGAGTTGGGCCTGCGGCAGTGTTGCAGCCCCAAGGCAATGTTGGAAAAAAAACTCTGTTGCAATTACGCTGTCATTTCTCCTGTTAAAATAGAAGCACAGCTATAAGGTATTTCCTGCAATGGATGGCTTTACTTGGCAGTTGTGTATATTTGTGTAGAGTCCAGTGTCACCAGGTGACCGATGAGCGGTGAATGCCACCCACCGGGGAAAAACCCAGGCCTAAAGAGTCCTGGGAACTGCAGCGCATTTTCGCAAATGTTTGGAAATGCTAATGTCAGGTGTGCAGGCTTTCGCCCTAAACGGTGTCGAGAATTCAGGGTGGTGTTTCCAGCCAGCAGCTCATTGTCCTTGGCAAGCCATAGAGATGTTTATACATTTTGAGTTTGATTATGTTTGACAGGGACAGTCGCACTCCTCAGCCTTCACCCCGCCATGCTTACCGACTGTCCTGAGCGCTGTGTGTTTGGATGAGGAAATGCGGGAAGTTTCGGGCCAGATGCAGCTGAGATGAAAATTTATTGCTTCCGCAGATTCCAAACGTGTTTGTTTTTCAGCTTCTGATCATCAGGCTCTAAACCTGGCTCATGTGAATCATCTCTGCTGCTGGATATGTAAGGAATTGCAGCGATCATTCTGGTTCGGAGGGAGTCGGGTGGGTGAGTGACGGCTGGGGGTAAAAGTTATCCGGCCGGGGGAGTGGGGGTGAATGAGGAGATGATGATGCAGGGTTAATGTGTGAATCACCGGGTAGATTTTTAAGGGAACTGCGAGGGATTCATAGCTAAATTAATAGTTGAATTAGTGAAGGTCTGGTGATTGAGGGACCGATGAGATATTTATGGGTAAATTAGTGCAGTGGGGACTGAGCGAGTGCAGAGAAATGGACCAGCGGATCAGTTAGACAGTAAGGGAGCGAATGTGGAGGGCGAGTGGCGATGAATGGTGGAAAAAGAGCAGGCCGAGGAGCACCGTTAGCCCCATCAGCTCATCTTAAGGGTCCGAGAGCAGGAAGAGAAGAATCCTTTCAGAACGCACGTGCGCAGCTCACATGGAAACGGGATGCAGCCCGACACCTTCTCAGCATCATACATGAAACTTTGCCTGAGCCTTAGCACCCAGACAAGATTTATAAACGCGCTTTCAGCCTCTCTTGCTTCATAATATATTCTGAGCACCTCTTCAGAGATTTGGAGAGGTAGCTTATGGAAATCTTTGGCTGAGCATCAGCAAAACCCTGCAAACCAAATCTCTCTCTCTCTCTCTCTCTCTCTCTCTCTCTCTCTCTCTCTCTTTGCAGTAATAATTTCTCATCTATCTCCCCTGCTTTCCTTCATCGTGCTGAACTTGTAGAAAAATTGAGGGATTATACAATCAGGGACACAAATACTTTAAACATGCATTTCGTCCACGATGCATGAACGACGACCGACCAACGTATGTACCGTACAGGCTTATATGTGACACGCACATTTAATAACAACGCGCAAAAGAATGCTGGATGTGTACATATGCCCTATGAGATTAAAGCTAGTTCTTTGCAATGTTTCTAGATGAAAAAATGTCACTGTCATTCCTGCCTCTTCTTCCAAAGCACAAGTTTATTAAGAAGGAGCGAAAGCTGTGTATGTTCCACAGTGCTTGCGCATGACGTTCAATTTGTCTTCTCTCCATCTCTGTCATACGCATCTGACACACACATACACATCTATACTCATACCTTTCACTTTCAGGCACATGTAATTAAAAAGCATCATTTACTCGCAAAAAATCGTGAAGATTCAGACTGAACAACATCTGCACTGCCGCCCTCACCCATGATGATGCTCAGTCCAGCTGTTTGGGTCCCACCCTGATTTGAGCTGAACATGAGGACACTCTCTGGGCTTGGGCCCACTTCCATTGGGAAGAATGTACTTGCTGCTCTGATTTACAGCCACTGCCTTAGGTGAAGCCAGAAGCAGGCACCCCCTCAGACACATTGGCTAAGCCCTGATTTGTTGTTTTGCATCAGAAAACTGGCTGCTAAGGCAAAATATGAGCCCTGTGCTGCGCAACTGTGAAATGCAATTCTAAGAATCAACAAACTTGGACTTGGAAATGAAGAAACGCGCCACTGTTACTTTTTTAGGCATTTCGAGCAACACCAACCAGAATGAAATCATGTTAAGGTATGTGAGGTCATTTTTTTCCTATTCTTTTCCTAGCAAGCACACGGCAGCTCCTGGTAATGAGCTTATTTCTTATACCGTACTTACAAATGTAAAAGACCCAAAGATCTCAGTGAAAACTTAAAAAGCAAAACTGAAACGAAGCGAAAAGGAATGCCTGCTGAATGCCTGCTGAGCGCACCCACCATTTAGCACTTCCTCATTTCTGCCTCTACTCTGCCAACTCCAGCCATCTCCAAACTCAAAGCAAAGTCAAAACCCTTGTTGCTCGGCTATTTGGCCACACCTGGTGTTTGTTTCTGCCTCATCCACTCACACAGTGAGAGCCGCATTATTTGGCCAGAAAATTGGCAGCAAAAATTTATTTGGCACATTTACGCTAAATTTACCGGTCCATACGCTGAAGCCGACTTTGACCGGCAAATGCGTTCTCACTTTAGTTATGTTTGTCTGCTTCTTGACTGTAATTTTATGTTTATGTGTGCCCTCTTTAATTATGGGCGACACTTAAATATGAAAGGCCCTAATATGAGGCGAAAGATTGCTTACGTTCTGAAAAGTACGAGAATAGAAAAACGCTAACAGAATGGCACAGACACAGTCTGCTTCTGTCAGCTACCTACTTTTATCCTTATGTAAAATAGTTATATATTCTCAGTAATATGGCCATACACCCACAGAAACTCTGAAGTTACATCCAATATACGTCTACTCTGTGTCCGCTTATATAAGAGCAGCTGCTCAGTAAGTTGAATTATAAAAGTATGCTGCTGCAGCCAATAATTGATTTGTAAAAGAATGCATTATTTTGCCGCAGTAAAAGTGCGCGAGTGTATCTGGTGCCGCTCATCCTCCTAAACTTTTCTTTTTCCAGGACTTGGTTGCATCAGCATCAGTTTGACTGGACTCTGTGACGGAGTTCTATTTTGTTTTATTTCCTTGTGTGTATGACACGCGGTTGAGAGTGAGCGAGTCGCTGCACCCTGAGGGGACAGAGGGACCCGGAAGGGCGAATCGGGATGACGAACGCCACGAGTGGGTGGCTGCTTCTCTCCCTGCCGCGCAAGGCACCGATGTCTCATCTGGACAGCGAAGGCGTAAGGAGGTCCGGAGACGCAGATTTCGGTTCGGCACATACTGGCCAACAGAGGACGCGGAGCCCGTGATTCGTGTGGCACCGCAATGCCAGGCCAGGCGCAATGCACAACAGAAGGATGTGTGTGTTTTGTACAATTACTTGAACGCCGTTGAGTGCGGGTATAACAAAGAGTGCAGCTGACACCTCCCTCTGCTCTCCGGGGCTTTCTGTCGAAACGCATTCAGGTAATGTCACAAACGTCTCCTTGGTAATGAATACCCCAGGGTCCCTCTCGCTGCACTCCTGTGCGAACCTGCGGTGCCTGAAATCCACTGCGCTGACACAAGTGTGGAGCCTCCAACCCCATCAGCCAGCCAGGAGCCCAACACTCATCACTGCGATTAATTCAGCGGCGCGGCTCCGCCGTGACAAATACGTGCAAATGCCGCGCCATCTACTGTATGCTGGGAATTTGGTCCTCTTGGTATTCCAAAGACTTTCTTCTGGGTTTATTCCACCTGAGAACAAACTATGCAGTTTAACAAGCAATGCAGCAAGAATCGTGCCATAAGAATGCCAGACCGGGGGAGGTCAGGGCTTCAGGCCTTTCGGGGAGATTCTCACAAATTCTTAACTGAAGACTCTTTGATGCCTCTCTGTCAGGTTAGTCAACAATTTGTAACATGAAAATTTTACTGTTGGTAACAATGCATTTTTTGCGACATGTTTGTTTCCCCAGGATTTGATTTGCATTCAAGCAGGAAATGGGGCAGATTTTTTCAAATTCCAGGGACATTGTAGTATGTGGCTGGGTCGCAAAATACGTACTGCCCAAAATAAGTTGTGTATTTTACATTTTTTTCACCCTTGACAAAGCATGAACCAAACTCAGAAGTCAGCATCTGATACAAAGGAGTGGCTAAATAGGCAGACTCCTTTGAGCAAACTTTGCCCTCATGGCCTTGAGAGCACCAGCTTTTCCAGTTTCCCTTTGCAGCCTCACACTCCCAGAGTGAAGCCTCATCCAAAAATTTTGTTTGGATGAAATGTAGTTGTCTCCTCCCTCCAGGCCGTTCCCACCGCCACCCTACCATCCTGTCTGCGTCTCACACGTGAGAGAAGCAGTTGATGCTGAGAGAGAAGAGATGTCTTTTGCCATGAGCAAGCAATGCGTGCAGTTCCAGGGACACGGTCACTTGATGGCTCTCCATCTTAATTCCCACTGCCGGATCAGTCTGCCGGCCAGGAGTACGGAAGCGGATGGCTTTGCTCAAAGAGGCCAGGATATGTGCGTACAGTGCTGCTGAGACAGCTGTGCACCTCCACGGAGTCACGGGGCTCGGTTTTCGGACAAGTCAGGTCGTGTCAAGCGGAAATACCGGGGGAAAAATATTCTCAAAGCCGAGTGATTAGCAGAAGTGGCGATTCCAACGTCACTTCATGACATCGGTTACTTAAAGTTGTCCCTCATCTTATTGCGGCACTCGGCACAGAGTCCTGTGGGGTCCACGGGAGAATCGTCCTTCTGCGGGGGTCACGGATAGTGTGGGTTCGGGGTGGGGGGGGGGGCTCACCTTTCACCTGATGCTGGGACACGCCGGCTAATTCATGCACTTCCAGGAACTCAAGCGGAGGTGACTTCTTTGTAAAATGAGCGAGGAGTTAAATGAACTGATGATGGCAACCGGGAGAGATGTTTACCAAACCCCAGAACCCTGTCAAGGGCACAGAACCCCCATCCTGTTGTGTTTCCAAGCCAAAAAAAAAAAAAAAAAACACACACACATGGGTGTTTCTGCATTATTCATTCACTTTCCACGAGGAACACGGAGAACGCCTCGCCGAGGGAGGTGCAAAGCAGGGGTTCCTCGATTTTAATTCTTCTTCTTTGTCAGCCCAGCTTTGCTCTCTGCTGCTCCAGGTACCATTTCAGGCAGCTGAAGCATCTTGCGCATGAAGACATACAAGAATAATTCACTTAGATTCACAATATATAAATACTTGTTATTTACACGAAAAATCTAAGCCAACGGATTATTATTTGGTCTGATTTAGGTTGCACACACAAGTCAATCCCATGCAGTTTAATAGGGTCAATGGCAAAATCGGGAATGACTGTACTTTTCAGAGGTCAATGAAAGTCCGATCGCCGCTCATCCCTCCCCATCCCTCTTGCAGCCCCTCACTGAGGTGCCAGCATTGCTGCAGGTCACTAGGAGCTTCAGTACCGCCCAGACCTGCGTGCTGAAGGCTGGTTCACAGGAAAGCTAAAATTCACTGCGGACAAATCATCTTGGCTATGGATCGTTTTGCGTTCATTTCAGTCGAACGGCCTGTTATAGGGTGGTCCGTTTCCGTCTGTTCGGGCCAAGAAATGGTTCCCCTTGCACGGTGCTGCCGCCTGTTTACAATGACCCCCCCACTGATCATAAATAATCTTCGTAGTTCCCACATTTCTCCTTGGTCTCATGCCGGAGCGTGAGTGGAACTTCCCCAGTTAGGGTCCTGCTGCAGTTGGCCTGCGCGCAGGACTCTTGTTTAGCCAGGTCTCGCTTCAGCACCTCGCCCCAGTAAGGCCCAGAAGAGGCAGAACCCTACACCCCTGCTTGGGCTGCACTGTCAAGGTGTAAACAACCCTGGTTTGGCCTCTAGTTTCTTGTTCCGTGGCAAAACTCTTCTGTGTCACAGAACACAGGATGTAAAGCAAACAAAGGCAATATGAAGACACGGTTACTTTCCTTTTTCTCTGTTAAAGTTGACATTTATGTCCCACTCGTGAAATTTAAGCATTTTGCTGTGCTAGAAAACTCCTGTATGTTTGTGTTCCAAATTGTAATTTGCCTGCTAACTTATTGCAAGATCGCAACATCACCAAAGAATCTGTAACCCAGGAAAATGCTTCCTGTTTGTGAAATGAATAGCAGGATAAATAATATTTTCTAGCCAAAATCGCTACTTAATGATCCTTCGAATCCCGAGTTTAGCCAACTATCGGGTAAATGGGCCCGGTACAGCACTAAAGGAGGCTGAGAAATAGGCCAGATTTGGATGCATGTTTCTAACGTATTGCAAGCTGGTCTGCAGCTTACGGTCTGGCTTCAAAATGAATTGCATGGCATGCTGGGACAGCTGTAAGATGCGGCATCATTACGCGCTCTGCGGCTGGACCGCAGATTATTTCTGCCACTACATTTATTAGTAGAGATTTGTTGAAGGCTGCACCCGTATCAAAAAGCAGCTGAAGCTATTTAGCGCTGATAGTACGAGATCCATTTAGCGGCATTAAAATATTTAAAATGGCACTTTATTCTTAATTCACCGGAAATACATTCTCAAAATACCTTTGCAAAATATTATCCATGTCATTCATTTGCTTCAAATGTTTCTAAATAAGCATTCCAGTGCATTTTATGTGAGACAGCTTAAGATCAGGCAGGTGTGGAGCTCCAAACACGCAACTTTGTGTGGTTGGAATTTTTTGTTAGGCTGCTGTTTTGCTTAAACTACAAATTTCCAGTTGTGGAATGATATCCACATGGTGCGGTCAGAGGCGTAGTCCCCAGAAGAGGCGCTTGTGATTGCTTTTACCCCCTTAAATGGGACCATGGCAAGCACCCCTCCCCTTCAGGAGAACGAACGTCTTGGTTCGAATGCACGAGTCGGATGCCGTCTCCCGAGTGCTAAAGACAGGTTCGGCCCCGTCATGTCCGCTTCAAGACATGTATTCCCGGTGAAGACTTCTGTCTGACTTCCCCAGAGTCACGGCAGCATCCAGTCATTTAATTTGTATATTTTGCACAATTAAACCCTCTTGTGTTCAGCTATCACAGCATCTTCTGCTCAATAAGCTTCTCAGCCAAGTTTTTGCAAAAATGGATTCTTTGTGCAAAGCCTACAGTTTCAACTTTTTTTTCCCTCCTGTGTTTTTGTGCTTGAAAAGGCCAATGTTGAAGCTGTGCGGTCAGTAGTTTGGTCACGGTCAGCGGTGGCCAGATGGCGATTATTTAAAGCTGGAAGGAAGATCTGAGGGAAAGCAGCTAGGGTGAACCTGAAAGGTGGTGGATGTTACTGTTGGCACCTACTGGTTTTGTGTCTGTAATAACGTAAGAAAAACCTGGAAACATCAACTTGGCTTTATCATGTCTGATCCTGCTCCATCTTGGCATGCCGCCGCCTGTCACAGCGCTGAATCTTTTAAATCTTCCCAGTGGTTATTTTTGGGGCTTGCTGATGCACAGAAACGGGCTTCAGTGTGCACGCAGTACATAAGTGACTTTTTCAGGTGGGTTTGCAAGAAGGTGCAGCATGTCTGCTTGGTTCTGAGTCTTGACTTGAAGGGGTTGTAGGGTCAAAGCCCACGTGAAGTATTGCTGGGCAGGCTGACTGGAGGCTTAGCAGTGCCAAATGCTCAAATGGATCTGGTGGCAGTTAAGTGATGTCAAGATGGCATGTTGTTTTTTTTTTTTTTTTTAACTTGCAAAATAAGCAAACAAATGAACAAAGGCATCTCAGCATTTCAATTACGAAGATGTTAGTCGTGCTTTATTAAAACTGAGCAAAAATGAATTAATTTAATCGATGTCCTTCCAACTAAATGCTACAGCTTTACACTGCTAAGTAAACAGAGGGCTTTTGGTCTGCCTGCTTGTTCTAAAATCTTGTTCTAAAATGCGTATGACTTCGGAAGATAAGCATTTACAACATTTTATGGCTCATTTCCTACTTTTTAATATCAATTTAAGACCTTTCGCTTCCAAGCAACGCAGCATGAATCCTTATTGATCCCTTTTGAAATGCATTAAACTGGGAGAGAATGTGGAATAATTTCTCGCTTACATACTGTTTGTCCACAGCAGCTGATAATTCACAGAAAGGTCAGAAGATTTTTCATGTCTTCCATTGATCTGTTTTCATCTTTGCTAAAATATAATATTTTACCAGTGCCATTCTAAGCAATTTCCCGCTGCTTTGGTTCCATAAGACTACTGCTAATGTAAATTATTTTACTTCCCATTGTCAGCTGTCAGATAAAGTTAATGCCATGCAATAAAAGATTGAAAGGTTGATTTGTCAAATTCCGATGTTTGTCTGGCTTTTCAGCAACGGATCCCAAGATGAACACAAAATGATCCTACTTCATTGTTTTAATTTCATTTTGTGCTTCAGGACTCTTAAGCAAAATGTAAGAGCTGTAGTTGATAAAATTTTAGGATGCCAGTAAATAATGAAGAATTGCAACTGCATATTCATGAAAGACACAGTGGTCTCAGTATTGCTCTGTTCTTCATTTTGTTTACTCAAGGCAAGGCAGGAGTTTATTGTCATTTCGTCCATCTACACAGTACACGGGTGTCAAATTTCTACCCTAGTGTGTGTGTGTGTGTGTGTGTTTTCCTACTCTGCAGCATTTCCTATGCGTTCGAAATCCACTTCTCATTTTCACATCCAGACCCTCAAATCCCTTCCTGTTTGAATTGGGCCTCATGAGCAAAGTTTCACAGGAGTGGTTTTGTGTCGTTCTAATCCAGGCAGTTACCCGGTGAGCCTGTCAGATGCCCTTAAGATCTTCCCGTCACAAAACGGCTCGATTGCAAAACCCAAAATGCTTAGCCCAGTGCCAGGCTTGGGAAGCAATGCCCAGGTCCTCTGCGCACACCAGGCTTGAAAGCAGCAGCGTCCGCCCCGGTGCGCATCACGTGTGTTTGGGGCTGCGCTAGCAACCAACTTCCCGCAGGCCTCAGAAAGCCCCGCTGCCCTCAGCTATCGCATCTTGACAGTTTATTAAGGAAATCAAAGTCAGGCGGCACAGAGCAACGTGAAAGGTGTGTTTCTTCGTGCTTGGGTGTGCATGTACACTAAGCGTGTGTAAATGGTCGCCCACCTCCAGGTTCTGGTCCCTCAGGGGACGCAAGGCAGAGTGCAGAAAATGTATGCCTACTGTTCAGGGACCGCAGTTCAGGAGAAGAAACATACCAGTAGCCACCAGAGGAAAAACAAACGGCGCATTATCAAGAGTGAGCAAGAGTGAACCCATCTGAAGCAGGAGGCTGGGGTCCATCGCCACACAGTGCTACTGCACATCTCTGTTTCCATGGGGTCCCTCACCTCCTGCAACCAAGATGAGCAATGGGGCCACTTGAGCCCTTGGATTGAAATGAGGGCCCTTTTCAAGCCTGTAGAAGATTTAAATGGCATATAACTCAGCATTAAGGTAAAAGGGTGCCACCACTACTGCGTCGGACTCCTCGAGCGAATTAACGAAAAATAGACTGGCAGCAAACTGCATTCAGCAGCCCCTGCACCCCAGCACCACCCGCTGTGTCCCTTTGCCCTTATTGTTCTCCACGTCAACGATGCAGGTGAGCGTCATCATTTACGGTCATGACCCCGCGACTCGGGTTCGGTCCCATGCTCTCGGTTAATATGGACAAAGGATGATGAAGCGTGTCCGAAAGCGCACGCTCATTCACTGACACGGTTTCATCGGATTTCATTTTTGTCAGCCCTCTGTAAACAAAACTTCCTCCGGGGTTTAATTACCGCTTCCATTACCAGGCACTTCGAGTCGAACCCGAACCCGGCACACCTAACAATCTCTCTTCATGACAGGATGAGCCTCTGGTGATCAAGCGTTTATCTCTTGTCTTACATCCAACAATTTGATGGCTTTTCAGCATCCACCGTCTACGAATTATTAATCTTTAATATTAGTTATTTAATATTATTATCAGCCTGGTGGTCGTGTGTTAGGGCGCCTCCCGCATTTGCGTATTCGCTCATCAGACTGGCCTTCAATGCAGCGATTCAATGTTCCACTCTTTTCCAGTTTTTTTCTTCCCACGGCCGCTTGGAAGAGATCAACTGCGTGTTTTAATGGAGGAAGCGTTTAATGGAGCTCTGTACTTGGCTGATAAATTTCTGACCATGCGCGATGGATGGATTCATTGCGGGGATTTCGCCCTCCTCTGAGGGGTCCGTGTTCATAACCTGAGTCACGGCAAAATGAATCCAGCTGCCTTTGGGTTGCCACCTGACCCCAGACATGGGGAGCCGCATGTTGCTCCTTCACGCGGGGCCGTGAACTACCTGTCGCTGAGCAGCGGCGCAATTAATTTCAGCCTCCGCAGTGCGACAGCGGCAACATCCAGCGCGCTCCTCTCCAGACCATCCTGGGAGGAAAAAGGAACAAGGTGGAAAGTCGGCCGCGCAATAAATATTCAGGCGACTGGTTGTGAAGCGCTGAGAAAGAGCATGTTTTCAGCTATCGGGAGAGTCAAGAGGACTCATTTGTTAAGGAAATACATTGTTGACCACCCGAAATCTATTGCTTTGATTCATTACGTGAACTTTAATGAGAATAAAAATTGAGAATAATTTATCTTTTGCATTAAACTCACAAAGGGCACACAGAACACTTTTTAGAAAAAGCTGCCCTGTTGCAGCCATAAAGAAACGGCATGACATTTGCCTTTTTTGAAGCAAACAGAGACATTTGGCCACTAAATGGCCAGCATTTAAAAGAGCGGTTAAAGTCAACCTGCGCATAAACCGGCAGCAAAAATGGCAACAGGCCTGTAAAAGCTGAAACACAAGCGCACACCACCTACATCGGTCCCTGTCATCCAGACCACAGATGCACATTTCGTTCGAAGAAGCCATAGCACTCGTGCCAGTTTATTATGCACGAAATCCAGATTTGAAAAAAGCGCGCAGCCAATGCGGGCTAATGTTTGTGTGCGCGCGTGTGTGAGACCGAGACTGCCTTGTGATGATTTAGCATCCCATCGCAGGACAGACTGTGCAACTGTACATTTAGTCCTGTTTTAGAGTTGAATTGAAACAATGCTGACTTTATTGTGTATGTTATGTTTCTTCACTATAATAAAATAAATATCCCAAGGCTTCTAAAAACTGCACATGAACTTCCTTAAGTACAGCAGAGCTGGAAAACTCAGTGGGGAACTTAGGGACAAACCAGTGATCGCATTTGGGAATTTATGAAGAAAGCGAGCCAGATCATCGGCAGCCACTTTTGTTGACCCAGAATGACCTCCTGAGTCCAGCAGAGGTGCTGCATTATTTGCAGTCTGATGTTATGCTGCAGCACAGGATCTTCTCAAAATTAAGACATCCAGAGAAACCTCACATTATTGCTTTTTGAAGACGTTCAACCTTCTGCCTTTCAGCCCCATGCAAATGACAGGGGGAAACGGAGCAGTCAAACGGAGCAGCTTTACATATCCATGTAGCGTGCACCCAGGGGGGCACGTATGACTGACGTATTGAATCAGTAGGCCATAAGCTGGTGCCCCCAGACAGCTGACGCAAGATAACTTTAGCGTTTTAAAGTTGTAAAGTTATGAACCTTCTCTGTCATGTAATAAACCACTCCAAATTTCCACCGAATGGCCTTTGAAAATACAGTATACAGTAGTGGAGCGCAAAGGCCAGTACAAAACCAGTGAAACTGCAATAGAGCGTCTCATCCAAAAGAATATGCAGCACCTGTGGCATTTATTAAACACATCTGAGCTAGTTAGCAAAAAAGCCTGAAAAAGGTTCCAGTTCAGCTTTCAAGTCAGAAAGAAAGGAAAAAAGCGCGCCAATCAGAGATTGCAAAGTTCGGGCAGAGGATCTGTTGGCAGACGATATTAATTCGCTTTTCAAATCCGTGAATGATGGCGGGAGATATAACAGAGGAATAGATATTGATTTTTCCCCTCCTCTTCCACTCCCGAGTCTGCAGTATAAATACACCAATCCATAGGCGGGTGTCGATCTGCTCTGGAACATTCTGGACCAAAAGCAGATAATCGGGCAATGGACTGAAGGAAAATGAAAGATTAAGAAAATCACAGGTAAACAAACCTGAGTGAAGGAGCCCGCAATTCACCCCACAGAATAAACCTGCACCTTTGCCGGCAGCCGTGCGTTCCACACACCTGTAAGGTGCCTCTCAGTACAAAAATGAAGTGCTTTGATGGCAGCACAGAGACACACGAGGCTTATTCACTGGCAAAATCTCTCCATAAATGTGTACGGGACGCCAGGTCCCTCAGACGATGGGCTGGTGATGGTGCCAGCAGCCTTGATCAAGGTGTCGCTCTGGTAAACTGTACCACTGCATAAATGGGTAAAGCGGGGTAAAAGCACTAAAATGCAATGAGAGCAACCCAAGTTTCACAAGTTTGCCTGCATCATTCAGGCCTCGGGAACATGCAGCAGGCTGCTTAAAATGTATATTCACAAAAGAGGTTGGTTTTTTCAGAACCGTTCTGGAAGCCCTTTAGTTGTGCTTCCTGGTGTTTTGGAGGAAAAATAAAGAACAACTGAGGCAGCTTTTTTTTTTTTTTTCCATTTTGCTGTAGTTAAAGATTCATTTTCTGTATATACTGTATGTGTGATCCTCGATTTATAATGTGGTCATTTGCAGCGCAGATGTGTCTGAACTGTCAAAAGGATGACTTCTATTTTCACAAATGTAAATACGTTATTATTTCAATCCGCCTATATTCGGATATTACACAATACACGTGTTTCTATTTCAAAATATACAGCCAGCGGTGCAGGGGAACAGTATGTTAAGCCTTGCAGCAAAGGTAAATCACATCTATTAGATCAAATTAAATGAATCATTAACTTTTCAAATAAGATTAACTTTATTTCTTTGATTTTTAAACTGTCCCAATATCATATAAAACATGCAGTAGATTTAATAACACCATTGAAGTACAGTTTTGACCCAGTAGTTCACAATGTAGAAAATAAACTCCGGGGGAAAAGCTCTCCAAGACAGAACACACAGCATTCTGGCGCCTGTGTGGCTCGCTTTGAAATTTTTAATTAGTGGGTAGATAAGTAAAAGATTTGCTATTGTAAATCTTTTATTTCAACCTTTTTTATGTTCCTAAGCTTCACTGAATCTGTGTCTTTTAAAGTTAGAATATGATAGCGTTTAAAAAAAATGAAATTGAATAAATTAACCAAAACGCTTTTGATGTTATACTTTAGTATGGAAAATAATTTGCCCACAGATGCCCTCTGACTACGATGTTGTTGAGCGCAAGCGTTCAGAAAAATGTGAATATGTCTGTTATGCTGAGGCATGAACAACAGAAAGTGGGTTTATTTGATTGTTTTCATTTTTTTCAGTAGCATTGATGGGGTTTCATGCAATATTAATGGAAAGACAAAAATATTTTTCTGTGCACCTCACCGAATGTACCCATGCCCCGCCGAATTTGTGAAACGACACGCATACAGTTTCGGTGTTCAAACTGGAAGCACAAGGTGACCCGTTTTACCCATCGCAGCGCTGAAGACACAGCCGAGCGCTTTGCATAGCAGCACCGGCTCTGATAAAACGCCTTCCCTCCTGAGCAATGGTTTTCTTTATTGTCTCATCTCCCATTCAAAGCTGCCAACATCATTGTTACGCACCCAGGATGCCATGGGCTGTGCTGAAAGCCCCAGTGGCTTCTGGGACGTGGGACGAGCGGTTTGTTCTCCAAACAGAGGCACGTCGCCCGGGGCTACCTAGTATGCAAACAAATATCCAAAACCATTTCCACCCGAACTGCAGAGCTCCTCTGGTACCTGCGACTGGCCCTTCAACCACAATCGCTCACCTTGGCAGTGATGCGCCTCACCTGCGGGGCAAGTGCTGTGCAGCCTACCCAGCGCTGCTTGTTTGCTGGCGCACATCTTCGCAACAAAAGACAAGGACGTAATTCTGAGCGATGCTTGGCTGACACCTTGCTATCTGCACGCTGCTGATAGTGTCTGACACAAACGCTTGCGCGCACTCGCACACACACACACACACACACACACACACACACACACACACTCACACGCTAACACACACTCAGAGCAGGATAACTGTCTGGCCAGGATTAGCGAAGTGAAAGACGCTTAAAGAAATAAATCACATTACTTCAGCACTATGCAAACAAAACTCCCCCTCGAAACTTTGTTGGCTGATTCAGATTGCAGGTGGCGCAGTGCTTAGGGTTTCCACCTTGGACCTGAAAGGCCCACATTCGAGTTCCAGCCCCTGCTGTAATAGCACCCATACCCTGGAATGATGCGGTAAAAATTACCCTGCTGGACAAACAAGGAAGAAGTTGTTTGGCACTGTACAATCCAGTTTCCAGTGAAAAAACACTGTGAAGTAAATAACTGAACGTAAACTAATAGCAAATGCCTCCAGTCGGTGTTGGAACCTAGCAGTGGATCCAGTTGTAAGTCCAAAGAACTGTATAGAAGAAGGTCTTGTGAATCCACTTCCTTACACCTCCTTCTTTTCTCCGCTGTTTAACTTTGCCATTACATTGCTGCACAGTCCAACTGTGGGACTCAAACCAAGGTGGTGACTGAACATGGAAGCGTGCACTGCACCCAGATTTAGACCGAGAGGCGCACAAAAGCTACAGACATGGGGACAGGACCCAAACAACAGCCCTCTACCAAACGTGGGAGGTGGGGTTCATACAGATGGTAAACAATATTTCCTGAGCCCTATGTTTCCCTGCAATTACGGGGAGTGGGAGTCCTAGGCTCAGCTGTCAGGGCCTTTATAAGTCCACTGAGATTCTTCAGTTTGCCCAGTGGACTGAGGAACTGAAAAAACATTCGGAATTTCCTCCGCATTTGTTCGTGGGATTCAGAGTGCATAAACGACGTAAGGGCACAGCGGGAGATCCATGCCAAGGGCGACTTCAGCCTGCAGCTTTTGGTTGCAAAGTCCACGCAGCTTGGTCACTTGGTGCTTTTGCGACATTGTTCCACGCCCCACTACCCTCTCTCTCTCTCTCTCTCTCTCACACACACACACACACACACACACACACACACACACACACAACCTGTCACATAAGGCTGTCAGCTGGAAAAGCTTCAGGACGTTCTTAACCGTGCTGGTCAATACAGGCTCTGTGATGGTGAAACAGGTCTGTTGCTCACTGGAGGCGTCCACCGTTCCCGCTCGATAAATGCGGCTTAAGGGACGAATCCTTTCTGAACAAATATTTGGAATAGGCTGGCTGGAAAAAGTCACCACTTGAGTGACCTAGCACCATAGAGGACAAGCAAAGTGGTCAGCATGGATTTCATTTTGCCTCATGGAGAACAAAGCTGCAGTCGATACAGGAAGAAAAGGATCAGTGGGGCCAGCGCTATCGCACATTCCTCACTTTAATTACTTTGGCTATTTTTTATTCATAATGCTGTGCTGTCAGAAAACGTTTCAGCTAAGGTTGTGTGTGTGTGTGTGTGTGTGTGCTTCTTGCACATGGAGCAAACAAGCAGGATGTCTACAAATGGCACCTGGAGCACTGTTTTGTTACCCTTGATGTCCAATAGAGCAAAGGATCAAAGGGAAGATGAGACAAAAGGTGAAAGCATGGAGTCCACATTCCCTGTCGATTTGAAACCCCACGGCGCTCAGGAGCAGGACGTGCTGTCAGCGTGTGGCTCCCACGCGCAGCCTCAGCTCTGTCAGCACCAGGGATTGCAGACCCCATAACTGTCTGCCCGTCTGCTCGCCTGCCCGCCTGCCTTCTTGCCTGCTTGCTTTTCTCCTACTTCCAGGTTGTGGTGCAGCCCTGATGACAATGATAACAGGAGCGTTGTGAACTTCTATCCTGGGGATTAACCCCATCTGGGCACCCGCATCAAGGGTGTCAAACCCTGTTGCAAGCAGTTCCTCACCTTGGCCCATCATTGTTTCCTCTCACTCCATTCTCCCAATGATTTGTAATACTGTAAGTGTAGCAAAGGAATAAATGCAAACATAGAAGAATAGAAGAATAGAAGAAACTAACATATACACACTTAAATAAGACAAATGTAAATATATGCTGAATTATAATAATCCAAAAGACAGACACAAGTAATGACAAAATGAAAGCTGCCATTCAGGAACTGAGTGTCCTTCCTTTATTCTTGCTCCATTCTGACTTTTATCACAGCCCACAATCTTGCTCTCTTCGGCACTCTTTTACTGAACCCCTTTTTACTCTGTACCTGAGCCTAGCCTTGTGTTCAAAAGTAGTAGTAGTAGTAATAATAATAATAATAATAATAATAATAATAATAATAATAATAATAATGGTCAGGATTGCGTGGCTAATGAAACTCCAAGGGCAGACAATGAGAATGTATTTTTGAGTCTCAATAATGGGAAGGTTGTGAATGGGGGAGTTACATATTCTATGCATTTCTACATTTTCCAGGTCTTTTATTGCAGCAATAATGGAATCCGGCTGCAGTTTTTCATTCAGTTCTGCTGGAGGTGTGAAAAGGGCAGCAGCAGAGATGTGTGATATGCTCGGGTCCAGGCTGGGGTATCTGACGCAAAGATGGGGGTAGACTTTCGCACCGCTGGGATGCGCTGGACGGATCTGGCGCTGGGGTTTGGCGAATTTACACTGACTAATTGGCTCCGAAACTGGAAAAAAACGACTTAGTGAAGAACGCAGCTTGAAAAAGCCGTGACGACAGGACAATAATGTGATTGGATTCCTAGAAATCTGCGCGAGGAGCCTCTGTATTCGTCCAATTTTCAGCCACTTGCACTTCAAAATGGATGCGGTTCTGTAATGAAGTCTATTTCAATATCGGTGGGGTATCGGCCCCGGATAAGGCGGCACAGCGCATCGATTCTGAAAGGAAGTGCAACAAACAGCCTGTCTTTATTCCGCTTCATACATTAGGCCGACTCTGGCGAACCGTTTACCAGAAACAGACAGCAGGTGAGAAGGAAAATATCTGCGGATGCGGATCGGATTACTCAGCGTCAGCGCCGGCGTGTGGTGAACTGTCCCATTCGCCTTGTTGGTAAACAACAGCTTATGCTGCTTTCATATGTGGAGGAATAATTCAGCGCTACTTCACACAAATGGACAAAACAGGTGCGCTGCTTTATTTCTTAATGCGTTCCCTTTTTTCAGAGGCAGTTCCGGGAACCAATTCGGAGAGACTGTTATCTCTCCGCACGATTCCTCTCGATGCTAAATTCCAAAATACATCTAAAAAATCTCAACCAGATGTGGATCAATGAGCAAAAATCGGCACAAACATTACATATCGTTCTACCCAGTTAAACTCATTAAAAAAGCTTTCATTTCAGACACCACTTGGTGCAGTTTCCTTAAACCTGAATGCACACGCAGTAGTTTTGACACCTGTGCATTTATTTTGTTGAATTTCCTTACTGTTTTTTTGTTTATGAAAGGGACATTTGAAATCTGCAGAATAATGAATACTCGAGTGAAATGACGGCAAAACTAAGATTGGATTTCTGAGCACAGTCGACCGAGGTCCTGAGCCGCACGCACGGATGAACCCCCTTCTGTCAGCTGGCAACACAGCAGTAAGTTGTGCACAAAAACCCGACTGTGAAAGCCTGACTGCTGGGGTGTTGCAGGAGCGGCAGCAGAGGGTCAAAGTGAATAATAAACCCTCATCCCAGTGGATCTGCTGGGAGACTCTGCTGATGGTTAGAGGATGCATCCACCGGGGGAGAGGCGGTGAGCTCCCCCCTGGGGAACGAGAGCCCGCGCTCGCAGGCCTCGGTCTGGCATTTCCGGAACCGCGGCCCCTCGCAGCATCCCGTAATCATTACTTCTAGCAGCATCCTCCTCACCCCAGGAAATGGAATCTCATCTGTGCTGTGAACTTGTCCATCCAGTAATTCACATCTTAACACCGCAGCCTTAATATAGTAGCCATTCCATTCCGAGAGCGGGGGGCCGACGGCCGCTATTAATTAAGGGGTAATGGCCTTAACGTATTCTTCTGCCTCGTAGTGACATTTCTCCAGAATGAGTTCTTCGCCGCGCTTGTGGTGTACTTGCAGTCAGTAAGAGGAGCCTTGACAGCTCTTCCCTATTCCTCTTGTACTTCACGTGCGGCTCAAAGGCGCTCGTGTGTAGCCCGAGTCACTTTTGCAGGACGGCCTTTGGCTCTGCCCACCGGCATCCCGCGAAGCCCCATGCTTTTCTTCTCTACTCTGAAAGGCTCGGACGGTGAAGAATCGGGGACGGGCGTCGCGGTTTTTGATGCGAATCTTGAATGCTCCCCGCAGCAGACTTACAAGATGCAGACTGTTCACGGGATCGTTTGTTTGCCGAGAATCCATTGCTGTGCTTACAGTCTTTACACAACACCCAGAGGAATGAAGCAATGCACACAATTAGAGGCAGTATTTTGACAACTTAACTCTGACACATTTGTCTGTTCTGTTAGCGAAGGTTTCCATTATGGATCCCAGTGTCTCCCTGTCTGTCCATGCTGTTGCCGTAAGGGAGGGGTAGAGAAGCCCAACCTGCGACAAGGGAGCTTGATGCTCAGCTTCTGGAGGGCAAAGACATTCTACGTGAAGTCACCACATCTGACAAAAGCTTACAGAACTGATGCCCGCAGTGAAATAAAGTGCCCCACCCCACACACACAGCGACTGTGTTTTTATCTCTAGTTGATGCACTTCCTCGGTATACAGCTTCATTTATTGGCCCACATTGCAATATTATTGACCTGCAGTTTTTCCGTTTCTCCAAAAATGTCACTCACAGTGGGGTTTTGACACACCGATCTATTATTTACACAAGCAGTACACATGTCCAGTTATTTCACCAATATTTTATTTATTTATTTATTTTTATTTTCTGCAGCTACACTCCCTTCAAACAGGAGCAGCAGCAACAAATCCCGCTCTTCATGATCCTTGTCCACTTACGCTGGTTATGCAGGAATCACTGCGTGCTGTAGCCTAGATGGAATGCCAGTCACACACATTCAGACACACTCACATGCTAAGAGAAATTTAGAGCAAACAGTTGACCTGAAACAAATTTTTCAGGATAACACAAACACGGAGAGCTGGCAGGCCAATTCTACCCAAACTGAACCTGATGCGAACCCACATCTGAACATTCCAGGCTGTACTATTCTTCTTCTTCTTCTTCTTCTTCTTCTTCTTCTTCTTCTTCTTATGTTATCATCTCCTTCCAGGACACATGCATGCTGTACCCATCATCATCATCATCATCATCATCATCATCATCATCATCATATTCATATTCATATTCATAATCATCACTATGTTTACACTCTGTGTAAAAGTTCCCGTATTACTTAAAAAGAGGATTTATAATTTGACTTGTAATGTGTCCCATGCCTCTTAACCTTGACCATAGCATAATTCTTGGGTGTTTTCTTTATTTATCTTAGCTGGCATTCCTGTTTGTCCCATGCAGGATTATGGTGGTACAGTGGTAAGGTAGGTGTAGCCTGAACCGAAAGTGAGTCCACTGCAGGGCTGCTACATACACGTTATGTCACAGATATACACACTACAGGCAGTTCGGTGCCCAAATTTATACCACGCACCAAGGTCATGTGTGTGAACCCAGCCCACAGTGTATTTGGCATATTTTACTGTGCGGTGCAATAAAGCACAGTACACACAGGTGTGCAACCCGACCGTGCTGCTCTGATTGTGTTGAAAAAGGCAGAGAAGCATAAAACCGCTGCTAGGTGTTTTCCTCAGTCGGTCGCCAAGGGCACAAACATCCGCACAGCTTTGCAGCCCACAGTATTTGATGTTCGCTTATTTCTTACAGAAAATCAAAGGTTATGCTGTTCATGCTATGACCCACTGTAGTTGTAAGACCACTCGACATCAGTTTAGACTTTAATTATCAAAGTGTATATCAAAATAAAGTTCATTTCACGGTTCAGTTGCACACGTTTATTCCATTTGCTGCTACATCCATCCTATGCGTTTTAAACAGGCATTAAAGCATTGAGTGTCTCTGCCTAATATAACAGGTTACCAAGTTTGTTCTGCATCAAGGCTGCATCTATAACTCTGCTCAGTTAAATTCGGAATAACCTTCCCCCAAACAGGTTATGCTCAGTATACAGCACAGCATGTCAACTGGATGAAGATCAACATTTTAATGCACTTTTTAATAGGATGATTTTAATGAATTTCCTGATTTCTTAATAAGCCTCCCCGAAAGAGCCTTTGTTTGTTTGAACCAAGCGTGGTCAGCGCTGGTCCTTGAGGACTTATTTCAGATTTCAGTTGCTTTACAGATGCAATGATTTCAGTGTCACTCACTTCACCTGGTGTTTCAGGTGTCAGACAGGTGCTCATTAAAATGCATTCTGGGAAACGTAGTACACTGTGGCCCTAAGCTTCCAGAATGTTCCCTCTCAGTTTGACCTGGAGAGTCGCAAGCTTTTGGACAAGGAAACGAGCCTCACATCTTTTTTCTGGCCAGAAGCCTTTGGAAACTCAAGAAATTCACCCCAGTGCTGCTCCTCAACTGAGCCGCCATGTCCGCCCCCAAGCCAAAGCTCACCTGGAGGAAAAGACTCGTGTGGGCACATTTCACATGTGAATGTGTGAACTTTCTTCTGCCCACTTGTGCGGAAGCCACTGTCCCTCCAAGATGAGTTTATTGTGAATTTCTGTCGCAGGGAAGCATCTGGGCACTGGGCTGGGAGCTACTCTTTCATCAGAATCTAAAGCATCTATGATGAACCAGCATTCACCCTCAGAGCAAGCAAATGCAAAGACAATGTGAAAAATACAGCTAGCATCACCAGTTTTTGCTGCCAACAGGAAGCTCAACCAGGCAATCAGCTTGAGGGACTATCCTGTCCACATCCACGTGTTTGTATTGCACTTTCACAACAGCAGCACAGCTCACAATGCAGCAGCCGGCCGCACAGCGGCTCACAGTTAATAGGGACATAATGGCTGAAATGAGGTGATGGTGTGCTCACTGCAGGGAGAAGCTCTGCTATGGGATTTTCTGCTGGGATTCAAGACAGGAAGTCTGCTGTGGCCACTGAATAGGCAACAGTGAAATGATGCCTCAAAAGCAGCACTGTCGAAAAAAGAGAAGTGTAAAACCTTGTGTGGTCAAGAAGTGCTGAATAGGAGCGAGATTCATTTGCGCAGCTTTGGTCCGCTGCCTTCCTTTCCCGCTTTAATGATTCCAAAACTGTCAGCAATTTCTTTTATGTATTCGATATCAATGAAGGCATTCAGCTCTCCGCAACCAGACTTCCGTCCTGGGGGCCGTCAACGTCTAAACGCCATCTTATCTCCCAGGGGCGCTTCTGACTGGATGGGGGCTGCGGCTCGGAGGACGCGATTGGCTGCCGCCATCCATACGGTTTATGATCACACGCTCTTGTCCATGCGCTCGTAATGAAATCACAGATAATGGCCGGGAATGAAAAGGGTTCCTTTGTAACCAAGGAAACAAGACATATTTTAGGTAGGATCGCTCCAGAGGATTCCGCACAAAAGTAAAACAATATGGAAAAGAAAATTTACAAATTTTAAATAAAAGGAGAAAAAATATTTTTTAAATAAATATATATAATCGATGGATTCCTCCTTTGGTATTTGACCAAAATACGTTTTCACCAATAATATGACTGATTTCCCTGTGGTAAGAACACACAAAAAAATTGGAATTGAAGGTCTAACATGAACCTTTAAAAGAAATCCCTACATTTAGGGTGCTTACCAAAAGGGTAAAATTTGTTTAAAAGGAGCCACCTCTGCCTCCGTGAACCCCGCTTCACTTGACTGCGACATGGAGGGCTGCGTTCTAATGTTTCAAGTGAGAATGAATTATTTCATACACCTTGGTTCCCATTCAGCGTTCAATGGGCCGCGCCGCACTCCACTCGTCCTGATAAAACACGTCGGCTTCGTCTTTCAAGTGCACGGAAGAGAAAGCCCTCCGGGAAAAAAAGGCCTTTTAAGCAAAAATACAGTAGGAGGAACAGTAGGTTTTGCTTTGAAGGGCAAGGCAAGGACAAGGAAGTGAGAGCAAGCGGAAACGTGCGTCTGAAATGCATCCTTTGTGGGCCAAAGTCACTGCTGAGAGGCTTAAGGTGCAGGGAGAAGTCACCTAATGGAATATCACGGCCGCTCGGACACTTGGTTGCCTACTCTTGTGCCCTGGGAGCGTGCGGTGTGGGTTGGGGTGCGGCCACGTGGATAAGCTCATCAAAATTTTATGAGAAATATCGACATCCTTCATTACACATAACTGCAGCAGTAAAAACACTTGGCGGCTTCCCTTGATCGTGACGCTTCAGAATCCACAGAGAACTTTGCACAGCGTTCCCTGGAATTTCAAATTGTTTGCTCATTTATTTATTTATTTATTTATTTGGATTCAAGCGTTAATGTATCAGATGGGGGGGATCGGTTTTATCCATCTTAGAGGCAAAAAGTCAAACACTTTCACAGTTAAGTCCACAAGACAGAAAACACTACACAATAAAATTGCTATTGTTTTATCCTCCACGGGATTAATGTTCCTGTACTGCCAATAAAATGGATTGCAGCTTAAAGTTTTCTGCTGGAGTAAAGTGGCACAAACTTACAGGCAATAATGGTCAAAATGGAGTGAGAGACCGTAAGTAGAAATAATAATGATTTACTCTTCCAGTGAAAGCAGTCCTTTCTATTCACTTTATTTGCATAGCTCTGCACTTTGACAAGATGTACAAGATGGCGGCGCGGTAGCACGCATCAGCCACTTCGGGTCCAAATTTTGGTGAATTATAATTGTAGACAAACTTCAAATTCGAATTTTTTCATGGAAATGTGCATCGGAACAACTGGCGCTCACGTCTATCATCCTCAAGACTTGTTAAAACTAAGAAATAATAAACAAAATCAATGCTTCTGAAGGAGTGCTTCAAGAGCTACGCAATTTCGGCTTACTACAGGTACCAGACCCCCAGACCACAGTGTCGCCCGATGCCACAGGCCGGAGAAGGGGACATCGAAAGTGACGCTCGAGAAAGCGGAAGCGCAGCCAGCATGCGGGGGTCCGTGCTAGGCTAAAAGCTAACCCTAGCTGGCCGGCTCTCCCGTCCGTTCTACTCTCAAATTTTCGCTCCCTGGTCAATAAATTGGACTGCATTTGACTTCAGAGGGTTTCCCAGCGTGAACTTAGAGAATTTTGCATTCTGGAGGAACGCTCTTTCATTTCACTGTGTACTGTGCAGACAGTTGAAATGACAATAAACTACTACTTGACTTGACTTTTCACTCAGCTGACTTGGGAGAAAAGGAACCGAGCTTCCAAAAAAAAAATCCAAAAGGCTTTAAAAATGATATGCTTAAATTTCAGATGCAGTATAGACATTTTAGGCCTTAGGTTTCATTCTGTGTCCGTAACTTGTATTAAATGTTATGAATATTTGGTCCATCCATCCATTTCCTTCAAGGGGTAGCCAGGCCCATTTTAGTTCTGTTCTAGCTTCGGTTGCTGTTAAAAGGCAAGCATTCAGCCCATCTCCTGAGCAAGGCAGGAAAGCGTTGCAGCACAAATACAAGCAGAAATGGATGAATGGAGAATTTTGAGAAATTTCTACACAAAATGGTTTCTGATCTTGAGCTACGATAAAAGCAAGGACCCGGATGTATTTTGTACATGCAAGACATTGTGAGTAACTGTTAATGTAATGCATGTGCAAACTTTAATTCCAGTGGCAAAGGCACTACATCAGCACCAGAAAAAATGTTTCAAATGTATTAGACCCAAATGCTGCAGGCTACAGGAATGAGGTCATTTTTAAGAAAGCAAATATGAGAGACCAATATTTTCCATTACTTAGGGCTTTATTAGCGAACGCTCAGTGTTTCCAAAAACCAGAGCAAAAACTAGGAAAGCTGCTTTCCATATAGAGATGCAGTAGAGGCGGAGAGTGAGGCAGAGAACATGGAGTCCAGAGAGAATAGGAACATCATGGAATGTGGACATGAAACAGAATGGAAACACCTGACAGAAAGTGCTGTGTTGTTTTCCAGCGGGACGCAGCCCAGCCCCCCAGGACCACTGTGCTGGTGTGAAGCATTTGCAGAAGAACATGTAGAAACTGACACAACACGCCATGCCAGGTGGGTGGAATACCTCTGTACCTGCATACCTTGCCGGTTTTCTCTTTTTTTAAATATATCTTATGCATTCACTCCACACATTGATTCACAGAAGCTAAGGTGTTAGTTGGGACAAAACTGCAATGAAACAATTAAAAAAGATGATTTATGTAAACCTTGGCCTGGCCAGCTGGTGAGGTAACAGTACCTGGAATGCACAAGTAGTTTATTTAGCCAGGTGGGGGTTTACAGGTACAGGTGTTGATATATTTATTGGATTCAGTTTGGCTGCATAACAGACACTTTTATACTGCAAAGGCTCACAGTTTAAGCGGGCTGATCATATTTGTTTGTTTTTGCTTGTTTTAAACTACAGCGTTCTGGTTCTTAAAGGTACAGTAACTGCTAACTGCTGGGGAGCTGGGAACTTTTCACTCGCAAGTCCAGGCCATAAGACACCAGGGACGGTGTTTTTATTTTATTTCACAATTATTTTTCAGTCATTTCAACCAACGGCGCAACCGCATTTGGAAACAGAAGACAAATTTCATCTCTCCTGCGTAAACCAAAGGCTTTGTGAAACGAAGGAAAGAACTTGTAGAACGTACTGTTATGTTAAAAGCAGCAGTGCTCACAAAAAACATAAAGAAAAGCCGTTTGTTCTACACTGGGCACAAGTACAGATGATGCACACTCGCTCTATATTTACAGATAAAAGCGGCCGGGGGTCAAGCTAAAGCAAACCCAGCGCATTTTCCCATTGTTGTGTGTAAGTGCGAGGCTGTAAATTATAACTCATCTTGGGGCTTTGGCAGCAGAATAATATAACATATAGCCATGAGAATACCATTGATCTGACCTGTGTGGGCCCGAAAGCATCATCCATTAGTTTATATTCCAGCACTTTTTTGGTTTAATTAAGTCTCTGGCTGTTGGGAACTCTGCACCGCACGCTTAAGCAAGGCACCGAGTTGGAGTCGTAACTTCGAGGCGACGTGGTTGTTATAACCTATCTGTAGGCAACTCTTCCTTCTGTGTTTTTGAAACGGCTTCCATTTTTAGATGAACGAAGGAAACGCGTTCTGCCGATGGAAGGTGAGGACGGTGTTCTTAACTCATCAGAAGCGAGGGATGCGAATGGCTGATGTTGTTTTCTCAGCTGTCCTGCAAAATCACTCAGGTCAGGCCAGGTCATCTTGCGGGCCTTCATTATCCCTTCAAGTGCCTCACGCAGACGTCCACACGGACTCGCCTACTGATGGCAAGACAGCAAGCCCGGTTTTTCTCCTCTTTCCTTTTGAGCCATCATCTATGTGCCACGGCTGCACCGCAGGGCCCAAAACAGGGAGCGCTAGACATGTCAAACAGGGCTGCGAAAGCAAAACTCCCACACAGGACCCGCACGGTGGAACTGAAAGCTGCTGCTTACAACAGACACCCATGCAATTCAAAGCATCTCTTAAAAGGAAGTGGCATTTTGGACGAATCATTTATAGCGCAGTTTCCAGGCTTTATTCACCTGTCAAGGAGTGGTGCATAGTATGTAAGCCCCTAAATCGCATCTCCGAGGCTTTGCGAAAAATTGCCATTTATTTGCATCACTTGCAATGCTGCCGTGCAAGTTTGACATCTTTGGCGATCCATCCGGTTAAACTGTGGGAAGAGGATGCCGTACCAGTAAGGCTCATAGATACGAGCAGGTCCTCAGTCCAGAGTTCCTTTTCCTCTCTTCCAGAGGTACTGTACCTATACCGTAATCTTTTGTATTAGCTACTTATACATGCGTAAAAAAATTTCAGCTGCATTCAACAAGGTTTCTTTTCTTTTATTTTTGCTAATATTAACATTTTGTTAACATTATGTTCTTCTGTGTCAAAATGGACTCCGCGCTTAAAATTCCATAAGTGAGAATGGAAGTGCCGCAGCAGCAGATTGTCGCCGCCACCGTCTGAACTGGAGTTACGATGGCGGAAGCATCCGGCAGAGAAGTTATCCATCACGACCAGATGGCTTCCCTTCCAGTTTGTTTGTTTGTTTGTAACTCGTGAAGCCGACAGATTGTTCTAAACAAACCGTGTCAGCGAAGCCGCGCTCCGTTTCGCTGCTCGCCTCCGAGATGGACACGCTGCTTACTCTGGTCGTCTCACCACGCTGGATTACTGTGGAGGGTGGGCCGAGGTGGGCGGCATCCGCCTGGGGGGGGGGGGCACACACGCCTGTCCGCTTCACTGGCGCTCCCTCCCTCTCCGCTCCACACACACGCACGTTTGCACAATGCTCCCTGGAAAAACACAACTCCGACACCCACGAGAAAGACTGAGCAACCTCGGTCACCCTCCAGTTCCTCCTGGCAGACAGGCCGCCGCGGCCCGGGCTGCTCCGGGTTCCTTTCTCCAGTAGAGCGGCTCGCCATCTCTCCATCGTCTCTGCGGCACTCAGGGTGCAATCTTACCTGCGGGCTGTGTCCTGAAGAGCAGGTGAGAATCACCTATGCGCTCAGTCTTTGTGGGCTCTGACCCCTGAGGACGGTGGTCCTGAGCAACTTCCAAATGACGTTTTTGCACTGCGCCACTTACAATTATTTAGCCATTTGCACAGGCATGTAATTTTGCTGCAGCAAGTTTGGGCAAACACCTTGTTCAAGGTCTCGCTCTGCAGGAACAGCTGTTGAAACCCCAGCAGAAGAATGGCTGCGCAAATGTATGCAGCTTTACTCAGTCAAAGTCACTGAAAAACAGTTACAGTCGTGCACGGAGAGAAAGATTTAGCAGAACTCGTTTCTTCGTTTTGGGAAGAGGGATTCACACCACAGACTCCCCCAAAATGTAACTCGCAGTCTCAGAAAACAACCATTGCCAACAAGCCTGCGAGCCATGAACACAGCACGATGCATCCGATTGTTCATAAACCGGTGTAAAATAACCCGGTTTACATCTCGTAGCACCCAGCTGCTCAGACCGAACTTGAGTTTGATCCGCACTTGTCTGTGTGCAGTTTGCGTGTTCTCCCAAAGTTTGGCTGGGTCTCCACTAGCTGCTCTGGTTTCCTCCCGCAGTGTGTACGTAGGCTGCTGACTATAAGTGTGTGTCGCATTGCTTCGTTGCCTAAATGGGCGAAGGGCTGGGGGCAGTCCGGGCCAGGGGATTTAGCGTTTGTAACAGCGGGTACCATTGAGGGGAACAGTGTTTGCTAAATGAACACATGCACATGTGCTCTACGCGCTTGCTTCTATTCATTTGGCTTAGATTCTCCCTCCAACACAGCTTACAGTCTTACACCGACGGAGCCATTTACAAAGCGGGGTCATTTTTAGTGGAGCGGTTCAGGGTCAGCACCTTGCTCAAGGGAACTACAGCAGGGGGCAGGATCCAAACCTGCGTGTTTGTGAGTCTCAGCGGGAATCGGCAGCTGTCAACACCGTGAGACCACGTTTACATGCCAGTGGACTAAGAAGAAGGAATTCACACAAATCAAGCAAGTAAAATAAAACTGCCCGGGCACTGTTGCATGCCCTGTACATCCAGTCCATTTTTGACAACACTTGAGCTCCTCCTAGAGATGGAGCCACAGAGCAGCGTGTTCAGACCCAACGCCAGAAATAAAGAAGCAAGCGGGAGGACGGACCCCAAAGCCTCACGCCCGACGTGGTCCGGTGTCCTCGGCGATTAATTATACACAGCGAACGAACTTCTCACGCCGCTCCAGCCTTCGAGGATCACGCTGGAAACTTCCCGGGCTGCGGCCAGCTTCAAGCTACGCGTTTAACCCCTCGCCTTTTGCTCGGATTCTACGAGAGACGGCGATAGAAACGGAAAAGCGTGTCCCTCGCTGCGGCACGTAACCATGGTGAGAGATGGAGACTGCGCCTGCAGGAGCGCCGGCTAATCGATGTGGGCCGCGGGCTGCCGGGCACTCATTTTGTTGTGTTTTCATTAACTTGTACCCCTCGAGGAATAACAATTAGAGGGAGAGCAGGCTGACTAAACACATGTTGCCGGCCAATAAAGAGGTCAATATGTGTATTAAAGGCCAACGTGACTTTGAGACACTCTGGTTTGTGCTCGGTGTGCAGCTGTAACGCAGGCAGATTGAAGCGTCTGGAGCTGCGCGGCCGCGGAAGCGAGCCGGTCGCATTTTCGACCATAAGAATACGTCTTGGACAAAGGCCGCTGCGAGGTCCTTGTAAAATACATTGGCAAAGTCCTTGGTATGCATGTCAAAGTGGTCCTGCAGTCGATTGTTTTTCACTTTTCGCTTTCAGAAAATTTCCTCAACCTGAGTAAAAACAGCCAGCACAATAGTTTGCGAGCCTTCGGATGGCTGGGTGAGCGAGTGGCAGCGGTAGGGGCTGCCTTCGTGGGGTTTAAAGTGCAGCAGATTCTTGACGCGATCTTTGTCATTTCAGAACGTCGCTTCAGCGAGAAGCGGCGGATTCTTGTGCCGATTCTCCATCAGACATCTTTTATGTGCTGGCTGGATGATTTGTGAAGCAGCTGGTGCCCAACTGTTGACTAACAATGCTGCTTGGCACTTGGAAACTGGTTCCCACCACTGCAAAAACAGAGCAAGGAAATTCTCATTTAGCTTTTATTTTATGTTCAAGCCGAGCATCTGGAAGGAACTTTTCTATAGGGCGCAGCGCAAATTGACAATAACAGATGAGGTATTTTTCTCAAAGCCCTACGAATCAGTCTTTCTATACACACGGAAAAAAGAGAAACTGATAAAAAGATCCTGAAAATGGCTTTCATATTAAATGCATATTCACTGAAGACTCCCGTAAACAGACACGAAAAACATGAATAGCGGCCGTGCAATGGAAAGCTGATGAGCTGAATTTTATTAAAGCCACCGCAGTTCGTTTGCTCAATTCACGAAACACAAAGCTTTTCAGCAGTTAAACACGTGTCAGTCCGCAGTTTAAAGGACCTTGCGGCTGGGCGCCGCTTTGTCCTTCGAGTGGTTTTTGCTTTTTACCGTTTTCTTCATACTGACACATCTTTGCGAAAGTCTCGGCGAACCGGCCCACTCTGTCATCCTTAAAACTGGGGCAAAATTGTATTTTCTTTAGCAGTGTTTATTTTTGTGAGAAACCTTTACTGTGGTGTCACCACGTCTAAATCATTACTGTTCTTGTGCCCGGTCATTTCATTTTTCATTATTCCGTCCGTTGTTCCTGTTTTGGGAAACCCAGCAATGGGAATGTACTGTAGTTTTACTTTGTTTGGTTTTTGTGGCCGGAGCTCCTCTTTCTTCTCTCTTTCACCTCTTTCTCTTATTTACCCTGTTGTAGTCTCCCTGCAATGCCTTGAATTTTCTGAGGGGACTCATATGAAGGACATGAAGGTATGCAATCGCATTCATAAATTATTTACCCACACATACACGTGAGATTTTAATTTTCAACCATCAACACATCTGAAACATTCTGGTTCTATCACAGAGCTAAAACTTGTTAATACAGCATTAAAAAATCCTTAAACAATACCAACACCCCTCCATCCCTAATATTCCCTAAAGAGAAATGTACTTTGAAACCTCGCAGGAGCCTTCTGATAAAGGTTCGCCCAACTGTCTGCTCCCGTTCACATCGATCATTTACGGGATCATCAGGGAGGGCCTGGTCTTGCAACGGGGGACAGACTCTTCGAGTGAAAGAGTGTAAGAGGGAGTGGGCTCAAGTCTCCGTGGGACGGCTTCTGGAAGTTCACCAAACAGCCTCATCCTGACAGAGAAGAAAAGAATTTTGCACAAAGTAAGTTGGTGCATGCACAATTACAGCACTGCCATCACCTTGCTAGGACGGCCAAGTAAGCAACATTTGACTGTTGTCAATGAAACCTCCATTCAAAGCCAACCTCCCTTTTGAACGCGAACATTCGGAAACTTGGCTCCCTCATAGTCACAAGCAAAAGGCAATGCAAGAGGCCCAATTAGAGCAGCAGAACTGGACTACGGGGGCATACAGGGTGAGACTGGGGGGGGGCCCTGCCATCCCTACGCGTTTGTCACGTGCGCATGGTGTCACACCAAGCCCTGCAGCGCAGAGCATGGCGCTGCACATGCTAGTCTACCTAGTCTGGCAGGGCCTGGACGCACATTTGGGTGTACATTATAAAGCTTTTTTCCACTGGCAGCAAAACGTGGCCACATACAGCGCCAAGGAACTCAAGAACAATACAAGAAGTTCAGCTTTGTGTAAGATGGATATGCAGCCTGTAAAGCTACACGTTCTTTTGTGCCAGGGAAATTACACTTTAGGCATTGTTAATGTTCCATTGCTAAGGAGACACGTTTACCTGGAATGGCTTACAACGATTTTAATTTTGCACCTCTGCGCCTCCACTGAGGCAATTTGGGCCAAGTTCTTTGCTGGAGGACACAAAAGCGGCCACTCTTGTGGGATTTGAACCTTGCAGCCTTTTGTGCTTTCCTGCTTTCCATGCTCTCTCATTTGCCGTCTTGTGACTAACAGAAAATAAGGAGCCTCGACTTTTGTGATATTAATAAAATATTTAAGTGAGTGAAAAACATTTAGGTAAGTTTCTCGGGCTCAGGTAAAACCAGGAGTCGTGGCAACAAGACTGAGAAAACGGCACGAAAAATTTTTGTTTACCGGTGAGAGATTCAGTGTTCGGCTTCGCTGAATGAGTCTCCGTTTCTGTCTCACAAAACGCAAGTTACCTTGGCAACAACATACAGTATTAAAAAACAACCATCTTAAGAGTGTGGCATGTAAGAGAAGTTGTCTCTATTAGAACTCAAGATAAAAGAATCATTCACTTGTGCATTTATTACAAATGGAAATGGAATTTCGAAGAGGCCACGCAAACCATTTACATTTATTTTTCTGTTTTATCTCATTCATGAATGTACCTCTGTTGCGTCCTTTGACACAGACATGATATTTGAGCAAAATGTGATATACATTGGCAAGATATAAAGAATGAAGTGAAGGACAGCGTCACAAGAACAGTTTCAGAGGAGGACAATTCAACAGATGCATTTATACTGCTTATTTTAATTTATTGTGCAGTAACATATTGTCTGTTTACATCTTGGTTTAAGTAAAAATGAATTTGTTGTGCTTTTGGGGGCCTCCATCAGAAATTTATTTTGTTTAAATAAATGATGGAAGGCAATGGAGATGCAGCAGGTTCTGATGGGGCGGTAGGGATGCCCCTCCAGCGACAGCAGAACCCTATGAACCCAGCCAAGAAAGTACAGAGTTTACAGAGACAGGTCCAGCGCTGTCTGATTCACGGCAGGCTGACCTGCAGCCAGGCTGAGGAGAGGACAGAAGCAAAGTTGCAAACAGGCCTCATTTCACACAAACAGCTGCATATCTGGTGAAGAAAATGAGCAGGTGGTATAGAGGTTAAGGGCTTCCATGTAAGCAGATGCCATGTCATGAAATTCAGCACATCCCAGACAAATGTTGATTATCCATTTCAATGCATATTTCCATTCAATTCCATATATAGTGTAAAAAAAAAAAAAAAAAAAAATATATATATATATATATATATACACATGCACAACAAACTATGCTGTTAAATCACATGGACTTTTAGCGGTCTAAAAGCACCAGATTACAACTGAGGAGAGGAAAACAAAAAGTCCTGTGTATTAAGCTATTATGGTATATTTAGAAGTAGTAGAGCTGTAGTAGCGCTGGCAACTAAAAAAGGCTGTCTATGTCTTCGAGGACCCTGCGGACACCCTTAGACACACAGAATGCAGACGAGGCACCAAAAACACAGGAATAAACCACACCGCCCACTGGAGTGTGGAGATGCTCCGTTTGAAAATGGCAAGATGGCAAGAAAAGCTCAAATTAAAGGTAGAGCTGCACACGTTGTTTTGTCCCTTTAAGTTAACTTTGCTGACTAGCATGTGGTCTGATGATGATCTTCTGAAAGCTACAAATAGGCTTCCACAGGCTCCAGCTCTCACTCTCGAGCGAAATGGTACAAATTAATGTTATAAATTATTCACAGCCTCTTTAAGATGTACAGTACGTATGTGTTAGGCCAGCACTTGGGGAGAGAAGTGCTGGGTCCTCCACAGATTCTTCGATGGTAAAAACACACACAGAAGTCCCGGATTATTTTCAGTGCATACAGGTCCACACGGTCAGACACATAACATAAAACACAGTTCTCTCTACAACCGCACTTTAAGGACATCGCACTGTACCTAATGCAGCAGCTTTCTTTATCCACCTTGAATCCACCTTTTGGATCCTACCACTGCCGTAAATTACCATGGCTGAACCCGGGCATCGAACAGACTAATATAGACATTTGTTTTAACACATAAAATACACGATGAACTAACATCAAAACAGTGATGGCATTGAAAGAGTTTAAGCCTACTTTACACCTACTGAATTGTCACGCACTAAAGGCAGGGTGGGCAGGCGCTTCCCACAAACTACACTAAAGTTAATTCAAAGCATTACCTGCGTTTTGAGCTATGGGAGCAGGAAGTGGTTCCCAGCAGTAGAAACACAGCAGGAACAAATTGAATGTATTGTGCAAAAACCAAAAATAAGTGCAGCAGTACAGCAGAAAACGCGTTTACAGAAACATTAGCGGAAACTTTACCTGCAGACTGAATAACGGTGGCCGCTTGTGCAGCTGTGGCCCAGGACCGGCTGTCCTACTGAGCCCCCTGGTCTGACCCAGTGCGTCAGCTACACCGGTGACTGCCACACGAAATGTGGGGTAAAGCGCAACACTTGAATTTATGTTGTGGTTGTAAGCAGAGAGATCTGAGCCTGTTCCATGCTGACTTCTACTTTCCAAGTGGGGTTCCCAGGCAGTTTCTCATTTTTTATAAATATAATAGCCTAATACTGTGTTATCCCTGGACACAGTTGTATTACAGTGAAGCCAGAAGCAGATTCTATAGAATATTTTCAAAAAATGTGCCACCAGTTGGGTATGTATTACATTTTTTTATCTTTTGCACATAATTGCATGAGGAGCAAGCGGTTCAATGAGGTCGGCACCTTTATAATTTGCATCTCCCATAACAAATTGGGTATCAATAACAAAATGCTTTTTCATCAATAGCACAAAAAAAACGGAAAAATCTGTCAAACTGCTTTTCCTGTGCAGACATTTATAAATAAGATACCAGACGAGCAAATAAGAAATTAGAACCGCTCAGGAATCCGATTCAATGTTTGCAGAATAATATTGCTGCAATGTTTGTTTCATTTCCTCCTTATTACGGATGCCAGCACCTGCATTTACGCCACTGCGCCCGATGAGCAGAAAAACATAAAACAGCAAAAGGTGACCAGCAAGAAATGAGATCTTGGAAAGTTTTATTTGAGATAATTTCAGCATCAACACACAGTTTGCTGAATGATATAATATAATCCTGTAAGCAGCTCGATGCAAATGAGGGAACTTAACTGCAGTTGCGCGTGCGTTTCTAAATCATTCTTTTCCTCGGGAAAGATCAACAGCATCGCTGCACGGTGTTTACGGCGAGAAGCAACCACCTTCCAGTAATCTTAAAAATGGGAGCCAGGTTCAGAGAGGAAAGAAAAATCTCCCAGGGCCAAGGTTATATTGAAAGTTTCTCTGGCCCCTAATGAAACTTCCGTCATGCAGTTGGATCGCTGGACGAAACAGCGATCTGGCCCCAGAGGCCATTTTCACTGTTTTGCACTTTGACCTCTGGCAGTGCCTTCAGGTAAAAAGCCCAAATGTGGATGTTTGAAGGAACCCATGTTTCTCGCCCTACTTGTGTACATAACCAAGGAACTACTGAGGCTGTGGAGGTGACAGGGAGCCTGATCTGTTTTTACTTTATTGACCTTTTCTCATATGTCTATGGCAATATTAAGTTTTACGTAAAAATAATGTAACGCGAGACTCGAATTCTGAGGTCCTGTGTGCTTGGGCTCTGACTGCCCCCCCCCCCCCGCCCTTCTATGCCTGTTTCTAGACCGCAGCAACCCTCTGCATTTGTTCCATTTTTTTTTTTTTTAATCAGAATTTAAGAATAATTTTAACACATAAAAGTATTTCAAAAGCAGGCCACTACAGTGATGGTAGGTGTCTGTCAACTTTGCGAGATGCAATTTGCTCCACTGTTAAAAATCCCCAAAACATCTAAAGTTGAAACACACTTCAATGTGCCAAGTAATACTTTTATTATTTGTGAGGGTGTGTTTGACACAGAATTGATGTAAGAACAAACGGGGTCACTTAAAGGCATATTTCATGTAGCGGCACCCTGACGGCCCAGTTTTACACATGAAAAACCTCTATAGCAGCTGTTCAGCTGCTAATGTTCAGTTTGACTTTGAATTAATTTACACGCTTGCTCCAAACAGCCCATTGGTAATTTTGGTTTTCTTTTGAGATTTTCCTCTGTGCAGAGTAGCAGAGCAAAATGAAGGTTTTACAAATTTGAAACATCTCCTGTGTCACCTGCGTTGCAAATGTCCAAAAAAAAAAAAAATGTAATAGTTTTGTTGAGCGAGCTGTGAGCCGGGACCCCAATGCAATGCGCAATTTGCATGCATGGATATAACGTTTCAATGCATACAGTATTTGAACGTGGTTTTTTAGGGCAGTCGCTTGAGAAAAAGCTCTGAAAAGACAAAAAATTATATTGATTCGTTTTGTAAAAGTGACAACTTTTTTTTTCTTCAAAGTTTGAGCGCTTCCAAATAGAAGGAGTGTGGGAAAAAGTTGTGCACTTGTTTTTGGAGCTGATTCTGCAAATATTTTTTAATAGTTCTGCCATGATTCTCTGCCAATCCACTGCGCCAGATGCATTTAACTGAAATTATACATACAAGTGGATTTAAAGTGAGATCTACACGTGACTGTTTGCTGCTGTGTACTTTGCATCATGGAGGCTTATTTTCAAGGCTGAGCATGGAAATAGTAAAGTGCAAAAGTATCCACAAATCACAATTATCCAGCTTATACCTGTACTGTACATAAATATGAGTGCTGGCTACATCCAAGGTTTAAGTTCAGCCATATACAGTAAACCTAAACCTGGATAGAGGCAGCTTGACTGAACATTCAGAAAATATTTTTTTATTCACTACTTTCTTATAAAATAAGTGTCTATCTATCTATCTATCTATCTATCTATCTATCTATCTATCTATCTATCTATCTATCTATCTATCTATCTGTCTGTCTGTCTGTCTGTCTGTCTGTCTGTCTGTCTGTCTGTGTATATTCACAAACAGTTCATCAACTAAATAGATAAAGAAACAAATAGCTTTGACAGCTTTGAAAAGAAAACATTGTGGTCTGCAGTGTCAAACAATTTTATCACGTCCAAAAGTCCAAGGCCAATAAAACTGTCCTTTTGTCTAGATTCAATTTAATTTACTAAAGGAGAAAACAGTTGGTGGTTTTGGTCGAAACCTTTGTTCCAGGTCCAAATTGTTCTGGTGGAACAAACAGTGTCATGTGTTTAAATGAGCCATCAGTTGCTCAGCAACTATTTTTCCTCTGCCCCTTGGATGTTGGAGGCTGAATGCTAATGGAATGTCGCTGGCCGTGCCCTCTGGATCATCAGGCATCGGGTAACAGACTTCTGGATCGAAAGCAAATGCAATTTTCTTTTCCTGACCTACTGTCTACAGGAGAGACCACAGTGTTTAAAATAATTTAAAACAGAATTGCTTTTGGTCACATTTTGCTTGTGCACTCAACCGGGAATGACCCGTCCTCTTAAAATATCCTGCTAATATTTACGTGTCTTGATCCACATCCGCATCCACATCCACATTTCCTCAATATATCAAGCTGCGTGTTTTGCTCAACCAGTCTAGGATGAATTCCCTGTCTAGAATCCAGAACTATGAAGCCAGCCTTCTGAGGGCTGGGAACCTCCGAATCAGACATCCTGGCAGAGGCGAAGGGCCTCTAAACCACCTCACTCCATTTCAGATGTCTGCATTGCTAAATGCAAATGATGTGATAAAGAGTGTTGTGTCATTTTAATACACAGCTGCACATTTCGCCCTGTTGAGACAAAAAAAGGAATCAAAATGAAAGATTCTTTAGAGTGACTTCAGTGCACCTTCTCATGTGTACAGATTCTGCTCAAGTTGCCTTCTCGGTGGACCCGAGCCCTGAGAGTACAGACGAAATTTAATCTGGAGATGCTTCAGAAGAGGCCGCCGCTCAAACACGGATCTGGGGAGATTTTAAAATGCATAACTGAGCAGTTTGTGCTCCATAGCTGACATTGGCGCCATTAATCATCTCCCACAGTGCGCTGGGTTTGGCGAATGCGGCCTCCGTTTCCGCCGATGGCTCGCCTGGGTCTTCTGGCGCCGCTCACTCTTGTGACATCGAAAGCGCTCTTCATTTCAGTTGGCCTATGCTGTCCTCAGCCAGACAGAGCGCAAAGGCATTAAAGACATCAGACACCGGTCCCTACAAAACGTGTAAAATTGCCCGTACCAAGGAGACGCGTGAGACGGCCGCTGCCCCTGCTCCCTCTTGGAAGAAGCATCGTGTGGCATTTTGGTGTCAAGCTCAAACGTCACTCTACGACGGCAAAATGTTTCATGAGCTGTGCGTACGAACGCCTCTCCACGTACTTGCCCATCCGCCCAGCCTCTGTTTCTTACCAGCCTGTTTGCACCCTCCACCTGGGTGCTCTTAATCTGAGGTTCCGTGCCATCTCGGACACACGTTCTAAACACGAAAGTTGTCTGTTTTGAGTCACGGCCTTTTGTCGGCTGTAAATGCTTTCTTTTACGGTCGTGGCACCGTGCAGTTGAAACGCTACAATTAAAGTTTTCAACTCGACTGAATGCATTCATTTTTCGGCAATGAAGAATTTCACTGCCCTCCCCCAAAACTTGACTGACTTCTGGATCTTAACAAGGGTAAGAGTTTTCGTTCTATTTCTTTCTTTTCCTGACATTTAGAAGAGCTTGACCATTGCCAGAGTGAAACCGTATCAGCACAAACAACCGCTGGACACGTAGATCCATGATGATGGGTGCGAATGTTTGCCAGCTTGTAGCTAATTATACGGTGCCGTCTGCCGGGTTCCGCGCTTCCTTTCTGAGCCGACGAAAAGAAATGTCAGTTTTTTTGGGTTTCGTTTGGTGTGCCGGAGTCATTATCACACCGCGGGCCGTGTTGGACGTTCTGAGACTGATGCGTCTGGCTGTCCTCACCCAACAAGCGCAACGCACGACCGGAAGCAGACGGGGTGCAGGAGAGGCTGACGGAAGCCGTAAGAGGCCTGGGAGGACATTAGCGAAGCCGCGTCTTCCTTGCCAGGAGTTAATGGGGGTCGAGGAGGAAACAAACAGCCTAAGCTGATTTATAAACAAGTAAGGAACTGCAGCACTAAGAGGAAGACAGACTAAAATTATCCCAGGCACCAAAGAAGAAGAAAGAAAGAAAGACATTTCTCTTTCAGCCTACATGTTAGAGGAATTGTTAAAAAATGGAACATTAACTCACATTTAAAAATTACTCCCTTGTACTATTGGGAAAATTATATTCAAAAAGCCCCGGTAATTTATTTAAAAAAAGGTAATTCCTAGTAGTGTAGCAGCACTGTACGATGTTATATTTAGCTGCATTCAGTCACATTATTGCTGTTTTGCTCGCAGTGTGCAGTCTGGAACTGAAGGAGAGGAGGTGGGGAGCCGAGGTGCAAAGTAACCAACGTTAGCGGCAAAGAGCATCGCTCTGCCAGTTGCTATGGAAGCGGTTAGAGCTCGGCGAAATGCTCGCTAAATCAATGGTTGGTGCACTTAATGAAGAAAAATAAAAAATCTATACACCTCAATTCAGAATGTTTGGCACCGTAATTCTCAATTATTTGAAATTTAATTTGATTTGTTATAAAAAAAAGTTTTACCGTAGGATTTGTCTGCGCGTCATTATCATACATCCTCAGACCGATTAAAAATAGGCAAATAAGAAATTGCAGCAGTTTAGCAATTTCTTATAATAAAGTGCATAGCACACAGCTGTGTCTCTAGAGGACTTTTAAATTGCTGACACTGTACGTACAGTAGTGATGCTTTTATCATTTAACAATTAAAAGGGAATCACGCTGCATAAACCAGAGGCTCCCATGAGGCTAAAATTGCATTTTGAAGACAACTGCAATAATGCGGAAGCCACTCTGTTGCTTCGGACTCTTAAAAATCCTGTTAGTCTGCTTCTCTGCGGCTGTGCCGTGAGGACCAAGAAGGGTAAACAGTGGCTGTACCAACGCTCCGTGCGGATGTGTTTATAGTCGAGAAGATGAACGTGCAGCGGCAACTACGTTAACTTGAGGAGCTCGAGACAGGTACGCCATCTCATAACATCCTCGGCCCCCATCTACAACCTTGTCCGATTGACTGAACCCAGGGAAGTTTACACAGTTTGAGAGGGACAAGTGGGACAGAGGGGATGGAGGGTGACAGTTTGTAAAGCTGAATGCCACATCCCTGACTCCACATTGTCCAAAATTCAGTCGGCCACTCTTTCCTTATCCAAGGGCAACAACAAATCAAGATTCAAAAGTGCCACAAGAAGTTTTCTCTTTCTTTGATTTTCCTAGCAATCCTCTGCGCAGAAGGACTGCTTATGCAGTTTTGTACTGCGGCAGCTATTAATTTACACAATGCACTTCACTCGAGGGCCATAGTTTGAGTACCTGTACTACCGGCCAAGGTGCCGTCTCATTCACGCATAAAATACAGCTGCCTTCGATGAGCCTTTAAAGTGAGAGTTCCATCATGGAAATGCCATGGAAGCAATAGTGTTCTAAAAGTCTTGTATATATTCATGGTTTTTCACGCTAGGAGTTAAAATCAGCAGAACGAGTTACGGCCCACATCCAGGCGCTCCTGCAGCTCAGGACGGAAACTCGTGTGCATCCTGGTTAATGTGAGACAATTGGAGAAAATTATACGCAGCGACAGCCCCCTCCATCATAGAAGGAGCAAACGGCCCAAGGCTAAAGGCAGTGTTGGGGTTCTGACCATGTGTTCGGTTTCAAAGTCACACACGCTTGCACTGAGCTGCAGCGATTCTCCTTGAGCTGTGTTCCTCAGGCTTCTTCTCCCTCCGTCTCTTGCCTGCACACTCCAAGCTCCCATTAGTGGAGGTCCTCCTCTGCCACCATCCCAACCTCCTGAGGCTGTCATGCAAAAGACCAAACTCATTTCACATATTTGCCTCCCTGCATTTTGCTGCTGTAAAAAGTTGTGTGAGTTCATGCCCACTCTTCACACCAAAGGCTCATATAAAAGGCAGATAGAAGCTGGGTTTCTGGGTAAAACCATCATTTGGGCACTGTATGGAAATTATTATTATCATATGGAGATTATTGAACAGCCGCATCCTTTTACAGAGACTGTTGGCCTTTTGGTAAACTACTGAACACCAGGGAACAGACGCTGAGCCACATATCCTCAGTTGTATAAGATGGCCGGTTTCCATGTCCCTCCTTATTGCTTGCAGCGTCCTTTTCATTCATCCGGGCAGCTGCATGGCTGTGGGTGATGCTGGGTGGAAAACAGTCTCCTCTAAGTGTGCTGCATTGCCTGATGAAACCCGTTACCATGTCAGACAAGGTGTCAGGTGCAAACTACAAAGAAGCTCCTGTGACAGTCCAGCACCCATGTATCTTTTTAAATTGCTATTATTATTATTATTATTATTATTATTATGCTTTTATCCAAAGCAACACTGCTCCTAATGATTTATTTATTTTTATAGCCAGGCTATTTTTAGTACAGCATTTCAAGATAAGTATTGTGCTCAAGAAGAAGAACAAGAAGAACAAGAAGAAGAAAAATGCAGTGTTAATTTTGGAGCAAATAATGTGATGAGGTTCTCTGTAACAGTGTACCCCAATCTGTCTTGCAAAAAGCCTCATCCATTGTTTTTTTTCTGGATAGAAAACATCATTTACGTGTCTGTGTGCCATGTATATTAATTCCTATTGCATGACAACTCTTCTCCTTAGTGTGAATCCTCTCCTGAGTTCTCCTGAGTTTCCCTTCTCCACCCTACAACATTCCTCTAAAGCTACCACATACCTGCGATTAGAAGCAGAAGTCCTTCTCCATTTTTCCTTTAATGACACCTGATCACAAAAACCCGGCTAGGGTTCCGAGCACCACTTTCCATGTCTATCATAGCATCCCCAAGAGTCCCAGTTCAAAGTACAAATATTAAATATTTGGGCCAATAGGCGTGAATATATTCAGGCGGCATCGGATGCATTTCACTTCATTCATTACTTATTTTCCTAAACATCCCGTAAGACTTGCCCAAAGCATCTTTGAAAGCAAATGTGATGCTAAAAATAGGATTACGTCAGGGGATGGTCTTTGGTTTACAGGTTTTTAATCCCAACTCATTGACCAATCCCTGCACTGAATTTCTAAGTTAGATGACCCATGACCCATGGTTCTACCCGCTCAGAACTCAGTGAGTATAGCATTGGTGAAGAAATAGAAATTGAAACAATCCAATACTAAGACTAATAAAGCCAGGAAGAAGACGGAACGAACTCGAGCGTAAATGCAGAAATCTGCTGATCAAATCTAATGCCTTCGGTGCCCTGAGGACCCCGAGGACCTCAGAGCGGAGGAGGCAGAGTGGCGCTGCTCTTCATTCCCCGTTTCTGTTCACATGCCGTTTGTCTCCCTGGAGCGCAGAGGCTGTTGCATGAGGGGGAAGGGATGTTGCTCCTCTGTTAAAGCCAACCACACGATGAATATCTGCTAAACAACAAGGGCCACGGAAAAGTTGTGTCAAGTGCTAAGCTGCTCCACAAATAGCTGTTGGAGTTTTCCAGGTAGCCGTGTTAAAAGCCGTGTTTGCCAGGTCGCAGAGGAAAAGCGGAGGCTCGCTGCAGAGCTCCAGCATCTTCCCAGATTTCTGTGAAATGAGCCCATCTCCTGAAACTCCTGTCAGATGGATTATCGCCAAAGGATCAAAGGTGTTTCGTAATCCGTCTGTCACCTTTGCCTTCGGTTGTAGTTTTCATGCCAAAGCCTCGGTGGTGCGTGCGCTTGTGTGTTCCTAAATGCCAGTGACACCTGAGACTGTGCCAAAGTGTCTCGAGTCACAGGTGGCTGCGCGACTGCTTAGGCCTATGCTTCCATTTGCGGTCATTCGCTCTCGGAGGAATTCCGTAATTGCAAAGAGAATTGCATTTTTGAGGACTCTGTTCTAAGCGATCAATAATCATTATTGTCTTACCGAAGTGACAATTGGGCCTAACACATTATCAATAGTTTGCTGGCAAAGTGCCCCCGCTTCTCAGTTATTTCCTGTCTCCTCACTGCTATCATGTTTTTGATGCCAGCCATGGACACACTGTGTATGCATTTATTTTAATGAAGGCATTAGTCCCAAACCAGATGAAAAATGGCCTGTAGTCCAGTGCAGCTTTTGGGAATTATTTCACCCAGGCCTTTGCAAATGAAGAAGAATGGCTCTGGGCGACACTACGAGGTGCAGAGCAGCCACACACTGGATTTGCACGGGCGCTTTTACGCCGGAACTCCACTGACGTTGGCTGCAGGCCTTCGCCACTCTTTCCCGCCCTAGACCGTCCAGGAACCGGGTGCCAGCAAAGACTCTGGCTGAGAGCTCAAATGTGGCCGCCTCACATGTATTTGTGATTTAATTCAGCAGAAGTATGCGGCTGTGCGTGCCTTTTTGGATAAAAGACATAAATGAATATGATGGGTTTAAAAGTTATCTTTCATGCAGAATCCCTTATCCTTTTTTTTGTCTTATTGTCTGCATTCATGCTCCAGAGCACCTTGGGGAGATTCTGACAATTTGAATGCATTTTGTCCAAAAATTTCTCAAGAGGTTTATAGACTTTGCTGCTATGGTTGCACCGGCATAAAACTGTTATGCGTTTTATGGCTGAAATGAAGTTTAAGTGAACAATTAAGCAGAGAAAGCATCTGCCGTGACCCGGGTGCACGCAGTTTCCGGGATCAGAGTATCGTGTCTTGCAGTTCTTGTAAACAGGATTGGCAAGTGGCTGCACTTGCCTATTGATTCAAGGATGCCGGTGCTGATGGACTCAATGGAAAAGTGGGCAGCTCTCTCCGAGTTCCTCTTCCCGCTCCTCTCTGTGCCTCGCAGCGCTGCCAATTACGGTGAGTATCTGCATTGGCTGCGCGGCTTCACTTCGACTTCCCATCTTTTAAAGCCGCGAAAACCCCTCACTCTCCGCTGTCTGTTTTCTGCTGCCTTTTCCTTACGAAACACAATTTAGTGTTTTATTGAGCCTGACTGAACCAATGTATTACTTTGATTATATGCAGTGTTCCATTCCATTTCGCACTTCTGGAAGCAAGTAGGCCTACGCGTTTTTGAAAGATAAATTAATGCAATATTAGCTTAGAATTAATGAATGATAATACTAAAAAATGGAATAGACTGGCAATCAGGTTCCATTTTAATGGCCCGATCATGTAAATCGCAGCTTTAATCTCACACGAGAGACGGTGTGAAGATTAAGGGACTATCGCTCCTTTTTCATTCGGTCCGACTCGGGTTTCTTTCTGCAGCTCCCGGGTTCTGAGAGCGTTCGGGATTGAAATTGGGGGCCGCCTGCTTTAATTGGATTGACACCGACTTTGAAAATGAACACGGGAGCGTTGTTATAGCGCGCACATAGGCAGTCAAGTGACAGCTGTGCAGCTGCAGCCTGCAGTTCACCTGTAATTCGACAACAAGGCAAAGAAGGCGTCTCAGACTGATGGCAGGTCCCACAGTGGCAGGCGCTGCTTGGAAGAGGTGCGAGTGGTCAAAAAACCCCTTTAATCTTGCACCGGATGCACTCGGCGTGGGAAAGCAGCTTCTCGATGATAAGCAGCTCAGGGTTTGTTGAGGGCAGTTGCACCCCAGAGCATGCTGGGAACTTTCACCAAGCACGCATCTCATTTCCATTGAATTATTTCCTCGCATTCATCGATACTTTGTTAATATTTTACTGTATGTGGATGCTACAGAAACTGGAGGGCCGTTTTTTCTTTTCTCCTGTCCACGTAGCGTTGCAGGAAGAACAGTCGGAGCTTTTTTAAATTACAGAGGGGTTGTTGCCATTTTTGGCAACACTTTCTGTACATGTGAGCATGGCTGGGCAGTAGTGTCTTTTTCTTCTGTTTCGTCTCCTTAAATTTGAATGGTGCGATGTCAGTCTTTCTCTGTGGAGCCCACAGTGCTTGGGCACATAAGCAATGAGCTGTATGATTTAGAAACCTGTGAACTTCATCTACAGTAGATTCATGGCCGTGGTGCTATTTTGCTCGCAGCTAGTGGCCTCACATTAGCCTTATTCAGTCAAAGGACATGGTTGCGCCGTCCTTCAGCTTCCCAGCCTACGTGGCCATGCTTACTCTTGTGTGCGAGTCATTTCACCTCACATAAGCATGCGATACCTCACTAATACTGCAGGGCATCTATTGCTTTTGTGGTGTCTGGCTGTGAAGAGTGTGAATTTTCTGTTAAGAGTGTGAACCTGAAAAGCACCGCAGGTGCCGGTAGTAAGCCGGAAGGTCTGCAATGGCGGCTGAAGAAAGTAGACCCGAGTCTCGGAAAAACGATCGTCTGGGCACAGTGAGAGACGTGACGGGGGGGTTGCTGGAGAAAATTCCAGAAGGAGATCTCTCCCGGGCACAAACATCCCTTGCTGCCAACAATAACCGTCAGAGGAGATTTGGACTGATGTATCGAGCAAAAGGCGGTGATAAAGATGCACGAGTACAGAGACCTTGGGCAGAAAAGCATACAACGAATTGCTTATTTTTTAATATGCTGACATGCTGGCAGCCTGTACTGAAATAGACGGACACGGAGTTCCGTGCTGGGCTGCTGCTGTTCTCATTTTTACTATAATGTCAGGTTACAGGTTCTGCTCATCTTATTGCCTGTGCAGTTCATTGTGCTGTTGTGCACGCACTTGTGCCTAACAAGACCTGCAGAGCTGCGCATTTCATTGAAGCAGCTTGGGCTTCGGCTCCTTCTTGGCAGTGGCACCGCAGAGCCCTTCCTTGCACTCACACTCTGCCAGCCGTCATGTCACCATCTTGCGTCCTCTCGTTTTTTGTCCTATCGTGCTGTGCTGCCTGGCCTCTCCCTATCAGACCCTGCCTTGCCTTCTCCTTGATTCAATTTCTTTACTTCAGTTCCATTCATTATTATTTCTTCCTTCCAGCCACCTTTTTTCTGAAGGCCATTTAATATATCACATAGTGGTTGGTAGTAAATGGCCACAGTTCCCTCTTCTGAAAGTGCTTTGGCGAAACTCATCTCGGGCTACATTTGAAGTGCCGTCCCTCACACCCTCCTACACACACATCTACTGCCTGCCCTGTAGTTGTGAATTTCCTACATTTCATGGTGCAAAATGCAAAGCGACATTTTGTCAGTGTTCAAACATTTGCGCTTTAGAGTGGCCTCTATAACAGCGTCTTTATGTATTTATTAATGTACCAAATAGCTTTCGGAGGTGTGCCTGCGGTTACACTGTTACGGGCTGTGTTCAACATGTCATTTAAATTCTTACAGTTCTCGGGCCGACTCTGATCTCAGTCAGACCCCACCACCCCTTCACTTCAAGCCCTGGAAATTAACAAAGGGCCTAAAAAGAGCATTTTGGTTTTCCCCTGCCTGAAATGTGAATTGGAAGCAGACGGCTGAAGGTGCATCTTCACAATAAGAGTCTTCGATGCATGGAAAAACGTGTCAGTATTTGTAGCAGAAGCAGGAACTCTGGGATTGTTCTAGCTCAGGCTTGACACCATGTAGGATTCAATTAGACTGTGGAGAAGTGACAGGCGGTGCTGGGCTGAATGGCCACTTCCCGTCGTTCTGCCGTATTCTTGTGTTGTCAGCACCGTTGCGGCCGAGATTAAACTAAATGAGAGGGCAGTTCTGCTTTCGTTCGCTTTGCGGCCCCGCTGATCAGCCAATCGGAGTTCTGCGGCAGTTTGCGAATTACATTTTGCTGCGTAATTGGATAAAAGTTTTTGCCTCCGAGAGTTCGTTGCGCTCCCATGGTAACGAGGCTTTGCCCTCAGCCTGCCTTCCCCGGGAAGAAAGGCTTCGAATGACAAAGAGCAAGCAGCCGTAACAGAGGTTGTCACATTACAGCCCAGCAGTGCCTTCGACAGCCGTCCAGTCAACCAGCTAATGTGTCACTAAGCATCAGGCCTGAGAAGACCAGAAGGCCCTATTTAGATATTGTTATTTGCTTGCCAAGTGTGGCGACGGAGAGGACGCCTTGCTGGTTAGTTACCTGGTTGCTGCTGGGTGGACACGTGGACAAATTTCATTTTTACTCCAGCGCTTTCCCTTGGGAACTCGGTAGCCAGGATGTTAAAATCACGGCTCCACCGTAACCCTCGCTAGGCCATAGCTGCAGTGCAGCTGGTTCGAACATCGGTGCGAGTCTTCACGCTGGACTTTGCTATGCGATCTTTGCGTACCGACAATGCTTTATGTGTTCCGCGCACTGTGACTGTGATTTAAAGACCCAGCGGTGAAAGCGTGAAACAGCACATGGAAATAATCTCGTACGCATTGTAAGAACCCACAATTAAAATGGGCTGAAATAAGTCAAGTGTGCTCTGCCCCATGCTGTCGCGCCACCGCTTTCCTTTTGCAAAAAAAGAACCGCAGCACATGGAGCACAGGGCACCGGGCTTTTTCTGGTGCCCCCCAGTTTGATGTACTCTTACAAACTTGCCCACATGGATGACTGCCAGCACGGGGATCCTTTTGCACTCCAAGTGCCTGTCGTAAATTCTCAACTCTTGTCCCATGTGGCCCTTTTTGCATGATAAGCAGGGCAAATTCAAGCTGCTGGCAGAGTCATGTAACTCGGTGTAGAGGAAGCAGCCATCTTGCCAAAGCAGTCATTTATCATGCGCCGCTTACAAATGTTCAAATGCCAAAAACGCGGATTAAAATTGTTCAAGGATAGAAAAATGTTGCCTACCCTGGGATACTGGCATATCAACACTGAAGCTCAAGTACAGTTGTTCAACCAATAATTTTATGCTTCACTTAATGCAACTTTAATCTCTTCAAATTTAAGAACATAAAAGTCAAATGTGCATTTGATTCCTTCGGTACCTGAACACTGACCTACAGTGCATTTTTGTTGTTGAACATATATACATACTGTACATACAGTATAGACACACGCACACACGCACACACGCACACAATCCCTGACTTCAATGGGATTCACAACCAGGTGGCATGTATTCATAATCCTTGTTAGATGCAGATATTCTCCTCCTGTCAGCCTAAGGCAGTCAAAGAATGCTTTGTCTCAAACGTACATTTGTTCAAATTGAACTCATTTTTATTAGCTAAGAGTGGCCCTGGAGCTAAAATGCACTCCAAAGGAGGCCCTGCGGATGGGATTCAAATGGAGGCGAGAAAAAAGAGAGCACAAACACAAAGCCATTGTCAGCAGCTCTGAACCCTGCTTCGACTGGCTGGAGCTCGGGAGACGTCACGCCGTGTGTACAGGCGCGTGATCGCCACTGTTTTCCAGGGAGTCGGGGAGCAGCTCCATCATGCGCCTCGCTGCTGATTGTGGGCTGCAGCCGGTCGCTTCCGCCAAGCGTCGAGCCAAAGTTGTTTTTCTTCCTCCTTTTTCCTTTGCTTCCAGATGACCCTGACATTTTACACAGCACAGCGGTGTCTTGAGGAACACAAGACCCAGGGCGACATGAGCAGAACAACATTGCTTCCTGCCATTGGGTTTGGTGTGGACGTTCGGTGCAAAGGCAAAATGAAATCCCAGGCCAATGCAAGGGGCTGAAGCTTCTCTGTCCTCTGTGGGCAGTGCATTTTCATCCCATCATCTACTTTGCATTCTTTTGTGTTATGCATGTTCAGATAAACCTTCAGACTCATTTGTGCACACAGCTCCTTTCCTCCTTTGTGCATTATGAAGGCTAAAAATAAATGGCTGCTATCAGGCAGCATGTAAACTGAGATGCTGAGCTTTTTGGATATTGACTGACGTTCACATTTACTCAGGTTGTGCCATACAAGCCTGCTGAATTCGGAAGAATGTGACACCTGGTCCTGCCCTCTTCCTTCCTTCCTGTTGAATCAGCGGCTACACTGGGAGAAAACAGGGTGCCTCGCCTTCATCACAGATTTACCGGGCTCTGCTCGAGCAACTCCTCAGCCATCCTTCATCCCTCCCCAACTCGAGCCCCTCACCAGTGTCCGACCAACTTTGCTGGAGCTGATCAGCTAATGAGAGGGAAACATTTGTTCTCATTCTGCCTCCCTTTCTGTACCTGCCGAGGTTTCCATTCCATGAGCTGAGGATTAAGGTTTGATGTTGGATACATGAATTATAAAAACTCAACAGACTTTTGTTCCACTTTCCTTGTCCCCTTTGAAGCACTCAGTTAGGCCAACAGCTTTCCCTGCACTTTCATAGTGAGTGCAGCTTCACCAAAGTGGAATCAATGCTGCAGCATTGGACCCGCAACTTCACTCTGCACCTGCCAGGCCTGAATATCAGGGGAAGTATCTGTTTCATCCAAATACTGCTCCGTGGTTCATTCAGGCAGCTGAAAGTAGAACAACAATGTAGCTTGTTTAACCGTAAGTTTTGGAGCGCCATGATCCAAGCATATTTCATAAAATTTGAAAAGGTTTTTTTTTTTTTTTTTTTTTTTTTTTTTTAATTTGTGCCAGAAGAAATGTGTTGAATTTAAATTAATCTTCATTCACAAAAGCAAAAAAATGGTAACTCAGGAGTGTGTGTGTGAATAATTTCAAAACAGCTTCAAATACGCTCTTAATATGATGTCTCGCGCAACTGCCGTGCATACCTTCAGCTGGGGGTAGGAAACACTGCATGAAACTTGCCGAGAAAATGCATAAAACATATTTTAATTATCCCTTTAAAAACTGCAACAATTTCATTATTGCACATATTTATTTTTTTACCCAATTGCCCTGTATTCCAAACCCCATTTTCAGCAGAACTGCCATGTTAATGTAATGGTGTAATTATGTGCACTTGCAATACGTGAATAAAACTGCAGATTGAAAGCGAATGAAATTAAACTCGTGATTCGCTTGACCACTTAACTTGTAAAAAAGGTCAGGTTGTTCAAGAGCGGCTCTCAGCTTATGAACCACATCGAATCCTTGTACATGGTTCATGTATATGAACAACACCTAAGGTTAAAAAAGCCAGGTGCTGTTTACATGCTAATGACTGCAGGTACACTGGTTATTTCAGCCTTTAGGCAGGACGACGATGCTGCAGGTGCATGGGTGCTCCACGGTGCCTCGACCACTTGAGGTGCAGGCTTGAATCTGGCTCACGGTGTGGGAAGTTAGCATTTGACAGGGAAGCCTAAAAAACCAGCTCTTCACTATCACTCACCGTCGCAATCGTAAGTGGTCTCCTTGAGTCAGATTTGGCCTGAGAGCAATAACTGGGCATCCCCAGCCCCAGTACACCTGAGTGCTTCATCACTATAGAAGCAACCTTGGTGCATCTGGACCAGACCTCCTTACATTGGCCAATTAACAACTGTCTTGGGAAGCATCCTCCTAAGGAACATTAAGGATTGGGTGCATATACTGACAAGCAACAGAGGTTCTCCTGGCAAAAACATTATTTTCCTGTGATCATTGCGCAAATGCTGCAAAATTCTGCTGATAAGGAAGCTTCCATTCCTGCAGAAAAATCACCGTTTGCCCCCCCAAACTCAAAGCGCATTAAAGATCTTATTTCACGCTCTTCTTTTCTTCTCTTCCTGTTATATTCCTTCAGATGACCTTCACCAGATTCATATTTATTTGTTTTTTTAAACATTTCCTTATTTTAAACAGCCAATTTTATTTTGACAGCAATTTGTATGTAAAGTAAAGCGCTGAGCTGCCACATCCCAGGGTACCACATAATTGCTGAAGCAGCGGCTTCTACAGAGCTGTCGGGGGCTTCTCCTGCTAGGATTAGCTCCACCCATCTCTGTTCCTTCTGAGAAGTGCAGTATTTTTTTATTATTTTTTTTTTTTTTTGCAGAAAGCCATTTCCTTTTCAAGGTTTTCTTTTTATTGTATCACATCCCTCTTTCCCTCTTCTTTTTTATAATTCTAGTTTTTAAGTATGCAGTTTTACTAAGAAAATGAAATTGCTTTCTCTCTCTATCTCTCTTTCTTTTTCTCTCTCTCTATCTGTCTCCCTTTCTCATTCTCACTCTCCATTCTCATTCCTTATAGTAAGTCATTTTCTCCCAACTTTTTTATGACTACATTAAGCCAAAGGCAACTGCAGGCTCACACAGTATTTAAGATGCATTACTTTTGGGCAGATTCCACGTTGCACGTTACTCCCCAGCATCAGTTAATGTAGCACAAGCTGTAGCCGAAGTGAACAACCAGGGGGTCCTAAGAAAAAGTACATGTATTGTGTGTGTGTGTGTGTGTGTGTGTGTGTGTGTGTGTGTGTGTGTGTGTGTGTGTGTGCGTGTGTGTGTACAGTATATCATTACAATGACTCATCTTTCCAGATTTTACATCTCTCCTTCTTCCTTTGTCATCAGATGGACACCAGGGCCTTCAGGCTCACATTCCACTTTCCTTCCGGATATCTTAATGGAATCTGTTTCCTGCCTAATTGGTATAAATTACCATTAGTTCTCTGGACCTCGGTCCGAACACATTTGAAGTCTCTGAATAGCTGACAGCATATTCAAACTTTGTGGGGTCAGCAAGACCTTGACCTGAAGTCAACTGTCATAAGTGTGCTTGACACTGAGGATGAATGGGTGAAGGTATAGTCTTGTTTTGATGTCATTTTGTGTTTAATAGGCTCTAGTGTGGGGAAAATTATTTAAACTCAAGATCAACTGCTTTCTGAGAGGCTGTCTGTTAAGAAAATGTAGGGCCTTAAGATGTTTGAAAATGTCTACACCAGCAAGCCCCTTTTTCCTTTCATGCATCTGACAATTAGCAAGATTTCTGGCAGCTTTTGTGTCATTTAAGCTGCTCCCAGACTCCTAGGACAGCTTCTGGCACTCATAAAAGGATGGGCGGGGGGAATAAAGGACAGCTCCTGGTTCTGAACTCGAGTTCTGATGTCAAAGGACAGCTCCTGGTTCTGAATGCAAATTCCTTATGTTGAAGCTCAGCTTTTGATCAGAACATCCATGGGGTTTGGAAGAGCATCCCATCAAGGTTAAGATTAGTTGACTGTTAGTTTAGATGGAGAAACAAATTCTCTCAGTCATTCACATCATAATTATTTTAATAAATGTTAAAATAATTTTAATCTGGTTATAATTATATTTAATTAGCAAAGCAGATAGCAGTTTGCAAGACTGAATCATCAGAGCAGATAAGGCAAACCGAAGCAAATCCCAGCAGCAAGGTTGCCTCCAAATGTGCCACCATTGCAGAAAGGGCACAAAGGGGCTTTCAGTCCAGCGTTTTGCATTAATTATCGCATTTGATGCTTCCAGAATTGGGGGGGTCATTTATTTCCTCTATCGTGCCGCAGAAATCTTTAATTTCCAGATGAAATTTATAGCTGTAAATTGAGCTGCATCACAGTCACCCGAAAATGCACTCAGCTCAACTGTCATCTTGAAATGAACGGAAAAAGCCGATAGAGTTTGTCTGCTCTTCTTTGGTTTGCGCTGCCTGATGTGGACAAAGTAATGCAACTTGGCTGCCATAATGTCTGCTGAACATTTTATAGGTTCCAAGGATTGCAGGGATGGTCTTGGTGCTCACAGTTACCGAACCACAGCAATTAAAGCCTCATTCATAATTCAGTGAAACAAACACAAATCGGAATATTAAACTCTAATCCCTGATATTAGATATTAAATAAACAGGAAATCGGAGATGTAAACACGTGGGGTTTCATTGCCCTCCCTCTTATCAATTATTTACTGCAAAGCCTACAGCGTTAATGGATGTTTAAATGTTTCTGCCACGAGAAGGCTGTAATACGAAACAATGCAGTATTTCTGGCTTCTGGGTCTTTATGTGGTGTCATTTCAGCCAGCACTTTAAGTTCGAGCACCCAAACGAAGGGAACGAGGGAGGCCCATACGCAGTTTGTCCTTAGGCCAGGGTCGGCGATGGGTCCTTTGGCTTCGTAAAAACCTGTAAAAACCCCATCATGAGAACGCACCCAGTGCGAAAGCTGAAAAATTGCCCCTGTGAGGGAGTATTGGGGGGGGGGGGCTACTCAGGCGATGAATAATGTATTAAAATGAGCCGGGGTGCCCATTCATCATCGTAAGGCCATGCTCTGTTCTTTCTTCCTGCTGCTGTCAGTGACCCCTATGAATCATGAAGCCCTGTCTCCACACCAACAAGGAGGTGCAAAAGTCGTACGACTAACATCACAATTTCCCCATTACTTCACAATGCCTCTGCCGGCCCTTTGAGTTGGACCCCAGTTCGTACAGGCATTTTACTATATCAATAAAAATAGTGGCTCTACTTCTTTTTCAGAGAAATAAAAACTTTAAGAGGATGTAAGTGGCTTTTTATGGGTGCCAGCAGTGTATAGCGGAGCAACACTGCTCTTGGCTTGTGTGTTTGTGTTCTACCAATGTTCACCCAGAGGCAGTTTGAAGGGAAGGATTCTGCCCAAAAGTACAGCAGTTGAACTGAGTGTAGATTTGTTTCAGGTACAGCTGTGCTTATAAAAACTGGACCTGAAGACATGGAACACAGATAAGAATCATCTGAAAGGTCAAGCTGATGAACCTTTGAGAAGTGGTGTCTACATGAAAATATACTTATAAAGAATGCTTACCACTGGCTGGTGTCTCATAAACTCTACTCGGTTTTTGATGATGATCATCAACATCATGACTGTTACAAAAAGTGCAGGAGGAATGCAGTGCCTGAATCCCTTACCTGCTGTATACAGTAAAGTGTAAAATGACAATACATTTGCATACATGCAAATTGCTTTGGAGAAGTCTGCTAAGCAACACAGAGCTATTTTGAATCACCTAAGCATACGTGTGTAGATCACCTCTCACCTTCTGAAACTCTTCTGTGTCTAGACCTTACTTAGTGTTAGATTCCAACTCTCAACCATACGAACCTTAGTAGGATTGTGTGGAGAAGAAGAAGAGGACAGTTTTTAAAGCTTCTGCTTCCCCAGTTGTCCTCAAATAAGGGGCCTCCAGTTCACAGCTGCAGCGGGGATCTCAGAGCCTTGAGTACAGCAGACATCCCAACTGCACCCACACCTCTGTGCCTTCCTGCACAATACCTGCTCCTCCAGGCTGCCATTATGCTGTTTGCATCACCCCAATGCCGCCTAATAGCTATTTCTGTAATGCTACACACTTGTCACCAGGCTATTGTGCCAAACGGCCCCGTGTTTATGTGTGGCGTAGAGCTCCGGCTGAGCTGATTGACTGCGCCGGAATCCAGCAAAGCGTTTCCTTTCACATGTAAGTAATGGCTCTGAAGAATCAATGTAAATATGAGGAGCAGAGCCGGCCCGCTCTGTGGCCAGAAAGCCCTGTCGGAGGCCCCGCTGTTGTCCGAGAGCGGCCGCATAATGGCCCTTTATAAAAATTTCATGCCGCTCCTGTCTGGGCTCCAAGATCGCAGGAGTCGAAATCGCTCCCCGGCTTTCTAAATCGGCTCAGCAGGCCTCATCCATAAAACATGCGCCGGCCGAACAGGGCCTTGGTGGCCCCGCACCCCAGAATCAGAGTGCGAGACGGTGCACGAAGATAGAAGACCAAAGCGGGATAACCACTGCAACCGGTAAGCAGCCTCTCAACCCCCAGCCCCTCCCAACACCTTTAAATCAGACTTCCCTGGTAGGCACAGCCTTCCGTTCCCCAACACACCAAGTCACAGTGGTTCCACACGATGGTCTTTTTTTGTTTAAAAACAATGGACCCAAGAAGAAAACCGAAAGGCATTCAGAACCGTCTGCGAAGAGGCCACCTGGGAGTCACTGGCACCATGCAGGCTAAAGCCAGGGGGTGAGCTTGGCAGCTGGTGTCTCTTGTTCATATTGTGCAGGGAGTACAATGCACATCTTAGGAGCACACACAGCCGTGGCGGCAGGAGAAGGGGCTAGAGTAATGATAATGGCCATGCACAGGTTGGGAGGGAGGGAAGCAGAATGAGGAGGGCTTAGAGGGTGTGGGCTTGGCCACTCACAGCCGTCGCTGACCCCCGGCCATCTGCTGCAACAGTCACTGCAGCCATCCTAACCCTCATCATTGCTAACAACATGAACATCCTGCTAGGCTTCTGCTTACAAACTGCCATCACTACCCCTGGCGCCAGACCCCGAGCGACCAGGAGATGAAGATGTGTAGATGTTACACAAACCCTGTTTAACTTGCCCTGGCACAGATTATTTACAAAAAATGTTTAAAAGGTTATATAATTGGATCACTGCTCGGCTCCCTCCAGGTGCTCCATGCCTGCCAGGGTTCGCGTTAGACCTGTTGGGCTCAGGTGTGGCAAATTCTGTGAAGTTCAGGGGTTCTGGGAGAGGAAGCGTCTGGCAGTGAAGTGATTTCTTGGCTGGCATTTTGCATCTTGGATGTCTGTTTCCTTATAGCACACTGGCTACTGTGTTTCGCAAAAGGTTTTCATCCAACCTGTAAAGTTTTTTCTTTTTATTTCGGACTTTGAAAATCCAACCATTATCCTTAACCTGTTGCTTTGGATAAAAAATAGTTCCATATAAACTTTAAATTAAGAAAACAAAAAAGTGCCACCTGAGTGTATAGCAAAGGCCTGACATAATGTGAATCGCAAGAGGTGTAATATTTTGCATATAATCCAGGAAATGTTTAATTTTTTGAATAAAATCTAAATCTTTTAGTGCAATTCATGTAATATTTCCAACCACAAGCATTTTCCATGAGAACGAAGGTTTCCGCATCCTTTAACAGCACAGCACAATCCCTGTGGACAATCCTCTTGGGCGGCAGGGTAGCTGTTTAATGCTTTGCATATTAATGGGAATCATCATCTCGCTCCTGGATGCAGGCCAGTGGGTTCATTGCCAAATCCAGCTGTTATCTTCTGCTTGGTTATGAAGGTGGATGAGTGATCTTCTTGCTCAAAACTGATGCTAAAGGACAGGGGAAGGACCCATGTGAACTGACTGCTGCTATAATGGACCACCTCATTACTTAAACCAGGGTAAGTGCCTTGTTTGAGGGTACTACTGCGGGGGGTGGCATAGGAACCTGGGTCCTTACTGTAAATGCCCAGGCAATGGTTCCACCTGTTACACTACCTAAAAAATAAAAGAGATGATGATGATGATGATGATGATGATGATGATGATGACGACGATGATGATGATGATGATGATGATGATGATGACGACGACGATGATGATGATGATGATGTTGTTATGGGTGGTAGTTTCAACTGGCACCCAGTAATTTCGGGAAAGGCTATGTCACACTGGAACCTGCTCAGGATTAAGTGGTTGACAACAACGGATGGCTGGATGGTTGGATGGATGCATCTTGTTCCACACGTTTGTCCTTGTTGACTTAGAGGTGGAAGAGGGCCTCTCAGGCCTGTTTCTCTGCCGCTGTCGCGCCCATGTATCCTGTCCGTGAATGGTAAACCCCTTCCGCTTCGGACCTGTCTGTCATGGATATGTGTTGGTGCACACAAGGCTGCACGTTCAGTGTGCGCTGTAACTCATTGCTATGCAGAGGGAGTAACAACACAGGCAGGAAAGAAGACAACCACAGGGTGAGAATCCCCCTCATCAGCAATGGGCAAACACTCTGCTCTCGAACATCTGTTTAACTTCCTTACTGTGAGACTCACACAAAATCAGGAGACACAAAGTCCCTACAAGCTTTTCTAACCTCAGTTTTTGCTGTCACTCATTCCATTTTGTGAACCAGGCATGTTTTTTCCTATAGTTTGTGTTACCAGGAGTTCAAGATGACCTGAGCGTTCAAGGTCTTCTGGTAATTAAAACTCCTTTTTTCATTAGAGCCGTTCTCATTGTTTATCTGCTTCTCATTTCAACAACTGCAGTAAACAAGGTGTGTGTGTGTGTCTGTGTGTGTGTGTGTGTATGAGACAGAGAAAGAGAGAGAGAGAGAGAGAGAAAAGGACCAGAAGTGTTAAAACTCTCTTCTTTATTACAAGCATTGTGCACAGTTGCTTTCATTCTTTAATGTCTGAATAATTATTCATATATTTTTTGTGATTTTTACTGCAATATGCTGTTTTATCGCACAGGGTATGCAGAGGCATTGACATAAGTATATACCAAGATTCAGTGTATGGATGTATGGATGGATGATGGACAGACAGGTCTGTCCTTATTGATTCCATTATGGACTCTCCATTTGGTACCACATAAACAACACTGAGCAACAGAAGTAAAAGCAGATCCAGAACAAAACTGAAAGGTTTTCCCTTGTAAAAAGTGGTTGGTACTCTAGTAAAGTTTTGGTCTTTCTCTGTGATTTACAGCAGCAGAGAACTATGTCAGTAAGTGGGGAATCTATGGTAGAGACTTAAGACACCGTAAATGGCTCAAATTTGGAACCAAGGCACAAAAGCCCCACTGCAGTGTATACAGATGTCATGCACCTTTTTTAAGCTGCTTTAGACAATAAATTAGCCTTCATTTTAAAATGTGTATTATTATTATTATTATTATTATTATTATTATTATTATTATTATTATTATCTTGGTTGATGTTGTTGTTAACAACCAAGAATGCCAACATGCTATCAACAGTGCCAATGATTCATTACCCTGTTCTTGGTAGAACTTAACCCATTATTTTGCTAGGTAAAATGTTCTTTTGGACCCAGGATCAGGCTGTGTGTTTGTGTCTCTTCCCTCTTTTCCAATTAGGTCTGTGGAGACTCCAAATGGACATCACCTGTACCCATTGACCTAAATTGGTGGCCCTGCCTCCTGTGCCTATAAAGAACCCCACACAAGTGGAGGAGAGTGAGTGGTTCTAAATTCCTGTTTGTGTGTTTTCTTGAGCTGTGTATGAACAGTGAGCTTTGAATCTATTCTTTTATACAGGAGGATATTTCACAGCAGTGGTGTGCAGTAAATTCCTTCCTTTTGGAGGAAACCAGTATGTCCCTTCCTCCTCCTTAGCACTTTTGCCATTCTGGACCTCATTATTAATCTGGATGTGGCACCAGTCCATTAAAGGAAATCTGCTGTGTGCTGATACTGTGCTTTGGTTCTTTTACAATGGGCCTGAGTGCCCAAGTTGTATGAATATCTCAGGAACGCTTCTTCTGGCTCTCTTCAGTCATGATCTCCAAGTCTGTGAACTTGTCTACTGAATGAGCGCTTATCCACTGCTTCGCTGGTGCTAAATTTTTCGAGGCGGTACATGAATGAATCAGATAATGGGCAGATCAAACATCGGCATCTCGCACTGAATCCCCGGTTATTTGGGGGATTAGGGAAGCGCAGCTCTATTCTCAGTTCTCAGATCTTCCAGAGGGTCGTGCTGGCTTAAGGAATGAGCCCAGGAGAGGAAGGCAGACAGAGAGAAAGGGAGCTGTACGAGAACAGGAAAGGCCAGTGAATACCCCGAAGAGCAATAAATGGGTTGATCATCTATGATGGGATGCTAATGGTGTGCCGAGGGCAAGAAGAGTCTGCTCAGATTCTCTTACTGTATCTCTTTAATTCAGCCTTATTGCATCAACAAAGCAGCCGGGCTTCGCTTCATGGTTGATACTACAGGCCACACATGCTCTTAAGGAACAGAAATGGCTCAGGAGGGGAAGGAGTCTATGTGAGGCATTCGGGGCATTAAGTTGGGCCGGTATGGTGGCATAGTGGGTAGTGCTGTGTTAGCGCACTTGGGCTGGGTCCTCAGATTGAGCTCAGTCTCCTGCTCTGGTTTTTTCCAGCAGATGAGAAAGAAGATTTTCTAAATGCACCGGTGGCTCTTAATGGTCTACGGCACACGTACGTATGAGATCTGTTGCTCTGGTCTAGATGGCCGAACGATTGTAGGCAGCTCGGTGCAGTGGAATGATAGTCAGATGGAAAGTGGCTGCACCTCTAGTTCCCAGAAATGGACATCCACAGACAGTTAGCTGAAGTGCTGCAGTGAGGATGGCTTGCATGAACAAAAATGGAGGCAGCTCTGGGGACAACAGCATGGAAGTGACTCCTTCGCTATGTGACCTGTGCATTGCCAGCTCTCAGAAACTCTAATGTATCAATAATGTGCCCTCGGGACCTCAACTGTGCTGCCTAGCGCCACTGACTGAAACGCCAGCCAATGGTCTCCTCAGTCTGGTGTGTTTATGGCCATTGTTCATAACTGATGAGTGCAGAATTTTTAATGAAAGTCATGAATGAAAAGGCAACCGTTGGTTCCATCAGCTTTGTAGATGGCAACTTTATTGTGTGATGCTATATCAGCAGATGAAAATAATTCTAAAACATTTTGTGTGCTCTGTCATGAGGGCGAGATCAAGGACTGCTGTGATCCCGGGAAGTCTTTTTCCCCAAAAAAATTAAAGCAAGTTGGAATGCTTTCCCCAGTATGTCTTAAAGTTCAACACAGCAAATGGCTGATCAACAGCAACTCCTGGCAACTTGAGTTCAGCACCCAGGACATCAGCTGGCCTGACTAGGGTGACCACAGCTGGGGGAGAGACAGTGAGCCGTTCAGCTGCTGTGCACTCACCAACTGAGCCAGAAGCCCTAAAATGACATGGGGTGGCTGAGCAGCTTAGAGCCACCCACGACTTAGCAATCTTGTGCTGGGCGACTCTTCCCTCTGCTTTATTGTACAAGACCCTTTAACCTGGCCTTCACTTCCCTGGCCCTTAGCCCACACTGAAGGCTACACATCTGTGCACATTGTCTGCGCTACTTTTCAAGAGACAGCTTATTCTTATCTTTACGTGGTTAATGGGTGGCAGATTTCAGCAAGCAGCTCTGTTGTCTCTCTTAAGTACTTCTGCTGTGCCATTGGCACCACTCCCACTAAGAGATGCTACGAGGTCTGAATCTTGGTCAGCTCTAATTCCCATAAACCGTTCATGAATCAGGCACCTCCCAGGAAAGTTTAGAAGCCGCAAAGCTGCAGGAAGGAGTAATTGTGTGTCAATGTGTTTCTGCGGCTCAAAGCTTCAGTGTGCAGCCACAGTTGGCTTGAATCCCCAGATTAATTGCAATGCCCTTGAGCATGGTTGTTACCCTCAAATACCTGTCTGTGGCCTAAAAAACAAAGCAGTGCATAAAGAACAAACAGAGATGAAGCTTTATGGCTATATTGATGGACCTGCACAGAAGAAGTACTGAAATCATACAGCAGCTACATTGTATTTGGGTTCCCAGTTGTGTGTGGAGAAGTTCTCCTGGAAGCCCTCATCCCACCAGCTAAGCCAGATGGGTTGGTATCATCCTTTGCGTGCAGCTTTCAGTTGCACAGCTACCGCATGACCTAGAGAAGTCCTGATCACAGCAGATGGAGAGCCTCCCTCTGTAAATCCCTTGCAGATGGAACCATCTCCTTTCTGTCAGTGCACCTTAAACTCTGAGGACTGTTCCACAGCTTACGGCGGGTCACCGGCTTTACGTTAATGGGTTTTGTTTGCCGCCTGCCACCCTGTATGCATGCTTGTGTTTAAATACAGTATCAGAGCTTATGGACGGCCTGCAGGCAACAGCAGGGGGCTACATCACAGTGGAGTTGGAGTTTAATAACAGGAAGCTGACTTGATGGGGAATGGGAAAACTTAATCCATCTGAGTGACCGCCGGATATGGGTTGGATTTCTGTCAAGCACTTGTGGAAGCAGCTGGCCTGGCGGGTGTCATATTCTGAGGTCAGGTGTGAAGGAAGTTCTGGCAACGAAAGTGTGTGTGAGAGGGAAGCCGTACATGCACACAAACCCCACGATGCAATAAAATTACACTTTCAAGCATGATGCCATAAGAATGGGTTCATAAGGTGTTAATGGCATTAGCATTATTGCACTTTTCCTAGTGGTCCAACAGCAGGGTTCCTCTAGGGAATTTAGTCTGAGACCAGCTTCAGCCAAAATGCACTGATGTACTGTATATAAAATTAGTTCAGTTTTATACATAAACTCAGCTTAGGGTCACATCCCAGATCCCACAAATACTTACTGTATTTTCCTTCTTTATTATCTGATAAAACAGAATTGTTCAATTTCTACTACAGCTGCATCGCCGCAAGGAATTGTTTGTACTGACAGTGTAAAGGTTTTTTTTACGAGTAAGCATATTTTCCTTCATTTTTAGGCTTTATAAATCTCAGCACTGAGTTATATTTGTGTGAAACATTCAATTTATATGTATGATCATTTTATTAACGAGGTCTGAGGGCACTAACCATTGTTTTGTGCCTTCAGTAAAATAAATAGACAAACCAATAAATAAATAAATTTGCAGGAACTACATATCAGTAAGTACTGATGTCAGGATAATTTTCTTTCTACAAAGTTCTTCTTAAGAAGGACTTTAAATTTCACACAGGTTTATTCTGGAGTCAATAAGCAGCGCAGAGATTCTGCTAATGCCCCAGCCAGCTATTCTGAGAATTTATTCTCAGTGTTGGTATAAAAGATGTTTATGATCAAGTCAGCAGTCAGAGCTGAACTTTAGAGCAAGGCTCTGCGCACATGCATGCGCGTGTGTGTGTGCGTGCGCGCATGCAAAAGAAAGGATCAGAGCGGTTGAAGACTTCATTTTTTCCCTCAATTTCAAAGTAAAACAGTTCAAAACCTTGAGCTGTTTTGCGTGCAGACTCAAGCAAAAAGTGGCATTAAGAAGAAGATTTTGGCGGTAAGGCAATAGGCTCGAGGGAAGTGTAGAAAAAGAGTAGGAACCCAAACCTTCAAGATTCCCAGTATAAACCAACACGCCATGCTCCAAAAACTCAAAAAAAAAAGCCAATCGGCATGAACATCCGACGTGGAAGGGAAATGTAAGGGCACAATAACCTGAGAAGTGTCTTGCGGTGTCACATTCACCCCCAGGATTGCCTCGGTTCCCTGGACAGCAGCATGCCTGGTGTAAGAAAGGCCTCCCTAATCTAGCAAGAAGCGTCGTGTTTGGGGGAAATTCCCCCTTCTCTGCAGCCTATAATTCAGCTTGCGTGATAGTGAATCCAGCGCTGGGCCACAGGAGCTGTTAAAAAAGAGAAACAGACTATGGACGTAATTAGTTTTAAGGCATGAAATGGCATTTTCAAATGATGTGACAGCTCACAAAGACTGATCGCTGTCTTCGTTCCCACAAGGGAATAATAAAAAGAGGGAAAAATAAAATCATGAAAAATGCATTTGAAGCCTGGGTGTTTTGCTGATCAGAAGTGTGCGTTGCGCTCGGTACCCAATTAGAGGGGAAAACAGAGCCGTCGCCGTCACTCGGTTCTCACCTCCAGCGGAGTCTCGGCAGCTCGGAAGCCATGACATAATGGAGCAATCGGCAATAATTAGACGAAATTATTGTCTCCGAGCGCTCGCTGCAGCTCACGTTCTGCCAGCATCTCTGCACTTTGGCGACCTCCGTTTAAAAGCACTTGCGCAAGTAAAACAGACATTTAGTCTTAAATGAAGCCGTCCTCTTGGTGACCATATTTTAAAAAAACAAAAAACGACTTTTAGGACCAAGGATTTTGTCAAACCGAGAGTCTCCAACTTTGACCCTGTCACTAAGAGTCGAAGGAGTCAAAAGAGTTTATTTGTCACGTGCATGGTTGTATACCGTGTATTGAAATGTGCTCTATACCATGTATTGAAATGTTTATTGTGAAAATACTCTACTAAGCTAGTAGAGTATGGCAAATTGTCACACCCTTCCCTTTTATTCTGGGGAGGGGGTGAAATAATGTATTAGTGTGAGCTTTGCATAGTGACCGATTTAAAATTGTTTGTTCGTTCATCAACAACCATTTGTCCTCATGCAACACAGCATGCCGTGAAGAATACTGCAGAAGTACAGAGCATGGTGCACCTAGTGTAGATACCTCCCCGCTCCAGGTTAGGCCAACAGCGATTCACACTTTTTGCTGAAGTTATTTAAGTACCTGGGTCCTTCGAGTGTAAGACGACGACTTTAATCTTTGCACTACCTCGGTACCCAGGTAGCGCTTTTTTGTTTGACATTCATGACAGAGTATGGATAACATCAGCCAAGCAGCAAGTAAATGGAAACACATGCAAAAGAGTCTGAATTGACTCGTGACACTCCGGGGCACAGACCAGGTGCACACTGATGCATGGAGGTGTCATTCCATTTACTTGCAAAAATTAAACAGTGAAGACATAAATTATCACCTGCAGAAAAACAAAACATCTGTTGGCTGTTAAAAAAAAAAAAACAAGGAAGAAAAGAAAAGAAATAAAAAGAAGAAAAGGTCTTTTGGGACATTTTAATATCAAAAACAAAATGTTAAAAGAAACACCAGAACAGAACCAAGCACCAAATTCCTGCAAGCAGCAAGAGGCCTGTGATGCTCGCTCTTTGTCCTCAGGTGGGATTTTTAGGAGAAGCCTGGTTGCTGGGAGGTTACAGTTTTTCCCCTCAGTGGCGTAAAATGGAGTCATTGCGGGGGCTTCTGAGCAGCTGAAGGAGCAGGGACGTCTGTCGGTCAGTGACCGTGTATCTAAGGTAAATGGCGTGATGTGCAGCACCTCGGGTGATCGGGTGTGAGATCAGAGCAGCCAGGCTCCTTGGAAGCCTCAGTCCGTCAAGATTCACAGCACCGTCTTCTCTTCCTCGGACTTCACGCCACCGCAATGACGGTGCCGTCGAGATCCAAGCCGTGTCCTGCTTGGCTCGGTCAATATGCATACAGGTGCTGTGCAAAACTTTGTCTGCATTTCAACCACAAGCACATAATAAGCAGACCCGCACGCTCAGAGCGAAGGCTGCACTTTTCCCCGAGATTTATGCCGTGGATCTGTCCAAGTCTGAGGCCCAGAAAGCCTCAGTAGTGCAGCTTGCCGTGTTTTGCCTGAGCCCCCGGGAGAGCAGACCCTCCAGACGCTTCAGAGCGTTCGCCCAGTACGGCCCCTCGCTTGCCCGGCTCCCCTCCTCTGAGCACTTCCGACCGTTTTAGTAAGCAAAGCAGGTTTCGTCTGCTCGCTAAACCCAAATAAATAAATAAGCAGCCGTTGCGTCTATGAAATCGGTGCGTTGTTATTCCGCGAATGAAGCAATTTGTATTAACGCTCGATTGTGGCTGCACTTTTTTCCCTCTGCTTAAAGCTTGTGGGTTTGCCGTGAAAGATGAATTACAAATAAAACATAGTTAATTCCACAAAAGCACGCAGCTTTGTTTTTAGATCTTTTTTCTTAATTATTAAATCTGAGCTTATAGTTGGAGGCAAAATACGCTAATGTCATACAGTCAAAGGTGACTGGTATTATTATTGCATGCTTAGCAGATAATGTATGCAAAACAGCGCTACAAAAAGTATAGCAAAAGTGATTTCTGTAATATGATTTAAACATCAAAATGGCTTCTATTAAAGTGTAATGAATAAAAAGAAACATGAGAAAAACATGGAGAATTTAGAAATAACTAAAGCAATTTATGATAATGCAGGGATTCACAGACAGGATTAACACTTTTTAATCAACATTTTATGCTCTAGAATTTTAGACCTATGAAACATAATGCAATTACAGGCAGAAAATGACACGTTCTTATGAGCTGCTTTAAAAGCTTAGGATGAAATATTATTAAAATGAATCATTCTAAAATCTTTTATGTTTCTTTGTTCTTTTCTTGAAGCACCCAGTTCCTCAAACTAGTGCTGCATACACCATGATTTTACCCGCAGCCTGTGCTTGTAGGTACATGAGGAAGTAAATCAGTCTAAAAATTGTAATATTTTCACATGGATTCTATTTTTCTTTTTTTGAGGGACACAGGATGCAGTTGCAGTCAACAATATCGTTGCGCATGAACCGTTACCGTATGTATCGGTCTCGCGGTACGTAGCCCAGTGGTCGAGGTGTATCCGTGGCAACCAGATGCCGGCTGGAGGGATTCCCACCCGTTTCTCACCGGGGAACAAGGATCCGTAAAGGTCAGTGCATCCAGCCGGCACCAGCATAAGCTGACAGAGTACAGCCATCAGCACATTCCTGCGGCTGCTTCTGCTTTTTGCTGCAGGACTGTGCTGTTTGCTCCTGCGTGGAGCTGTGGCGCTCGGTTGTAATCCTCACAATTACGCCTTCAGAAATGTCAGCAAAAGAGTAGGTATTTAGGGTGGCAGTTATGGATTTGTCACTGCAGCTGCAGTGTGATCGGAATGCCAAAAGGCCCTGCTGCTTCCCTGCCGCTGGCGAGACTCTCCAGTTAACCCCCCTCCCCCACACACCGGAGCACTGCTAGAGTCCAGCCCGCACCGCTGGGGCTTAGCAGCGCGAACCTCACTTTCCCACGGAAATCAATCAGAAGTGCCGAGTCTCATGGAGGGCACGCAGGAGCCATCGACCAGCATGCAGCACGGTTCTTCCTTGCGCTCTGTTGCAGAGGCTCTGGGATGAGAAGCGAGGGCCGGGACCTGGTCACGTACATCCTCCTTCCCCCACCTAGAAACCTACCAGGGAGTACAGGGAGCTTACCTGCAAGTGGGAAGCAGTTTTCTTGGCTAAGCCCAGACTGTGCAACCCCTGCACCCCTGCGTGTTTGCCGTGGCGCACAGTGATCTGCGCAGCTTCACATCCGCGACAATGGGGAGCGGGACCTCAGTTCAGCTACTTTGTTTTGCACTAATGAGCTTCATGTGTGGTAAAGGTTGAAACACCCGTAAAATGTGCTGAATCTTCACATACGTCTCTGGTTCCCCCTGAGAGAGGCGGAGCGTCCATCATGAGAAGAACGAGGTGCCAGTTTATGTCCTCAGCCCACCGTCAGTGCGCATGTGGAGCACCGCTCCATCAGCCGCCTGTGCCCCAGCAGTCCATCTCTTTAACAGCATCGTCCAGCACGCCCCAAGGTCGATGAGGTTCTTTGTTAACAGAGTGTCTAAAGTCGTGACTTTGGGAATCCAGCTCAGGCCACCGAGGCCACTCAGGCCAAAGAGGCCACCAGCACTGGGCATTTATGCTCTATTATGGCTCCTGTCACTCGCCGTCGAGCTGCCATTATCCAAGGCTCTTTGAAAGCACAGTTTCACGGAGGAGTTTGTAAGGCTGGCATCAGCGATTGCGCTCCATATTTAAAACAAAAACCCTGAGCTTTTTGCCATTTTTAAGAAGTTCCCCAGGGTGGCCTAGACCCTTGTGTTGGTGCGCAAGGAGAATAAAGAAGTGAACATTTAAATTCTTTTCGTTCAGCATTTGCTGTTTTCTCCTGGTTGCTGACCATTTATAATGCTGCTGCTGCTGCTGATGATGATCTTTGTGTGTCCACGCATTGTTTTGGAGAATTTGCATGCAGCCTGAAAAACTTTGCATCCACACAGATGAGATGAGAAATGCGTCCATAAATCTGGTGTAATGCTCGCTATACTTTCTTTGGAGTTTCTTTTGCACGTCCCATTCCAATAACAGAATTTATTGCAGAAAACAAATATTTTTCAGCCCGCCCATTTCATGCAGCTCCAGACAAATATCTGAAATTTCACATCCAGACCCGCACAATTTCCAGACTGTCAATGCTTATGAAAAGTTATCGAGCACACAAATTAATGACCGCGCAACCACGCGTGCAGAAGCATAACACAATGGGGCCCCTGACTGATGGGAGCCATTACACTTAAAATGAAGTTTAATGTCCTTTTGAGCAGCAGGTGGTTCTGGTCGAGGCCGGGCATACTCGTGTGTCTCTGCTGTGTGTGTGTGTGTGTGTGTGTGTGTGTGTGTGTGTGTGTGTGTGTGTGTGTGTGTGAAGGTTGGCCGTGATGTACCTTTGCTGTCCCGCAAATGACTTCAACCCAGACACAAACATAAAGGCTGTAAAAGCACAGTGAATGGCTACGTGACTCCCTGATGGTAAACATCTCCCACGAAGACGCTCATGTACAAAGCATGAAAAAGCAGTTCAATCCTGCCATTGTTTTGTGGGGTTTTACACCCTGAACATGGGCTTCCGTCCTGGAGAGGTTAAAAATGCATGCGATTTGTGCACAACGGAAGCAGCGGAGCTGTGAGTGTGATCTTCTCTGCATCCTGTTGGACTTTGTAGACTGAATATGTAAAGCGAGTGCACCACATCGCCGCAATTTATATAACTAAAGACACAACTTATGCCAGAAATATGGAACAGATGGAAGAATGAACCTGTAATGCCGCACAATACCCCCCCACCTTTTTAAAGCAATGTTTGTGCTCCATCTGTGCTCCGGCTGCACACTGTTTCTACACAGAGATTTCCTCCTGCTTCCTTGCGGACGGTCCTTTGACATCTCCTTGTCTGTTTGCTTCATGCAAAATGCATGCCATGGATTCATCACAATCCTCCTTCAATGTCCACAAAGTCCGTCTTCCTCCATATTTAATGCAGCCTCTGAGTTTATTCTGAGGTCATGCTTGATGCAACCTGAAAGAGCAGAATAAGTGTTTTACTGGTACTGGCCCAAATGTCACAAAAGTGTGATGTTTCCACGCAGCCCCTGCGTAACAAATACAGTAGCTGTGCTGTAGAATGTGAACGTGAATGTGAAACGTCTTCCTTTGCAAGTGTATGTGAACCAGGAGAGGCCGGATTCTGTTCTCTTCATAGGCACTGTGCACAAACAGCGTCGGTGTGCTTAATAAATGGCGACGCTTCCTTGTCTGCTGAGCAGAGGTCCTGGGAGTATTAAACCCCCTGCAAACACTGGATAAATATGCACCCCCTCCCACCCTTCTCTTCTGCACTCCCTCTATTTTGCTCTGTTCTCTTTGGCTTGCTGTCTTTTCTAGGCTCCAGGGTCCCTAAAGGAATGTTCTGTAATTTTCGCTGGATGGCAAAGTTGTACCCAGATACTGGCACTCCAGAATACATCCCTAATCCTTTGAATTGTGACATTTATTATAGCCTTTTTTGTTCACTCTATCTGCTGAATTCATTTATTCTGTCACCTTGCTGTGTCCTCCTGCCTTATTTCTTCAGATTCCTTTTTACTGCATGCTGTGAAAGTCTTTCTGAAGGAACAGAGAGGAGCAGCTCGATCCAGCACAACCTGTATTATTTACTTATTTAATGGTCTTGGGAAAGAATTGGTGGTAAATCACACTATCATTTAACCCGAATAAAGTATATGGGCGAAGGGGAAGCAGTCGTTCCTTTATCCTCTTGTCTTATCCAGCATAACACCTGATAATCCCGCCAACACAGCGTCTTGCTGCATCCACGCAGAATAAATAGCGGCTGTACTGTCTGCAGGGAGACCCTCTCGCTTACACAATAAACAGAGGGTTTTAATAGCTCAGCTACTGGTTGAGAAGCATCACCGAGTAGATAATTGCGCTGGAGGACCAGGCAGCTCTGCTTTGAGCCTGACTGGCTCGGTCTGGCTGAGTAAGTGTCAAACAGTTTGTGGAAATATAGGCCTTGTTCAAATTCATCTGTGGTGTGGCTGGCATCCCATCAACACGTTTCATAACCTGGCACCCAGCAATTGCAGGACAATCTCCAGACCACCACGACCAGGACCAGGAGTAAGCAGCTAAGCATCACGGGTGGACCGATGGATGTAAGAGGCGCGCACCAGAACGTCGTTGCCATCTTTAACTCACAGGCAGCTTAATTCAGTTGAAAACCGCCATTCACGGGGTACTTGTTAGCGTCATTATTGCTGCTATAATCCCACAAAAGTAGCGCCCTCTTTGATCCCTGACAACGGTGAACACAACTTTCTGTTACAGTGAATGACCGCAAGGCTGGAGTAAAAGCAGGCCAGGGAGGATCCTGGAAGTGGCTGTCTTGTGCTGTACAGTTTTCATATGCAGTAACGCTGAGCCCCCACAAGCCCGGAAGGCTAAGAATGCCCCATTATGGTGCTCTCTTCTCCCTCCCTTGACTATAAGGAGACCCTGGCAGGAAGTAATGGCTTGTCTTCCTCAAAGGTGTCTCTATTCTGACCCGCACCAGCACAGTGGAAAGGCCCAGCTGGCACCGGAGGGCAAATTAGGCATAAAGCAGAGCTGCTGGAGGGCCTCATTAAAGTTGGTCACCTACACATCCCCGCAGGCCGCTTCAGGACTGTTTAGGAGGTCCCCCTCTGCGGTCCATCTGGGGCCACCGGTGGAATGACCTCCACTTACTCAAGAATTACAGAAAACCCCCTGTGGCAACAGAGAAAGTGCAGACCCCTCTGCCACTGGGGCAGGAGTCTAGAGGCTTAGGAGGTTAAAACACTTTTAGGTATACTTTTTTGCAGTTTTAGGTATATTTTTTCCTACGAGTATTGCTATTAAATTACTTACCTGAGTTTTCCAATTCCTAATATCAAACAATGTTTAATTGGAGCTGAAGGTACTCTGGCCTTAAACTATCACCGCCAGGGTTTGTAAGCACCTTATAAATGGCAGTTTTTAAATGAATTAGTGAGGCAAGGCTTAATAACAAACAAAAATTACTGCGAATGGACAAAAATACTTTGAGAACCCCTCAGCTACTCAGTTACCTCTCTCTCAGGGTTCTGAGTCTGCTGTAAGGAAACTGCCTGGGTTAATGGACCAATAATAAAGAATTGCCTCGAGCAACAAGACGCAGAGAGATAAATGGATAAAAATGTAAGTCATATAGGAAAGCAGCGCACTGCTAAAACCGGTACCCTATATTTACTTCACTTTTATTATCATTATTATTATTAGGTTGCCTATCTTTTTCACTAAAAGCACAGCTACCTGCCAGTTAGTTTCATGGTTGCATCACACTTTTCTCCTTACTGCTGAAATAAGTAGAGGCTTGCAGTCCTGCGAGTGGAAGCTGTGTCCTAGACAGAAGCCAACAAAGCCCACAGGCTGAGCAAGTGAAACCCTGTAGAGCATCCTGGAGCTCCCTCGAATGGGCCACACATGAGCCACATCTTTAAAGACCCTTCACGAGTCTTGCCTCTGCTTGTAGGCTGTAGTCTCTCCAGGAGGGAGGTGGGTCTCAGACCTTGAAGGTTGAATTCATTCGGCTCTTTCAAGTGTCTGTGAGAAAGGGCAGTGCTGAGGAAGAACAGATGACACCTGGTGAAAGGAGGCCATAAACCAGACAGCTCGGGGCCTGAGGAAGCACTAAGAAAGTGAGCATCTGTTAAGCTCAACCACATCATCCACATCTGATGTTGTCCATTTTGACCCTAATATGTGAAAAACGTGGTAAAACTACGCCATAACAAATCCTACAATGACAAATTGTCACGCCCTCGGCTCCTGCCGACTCCCTCCCTGCCCCACCCACTGGATCGAGCGCTGAGGGGTGTGGCTCCTAATCACGCACGGTTTAAAAGAACCGATCGGATCCTCGCCCAGGGCTCAGTCTCCCTCTGGCCTCTGCCGAGTGCAGTCCTTGCTGGTTTCTGTGCTCTTGCCTCTCTTGGCAACTGGGTTTCTCTCTCTGTGCTCTCCCCGCCATGCCCCGGGGAGGACTCTGGTTCCTTGCGGGTTCTGCCTGTGTCCTGCGAATGCCCCCTCCATGCCCCCAGCGTGACACAAATTTGGATGCAAAGCAGTAGGCAAATGACTGCCACCCTCTTGCCCCCTCTCCAGCCACAAACATCTTCCTCTGACGGTGATGAACATACAGGATTTGCCAGCGACATACTTTTGGGTGAAGTTCTGTGAGTGCTGTACTGGCCATGGCTCTGCCATAATGCACTGCTGCCACATGTCTGCGCATAGCGTTCTGTGTGTTTGAGAGGTGTTGTGCCTTGTGGGTACTGCTGTTTATTTATTGATCGATCGATTGAGCGATTGATCGATCGATCGGTCGATTAAATCACTTTGTCAGTAACCCATTCTTGCGGAACTTTAAGGTAAATTCAGTTTTTGTGAGACTAAGATACAGCAATACGATATAATAGATAATGAGCTGTTACTGATCCAGCCCAGAAGAGGTCCGTAAGCAGGAACTGGAAGGAAAAAAGAGCAGGAAAGTGGCTGTTGGAAGTCCTAGTTTTCACATTAGTACTTTTCTTGGAAAAAAAAAACCCATTAAATATCCAGCTGTATAAACAAAACAGGTTTGAAACTTAAAATTTTGTGACTTTGTATAAAGTGGTGGAGGCATGTAATGCTTTGAATGATAATAACAAATAAGCAACCTTGTACAATATGGTTACCATTATATACCGAAATGTCGCAGTCACTTACTTTCCGATGCTGTTTGATGAGTAAAACATGGAACAGCACCGGCCTGGGCGTGGGGGGAGGTTCCCAGTCTAAGCAGGGTTTATACCTGAGCTCCGACCAGATGTCCTCTGAGTTGGGCTTCGGGACTCAATTACAGCCGAATGCCTGCTGTGCTGCGACCTCCCAAACTTGCGCGGAGAGGCAGCCAGTGCCACCCCCGGGTTTGGGTAACACATTGCCCTGCTGCCTCTGGGCCGCACCCCAAGCAGTCGCCTGGCATCGCATCTGGGATTGCTGGTTAAATACAGATGCGCTATTTTTCTTTTGTTTTGAAAGAAAGAGGTGAGCAGGTGAAAAACAACAGAACAGAGCAGAGAGGAGCGCCAGGGTGCCACTGTGTTTTGCAACATCACTGAAAGTGGAAGAGCACGGAGCACAGAGAAGTATAAAGCCCAAAGGCAAAGCTAATGAGCACTCCTCAAAGGCCAGCATTCACCCTCCTGTCTATAATAGCCATTTTCATGGCAAACTCATAGGCGGCAGTGGTTAGGTAAACTTTGTAACAACATTACTCTTACTTTTTCTGTGATAAAAACATATTTACTATCTAAAAGAAGTAGGGGACAAATTAAAGATTAAGTGATGACATTCATGTCTCACGTTTAACAGGAAGAAGCCATGTAAATGCCACAACAAAGTTCTTTTTAGATTTAAAAAGTAAATGTATAAATGAGTAAGTAATAAAGGAGAAAGGGTAGGAGTGACTGCTAAGAAGAGCGTTTAGCTTGCAGAAATGTGCTGGTGTACGTTTTCATGGTCCCCTGTTGTGTCCCTCGTCTCGTGCCATTTTTTCGATCTTCCCTATTGGATTTCACCTGATGCAGCAGCTATAGCTGCTATGCGGCCGCCATTTGGCAAGTTTCCCCACTTTTCCACACATACAAAATCTTGCAAAGGAATTCCCCTTCCCGGAGGGGGTGCGGTGGTGAGCGGGCAGTGAGATGGGCACCGGGACACACTGAGGGTGGGGGGCGGTGCAGCGTGTAGGCCTTTCTCCTGCCAACCGGGCTCATGCACTGCGGTCTGTGGCTTAGACCCGAAGACTGTTCAGAAGGCCAACCGGAAAACTTCTAAAACTGTCCTGAAAACCTCTAAGGACCAAATTATACAGATCCTTACTTGCAGATGTCACATGTTTTATTCATCCATTGCAAGTTTTGCATACATTTATGGTAGATCTCATAACTGGCGCTGAAGATGTTTGTAATTTTACAGCACGTGGGATGCTGAACTGAACAAAACATCCACCGCATGTCATCTTGACCTCCGCAAGGTGTGGAGAATTTAGTGATGACTCCTTTTTTTGAAAATGGGCCCTTATTTCCTCCATGAAGGTTCACGTTGTCTGCATTTGCATATTTTCAAGACTGAGGGAACGTGCGACTTCCACAAGTTTCTCATTTATTTCGGTGCTATCTGTGTCTGCCCGTCTGTCCTTGCGTTACGTGACGGGAGCTGCGTCCTGCGCTTTCCAAGCCTCCACACGTGCCCTGTTTGTCGGCTTTGACAGCTATGAGATTAAATTTTCAGGAGAAGCATTGTAGGTCGGCACCAGGTCACCGCTCTGCACCACTCAGCCTCGGCGACTGGATTAGAGCTAGATATCATTTTAGCTTGACAAATGCTAATGCCTGCAGAAAAGCAGCGTTGTGGGAAGCCCGTCGTGAAATCTCCTGTCCCCCGATCCGGCCGGGGTCTTTGCCGGTACCCACACGTGTCGTTCACCGGTGACCCCTCAGATTACACACAATTACACCTGTCTTTGTTTAGGCCACCAGTGCCTTCTATAGCTCAGGTACCCCTGCAAAGTCGCAATGTGTCCGAAGGAGAATTTGTCCGATTAAACGGTAACTTTAAACTGGGTATGTTGCTCTCCCTCACCAGGAGAGCCGTGTGTCAATAGATTAATAAGAAAATGGGGAAAAGGAATCATTAAATATTGAAGTGTGAGGGCATGAAAGGCATCTCGGCTGCTTGTTTACTCTGCTTGCAAAGGCTATTTAAGTATGGCAAAAGTTGAAGGTCTTAAAGGCCCCCGAAATAGCAGCTGAATGGAATCCAATTAAAAAGCGACCCTCGTAGAGCACGGAACGAACACATAGAATGCGTTTTGTTGGGGCGACTAAACCAGTTAAAATCCGGACGGATCAGAGGTTTGCCGGTTCAGGGGAGGACGGAGGACGTCGTGCTTGATATTCAAATACGGGGAAAAAATAGGCTTGCACGGGCACCCTGAGCCAATTGGCAAGAGGGCGGCTGCTTCAAATCGCCACAAGTTTTAGATGATCTACTCTTCTTTTCTTTTCTGCTAAGCAAGTTCTAACAGTCTGCGAGACGCTGCGTGTTAAATCGCTTTGTTTTCTCCGTCCCATAAATGCCGCTGGATCTCCCGTTTCGATGGGAAGAGAAAGGCGTTTAAAGCTCTCTGTCGTCGGTGGTCTGATGGACGGAGTTTGTGCTTCTGCCCACACTGCTTATCAGGCTGCTTGTGCAAGGCTTCAGAGACAGAAAACAGCCCATTAGTTTCATCTCCTGTAAATAGCTCTTTAATTTCAAATGTTTATTAGGACTTTGGGAAAAAACTGGGAGAAACGTTATAATTTAAACCCCGAGTAAATTACCTTTTATCTAATTCTTTTTGTTGTTTTGGGTATATGTTTGTGTGATACAAGGGAATAGAAGGTATGGTTTTTGTGTTGACTGATACGTTTTTGATGTTCTTGGCAAATAAAACAGGTGGTAATAAGCAGAGACAGGCAAGGGGGGGCAAAACTATATCTTTCATAATAATGAGCTAATGAATAAGCATTTTTCAAGGGCCTGAAATCACAATGACTTTATTGTGCAGTTACACTGACAGTCGGGGGAAGTTAACTTTCTTTGTTGTTTTGCTTTTGTGACCACTGAATGCATAATGACTTTTATTGGTGGACGCGAGCAAAAAAGAGAGGAAACAGTGGCGCCACGCTCACGCGCCTCTGACTCAAAGCTTGTTCGATATTTTAGTCATTGCTGACCGCGTCTGTCTACCCAGCATCATATCTGTTTTCTACAATCGGGATTCTTTGCCGCTGAATCTACATGAGTACGCGAACTGAGAGGTAAACAAAACCTCAACGTGGACATGTGAAAAGGTCCAAGGAGCAGTGAGCCACGCTCTAATAAAGGCAACCAGCAGCGACTGGGTTAGAGCTTCATTCCGTCTTTGTCTTGTCCATTTGAACTGTAGAAGAGAGCCAGAGTGGCAATAAAATCAAGTTAAATACATTAAAATAGTGGTGTCGTGCTCCGTATGGGCCAATATAGAAGCTGTCCACATCCAGGCAGATTAAGATTAAGGGAGAGGACCCTGTGACTCTGGTATCTTTACCAGGCCTGCAGTCATTTAAGCTTCCACTGTAAGGGAACAGCTCAATCACACAATATTGTCTGGGGGGGGGCAGGGGGGTGACGTGGGGGGGGGGGGCGCACGATACGCCCCGGTGTTGGAAATGAGGAGCCGTACGTCTTCTCAGCTCATTTCTGCCCTGACATGGCCGCTGAGGAACGCTTACTGAGCATTTTGATAACACGGCTCTAATCGCCCTTGCGGCTGCATTGCAGTCAAAGTGCACTTTTCTTTTTCTTTTTCTTTTTCGACAGGGGTTTGGTTTCTCCTCAGTCGGGGAACGCGGGACTCTAATGCATCTGCTCAGTCATTCAAACTTTTCGAATGAGAGGCTAAAATGACATCTGAACAGGAAGACTGCGTACAATCGATGAAACTGATCACAAAGGTCATCTAACTGGTGCAAAATGAAGAGGTTTCCAAACAAAAAATCAAAACTGGTTTTCAGCCAGGTGTGTTGACCACAGAACAGTAGCACTAGAACTCTTCTACCCGGTGAAAATACTCGTGAAAGCTAGAGGACTAAAACGATCAGTAAACCAGCTATGGAGACCCAGCCACACCGTTCCAGAACTACTGGGCAACAGAACAGTCGTGCTTGGCCAGAGACTGACCGGACTCGGACCGCATCGCTCCGAGCAGAAGGATGGTCGCAAATAACGCAGGATACAGTCGGAGAAATAGCTGAATTGTTCCACATTTATTTTAAAAATAACGTCACAGACTACAATGAAGTGCGAAACATTTTTTGTCCTGGCTGTCAGGCTGTGCTTGTCAAGGCATTCTGACTCAGTAACCCTTTATGTTTATATATGAGAACTGCATTGAACAACTGCTGATTTTAGTAGGTGATAAAGTTTGATGACCCACTAGAGATTTGGCACAATTAATTCTGTTTTATTTGTGTCGACAACATTCAGCTGCCTTTAAGACTCCCTATACAGACGGCTAAATAAAATCTGAAACAAATCACTCGAAGCATCACTTTATGCCTATAATGCCTTAATTATCTTCTTCTGAGGGTGTCAGGTGTACCGCAGCACCATTTCCCAAAAATAAAATGAGAAAGTGAGGCATTCTAAGCATGAAGTGATGTTTCAAATGATTTGTTCACTGTGAGACAAGAGGTTTGTTTTGAGCACTTTTTTTGATTTTCCTGGCCTTACTTTCCTGCTGCCCAGCTCCACTCTGTAACTTTTGTCTCGGCATTGTGACTGCTGCACTTCATGCCATCCTTGGTTGCTGGACCTGCACTAAATCATTCTGCTGAACTACTCCTCTCCAGATCCAGCCACACCAAAGATGTGTGTAAAGCTATAACCAGCTTGGGTGTTCCTGTAACACCGCTGTGAAGGATTGGCTTCCCTTCTCCTAGTTTTGCACCCTACATTCCAGGACAGGCTTCCGACCACCGGGACCTTGAGCAGAACAAGCGGTTGCTCAAGCTGGATGGATAATTTAATGTCAGGGTTTCTGCTAGAATTCTACTCGACCTTCAATCCATCTCTTTGCAATGCATAGCTCGGAAAGAAGACGATGGTGATGATATTGAGGTGTCGCATTACGGCTACTAGAAGAACATGTCCTTTAGACATACTGGTAACAAGCACTCCTGTCATCGCCGCCTGTCTAACACAAAAAGATGACAGGAAATCCAATGATAAAATTTACAAAAATTGTCCAGCGCGACACTGAAGGGAGCAGGAAACACGTGACTACCAGTCGGGGATAAATTCGTTCCCCATTGTGCCCTAAGGGAAGGTTTGACTGATGGCCCAGTGGCTCATTTCTTTGGCTTGATTTCATTGGGATGTATTGGTGCATTTGTTGATGCCTGAGTGAAGCAAACTCCCACCTGGTTGGAACGGGACCCCCTAAGGACTTCAGCAAAGAAGCGGTTTTGTTTGGGCGCTCTCAATGCTTATTATCTTAAAACTGCTAAGGAAAACCGTCCTTTCGGTGACCAGCGATGTTCTGTGCCATTTTAGGGGCAACAGAGGGACATCCGAGACAAATACTTAGCCTAGATTATGCCGGATTGTGGCCTTCAAAGACAGAGACGCTGCCAGCCAGTGTTGCAGGTAAACGTTATGGCAAGAGAATGTAAAAACACAAGCAAGTGAATGTTCATTAACTGCAGCCTTACACTCCATTCATAGTGGGAATCATTGCCACGAGACAGCACTGTGTAGCCTAAAGTTAGCAAGTTTAACTCCACATCTTAGGGATCTGTATGATATTTCTAAGATCTATTTATTTGCCTCTTCACCAAAAGAAAAGAGCTTCTGGGACTCACACTTTGCTGCTAAACTGTCCAATTCCACTACCCCGAGATCTCAATCCAATACACACTGAAATGGAGCTGCGAACAACTCCCACCGCGCTTGCTTGGAAATACTGTCAGACGTGAGGGAACGTAATTACACGGTGAAGGAAGACAATGGAAGCCGTGCATTTGTGAGATTGCTATCCTCTCTGTTGTGATTTTTGTAATTATCCGTTTCCATACATGACGGCGAAGGTGTTTGTCAGATTGAGACAAAAAAGTGAAATTCTGCTTTGACAGTGTGATGGACTGGTAATCCGAGTAAGGGGAAACCACCTGCTGAGCGAAGATGTTGCTGAACTAAAGAGGCCAAACCGATGGTTAGCACATTGGCACAAAATGCACTCCTCAGACTGAAGCGCCTGCAAGTACAAGATGTGCACAACCTTGTCAGTCAGAGCCTTAGCTCATATTGAAGGATAAAGTTTGGTCATCGTGTGTTATTTCCCCTTCCAGCTTAGAATCAGAATCAGAGTCTGATTTATTTGGCCAAGCATGCACATGCAAATGGATGGTTTGTCTTTGGTTCCTAGTGGCTCGGTTTTCATTAAACAAACACTACATGCATGCACATACACACTTACATCCTGCACTTAACTCCTGGCAACATGTAAAGCAGCTTCCTTTTTATGATTCAAGTGTTTCACCTATGACACAACATATTAGCACGAGAAGCAAAACGAAAGAAGGACAAAGGACACGTGAACACGCGTGCAACTTTTCGGGGATCTTCAAGAGTGTCCAGCGTCATGTCTCTCTGCAAGCCAAGAAGAAGCAGACAACATTCGAACAGAGAGCAAAGATGCGCCTCTGACCCAGTAGCTCGCGCGTCAAAGTGCTGGCATCACAGAGTCGCCCGACACAGCATCGCTTATCTGTTAGAAATGTCACAATGGCCAGGAGGACACTGGACACGAAGAAGATTAAACCGGATTATGACCGGGCAGCAGTGCCACAGTGCTTGCTGTGATGTCCTGCCTCCTTCCTCTTCCAGCTGCCTTTGTAGTGTCCTACACTTTGTCAAGAGCCAAAACACCAGATGCTAGTTGGCGTACCAACTCCTGTCATGTTTCTTGACTAATGCTGTGAATTTCCCTGACCACAAGGGCACAGTTGTTGAGCCACTGCGGGATAGCCAGTTTAGATGCCGTGATCTCGTTTTTCTACTCCTTGGCATTTGAGCCAGTGTGCACGAGCAGATGCAACTGTTCCTTCCAGCCTGCGCACAGGTGAGCCTCCAAGGATCCGGCTCAGCATCCACTCCAAAGTGAATTATAGCCTGGTTCTGGGCTGATGACCTCTTCGACCAAAAAATGGCCCGCTGCTTCGTGAGTGATGGCGGGAGACGCCACTTGGAGACGCCGCCAATCAAGCATTATTTTGTTTCACACTTTTTGACAAAGACATAAAGCCTCCATTTGAGATAAATCAGTTCACTTTTGTGGGCTTCTGAGCACAGCTTTGGCCACGTGTGGCCCTCACTGGTCCACTTGTATACCTTAAAGCGAGACCATGCCATTCACTAAGCAGCACTACAGAAACAGAGCCGGACCCGATCAGAAAACGTGAAGTTCATGACTTATTCATACTCTTCTGTGACTCCATGTGGAGGACCCCGCAGAGAGTCATGTTTTCTTTAACACCTTAAATCGTTCCTGTTTCTGTAGGCTTGTGGTTTTGCTTGGCTTCCAGCAAGGAGGTGCTGCAATGAAGCAAGTGGCAATCCGATCACCGTGTCCATCCATCATTTTGGGCAGCTGCTGAAGTTTCTCACTTGCATTTCAGCCAGCTCTGCTACGCCACAGAAGTCTTGACGGGCCTTGTTTTCTTTTTGTCTTCTGGAGGTAATGGGGAATAAGTCTGTAGCCTTAGAGGTGTCAAGCTCCGTGCTGAGTGGGGCGAGGGAACCGGTGCCGTCGCACCTCTTCTTGAGCCCCGATCCAAAGGCACTGGTGGATCTCGCACTGAAGAAACTAGCAAACACAGTTTGGCACTAAACAAATTAGCCATAGACGGTTGCCAAGGTCCGGCCACTTTTAACAAACACTTCCACACTGCGCATGATTTCTGCTCCTGACAACCTGTAAATGAAGCCATCGGTGAGTTTTTATTTAGGTTTATAGCATCTGTTGCAAGGCAGCATGATGCTCAGACCTCCTGGCTAAACCAGGCTGCAGTTGGCTGACCACAGTGTCCAGTGTCCGTTTCAGTTCTGCACGCCGTTTCAAACATTTTAAAAGTCCCACAGGTATCGAAAGCGTGAAAATGCGAATGTTTTGCCCACGGTGTTGGTTATGCATACAGCTCACCACTGCCTTAGCCAGTGGCCTGGCCAGTGTGAGAGAAATTCTTGAAGTTAAGCTCTTAATGCATGTTTGTGCTATGTTAAAGGTATTAACCAATAGTGTAGTGAATGTTTTATGACCATGTTATTCAGTATATTGCGCTTACTGCTGTAAAGCGTTGGGACTTCTGCCTTGCTAGAATGTTGGGTATTTGAGAAGGTACCCTGGAGGGACAAAAGAGGGAACTTAAGGAAGGGAAACGTAAACTACAGATAAGGCAAAGGTAAAAGGGTCAAGGGAATGGTCAATTTAGACCTAGGCCAGACCCTGGTGGTATGTAAAAGAGTAATAAAACCGAAACTCCTTCAACTGAGGCACCTAAATGAGGAGTTACTCCACCACACTTAGGATGGGATAATGATTCCCTATAACAACAATGCCTAAAGTCACACTGATAGAGAGCAGAAGTGGAAAACAGTTGAGAAGGGTGTATACCTTGCGAGCTGCTGTATAAATGATCTCTGTATCCTTTGTTCGAGGAGACTCTCTTTTCGAAGAGGCGCTCCCGCACTGGTGTGTATTTCTATAGAAAATAAAGTGTAACTCTCTCTACACCCAAAGTGATATTTTTTCTTTCACACCAACGAGAGTACTCCTGCTGAAGCCCGAGCGTTCAGGGTTGCACTGGTACGCCCGAAATGAGCCGGCAAAGGCTTCCCAAAAACAAGACATTTCTCATTGTTTTGTTCCGAATGTTTTTCTTCTTTTTTCAGAACAACTGACTTGCAACAGGGTTAAGCATCCTGAGATCAGCAGGTGCAGCTTACAGCCAAGGCATTGGAGGGATTGCTGGGTGCAGCCCCTCAGAGTGCTCCTACCATCTGCTTTTTATGTTTGCATTTACTCCAGCTTCTGCAGCATAGCTGAGAACACTGATTTTTGGTACAATGGAGTGAGAAGAATGGTGTATTTGTTACTTTAGCAGTGCGCAGGCCACCGGTTATCAAGCCTGCACAACAAACAGCCTGCACACTGCCAGTCTGGAACACTCTGTGGGCTCAAAACAGACTCTTTGGGGAACAGCAGCTTGACTTGGTGAGCAACATCACATTAAACACCAAGAAGGCTTTTTTATATATCTTAAATGTAAGTGCAGTACAGCCATGTGGGAATTCTCTGCTCATCATAGTGTAATTCCATCAGACAGTCTTTCCAAATTTTCTTTCCTTCCAATGTGTTCTTCCATGCTCTGCTCTTCTGGTTCACACTCCACGTGCACAAGTTTGTGTTCAGCATGAGCAGTGTAGCCCCTGCATGAGTGTTTAATGTTTGCTTTATTATAAACAGGCTGAGAAAGACCCAGCACCTTTTTGTGCACACGCACACACACACACACACACACACACACACACACACACACACACACACACACACGCATGTGCACACACACACAGTCACACTCAAGGTTTGTCATCTCACTTTCACAGTCACACCCCTTCTGTCACATCCTGACACATACAATATAAAATTGTACCGTGGTGTATGGAGACGGCAGCTGACACGTTCCATTTTCCCATCAGCAAGAAGACGGAGGATGGAGATGCTACCTCACCTTAGCAGAAGAAGAACAAAGATTGAGGTGAAGCCATCTGGCTTTTTTGCAGCCTCTTGCATGCTTTCCATTGTGACAGGGCCTTTACTCACTGCCTGTGTCGACTGTGCGAATGCTCAGCCCCACTCAGACAGAAAACCATTTTACTCAGAATTCTGCCTGATTGAACCCTTCGATCGGTAGCCACCTACTTACAGTGTCTTTCCATTCTGCGCCTTCATATTTTTGAATCTGATGAATCAGCAACACCAGCGTTGGCCCTCAGGTGCCTGAGCCTGCAAAGCTCTGTTGGGACATGCTGATGCCTTAATGGCCCTGCATGCAAAGATGCAGCTACAAAACCAGCTGTGAGCTGCAAGCAGATGTTTATTTTTTGAACTGGATACCGGAAACAAGCTTGATGGAGGGCAGCAGGTGGGTTCGATTGCTGAGATTTATTAGATTGTAAAGAAGACAAAGGGCTAGCAAGCATCTGCTGATAATGCCAGATAGGAGCTCAAGCTGTGTGAGAAGTCTGACCTTTTTATTCTGAGCCTGAGAAAAGGTTTAAAACTCAACAATATCAAATGATTGGCAAAGGCTGGTAAAACTGCGTGCGAGATTGATTTGTAAGAAATGTTTATTTATTATTAAAATTCACAAATTACTAGAAGAGAGACTGGGAAAGTGAAAAAGTAAAAAATGTAGTGATGAAGACAAACTGGGCACAGGTGACAGGAACAGATGACTGCAGGGTCATTTGGGTGATATCGGTGATGGAGGAAGAGGCTGTTTTCTCTGCTTTATTAAAAGATACACATTTGTCATCGCACAAACTGCGTGTTATTGATATTGCATTGTATCCATAACAACAGTGCACTTCTGGAGCCACGGAGGCCTTAGCTCACTGCCTGCTGGCCTCACCATTTGTTCTGGGCAAAACAGAAATAAAAACAGAAAATTAGGTGTAGCCTCTGTAATACGTTTTCAGTCTTCTGAGTGTTTCCATCTACATCACCGACGGCGTGACTGAGGGAATCACAGACCAAACATAACTTTTAAACCCTGTGTTTTCCAGCTTCTATGTAAGCGGATTTATTAGAATCATTTGAAACACAGAGAAGTCATGGAGACGTCAAACAGCTGGACGCGCTGACCTGGAGGGAGAAGATGCAGGGTTTGGCAAGTGACACTGCGCTGGCACAGCCTTCTCAGTGTGTGTTTACCACAGCGTCATTGCATCCCAGGAGTCCCGGCGGGCTTCTCTGAAGCTGTCATCCCTGAGCCTCTACAGTTGACCACAACAGATGCGAGCGGGAGAAAAACAGAAGCGTCCATCAGCCATCTATTCAGTGGACGGGGTGCATTTTAATTTTTATATTTTTTTTAATCTACGCTAAAATCATGGCTTTTTCAAAATTTAATTTTTTCTTCTAAATATAAAAATGATTAGTGTACAGTTTAGCGTAGTGTAATAGCAGATAATACATATCCAGCTGTCCCCCTATTATCTGTCACCTCTCTATTTAAAAATCTTGAAAAACTGCACTAAAAAATCACTTTGCAAAATGAAAACCCATTTTTAAAAATCTGCATTTGAAAAAATATTAGCCTAGTCCTAACCCTAACCATATCTATAGCCATAGACCTAAATGTTGCCCTAAGAGAATCAAGTATTTTTGTCCAGGTGAGTGAGGCTGTAAAGTGCTCTGCAGTCAGGTCTCCTGTTCCCAGGACCGCAGCTTCCGCTGTCGCTGTTTATAAGTGTTGTGCCTCTGCTTCATCCCTTTTGTCCCATTCTTAGATGAAATTGTCTCCAAGGGAAGCGGAGAACAGAGCAAAGAAGGCAGAAAGACAAAGAATATAAAACATCATGAGCTCAGAGGCAAAATATGAATTTATTCTAATGTATATTTTAAATATATGCCATATTAATTTCTATCAATTCTTCCTCTAAACGATTAACTGCTTGACTTCCACTGCATTAAACAACAATTCTATGTGCCAGCGTGCTTGTATGTCACCATCTGGGTGTCCCACTGTTTCAGAGAGTGAATAATGTTGACTCAGCTCTCAGTTATTAATGCACTTTTCCATTGGCTCAGCATTCTTCTGGAGACCTATTTAGACCACTGAAGCTTGGAAAATTTTTAATACGTTTGTATATCGATTTGGTTCACATAATGCAGCAATGATTTACTGCGCAGCCACATTTGTTTGCAGGGATTCTTAGATGACTTCTGATCCATAGGCCTTAGCCTTGGAGTGCAGTGGTTTCCCATGAGCCCATGTGTTGGTGCGCCACTTGTTTCCGTGTTGATTAGGGAACCCCCGTGACACGAATCTGTGCTTCGGTTCCTTTTTGTCACTGATGGCATCGTGACACATCTAGGGTTCCCTCAACTTCGTTTCTTACTGTGACACCTACGGTCAGCGGGGCTCCTACAAGGCCATCTGGGTGAACTCGGCGGGATCATAAGCACTTTATTAATGCACGCACTATTTATACACACTTTACTAATACACACGCTATTTGTGAGCATTATGTGTCGGAAGAAGCCTGCGTTAAAAACCAGCATGCGTCGCACGATGTGGAGAAGTGAGCTTTTGTTATGAAGTGAGCTTCAAATGTTCATATTTTTACAACTGAGTAACTGGCCACAACTAAATAAAGCGACAAAGGGCTTAAAAAATGCTGAAAAAGAGATTTCATGAAATTGTAAGTCAAATACTTGCAGGATAAATTACATTTCATGCTGTCCAAGGTAACTTAAGAATCAGCAAAAGAAAAAAATGAGGTTTAAAATAAAATGTAGCAGGCCAGTGCACGCAAACACACCAAATCCAGTCGCCATTTATATGCATAAGTAATAGAGGACGCATGATTTATTTCCTGTAAATTGCCTTCCTCCTCAGCGCACATACACATATGCAAATCTGCTATTGACTCGGAAGTCAACGTACGTATAAGTGGAGAACCACTGCTGCGTCTGGGCCTTGGCAACTGGGCCGCAGATCCCGGCTGCTTCAGAGGTGGTTTCGCTCAGCCTTTCGGGCTGACGCCGCTCCCCGGGCAGAGGCAGAGGACATAGAGGAGGCAGAGGATGCGGAGGATGCAGAGGAGGAGCCTGGCCACAGTGACGCGTGCAGGAAGTGGAGCGCCATCTGCTGGACTTCACCTTCTCCCACAGCGTCTCTGTGCAAAAGAGGAGCAAAATCGTCACGCTGCTGCTCATCGTTCATGTCACTTAGGTCCGCATAATATCTCAAAATTATACTTGTGCCGTCTCCATCCATTTAGGCTGCTTTATTATTCCCTCCCCAAGCCACAGTATAAATGGAAACTTTAACATTCTGGAACACTATAATTTATCATTCATAAATGTAAACTGTTTTGCATTTATTTATATTGTATTATAAATAGTGTGTTTTTTAAATGCATGATTATTAATATATAGCCATTAGATGTTAATATTGAAACTGGAGGCCTGTGTAACTCTCAGGGGAGCATACTGTTCCCATAAGCGTATTCCTCCTTGTTGCTCATAAAATAAAAAACCACAACAAGTTACAAAGGGAATGAATCCTTTGAAGCAAATCGCCAGCTCTACGTTGCTTTTTCAAGCATGAGCTGTAGCCACCAGTATAAGACGGCAGAGAAAAGTTCACTCACTAGCGATGTTTAAAAATAGTACAGAGCGTGTTTTACACCGGGCCAGGTTCCGCAAACCTTTACAAAGAAGTTACGAGGAGACAACAGCCACTTCGATGTTGTTGTGAAGCTGCGCCAACCGCCGCTGTACTTGACGACGGCTGGGCGGCGCTGGCTCGTCGGCCTCCTCGGTTGTGCCTACGCGCACAGATTTGTCACGGCAGCAGTTTGCCGTGACCCGCTGCCTCTGTCAAGTGTCAAGTGCATCTCACACACGTCCTTCTTTGACATCAAAGTGGCAATAGCAATGAAATCCATAGCAGCGCCACTCAAAGAGCTGTTAATAGTCTGTTAATAAGTCAGGCCCTGTTTATAAGGGAAATCAGGAACTTTTGCCACCCTGCCGCCTTCCGCCAACGGGGTGTAAGTGTCCCCGCTGGCACAGCTAAGGCTGTGTTTCCACAGAGGCCTCAGCAACACAACTTCGTGGTGGCTGCGCTGCCACCTTTGCTCCAAGTGAGTGGAAGACGGCACTCAGTGGACAGGATGCAAGCGAAAGGGTAGAGTGAAAAGGAGGGCTTCTCTTTGACAAGGGTGTTCTTTATTTTTGCAAACTGACCTTCAGATAAAACAAAGCAGAGTGTTTCCTCTTTGCCCAGCACTCACAGGCACAGCCCAGTCCCACCAAATTATTCTGGGCGGCTGCATTGCCGTCTCCAACTGCCAAGCCACATCTATCCCTCTCCACTGAAGAGGAGCATCTCAGAGGCCTCCTCAAGTGTCTTTAGGAGAACACGTACAGTGGAGCGATCAGGAGAGTGACGGGAAGCGCCAGCGATGTAGGATCCACGCCAGTTAACCCTGTTAAGTACGTGACCCCGGCAGCAGGTCATCTTGCGTAGAGCTGGAGGAGCTGGAGATGCTAGCTTGCTGTTTGCTCGCAGTTCCACAGCTCAGCCACCTGCCAGTGAGCAGCAGGCACCAGCAGTCCGGGACTGACATCAGCATAAGGTGTTTCATAAGCTAATATAACAAAAGATATTATATTTAGAACAAGTCTATAATTGCATAATTCAATTTTTTTTTCCATTGACAATAGAATACCACTGGGTTATAGAAAATTATAGACAGAAACAGGCACTGAGGAACTGGGTGTCCGCATGCATAAATTGAGGTTACAGTATTTTACACCAGAAGGGTGTAAAATCCAGAGTTCATCTGAATTGTCATGCAGATCTTTTTTCCACTGTGGAGCACTTTGTTCATGCACATATTGACAGAGCGGTCCACATGCGTTCTCTTGCTAGCTGCGTCACACTAATCATTTTGGCCCCATAACGCTATCACAAAAGGAGAATGTATAAAAAAAATATATGGCACAAATCAAACTTGCCGAATGACAAAAAACTACAACTCCTATTAACGTTGCTATGAACTGGCTATTAACTTTGTTTAGAATGCCCAGGAGGGGTGGGCTTCCACTGGCACACGGACCCCCAGAGGTTTATTTTACTCCTATTCCCTAGTGGAAAGGAGTTGTTTGTTTTTCTCTCCTGCACGGCCAGTTGGCCAACTGTACATGAGAACTGTACATGAGTACTACGCTTTACTTGTCTGTTACCCTTTACAGGTCCATTCAGCGCTCTGTGGCACTGCAATGAGAAGAGCGCTATATAAAAATAAAATTCAACTGAATTAAACTGAATGCCTTGTGTCTGCTTTTTGCAGATTGTCAGGCTCTGTGTGAAAGCTCACCAACCATCAGCATTCATGAAAAAGCCTTGCGTGATGATCGAAAGGGAGGTCTATAATGACACTAGGTGGGGCAAAGGGAAAGTTTTAACAACAACAAGTTTCCAGAGCTGCCTTATTCTTTACTCACGCATGGAAACACAGAACAGCGGGAGGGATGAGAATCCCGTCTAGGTCACTGCATCTGCCCGGTGTGGTCATGCCAGCTCATTGTTACCGTTGCGCCCAAATGACGGGTTCGTTCCGCTGGAATCAGCCATCTGCCCAGCCTGTGCCGCTTCCCTGCATAACAGTGGACAGCTCTGCGTGTTCAGGTTCTCCGAGACCCTCACGTGTCAGGGATTTTACGCCCGGGACATGGTTTCTGCATGATGCTCGGAACCATCAGCACACTGAGGGGGCGGCTTCACACTGCAGAACAAAGAGCAGAGGCCTTAACAAGGGTGCAGTGCTACAAACTGGACGGAAGCAACAGGCAGCACTGAAAGCAGCACACAAAGCCCCTCGGCCCTGCGGCACAGTTTATTTGTGCCAAAGAGCATTTCGAGCTGTAGATTCTGACAGGACGGCTCCGCTTACATATTCACAAACAGTCCGGTGCGTCTGTCTGGAACCTCCCTATCAGCACACGCATCACTGAGCACGTATCTGTAGATGGTGATGCCACCACCCTCACCCAGCCCTTCAAGCGCGTGACAGATGGAATCCTTGATCGTGTGGCCATTTCACAGATGTGGGAGAGACTCAGAAGAGAGAAGGGGGTGATCAGTTTGTGACAAGGACACCTTGAGAACAAGAGCTCCAGATCACCGACATGAGCCACCCGCTCTCACTCTGTCGCCTGGAAGCACTCTGTGAAGATGTCCATATGTCCATGTGATCCTGTCATGGCCCTGCCCTGGGTCTCTTCCCTCATTCACCTTTGTGGGAGCAAGGAAGCTTCTCTTTATGCAGTGGTGTGTAGAAAAATCACATCAGTTTCACATTTTTTTTTGGTTATATAGTAGCTTTGAAAAGTCAGGCAGATCTTGGCAGTTAAAATTTTGAATGTCATTGTGGGACGGGATGGAAAACTTCCTGAGCATTCATTCTGAGCATCCGATTCATTCTGCTTCACCTCGGCGAGGAGACTGCTGCACTTAAGTTGGAAGCAGATTGCGTGTATAGAACAAATAGCTCACTGAGGACACCTCAACTGACCCCTACTGGAACTGCTCTCCAGCCACTGCCTGACTTTGCAAAGTGTCCCATGAATGCTGTCCATTCCAGGGTTTCGCCTGACTCGGTCACAGAAGGTTGCTGTTCTCTCGGGGATCCAAGGATCATAGTCAGTGGTGATTTAGTGTGGTCCTACCAGCACGATGCACAGTGCATGTGCACCGACACCACATATTTCCTCGCTAACTTTGTTCCAAATGTGTTCAAGAGTTACTGCCATTACTTTAGCAGAAATTAATCCAAAGCATTACAGTTACACATATACACACACAGCTCAGGGATGTAACAGATTTTATTATGTTCTGCAACATTTCTAGATGTCCTTCATATATCTACATATGAGCAGGTCCAGGCTGAGAGGAATCGATATGTTAGTGGCACCACATTGGTAACACTAAAAGACATCTCCACCCCCCCGCCCAAGAAGCCAAAAAACAACAAGAAAAAGTATGATATTCAAATTTTGTTTATTTTTGATGCCATCTCATGGCTTCCACAACTTCGGTTCATCTGCTCAGATTTGATTTCGCTGCGACTCAGAGGGCTTTTGCTGCACGGTCAGACATACATCAAAAATTCACACAGCCCTAATATGCTTGGATCCTTTTTGAAGTGACCTCCAGAATACAATATATTTGACTTTGAAAATCAAATTGCGCATGCCTGTGACATAAATACACATTTGCATGAGCACTAAGCAAAAACTCTAGTTTACATGTTAAGGATATTTCTTTCTGGAGCATTCCGCTAACAGCAAATCCACTTCCTGGACCATGGTATGCGGTGTGCACTGATTTGGGGGAGATGCCCCCTACCCTGCTTTGAAATCTGCAGCTTTCTTATCCAAAGGCTACGTGAAATTCAACATTTTCACAAAAATGACTCTTTATGGTCATTCACATTGCTTGGCAATTGCCTTGCAACTATTTGATCGTCTATTCATAATTCATGCAACTTCCTTTGACTGCAGCAGATGCCTTCCGCTGGTGCCCGTTGCTGACTAACAGATGGCTGCGTTGAGGCACAGGGAGTGCTCATGAAGTGTGCGAACCTTTGGCCTGCGAGAGGACCACGAGAAGGCTTCATGGCACAGCGCAATACGAGAAGCCTTGCCGTGTGAAATGAAACAACCTGACCCTGTCACCATCACCCTTTGCCCAGTCCCATTCTGGAGATAAACCTGAAGGGTGAAACAAAAGGGTCAGACCAGGAGCTGACAGGTTTGCGCAAGTGCGACCATCCTTCATATCTGTACCCCCGAGTCGCTCAGACCTTCAGGACAGAAGAGTTTCTTTCCATCAGCCGCATCCGTTAAGTCCCAGCAATTTCCCAAGTACGTGGTGAGACGGAAAGGTCCACTCAGGGGTGCACATTAATGCCAGGAGGTGACGTTGCTCCCCTGCAATGAGGAGCAACATGGACCTCGTAACAGCTGTCTAGACTTTTGTCTTCCTGAACCCCCCATGAGTGATGTGGTCATTCCACAGAATATCAGCACTGCTGACCATTACTGCAGTTTGATGGCAATTAAAGCTTTAAAACTGATCTCTGACCAGGCTGAATTACCTGAAAAAGTCTATCTCTGGAACTGTATTCAGAACACCCAGCGGAAAATCAGAGTGAAAAAGGCGAGCAGTGCGTTCCAGAGAACAGCTGTTCAACTGCTCCAAATAGCTGATTCTAACAGAACTTCCCAAATGCTTACCTCAAAAATGCAGCCTCAAACATTTAGAGTGTTTAAATGGAAATTCGTATGGATAGACAACCAATGGAAAATACATTGTGACATTTTTTTAAGACAAGTGTGATCCCTCTTCAAGGGGAAGGGGGATGAGTGAGGGTGGTCATAAGTCCTGACGCCAATAGACTTCCACCTTTTAACACCTCATCCGTTGCCCCTGAGTTTCTCTCGTATTCATGCAGCCTGAGGTGCTGCTGTCATTTTACACATTAAATTCGATGTCTCTCCAGTTCCAAGGAAATAACAGTGTAATAATAATAATAATAATAATAATAATAATAATAATAATAATAATAATAAGAGGAAGAAGATGATGATGCTGAAACATGAAGAAAATGTAAAAATCAGACAAATAAATGCTTTATTACAGATACAATGCATAGAACAACTTAAAGATTTTTTTTTTTTTTGTACTGACAATCAAAACTTCTTCCCCTTCACATTAAAAAAGAGGTCTTGGCTGTACCAGAAAAACATGTTTGTTTGTGTAGGAGAGCAAAATCCTCCTCCTCTTCCTCCACCCTTTCCCCCTCCTCTTCCTCCTCCCCTTCCCCCTCTTCCCCCTCCACCCCTCCACTTCCCTTCCCTTTTCGCCCACTTCACCCTCCCCTTTCTCCTCCCCTTTCCCCTCCCCTTCCTCCTCCTCTTCCTCCTCTTTTTCCTTCTCTCTTGCTGCTGGCAGTCGGATCTCTGTGCCGGAACCGGACAGATAAGAACCAGGCCCTCGGTTTTCTTGCGAACAGAGCAATCACAGAAAGATTGATCTGATCCAGGGATGCTGGCTCACCCAACAGGGGGCTTTGGCAGCCTCCACAGCAGGGGTCTGAGAGTGAACCTTCAGCCAACAGGCCCTCCGCATGGGTGCACATCCTAATTGACTGATTGGATAACACGATAGACTTGAGTGGCAGGCATTATTATTGGACAGTAAGTCAGGCTGTGGTGGGGGAAATAAAAAATGTGAAAGAAAAGCGGGGGTTCTGTTATATATTCTTATCGGGGGCTGGTATGGAGCTGGCATGGAGCAGGCATATTAAAAGAGTTGTTTACAGCAAGGACTGTGCAGCCGGAGCGTCTCTGTTGCACACACCCATTTATTACCATCAGCTGGTGTGGGAATGAGAGATGCCTGGCTTTTCAGTCATCAGTCAAGGGCTGAAAAGCACAGCCTTCTGGGTACAGACACTTAATGATGACTTCCAAATAGACCGAGGGATGGGGGAAGCCGCTAGCTTGGCATGGGACGCCACTGACATGATTCTGACTCATGAGTGTGAAGAAAATGTGCAAACTTTCCTTTTTCAAGTCATAGTTTCTCTGCTGCTGGTATTTTTACTGTAGCCTAAAAATATTTTAGCTGGTTTCACAGAGTTAAATGCTATCTTTTCTCGTTTTGGCTTTTAGTACAGTCATCAAGTAAAGTGGGGGTTATAGGAGGAGCATTTTTGACACTGGTATGTCGAAGCTCGGCAAGTAGTAGGTAAAACACGCTTGTGGACAATTAGATGAAGAAAAAGGACCGAGTGACACACCTGAGTTTGACTACTACCCAAAACCTCCGAGTCCCACACTCTGAACAACATATTGTACTGACAGTACCTCAGAGTTCCAGGATGGATTTGACAAGTTGGGCTTCAGTGGTTAGTTTTTTCCGAAAACAAGAGGTCAACTGGCCCGCAGATTTCACACAGGCAGTAACCATGTTGAGAAGAGAGAGGGGACGAGCGCGAGACAAGTATCTACCTGAAAGGTGTCCGCAGTGGATAGCAAGGCTCCTGTCCCCCCAGTCTCCTCTCTCATCCGCAGCCTGCGACAGCCTTCAGGCCTACTGACAAATCCAAACGGCCATGCTGTAACCTGAACCAAAGCCACCGTGAACCCGGTTGACAAGGATGGCATATTTGCAACTGCTCTCCTAGCACATTGTCACAGTAGACCACAGGGGCTTCCCTGCGTAAAGGAGGCCAGGGCAACGCACTGGTGCCCAGGGCTGGTGGCCAGTGGTGGATGAAGACACGGATGCTCCCAGACAGGCCCCTCGGTGCTCCTTGTGTTGGAAGGAGTGCCTTTTGAGGGAACGTTAAGGATTGATGTCCGCTTGTTTCTGTTGCTCTGGAGCCATGAAGAGACAGACCGGGCCACCATACAAGCTGCAATATGGGCGTCTGACGCTCTGCACCTGCAAGTCTTTCTGATCGGCAGCAAGGACAGAGACCAGCAGGACCCAGCTGCACTTTGGAGACCTCGGTTGTATTCACCTCCAGTGACTCCAAGACTGCAAGTTTTAATTCTTATTGTAAACACATCCAGGAATTGCATTGTATTCTTTATAAATTTTATAGTGTATGTTCACTGAATTCTATTTAATTCCTTTATTTAGAAATATTGGTTGTTGGTCAGACCTACGAGAGCAAGATATAAAGTTCCTGTGATGACCTCTGCACTCAACAGTGTAGGTACTTTTCGGCTTAGCCCAAGTGTCAGCGTGTGTTGATGCTGCACAATGTTCAGTTTACTCACTGTGTATTTGGGTAAATATGGGCATATTTCAGGCCTCCATGACAGCAGTTGGGTTAGTGTGCTGCTCTTGTTTTGGCAGCATACAGGTGCTAAGGCCAAACAGCGGAGTAAGGCTGTCGCCTTCGGATGTGTGACTGCCGGCAGGTATGGGAAACTTGCACGTGCGCCTTGGAGGTGCGCCAGCACGTCAACGCACTGTGTACCCAGAAAAATACTTGAAAAACATCAAACAATGATCACTCAGCGCTATGAATCGAGGCAAACAGGGTGAAGCAAGTGAAGCATGAGCAGATGGTGCCCTGTTCCACGTGGAGCGGCTGCCCACGTGCGGCTGCTTCTGCCTACAGCGCCCAGTTTACACCTTGAGCGCACACCTCCAGTCGGTATCACCAGGGCGACAACGACATGCAGGAACAAGATAAGCAGAGGGGGTTATAAATGCGAATCCGGATTGTGCTTTTCCAGTTGGCAAGTGTAAATTATGGAAAATCAGCTTAGAGTAATCCCAGCTTGTTGTGTAGGATCATCCCTGGCGACTTGACACCATTGTGCACTTGAAAATAACGTGCTTGTTAGCTTGAGTAAGGAACCGCATCAATGATACTTCTTTCTCACCCTCAATATTCTTATTCTCTCTTTTTCTTTCGGGCCTCAGTGTAGCGGCTCCGGCTTCTCCGCATTTCACATTCTGTGTGTCTGCATTTCCTCACCAGATCAAGGCAAGAGCAAGTTCTCGAAATCCTGACGTGCGATTCGTCTGATTAAAATGCAAAGGCCGCACGCTCGCACGATGCTCACAAAATCGGAACCAGCTTCCCGGTGACGGAATCATAATAAATCGCATATTGAAAGTGGCCCACCGTCTTGAATATGGAAATCATAATAAGTACACACGTGCTTGGTTGCAGCAATGGCCTGACTGAGCGTGCGATATTTCAGCATGACAGCACAGCTGTAAAGTGCACAGTTTAGGTGCAGAACTCGCTCATTTATTTTGTTTTCTTTTATTTCTACGTATGGAAATTGTGCTTGTGCACAAAGTCGCCTAACTGCAGCTTAATGGCACGCCAGTGTATGTTAGCATGTTTGTATTCGGTAGGACACACATTTACTTCATAGCGGCTGACGCGCATTGTTGGAGGTTTTTCGTTTTGGAGCTCGGTGAACTGAAATGCGAGAAAGAAGTCAACGGAAGCTCCTGGTCCAAAGTGACCCAGCGGGCAAGGACACCATTTTTAACCCAACAAATTGCTATTCGGGTATGAGAGGGAGGGACCGTTGTGCGGAAAGCTCAAGTAAGATGCCAGATGTTGCTATGGTAAACTAGCCAGGCTTCCCATGTCCAAACCATTCACGTAGCACAGCACAGCACTGCTGACAACTTTTACCTCTCAGGATTGAACCTCAACCTACCATAGTTCTCTTGAGCAAGGTGCTTGCCCTGAGCTGATACAGTAAAATTTACCCTGCTGTATTAATGGACAAGTACCTTCCTATAACATGCCTATCACTGTCAGTTCTCTTGCACAAAGAATAAATGAATAGATGTCAGATAAACATAGAAATGTAAGCTAGTCCTAAGCTAAGACTTCAGAATGAGCATCGATGCTCTGTTTGCTGGTAGACAGCACGTAGTCACTAAAAACAACCAAGCATGAACACCTTTGTAATTGACTATGATAGGCACCTTTGGGCTTTATTATAAATGAAATATCCTTCATGTTTAAGCAGCGTAAGTGCTCCTTAAATTAATGCCAGGACAACAGCCTCAGTTTCTGCAGTTCATAATGTGGTTTATTTAGACTGTAACTGGCGCGGCAGGAACTTTAACAAAAAATACTTCCATCTCCTCATCTGAATACCCTCCTGTGCCCAGGAGGCGCCGTCCGCCATAGAACAGCTGCTTGTCCCCAGGTCTCTGACGCACAGTAACCACATCTCTGCGAAATGGACCGAGTCACTGTGGTCTTCGAGAAGTTAGCCAGGGACGTCACCTGAGGAGAAGAGCGCTGATGTCCTCATCAGCTGACAGAAGCATGAATCACAGGAGGTGCAAGGTTCACACACGGTGGAAACACTGTAAGTTGCTTTTGGCTGCTGTTAATGAACACCAGAGGACACCCAGTGCACCCCCTGCCTATATAAACAGCCAGCTTTGCACACAGAGTGAAGATCATCGCTTTACTAATGGCTCCACAGTGGAGGACTCGATGTAGCCTGGACCACGCAGGTCTGTGTGAGATCATCTTCACTGGCGCTATCCTAAGCAGTAATTTTCAAATTGAAAAATAAGCTCATGGATTTTTTACCTGTGACAACAAAGGCATGTGATGTCGTGCAGTGTGTATGCCAGTGTTAGATATAGGTGCCAGGGTGTGATTTACATCCCCACCTGCTGCTTCCGTCATCCGCAATGCAGTCTGACTCTACCTTCCCTCTGAAGCAGTGACTGATCACAGTGCCACAAGTTGAAATGCCCCATTCGTACAGGTAGTCTTTTGTGTGTGTCTCTGTGAACGTGCTTGGGCAAGGAGTGTGTGGACATGTGTACGAGTTTAGCACTGTGTATATGAGCGCTGTGTTTTGCTGCAAGTATGGGAATGAGAAAGTGTACGTGTGTTTCTGTGTAAGCCCTGCTGCTTATGTACACTAAATGTGTGTGTGTGGGGGGGGGGGTGTTTGTGTATTAATATGCCACTGGCCTCGGGCCTTCAGTACGGACCTCAGCGAAGCAAGCCAGCCACCATGACATATGGCTCCTTCGTAATGGGATTCAGCCCCCCCGTCATGGGATCTTTTACTTGTGGTGGGTTGAAGGATTGACCTTGAGAAGCAGGGAAAGTTGGAACCTGGAGGGAAAGGAGATAGGTGCGTGTGCCGGTGCAATGTGTAATTGTGTGCGTGCACGCGTGCACCCCCACATCCGCATGCATGTGTGGTCCCTCAGCTTCCCCTCACACTGGCCCCGATATCAATCATGACGTTCAGGAGGCCCGTGGCCTGGGGCTTCCCTCATGACTGATGCTTCGCACCACAAGGCTCAGACCTTCAGCTGCCGAGGTTCTTGTAAAGGACTGAAGTAATTAAGCAGCACACAGCAGGGAATAACTGCCTTGTTTGCGGTGCTCTTCTTTCTCACTTGTTATGTTTGTTAAGAAAAATGTATTATCTCCCGTTTCGGGGGATTTGCGAAATTCAGTTTGGATGAGAAGTACGGATGTTGTTCAGTTCCTCGTCTGCATTTGTCACCCTGCATTTTGTCTTCCGAGCTGGGAAGCACACGAGAACCTCATAACCGTATGGCAAATGCGGAGAAGAGACCTGAGCCCAGTTAGCGAGCGAGAGCTTTCTCATCGTTTCATTTTCCTTTCCCGGAAAATGCGGCTGTACAACACTTACGGTGTGATATGAAATATGTTACAATATTGTTTTTTGTTTCCGTGCCTTATTTTCTCAAGTGGAAAAACCTTGATCTGTACATGCAATTTGCCGAGCTGCAGGGGCTTTCTGCAACAATTTGCGATAACTGAAAATAACAAGTGGCGAACATTAGTGAACCAAAACTTTCAAAGTGCCACAAAGGCAAATTAGAGCTGAAGCACAGATGCCACATTGTAAGCAGACACAGAGGCACAGCATAATGCGGTATTTGAGCAACAGCACAGCGTGCCTGCCTGGCTGTCGATGACGCTGTGGCCACCGGGTTATTCAGCTGAGGTGCGGTGAGAAGAACGTCGAGGTCCTCCTGGCCGACACCCATCCGTTTCCATAACGGCACTCGAGCATCTCAACAACTAGACTTCTCGGCTGTTCTGCAGCAGCTCCCAGAGGTGACGGAAACTTGCGCGTTGCTTTGCTTTTACTTTCATGCGCAGTTCGTTCCACCGAAGTTCTGCCCACGATGGCCAAGAGCACTCAGACTTCTGACGCGCATTCGGCAGGTGAGACACAGATATGTTGTTACAGCCAGTGTGTTAAAGAGATCAAGAGCAACGCAGTGCCACAGCTTAACATTTTACAACAAAAAGGAATAAACAAACACACTCTGAAGTCATTTGCATTCGCGTGCGTTGATAAATTTGGGTTTGAAGCAAAGGAACACTCGGAATAATAATGCTCTTACCAGTATTACATGGAAGAAAGGGAAGCAACATCTGAAAGAGTGTCACAGGGACAGCCGAGTGGAAAATACTAAATTTCCTTATATTTCCCATGGTATTTACAGATTAGTTTTGTCGTTTTTTCCGCAAATGCGGTATTAGTTGAAATGTGATAATTCATCTATACACTAATTTGGCAAGTCAGTTGCCGTGCAAACCTATTCGATTTGCAAGAACAGTAGGTATGCTTAACATCTGACTCCCTGTATGAGCGCAAGTTGCTAAAAGCCTTTTAGCAGCTGAAAATGTACTTCAAATGGACACTTTTAGTGCGCCAGTTAGAAATGACTTCAGCGCTCTCAGTTCTGAGTTCTGTTAAAACTCATTTCATTCATTTCACTTTTCTTTTTTCTGCTGTTTTTATGTTGTGTTAAAATGCATTAGTGTGAAAAATAAAGTGAAGGTCACCAGCATAAACATTTGGGGAAAAAAAGAAATGCAATGAGACATAAATGTAGGCAGCAGTGGTTGAGGAAATGCGTGTGTGTTGAGACGCCCGTGGGGCCTGTAAGTTACTTGCTGCGATGCCTCGAAGTCCTGCTGTATAACCTGGGATGGCGCTGTACGATCAGAGAGCGGCGCCTGCTAAATACGTCAATGAAATGGTGCAGATTTAATGCTCATCCCCTGATCCACCCAAGAGGTCAGATGATGTTCGCAGGTTTATGTTCAAAGTCCACTTCCAGGCCCCCGTAACAGACGAATGTTTGCCCAACACATTTTCACAAATACAAATCAAGTTATTTAATGCAACCAGACATGAGGGTGATGGTCATATTTAGGAGCGAAAACCTGTTTGAAGTGTCATAGCAATTACGTCTAAGACTTGTGAGATTTCACCTCATAAGTCGGTTTCTAGGAAAGTGTCACACTTGTCAGGAGAGGGACCCCAGTGTTCAGCCATGCTGAGACAGCCAAAACCACACCCAGGAAGCACAAAGCAGGAGAACGTGAAAAGTTTAGCAAAGCCGCATTGTGTAGAATGACTGTGGCCGAGGTGAGAATCGGCATGGTCGTTGGCAGAGGAGTTTGGCTTCCTCGCGCAGGAGGAGAGCTGTCCTGGACCACAAGCTCAGCCAGTTAAGGGCATTGCTTGCAGAATAAAGCTGTGCGCATTCTGGATTAAACCCAATTTTATGGGCGAGCCAGTAATGGGCCCAGTGTTGGAATTTTTCCCTATGCCACCCCACCAAACCCTATTTTAGACTGAAGAGTGCAGCCCTTAGCCCAGCTCTTGCTGGACCAGGCCCTCCTCGCAACTGCCTGAGTCGCTCACCGGAGCCATGGCCGCGGAGCCCCGCCACTCAAACGGAGAAGCTCTGAGCCGTAAACCTTGGTCTGTAGTGGCTGGGAAACTCTCAGCCAGAAGGCAGGACTGACTGCAGGGTGGATCTCATCGTCATCTCTGCAATGGCTGCTGGGGAGCCTGACCTGACCTGAGATTTTATGAGGAAGTTTAGTGAAGGCCAACAGCAGTAAGCGGCAGAGCTGTTGAACGCTGCTCCTGTAGGCCAAGTCCACGAGGTTTTTGGTCCTGCCAGACAATAAAGCACCAGACTCTACTTAGCACTCCTGTGTACTCCAGTTTATGTTCATTCTGTTGGACTATGACCTGCAAGGCTGTTCAATAGTCCTCAAGGCTCAGTAGGGAAGATGTTCAAGTGTTACTTCTTCTTTCTTAGTATTGAAACCAGAATTGGTTTTCTTGCTGTGTTGGGATGTCAGCATTTTGCAAATTCTCATTACTGTAAGAACACTACTGTATCATTAGCATACTGTATCTTGTTGGGTAATTCGGCACGGGCCTGTGGAGCACAAGTAATATCACACAGAGGCAGAACAGCACAAAAGCGCAAAATGATTCTTTTGAACTTGGCCTTCAGAAAGCCGCCACGCGGATTCTTTACGTCATCAGAGTATTCCTGGCATCACAGAGACCCATATAGTTAATTTGGAGCTCTGCTGCCTTCAAAAAAATCTTCCACATCTTGCATACTTTTTCACTAGGAGTTATTTCTGGATCTGGAATGAGTTGGCTGTCTGATATCCCCGCCAGCTCAGTCAGGACCTAGATAGCACGTGAAACAGACCTTTGACAGTAGATACCCACGTGAGCACAGATGACTTCCGACTGGAAGATGATGGAACCACCACAACGGGTGCTGAGATGACCAGGAGGTGCACCGCTCTGCTGAGCTGCACCACAGTTCCCCATCCAGTTCCTCCCTCGCATGCCTACAATGTCAACCCATCTTCTGCGGCCCATTAAATTATGACTTGTCACGAAACTAATGCTCATGCCAGAACATGAATCACATGGTCCATCTTTATTCTTTACTCTACCTTTTGACACCATGCGTGAATGTTTCAGGATGACAGATTAAAATTGGGTTCCTTTTCTTAAATTATTGACCTCGCCCTGGATTTTGGCTCATTCCACAATCAGCTGAACCAAAAGGAGGCAAACAAGAAGACCGATAGCTTCCCATTGTCATCCGTCAGACTCAGTAACCTCTGGAAGAGAACTTGAAGAAAAATGCTTGCGCTTCACTGTATGGCGCCCAAAAATATTGCAGCATTTACTGTTGCACTTTCACGAGCCTGCATTCTCATGCATACAATTTGAAATGTGTGCATTTTTAATACGGACATTTATTATTAAATCAATCTGTATAAAAATTTTACTTGCTGATTGTATTAAACAGATTGAGCTCCGTGCCATTCACATGTTTGGCTACAAAGCATTCCTTTGTGGACTTTTCTGTACAAACTGAAGGTCAAATATAACATTTTTACTCCGGTAAAACAGCTGCAGAGCCGTGTTGAATCCATGAGCACAATAATGGTCGCGTCATGCACATCCGTCCTCCTTCTGAAAGGGAACGTTTTGACCAGCAGTGTCGTACCCAGGGGCAGAGAAGCGGGGCTGTCTGTTTGCCAAACATGTGCCTCCTTCTTGTTCCTACACAGTCGAGGAGTCATCTGTCCTGAGCATCGGGACATCAGGTGACAAAAAGCCTTCAAGCCGAGGAAGTGACAAGATCGTGCCAGAGATTTGTCCAACAACAATCGCTCTCAGTTGCCGCGAGCAACATTATTTCTGACTCGTTCCTTGCTTGGTTAGTTTCACACCTGATCCACACACCTTTCTGCACCATGGATACCTCCCAGACACTAAAAGACCTGGCAGTATCTTCTGTGCTCTTATTGTGTGTTACGATGACCTTTGCCCTCGACTTTAGTCAAAAGCACCCTCTTTTTCTGATTTCAACTTTTTCAGGCGTATATAAAGATATATATATTTATAGAGAGACCTGATGTATTCTGTCTCTGTTACAGGTTCTCACGGGTACCTTGCTGACCTGCTTCCAGGGTCCCAGAGGGTTCATCCGCACCCGCATATGAATCTGTAGCATGTTCCTCCGCTGCCATCCTTTTCACCCCGGGAGCACTGCAGGGTGCACTGTGAGCGCTCATTAAATTACATTCAAAGGATGAGCTGCAAGGTCCTTTGTTTTTACTATTCGCCGTTATTGGCCACTGGCGTCAGCACGCAATTCATCCGCCTTGGCATAATGGAAAATTTTGATCCGTGACTAAAGATACCTCTTTCTGAAGCCAGCTTTTGGATATTTTTCCAGATGACATTAACTTTGATTTTAGGCTGACATTAAAGGATTTGGGGAGCCCAGGGAAACCAGTACATAAATGCAACCAACTGTTCGGGTGAAACAAATAACAGTTTGAAAGCTCGGGATCCAGCCAGAAGATGTAGCCACCAAACTGCGAACAGGACGTCCCTTCAGGTTCCACCTTTTATGAAATACCCCTGCCTTCGTGCTGTGGACTTGAGGACTGCACAGGGTGATGTCTCGTGCGGTGACTGGAGGGCAAATACAATAGCCGGCAGGTGAAGTGAATGCTCCCCAGGTGGTTTTGTGAGTAAATACTGGGGCGAATCGCGTTGGTCCCACCACACGAGCAATCTGGAAAATGCTGCTCCATCGGCAATGGCTTAAAAATGTGCGTCTAAATGATGGAGCCATGGCTGCAGGAGAACGGCAGCTCTGCTCTTTTTGTTTGTCTGTTTTCGGCACCGCGTTCCCTTGTCCTGTTCCATTTGCGTGATGCTGATTGGCCCTCACCATACAGCTGTATCAATATCTGCAGCAGCCTGGCAGAAGCACCACTGCCAACAGTGATCTGTGTTCCAGGCGGCTCTTACACTGCTGAAAACCCAGTTACTCTTTCAATTATTTCAAACAACATAGACGTCTCCGAAGGGCCAGAGGAAACTGACAAAGCTGCTGTTGTGTGCCTGTCAGCTTGAAAATAATTTGATGTCACTCACTTTTTCAAAATAATTTATTTATTCATCATTTTGGACCATGGCAGAAAATCAAAACCTACATGCAGCGGTGCTGTGTGCCGGGGTTTACGCTAATTAAAGTGGTGTTGAATAGATGCATCTGACACGGTGCTGCAGTGCCCATTGCTGGTCGACAAGTTTCCGCAACAGCTGTGAGCCCAGTTACACATTTGCCAATTTCTCCCAATTTGCTGACGTGGATGTCACCCAGCTGAACTCCATCTCGCTGCCATATAATGAACTGCACAGCGCTTTCAGGGGGACTGGGAGCTGAACCATGGATGGGTGAGAGACACAGGCTTGCAGCACATGAGCCTGCGCCTCTGTCAGCTCCTCCTATTGACCTGCCATGGAGATTGAGGGCACGAGCAGCTACAGATGCATCTCAAAATGGGCTTTGGTGAGACGAAAGATAACTTACAGCCGGAGGGTAGCGATGTGGTAAAGACATGGACCGGTTTCAGTTTACAGATTTGTGTCCCAAATTGGTCTTGTAATATCTCCAGTTATACAAAAGAAAACTCTAAGCTGTTTTTTTATAAAAATGCAGGATAAAGAGGTGCAAGAGCAATGAAAAAGCCACCGTGTCGGGGTGAAACAGCATGCAGAAATACACGCGCTGCCTTTCAGTCTGATGATGCGGATGCAAAGCATTTCAAAACTGGTTGATAAAAACGGTGATTTGAATGAGCAACATCCTGACAAATATGGTAAACTATATTTCTGTAGCAGAAGTTTTGGCATGAGGTGACAAGAGGTGACTGTTGCCACTGCATTTCCCTTCCCGCCCCAACCTAGCAGCCATCTGCTAAAAGCGTATTAGGAGTGCTGGCTGGCTGGCTGGCTGGCTAGCAGATTCACTGCATGTCTCCATCTCTTATTCCCATAAAATCAAGAATCAAGAATCAAGAAGAGTTTATTTGTCAAGTACATAGTAACCGAGTATACCATGCAACGAAATGCGCCCTGATTCAACAGGAGACTGCGTGGTTACATTCCAGAAAGAAGAAAATTTACGAGTAAAGAACAACTCGAAAAAAAATTTACAAGTAAAGAACAACAACAAAACAAACAGTCAGACTTCATAGAGTACATTTTCAGTACATTTCACTACATTTCCAGCCATCGTGTCGGCGCCATCTTGAATTATAGAGGGTCCAAACTCAGAACTGTCCCATTCCACCCTGGAAGAGGGTGTCAGCAAGGCATCTTAATGTGTTGTCCATGTGTTAACAAAGCAGTCTGCACTGCACAGTCTCTGTACCCTCATCTCTGTTTCAGTCCTACTTTACCTTCACTTATACCTCACCCCCACCCCACCCACACACACACACACACACACACACACACATTCCCACTTCATTTCTTTTTGACTATATCACATCCAGACGCATTTCTGCCACTGGAACCTCCCTCTTCATCTTCACCTGATTCCCACGTCAAACACCACCATGGTCTCCGCACCCATCCCAGACCTACGTTCACTTGTATCTCCACTCTGTATCCAGCTTTCCCTTTCATTTCTGCCTCTGCTTTTACTTGCATGAGCACCTCCACAGTGTCTACAGCTCCACCTGAATCTCCATTTCCACCTACGCAAGGCTGCCATGAGCCAGGGGGCCGATGATCAGCGCATCACAGATTCGTATCCAGTCAGCTGCTACAGTCAGCAGGAATGCAGCTTCACAGCATCGCCCCTCTCATCATCAGAGTTTTGCCTGGTACAGTAATTAGACATTTGTTCGGCAAAAAAGCACTCGAGGCTTCTTGCTTATTTGTAACACCAGCTAAATGTTGCTAATACTAATGGCGACAATATTGAACATAATTTTAATTACTGAGAAGTGAAGAAGCAATAGGTGTGTTGTCATGGAAACAAACTTCCCTATCCTGTAAGAGAAGCAGGGAGAAAATCTGAACAGGTGTAAAACATGTAACATAAGAACAGATTATTTGATTTTAAAAGCGGCATTTTTAGGATTTTATGAGAAAAATCAATGTTGAATGATACTTTTCAGCTCATGCAAAAAAATGACCACACAGAAACATAACCCAGATATAGTCATAAAAAATGAACATGTTTATAAAATAAGATGCATAACTAGCATATTCTGAAATACAGTAACAATTTGTAGTACTGCTGCTGTTCTGATTGTGTACAGTAGGCACTGATGTCAGTGAAGGGTCGAGTAATAATCTGTCCTCGAGACCCTGTCTCATCGTATATGGGAATAAATGATCCAGAACTAAGCAGTTTGCCTCTCTCTCTCTCCCACTCTGTCTTTCTCACTCTCTTTCTTTCTCTGTCTCTCTCTCTTTTGTCTTTTTCTCTGTCTTTCTCTCTTTTGTCTCTCTCGCACACGCATTCACACAGACACGCGCAGACATGTATAGGCCCAGTAAGAAGGGAGTGTATCTGGGGCAAATCACTCTGGAGTGAATGGAGTGCTGGGGTTCTGTCCTTTGTAGCCTTTATGTTGAGGACAAACATCTCACTCCAGGCCACAATTCAGTGCACGCCTGCTCCACAACCATCTCCAGGGTGCAGCTGCACACCTAGACGTCTGGTCCATGTGAATGAGCCTGTTGAGCAAGGGCAGAGCTATAGAACCACGTAAGGGCACAAAGTGCTGGAACACTTTCAGACCCTTCAGGGGCACAGCGGCACGTTCAGACATGGGTTGCAGTCTGGCTCGGTGCTGCTTCGATACCCTTTTCATGATCCCTTGGGTTTCTTCCCACAGTGTAAAGACATGCTTGGAAGAAGGTCACAGTAAACCACTTCTGCACCCACCCACAAAAAGAACTACTCAAAGGTCTACCGTGAGTAAGTTTAGCAGTAGAACTCCTGAAACCCCGGCCACACGGTCACTGTGTTCACCCTCGCGGCTTTTACCAAACGCTATTATATATATTTTTGAGCTGATGTTTAACTGCTTTAAAAAAATGTTGACCTCATGACCATTAGGATCGTGGAGACTGAGACGAAAATCTTTTTACCTTTTTGCATCCGCGGTGCCACTCCTGGAATTGCGGCCCTGCGGTGTTTTGCACTGAACAAACTCACACCCCTGGCTGAGTCTACAGGCACTCACGGCAATGAGAAGCGTTTCTCACCAACAAAGGGCTAAGGTAGAGTTCTGTGCCAAGTGCATCTCACCTGCAAAGCTCACAGCGCCTGGGTCTCCACACATATGGCCACGGGCAATAAACAAGAGCCGTCTGAATCAGTTGCATGTAATACATAACACACCCACGGGTGCAATCATACACGGTGGTTGGTGGGCAAGAAAAAGCCCTTTTCGGGGTGACACTCTTGTCACAACTGTGGCAGATCTGACTTAAGCTAATATATGTTTGAATCACGCACTTTTGTGCTAGAACAAAGGCAATTGCATGTACAGACATCCCGTTGACAGGAAACTCCTCTCAGCCTCACACTGCAGTGTGCGTATTACACAACGGTGCGTAACAATACAACCATTGCCTTACTTGTGGGCTCTTTAGACTTGCGGTGACGGGCAGCTCAACATCTCCGTTTGTGTGGCAACGTGCGGCAGCCCACAATTATTTTTTTATTACCTTTAATTTGTATCCATCGCTTCAGAGTACCCAAGTGTGACACCGATTCCTAATTTTGCTTTCACGTCTAACAAAAGGCGCAGAGGCTGCGCTCACGTTTGTGAAACAGGAAAACAAAGCGACATGAGCAGCAACACAACAGAAGCCTGAATACGGAGTCGAGCTTCATTTCACCGCCGAACGCGTCGCCCATTGGAATCGGCAAGCAGCGCCGGGGCTCTCGTGTCGTTCATTCAGCTCCATCGAGAGCAGAATCGTACCTGCGCATTTGCTTCTAAACCACTCTGATGCCACCTGATGTCTTTATGGAAAGTTTTTAGAGGTGGATTCCCATAAATATTTGGCTTTATGCATGGGTTCACGCCCATAAAATATCCTGCTGAGCGTCTGAGGGGAGCTGTTGTCACTGATTAGGGAATTCATCCGCTTGTATAAGATGAGCATTTCCCTTTATTGCACCCTTCAATGGCTCAATTGATATTTATTATAGCAAGCGGCTGGGTGGGAGGGGGAGGGGGGCAAAAAGGATTTCAGATATTTATGACTCTACATAATCATCAAATACAACGTTTTAAGCAGTTGTATAAACAGACATCAGTGCGCTCTGCAAACGTTTAGGAAACCGTGTCTATTTTTGCCTTTTTCTGCACCGCATTCAAAGTAGAAGTACACATAAATGTATATTGATTTTGAAAGGAAAAAGTACTTGATGCTTGATCTCCTGTATAAATACTCCTCCAACGTGACTTGGGCCTTATAGAAGTGAAAAAGTGTTACTGATGACGTGCACGAGAAAGCCTTGCAGCCAGAGTAAAAAAGCCATCGCCCCTGCCCTCACCCCTCCACGCCACTCCCATTTCATCCCTGTGCCACCAGCACAAGGCACAACTTACAAGGGGTCTTTAACCGTGGTGAAAACCGGCCCTGGGCAACTGAGCACATTAAAGCTAGACTGCAGGGGTCCAAGTGAAAGCTTCCATCTGCCCCTCACAGTCGGTCACAGTGTAACATTGCTCTGCTCCTCTTAAGAGTGAAGTTACACAAAAGTGTGGTGAATGAACACACTGTTCTAATGCAGTCTTCTGCCTTTCTTTTTCATGTTTCTCACCATATAGTCCTTGTGAAGACACACATATCTCACTATGATGACAGAATAACGGAAGCCCACAGCATAATGCGATTTGTCATAAATTGTCAGAAATTCTGCCATTGAACTCTTTCAGCCATTTCGCTCAGCTTGGTTTCTATGGTTCAGCTAATAGTTCTAACTCGGGAATGGTAAGCACACAGCGCCTTTGGTACGCCCGCTCGTGAACCAGGCAACAGAATGCCGTATTGAACATGCACACTTATGGTTGGAATTGCGTCCATTTCTGCAGCACACCCTTCACTCCACCCCAAGGAGAAGGCAAAGTCCAAAGCCATGCCCTCCTATAGGCCTTGTGCTGTACTGTAGACATTTGTTCATTGTTTTCCCCAATTTATGATGGAATCCAGACAAAATTCCTGGTGCTCAGCAACATAAATCTGCAAAAAGGAACAACTGACAAATTGTTGTGTTTCGAGAATGCACATCACACTTGTGCTGTACAGCCAGCTGTCGAGTGAGCTCCGTGTGAGCTGCTATAGGGCAAGATGCCCCACAGACGGGGTGCTCGCTTGCTGCTGTACGATGTGGGAATGTTAAATAAATGTTTAAAACTGTGCAAAGCCAAAAGCAGCTGCAGGTGAACAAGCTGGAAGGCTTAGCACTGCCAGTCCTTTTGCAGGTATTCCTTCTGAACGCTCTCAGCTGCGGGCTTATACGTGGCTTCGAAGGAGCACATCTACTGTATGTGTATGTCTAGCAGTGTCACTGGGTCTCCTGACCACCATGCGAGTCCTTTTAATTAACTGTGTTGTGTAAACCCTGAAGTTCACTCAGGCGGCAACAGACAGACCAGTTTGGCAATCTAAAAAGATGTGGCTAAAAATTAAACTAAAAATTTTTAAAAAGAAAGAAAACTCACTGTCTTCTCCTGACTGCTCAACCCACCCAGTGCCTTTGTGATGTCCATCAGCCTTACGCAACATCTGAGATTTGACTGAATAGCACTCGGGCAGAGGGAGGTCTGCTGCTCCGAGTACCGCATTTGCCCCAACCGTACGAGACCCAAAGCGTAGCCTCCAATGCAGAACTCAGCCTGTGTTTCGTGGTAAGAAGTCAAGGTGCAGGGATGGGCACATGTGTCACATAATGGAGGCGGAATTTATTTCTTTTATTATCTTTTTCCAGAAGATTTATTTTTAAAAGTTGCCATGAAAGGTTCGTCTCACAAATCAGCCTATGTGAAATATGAAAGAAAAGAATTGCTGAAGTTTTCAAAGAAGGGGAAAGGCAGGTTGAGGGTATTAGAATCCGTTGAAATGAATTTGCTTAGCAGGTACTTCTGTGCGAGTCGCTATGGCTGAAAGAGGAGATCAGTCAAGGCAGCTGAGCAGGCGAATCAGCTCCCGTCCCTCTCATTCAAGGGGATGCTGTCACTAGGAAATCTGGCTTTGAGGAATGTAGGTATTAAATACACTTGCAGGGAAAGGGGGGCATCCTGTTTCGATTTTCGATTTGAGCACCAACCGATCGGCCTTCGGTTGTCGCGGCATCTTTTTGTCGCAGAAGGCAAGTAGAAAACCTGCAGCGGAGGTCTTGACATCTTACCTGCAGCATTGGGTCCAAACATACACAACAAGTGTGTAAGTATCCAACACCCACTGGACACCCCAACTGTTTTGCATTTTATTGAATCACAGTGTATTTAATGGTAAGAGATCGACAGAAGTACAGTCAATATCAGGATGAAAACACAGTTCTAGCATTAAACCATTAGAGAATGAGGGAAACCAAAGGAGAGGCCTCACTTTGTTTAAAAAAACCAAGAGCCATCACGGGCTGGCCTGATGAAATCAGTTTATTCGCTTGCAGCAAATGCACTGTTTACATGAACCTCATAATTTTCCTTTTTTTAGCTTAAACTACTGGCTCTCTGTTTTGTACCCAGAATGCCCAGGTGGGGTGGACAGCCACTGGCACTTAGAGCCCCAGAGGTTTGTGGGTTTGCATTTCTCCTTCACCTTTCAGTTGTGAGGTTTTTTTTTTGTTGGTTTGTTTTGTTTTTCTCCCCTTCATTGGCTTGCTATAACCGAGTTAGTCAGCGTGGTCCATACTGTTAATAAATATAGCTTAACCTTAGCTGGGGGTTTACTCTGCATCTGTTATATCTTTCTGTTGTGTCTCTTGACCATTTGTTCAGGGTTCTGCGTCATTGTGTAAGAAATGCACCCTAGAGAACTGAATTGAATTGAACTGAATTGAATTGAATTGAAGACAATTTAAAAATTGTTAAAATCCACAAAAACAATTTCAAGCAAAATATTAATTTGCTGACTGATCAGTTACCAGTGTGTCAGCATCTCCAACAGGACAGTTCTTACTAAAAGTTTGCTGAAGTTTGCTAAGTCTTCCCGGCAATACTTGGTCACGTCAGGAAGTTTGGGTTCGTCATCCCTACACTCAGCGGTTAGGGTCACTTTCCTACACAGCAAGACTGCTGTCTGCTGTAGGTTTGGAAAGAGGGGATAGAGGAAGACATTTGGGTGGAAGCACAGAGGGAGGCACAATGGAACCTGAAAGCGAAGCTCTCCTGTGCAGGCCCTTCTGGAAGCTTCTTCCAAAGCACAGGACTCTGGGAGATTTCACTCTGACTGAATGTACTGCAGAGGAGGCAAACAATAAGATCGCAATAAGTTTTCAGCCACAAGGAGGTGACTCGAATTTTAATTCGATTCCGCTCTCCCGTCCGCCCCCCCCCACTTCTCTCAAAGTCATTAATGTTGACATGGAACATTTTTCTCTTATCCAAAATGGTAAATAATTGAAATAAAATGACAACCGAGGGGGGCAGTGTGAGTCGAAACTTAAGCCCACAGGAAGGGAATAATTTACAAGATCTGACAACCCGCCTTAAACATGCGCTTCACCTCACCTTTAATCGGCGAAACGTCGCTCCCGCCGTTCCGTCGACCTGTAGTTCAAACACGGGTGGATTCGCAAAAGGTGAAAGTGGTTCGGCCGGGACGTCCTTGAACCCCTCGCAAGACACGAAAGGAAAGGGCGGTTGCAGAGAACAAACAAATGAGTGGCTTATGCAGAACTGAGGGTATTCCTTCCATCCCGCCTTTTCTCCTGCGATGCGACGTGAGCTGCCGTAGCCCAAAGTCTCTTTGTTTATGGCTTGCAAATAAGAGCCTTAGTTGTTAGGGGGGCTCCGACAATTAATCGAAACGATAAAGCAACTCTGCGAAGAGCCCACTGAGGACACCGGAGAAGGAAAGCAAACACTCGGCCAAAGCGGGCTGCAGCGCTCAAATCGCTTAAAAAAACTTTTGTTTTTACTATGTGAAATTCCGAAAAAAATGTCCCCTGGCCTAACATTGCATTCTTCAGACACATGAGCATCACATGTTGAGCTGCTAGCAAAACGACAAATTTAACTTCTGCTCAGAGTTTAATAAACAAACTTTTGGGGCTAAATTTCAGCGTCCGCATGGGTGTGCGTGTATCTGCAGTGTTAGGCGGGGGTGGGGTGTGTTTGTAATTTTAACTAAAACTCTACTTCCATTGGCCTCGGTTTTATTTTATGTTTGGTCAAACGTTTTGCTCATTTTTTCCTCCGCTTTTCGTTTCCGAGCCATGTGGGAAATATGGTTTGACGTCAACGTGCCAACAAGTCATACTGGACTGCAGAAATTGGGGTCTGGCGTGCGGACAGGGGGCAGGACAAGCCATCCATCTTGCATTCGCCCCCATGGACTTCACAGGTCACAGTTTCAGACAACCTGAGAAGAATATTCATTCAACCCATTTACAGCTGAATAACTTCATGACCATAGTGTCATGTGCAACAACACAGTCAAATTCCTTCCTGAAAGCATAATAATAATAATAATAATAATAATAATAATAATAATAATAATAATAATAATAATAATAATAATCCCCACTTGTAAGGGTATGAAGAGCCATGTTGCCAAAATATTACATTACAACTCCTATTACGCTTAAGTAATTGAAGGCAGTGGGTGCTTGTAACATTAAATTATTCAGATAATGGAATTACTGCTCTGAAGTAGCAGCTCAATGAACTCATTGCATACATGACAATGCAGTCTTTTGAAATAGAGAGAGAGAGAGAGAGAGAAGGGCAAATTTGCCAAAATATCCAAGAGAACAGATCGTTCTCAACTGGCTATCAGCAGCAAAGCCTAACTGCTGCAGGGCTCCTTCCGAAAGCCAGCGAGCCACAAAGTCCTCATCCTTTACCAACCGTGAGGGAATTTCTCCTTTGCCTGCTTGTGCCCTCATCGTTGGCATCGCTGGCATTGGACATATATGTGTTCTACACTGGGACACCACAGCTCCAGGTCCTGAGCGAAACAACAGTGGCAGTTCAGGTGCCCGCAGGAAATCACGGCTACAGTCGCACAACAGGGCTTCCCTTTCTAAACGTGTGTGCTTCCAAGATAATTCTAGAATTTCTCTCTCCTAAGAACGCACGTGTGTGTGTGTGCTCTCATGACTGAAGGGGGAGAAGGAGTGCAACTTTGAGAGAGTGGGACAAGTAAGCCCACCACAGAGACAGAATGCCACAGCTTGGAGCCAAGATTAGGAATCCATCCGTCTTCAATGAAATATTCAAATGCACGCTGCCTGGAAGAGAACATTATAGCATGGACAGGAGTGTGATTTATAGGAAACAATGAATGCTACTTTAAGCCCAGAACTCTGGCCCGCCGTTCAATAATTACGTGCCACAAAGTGTGCTTGTGGTCCACAGTGCAGGGCGAGCTGCTGTAAATGAATTCTGTCTCTCTCTGCTGCAGCATATGGAACCGTGAGGGTCAACCTTCACCGACGCGGGACTGACGCACGTCTCATGTAGGACATCTGTGACGGTGCTCCTTTTCTATGACGTTCTGTCCTTGTATAATGGAAAGTGAGATTTTGTGGCACGATGGGTTACAGCTCCTCTTTCGTTCAGCACAAAGCTCTTTGCCATGAAGCAAAGCAAAGAGGAGCAGCATCTTGGCCCGCATATGCGAGGTACAGGCTGAGGTGTAAAGCTACACGTATGTGCGGCGGGCTGTCTCGGGGATGCCGGTCGCTCTCCAGGTCTTCAGAAACCGAGGTAGCAATCCCTTTGGCCACAGTAAAAAGCAAAAGCGAGTCCCCGTCCGGCCAGCAACTTTGTTAACTGCATCCCCAAGAGTCCTGTAGGCTTCTCACGTTGCCTTTCGGCTCCCCAGCCCGGCCCTTCAGCAAGCCTTCCCAGACTGCGCTAAATATCATTTCCTGTCATTCTTCATAAATGCATCTGTAAAATGCATGTTAAAAAATTCAGTTGAAGAGCACTCTTTGATCTTATCAAAGAAAACTGTGACTTTATTTTTATTTATTTTAAGTCAAAATGAAAACCAGGAAATACAATCGGCTAATTTGCACATTTTCATACAGTTTGATGGTGACCTTCAGAGTTGCACAAATGTGCGTTTCAATAAGGAGAGTGAAATGTCACTGCGATTATCTGCAGATGGACTTTCCTCTTGTATGTGTGCAACTGCATGACCGTGACAATTAAAAAATGAGCTTTTTTCTAAATCATCTGGGCCTTTTGTGCGCTGTCCAAACCGATTGAGATGGTCCTTTTCCAGAATGCAGAAAGCCTTATTTTGTTCCAAATGTGTAAAGTTTAAAGGTCATCCCGCAGTTTGTGTATTCCGTGCTTCTCAAAAGGCGGTTGCGCAACCAGGAAAAAAAAGCCGATAACAGGGGAGTGCACATGGGAAATTGAAATGAATTTGTGCATTTACAAACTTTGCCACTAGTAACCCTGAAAGAGAGGAAACAGTTGCCGTGCGCGCGCTCCTTCCCGGTTTGTGACTTAACATCGGCGTAGATTTCGCATCTTCCCGGAGCGCACGATGCGAAGGTGGGCGAACTTCCAACACGGCGGACCTCGGACCTCCAGGCCCCTGACAAGAAGTTGCGCGCCTTGCTGAAGGCACGGCAAGGTCGAAGCACGCACCGTCGGCCACAACTCCCGGCCTCTAATCTACTGCGAAATAACTCTGTATCTTTGTTAACGTAATTACTCCAATCTGGCTTTAATGAATCACGGTTACTTGAATTATGTCAAGGTGAGCAATTATCGTATCGAATTAAATAAATTGCCAGGATATAATTTCCGTTTCATATTGGATATGCAAACATATCTGCTCTGACATTTTCCCAGTAAAGATTTAATCACGGTCAGTGTTTGAAAGACTGCGGGGCTCATTGTTTGTGACATCTGCACAGGGGGAAATTGAATCACGATCCCAGTGTCACCTACTCAAAGATCCCAAAATAAACCCCACTTTGATCGCTGCTGCTTGCCCCAGCCTGCGGCAGATGGGATAGCCTGATGGGAAGGTCTGATCATGCACCCAGAACTTTCCTAGCCGTTTGGGGGGGGCAGACCGATGAGTTCTGAAGCCCTCCTGGGGGGGTCGGGCAGCGAGAGCCGTGGCTCCGAGTGGCCCGTGCAGTGCCGTCACTCCATTCGCAAGCGAAAGGGCATCAGAAATGCCACGATGTGCCGGGATTTTCCCTCTTGTTCTGCCTGCACCGCGTTGGCTGTATTTTGCAAGCCAAATCTGATCAAGTGGCAGAACAGCCCTCATCGAGAGACTAGAAGCATCTTTAAATGTCTTTAAAACCACAGTATGGTTTTCATGCCAGGAACTTATATACCGTAGTATGCGGGCCTGCAAGATGGGTGGTTCAATTCCGTGGTGGGGTGGTCTGGGCTTTAACCCTTTTCCCAGTCAGATTTGAGCCAACTTTTAAATCTCATCAGTATGGTTTCTTTCATGTGAAGGCTTTGCGACGTCATTCACACCAGGCATCTGCACACATAACTCGATTTGTTGAATTTGACACATTTTATCCATGTCTTCTACGACTGTGGTGTGCCCAGTCCAATGGGGTGAGGCTGTAATAAAGAGCAAAGAGTGTAAAATCCCACATTTGGGCGTTAAGCTTTAGACGCACACACACACACACACACACACACACCTGAGTCCCGTTATTACAGGTGAATGAGGCTTTACTAATTTTAAAAAGAAGTGAAACCTGTGTCAAGTTGGAAATGAAGTTGTATAAAAGGTGTAACAAAACATTTTATAATTGCTTCATAAACCATTTTAATGGGTCTCTCAGTGTAAGGCAAGAGAACCTACGGTCCATAGTGGGGAAATTTCTCACATTCTCACTCGAAATGAAATGATCACCACGAGCTCTTCTAGCCACGAGCTTATTCACCCCAGGTGCAGTAAGAAGCACTTCTGGGTCCTTCTTCCCAGCAGCCATCTGCCTCTGTAATCTCACACGTGGTAATTGTCTTCTTTTTGGCTATTTATTTATTTATTATCTTGATCTTTGCTGCGCTTGCTATGTGCGATCTTTGCGTGTCTTGACTGTCTTCTGCATCAGGCTGCGATGTGGGTGAACTTTGCCAGGGGGTTAACAAAGTTCCATCCTGTCACAACCCAAATATTAGTGTCGAGCCTGGAAGTGTCTGGAACATCAAATATCCGCCATGGACAAATGAAGTGTAACACTTCTTCTGTTTCGACTGTTGGCTATCAGTAGGTAGCGCAAGCTATGGAAGAATCTGTCGGTCCTTCTCCAAAGATGCTCATTAAAGCGTAACATAGCAGTAGCAGAGCACCGCAGGTCCGACAGATGAGTGAAAGATCCCCATTATCGGTTGCGATTTCTGGGGTTCCTCGTGGTGCCAGACAGGGGCATCGGTTTCTGTCCTTACAGGAATCGCCATGCAGACCGGCAACAAACACCTCAATAAGGAGATCGCACAAAATAGAAAACAAAAGAGAAATAAATATAAAAGTGCTTTGGAAATGAGGTGTGCATACATCTGCAACAGAACCCGGTGAGCTGCAGAGCCGAAAGGTCTCATTTTAAATAAGCATCTGCTTCAATTAAGCGAATAAAGGTTACATGTAAATGGAAGGACTGAAGGCTGCAGCGCGACAGCAGCGATTCTTTGCTGTCAGTTTGGTCGCCGAGCTGTGTGTGTTTGTAGGGGGGCACCATCCCTCATAACTTACTCACCCACCCAGTAGACAGACAGATGACTCCCTGCTGTTTCCTCCGGTGTGCAAGTTCCCATTTCAGCTTTGATCTGCAAATAGCAATGAAGTTTCTTGCATTATTTTTCCTTTGTTGCCGTGGAAGTTACTTTGCTGACAGGAATTGCAAAGCAGTGTGGTCACCTGCACAGCAAAAAGATGATTTCCAGGGGTTTATTATCCCACTGGACGAACACATCCTCGTTTTCATTCCCTTTGCATAGCGGGTAGATGCTGGGCGGTGCTACCATGCTCTTTTTGACAAACACGCGTGCCCTGCGGTCTGACGGCATCCGAACAAGATGACTGGTGCCCAAACCCACGGTGCTGTCGTACTTTTCTGAACATGCGTGACAGGTGACGCCGGCTCCGTGTTCCTGCTCTCGCAGCCGTCCCTGGCATCGCACCCCCGAGCGCGCAGCATCCCAGGCGGGGTACCATCGGCCCCCAGGAGGGCCGAACACGGGATGGGAGGGGTGCAATGAGCTAAAACGGGGGTGCGAGGGGGTCCTCAGCTCTGACAGCTAGTTAGACGCCTGACGGGTTGTGCTGAGCGAGTCTCCTGGCGCATCACGCCAGCCGGGACAGCCTGGCAGAGAGCAGGCGCTGGCTAATTGATTCCTCGGGAGCCGAGGCCCGGTGCGGAGAACGGAACCGAAAAAAGAACGTCTTCAAGGGATTTACTTATTCACGCGCCAGGAGACGCTGGGGCCGCGATGCCCCTCTTGCATTGTAACAGATCCGTTAGCGGCTCGAAATGTTCGTGGAAAACTGCCGTGTGTATTGTACCGATGACACGAGCTGATTTCTCTGTTAGCTCTTAGTATTTGTGTAAAACATTGTTTTGTCTCCACTCAGCACTATGAAAATGTGCAACCGCAAGACAAGACTGGTGAAGCAACAAGAATGAATCCCTGCTTTTGCTGAAGTTGCTATAGCGCAGCGCTAATTGCTGTAGTAAATTAAAATTTATGGTCGATGCTATTTAGGAAATTGAAAGAAGCGACTGTCTTCTAGGTGAGCTTATCTGGTTGGCATATATTGCTTAGCTGTCTGATGCAGCGAGCAACATGTTGCCTCGGGTTCCAGTATACCTTGTACGCAAAGCAAGGTGCTTATCCTCAGCTGCACCAGTGAAATGTTGCCCAATATGGTGCTAATATTGTAGGGGAGTACACAAAGCTGGCACTGGAATGCGCTGTGGGAAAAAGCACGAACAAACATCCCAGTTTAAATGCTACAGTTGGTGTTTTTTTTTCCAGTTTGCCTTGCCAAATGGGTCACTGATGTCTTGCATTTGGTCCTTTTTCATCCCTTTTGCAGCCCAGCTTCATCCACAGGTAGCAGCAGATGAGCGTGTGATTCATGTTAAGTGCTTTGTCAGCAAAAGCAGGCTGCATCCCCCTGGCCACAATGCAGCAGAGCCACATGGCTCACACATCCAGCTTGACTTCCGCTGCCAGCACACCGCCATCTTGTGGAGCGGCGTAACGCTGACAGAAGGAAGGTCTCGCACAGCCACAGTCATGTGCGGAAGCCTCTTTTCCTCCTGCGCCGGGAGCACGAGCACAATCGAATCTATTGTTACATACGAGGCCCAGGCAGATTTATCGTGTCCTGCACATGTCTGAGAGGGAGGTGGCTTCGGGGAAGGAGCACAAAGACCTGCCATTATGCCCGGCTCCGGAGGCGGTGGATGCCGCACTTCCACTCAGCTTCAAGGGGTGCTTCTTTGACTCAGTGCCCTCCACTGCGCCAACTCTGCAGACCAGAAAGTCTAAACCTCATGTCCATCGAGTCGTGTGAGGCTGGAGGCTTCACGTAAGCGTCGGGGTACTGGCCTTCTGCTTGAAAGGGTGCTGGTGCCAGAGGTAGGATTGGAGAACACACAAAGACAGTGGTAGAGCAACATGCGTCAAGAATCACCTTCTGATCCTCCCCCTCCAGGTTCTCGCATTCTCCAGATCAGCACACAAGTGAGGCCATTCCGTGTTCATCCGTCACCCTCCGCAGACCACACCTGTGAGAAGGACTCTCTCCCTTTCCGTTCCTGGCACCTTCTTTGTGTTTGCCTCCCCGGGGTGAGGGTGAGCCGAGTGCGGCCTCGCGGGCCGTTGATCACTCCCGCCTTATCGCGTCCTCTGGCAGGCCACCCCTAGTGAATTAAGGGAGAAATAGCAGCTCTCGGCCTCATTTTTCACAGCTTGCTACCGCTCGCCTCCACCCTCCTCCTCCAGCTCCTGCACTGAGGAGATAATCCTGCCCTTCTCGGACTCGCAAATCCATCTTGCCCGTGGTGGACCATAGTCCTTGGCTCCACTAGGTCATCATTTCAGTGGGAACTGCAACACCATTGATCTCCCCTTTTGTTCTTTGTTATGGATTTCTCCCCAAGTTCCCCTCTTCCAGAAGCCCTTGTGGAGCCCATATTTCTCCCCACGCTTGCATCCGTTCCAAGTTCCTGTGGGCGCATGCGGAGGGGTGTGCTTTTCATCTGTTTCCATTTTTTTGTCTGGCATTCAGGCAGCAATTAGAAGCAAATGACCTTACTCAAGGGTACAACGGCACTGCCTAAGAAGAGATTCTATCCTGAAGATCCTCAGGGTTCCAATAGGCAGTGAACCCTTGGGTCAACAGCTGCACTTTTACTTTGCATCGCTTTACAACAAGCAAGCTGTTCTAAACTTATATAATCTCGGTGGTGGTTTCTTAATAAATTTTTAAAAAAATCAACATTTTTGAACGGTTTCTACTATTTTTCTATCGACCCTTTATGTTACGTCGGTTTACTAAATTGTGTCTTTCACAATCACGCTTCGGACTTCCATACCATTCCAGAATGACGAGACTGTGCAGCACAGAATTTAGCAGTGACATAAAAATGCAATTTTCATAAAACCAGATGCACTTATTTTGAAAACGAGTGATATTTCTTGCTATAACCTGCGGTTTCAGTGCTATAGAAGCAGCCCCATGGTGCTGTGCTTGCGGTTGAGGCTGAGAACTTGTAAAACTATGGTGGTGAAGACGGTCACCAAACATGACAACCAAACTACTGCTGGATCTCAGCAAAGAAGCCCCCGAATTCCAGCTGCCCATCAAAGGCTTTTGGCTGGGCCGAACACCTCAGTGACAGTTAAGCATTTGCTTCAAAGACACTTCATGACAAAGCATTTCTAACATTGTGTTTATCTTCCGCATGACTGAATTATCCACGATTGCCTTCAGATGTTAAATGCGATATTTCTAAACACTTTTGATGCAAACTTAACTTTTATTTTTGTGTCAGAAAAAGTGGTAGATGAAACAACCTTCATTTTTAGAATTCCGAGCATGTTAAAGTTGTTTTTAGTCTACAGCAAGATGAAAGTTTAAAGGTGTGCAGTCAACGCATCCATTCGTCAGATTCTATGCTGGATTTTTCCGAGGCTGCAACGTCATTTGCACATGCTTGCATGGCACAACGGCAGCAGGAAGATAAGAAGCAGAGCTCAGCGGGACGCGGACGGAGATGCCGGTGTCACAGTGTGCGTCTGTGTCATGACGTCGCTCAGTCCCATTCCAGCTGCTTCTGTCCGTTCCGGTTAATCGATGCGTGGCCGAGCCCAGGGAGGTGGCCGAAGCCCGCAGGTAGGGAGCCGCGCTCGGGGTCGCGGAGGTCGACTGCGGCAGCCAAGGGGCCACGTTTACATCTGTATAAACGCGCTGACATCGCTCACATGACACAAATCTTCCAGGTACGCAGCAAAACGCCATAGCAGGCCAGCGTGCTTCTGTAGACAGAGAAAGAGGACACAGATGTCCGTACTGCATGCCTGGAGACTGTGTTATACACAGCGCGGTGATATCAATGCCGTTAATTCAGATCAGCCGGGTACCCGGTGCGAGGCCACATTCTTCCTGCTCATTCCTTGGACCTTTGTTCAGTTCTCTGTCGCCCTCCTGAGAAGAGCGCTGCGTAAAAATCAATTAAGCCAAATTAAACGGAATATTTATATCGGTGTAGATTTTAAAATGAGCATATCATTATTTCTTTATTTGTTCGATGCTCTGCGGTCTGTAAGACAATGAGAAATGCTATGAACTGGGCAGCCACTGAAGCAAGAGGTTTTACAGCCAAAGTATTTTAATTCGCGGTGATTTAAATATAAAGGTAATTCTAATGAGGCAAGAACCAGTAAAATATTTGTATTAGTTAGCAGAAATATTAAAATAAAACTTTTTTGATATTAGCAAATGAATAAAGTCATAAATGTATTGTTAAGCTGTTGTACATCAGACATTATTTTAGCGGCAAAACCAGTTTTGGTTTTATGCACAAGCCTGTATTCAGAAGCCAGGGCGCAGGTGTGCACCGCACGTTCCGGAACACCCAATAAGCAGGTAGAGGCAGTACTGAGGCATGGCATCCCACACTGTGCCCACCGCCCTCCACCCCCGCTGTCCCTCTCCCCACAGCTGTCAGCCAGAGCAGCTGAGGCAGTCGCTGCCGTCCAGGGCATGGCTCAAAGTCGCACTTTCGTGCTGCTCCGGTGCCTTATTCGACCCTGCTGGCCTGTCAGCTGACTGGCATGTGTTTCTTCTTCTAATAAACGGCTTCCAGACTTTGCACGAGAGCAGCTGACGCTTGTGTCACCGACCTTCATCCAACCTTCTCTGAGCGCTTGCTCAGCTCTTCTGCTAACCCCTCAGCCTTCCTTTCACGCTGTGGATCTTTGTTCCTCTGGAGAGGCTTTAGCACTGGGCGCTAGGCTATGAAAAACTCATTTCAGAATCATATCTGTTCCAGTTATCGGGTTTATATTTAGAAGATGACCTTGTTTTGGGAATGTGATCACCTTCTTATGCACCACCCCGTGTCTTGGTACTACAGTGTGTTTGTTCCGTGTGCTGTGCAGGCTGTGGCTACCAACCCCTCCGAAAAGGCCGATGACCCCTGCTGACTCTCCTGCTCTGAATGGCTGTGAGAACACGCAGTGGTCACGATTTTTTTCTCTCACCAACACAAGTGCCCCAAAGGTAGAGAAAAACTGCGAATTGTGTGCTAGGAATTCCTTTTGTTATGATGCGTTTCTGCAGTCTTCACTGGTGGCCTCTTGCTGCTGTGCACTGTGCACCTAATTTCCTTTCACTTGTCTGTGGAAGCAGGTGAGTAGCCTGCAGAATGTGGGCCCTGGGGACGTGTGGATTGCAGGTTCAAATCCTAGGCCCGATAAGGATGTTGCACCTTTGTTCTGTTTGTACGAGGAATTAAAATGGCGCAGCTACGTCCAGACGCCCACCTGATCGCTCCAGGAAGAGCATGTGTTTTTTGTGTGTTTTTTCTTAAATTTTCTACCTATTGTTACCATTCCCTCATACATCAACGGGACTGGTACTGTATGAGAGTGCAACACTTCAGGAAATTGGGAATCAGATTCCTTACGTGGTTTCTGAACTCTTCAAACCCGATTCGTCATGGCCAGCTGAGATACTTTGGACGGCAGATAGCGATAAAGGACGCGACCGAGAGACCCTGCGGCTACGCACAAAGAAACATCGGGGGACCCGTGCCGGAGTTCGGAACAGACTGAGGAAACAAGTTCATCGCCCTCCACTGCCCAGAATTCTGCTCGCGAACGTCCAGTCATTGGAAAACAAGCTGGATGATCTGAGCGCAAGAGTGACCTTCCAACGGGATGCGAGGGACTGTAACATCTTGCGTTTCACTGAGACATGGCTGACCCCCCTAGTGCCGGACCAGGCAGTGACTCCGTCGGACTCATTCGCTGTGTTTCGCATGGACAGAACGGCAGAGGCCAACAAATCCAAAGGTGGGGGAGTTTGTTTCATGGTGAACACTAAGTAGTGCGAAGGGAAGAGCATCTCTGTTCTCTCTCGGTCCTGCTCGCCTCATCTGGAACATCTGACCATGAAGTGCTGTCCTTTTTACCTGCCTCGGGAATTCAGCTCGGTTATTGCCACGGCGGTTTATATTCCGCCTCATGCGGACGTTGGCACAGGCCTGTCTGAACTGCACGAGGCACAACTCAACACAAGCACCCGGACGCAGCAACCATAGTGGTGGGGGACTTTAATAAAGCGAGCCTCAGACAAGTCATGCTGGACTTCTACCAACATGTCACGTGCATGACTAGAGGGGACAACATGCTGGACCACTGTTACACGCCGTACAAGCAGGGCTACAAAGCTTTTCCACAGCCGGCGTTTGGGAAGTTGGACCACAACGCTGTTTTTCTCGTGCCGGCTTACAAACAGAAGTCTCGTCTTGAGGCTCCGGCCATGAGGGAGGTAAAGCGCTGGTCTGCCTAAGCCGCGCTACAGGACACGCTCGATGACGTCGACTGGGACACGTTCAGGACAAATTTGGACGACGTCAACGAGTTCGTGGAGGTAGTGCTCAGCTTTGTGAGCGTGCTGGAAGACAACATTGTCCCCACGGTTACAATTAAGAGCTTTGCCATCCAAAAACCGTGGGTTGATGGAACCGTCCGCAAAGCAGTGAATGCATGCACTGCTGCGTACAATGCAGGTCTCGCCACCGGCGACATGAACGCTTACAAAGCGGCTTCATACGGCGTACGGCATGCAGTGAAGGACGCGAAGCACCGTATCGGGAGCGGGTCGAGTCGCTTTTCCACCAGGGTGACACACGCCAATTGTGGCAAGGACCGCGCACCATCACAGATTTCGGAAGGAAATCTAACGTGGCTATGAGTGCCGACTCTGGGTTCGCCAACGAACTCAGCGCATTCTATGCCTGTTTCGAGCCCGATTGCGCTAAAGTCACCCGCGACAGCAGCGACAGCAGCAAGGGCCGCAGCCAGTCAACGGAATGTGGTGACGTCATCACCGTCGCCGAGTGCGCAGAACGCTGAAGCGTGTTAACATCAGGAAAGCGCCGGGGCCGGACAGCATCCCTGGGCACCTGCTGCACTGCTGTGCTGACCAGCTGGCCAGGGTTCTCACAACCATCTTTAACGAGTCTCTGGCTCAGTCCACAGTCCCTAGGTGCTTTAAAAGATCCACCATTGTCCCGGTACCAGAGAACAATAAGCCCTCATGCCCAAATGACTGCCGGCCCGTTGCACTGACCTCGGTAGTCATGAAGGTCTTTGAGAGACTCATCAAAGCCATCATCACAGCATCCATCTCCAGCTTTGTAGACCCACTTCAGTTTGCCTACCGCCCCAATAGATCCACAGATGATGCCATATCCCACGTCCTGCACACCACCCTCAGTCATGTGGTCAGGAAACAGGGGAACTATGTGAGATTGCTGTTCATTGACTACAGTTCAGCTTTCAACACCATTGTCCCCCACAGACTGTTCACTAAACCGAGTTAATTGGGATTGAACCGCCACCTATGTGCCTGGGTTCTCAGTTTCCTCCCAGGCAGATGACAGGTGGTGAGAGTTGGTAGTTGCACCTCCGGCATCATCACACTCAACACAGGAACTCCACAAGGTTGTGTACTTAGCCCTCTGCTCTATGCCCTCTACACTCACAACTGTGTGGCCACGCACGCCTCCAACTCCATCATCAAATTTGCTGTCGACACGGTGGTGCTGGGCCTCACCTCCAACAACAATGAGACAGCACACTTGGAGGAGGTGGAGAACTTGGCATCATGGTGCCAGGAGAACTGCCTCCAACTGAATGTCAGCAAAACTAAAGAGATGGTGGTGGACTTTAGTAGGCGACAGCAGCGGTCCTACACCCCCCTTAAAATCAATGGGACTGCAGTGGAGAGGGTGAGCAGCTTCAAATACCTGGGCGTTCATGTCACTGAGGATTTGACACGGACTATACACATCTGAGCTCAGGCCAGTAGAGCAAAGCAGCGGCTCTACCACCTCAGGCGGCTGAGGAAGCTACAGATCTCTCCGGCGATCCTTAAAACGTTCTACTCTGGTGCTGTACAAACTGTTCTGACTCAGAACATCATCTCCTGGTTTGGGAACAGCTGTGCTCGAGACATCAAGGCGCTGCAGAGAGTGATCCGGGCGGCGGAACGGTGCACCAGATCTGATCTGCCATCCCTACAGGACATCTACACCAGGAGATGCAGGACCAGAGCGACTAGGATCATCGGTGACCTGTCTCATCCCAGCAACCATCTGTTCAACCTGCTGAAATCAGGCAAACGATTCAGAAGCATTATGGCCAAAACGGAGAGGCTTAGGAGGAGCTTCTATCCACAGGCCATAAGGCTTTTGAACCCATCACAATCCTCACAAACCCCAGTCTACAATATCCTCTAACCGCTCCCCCCTTACTGTCACTGTTACTGTCCTCACATCTATCTATTTATTTATTTACTTACTTATCTGTTTGCTGTGTGTTCTTGTTTTCTTGGGTTTGGTTGATTGTTTGTCTTACTCGTCTAAAATTTTTTGATACGTAACCACGCACAGTCTCCTGTCGAATCAAAGCACATTTCACTACATGGTATACTCAGTAACCACGTAAGTGACGAATAAACTCTTTTGACTCCCTCTTTGAGAGCAAACATGTCAGTTGCCAACTATACTGGTGGAACCAGTTTGGGTGCTGCGCAAACTACTAATGCACAGGGACAGTTTAAAAGCGTGCATGAAAACAGAAGACGACGCTCCAGGAAGGCGGCGGTTTGGCTTTCCGCATGGAATGGTATTCATCACTCTACTCTCGGCACCTCCACGCTTTTCCAGCGCCAAGACGCGTTTGGATTCTTCGCTGTCTCGGGACAAACATGTCCGCGACCATGCCGCCTACAGCGACTGCACGGTGACATCCGCAAGCCTTCCGTCACTTCTGAGAATGTGTATTTTTGCGTTGCTTAGATTTTCGGCAACGGACGGGCTCTCCGATCGACGCCGGGCGCCAAGTTTCTGACCAGGAGCACCTGAGAGGTAATTAGCCTTTGAATGGCACCTGCGGTGACGCGTGGTTTGGCTGCGAGGCGCCCGGCTCCGGAGCGCCATCTCAAACCGGAGACGGTGTTACCTGGCAACATCATCCCTCTGATGTTCACCTTGGAAACACAGGATGCTGTCAGAGCCATCAGGACTGTAATCAGAAGTGACGATGTAAACAGATTGACCCCTTTGTCAGATTCCTGCAGTGTGACAGCTGGCTCACACAAGGCCCGCAATATATCCATATGCTGAGGGGTCAGTGCACGGTTGCACGAGTTAATTTTAACACTGCTGCTGATAGCAGGTAATTAAGCTCTATCACAGCCGATGTGGTTTCTCCTTTTGTACTCACCTACTTACTGAAAACTCTCCACACGCTTTCATTATTCCCTAAGTAGAGGCGTATCTGTAGTGTGCCGCCAGCTTGAACTGATATTACGGAAAGAAAAACGAAATATAATTTTCTTTGTTTTTTCCTACCACACCGAGTCCTGAGAGTGTGCGTGAGTCATGGTCCCCCGAAGTACTTGGACGTTAACGCTGAAATCTCTGCTTCAATGTTAAATCGAATTAGCAAAGGCAAAGAGAAATAATCCAGCTTTCAGTACATCGCAGTAAACAAACAGGAATAAAACTCAATAACCTAGAAGCAGGATGTGCATTTTCTAACGCAAGGACAACTCACTGAGAAGTCACCATTGAGCTTTATATTTGCCAGAAAATATTCAGCACAATGCAGTATTGCATGCTGTTTGCTGAAATGTAACAGCAAAAAAGAGGGCAAACGGGAAAAAAATAAAAGTTGCCTCCCCTAAACCAAGCTAAGCAGCAGGAATGCAGCATTTATGCCCACATATTCTTCTACGCATTGAACTTCAAGAGAGCATCAATTATCTAAATTCATGCTATTCCAGTGCAGAGCCTTTGAAGAGTGAACCAGAAAATGGAGGAATGTACAGTGTGTGTGTATAAGAGAGAGAGAGAGAGAGAGAGAGAATGAAGGAAGGCGCTCGCATTCAGAGAAGAGAGAAGGAGAAAGAAAAGTTTTATCTCCCGCCGTTAACTGATCCTTTGGATAATCGCTTTTCCATTAGTCCGTTCAAAGAAACCATTCAGTCATCCCGTTTATTTTTCAAAGCCAAACTCTTGTGCTGCAAAGGTGCGGGTCAAACTGCGGAGAGCAAAATAAATAAGTAAGTAAATAAATAAATGTTAAACAAAAAAAAAACCTGCCTCTGTGCTGCCCTCTGACAAGCCGATGGGATATTCCCTAGCGGAAAGGAGCTTTTTTGTTTTCCTTTCCTGTGTGGCCAGTTGGCTAACTGTGCAAGATTACCTGCTGGTCTGCATGTGAATCAAAAGCCTTTACGTGTCTGTTCAGCGCTCTGTGTCACTCCAGTGAGAAGAACACTATACAAAAATAAAATTGAACTGAACTGAATGTTGACTGAGCAGCAGCACTGACGCCATGTTCTGCTCACCTGCATGAATTTCACCTGCTGACGAAAACCAGTCACGGTGGCTTGATTGTCCTGCTTGGGTTTTGTTCAAAATATTTGCAGTAGAAAAGCACAAAAGTCTGCCGTAAGGAGTCATTCTCACAGGAAATAGTTTTGTCCAAACAATTAGCGGTTATGAACTTCTGAATATTACACTGCTGAAGTCCTCTATGAATCAGGTCATTTTAGGGTCTTTTCTATGTTTCGGGGCAGACTACAGAATTATAAATAAATTATAAATAATGATTGTGAATACTATTGTAATCGGTCAAAATACTCTGAAGAGGCAGAAAATGGAAAATTGTATGAAAATGGATCTTTTCCCCCTGCATGTAAATAGGTGCAATTTTTCATCTAATAAAGTAACAATTACAGTTTATTGTGACTGTATCGAGAGAGGACGAGAAGATGTAGTTGTGAGGAGGAGAAGCCCTTTTTTTAATCTCTACACATCCGTATTATTAAACTGCATGTACATTTCAGGTGGAAAACACACAAGGTTTCTATTTATTTTTTATATATTTGTAATGAAAAGTGAAAGTCGTGACAATTTTGGCAAAAAAACTGAATCTCCACTTAAGTCCAATTTTGAAAGCATAAAAAACGCAACCAAATGTGATGACCTGAAAATCAACACAATTTACCAGTTATTAAAAAGATAACAGGACTCCAGGTCCCGTGCAGCAACCTGTGCGTTTCCTTCTACTTATGGAAGACAGTGCGTGGCCGTGTTGTTTGAATGTCGGGTTTAACTCCTGCTCTAGGGTTTATTCTGCTGTCAAGCTGTTGTTGATGCTGTTTGCCGGGTGGCGCGTGTTTCGCTTCCGAACCAGACAACAGGGCAGCCGAGGGGGGAGTCATTCCCTGTGCTTGTCCCTGCCACCGCAAGACATACCAGATGCCAACTGCATCCCCACTCATCTCCGAAAACTCTGTACACACCTCATCCTCTGAGGTCCGAGTGAAGAGCAGAGGATGTGTAGGCAGTCGTGGTCTTCTGTGGCTCCTGTTCCCCGTACCTTCCTGAATCTGCCATTTCCCTCCACCCCCATGCTTGTGTGCAACTGAGACACCGCCAGGTCAAGGGACCAGACTATGAATCTATGTTTCTATGAATCTTCCCCCATCACAGCCATCCTGAATCCTTTATGCATCGCACTCCCCGTTTCTGCCTTTGTCTACCTGTATGCTTCATTTTCTCCTCGTTTTTCCATTTGTTTTCCCTTCACACTTTCCAAGAGTCACTCAATCTTCGAAAACTAACTAATGCAGACCCCCTGTCCTCAGCCAGCTGATACAACTGCCTCCCGGTTCCTTCTTACTGCCGATGGGATGGGGACAAGTGGTGACCAGGCAGGCGTCCAAGGTGGGGGGATTGGCCCGCACCTTGGGGAGCTACTTAGTGACTTTAGGTTGGGGCTGAGATTTCTGTTGCATCTTGTTTGTGTGTTTTTGTGTGTTGCTGGCTCTCCTGTGTTATCAGTGTAGTTGTGTTTGCCACATTTTGCTTAAAAATGAGAAGAAAGGATAAAAATCCTCCCACGCTGGTCACTCCTGGACCTGCCTTAGCCCTGCGTGCCACATTAACATTCATCAGTGCTCACTTTCAGTGCTCCTTTGCCACTGCAGGATATGTTAGGGCCCAGAGAGGCAGGGATGCGCATGTTGATCAGAGAAATCTGTATCTCAAGACCAAAACATTGCACCCGTGTGAAATAAACCAGAGGAAATGTATTTTTCTATTAGTGAAGAGCATAGGTATGTGAGAACAGATGCTGAATCCAGCTTTTGTGCTGCCTTAGCCAACAAGGGCTGCAGGATAAAGGGGAGGGGCCTCCGGCTTGCGAAGCGGCCACATGTCTCTCTGAGCTGCTTACATTGTGTGGCACTTGACTGCGTGTCGCGGACACTGAGCCCAGACAAGTGCTTCAGCAGCCAGCGAGGAGACGCTGTCAATCACAGTAGCCGGGGAGCTGGTGGAAGTTATTTATTGCACGTATTAGCAGAGACACTTTGAAGTCTGCTCCTGAGGGATGAAAAACAATGAAATAAAGCAAAAGTTTCTTCTCCCCCATTTATTGCCATTACTCCTGTTGCCCGGAGCCACCGTCATTGTTTTGTGTATTTGAATGCGATTTTGTGCTCATTTGCTGACGGTGTATTTGACGCGAGCAAAGAGGGAAGCATTCTGATTTTCTCTTGCTGAGATCTCCATGCTAGCTCCCTGGCTGGACTGTGGTCTACAAATGTGCACAGCAGTTGCAGATGATGTATAGCGGAGAGGTGGAGGACTTGTGAATGAACCCACCTGACTGAGTCTGGAAATGCGTCACTCTCACCTTTGGACGCTGCCAAGACTTTCCACCTGGCTCACATAAAGCACTTGGGACATCATCGACCCACAAAGGAAGGCATCTGCATTCTGGAAGTGGTTACGGCTGGTGAAATTATGTATCGGAAGAATTATTCTCAACTCTTCCTTCACTTTGTTGTCACATGGGTATGTTAGAGAGAGCTGCCCTGGTTTGTCCTCGATGGTTCTAACATTACCTGGGTGAAAAAACTGTTTGAGAAGCAAACTGCATCCTTGAAGAGCTGCTGCACCGTTGCAGTCAGCGGCCATCATTCCCTGTTTCTTTCCCAAACACTCAAACACAAAGAAGGAGGTGCAGACACAGAGCTGGGGACAAACCTACCCGTTCTCTATTTATTTTATGCCCTGTCTCAGAGTGTTCAGTCACTGTTTGTCTTGGAACATTGTTTTATTGCCTCGAAAACTCTGTAGGGAGGATCTTAAGATGGGGTTGCCTAGCAACAGGGATACGGTGATCGGCTAAAGCAATTTAGTGTTAGAGGAGCAGACGGCACCCAAACCCTGGGAGTAAAAAAAAAAAAGCACCATAAATGTTTGACACCTGGATGTGACAGTGGGCTAAGGAAAATGCATGATAAGTTGTGACCCTGTCGGCACGGTGAAGGAGAGTCCTCTGCAGGAGAAGACATTCAGGTTGAGCCCGGCACTGAGACCTCCTCACACATCAGATCAGGTGTTTGGAGCCTCTAGTTTGTGGGCAGCTTTAGAGGTCTGACACTAAACAATTCAGGTGAGCACAGGCTGCCTTAGCATCTGGTTGCAGGGAATTTCAGCCTAACGGCATTTTTGAAAGAGAACGAAAAATTTGATGATGGATCGGTGGCGCTTTAACGTCAAGTCTTCTAGTTTATTGATATTTCTCACTAACAGCAGCAGGCCTGGGGTCCTATAATGTGATCAGTAAATCTTACTGTGACAACTGGCTCATGGGACAGTAAGACATGGACTCAGGAATTCAGGTTTAGTGTCACTTTATTCTGGAGCTCGTATGTTGGGGAAGCTGCTGGGGAAAAGTGGACCAGAAAAGGGCTCTCACTCCAGGGGATCTTCTCCTACTATGGACAAAAGGGCTTTAATAGGGGCTTCATGGCAACTACATGTTTCCGGCTCATAACTGAGCACACGGTATGTGTTGGGGCTAGCATGGGGCCCATAGGTGTATCCAGATGAGGTGGTCTGCATACACAAAGTGCTCCACACTGATATTTATGTTTATTTATTTAGATTGAACCATTTACCTCATGCCTTTCTTTAAAGCAACGTTTAATATTAAGGCATTTACAGTGATTTACCCAATTACACAGCAGGTTTTTTTTTTTCCTGTGGCATTCTGGGATACTTTGTTCAAGAGCTGCTACAACAAGGAGATGTGAATTTGAATCTTGGGCCTTCAAGTGGCAAATCCTGCCATTAAGCCACTTCCTACCCCTTAGACAACGGCATCAGTACTGCTGTGCCCTAATGAAAGGTAAATTTCAACTGAAAATGTCTATCAGAAAAATAATAGTTTGGAATTAAACTACCTGAATAAATTAATATATTCTTCTTCTTCTTCTTCTTCTTCTTCTTCTTCTTCTTCTTCTTCTTCTTATTATTATTATTATTATTATTATTATTATTATTATTATTGCTGTCGATTTTTAACACACTTTGCCCGGCATTGGACAACTTTCTGAAAATCTTTCAGCACTGCAATGAAAGCCTTCGTGCACAAACCACACAAAAAGTTTTCCTGGATGATTTCATAAGCAAAGCTGTGACCGAGTTTGCAGATGGGCGTCGGCGATCTATCGGTGATCTATCGGTGATCTATCAGCAATCGTGGGCCCATTTGCCACAGCCATACCACCACATGCTCAGTACTGCTGGCACTGGTGGCCGTAGATGAGTGACCTCATCATTCTTCAGGGAGGAATTTGAGCCGCCATTATTTTCTTTCTTTCCAGTCCGCTTCCACATTGACAACAGACACACAAAAAGCCTGTAACAGACAAATGGATAATGCTGCTATTCTTGGCTGCGTAGGACAGTAAAACAGAGCAGATAGGACCTATGTCCCAGCAATTTAGACAAAGCTTACACATATGCACGCACACATGCACTCAGTACAATAAGCTTATGCTGTAGCCTGCAGTAGCTAAAGGGTAGAACATTACCGAGTATAACTTCTGAGTCATCCTTGTACATAGAGGACTACATGTCTGTCTCAGTGTGGAGCCAAGAGGGGAGAACGCTGTAGGGAAGCTGCCTGTGCAGCATTATCTCTGCCAGGAGCAGCTTCAGCGCCATGGACAGCAACCTGCCTCTCTCAGCCTTGAAACATCTGAAGCAAATGAAGTCTCTTCTAAGGTGTTTGAGGCAGGTGCCAGGGCAGGGGAGAACCTTGGCAGACAGTGTGGGCTTTCACCTCACTAATGCTGTCACTCTCGCCTCTCGTAGAGGAGAAGCTCTTCCTACACCCAACTGGCAGACTTAGGCAATGAGGGACAGGTGAGGGACACTTTAAAACGGCTGCGAGTCAGGAGCCCTTTTCAAAGATACAACATAAGGACCATTGGCAGAACTTGAACCTGCAACCTTTATCATTGCAGCTCAGAGTCTGGAGCCACTGTGCTGCCCATTTCAAAAAGGCCCTTAAGGAGAACCAAACAAATGGAAAAAAAGCCATTTTCCCTATGACTCTTTTTCTCAATGACTCCATTCCTCAGAAGAAGCAACAGAACAACCGTATTAGCTGATAGGTTGTTGCTGCTGTTGCTGCTGTTGCTCTTGTTGTTGTTGTTGTGGTGTGACTCTGATGCGGGTAATGTGGGAATTATTCTTGTTTCTTAACTCATCTGACTGAACCTGCACTTGTATTTACAAAAGAAATTGTTGGATGGGAACTGGAAATCAGAGCAGAACCCTCAATTCATCTCTGGCCCTAGCAGGCTGGTTTTGCTGGGTGGTAGGCAGAAGGTTGTATGAACTATTGAACATGCACCTCTTTGCAACATTTGGATAATAATGCACCCCCCCCCCCAAACACACACACACACGAGAAATATGTGTTGAAATAACAAATTACCTGTCTGAGGCACCTGTCGCTGTACAGAATTATCATTAATCAGCAGGAGCCCAGCGTGGACCAAGGAAATGTTCTCACAGCACTGTCCTAGGAGGAAACATTGCCCTGTGTGTGTGTGTGTGTGTGTGTGTGTGTGTGTGTGTGTGTGTGTGAGAAAGAGAGACAGAGAGAGGCTGGGCTCCGAAAGGCCGAGAAGGCTGCCCCTGCGGACGACCACAGCTCTGTCCCAGAACCGCACTCCTCCTCTCTCAGTAGGGTTCACAAATGAAGATGCAAAGCTGCAAGAGAAGGATGTTTCGTTGGCCTTGGTCCAGATATTTAGTCATCATTATAGCTATAATTACAAACTCTTTTACAATCTGTTATTTCAGGAGAAAGAAATATCAGGTCTGCTGGCAGGAAATTCTTTTTTCCTTGGTGTTCTTGTTGGGGCTCTGGGGTGTGGGGTTCGTGCTGCATCTCTTGCCCCAGGGAGCCTTGCTGCTGCTGTGACCCCTGACCAGGTCACGGCTGGGACCTTTTATCAGAAGTTTCTCATTCATCCCATCTGTTTTAATACCTGCAAGAGATGGAAGACACGTCCCACACCCAGAACCTTTTGCCATTTCCTTTCGATGCCATATGCCCTTCGCAACCCCCCCATCCTCGAACCATGGTGAACCTGCGAGTCAATGGTGCCGTCCCCTGCTCTTGTTTCAAGCCGCGACACCAGCTGTCAGTCTTCCAGGAAAAATATTGAGAATAAAATGGGCTTTTTCAGGCAGAAGAAGAGAGCTGTTCCTCCCATATGCAGGGGAGCGTCCCAATACACCAGGATTAAGCAGAACTCTGTCCTTGGGTTGCGTGACCTTTCTCAGACTACAGAAATATAAACGGTCCAGTTTGAGGCCAGAAGAGAGTGATCTCATCTCTTGCTCTCTCTCATGCTCTCTTAGCTGCAGCTCTTTGCTGCCGTTCTGAACCTTAAAGGGTTTCCATCTCGCAGTACCAGGATGTCACCAGGGAAGGAGATGCTTGTCCTTCCAAAGGCTGCACTTGAGGTTCCAGAATTGCTACTAAGCGGCCAGTGAGGTTCTTGACTGCCGCTCGCCTCAGGAAGGGTTTAGTCCTTTCCTGAACAGCTTTGCTGCCGATCAAATGACCATCTGTGTTGTTGAAATGTCAAACCATGGCAGCTTTTTCATTGTAAATGTGTGTCATGGTCTAAACAGAAGGAAAATGTACTGAAAAGGCAAACCGAGAGCTGAAATCATACTGTGGTTGACTGAAGTTTAAATGTTTTGCGTCTTCACCGCTGCCCCTGAAGAGAATGAACTGCACTGAACTGAACTGCAGAAGTTGGTACAGCAGTTAAGAACATCTCTCACTCCAAGGTTTCCAGTTCAAAAGTTCAAGCAATGCCCCACAGCTATGCTGAATCTGAAGAGCTTTATCTTCAGTACCGCATCCACTTAAACAAAACAGAAGCTCACTGCATAAAATAATTGAGCAGATTTGGGATGCAAAAGCCTTTTTTTCTGCTTCCCTTTGTCCCACATGCAGTCCCCTGATCCCTTCCTGCGCTGCTAGAGCAGCAGCACCTTCTTCATGCCTGGCTCTCTGTGTGTTCCTGATGTGGGCCGTAACAGCATTAACACAACATACCAGGTCCCCACAAATGCTGCATAAATGCAGCTGCAAGACGGAACACTTAATAACCAAGTAAACAAAGAAAAACAGTACATTTTGAGGGATGGCAAACGTAAAATAGAAAAAACACTCCGGTTTTTCAAATTACGGTGGCAGAATGTGGGTTCAAATCCTGCTCAGGTATGGGTTGCTGTCGGGTGCTCTGGCTTCCTTCCAATGTCCAAAGATAGGTGTATCAGGTTATTTGTTCACGCTAAATCGCTCTTTGTGTGTGGGGGGGGGGGCACCCTACAGTGGACTGGTGCCCAACAGAGGCTGTAGTTTTATACCTGAGTGCTCAGTATTTATAGGAGGCTCCAGACTCCTGTAGCTCAGGATAAACAACAGGATAAAATGGTTGACGACAATGGATGGATAAAATCCTTTGAGAAACTTCCAGAAGTTGTTGAGTCCTCTGCATACAGTTATCTGGGGTGCACGCAATGAACAAAGCAAATGGGAAGCAAGCCAATCGCTCTAACGTTCTGCCGGCGCTGCCCAGCTGCGGCAAAACTTGCGCACCCAGCACACTTCAGCCCTCAGGTGAGTGACCTCCATCAGTGGCTCATGGGTCTCCAGGAGCACGAGTGAGCAGCATCGTAACAAATGAACGGGTTCTCCTTACTCAATAAGCACCACATTTAGCAGAGAGCAATTCTGTGGCAGCAGTTCAAATTACACACGAATTAGAAACGTAATTTTACTCCACAAGAAATCACGATGCTTCTAATTGTGCCAATTAAAAGCCTTTCATGCGCCATTTAATCGGTGCAGCCCGAATCCTGCTCCTCCGCAAGCGCCGCACCTGAGCCGGCGGCACGTGTGAGAAGAAGCTGCGAGCCTTCGGGGCCTTCGGCTGCAACGGTGGCTGTGGAGTCGCCGGGCGAGTGTCCTCGGCAGAGAGGTGCGCTTATTTCTTGCGCTGTGCGACTTGTTGACGTGCAGGGGTGACGCGCTGTTACCCTCGGTTCTGTCTCGGAGGCGGACCTCTGCTGAGGTGACGTGGAGATGCTCTGCCGGGTCCCCCCGTGACCGAAATCTAAACCGCTTGGGTCTAAATGTGAGCGCTATACCCATTTTTTGCTGAAGAAAGAAGTCCCACGCCATGCTCCCCAGCTGGAAAGGGAACCACGGCATCGCACGTGTTGCCCACTATCAAAAAGGAGATTTATTCAGATCTGTCCTTGGCAAACAGCTCTACTGCACAACAGAGCCATCCAAGGTATCTCTGATCCGCACGTCATTCGTGTTTCAAAGTTGAAGTGTTTCAATGCTGCATTTTTTTTGCAGAAATAAAGCGGTCGGTCATTTACTACCACGTTCAAAGTAAACTTTTTGCTACCACACAGGCAGCCTCCCTCCCAAATGCTCTGTAGGAGGACACATCCGCTGGCATGTTTGGCTGAGTCCAAACATCTCTCCTGCTCTTCTCTTCCTCTAACTTTTCCAGGTGATTCCGGTGCAACTTCAGCAACGGTCTTTATTAAATATGCATGCGGTGCCAGGACCACATCTGCACTTTTCTTTGGATCTGTGCTTGTCACTTCTCACCCGGGAAGGAGATCGCTTGTGTGGGTGCAGGACGGGCTTTCCTGGAAGTGTATTATTAAGTCTCGAGTATGAGCTAATGTTCCATATGCTCCTTACAATTAGGTTGTCTATGGACAACTCTTCTCTAATTTGTTAAAAGTTCAACGTAGCGTGAAATGTGGGCCAGGTCGGTCCGCAGTGTTTAATCTGATATTCAGGAATCCGTGTTGCCTCGCTGTCTAATTACCATGTGGGGTCCAGATGACTCTGCGCTGCAAAACACCTTACGCTTCCAGCTCAGTGTTTTCTCCTGCAGTCCCTGAGCCTTTTATAACCACTCTGCCCAGAAGGCCCACCAGGAGAGAGGGCGAAGGCGGAGTCCTGCAGACATGGGGTCGGACAGCGGCCCAAAGAGGCAGAGATGGAGGGCACATCAGACCTAAAATGTTCTCCTCGCAGGTCACCTTGTGGGGCGCTGGGATTTCATGTTTTCAGGGTTCATCCTGGAATGTCTGCAGCTTCCTTTGGACACACACATGCTTGCTTTCTGAGTCACATTTCATTCAGGCTAATTTGTACTTCTCCATCCACCCACCCACCCACCTATTATTGTTAACTTTTTGTCCTAGGCAGAGCCTTGGGGGTCCTGGGTACAAGGCTAGGGCACTGTACCCTGGTTGGGATGCCGCCTTACTGCAGGTTTCTACTATTTCTAGAGATGAGTGCCGAGCACCGCGTTGGCAGCCATGTGGTGCGGTGGCTCTGCATCTGTGCAGCTGTGCACTGTTTTATCTGCTTCTAAATCACTGCAACGGGCGCACGGAATCCAACCAATTAAAGCTGGATTAATTTAGCCTGTCTTGCAAAAGCAGCTAAAACCTTATTATATGAAGAGAATCGCAGTCATTGATGATTTAATTCTCTGTGGTATTTCGATAAAGCACATTAGGGACATTAAAGAATTTAATGTGCACCTTTCACAACCAAACACTGTGTTCCTAATAATGAAGGCATTTATGACCTTTTAATCTGACATGCATTTCTGATCGTTTCTTCTTAAGCGATTTCATGATGAAAATTTAAAAATAATGCCGCTAATTTGCCAGAAATCAGTTTGTTTTTTTTGTTTTTTTCTGGAGCAATAAATTCATTTTCTTTTGTAAGAAGCCATGACCAAAATATCATCTAGCTGTTTATTTTACTGGTTCATGCTAAGGCATTGGTATTCTGTCCAAAAGTAACTTAAAAAACAAGCAAAACATAAAGTGCAGAATTAATAAAAGAATTAAGATGAAGACTTTTTTGCATGCTAAATTTTACTACCTAAGTTGTTGCTACTCAGCTACTGACTGCTCAGAAGGACATTTGGTTTCTTGTAATAAAGTAATAAAATAGGTGGGTTTTTCAATGCAGTTTTTCTGATGTTATTTAGCCTCCGTTCGGCTGCCACGCCAAGGGGCTTCTGCATGGATCCTCGCCAAGGAGAACCTTGGTCCACCACGGCCTGGACCAAGTTACAGAATTCCCATCTGTAGGTGCCATTGGACTCTGGAGCTGTAATGACATCTTTGCTGGCAAGACACACCTGCTGGAGTTGCGGCTGCAGATCTCTCCATTGGGCTGCTGATGGCTTAGGGCAGCAGTGCTCCTGGGCTGCATACAGCATCACTTTATTTCACCAAGTTGTCTCCTGCCTTGGGTCAAGGCAAGAACTCATTATTTCACCGCACGTTCTGTTGAGCCAGGCTGGAGCAAGAAGCCTGGGTGGGAAGTGAAGGACACAGGAGGTGGACACAGGAGGTGCTTGACCTCAAATGAGAGGAATTCCACCGCAGATAACAATACAGAGGTCTTTGCTTGGTCTTCTTCTCCCACAGCAATATCATGAAAGTAGTTCTCAATGTACATTCTGAGCACCCACAGTAGCAGCCATTTTTGGATTAAAGCAAAACTGGAAATGTTTGGTCTTGAAATCAATTAACCTTTAAGATGGAAGTTTGCACCTGGAGACTTTAATCTGCAATATTAGATTGCTTGGATTTAGATTTTTCTTCATCTTCTCTCAGGAATAAATGAGTCACTTTAACTTAAATTGATTTCCTTTCTTTTTTAATCCATTCATACATTCATATGATGTTTTAATTAATTGCTTTGTGTGTGTGTGTGTGTGTGTGTGAGCGAAAGAGAGAGATCTTGGACTGTTCTTAAGTATTTCTTATTTTAACCAGCATTTTATCCATTCTTTCCATTTCATTTCTCGCTTATTACAGCTTCGTGGATGACTTCTGCATTTCCTTACGGATTAACTACCAAAATGCAGCAGTTTTTCGCTGGGCCTCGGCACCAGCCAGAGCGACTGAGTAACAGTGGTGAATGTGCAGTGAGAAAAAGAGGCCGGGAGCGCACAGGGACGCTGACGTGGATCAGGCTGGAGGTCCAACGGTAAACTTGCATTTTCACCAGACTTCCACCGAGCCTCGGGGCGAAGGAGGACCGAGGAGCCGTCTGTCACTGTCCATATGCAAGACACGTGTGCAGGTCTCTACGGAGAGGAGGGGGGGAATAAACGGCTTGACGTAGATTTGAATTAAACGTTCTCATAGGGGTGTTGGTGGGGAGGTGGCATGTAACTGTCCGTTTAAACTTTTTATTTTCTCCTTTTAACTCCTGTTCAGGGAGCTACAACAGTTGCTGCAGTCGGATTTGTTTTAAAGTTTATTTACTCATTTAAATATTTCCAGGGGTACAGTTAACAAGGAGTTATACTTCCAATAAAATGAAAGTGTTTGTATTTTTCTTTGGTCTTTTTTCAAATATGTTCTTTTCTGTTCTTAAAGTTTTTTTATAGAGCGGCAACTGATGGCATTTTAAACCTCCTCAATCACTAAACTATTGTTTAGGTGTTGTTTGACTGATTTAACACCAAATCTGCTCTGCAGGCACTAAATTCCAGCTCACTAGGCTGTGACTGGCTTGTAAACACATTCCACCCCATGCTGTCGTCTGGCCAGCGTCCACTGACAACCGTTTTCCCCCAAGTTTCACTGTGTTTATACACTGCCCGGCCAAAAAAAAAGTAACACACTAATATTTGGTTGGACCGCCTTTAGCTTTGATTACGGCACGCATTCGCCGTGGCATCATTTTGATAAACTTATGCAATATCACAACATTTATTTCTGTCCAGAGTTGCATTATTTTTTTGCCAAGCTCTTGTATTGATGATGGGAGTTGGACCGCTGCGTAAAGTCTTCTCGAGCACATCCGAAAGATTCTCAGTGGGGTTCCATGTGTGAAAATGATGCCTCGTGCTCCCTGAACCACTCTTTCACAATTTGAGCCCAATGAATCCTGGCATCCTCATCTTGGAATATTCCCGTGCCATCAGGGAAGGAAAAAAATCCACTGATGGAAAAACGTGCTCATTCAGTATATTCAGGTAGTCAGCTCACCTCTTTTTTTTTTTTTTTTTTTAGCACATAATGTTGCTGAACCTAGACCTGACCAACTGAAGCAACTCCACATCATAACACTAAGCTAAATCCAGGCGGTGACTTTTTTTTTGGCTGGGAAGTTTATTTATGTGGCAGTTTGGCAAAATATCCAGAGGAAAAGAATATAGTGAAACTTTGTATTTTTTCTTAAGAAATGTGCATACACTTTACAATTGTAGTCATTTATTGTAGCAAATGATAAAATAGACATTGCAGTAATACAGTATGTACTACAGTATAGTTAATGTTATGCATTTATGATTTACTGTAATGGCATCTTTCTGTTTACATTTCTCTTGACTGTACAGTGTGTATCTGTTTTGATCAATTTTAACTTTTTATAATACATTTGTGTATACAGTATAGTATCTACATATATTGTATGCATTCATGATATACCTAACTTTTTCTTAATTTTTTCAACATCAAATTTTTGCAAATCTTCAAAAAAAGTTCCAACATATTTATTGAAAAAAATCTGTGTAAAAGTGTACCCACGCTGTCCAAACCTGCGTTGTTCAAGGGTTGACCGTATATAAACCACTTGTCCTGGCCTTCCTCACACCGGTGCACTGAGCTTGTGTGCCCTTTACTAAACTGTTTGACTTAATAGTACAGCGGCAGGATGAGAGATTCTGCAGCGTTTTACCATGCTGGATAAATCCAATATTTACCCAAACAGCTAGTTTAAATCAGTTAATAGCAGCTCTTCCGTTAGAGCTTTTATGAGCATGTTGAACCATTAGGAACCAACAGTTGGTGCGAGCTGGACCGGTGACACTCGGGCCATAGTTTGTAAAAACTATAGTGCCTGCCTCCAGTGGCCATGGACTCAATCCCCAGCATCCCGTGGGTCCTCTCTCGGTGTCGTAATTAGAATGTCAGCTGTTGGATAGGCCTGTTTGTAGAGGGTGCGCACGCACACACGCACACACACACACACACACACACACACACACACACACACACACACACACACACACACACACACACAAACGCTTACATCTGGCTGGAAAAAGAGTCTCCTGAGAAAGTCGTATTAAGCAAAAATTGCACATGATGAATTGACTGATACCTTTGAGTGGTGCACTGTGTCATAAATACGCCATACTTTTGCCTACATAATTCTGTACCGAGTCCACGCTTATCGCTCTACAAATGAGAATAAGCACAAAAAAGTGCATGTATTTTTGCAAGTAATTTTATCAAAGCATTTCCACTGTACACTTTGAGTTTTGCAACTGCATTGTAACTGCTTGCAGCCTCTCTATAGTTCACTGATGCTGTGTTACACTTTAATTTGTCAAGTGAAATTTGAGTCTTTATAAGTGGTTGGGGGTTAATGAGTAGAATTACTGATGATTTTATTTGTACTACGTTTTGCCTTCTCAGTGATGTCATGGAGTATCTGTGTACACTGAAGCATTTTAGCTGCACGCACATTACATTTGTACGCATGATTATCGAGGACCTTGGACTATCAGATACTTCCGTTCCCTTTGTGAACAGAGACGGGGACTGCTGTTTCCAAAGCCTTTTCGTGGCAGTGCTGAAGAAGGAATAATTCCTCAGACAGGACGTGCCGGCCTGCCCGCTTTCCCGCCCGCCCGCCTGCTTGAGAACAGGACTGATCAGCTGAGTTCAACAAGCCAAAATTTTGATGGGACAAAATGGAGTCTGATGAAGGGATGGCAGGTTTGTGTCGTGGTCATACACAGCTGTACGCAGGACCCTCTGTTGTCGTGTGACAAAGAGCAGCATTTGACGGGCCGGAGAGCATCAGACGCTCCCCCTTTCACATTTCACCAACGTTCAGGACTCCAGCATCTCACACAGCTGTAGGCCACGCTGTTTGATCGCTTCCCGCCCCCTTGGCCATCAGCGGCTGCGTCAGGGTAAATGGATTGTTTAGAGCATGCAGGACCATCAAGCAGAGAGAGAGCAGTAATTCCCGGTTGGCTCCGGAACGCCTCTGTACCGAGCAACCGGCACGTCCTGTATCCGGCCTTTTAATTATTCCTGTGGCGGCTGCTCACGTCGGTTTGAACAGCAGTGACTGAAGGCTGAATTTCCGCCAAGGCACGCTGAGCAGTTTAATGGCCTGAGCCTAGCACACACTTCCCTCCGAGAGGTGCCGCAGCCTCCTGCCTTGCCCATTCTTCTCAGCCCATTTGAACGGGGTGTGTGGTGGCGGTTCAGAGGCTGTGGCCCACGGACCCCCAGGGGGCACATGAAATCTCATCAGCCGGGGCACAGCACACATTTCTGCATGTGGTTGGCAAGAGAGGCACCAGCCAGGCTACACCATCTTCTGTGTGCAGTCTGTGGAAGAAAAAATACCACTTCGGGTGTAGAGAGAGTTACACATTATTTTTCTATAGAAATACACACCGGTGCAGGAGAGCCCCTTTGAAAAGAGAATCTCTCTGAACAAAAGATACAGGGGTTATTTATACAGTGGTTGTAAGGTATGCATGCCTATCGGTAAATTTCTGCTTTGGTTCTTTTATGTCAGCTTACCTACATACCCCCAAGGTCTGACCTGGACTGAAACTGGCCATTTGTTTGACCATTTGGCTTTGTCTCAATGGTTTACAACACCCCCCAAGGTTTGACCATTTCCATGACAATTCAGCATCCCCTCAGTGGTTCACGCTTACATTCCTCCCAAGGTTTGATCATTTCCATTCTTTAAGGTACCCTCGTAAATACCTTAAAGTCACTATGCTTTGTAATAGCACAGAAACATTCATTCCACTACTTATAAATACCTTTAACATAGTGCAATCTTTCATTTAAAGCTTAACTTAAAGATTTCTCTCACAAGCCACACTCTGGAGGACAGCTGCTTGCCGTCTAGAGTCCAGAAGTGGTCAAAGGAAGGAGGCGAAAGTTCTTTTGGGTCAGCTGAGCAGGTGATTGTGTTGCTGCTTTAGTCCGAATGCAAACAGGAGGTGTGTTTCTGCATCGTGGCCTAAGGTGACCTAGAGGGCTGCAGCTGCAATAAGATGCCGTGTAGGATATCGCCAGCACCGCAGTCCCGCCTGCTCCCTGTTTTATGCTTTAATCGGTTTGTCTTGGCTGAGCAACTCATTAAACAAATGGCAAGATGACGTCGTTGCAATAACAATTGCAGATATAAAAAATAATTTCAATAATTTCTATTTTGTACATTTGTATTCACACCTGTAATGGCAAAATGAGGAGTAAATATGTCTGTTTTTTTCCCCTTGTAAAATGCAAAAATACAGAGCTCTTAACTGCAGTTTATTATAATGAATATGCAGTCATTCGGTGCTAATCTGTTCAGTTTAAATTCCGCAAATCTGCAAATAAAAGTAAAAACAACAAATGAAAAATAAATATGCTTTGTTCCTACTATTCAAACAGTAAACTCGTAATATTTAACACAAATGTTTTCTAACACACGTGAAAACTTGAAAAGTGCTCAGCTAATGGATTTTGCTTGAACTGTGAGTATTTTTTACAAACTTAAATGAGAGCTGAGCTAGAAGAAACACTGGCATCTGGGGGGCCAGCAAAGATAAAGGAGTTCAGCAGTCAATAGATTTGTAGAAACTATAAGCTGTTTATAATAAACTGTCCAAAAATCAACTGTGAGTTTCCTACTATGGCCAGAACTACGTGTGCAGACCTGAGTATGGGCCTGCAGAGCTCTTTTTCAATGTGTGTGTGTGTGTGCATACTAAAGAGTCCAGGGAACACAGGTGTGCAAAACCACCATGAAGCCAAGCCCCACTGCTGGAAGTTTCATATTGGAAACAGAAAACGACTCCGAATGAGGTGAAGAATGTACGCAGCGATGCGGATGCTCTCAGGAACACGGCTCCCTCTTCTCTGTGGACTTCAAAGCTTCACAGCAGTTTCTAATTGTGGGACCTTCCAAACACCCTCATTTGATCCGGTTCTTAACTGTAAGAAAAGCAATCATATTCTCATTTCCCTCTATGACCATAAAAGCCCTCCCTTCACCCCACCGCACCTCTTCCAATCTCCCAATGCCCAAGGTTAAAAATAAAACCCCCTTCCAGTCATCGATAACAGCGGCAGCCAGACTGTCCGAGGCACAACTGAGCTCCAGTCACCGCTTGTACTGCTCACACCGCTCATCCTCTGTGGCCATAGGAAGTGTCGGCATGCTGGCTGGTGGGGAAAAAGGCCATTTTAATTCAATAATGAGACCGCAAGCGTGCAGCAAAAGGAATCCGTGTCGAACATTCCTGAAAGCAGGACCTTATTTCTTCATTATAAGAGGCCTATAAGGGAAAACTGAACTTCAAAGTGATAGAAAATACATTCAAATTGCAATTTGTTCATTCATTTCAAAAGATATATTTGAATGATACGTTGAGCAAAGCAACTGGGAGAGGAGTCCAGTCTGCCTCGCTTGGGTTTTCTGGGGCCGGCCGAAGATGCGTCCGGGTTTGTTTTGAGCCGCAGCTGTGCACAAAGCAATTGGCTAGTTTCTTCCGGCAAACTTTAAGGCCCTGAGCCCCTGAGTTTGGCTCAAGGACCGAATATGGCTCCTCTATCACAAGTAGCCGTGTAAGCGCGAGGAAAGCAAACAAGACGAACAAAGTGCAGGGAGAAGAACGGCAGGGATGTGGCGTGAGGGATGGCTCGGGCCCTCTCGGGGAGCGCGCCGGGAGGGGATGGGGCTCCGACTCGGCCCTTTCATCAGGGTGCCCCACGTTCTGCTTAATATTCCTTTAAACGCTCCTTTGGCAGCGCACCTAACTGGGGGCAACGCGAGCTCAGCTGCCTCCTCTTTCAAGTCGACGGAATTAGCATTTCACAGAGGCGCTCAGCACCGTATCTTCCTCAGATCAGCGGCGATCTTCTGTTTTCGTTTCCTTTTAGAGGTCCAAGAAAATTATTTGGTTAGCGGGGAGGTTAATCGACTCGCGTTGTAATTCACCACTGTTTTCCCTTTCAACACCCTTGCATTTTATTTTTTTAGCACTGTTCTGCCAGGTGAAGAAGGGGCAACTTTTTCGCTGGCTATTTATCGGTGCCTGTTCACATCGGGATAAAAAGCTAAGTGGATGAAAAAGTTGTAGGTTTAAAGCAGGGAAGTCGCTGCAGAATCCAGGCCAATACTTCATTAACCGCACCAGGCATGAAAGTTTCAGATTGCTCGACCTGCCTTTAATGAGGCTTCATTTTTAAAATTATTTATTTAATCTTCCAGTTCAATCATTATATGAGTTTCGGTGTTCGCTCACATAAAAATACCTGCTTAGATGTTTTGGTGCCCCCTAGAAACTCCTGGGGAAAAGTATGTGACTGTGAGTGGAGTGGTCTGCAGCGTGAGGCTGAGGATATTTTAGCACTGGGGAGGGAACTGCGGCATACTTTTATTTGGGGAACTGTACAGCAATATAATGGGCAAAAAACCAAACATAATAAAGGACAAAGTCTAATGAGTCCACGGTTCTTTAGGAAGATTTGTTTGTTGCTCATGCAAATGGGCTTCATCCATTGATCACGAGTAGCCGTACAGTCACAGGGCTGTGGCGGTCCAGAGACCCCATAAGGCAGGTACGACCTCAATGGAATTCCAGTTTCACTCATGTCTCCACTGCCATTAAATAACAGGATTTTCTCATAAGTTCATTTTCTGAGTTTTACCTATAAGTGGCATGGTGGTGCAGCCAGAAGCACTGTCGCTTCACAGCACCTGGGCTGTATGTCTGTAGGTTCAAATCCAGCTCAGTGTAGGTGGAGCTTGGCTCTTCTCCTAGCGGATGTCTGTGGGTTTCCTCTCACAGTCCAGTGATATGTGTCCAGTTGATTGGAGATTCCTTACTGCCTGAGAGTAAGTGTGTGCTGGTTGTGTGACAGCCTAGTGTTTGGTCCAGGAGGTACCACACAGCAGACCCCTGTGGGTCCAGGATGCACAGCTGCCAGCTTTCTCTTGGCAAGGACAAGTGGTTAATGGCAGTGAGGGTTTTCTTAATGAGTCCCAGTTCTGCTGAGTCCCGTTTAAGTCACAGTGACGTCTTGGTCCCCTGGTTTTTATGGTAAGGGAGGACACAGGAGTGGTTTACCTTTGCCTTGGGTTGCAAGCAAGGTGAGAACGCCATCATTCCGCACACCGAGCGGCATCTGACGCCACACTCAAACAAACAGCTCAGTGCTGCTATGCAGTTTTCTTAACTACATTCTAGCCTCAAATCTGTTCCTTGAGCATTTTTGTCCTTGTTTCCAGTTGCCCATTTCTCAGCACATAGTGAGATAAAGTGATTTATAGTGAAAGCACTGGAGTTTTCAACAAGGACAAAGTTTTTGCAAAGTTCTTGAGTCAAGCCATGGAGCTGCGGAGACATTCATTTGTTGGCGGGGCCGCGCGGTGCTCCGGGGCCTCAGAGGCCACGCGACTCTCCAACCCAATCGAAATGCGCATGCCTAATGCCACAGCAGTGACACGCCAACACGCTCCATCCCGGCTCTTGACAAACTGTCAGCACCAGGGTCCTGCAGCTCGACTCTCAGCCCGTCAGTGCCTGGGTGCAGCTTCATTCAGGTCGCAGCGAGTACACAGGCGGTGTCCACTGACCTGCCGATCAAGCGGAGCCGCTGCAGACACATGACCAAGCAAGTGGGTTGCTCCCTGTTCCCCACGCTTGCACCCTCCTGCCAAAGCTGTCAGCCCACAACTGCCTGCCATGGCCTTGGCCCTACAGAGGCATCGTGTTCCTCACTTGTCACGACTTTGATCTTCTTTCGTGCTGGGTTCCCCAGGGTTTCCGCTCCTGCAGACATCGGTACCACAGTTTGCACGTGAACGCGGCCAGAAGTGGAGGGAGCTGTCTGTTTGCCTCTTCTGTACCATCCAACAAGTCTTATATTCTTCTTTAATGACAAATGATTAATGAAATTTCTTCTTTAATTCTCTCCATAATGACAAACACAATGGAGTTTTTTAAAGATGAAAGATGACAGGCTTGGCAAATGAATCTGCTGAGCAGTCACTGCAGGAAATTTCAGCACCCAAAGATGCCTCTTGTGTCTTCAGCTGACCAAAGGGTGGTCCACCAGGTGAAATGGGCATCTCTTCACCTTGAAGCTGCCAGTCCAGTGAGGGAGGGTAGAGTCTTTCCTGAATTCTGCTGCTCGGAGGGGTGCTGTAATAAATTTATTTTGCTCACAGTTTCTTTGCAGCCACATTTGCTCGTGTTATTCATCCTTGGACTGAGATACTGTACTCTGTTGTTGTCAAAGAATAAGTGACATGAATAAGCAAGTGAATGTAAGGATCCTCGCAAACAAATGAATTTTTTATAGTGCTAAGGTGTCTTGACCTCTGTACTTCCAGAGTGGTGGAGGATGTGGGGTTGAGTTGTACATGCCGATGAACAAACTGTATTTACATAAATATTTACAGTTCCTCCATGGGTGTTTTTTTTTTGTTTTGTTTTTTGAATTTGATTTACTTGTTGTTTTTGCTGACATTGGCCCACTGGTGACCCAGCCGTGTTGCCATGTTGTCACTGTTCCAGGTTCCCCGGGGGGGCAACGTCCGAAAAAACCTAGTGCCCTGATCCAGTGCACAGATGAGTCCATAATGGTACCATTTGGAGCCCAATTTGGGCCAACATGCAGAACTGAATACATGGTATCCGGGGGCGAAAGTTGCAACTGGCAGTGAAGGAGTTGTCACAGGCTGCAGAGCAAGGAAGTCTCTGGGTTTAGAGTAAGAGGACCAGCGCGGATGGTAGCGGGGCGACGCAGCGGTGAGCAGGTGGGTGCCGGCGAAGCGCTAGCGCGTAGTTGTGATGGCGGTTAGCTGTTAGTAGGCAGTGGTGTTGGTGTGGTTAGTTGTTGCAAAGCACAATAAAAGAAAAGTAGGTGGCGAGGGGCTTCTTTCTTTGAGACGGCGGGTAGAAAGAGCGGTGAGGGTGAGGACACTAAGGCAAAGGGTAGATAATGTGAGGAGCGGCGGGGTGACGCAGTGGTGCGTGCGGTAGTGGAGGGGAGCAGCTCCGGGATGCCTGAGCCGCGGTTGAGCCTTCTGGAGGTGTCGTGGGCCTAACTCGACGAAACACCGACGAAGGAAGGTGCCCACTTGATAACCCCGATGAGATACCGCGCCATTGCTGCGCCACGCCATGTTTGGAGTTATAGTTAGTTGGCGCTAGTTTTGATAGGTTAGCCATTGTGTAGCAGCTTTATAGGCATGCTGTGGGATTGCCGTGGGGGTTAGGACGGGATTAGATGGGTAATGGGATCCCCTTTATAAAGCAAGCTCCTTTTTTTTTGGCACTGTGTGTTTAATACAAACATGCATTCCTCAGTGAACAAGAGCGACAGAACAGGGACCACCTAAAGTATCTCCTGAGCTCCTCGGGCACCAAGGACAGAATAACTACATAACTACTGTACATGTACAATAAGCAGTCTTCTTGGCTCCAAGACACTGGCACGGCATCACATGGTGACCAGTTGTGGAATTTGCTGACTCTACTGCAAATAATAACATAGGGGCAGAGGCCTCAACACAAGAAGATTTGAAATTGTTCAGTTTTGTTCTTTCTAGTCATGATATAAGGTGAGCAGAGTGTAGGACAGCTCAAGATGAGGAAGATGCGGGAGATGCAGAAAGAAAGAAAGAAAGAAAGAAAGAGGAAGGGAGCTTGAAAAGACCAAGTTTGAACAGTTAGTGAGCAGCGTCCAGGAAAGACAGAGTCTAGTCCTGCTTTAATAAGCAGTGGATTAACCAGCAAGTGGTGAAGTGCAGCACAGCATACAGGGAGAGTTCCTAAACCCATCCTAATAAAGGGCTTTGCTAAGTGAACTGCACCACCCACTCATCCTGAGGCCATGCAGAGCTTAGAGCCCTGTGAAAACAGGGAGGGGGATCTGACCACAGTCCCCATCCAGCCCAGCCCCATCTGCTGGGTCATACACAAATGAAGGCATCCGCACCATGTGGCCTGGGCTAGAAAAAACTTAATTCCACTTGAGTTTATGTAATAACTGCTCAAAAGTCAGTTTTGCAGCCAGCCAGCCAGCCCATTTTTCATGCTTTCAGTCTTAAACGTCCATTGTCACCAAGTGCTCATGAGCGTTGGCGGCGTTCTGCCCCATCAGCTGTTGCGTTGTGGAAAAGTGGGAGGAGCCTCCTGAGAAATGCACAGGAAGGATGTAACTGGTGATGAATTTATGCTTGTGTTATTTTTTCAATCAAAAGTCGTCCATCGATCCTTCCAAAATGGGCTATAAAAGTTAAGAAAAGTAATGTTGCCTTGAACCTCTTATCGACTTTTTGTTCGCTTTCTTATTTGTTTTATGTACCTCTGAGTCCTTTAGGATAGATTGATTCTATATTGCCCCGGTCAGTGCCAGTCTCAAAATGCAATTAGTTTGTGAGGATACTGACTGATCCATCTCAGCTGGGTTCTTTATCTATACTTCACTATTAATCTGTTGCTTACTCCATAAATATGTCACAGGTACTCTGTTAGCATGAGGCTGAGCCATACGAGTGCTTGTGTCCTGCGTGAGTGTTTCACAGCATACTTATGGCACCTTAAATGGGAGTCCTCCAGTTGTTATGCATTGTGTTTAGTGGCCTGAATTCCACTATGAAAATTTGCAGAAATGATAATTTAATTGATCTACAAGTATGATTTCCTTGTGATAGCTCATGGCGTTGGTAATTTAAAATATAAATGAGACAAGAGTGCACTGAAATAAAGTGTCATTACCATGTTCTGTGCCTGGATCAACATTCTAATCTGTTTTTAATATACAGCCTGCGACAGCTGCATATGTTTTCTTCTCGAAAAAGGCAAACCCAATTCCCCTCAGAACACGCAAGGAAAATCATGAATATCCATCTGGTTTTGGAGCTCAGGGAAAAAAGTTGCAGAACCACGAGGCCCCTCCCCTTCCACTGTTAGCCACAAGCCACCGTTTTAACAAAAGCTGCTCAAGTAAAGGTGCCTGTTGCGGTGGCGCTCCCTACACTCCTGTCACTACTGACTGTTCTGGAACAATCCTCCTGCATGGCCTGCAGGTTCACACTGACTCCCATCTGCGCAGCGGAAATCTTCCTCTGATGCAATACTGTGCTTGAGGATGCACAGATTCTAACCAGCACCCTTAAGGTGACATCGCCAGTCCTCAGTGTGTACAGTTAGTGGCTTTGTTTAACCCCCTTGCTGTCAGGTTCAGGTGCTAATGATGAAAGGCCGAGGTGAGGAGACCTGCCTATGGAATGATGTCACTCAGCAGGGTAGGGCAATGAACTGCATGACATTAATATGAAAATAAGACTCGCATGTAGGAACAATGGTGATGCTGGCAGCTGTTTTTCACCTAACTGTTAGTGCTATGGTGTGCGTGCGTGTGTGTGAGAGAGAGAGAGAGAGAGAGAGAGAGAGAGAGAGAGAGAGAAAGTGCAAGCAGGCACCTATCACGTGCCTTTGGAGTTGTTCCCGAAAGTGTGATGATGAAAATATTATTCTAAATGAATAATTATTCCAGTCCAGACGTTAATGTATTAATGTGAACATATTGAAAAACAGTGACCTTTCCAAATAAAAATCTTCACCACAGGCAGAATGTCAAGAAAGCGAAAGCCATGAATGTGAAATAGAAAATAATTTAAAAAATGTTCACATTTATGATTCCAAAGTGCATATCAGTGGCTGGTAGATGTAGACACTGGGTTTTAAATAACACGACTTCTTCAAAAGAGTTCTGCTAAATCGGCAGCAATTTCCATTTCAAAAAAGTAACGATTGCTTTTATTTCACAGGTTTTGCAGTAAGGCGGTGTTTTTATTTCCCAAAATTTGCAGTTTTTCAGTGGCTTTATCTCTGTGATGCCGTACCAGCGTATGTTGAGTTTTCTCTGCATTTAGCACCTGCTTTTCATTCAAATTTTCATTCTCTCAACATTTGCAGCCAAACAATTAGTTTGTTTTTCTCTTCTTTGCTCTTATAGGAACTCCGATTTTCTGTTTTGAACGTCACTGCGAAAGGATGACGGTGACGCGCTTTCATAACCAAATCCGCTGCGATGCTACAGGAGGATCTGCTTTGCCTGTGCTAATGAAACAGGGCGCTAAACACACACGGCAGCACGCACGTGGGTTATGGCTGCAAATGAAGGTTCATGACAAGTGGGCAGTTAAACAGACAGACTGAGGCACTAATGGCTGCTATAATACCAACCCTTTTCAGCCTGTCAGAAGCTGCCTATTCAGTTTGTTTGAAAAGGATGAAAGCTTTGTTTGGCGATTTCCTGTCAGATATGACACTCACTGTGCGATGCTGCGTGCCTCTCAATGCATTCTTATACTCCGCTCGCTTTTAACCTCGACAGCACTTCATCTTAAATGAATGTAAACATCTAAGAGCCACAGCTTTATTGTTGCGACAGCCTAATGGGGAGAAGTCCAACATGCAGCCTAAGCTACAGCAGCCGGGTTAACTAACTTGCATGGAGTCAGATGCGGGGACTCGAACTGAACCTTTGTTTCCTTCCTTCTGTCATGTCTGGCATCACGGAGATATGACAAGACCTGAGCACTCAAAGGATTCTGCCCTGCTTGGATCACCACACCACTGCGGCAGAACAGTCGTGTCACTTGTGTCACTTGCGTCTTGTCGTTCCTGAAACTGCCACCCGCCACGCTTGCAGGGAGAAGAGCCAGACTGCCTTGTGTATGACGCGTTTCCACGGCGGAGGAGTGCAGTTTCTCTGTTTGACACAACCACCAGACTGTATTGATCAGCTGTCATCGGTCTGAGGGCCAAGTGGCTCTTCACACTGACGCTGACACTGACGCTGACAAACACCCTTGCAGGGCACAGCAGCCTGGACCTGAGTACTGCAAGGAGCGAGCACCACCAGGCTGTGCTCCTATGCCACCTTTCCCCTCCATCATCATACAGTTCCCTTCAGGTTTGTTGCTCACAATCTATGAGGCACGATAAAGCTACAAAAGGCTGCTTCTGTGCCGAGTTGTGCAGTTGTGCTATCCTTCACAGACAAAGGCGAACCCTTGCAGATTAACAGAATACAAACAAAGCACCGGGGTAAAAGCACAAAAGATACAGTGATATGATATTAATATGGGTTTTAAGCATAATAATAATAATAATAATAATAATAATAATAATAATAATAATAATAATAATAATAATAAGGGGTGTGTCAAAGCAGTTGTCGAACAATTTCAAATCAGAAAAGTAAATTGATATGTAAAGTAATATGACAGAAAGCAAGCAGCTATTTTTAATTTACTGCTATACCAGCAGCGTGGGATGGAGGTGAGGTCACGCAGTCCAGACTGAAGCTGACAAAGAAAAGCTGTTCATGAAGATTATTGCGAAGGCTGGAAAAGTTGACAGTTAATTGTTTTCGCGATCGGCAAGAAAATTAACGTATTTGTTTTTACCGTTGTTTCCGTTCTCTGAAACAGGTGCTGCTGCTCCTGCTGCTAAGGTCCAGCTGTATTCCTGCGCCGCCGCCGATTCTCGTCCATCACGCATCCCGGCGCGCTCGCGTGCTCTTGTCGCTCACCTGCTTTCTTTATGCCCGGCCCTGTCGCCGAACACCTAACTCACCCGCGTGCATAACACGCCGGGACAGTGTCGACCCCTGTTTACAGAATCGCAGCTCAATTCGCAGTGTCAAAGCAAAAAAATGAATGAAAACATAAACGTGGTCCCAACACACCCTTCTGGAATGAATATGAATGTGATCACTAAAGGTTGAAGAAAGGAATTGAAGGACTAATTCATTTACTTAATTACATCACTCCGGTGGCCTCACTTCACAATTTATTTCTCCGGCTGCAGGGGTTCATCAAACCCATCCATGTAGTTAATAAGTTGGAAGACGGCCTCAGTGCACGCAAATTTGCATTTAAATCAGTAGCGGATCATAAGTAAGCGCGTAATAATGTGTCCACAGAACCTGTGGTTAATGCAGGATAATAGACAGACGATGTGGGGAACTGGGAAGCAGCGGAAAAGTTCCATATTCACAGTTTAGCAGAACAAATAATGGAGAAAACAGAGCCTCGCAGGTGCCTGCAATGGGACACGAGTGGCACTGAGGAGGGGGTATCCGTCCCTTCATTTGTGCCCGAATAACCCCCCCAAACACTGCACCGTGCTGTCTACTGTGTTTTTTCACAGCACCCTGTTTGTAGGCTTATAAAAACACCCCAAGTGCACATGTGTCTCATCCTCCCATGGACTCTGCTGTCATTATTTATTCATTCGGTGAAGGAAAGTCGCCGCATACCTGGAAGCCACCATCGCCATCGTGACTGCAGGATCTGTTCAAGGTGTGGATCCCAAATTCTCCACATGCTTCTACAGATGACCAAAAACTAGGAATTAACCATTAAAACGCTTTAAAACACAAGTGGGCTTTGCTACATCTGTATCAGCTCAGTGCTCGAAGATGAACAACAGAATGCTGACATTTGAAAATGGAGAAACGAGAGCAGAAAAGGGCGATTCAGTGTAAAATGAAGAAATGCGGGTTTGCTATAATTAAGGTTCGGCATGGGTTCTCTTCAAGCTGATTTTGCCCGCAGTCTTTGGAAGGTAAATACAGACTGCTGTGTTTGTACTGGGTCAATAGCAATTGATCTCATGCAACAGCAAACCAAGTAAAAGCTGTGTTTATCTGTTGTGTTGTACTCCTCTCTGTGCAGGCGGTTGACCACCGCAACCGGCACCCTCTGATCATCCGGCCACCCTGTGCAGGCAGTTATGCGGTGACCCAGTGTGTGCTGAAAAGCAGAAATGGAGCGCAGTCCAGAAACGTTCACTTTTAAGGACATTTGCTTGTTCTGAGATGCAGGAGCTCAGGACGTGATTTCATCCCTTATTTGCATAGGTTAATTTCAAAATAGCACCTCAGATCAGGTTTGGCAGGGTAACTGCGAGATCCCCCGTTTTCCCTTTCGGTCTGTGCGTCTCCACCTTCTGGCAGCTGCTGTCTTTGTAGGAGAGAACAGTACCGCCCCACCAGGGCCCTCTGTCGATTAAGATCTTCTTGGTCACAAATGCAGAGGCAATCAAACTGGTCTCAGAGTCTTGGTCATTTCGGCCATCGCAGCCGAAATTTGTGGCTTTTAATTCACTTGGGGAGGTGACTGATGTTCCCTTCAAAACCACTGGGTTGAGCTACACGGGCTGTGCTTTGCTGCCGACACGTTATTTTCGAGAAATGCACCACGAGGCTCTAAATCTACCAGCAGGTTGTATTTATGGTACAGCGGGGCTGAGAAATATATTTTTATAACATTTTAGCCTGCATTATCACTCATTGACTGGCTGCCACACACAGCGACACCGGAACGGCTAACACCGTGGAACAGCGGCTCTGCAGTTTGGTTTCGTTCCATTCACCTGACTGTGATATTTAAATGAATTCAGCTATGCATCAGCTAAGTGATGTGATGATGTGGGTGATGATCTTTCCACACTGGGCACCGGCAGGCAGAATCAGGCCCCAGGGCAGAAAAGCACCACTGTGAGAACATGATTTTTCTTGGTTGGCTCCGTGACGTCCACTCCTCTCCTGATTGATTCGTACAATCTTCAAGTCTTTATCGTTTTTGTTCTGTGTCTGTTCGGGTTTGGGAAAGAAATCAATGCAAGGCCTGACATTTTGAATCCAAGAGGAAGAGATGTTCTTTAAAGCATCCAAGCTTGTATCTCACCAACAATTAGTCCTCGATATGTCAGCCCCAAACATCTGGACAGGAGGAGGCCCGCACAGCCCAGCCTTTTAAATTCGCCTCACGCCTGCTGTTGTTGTTGCTCTAAATGGAGACAGAAGAAGCGCTCGCTAAACTCCCACACGTGTGGCTGCTGTTCACAGGGGTTGAGCTCAAACTGCCTCAGAATGAACAGCAGGCTTCAGCACCTGCAGATGTTACAATGGTGCCTCCCCACCACTAAATCAAACTCTCCACCTCTGTAGGCTAAGATGTCCCAAAAATCAAAATTATGCATTTCTCAGCATTTCATATTTTATGTTTGGCTTCCGATGACAAATAAATAACTAGAAATAAAAGGTGCCTTCAAGGTTCAGGAGTATGCATACGCAGAATCCAATGGGCTGCACCCGTTGTTTATCATAGCAAAGGAACAGAGTCTCGGCGGTGCATGAGCCACTTTGGCATGGATTACTGCTGACATGCAAGGCTGAAGACTACAATAAGGCTGAGGAGCACAGCTCATGGCTTAGCACAACAGTGCGGAAGGAGCTCCTGCTTGTGATGGAAGGACAGAGATGATGGAGCGTTCAGCATACGCTTTGGACTTCAGCAGTGGCCCATTGAACACATTTTCTTTTCCTGTCCCACAGACTGTTAGTTCATTCAATAGCACTTTATTCTCCTGCCAGATGCAGAGCTGGTCATGTTGACTTAGATCCATTTAATAGAAGGAAGGAAAAAACTGATCTTACTACAACATTAATGCAAAATGTTTCCCTAAAGGTGCTACGTAGGCTTGCAGTCAGGTTCTTTCCATGACCAAGACATGTCACTCCTGTGAAGGCTGAGACCGAAGTTGTCAAACAGACAAGCTCATGTGCATCTCTGCTCTGCAGCTCTCCTTGCACCAATTTAGTTGTTATTTTTTCATCATTATTTTCTGTTCTGTTATTATTATGGTTGCTGATGTTGTTGTTGATGTTTCTCTTCTTCTTGCTCCTCTTGCTGGCCTCATGTTTGTTCTTTTTCGTGTTTTACTTGCTGTCATTGTTGTTGTTACACATTTTTATTGATTCTTCCTACCACCTTCATAATAACAGGAACATAATTCACATTTTTTTTTTAATATTAGGCCATTGTAAGGACTGAATTTCCTAAATTGATTTTTGCGTGACTTTTTTATGTGTCACTTGTTGCTGGAATTAATGTGTTTTAATGTGTTGTGTTGAAGCAGAGTCACCAAGCCCACCAGCCTGGCATTTCTCCTCATCTATTAACCTGACAGAACACCTTGTTGAGGAGACCGACACAAACCACATGGCTGCTAATTTGAATGTAAATAACCCCAATCAGATATCCAGCTTGCTGGAGTTCTTGGAAGCAGGAGAAACGTGTGTGAGAGGAGAGGAGAGGAGAGGAGAGGAGAGGAGAGGACTGCAGGGCCTGCACTCCTAATATAAAAGCATGCCAGGCCCCTAAGAAATCTGCTACAAAATGTTCAAAAGGGAAAAAATGAAATGAAAAAAGTTACAAGACAAGGATCTCCATTCTGTGATGCAAGAAGAACTGGGCCATTTCAAGACTTGCCCCTTTGCTGAACGCACTCGATTTTGTAGGTGTGGAGTGGCACGTTGGCCACAGATTGACTGGGTCAGAAGACGGCGCTCTAGACAATCGCATATATGACTCACACATGTAATATCAGCCACTCAGACACCAGGTGAAGAGAAAACAGTGGTTCGGCTGGGAAATGTGCCTAGATTAGCAGTCAGAAGACAGGTGACAGCAGCGAAGATATGTAGTTGTGAAGCAGAAGTGTTCGAAAGATGACCAGAAATACTTTGCTTAAAACGCCTTGTTAGGTGTCTGAAGGGGTGCCATTTAGAAACTGGCGGGAATCTGGACTCAGGTTGCGAGTGGCAGGTAGGGATGCAGGTAGGAGCCAGAGTGGAGCCTTGGTTCAGCACCTTGGACAGTGGCTAATGCAGAGGCCTCCTTCCTATCCCCAAAACAGCGTTTAAAACACTTTGTAGGATTTGCAAAGGTCTCTGAAGTTTGACACTGTGACCATAGGTCATCTGGTGGGTCTAGGAAAGCTCTGGAAACTTCCCAGTGCCAGAGAACACTTGCATCCCCCCTCAAAAAGATGGCTCCGATTGTAATTAGCAGTTCAGATTTTTCCCAAGCCCACCCTTGTCTCACCCTTTTACCCACCCTCTCCAAAGCCCTCCTCCTTGTCAGCATCTAATTTTAGGTGCTCGTCGCTGAAAGACCAACCCGCTTCGCCGCCTTCAGTCAGAGGCAAAGCCGCAGGGGGTCTGCGCCAGCCGTCCCATCTCCATAAATTATCTGGATGACGAGGCACATAAGCATGCTTGTTAAAATTGCAAATGAAATAAATGGAGGTTGGGGGGGGGGCAAAATGTGAACTCAACAGCTTGTTGTGCACCATTCAGTGGTAGAGTTGGAAGCTCCAGTCTGGTGACGGCCACTTAACCGCAGCGACGTTCACGTGAAAATAGACGCAACCGGAAATGTGAGGCACGCTCGCCGAGAAGCAGCCGGTCAGGCGCGGCCGGCAGGGCACCGCTGGTCTGCTCGTTTCACACAGCGTTTGTGTCCGCACCACACAAACCTTTGTCCTCCTTCTCTGAGCTCTTCAGGAGCAGCCGGTTTTTCACTGATTTCCTGTTAAACAGGGCTCATTGACCTCTCGCAAACAATCCAGTGAGCTTCTGCTTTTTCCAGGAAGGACATCAGTCCTCTTTGAACAGCAGAAGCAAACAGATCATTTCCTTCAAGTAAAAAAGTACATTGTTTTACTGCATTGCCAGAGTAAATAACTAATTAGGGACATCAATTCATATCACAGCAGTACAAATTCAGTATTCAGCTTTTGCAGGATTTATTCAATATCTAATTCATTTTCCAGATAAAAAGCCAACTTTAGTGCTCATCAGACTTCTCTAGTACTGTGTATAAGTATAGTACTTACTTGGGTAATCATTGCTTCTATGGTACTCTATACATGTAGAGTACTCACTAGAGTAATTGTTACACTTAAACAGTACGCATAAGGTGAATACATTTGACACCTATTGTATTCATCGGGCACTACAGTAATCATTGTATTTGCATAGTGATGGTGGGGCCATGGCAGTACTCATGAGACTCCTCAAGTGACTACAGGCCTCATCACACTCCTGCAGGCAGGTGAACCCCACAGCTACAGCTCCTCAGGGGCAGCTCTATGTTCACCAGCAGCCACTGCAGAGTCCTTCATTTGCCCCAATTATCTCCCCAGTCTTTTTATACACAGATCAATGTGCTGCTATCGACTATGACTCACACTCAGTGGGTGCCTGTCAACACACACACACACACACACACACACGCACACACACAGGAACCCCCCCCACAACACTTCCCAGTTGACACATGTCCTGAACCTAAACATTTTGGCATCTTGGTGCCCTCAACAAGTGATGTTGGGCAGAGGAGCTGCACTGAAAGTGCTTTTAATAATGAAGAAGAGGAAACGCTGAAAACTGCAATTCTAAGGCTAAAGTTCCAGTCCTTTTACTTTATTCTATGATTCTGTTTGTACTGCTTTCCATCTTTGAACACTGATATTATTATTTTTCAGATTAAGAATAAATCAAGCACTACCGTAGTGGAATGGATTTCATCATGGGTCAGGAACTGGCGTCTCACAGGCCGCAGCTCCATAGTTGAACCTCCAGCTGCTACTGTCCACCGTGCTGTAAGGTTATATTTGTATAACAAGCTGTGCTTTAGCTCCCGTACGGTTATTTATTCCACTCAGTGTCTCCCTCCTCCATGTCCTTAGCCCACCTGCTGCTCAGCCGTAGCCACCATTATGGATGGGAAGCTGTCCTGCAGCACTGGCCTGGACGAGTGTGTGTAGCTCTGGACCTGAAAACCGCCAGCATCTGACACACAGCCCTAGATTTTGCTGCCAATGGGAGGCTGTGACAAAATTTAAAACGTCTTTCCAGCAATTTATCCATTTGAGGGCAAACGCTAAAGGCAGAGCAAGAAGCTCCTCATCCCAGGCAGCTGCTAGCAGCCCTGTGCCGTATCTTTCTGAATTTGTTGTTGTTACTACAATAAAGTCAATAAAACTAGAATGTGCACTTGTATTTAGGGGACGTTGTGAATGGAGATCATGCCTTTTACTGAAACTCTGCACACTTTTTGGTTGGCAGGGCCACACATTGTTCTTCACTATTGACAAATGTTTAATCTTGAGACTGGAATGTAGCTGAACCTTGTGGTGAAGGAAATTAATTTATCTTCTCATACTATTATGAAATCATTTGCAGTGGAAAAGCAAGGCCTATAATCCTTCTGTATTCCTTGTGATTATAGTAAAATGAGGGGCATCCGAAATATGCCTGCATTTTGATTTTGTGCAAAACTGACAGCACTGTCTGAATATTTCAGACGGAAACTTCCTTAACCTTATAAACAAACAGGAATAAATATGAAAATATATTTGATTGGTTTAAATTTTATTGGACAGGCGGCTCTTGCTATCATTATTGCTGTAAGCATTCCAAGCAATGGGTGAAGTGTTTGTGCAGGAGATGCAAAATGTAAGAAATAAACAAGCAAAAGAGTAACATAAATGTGGTGTGCATATGCTTGTATGCATGAGCTTCCCCCCTCTGTTCTGTCAGACTGAGGCAGCCAGCTGGGTCTGGGGCATCTCATGGTGAAGAACGTGGGAGAAATCAGGTATTATGTTCTGCAGTGGTGCCTTCAGATGTTGCCTTGATGAATTCTGACAGAGACAATCGGGGGATTTAGACTTGCAGGTAGGATTCCTAAACCAGCATAAGAAAGATTATTTTGAAGACCCCAAGATATTCAAGGAATATTTTTTTTACTTGGACCTGAAAATAAAAGCTAGAAGGAAGCTAATCTTTTCGTAATTTACACAAAACCTTTTAGCACCGTGCGTGTCGAGGAGCATGATTAGTGGAAGGATTTAAATTTTATTCATCTGGACAGGAATTAGCATTCAGCTTCTCACTGTCTCACCAGCATTGTGTCACTTCAGCTGATGCATATGCAGCTGTTTTTACTTTCTTGTATTTTTTTGACAAGCAGGATGGAGGTAAGCTTGTTTTTTTGGCTCATTTAGCCCTTCATTTCCAACATTAAGTTCCCACATTCAAGTTTGTTTTTTCAAGGACTTTGAGGAAACGTTTTCTTTCTATTGCAAAAAGAAATAAACGTCTCAAAATAGATGCGGAAAACATATCGGAGCTGTTGTGGTATCCATTTGGTGTTGTTATGTTTCTTCCGCAAGGAAGTGGTTTCTCAACGGTCAGAAAGTCTCCAGTGTGTCCTGTCCACCCAGTATGGCAACTACTGGCCAACTTGAAGTTAACTGAGTTATGGCTCCTTTGTACCACGTTCCTTAAAACCGGTATCTTCTTTTTTGAGGAAGGTAATCTGCGTGTTGTATGGCTACGTTTGACTTTTTCATGAAAAAGTAGGCTGAAGTCTGCGAAACTGCCATCAGAGCTGTGTTGTGCTATGCAGAATACCATAATGCCCCTGTTGCCATAGTTCATGAGAAATTGTTACTGGATAGGTATTGCAGCATCTCAAAGGTCTATACATCATTGTCACTGGACATGGGGATCTAAAGCCAGCCAGACAAATGACACAAATTTGGAAAACGGTCAAAAGGTCAGCTTCACCATTGACCGGTATGACCAGCACACAGGCACAAAATGTGCAGCTGGGTGATGTTCCTCTTCCAGAGCCCCGTCCTGGAAACCTGTGAAGAGAAAACATCTCACGTGACATAAGGGCAATGATTCACTGACCAGTGTAGTTACCAGGCTGTGGCAGCGTGGATTCAGCAGGCGGGACAGTGGAAAATATTGGGGCAATTCTACGTGAAACTTCCTGCTGACGCATGTGTTGCACTGCTCAAGGTCACAGTTCTGAAATTTCCAGCAATACATAGCATGTACAAATTACATTAAATTATATGTCATATAAATTAAAATATTTATATTGAACATAATGTCCCATACATGGGTGCCGTGCATTTGTTGGAATTTGTTGGAGTTCAGTTTTTTTTTTATCTTCACCACAATAAGGCGCCGCACTAGGACAGGAGGAAGAAGGAGAAGAAGAAGTCTGAACATTAGAATCGGCTGCAGTCTTGTTGTTCTGGGCATTAGGGTGTGTGTGTGTGTGTGTGTGTGTGTGTGTGTGTGTGTGTGTGTGTGTGTGTGTGTGTGTGTGTGTGTGTGTGTGTGTGTGTGCGTGCGCGTGCATGCATGGGAGTACAGTGAGATGGGGGTACCAGATTGTTTGCCAGGTTGATGTAGGTTAGGTAGGTGCAGCGTGTTATCTGAGATGCGTTTTTGTATGTGCTGGTAGCATAAATATATTTCAGTGTTAATCACAATGAGTATTTTCAGGTTTTAATTCAAAATATAAAGTCACCACTAAATACATCCCTGTCAATGTAAAACATAAAAAGATGCTGAATATTCAACAATGTGGCCCTCCAGCTTTTCATGTTTTTATTCCTCTCTTCAGTTTATGTCCTTGCTGGCGAACCAGCACTGGCTTTTAGATCTGATCTTTTAAAGTGGATAATATATCCTCATAAAATGTTTTGAGTAATAAAGGGCAGTTCATAATTGGCCAGAAACCTAAATCCATCTACATTTTGTATCCTGGTTCACTCTCTTCCTTCTTTCTTCTTCCTCATAAATCACAGAAATCCTTGTCCTTAGCGAGGCTGCTGTCCTGCCCTCCATGTGGCTTGGTATATAAAATGTGCTCCAAAATGCTACAGAAAGCCAGAGTCTCCTGCACAGCGTTCCTATGTGACTGGGCTTCGGTGTGCCTGTATGAGTGTGTGTGAATGTATCTGAGGGCTGTAGCACACGTGTGTGTATGGACCGTGAGCAGCACAACCCTCTGAGTGTGTACAACATGCCAGTCCTGCATGCCCCTCCCCCAGTAATGGGCTCCAACAAGAACATGAGCCAATGGGAGGCTGGGAGGTGTGATGACGGTGGGTGAGGAAAGGGGGTTCTGGGGTGGAACAGCTCAGCCAGCAGCAGCAAAGCACCCTGGGACTGATTTCCATGCTGAGCGTGTCGGGTTAGCAGCTGATAAAAAAGAGCACTCTGGATATATCAATGTTTAATGTATTGTGAAAAGGAAGCGAAGTTCTGCTTTACAGCACATAACTGCAGCTATAAGCCTGCAAACTATTGCGACTCTCAGGCCTGGGCAGACGGCCCTCCCTGGCGTAGTGCTGCCTCACTGGATGTTTATTTATGGAGCACAACCCCAACCCGGCTGCAGTCCAGGAACACCATTTGGATGGCTGTAATACCAGGGTGGGAGGGCAACGCCACAAACTGGGGAGAAGGGGGTTGGAGAGGTGGCTGCAGCTGGCTGCTTCATCTCGCTCGGTTTCAGTGGTGCGCTTTTTCCTGTCTCAGCTCACAGCCGCTTCTTTGTGCTGCACTCGGGCTGCCAAAGCAGGATTCAGCAACGTCACTGGGCTCAGCCACGTGTCAGGGAGATGTAGCAGCAGTTTCAAACGCCCTTTTGTCCGGAGTCCCCCTCCCCCCGACACATACGCCATGACAGGGCAATAGCTGGGGGTTTCTTGAACTACACTGTCACCTGTTAGCCTGCTTGCTCACCACTACAGAGGTGTGGTCCCCATTTTTAGTCACCCATTCAGCTTGTCACTGTGGGGTGTCTGCACGCCTGCATGCCAGGCTGTGACTCCAGATCAGAGCCTCACAGGCCACCATGAAAAACCATGTACATTAATTAAAGAGTGCTGGAGAAAGTTGTTTAATATGGGAAGGGGATTTCCGTTCCTTTGCAAAGGTCAAACACACCCTGATATGTGGTTCTCTGAAGAATAACAGTAAAATCTGGGCCTGAACATTAACTGTCTGGACAGAGACAACAAACACCCTGCACACTGCAAATATACAGGCAGTCAGACAGACAGCAGAATCTACACAAGTATTCAAATAGATGTTAGTGAGCAGCCAATTTGATCCTTCATAGCAACGTGCTTTTCTTTGCAGAGTCTGCCACTCTGTGGAAATAATGATCTCTAAACCGTGCAGGTCTGATGACTCACTGGCCGCTTTTAAGCAAATGAAAGGTCTTCTCCCTCAGCAGCAGGCAGGGGGCGGGTTCCACAAATACACAGCGCTGCCATTTGGCCTGTCAGGTGCACCCATCATCTTGCATGCAGAGGGACAGACAGTCAAGCAGACAGACAGACAGACAGACAGACAGACAGACAGACAGACAGACAGGCTTGCAGATAAATCAACTCACACTCATGCACACATGCACACCTTTGTACACAGACAAACTGCTGTTTGTGCCAATTCCTGTACATTACTTTTTTGGTTGATTTTTTTTTTCCATCATTACAAATCCTTCGCTGTATTTCCTTTCCTTTTTTTCTTATTTTAGTGAATGCCTTTGATTTGTAAGCACTGACTGCTTCTGATAGCTGACCCAGGAAAGAGGGGTGAACCAAGGGTCCCCTTGGAGAGGTTGGCCAGGTGGGCACAGCTCCAGTCACCTGCTGCCCTCATTCTTTCTCCACTGAGCAGTGGTAGTAGAAACACATTCCCTCACCGCTCGATTGTCAAACAGTAGCATTCAGGTGTTGTCAAGCTCCGGGGTGCCTCGGAGGTCTTTTATGTGTTGCTTCACTGCCGCCTGCTGGTGAATGTGGGGGTGACAGGTGGTCTAAGGTCTAAGTTGAGGGGAAAAGGGGGTGGCTGGGGCTGGGGCTCTCATATGGAATCACATGACTCGAGCACAGTCCTTCACCTCATTGTCCCCACCAGACGTCCTGGACTGGGCACAGTGGCTTTTCTTAGCGCAGGGCTTCATTCTCTCAGAACAGCAACAAATGTGTGGCTCACAATTATCAAAGTCATCAAAAACAAACAGACATGAAGCATCATTCTGATTGCACAGCAAATCACCCAGTTCAGTGAACACTGTGAAGAGCACTACAGCAGGAAGGAGGAGAGTGAGTCTGCACTGTATGAACTGTTGCAGAGACCCTGGGTTCAGTGCTGCTTTGCCGCTGGGGATGACAGATGACAGTAATGTGGGGATTACAGGCCGACTGCTGTTTGTGTTCCACCATTTCCACACCAAAAGGCTGCAGTCTGAAGAGGTCCAGGATGGGGCACATGGGTCTATGCATCATGACATTGCTCTCTGCTTCCTTTTGCTCTCCTCCATTCACCTGTTCTCTCACCCTCTGTTCCTCCTTTTCTCTCCATTGTCTCCATTTTCTCTTTCCCTCATGCATTTCCCTCCCTCACTACTCTTTCAATTATGTTCAGTTCAAAAGTGCTTTATTGCTGTGACTGCTCAAGGTGCAGCATTGCTCTCTGTGTCGCTGATAACTACAGAAATGAAACAATAATTGAAAACAGCAATGACAAGGGGGGGGTAAACAAACAAATAAATTATATGAACTGTGCAATCACCTACATGTTGACTCCGATCATGACTGTTCATGGTCTGTTAGGCCTTGTGCTGCACTTATACATTCCTGTCGTGCAGCTTTTCTTCACCTTTAACTCTTTCCTCCTCTTTGGTGTTTTCCTACAGGTGTGGTTCATGGTTCAAACTCCACACAAAAACTTCCATAAATACTTGGCAGGAAACTGGAAGGAGGATCTGAATTAATGTGTTTTCTGGTCATATTTCCCAAATATCTTTCTTCCACTCTCTGTCACCAGCAAAGCTGTGTGTGTGTGCGTGCGCGCGCACATGCGTGTGTGTGTGTGTAGTAGTACTCTATGCAAACAGGTATGTAGCTATATACAGTAAATGTTGGTGTGTATGCAGGTGTATGGCACAATGCTGGTGTTTTTGCACAAATGCAGGCTCTGCAGATGTAGCCGAGTCCTGGTGGTGGAGTGGGGAGACCTGCTGTGTTCACGGCAGTGGTTCGGGTAAACACTTCTCTCCCTCTTTACAACACAGATGTTTCCAGTTAACTTTACCGTTTTATGCTATGTTTTATTAAAATCCAGTATTTACTCATTAGTATGCACATAATTCTTTAATAAAACATTGGCTTCCTGCGGGTTTCAGAGGCAGTCGCTCTTTTTTCTTCCCTCCTGCATAATAATTGGAATAATTACAGTGTGTGTGCCCAGTGTGTGCATATTTGTGTGTGTGTGTGTGTGTGTGTGTGTGTGTGTGTGTGTGTGTTTGTGTGTACAACCTCACATCAGTGTGTGTTCCTGCCTGCAGAAGCCCAGGCTGCTGACTCAGCCCACTGACTCCCATGACCTGAATCCTCAGCTACTGTATTGCACTCATTGCCTCCTTCTCATTGGTGTGTTGCAGACATTAACAGGGATTCCATTTACAATTTAGCAAATGAAAGGGAACGCCATTTGTGTGGAGGTAACTGGTTTACTATGGGAAGGGCTCTCACAGTGACACACAGTAAATTAAAATATGCCAGCAGGAATTGTTGAAATTGCAGCGGCACAAACGATTGTCACCGACTCTGCAGTGCTGTGGCTCACAGGCACACAGGGCAGCAGCGGAGTGGAAAATGTGCTTAAGTGACTGGACTCAAGGCCAGGGGGTCACCATGTGAATATGGGGGCGCGCAGTGCAGTCATACCCGTCGTCCAAGCGCTTAACTGGAATTGTTTTCGGGAAGTCACCTTCAATAGGGTCGCCTGCTGAGAGGAATAAGAAGCAAAGTGGGCTGTGGCAGGTGTGTAGATGCAGTTTCCCCTACTCATGAATATCCTGGTCTGCTATCTGTCACTTCAGAAGTTGCTCGTAGTCACAGTCCACATGTGTTAACCCTGCGGATCTGTGCTAGCCAGCCATTTCTCCAGCTTCGGCATCATGCAGGAGCCCAGGGCAAGCTGGTTGAAGCAGCTTCCATATGATGGTGTTAGAGGTAGAAATCTGTACAAAAGTTTGGCACTTGTGTGGCCAATTTGGGGGAGTTGGGTGGCAAGCCTCTCGGGGTCATTGGAGACACACGGGATGTAAACGTGGGCAGGGATGCTGCAGGTTACTGTGCTGGCCAGCACTGGGTTTCCTGCTGCAGAAGTCATTTCAAATACCGCCTTGGTGCTGCTTCTAGCAGCCACAGCAGCAGGTGCAGAGGCAGAGGCTGCTTTCATGGAGCAGTGACAAAGCCAAAGGGGGCACAGGTTCATCCAGATCGACTGCTGGCCTCCGCGGTCTGCTGACCACAGCAAGCGGTGATGCCCCAGTGCCCAGGGGTGACATCAGAAAGCAGACCAACAGTTGTTAACATCATTGATGTTTGAGGTCAGTGTACCACTCTGGCACACCAGAGGATGAAAATTGGCTTTGTAATTCAATACATTTTGAGAAAGAAAGGGGGAGGATTAATACTGTGTCACTTCACTAAAGAGGCAGATGACCTAGGCTTCCCAACACACACACACACACACACACACGCACACGCACACGCACATGAAAGCTCACCACATTGCCTAGTTGGATGTTTATCAATAAAAAATGTTTCCGATTCTGTAAAAAATATCTATTTTTGCAATATTTTATTTCAACTCATTGGAACTTTGCTTGTGCTGCATGATTATTGGCACCCCCAGCATTAAGCCTTGGTAGAGGCACCTTTTGCTACAGCAGCAAGGCCAACTTTTTGCATGGTTCACAAGCGATTTTGGCTCATTCGTCTCCACAGATTTTGTCCAGGCTCTTCAGGTTGGCTTCATGGACTGCAGGTTTCCAGTTTGGACCGCAGAGACTGACACGAGGACTTTGACCGACTGTGTATGGTTTTCGGCATGACGCTGCCCCTGCGCTGCACTGCACCTCTTCCGGCCTCAGTGGACACCATCCTTTCCACAATGTCAAATGGCAGTTGACTCCATAGGATTTTTTTTAATGTTTTTCGTACATCACTTTGTGTCATTCCTGATCTGCTGACTCAGCCACAGTTCTAACTTTTGCTAGTGTTAGACACATTGTGATGTATTATTAAACTGATGCTAAGCTGATGTACCCTTCATTTACACTGATTCAGTGATGTGTGCATAGCTTCTAGCAACACAAATAAGTTTCAGCAGAAAAGTTCCTGCTCCAGAGCAGCGTATTGAACTGCGTGTTTAACATTTAAACTTAAGGCATGCACTGTACTTATTTCAAATTACTTCTGTTACCTTATTATATAAGTGAACAGTAAGGGTCTTATTATCCCACTTGATTTAAGGTATATGTGAAGGTGTGAAACGGAGATGAAGTGAGAGCTGTACTGGATTCAAATGCCAAGAGACTGTGAAACTTTTTTGATCAATTAAACCAACAGATGGTAAGAGCAGAGAGAGGGAGCGGCTGTGCGAGAGGCTCTGGAGGAGACAGACAGGAACAGAGGAGGAGACAGAGTGAGAGAAAGAGAGAGGAGAGAGGCATTTTATCTCCGAGCTGACAGTTAAGATTCTACTCTTTCAAGGCCAAGGAAAGAAAAGTGACACGTGTAGAGGCTCCCTGTAAAGCCTGACGGCACTGTGATACCAGGCAGGCTGGGGGGTGGGGATGGGGGTGCCACACCGCTTCCTGATAGGAAGCCAAGATCTGACGACAATCAAAGCCCCATAAATTAAAAGCCATCTCTTGCCAGGGAGAGCCCCAGGGGTGCACTCGGCAATCTCCGCCAGCCGCCTGCTCCTCCCTCTGGGTTTCCTCAAAGGTTGAGCAAGGAATCCATCTATTCCTGCCGGAGGAGGACCTTCGGGTGCAGAGGTGCGACCTGACCTACGGTTCCAATGGACCACGTGCACTAGGGGTGCACATCCCAGACTCGCACGGTCATGGAGGAGTAACGCCAATGATGTTGGACGGGTGCAGTACAAAACGAAAGGCTAATAAACCACTGTCTGAGACACGGTAACCAGGACAAATAAGTAATGCTAATGAGTTGTGCTAATAAGACATATTAATGAGACACGGAAAAAAGACACAGCAATGGGATGCAGCAACAAGACATAGCGAAACACGGTAATTAAACACAGTAATGGCGTGAGGTATCAAGAGACGCAAATTAGACCTGCTGAAGGAGCATGGTATAAAAATACGGTAAAGAGACATAGTCGTGACACTCACAGCATCGCATCTCCAGTGCACAGGAGAGGCTGGAAAGACTTCCAACTGCATGATGAGGGAAATTGCGCTTTCATGTAAAAACTTCATGGATGTCCCACAAAGGAGCTGGACCAGGAATGAGATGCTCATGTGAGAGAGGGACTGTGGGTGTCATGGGCACAGCTCCTTCACGCCTACTCTAAACGATCGAGTCCAGCACGAACACTCGCGGTGCCGCCTTTCAAGCTCAAAAAAAGGACCCAGCACAAGCACGACATTGGTGAGTTAAAGTCCATATCAAACCCTGGGTTTCACTTTTAAAAGCGACATACATTTCTGTCCACAACCCCATGAGAAGCTGACGTTGTCTGAATCCTTATCTGGTGCATAATGTGAAATGTATGTGGTCCACCTGAGCCCAAACAAGTGTTTAAGACAACAGCCAAAAACCGAGGCACACGCTTGGGACAGCCTGGTCCTTGGCTGCAGTCCTGTGACAACACATTGTAAATATATTAATTCCTTCGGACTGTTTATATAACTCATCCGGGGAAGCAGAGCCTCTTATTGATTTTTGTGCCGTTCTTTATGGTCTCTCGGGGGCAGAATGGTGCTTAAGAAAAACAAACAATCACATTTTCGACCACTGCACAGTGGGTACTCCTTTATCCCAACTTTGGTTATTTCAGAACAATTTTTCAATTAGAAAAGACGCCCTTTTCCACCGTCGGCTAAATTTACCAAAAACAATCACACACACTCTTCCCATGCTTAGTGCCCCACACTGAATTTAAAGCCTGAAAGACAAAGTAAAGCTCAGCTCCTTTGTCTGCGCTGTTACCGTGTCAACAGGCTGTGTCTGTGAAAGATGTGAAAGCTCGGTTCATTTCCATTTCACGTGTGTAGTACCTGTGCCTCTTCACAGCTCACCGTTGCAGACGCCATAACACGGACACCTAGATTTTAAAAAATTAATTTTTCCATTAATTAATTCATTGAAATTCTTGGTCCTGGTTCACAGCTGAACATTCATCGCAGCCACAAAGAGGAAGTGATCTGAAAAGTTATTTTTACTCTAATGCGCTTTGCATCTATGTCTCGATTCATTTTCTTGGTGTTGGAAATGAAGCAGGAATAATTTCGTCATTATTTTCCGGCACCTTCTTTTTGTGCCTAATTTCTGTCCCAGGACTTAATGGGAGACCCAATCCTGCCTACTGTGGACTTTGGGACAGCCGCCATTTTATAATAATGCTCTGCTTACGTCTGAACTGCGCAGTGACTGTGCACAGCAACGCTGCCAAGGCCGAGGGTAAAGGAGGATGCACGACGACTTCCTTCCTCTGGCATTAAAACACGGATCTGCGGCTTGTCAGCCCGGTGAGAGGTGGATCTCCTGTTAGCCGTGCTACAGAGTCTCAACACTGTGTTTGGCATTTCAGGAAGAACAAGAAGTCAACCAGCCTGTCATCGCTTCATCACACGAAAGCGTGGGGATCAAACCTTCCAGCTCCTCATCTTTCATAGGGCTTTAAGCTTAACCTCCATGGTGCAGAATAGACCAGAGTGCTGAAGACAACATCTCCAGTGAGCCACGTCATTTCCAGATGAGAGAGCAAAACACCGAGTCTCCTCAGGTTCGGCTCTGTGTGCTTTTCACCACCGCTTCCAAGGGGATGCGAATGAGAAAAAGACAAAAGGCGACTCAAAGCACTTCGGCATAAACACGCGATGCGCGGGATCAACCCGAGGCTGCACTATCTGCAAACAAATTGCCTCTTAAGAAAAAAAGAGTTTGCTTGAAATATGAGATGAAAAGCGGGCGAGATCTGAGGGCGTACTGTGTGTAAGCCGGGCCGCCGCTTGGGAGAAACGACTCTAATCGATGAGTATTGAGCCGAGTCGACTGCGAGCAGCCCACATTAAAAAAACGCTCACTATTGTTTATATCTCCTATTGATGCACCCCTCCCATTTCAATTTCTTTCAGAACCGGAACATCTCACACACACTCTGCTGCTTAGTCTCTGCGTTTGGCTCCTGTGTTTCGAATGGTTTGTGGGTTTTGCGACTTGGCTTCACCTTCGCTAAAAGAATAACAAATCTGCTGGACGGTTAATTGTTTCACAAGATAAACAAGGCACAAGTTTGCAAAAAGTGACCCCACCCAGGAGACATTGCTTCAGTAAGACAGTAAAGAATGTTGAGGCCAAATTGTGCTCAGGATATACATTACTGCTGTTGTACCTTTGAGTAGAAAACTATGTAGGCAGAATTAGAAAATCTGCCAAGCCAATAAAGGTGCTTTCACATGTGGCAGCCTGTGCATGTAATACCCAGTGGATCTGCAGACCTGGTCCTTTGTCTCGAGGGTGCTTGCTTGAGGCATCTTTAGGTCTCTTTCTGGACACCACCGCTGAAAATGTTCCGGTCTGACTCTCCAAAGCTAAAATGCGAGTGGCCCCCTCACATTTTCCGTGAATAACCGAAGCGCTCTCCTGATAAAGATGGCCGAATGCAAGAGGAAACAGAGCGCGGAGTCCTGCTGGGCCAGATTTCCACATTTCTCAGATGTGGTACGATGAGTTCTCTGGGTTGGGGCTGACCATCTCATCGCACCGCCCAACCGCCCATGCTCTCTGCCGGTACTCAACTGCTGATGGGTTTCCACTACAAACTCCTCAGTGCCCATGGACTCATTAGAGAATCATCGCATGCCAGACACCTTTCACAGGTGGGCTTCACTCATCGGGGCCCGAAAGTGGGTTAATTGTGAAACTATTAACAAGAATATTACTTATTAATTTGCCCCGCATTCATTAACAGTGGCAGCTCGTGATCGATGGGGGTTTAATCATGCCATCTCACAGTTATTAAATTCGAATTCATGGTCCCCTCACCGCTATTGCTCACCTTTACATTAGAGCCTGAGGAATTGAGCAGCAGTTTGCTTCCTTGCCCAAAATGAATGCCTTTAGTGCTGTAGGGCTGTGGAATTCCACCTACAGTTAAATTCATGTAGGGATTCAGAGGCAGACGATAAGCTTGTGCTTTGCTCTGGCTTTCCAAGGAAGGGCCCGTTGGACAGCTGCTGCAGAGCGTGCGGTCCTAACATTAGGTCATTAAGAGGTTTATTTTAGCCCCCTGCTTCAATGTGTCCATCAAAAAGTCATCATTTCCATGGCTTCTGTGTATTAGGGCCATGACAGCTCCTCTCGGCGGTGTGACAGTAGCGTTCGCCCCTTTCAGCTTTTTAATGAGGCTCTCGGCAGCCAAGGATTCGGCAGCTTGTTTTCAGCAGGCTGGATTGCGGATCACCTGCTCCAGCTCAGTTTTATTGTTTCCATTGTTGTTATTCCTTTCTAAGCTCCTGCAAGGCTCCACCCCATACCCTCCGCCTCTGTGACACCGCTGCCACCGCATCTTCATGTCACCACATTTCATTGGGCTCATTTAGAGCGTTTGATCACCACCCTGCTCTCTGCCTTTGCCGGCTTGGACTGGGCCAGCAGGAGCCCTAAGTGTGGCGGTAGTGGTGGTGACAACAGCGAAGACGAAAATGATGACAACAACGATCCCTCTACTATACCCAATAATACGTGAATACGTGGTTAGGCATAACTTGAGCAAAGCTGTTTTCCTGGAGTCCAGAGCTTTTGGGAAGCTTGCAAACAGCCTGAAATGCTGTCATGATAACCGTAGTGTTGCCTTCTTTTTGGGATGTCATGCTTGGGCAGTACATCTGTGTACTGCTGGCTAATGAGAACCCAGGAAGTGGCTGCCCTAAACTGTCCCACTGTTAGAAGAGGAAAGGCTGGCAGCCATATGCACTCAACACAAGAGGCAGAGCAAAGGTGGGCAGTAGCACTGGCTTTGGAAGGACCTTTCAGAACAGCCAAGCCCCTGGCATCAGGAGGCAAATGAAGCACAGGTTTCCCTACCACGCTCATCGCAGCTGAGTCCACCATTCCCTCCACCCTCTCAAACCTAGCAAGAGCGAGTCAGAGTACAGTAAGGCTTTCCAGGCTGCCTCCTGCCCCCCGGTCTGTCACATAAGATGTCATCTGAAAGCAAAACCCATTTCTCGATTACATCTGCAATGGGCGTACAGTAGCAGATGCTGCTTGGTTAGTAACTTAGATTACAGTTTTTCATTTAGCTTGGACTTTTCTCCAAAACAGGTTTGCACTGTTTAGCTTCCTCCTGCGATTTACCCATTTGCACAGCTGGAGCAATTTTAGGATAAGCACCTTTGCTCTCGGGTATTGCAGCCAGGAGTTTGGAACTGAGGCGGGGCGCTTAGGTTCAGAGTTGCTGCCTCTAGCCAGTTAACCATCATATTAATATGGTGAATGTGATTGTTTATTTCATACATTAATACATGGCATTTATATCCATTTTACAAAGGAAGGCCACAATTCATGCTTCTGGTCTCCTGTTGTTCTTTGAATGGCATGCCGAAATATTTTTTTACATCTCTTAATGCAATAATTTCCTTTCTTCCATATGTGAGTGTGTTTTTCAATTGCCATTGAATCTGCCAGCTCAAATGTAAAACAAAGACTCTACCCAAATCGAGCTCCCCAAAAAGTGGGAAAGGTCAAGAGCAGGGCATGCCGGCACGCCTGTGGTAAATCCCCAGAGCGGTCAGGTGCTGCAGGCTGAGGAGGAGGAGGAGAAAGCAAGGCTTTGAAGCTGATCCAGTCGTTCACAGCAAGTCAATGGCAATCTGAGACACACGGTGCCAGAGTTATGGGCTCAGACTTGAAAAGCTCCTATTGGGCCCTGGATCACTGAGTCATGAACTCACGGGAAAGGTTTATTTCATTTTGCTGCAAAAAACAGCCAGCATTACATTAAATTCCAACTTTTCTCAGAGCTCAGCTTTTCTCTTTAGCGGACGTATTTTTGTTAATTGTGCCAAGAGGACTTGTAGTTTCCTCTCACCTTTCGAGCAAAAATGTAACACTGATAAGTCAGCAGTACCTGAACTTCACTTGAGGAGCATTCATAAAAATGAGAAGACTTTGATCCCAATGGTTGTGTGTTGTTATGCCTTTGTGTGTGGTAACAGGGTGGTCACGGTGTGGATTTGTAACCCAAAGACTGTGGGTTCGGTAGCAGTTAACATTCGATAAACCCATAGGCTCGTCTACACATCTTCAGCCGAATTATCGCTCTTCTGAAGATGAAAAATGTTTGTGCTACTGGAGGATCTGGCACAGATTTTGCGGAAAAGGCCTGCAATTGGGACGCGACCTCTTTCTGTGGGAATGTCGAGTCTCATTTCATAAATATTCCAGGGTGGTCACGTCCAGCCAAGAGCACGGATCATCGCCTGGCCGTTTACACCGCAGTTAAACGTTGAGGGAATTTGCCCCAGAACATCTCAGGTTCATGAATGTGTGATGAGGAATTAGGTTTGCCAGCTTTGCCATTTATCATTCCGTCCTGTGGCATCGCTGCACAGTGGGGTCATATTGGGGGGGCTGCTGGGAAAACCACCTTGCGCCTTGGTGGTGAAACACCGCAGCACACATGAGGACAGAAAGACGCCATAATTTTTAATTGCATTTCATTGGTATTGCTGCTTATTTTTTTTTCATTGTAAAGTACATTTTGAGCATTTTGAATTCTACAGCATATCCGCCATGCAGGGAACGTAAGAATAGAGCCGATCTTTCCGACTAAAAAGTAGCCCAGAAACCAGGGAACGGCTTCGTATCCAAAGCTGATGAACAGGGATTTGTTTGTCCAAAGTTGGTAGCGACAGCAATCTGGGTCTGATGTTCGGCCTCCTCTTCAAATCCCCCCAGCTTGAGTGCGGGGGAGGCAAGCAAGCCGGGAGACAATTTGTGGCAGAGCACTGGCCGTTTCCCTGTGGCTCTCAACCCTGAGGGGAGAGGTTTTTAATCGCCTTCTGTCTCCGCTGTCCACACACAGACACCTCTGTTCTTAAGATGCTCTGAGAAAAAGAATAAATAAGTGAACAGGGGACTCTGCTTGCTTGTTTTATTTGCCGTCATGCCACTGGGGATGGCGGGCAGGCTTGGGGGGGGCGGGGGGGGGGCATTGGATTTTCATTCGCGCGGCTACTTCTCCGCACTTCTAAAGTTTTTGAGCCTTGAATAATGGTGGCTCTCTGAGAGGTGATTACGACCCAGGAGTGATTGTGGAACGCGAGCGTGAACGTGGGTGGGCTGCTGAACCCAGCAGAAGAAAGCAGGGAGAATGGGGCTTCTCATGAATGTTTAACACACCTACATGGAAACATTTAATTTTACAGAAACACAAATGAGCCTCCCCTCCCTCGTCACTTCCTGGGAAAGAGGACCGAACTTGGCTTCGCTCCTTGGTTAACACAGCTCCTTGTGTCTATGTGTGTGTGAGACTATAACAATGATTTAACACTGCCGTTGTTACGCTGGAAAGATATAAAAGTATAAAAAAAACGGGAGCAGAAAAGAGGCATCGGGGAAGTCATCAAAAGAACTGTGCCAACAGAGCAGTGGAAAATGGAGCACAAAAAGACATAATCCAAACATTTCCTGAAAAATATTTTATTGGCATGTATTGTGTGAGTCTATACAATGTGTCTTTCTTTGTGTGTGTGTGCGTGCACATTTTTGCCTTGATGCATTTCACACAGCAAATTCAGAAAACAATCTTTGGCTAAATATTTTCAGGGGTGGATGATTTGCATTTTCCTCAGGCTTTGTGCATAATATGACCCAAAGCTTCATGGACAGCTATGGCCTAGATACCAAAGAGTAGAAAAAAAACTGGGTAAATGAAAACAGAGAAGGATTTGTTTTTACAAACACCCAATCTTTCCATTGCATATTCTTTCTTTCAGTAACTGCTCTGGATGGATTCCATGCAAAATTCATGACTTGAAAGAACACAAAGGCAGAGAGATCCAGTTATTTTTTTTCCTGATAGCAGTGAGAAGACATAGGTTCTGAAATCCCATATGTATGTCCCAAGATATTTCATCTGGCATGACAAGAAATAAAAAAGATGAAAGGATTCCGTCTGTTCTGGGTGTTTTCATCAGGTTTTGTGAAACGGAATGGTCGTGTCTTGTTACGCGAACAGCAGACGCTCCTCGCTCCCCGTGGGGTTGCTCGCCAAGCCCCACGCTGTGCGCATGTACAGTAATGCATCAGGCCGCGCTGACAGGACTCTCTCTGGCCGCCTCCGCATGCAGACCCTTCTTGGCCTTCAGGCTGACGCATGGATCTGGGGGTTGGGGGGGTGCTGCGCTGGCCGGCTGAGGCCACAGTGATCCTGGCCTGGTTTCTTCGAGCTTCTACGTCTCTCACAATTAATAAACATATCTCAAATGAGAAGCAATACCTTTCCAGTCTGCTGAAGCTCCACATGTACATCTATGTTTGATTGCATTGTTTGGCGATGCTTTCTGGGAAAGCTATGACATCGCAGGAAGAAGCTCTATATTTTGCATGTGTTGCAGCCAACATCCGTAGGATTGTTCAGCGGCATCCATGGTCAATGTGACACATATGCACAATTCCAAACACTTTTACAAGTAATGGAAAAAAACTCTAAATAGAAATTAAGTGACAAACGTAAGGAAAACGAAAACGTGCACAATTGTTTGTTGAGGTGTAATACTTTGGGTTTTTGGCTTGAGTCAAGCTCATTTAGCATTTCTCTGACTTGTTTGTCCCTTTGGAGGAAAGTGTCTGTTAATGAATAAATGTGCATTGCGGTTTATATGCCATAAACATGCTGCATGGATCTGAAGGAATGCTGCGTTACTTGAGTTATTCATTATTATTTTTTGCCATTTATTGTGTTTTCTGTGTGTGTGACTCGAATGAAAATATGGCTACTGCACATCTTTACCAATTACATTCTGCTATGTTTAGATTAGACACTAAAAATAGCATTGCCTCCTTTCCAGACCGTGCTTTTGCAAAAATCAATTTCTAATAGTTGTACGACGTGTTCTCTGATTCCCATTTTGGAATAAGCTTAGAGGATATCTTTATAGGCTAAGGCAGAGTTCCTAAAATGCTCATTAATCTTAATATTTGTGTGAGTTAAGTCTTGCTATCCAGAAATGATTTGTTAGCATTTCAAGGGTTTGCGAAAATAGCTTTAAATGACCAATATCAGGAAACAAATCACATCTTGACACGTTATTAATACAAAGGGTCAGAATCAATCAGTAGCTGGATGGCCTTTGACATTTAATAAACCTTATGGAATACTGATATGCATCACAAGCGAATATATAAAATGCCTAACAGAATATGATAGATTCTTACATATTAACCTTTAATAATTTCAAAGCATCTGAAACAGAGATGGAGGATGGAAGAGCATTAAAATATCAATTTTTTTCTGTACTGTTTGTGAACACGTGTGTTCTGCGCGTTTGCTTTGTCTCTCTCTGGTTTTCGAAGTGTGTGTGCATGTGCATTTGCTTGTCTGCATGTGTTTGTCTCTCTGACAGGTGTGTGTGTGTGTGTGTGTGTGTGTGTGTGTGTGTGTGTGTGTGTGTGTGCGTGTGCGCGTGTGTGTAGGCATGCATCCTGGAAAGGTTTCCACACCTTCCCTTACCATCCACTGGGCTAAACCAAACACAGACAAAGTCTTTAGTTTGTGCCCGAAAGCAGGGAAGTGGAGGAATGGAATTGAATGCAGGACAGGAACAGGTCTGACTCTCTCACCGGGGCCCAGGAAGGGAGGGTAGCAGTGAAATCGGAGCAGCAGACTGCACTGAACACAGTGTAGGAAAAGCAGAGGAATCGGCAAAGGTCTGCCCACACACAGTGACTTCTAGTCCTGATTTATACTCTTGATAGGCCGGGAAGCTGGCTTTCACACCCGAACCCTGAAGCTGTACTTGTACCTGTTGCCAAAGCGCCATTTCTGTGCCTGCAACCAACTCCCCGTGTTAATGACCACACAGAAGCAAGAAAGAAATCCACACCTCTTTCTTATTATTCATAGTGTGCAAGAATCAAGCAGATCTCATAGGTTCCCAGTTGCAGGAAAGTGACTGAATAAAAAGTGCTTTTACTGCACAGCTTTAAGTAAAATTTATCTAAAGAACATGCGTAAACTAATAGTTAGATATTTTTGGGATTATTTACTAATGCTTTTGTCAGCCACTTTAGAGGACTACAGTATATGCTTGCAGATTTGTCCACACTGGTCTCTTGCATATGAACAAGAACGGCTGTCAGACTGAGAAGTAATTGTAGTATTAATTTTATTCCCATTTCTTACACTGGGGGGGATCTGAATGTGTTTGTTTGGGGCGTATAAAAGTGAGTGCAACACCAAAACAAAAGTGCTAATGGCATCTCGCGCTGGGAGCTGGGGCTGTTTGTGGGGGGGCTGTGCAGGTGAGTGAGCAACTGCAGAATTGGGAGTGACACTCACAGGTAAGATCACTGCAAGAAAGTGTGGTGGAGACATTCTACAGAGACCCAGTGCAGAGCCCCCCCTCCACGGTAAATAGCATTCTGGGAGTGCTGTTGTTAACCCACAGCCTGCTTTTCTAGATGAATTGCGTCTTTCTCTCTTTCTTTCCTCTCCTACAGCACAACCTCCCCCTTCCCCACCCCCACTTTTGGAAGAAATATGATAACAGGCTATCTTTGCCAGTTCTATATGGTGCTTTTATCTGTTCATTTTAATTTCTATTTATAAAGAAAAAAATATTCTTTTGTAATTTGATCCTGCAGCTTTCGGGGTCCAGAATTGGGTCCTTTAACCACTCCACCGCGTGCTGCATTGAGAACGCATCAGCTCTGTCCTATCTGATCAGCATCGCAGAGTAAAAGAAAGCAAAAGCACAGATGGCGTTTTAATTTTCTTTCTGCTTTTTTAGTTTACCTGCAAATTGACACAACCTACTCAAAAAAGTACAAGTGCATCCTAAAACCCAGAACAAATTAGGATTACCATCCAGTAACTGGATGCGGTTTTGCAGCATCTGCAAACGTAGGCTTGTTTTCAGCATTTGGGTGAAGAAATGATCGAGGCGCCTGCCCAAAGCGGAGGTGGGAAACTGTGAGCAAACAGCCGGGGACCCGTAGTGGAGTGGCTTTATTTTTTCATTGTTCACTTAGCGGACTTTAGCGGACAGCTTGCATGCCATCGGCACATCTGTCGGCCTCCCAGCATCACCCTGAGCCGAACGTTCAAACAGTGCAGAATGAGGTCTCCTGGTCCTCATTTTCCTCCCCATGGCCGACTAACGCTTTCAGCGACCTTGTAACCTTATAAAAAAACACCTCCGCCCTTCCTTTCTAATCCCTAGCTGTCCTCTTATTGGAAATGACTGTTGGCAAAAAGTGTAATCTTTCCCTCTAGTAAATCGAATAAAGAAGTGGGCCGGCTAACCAGGTCCCCCTTTCTGCTTTCGGTGCTGAGGAACGCGTTAAGTCTGCTGACAGGCAACACTGCAGCCATGGCGCCACCGTGGTTTAGCACTCGGGTTCTGGACTGTGAGCCTGATGAATGGCTGCACAGTTTGTCGCTGCTTTACATTTCTGTCACGCTGCTGAGCTCGGGAGCTGCTGCATGTACCATTCAGAGGGACGTGGGTCCACGTGTCCCACGCTCGCAGGGCCACCACAGGTAGTTGTCAATTGTCGGCTAAGATGCCTTCATGGGGAAACCTAGCTGTGCTGCTGTGGCCCCTACCGCTGAGAGGATTTAAAAACAGAATTCATCTTTTCTTGCCAAACTGCTCTATTGTTACAAATATACACCTGTGGTTTCCTCTGTAAATAAATCCATTCATTATCTTTAACCGCTTGTCCTGATGGTACTGTGGACGGGACACCAGGCCATCTGACGGTTGCCATCTATGCGCACACTCACACACGTTCACACCAAGGGAACATTACAGTGAGCAATAAAACCTGAAAAATGTGTTTTTGGACAGTGGGAGGAAACCGGAGCAGCCAAAGCAAACCCCCTCTAACACGTGGAGAACACGGGCTGAGGTAGACGGTGAGTCCCTGATAAACAGCCCAGGTGCTGCACCACCGTGGTGCCCTTCTGTAAATAAACTGGGTTCTCAATCGACACGTTTAATTTTCTTCTGCTAGAAGAATTTATATTTGCCCCGCATGATTATTTGCACAGAATGTCCGGACCCCTTTCGGATTCTCGGGCATAAATGGTGCGTGACTGTACCTTACCTGTGAAACAGTGTGACCTTTCATCCTTGTTTTAGGCATCTGGATGTTTTTGCGTTTCCTCAGTGTGCCGTTCCTGTCTCTGCGGTGATGCGTTAATCAATAAAAAATAGAATCATAAAAAAGTTGTCCCGTAACAATGTCTGGAACATCAGCCCTTGTGTGCGTCTTCTGATAATGACGTCTTACATCCGCTTTGTTCTATCTGTCATGTGATAACCAGTTATTCTGAATCGTGACATCAGCTCGCGTTATGGAGTCGCAAGTTTGACAGCCTTTGTTTGATCACATCCAATGGGTTCCTGTGTTTGGATCTCATGGAGCTTTGATATCCTGCACGTAGCTGTGGAGTCATTTGTCACAACCCATATTCCAGCAATTAAAGCTCCTTCTTAAGAAGCCGTTACCAATTTGTATTTCATTTGGAAATGAATCGCATTACTGGCGGGGTTAGGGTTAGTGAGGTTAGAGCTGAAGTTAGGCCTGAGTTTAGGGGTGATGGCTATGGCTGAGGTTAAGACTGAGTTTAGGCCCCACTGCTGCCACCTTTCCATGGGACCCTGCTCAGGTGACTATTGGGCTGGTGTGAGAATAAAAAAACCGTCGTCAACCTGAAAAATCAGTCGTCAACCTGACCCAGATGCTTCACGGCTCAGCTTGCTTTTCTGTCTGTGGGTCTCTCACATCTCTTAAGTTGGACCATTTTGTAATCATTGGAGTAATTTTAACTTGGGAAGCAAGGGACCTGGCATTCATTTTTAATTCAACGCCATTTACAGTGGCTGAATCATTTAATGGCAGCGGGCTCATTTTCCACATGGCGCACCGCGTATGCAGAGCTCAGCTTCGTGCTCAAGCACGGCGGCATCGTATCTTCTTTAGGACTGAGCTCCAGTCCCAGCAGCATTACGATGTAGAATTTTACTAACCCTTAACTTTAGAGTCTGCAATATGAGCACCAAAGGGTGTTGCCAAGCAGAGATGGCTCCTGAGGCTACCAAGATCAGCGCAGCAATGGACAGTTAAATGCCATATCTCTGGGTTTTTGTACTGTATTTCACCATCACAAGCCAGGTGTAGCATCTGCAGGTGTGTGCTGTGGTGAGATGCGGTTGTGCTGCGCTGTTGAATCCGCAGGGTGTGCAGCAGTTCCCCATGTACATGAATTATAGATGCAGTTCGGTTTAGTGTCTTGTTCAAAGGGACAGCACAAGCGCTCCTGTGACGTGAAGCAGCAACCTTTGGGGTGCATTTTCTTGCCTGCCACATTGCCTGCTGCCCTTTTCCACTGTGCGCAGCGTGAAGTTTGCTCATGCAGCACACAGGCCCTTTCTCCTGTCGGTTCTACCTACCTCGCTGTTTCACGCCGGTTCATGGTGACAGCGCCCCCATTTGGCAGCAGTGTGAATGGGCACTGGGGTGACAGGGACCAGGGAGCCTGGATCACAGACCCAAATATACTGTGAGAGGACAGCAAAACCTCTGCCATCTCTCTCTCTCGCTCTCTCTCTCCTTCCCACTGCCTTTATTCAAGGAGATTGTGTATTGTGTGTTTCTCTTCTTCCTTCCCCAACTAGACTAATGGAGTCATATTTCGCCTGCCTCAGCGAGGTGTAATTGTTGTGCTGTTGCAGTGTGACGGAGGGTGAGGGTGTCACCCTACACCATAAAAGCCAGCCTGTGGCCCGTCGGTCGCTGTCTAGCAGCCACCGCAGCGGCAGCAGCAGCGCCATTAATTATGGATGCTGGAGCGGCACCAACCTTATCTCACACTGCAGCAGCTGAGGGGGCCCGCGCTGCCGTGCAGAACAAGCCTGCCATCTGCTGGGCGAGGGGGTGGCGCAAGAGCGGCTGAGGGGTACTGTACGAAAAGCAGAAGGTGCATGCGCAGAAAATGCACGCACGCACGAGCACACGCGTACATGCCCGTGTTAAAAATGACAAATGTGTTTATGTAGGGTGGCAGTCGGGGGTTACTTTCAGCAAAAGTGTCCACTGAATGGATAATGTAAATATAAGTCTAAACTTTTAAGTCCCTTCCACTCCAGGTCACTGCGTGGGGTTTATCAGTGTGAGCAGCAACCTGTGCATTGGCTCAGGTGTGTAAGAATGCAGTGATGCACAAACAGACACTCATCTTCGCACATGGAGATGCATGTAAAGGGTGCAAATGTTCGTAGTGATATGGGACAATTTACAAAAACAAATATGTACACACGAGCTCAAAACACTTTTAAATGTATTCATTTAATAGATGCTTTTCTCTAAAGCGACTTACCAGTGCTAAGCCAGTTACAGTTCGTATAACCCGTTTATACAGCTTGGTCACACTGCAGTGGACTCTAGTAGCCAGGTTTTACCCTGCTGGCCTGGCAGCCTGGCCCACTGTGACCCTGACCAAGGCGAGCAGTAAACAAAAATGGATGCGCGGACGGATGGGTCGATGGATGGGTAGCACTGGGTAATTTTTTAACCAAAGAGTTAAGCTCACGCAGTAACACACAAGTGCAGGTATTCAAGGAGCCACTAATGTTCACAAACATTATAAAATATGAGCAGTGTGAACCTACACACACGGACAGTGTTAGCGCCGGAACAGGAATATTCTCCCCAAACTTTGTGTCCCAGTCGGTGTCCAGTGCCCTCAGTCATGGGACGTATTCACACCATATGGATTTTCATTTTCACTTTCTCTCTAGGAGCTACAAGCCCTGGGCCTTGTAACACACCTTCACTGAATACACTCTGAGAATAACACTTTGCCTTCGTACCCGAAGCTCGAACATGCAGTGTGTCACAGCAGCACATGACAAAGCAGGCACCCAAGAATCCTGGATTTAACAAAGGAGAACTTCAAGGAAACGCATGTTTTATTCATTCCGGCTGCTCTTAACTTGCTCAAATCAAACTTTTTACTCTTTGTTTGAGAGATCAAATCCACTGTTTGACATATATAGAATTGGCTGAACTTATTTGAAGAAGTAAAAAAAATGAAAAAAAGGATTGCAATGTGAACATACTGAGAATATTCAGGCAACGCTCTGAACTGAGGAGGTGCACATTTTCTCATATCGCAGGGCAGAGGTGAGACCTGCTTGCTGCAGCAGGAGGCACCAAAGCCGTGTTTTATTACTGCTACAGATATGTGATGTTTATAGGTTCCCTCTTTGGTTCTTCTCATAAAAGGGCAATGGGGAATAAAACCCTGGTATTAAATTGTAATGGGACCTCATGTTATGAGAAAGAATATATGAGGGAAAAGGCATGATGCTATGTTTCACGCTGTGAATTCCCTCCTGTTATTTGCAGGCCCAAGACCTTTTAAACAGCTCCTGTGTACATGGTCCTGAGTGGCGGCCTCTTCCACAGAAGCGCAGCAAAATCAGCAGCATTCAAATTGACTCCAAGCTAAATATACTCTGAGGGGTGTTTATCTGAACCAAATAAACCATCTCAGAGTCAATTTAGCACTGGAGAATTTACTGCGCATAAGTGAAAATGTACAAAAATAGCACTGATTTTATTATACCGACACACTCCACTCTGCACTCCAGAGAGCTGGAAATTATCCTGCCATATTTTAATCAGCAGTGCAGTTGGTTGCAAACTTACAGGAACTTTTGAGTTGGATGGGTGGGTGGGCAGGCAGGCAGGCATGCATGCATGCATGCACACACTTAACCTCCAGACATACACAGACAACATTTGAGATAGAGCTCCTGACATGGAAATGGAGGATCCAGGTTTGAATCCCACCTCCTGATGTACTTACCCGAAACTGACCTGGTAAAAAATACCCAGCTGAATAAAGGAAAATGTCACTGTAAGCTGCTTAGTGTACATTTTGGAGAAAAGCTTTCACTAAATTAGTAAATAAATAAATAAATAAATAAATAAATAAGTACCTCGGTAACAAAGCCAGCCACCCAGTCAGAGCTCTAAATGCCCACTTCTCCAGTTAGAGAAAGTAGAACTGGACTGTGACTAGAAAAACTACATTTAAACGTATCGACTGTTGTTTGAGGTTCGCATTCTCCCCGAAACATGTTATCTGCATGTGGAAAAGGGATCGCTGCTCTGCAAAACGCAATTCAAACTGAATATAAATCTCTGGACAGTTAGGGCTCCTCACGTTGGTGTAACATAAACATTTGAGCTTGTCTCGGCCTAGGAAGGTTGCTCGCAGATGCTGCAGGTTCCGATTTATCCTGCTTCTACTGCGATGTCACCCTAATGGCTTCTCAGAAGTAATGATGATGAAAGCAAGCTAATTGTCCATGTAATGAACCTTCAGCAGGCAAAAATATCCGTGATATAAAATAATTCAGTTGCTAAACAGGCAAGCATAGCCGAAGAGGCCACAAGCCACACATACAAGATATCTGAGAAATAATTTTGACGGCTGTCTTCATTTCACTGGATCCTCTGATGCAAAACGTCTGAGTCAAGTAACCAAAAGTAATGTTCTTGAAGGGAGTTGATTCAACAGCACAGCCGCCCAGATGCATCCAATTTCATCGAAGGAATATTTGTTAAGCATTTCTGAAACGGACGGATTCCGCAACAGAGTCCGGACCACCACGACCCTCACCAGGATTAAGAGGTCATTGATGACGGATTGCTGGATGGAATATTTCTGTTATTACCTGCTTCACTGGAGATTTTTTCTAAATTTGAAACGTGATGAAGGAATTCGTTTCTACGGCTGCTTTTCGCTCGCTCATTTCTGCTCCGTCGGGGTCCAACATCAAGCATGTAATCTGTTAGGCTTCATTCCGTATAGTCGAGTGTTTTGCTCACGTGCACGCGCGCTGGCGGCTCCTAGGTCTAAACGTACCACAAGATGCTGCGGTCAAAATGTCCGGCAGTCACTGTGCCACATGAAGCTAAAGGGCAAGGATAGAGGGGGGCCTTCTCGACAGGACACTGGGATGCAGGATTCGTCCAGCGGCTTTGAGCTGTGCCCGGCGCAGCTCTTCCATCCTTGAGGTGAGCCCTCATCTTCGAAATGCCGCGCGTCACCGTACTGTGGCACGACGGCTGGACTCGTGTTCATCTCGCAGGTTCTTCCAACAGCAGCAGACCTTCAAGCTGCTCTCTCCATTTTATGTCTTTGAACCACTCAGCTGTAAAATCCCAGCTCTATTTCACCGGCCAATATAACCAAAGAACGAATATAACTAGAGAAATGGACAAATTATTTGGCTGCTCTTCTTTGGCCCATGTAAGCTCCTTCAAAAGAGTCGCTTTCGCTTCCTGAGCAGAACTTTGTTGCCCGTGTCTGGCGGTCCCGTGCAGTGTTTTCTGCAGGAAATGATCGTTTTAAATTGCAATCCTGACCTCTAGTGGTTTGCCAAACAGCAAGTGGTGCGAGTAGTTGTGTACTTGGCCTTCGAAAGCATTGGCCCTTTTCCAAAAATTTGTGTTTATTTCTGCTCTTACGTCCAAAATTTGCTCCTTGTTCCGCTCGCTTTTTCTTGCGCTATACCGCTAACTGGCTGCCATTGGTGCTTCATCTTGTCAATCAATTGCGGACGACGTCGCCAGCGTCCCCTCAGCCAATCGCACTCACGGTGGCAGGTTTAAAAGCAACACGCTGCGTCTCTCCTGTCATCTGTGCTTCAAGCTTGTTTTAAGCCTCCATCCGCCCGCCCGCCAGCCAGCCAGTCAGTCACCTATGTTACTGCTTGTATGCATTTGTCATTGAGTGTCACTTCGAGGAAAGTGGGCAGGTAAGAGCATCATGTGACGCACACCTTGCACGCGTGGGTCTCTCGTTACACATACGAGAAGGTTGGGTAAGGAGCTGGGGCAACTTTCTTTAAGACGCCTGCAAACGCTGCAGCACATTAGCTGGATCTGTCGTGTTGTTTCCTTTGGCACCGCTCGCGTTCCTTTCCTCGAGTGGCTTTGTGCCGTTGTGACAAAAGTGACACTGCAGGTCTTGACATTCGAACGAGTGCTGGAACTCACTCGCACCTCCAATCCTCGATGTTTTTCCTTTGGTCCCAATTCGAATCCACAGTCCGCAGATGATCTTCTGGTTGAGGTTTTATAGCATAGCTCCCATCCCATCCCATTGTGGGATAGACTCTGGACCACCAGGACAGGCAGTGATGGAAATGAGCAAATGCACTCCTTCCCTGCCCGTTTGGTTTTACAGAAGTGACACAAACAGTGAGCAAAAATAAGATGGCTATCCAGGGAGAGAACAAGATTGCAAAAAACTAAAATATGATCCAGAAGTTTCCACAACCGTTCAACAACAGAGAACTGTAAAACAAAGATCATTGAGCCTGAAATGTTCTTCTTTTTTCCTAGGACACAACACCGGGGCACGCTTGACAAACAAAATAAAAACACGGGCGCATATTTGGCTTGAAAATGGTTGTGTTTATTGCCCTGCTAACAGCCCTTCGCACAGGGGTGTTCCACAGAGCGCCCGCTGAGACCACCTGCGACCCCAGATTGCCCAGTGCTGGCTTCTGCCACGGTGCAAAGTGCCATTGCTGCCTTGTTTTGTGTGCGCAGGGCGATGGACTGGAGGCGCCACTGTGCCAGACTTTCCCTAAGCCCATGTTTTCATGAATGCTCGTGAACCTGTATGCAAGTCCCTTAGACGCGCTACATAAATAAATAAAACTAAATTCATAGCAGGACAACACATACCAGTGCAAGGCAAGCTAAGTAACATAGCAGCACCTAATGACAATAACACTGTTTTTCACGTTAACATTTTTTTTTTTTGGCTTTTGTTAGAATATTGCAAGATTTGTTTCTAAAACCTGATCAGATGTTGTCAAATGGATACGAGCCCTTTACTGACAGTGCACACAGAGATCAAAATCCGAAAGCGAACGTCAAGTACAAACATTAGTTTTTCACATGTATAAAACACAGATAAAAACAGAAGTACTCTGTTGTTGGCTTGTTGGCAAAAGAATTGCTCTACTGAGGGGAAAAAAAAAACTATAGCTAAATAAGATGTTAAGAGAACTGCAAGAAAACTTTAGTTATTAACAAGAGGAAGAAAAAAAAATCACACACCTCAATATGAACAAGTTTGAAAATACTTGTTTTACACTTACAAAAACTAACATCAGGAATATCAGTACTGGAAATCTGTTCAACTCATTAGCTGCTTACATCCTATTCCTTCAGTCTTCAAGTTTTGACCTGCCTGCTCCATGAAAGCTTTTATCAAATCACAGTAAATTTAAGGTGAAAGAGGGCAGGAGAGACTGAACAGGGTAAAGCCACTCATACAAAAGGCTTGATGTGGCTAAAACTTGTTAGCCCTTTAATTCATCTGTCTGAACATTTAATCGTTTCCTTCGGTAAGTTTTTCAGATAATAAAACATAGATTTGAGGGAAACCAGTAAAATGCAAAATAATTTGGTTTTTGTGACTAGGACAACTTTGTACCAGTAGCTTCTTGACAAATAAAAGATTTAGAACAATTGATTATAAAAATATATAGATTTTGAAAAATGTATAGCTTTATATTAGAAAATGTGCTAAGAAAAATGGCAAATAAAAATATTAATTTTTCAAAACAATATTCTCAACAGTAGCAAATAACTGCTAAGGACTTTTATAGTGATTCCAGTTAAAGGAAATCTTGACTTTAAAATGTGAAAGGTTACTTTTAAAACTGTGATTCCCCCCCAGTATGTACCTAATCTGGTTTGTGAAATTATATGTAATTGATGGTTGACTTTGCTTGCACAAGAAATTGCACTGAAACTTTTCATTTATATCATTATTAATTTATATAAAGAAATATTTATTTTTAATCAATAATGGTTCTTTATCTGCTTTCATTGACCGGTATTAGTGCACACATTATGCAGCTTATTAGCTCTACATTCTGCTGCCACCATGTAGCAAAAAGATATAATTTTCAAATCCATCCAAACTAAATGCACAGAGAGTCCAAGTGAGGCATTTTTGCTTTGTCATGCCTGGTATAGAAGATATCTTGATAGTATTTTGGAGTTTTAAGTAGCAAAACCCTCTGAAAGGACTGTGTTTTAAATGTCTACAACGATGTGTCTACACAACTGAAACTTATATTTTATACATATGTTCAGTATAAAATGTAGCTGCACATCATCAGACCCAAGGGTGAGAAATATTGCACTACTGTGTCCATTACACTAAACCTGCATCGAAATGTTAATTACAGCCCATTTCTAATAACACCCAAGGGACAAAAAAGTCAGCCCTTCAAATCAGACTATGTGCCCAACTGTAAGGATAACTGTAAGCAATAAAATAAGAAACATTAGTACTATGACACACAAATATCTTTTACATTATACATAATCGTCTGAAATTCAGCTTGCAACACATTTTAGTCCATCAAAAACCATCAATGACATGGAAAAAAAAAAATCACAACAGAGCGCATAATGCCTCCACTTTTATTAATTTATTCTACAGTATACAAAGATCAACACACCCACTGTTCAAATCCCTAACATTTCGTAAACAACGAGACTTCCTGCTTGTTGACCTCAGAAATGCACGGACGCTTGCGGAAACGGAACTTGGACGCTTCTTTAATGGGATATTCGAATGGTTATCGCAGTGCTGTCAGTGTTGTGAGGGCTCAGTTGTGGCCTCGGTGACTCCCCAAGTGCAGCCAGATCACAGGTATACCGAACCCGAGAGAAACCGGTTCATATACAGTGCTGTTATTGTCTGAAGCTGGTGGTGGGAGAGCAATGGGGAGCTAATGCTGTTCTTGATCATCTTCACTCTGGGTCGAAACCCCATATCTAAAAACCACCCAAAGGACAAATGCAGAACCCTTTTATATTTATTATATCCATGTGCATAATTATATATACACATGTATATGCTGTCACATATGTGTATATACAAAAATATGCCATTCTTAGAACTGGCAAATCCACAAGCAGCGGTCCTTTCCTCAACAGGAAGGCAGTAGTGCAACAAACTTTGAAAAGTAATCTTTTGAGGGAAATTTGTCAAGTACACGAGCTGCTAAATGTCAGTAAACAACAACTCACCTAAAGCTCAAAGACCATAATCCCCCTTTCAGGAAAGTGAAAGTGGCTTCTGGTTAGAACAGAACATGACATTGCAGGAAAGAGGTCACCCTCCTTGCGGTCAAGTAGCTGGCAACGGGCACGACCGCTGACCTTTGACAGCTGTTGACTGTGCGTGAACATGAAAACAAGGCATCGCAGAGGGCTTCTAACCTGGGGCAACCAGTTAGAGCTGTGTTCCATTCCGAAAGGAAGAGAAACGTAAGGAGTTGGATGTTTTGGCGTTTGTTGACAAGTCAGTTATTTAAGGCTAATAATCTTCACTTTTTCTTCTTGAATAAACTTTTGATCTTGGAGGAAGACCTTTTGACTTTGTCGCCATTCTCACTGAAGTCCTGGGAGGCCTGGCTCTGCAGCTTGTTGTCGCGGGGCCACTTGCCCTCAGGGTCCACCGGTGCACTGGACAGCTGGCCCAGGCTGTACGACTTCTCCAGGACGCCGTTGTAGACGGCCTTGCCGACAGGGCTGCCGAAGGTCATGCTTTGGGATTCGGCCACGCGGGTGAGGTCAGGCGAGCTGCGGAGGGGCCTCTCGGTGGGGCACAGCGGGTCCAACGTGCATAGCTCCTGGGCCAGCAGCTCCTCCCGGGAGATGCGGCGGGTGGGCGTCTCCTGGCCTCCCACATGGAACGCGACCATCTGCTTCCGGCTAGTGGAGGAGGAGCCGAGCGAGTCGCAGTCAGAGCATGTGTCTGGAGTGTCTCTGGAAGGAGAAGCAGGGGTGAGGGGGTTACAGTCCCAATGTGCACAACCTCTGCCTGTCCCTTTTGTCCAAAAACAACAGTATGACTGTGTGCGTGCGTGTGTGCGCCAGTGGCTAATGGACTGGTGTTATCATCTTAAGGGGCTCTGCTGTGTGACCCTTGAGTACTTAATACCAAGATGTGCACTGTTAACTTTCTGAATAAAAGTGTCATCTGTGCAAAATCATCATAAAATCCCTGCAACAACAAGGTTCTTGATGACCTGGGTTGGCTTTCCTGCTACAGAGGCTATAATAAGTCTATTACCCCTGCACTCTTTCTGAATCACAAAAGTCACAGAAATGTAAAAAAAAAAAAAAATGAAGCAGCCATACCCCCGTCGGTCTGTTGTGAGTAAACTCTGTTCTTCTTCTTCCTCCGCATAGAGGGAGAGCGGAGTGCTGGCCATGGAGAGGAGGTCAGGGTCGGGGGAAGGCAGGCCGGGAGGGGCCGAGCTGAGGAGACTCCGGCGGGAGCGGCACAGACTGCTGCTGCGGGTCAGTGGGGCTCTCATCAGAGGGTCTGTAAGTGGGAGGGGGTCTGGTCAAAGGATTGAACACACTCGGTCATGGCTGCGCCTTCATGACATTCAGAAGTCACGGGGCATTTAAACTTGGACACTCAAATCTGCGTAACTCTCTCTGTGAACAGGAATTCTGGGGAGGAGGACGAACACGGCTGCACATCAAAATCGGGACTGATGTTCAGTTTGCAAATGAGGCTCCCTTCCAGGAGCATCTTAAGGGCAACAACAAACCCCAAAGCTGAAAGTGCTTATGGGCTGGCTCAGTTGGTGAACTGCTAAGTGTCAACCTGCCATGTGGGAGCTAATTTAAGTCAGCTGGGGGTAACAACTGGCCGTTGCATAATCGCATTCCAAACAGAAGTCAAGTGTGTGCCAGTTGGGGTGTAATGAAAGCCACCGGCATGTTGGCCATATCTACATATTGGCCATATCTACATGTCCCATTTCACCAAAAGAGTAAGCCTAGAACGGGTGGGTGGCCACTGATACTTGGAGCCCCAGAGGTTTTTTGGTTTTCCTCTCCTCGACTGCCAGCTAGCTGATCTGAAGCGCTAACCAGAAAATATGGGCATTGCATTGTTCACTCCTTTGTTCAGCACATTATACCAGTCTGGTGATAAGCTGGACTGAACCGAAACCCTGGCAGGAAGTACATTGGTGGAGCTCCCGCCCAGGAAGGTGCAAGATTTCTTAAAAGCGATTGTTTGAAAGTATTGTAGTGTACCTTAACAGTCTGCTTAGGAAGTATGACATGGGCTATACTGAGAAATCTGAGAAAAAAAAGTGAAAGTATTGCATGACCTGTGTTATATAAAATAGGGAAATGCACATAAAATATGCAGTAAACTGAAAATCAGTTGCACTGGAGCAAATGGGGGCAGTTTTTACTTTTTCCCCACTTACTGCTGAACTGTGGAATGATTGGTGGTGTGTCTTCATCCAGGTCGTCCACACCCCCAGCGATGGGGTATGGGGGCACAGATACCCTGGGCATGACCACCCAGCTGTGGTCGGAGTAAAGGGCTGCCGTCAGGCTGGGCAGGCCGGAGTTGTGCACCACAGGGAAACCACACAGCTTTTCAATCTGCTGCCAGCGGTGGAGCCGTTCCCGGAGGCAGGCTGTCACCTCCGAAAGGGCCTTCCTGTGAGCAGACGCTAGTGAGCATGTGGGCAGCAGCAGCAATACACTTCTCACGAGCCTCTCTTTTGATGCACGTTAGCAAATGGAACCTCTGCCTTTCCCTTAATTCAGTCATTTGAAAGTCAGACACCATGGAAACTGGGCTGGACACCACTGAACTAAAGAAACCTCCTGCGTTGTGGCTCTGGAATCAAAGTTCTCCAGTCTAACTAATGGCATGGACAAACCTGAAACTCCTTCCATCGAATACAGGATCTCTGAACTGGAGGATATGCTGGAATAATATGCTGGATAGGATATGCTGGAGCTAATTCAATGGCTGCCCTGGCACAGAAAGCAGAGCTGCAGCAAGCAAAACTGGATGGATGGAATATAAAAACTCCACTGCAATAGTCTGGAAATTGTGGGTTTCTTTGAAACAATTTCTGCAGGACGGAAGATATTCCTGGGCCGGGGTCTCTGCTGCATCTGCTCCTGTTGGGATTGATTTTGCATACCAACTCCCTTGCCGCAACCCCAACCTGAACAACTGCCTGAAGACTGTTCTGGCCCAGAAACTTAAATGTATCGTGGTTTTCAAATTGAAAATTGTTATTCACGATCACTGTCTGCTGGCCAATCAGGCGAAGCTATGAAGCACATCTGAATTAGTGTGCTTGCTCTGCTTGTGAAGAAATAAATAGAAAATTTGTTTCAAAAAAAGTTCAGAGGCAATAGATTATTTAAAAAATGTAAGCCAGGGATATATTGTACATATGTAAATTTGCAGTTTAATACTTTTTAAATAAAAAGCTTCTGGTAGTGGTTAAAAACTGAAGAATGCGAGAGCTCTGCAAATGAGGCTGAATAAATGGGGAAAAGCATGGGGCAAAAAAGATCCTCCTGTACACATCAGAAGGGGAACATTCATGCAGTTCTTGTGTTGTCTTACTTTGCCTCCAGGATCTTGTGGTCCACCTCATCCAAAGAGGAGTTGTGGGCGACATGAAGGGTCCCGAATACCGAGCTCCTCTTCTTCTTGATTTTCTCTGCCTAAAGCAGTATTGGAAAACAGAAGTCCCGACATTACAATGAAACAGACGCAGCACAGATCAAAAGAGAACTGATGGGGCAAAACAAGAAATGAATTCGCAACCAGAAAGGGCAAATTAGGGTTAAATTCAGCGCAAGCTGGCCGAACTCCTCCCTCTAAGCTTATTCGGCAGGAGGGCCAAGTCTACTGCAGAAATGGCCAATGTACAGACTAAAAGTAATGATTCCTGTTGTAACTCCCAGTTTAACTACAGCTGACGGTCATCCCTGACACAGTTTCAATAACAACTTTTCGAGTGCAAAATGCGGCAACTTTCCAACGCTGCCCTTGGAAACTTGATGAGTCTCCGCGTTTCTTCTGAGCAGCTTTGCTGTGCACAGAGCAGCGCTAATGAAAACGATCAATCACGGCATGCAAGAAATCACCTGTGGGCATCGCTTTAAAGCGAGACGCCTTCTTATGGAACTGATTATTATTTGGAAACACGCTGGGCTGAAACAAACACCATGTCGCTGTCAGGTTTCATCATTTATATTTTGCTTAATCTAACCAGCATCCTGTGGGACAGGGATCACCTCGGGAGACCCTGTGTGCCCACCAGGAAGCGGGAGCACAGGGACTGAAGCCATTCATCAACTTCTCCCTTTTTAATCAGACTCTAGAAAGCTTTCGTACCTTCGCATTTCCAGCCTTCTTACCTTCTTCCTCAACTCCAGGGGTCACATCCTCTTTCCTCACCACTGACGGCGGTTACACGGAATGAACTTACTCAGAAATGCTGCCGGTGGCACCCACCTCGTCCTTGGCCACAGTCAGCTGCAGCTCGGCGCTCTGCTTCTTGATGTTGTAATACTGGACTTCGACCTCATGGGTGAGCTGCAGCCACATCTGTAGGGCCTCAGGCACCGACCACTCTGCCTGCAGCTCCTTCTCTGCCCGCTTGAGTGCCATGCGAACCTGCCACATGTACGACCATTTGGGAAAAGGTGGGGCGGGTCAGTCAACATGGCACGATCTCACACTGCTTACAAACGGGGACATGGCTATGCAACACCCCCTTCTCAAATGGAGACACATGTCATTCACAAGCCAGGGAGAACAGGCTTTTCAGGCCTCGTGCGGTCTTTAAGTTGCGGGGCCTGGAGCGCAAACAAGCTGCAAGGCCTCCACTCCACTCCCAAAGGCAAACAAACTGAGGGACAAAGTGTGACAAGAAACAAGCTGCAGTCTGTCGGCGACACGGCTCTTCCTCTGCTGCTAAGGCCTTCAGAAAGATGCTGAGGCCACAGAGCACACACAAAAGTAACAGTTTGTGTGGGTTACACGAATCCACCGTATAGATGGCCGGATAACTGCAGGCTGTTGCGGGGCCATATACTAACACCGTCGGTCAGTCGTTTAAACGTGGCGGCTAAACACTTGTTAATCTTTTTCTTCTTCTTTTGGCTGCTTCGGTTAGGAGTTGCCACAGCGGATCAATAGTTTCTACTTCTTCCTGTCCTCTGCATCTTTCTCCGTCACACCCACCACCTGCATGTCCTCCTTCACCACATCCATAAATCTCCTCTTAGGCCTTCCTTTCTTCCTCTTGCCTGGCAGCTCCATCCCTAGCATCCTTCTCCCAATATATCCAGCATCTCTCCTCTGCACATGTCCAAACCAACGCAATCTCGCCTCTCTGACTTTGTCTCCAAACCGTCTAACCTGTGCTGCCCCTCTAATATACTCATTCCTAATCCTGTCCATCCTCGTCACACCCAATGCAAACCTTAACATCTTTAACTCTGCCACCTCTAGCTCTGCCTCCTGTCTTTTGGTCAGTGCCACCGTCTCCAACCCATAAAGCATAGCTGGTCTCACTACCATCTTATAGACCTTCCCTTTCACTCTTGCTGGTACCCTTCTGTCACAAATCACTCCTGACACTCTTCTCCACCCACTCCACCCTGCCTACACGCTCTTCTTCACCTCTCTTCCACACTCCCTGTTACTCTGAACTGTTGATCTCAAGTATTTAAATTCATCCACCTTCGCCAACTCTGCTGCCTGCATCCTCACTATTCCTCTGTCCTCCCTCTCATTTATGCACATGTATTCTGTAAGCTAAACACTTGTTAATGATATCTGCAATTTGCTCCGGACAAAACACCACATACACCAGGTTAGCTAACTTACAACCCTAATATTTTCTTAGACAAGGAAATTAAGAGCTGAATGTGAGCAGCAGATTGGTGGATTTTCCTTCTCAGAGGCTGGTTGCTTTACTGAAGGGCATGCACAGCATTTTCTGACCAGCACTGAGACTGCACTGTTTGTGGCAGAGCCAGGACTTTAGGGTAAAACAAAAAGCACCCACATGGATGTTTAGAAGAAATGCCTAAAAGGTACAAATGCCTTTATATGCTGAGGTTCTCAAAGCCAAAGCCATGACTCAAATGAGGGTGGTGAAGGTGTTCCTGGGGGTGCTGGATGATTTCAAAACAATAAGTTACAGTATATACAGTATTGTATGCAATACTGTATTACAAGGGAATGGCTGCACTGGCACAGTCTGAAGCATTCATGAGACAGTAAGTAAAAGAAAGTAGCTGAATTATAAAATGTGGCATCCTTAAGCTGTACGCTTAATAAAAATCCATCTATTCCAGTCCGTGCACATCCAGTCCTCCGTCGACTCTCATCCGAACGCCACTGTGTAGATGGCACTGGAATTTTAGTGCTCTGAGCTTAGCTGCAGAATTCAGTTTTTAATGATGAAATGTTTTTATTAGAATTAAAAATATTAGATTATTATTCCTTCACAGCAGTTCCAGATTGCTTTTATCTTTGTGGTTCTTTTTACTGTATTAGGTTGAAAGAATTTCTTTTTTGGGTTTGTAACCCATCATCCAGCTTATTTTATCCGCCCTGTTGACCCCTAATTCTAGGAACAAGCACCGCGTATCATCAAAATGATTGGCTGTTTACACTGCATGGTTTTGTGCCACCAGACCAGGACCAGATTGTATCTCTACCACAAATGTTTGCAAATGAGTGCTGCACGTGCTGGGTGTCCTGTCTCTGTGGGACATGAGGTGGCAGTAGCGGAAGCTGTGCTGCGGTGTGCTGGTGGCCACGGCGGTGTGGCTTGAGGTGGCCCTACCTGCACCAGCTCCTCTTCAGCGTACTTGAGGCGGCTCAGTTCGCACTCGGCCCCCTCCCGCAGCTCCCGCAGCCGGTGTGCCTCCCTCTTGGCGCCATTGATCTCGTCCCTCATCTTCTGCTCTAGGTTCTGCTTCTCCACAGCAACAGTGCGCTTCTCCTCCTGGGCTTTCTCCAGCCTGTGTGTACAGCACCAGCTTTAAAAGGGGATCACACCTCCTCGCCCAGCACAAACACATTCACTCAAAACATTTGTCCCTCCAGTAAGTCAAGGTAATGTGTAATAAATCAGTTAATTAATGAATGAAATATTAGACTTGCCCACCAGCTAGCTGCCCGCACAGTTCTTTTGAAACACGTGCATATTAAATGGTAATTTAAAAAATATTCTTAAATACTTATGGTAATATGTTCCCCTTAATGTTGTGTTCAAAGGGTAAATTCAGCATTTTCACATGGGTTTAGTTGCTCAGAAACATACAATTATAGTAAAATAGCTTTAGTTTGTTAAAGTGATCAACTTGAGACTGCCAGCATGTTATGTCCTTTGTGTACCAGTTGGGGGCAGTAGCGTGTTCCCCTGTTCATGCTGCTGCCATTAAATAATGAGGCCAGTGAATTTGGGGACTGAAAATGACATTTTTAAATTGTACCTGTAACCTTTGTCAGCTCTGAGAACTTTTTTTTAGAATTCATCAAGTGTGTCAGCAGGCTGAATAAATGTCTACAGCTTGCTATGCTGCTTTCTCAACTAAGAAAGAAGTGTGATTTGCTCCTGTTTTTCACACAACCTGTACGCCACAATATCCGTCCCGTCCTTTTGGTCATTCGAGTTCCAGATACTGAAGGTCATAATAATTTACAAGTGCATGTTGGCCATGATGAAGCATTTCATTTTCACCCTCAGGATTTGGCATGAAATGTCTTGCGTTAAGTAGCCATCAGGACACCAAGTCCAGCCGTGTCTGACAAATCAGTGACGTTCAGGTGTCCTTACCAAGCACTTTATGACCCAAAGTCACCTTAATGACCACAGGGTCCATTTATGGTATTGTTGGCCCAACCACAGAATCCAGGGCTTCTCCCTTGTGCCAATGAGCCACTCATCGATTCAACAGCTCCCTCCTGGTCTTGGCAACCCACTCACTGACTTCAAGTCTCTTTCACAAGACATTTAGTGCAAAAAATGAATGTACCAACTGCAAAGCCTTCTCACTGCCTTCAGAGCCACTTGGAATTTAAAGCCAACCCAGTCCTGCAGAGCTCAGTCTCAGCTCCATGACCAACTTACTGACTCTGCAGCTCCAAAAGGCTCTGCTCAGCTTTCTGCAGGCTCTCAAGGTCCTTCATCATCCGCGAAATGTGCACCTTGGACGACTTGTTTTGCACATATGCAAACCAACAGCCTCCAACGCCGATGACAATGGAGATCATCAAAATAAAGTCCTTCAGCCAGTTATGGTGGGGGCCTGAGCACAACATGAAAACACGGAGAACAGAGGTGTCTGGATGAGTGTTTCTTCAACACTTCCAATGGAGTCACACCAAAGGGTGTTGACTGAACAAGTGTGAAATTCTGCATGTGGTGTGGATGCACTGTATACTGTTCTGTGGCCCCGTATAAACTAAAAAGAAATTAAACTTCAACACTGCACACTTGCAGAATAAAAGCAGTCACAACGGCGTGTAAACGTACGCAGAGGCGGTCCAAACAACACAGCATCCAGGGCCTTCAGGTTAAGCTTCTGTTTGTGTCGCTGATCCACAATCTTCAACTGGGTTGTCATAAATGAAGGTTCATTGGAAGCTATTCTGGGAGGGGGGGGAGGAAGGCAGAACACCTTGTCAGAAACAATCAAAGGCTGCTATCGGTAAACATCACTGACGCTGTTTACTGCTAAACCTGTTTTGCAGCGACCTGAACATCTCAAAAGTGTCAGAATAGCGGTGAGTCAGTGGAGCCGTGACTGAATCTGGGTCTGGGCCTGTGTGAGGCAAAGCCAAAGGGCACCAGTGCTCAACTGAGCTTAATTTGCCCTAGAGAATTTGCACGTCAGTTCTTGCTCAGCCTGTCGCAAAATGGCAGATATAACAGAATTATTACTGAGCTATCGAGCGTGAGGATGACTTGTTCAAAAGCAACAGCCTTCTTCTTCTAGGAATCGTACTGACATTCATAGCAAATAGAAAGCAAATAAAAGAGAAGAGGAAAGATACAAAGCTGTCTTTGTGCTATCCTGTACCCCTCCCATCCCATAAAAGAACTGAAGAAAAGAAAAAATTTGGGCTACCTACTGAGTCCATTGCTTCTGATATCACTTTGTTAATTCAATGAATTAAGATACAAAACATAAAACTCACACAGAGCAAAAGTTGTCATTTTCAGCACTTCACACAGATCTGTTATTTAGGCTCACCGAGGCAAGGTGTTGCCGTTGACCCTGAAATCTCGGAAGTTCTTCTCATACTGGGGCAGCTCCACAGACTCCCTCAGCCACAGGATTGTGTCTTCCATTGTCCAGTTGTGCACTAGGAGGGGAGACAGAGACAGACACGACTGAAGGGCAAACAACCGAAGCAACAAAGCAAATTCTCTCCGTGGCCCAGCTATGGAATGAGAGGGAAGTGGCTGTTTATTGAATGGAGCAGCGCAGGGAATGAGACTGAACCGTTAACTCAGATAAATGAATTCTGCTGAATTGGATGCTTCGGTGAATTTGAAGCGCATTCAGTAAACCATCTATCTGAAATGCTCACATCCTCAAATGCTTTCCCTTTCCTCTCTCAGTCATGTGTGAGATCCAGAAATAATCAGAAAAGTAGCCTAAGCATTTCCTACCTTCATTTTTCTTTTCCTGAACACTTGCCCCTTCATAGCATCTCTGAACTTTTCACACAAGCATCCTAATATAAAAGCAACTCTGGTAGCAGAAGTTCCGAGCACCGCGGGGAACTTTGGAACTACAAGTACCAGAAGTGCCTTGTGGGTGAAAGACATGAACAGCTACAGCAATCATCTGGGCCCCAGAGGGACACACAGTTAACCGAGTCCTGGCGGCCATTGGAGTCCATATGAACTAGGTCAAATTGTGCAGCCACAGCAAAGTCCAGAACTTGTGTGAAAGATACAGTGTCAGCAAGTCCACTCTACGGTCCTCTTGGATCAGGAATGGTCCACAGAGCAATGGTTGAGTTCAGGCAGAACTTTTTTGTCTCGCAGAAGTTTAAAGACCCAATTCAGGATGGTTTTGTGAAAGGTGTCCCCACACTTGGAGAGATTCGGGGTCCTTGGAATTCACTCAGCAAGCCATTTAACATTGCACATACAAACATATGAACATATTGTATGTGTCCCTCAGTGCTCTGTCAAACATGAAATGCTTTCAGTTAATAAAAAGGCAACCAATAAGCATGCAAAGCTGTCGAGGCCTCAGAGGCAGCTGATGTAGACTCAGAACAGAGGAACGCATACCGACCCTAGTCGACAGCAGGCAACAGAACTCGGAGGTGCAGCCTGGAAACTCCTGCTATCTCGTACCTTCCGACATCTTCCAGCCCTTCCACAGCTCCTCTACGGTGATGTGCTGGTCCTCTCGGTGGAGATTACTGTGCTTGTTGGTTTGCTGCTGCTTCATGTCTTCTATGATGAACTGGAATGAAACAAGAAGCCAGAGAGAATGAACCAGCAGGGCTTTGCTGACAGGCACAGGACACTCTTCGGTTATTATGTGTACCACAAACTCAAGCTTAGTTAAACATGAACATAGAACTGAAGGTCAGAACGGTTATTGAGTGCATGAGAGAGGCAGGAAGGGTAGGGCAGCTAGCCAAGCCCAGAAGGACTGTACCTCTCAGAAGATGACAGAGGAAGAAGACCAGACTGCAGGCCTCAAGGCGAAACTGAGCCCCAAATAACAGAACTCCCAAACCACACCAATGTGTACAGTTATCATGGGCATCTTGCAAGTTCCGATGCAGCACAGCTCATTCTTTACGAATGCACTGCACAGGCTCACTTCAGCTCTTGTAGACATTAAGGAAAAATTTGGCCGATTCCACTTCGGCAATTTTGGGTTCCGCTTTTCTCAGCTTAGAACTTTCTGTGTCGGTCTGCTTTTGAAAATGCGTCAAAACATAGTTTGAGGTACATAACAGAAAATTAAAAATACATAAGAAAGTCAATAAAAGCGTGCTGCTTTGTTGCTCAATGATTTTTGACTTGGGGAATAGACTTCGTAAGGTCCTTAAACCTGGTGCTCCAATGGTAATGCTGAAGTGTGGATCTGCTCACATCAGAGGTAAGTAGAGGTCACAGGTGTGAATATGTCCAACAGATACACAGCCCCTGCGTTGCTTTGCCTCTCGTGCTCACTTGAGTGTATTATATGTGTATACCTGTATTTACAGTTGTAATGAGATGATGTGAAAATTCTCTCGTTTTCCTTTCACCCTTCTACGGGTAAATACCATGTTATACCATGTAGAGTGTGCTAGAACAGCACATGTATATATTTAGCTGTGCAGAATAAATCCTCCTGAGATCAAATACGCAGTGTGTGCCGTGTGTGTGCAAATGGCACTTGCAGTGCAATGCTGTCCCATCAGCAGGATGTCAGGCTTTGCATGCAAGACGCGGCTGTTTCGGTACCACAGAGGTTTGCATTCCTGCCGATACTGAGTTCAGTCTTCGCACACATCCTGGGCCCCATGCAAATGGCGATGACACCACTGATACGATCCCATATGCCCGTTCCTGGCGCACCTGTTGTGAATAAAGGCCAGCTCTTCTGCGGAAGGGCAGTGTGATGAGATGAGCAACTACGACATCTCTGGGATGTGGAGGCATTTTGAAAATTGAGAGAACCTCCACTTAAAAATGTACTTAAACCAGGACAAATGGCTGCAGAGCCACACATGAGCTACTCTCCATAAAATTCATTTCCTTGTAGAATTTATGTTCTTCATTCATGTATTTACCACATGTATAACAATCTGGAGTTGCTTAATAGGAAACTGTATCAAATAAGCAGTACTTGCGGTTGCAGAGTCATGAAACAAGATGTCAGTAGTGGCTACTTGCAGCTTCTCACGTCTTGCAGATGAAGACCCAATAGTAGCTGTGTTTACTCGAGTGGTAAAACAGTTGTGAACAATATATAAATATACAGCAAACTGGGATATCGGATGATAGCATAAACCAACAAATGCAACATAGAAACGCAAGTCATTTAAAACTGACCGAGTCAAACTGATCTACAACTGGGCTGAAGAATCGCTCGGCAAATGAAAACTGGTTTCTAAAGAAAAAACTTTGAGTATTTCATAATGGATTAACACTCGCAACTGACTGTACACCAAAGATACGATCCCAAGCTCCGAGAAGTGATTTTCTATGCGAACAGCGTTTCCAACTTTGAATTCTCCTGGGTTTCTGTTCTCAGAAGTAATACACAAAGATTCATATTTATGCCTTGGGGCACAGTTACAGCATGCCATCAGACTACCACACATTTCAGTACATATTTCGATAACAATATGTTTTTAAAGACACAGAGAGTCTGCTGGCCTTCAGAGCATCACTCACACCTAATCTGTTGGGCCAGGAGGCAGAACTCACAGAGTCAGTAACATCGCTCACCCCCACAAACACCTGAGCGCAGGGGGCCCGCATCAATGTTAAAACCTGATTTCTCTGCCCTAATCTTCAGGAAGCAGGTGAGCAGTATCTCAAGGAAAGTAAAGTCCACCGTGGCGCACTGATGCACTTTTGCTGAATGTCATCAGCTTACCATTCAAAAGAATTTATTGTTGGGAAAAAATTTGATTTTCCTCCAAATATTTTCCCGCAGATCCACACTTTCTTTTTGATAAAGTTATACAACATTCAGTTGTTTATCCTGGTATACTTGGCAAGGAGACGCATCTGATGCAAACTTCCCTGTCTAAGCATGCGGGCAGATCAGTTACAGAAGCTTGAAACTGTATGGTAACGGAAGCAGGAATGTCGACGTTTTATTCCAGCTCCTTCAAAAAAGCATTTCATGGGGATATGAACGAGTCCCTTCATATTTACGGTGCTTAAGATGTGTTTACTTTCTCAAGTTTTTCAGCTGGTCACAACATTCCAACATGCCGGCTCTCCGACAGTGAGGGTCCTCAGTTTGCAGAGAGGCACCTGGGGATTTAATTCCTTCATGCCGCAGACAGAGACACACACACACACACACACACACACACACACACACACACACACACAAAGTTTAGTGCCCTGAAACAGGACACCCTTCCCCCAAACTTTCTCCTCCTTGTGATGTGAAGAAAATGTTTGGCTTCTTCACAGTCCAGTTCAATTTAGTACCACCACACACACTCGCTGCGCTAAGCCACGGCAATATTCTGGGAGGTTCTGGAATGTTCCAGTCGAGAAGGCCTCACGAATGAGCACTTTGATAAGTGTGATCATCTGCCTCTCCCTGATGTATGTGTGTTCACACACAAACGCACACACACATTCACACGTCCGCATGTTCAAACTGGGGCCCTGCAGCATGACGTCGGTTCTGCTGCTGATGTTCGACCGAGAAGTAACTTGATTCCACCGAGCAGCCGCTTGGCGGCCAGCACACTTGCCATCCGGTGCGGTTGTCTGGTGCACCGAGCCATCACACCAACACACTGGTAGAGCAAGTCAGACTTGCACCTGGAGGAGGCAACCAAGTGAACGTACATGCCCTCTTTCTTTCTTTCTTTCTTTTCAGAAAGGTGACATTCCTCTTAATTGTAGCTCTTACAAACAGCCACAACACTCCTGCTAAGATAACATTTTAAAACCACTTTTGATTCAAAAGAGCCTGAGGATAAAGTCTCATTCTGGGCCATGAGGGAGAAGCCAAGAGGAACACCTTACTTCTTTGGCACTCGCTTTGGGCCTTACCTTTTCCAGGTAACTTTATCAGTCTTCTTGTTTGGCGTCCATATGAAAGCAATCTGGCAAAATACCTTTCTCAAGCGCAGTAACCTGACTGGAACTAGGAATCTTCTGACTGTGAGTGACGTTCCTTAACCAGCCCACTGTGTGGGCAATGCAGCAGGCAAAACGGCAGCACCGGCCCGGGAGGTCATCTACGTGTCTTGTTGCTGAACGTGGCCATACACACTTCTTTATACTTATTTCACGCACTTTTCCTTTAGCAAGTCGTGCAAAGACTGGGCCCAAAAAATGGACAAAGTACTGCTTATTTTATACATCGTCAAAAAAAAGCTGCAAAAAGTAAACTGGTGCAGAATCTCGGCAAATTAAACCCATGCAAATGAAAATGGAAACTATAGCCTGGTAAGACATTTTGTGAGAGGCGTTGGGGAACTGCAAGTGAAACACAAGAGGAAGTCACTGCCATGTTGCTTATCAGACTTGATCAACATGGTGGCACTGCACAATTTCAGTTATACTGCACGTGTAAATGTACAGCATGTGTTCAAAATACAATCGGCATTATTTTATTTTTCGCTCAATTGCACATTAAATAAATCGGAGCCGTTCAACTGCAGCTGTGGACGTGCTGGCACGGGAGTGTTAGTAGCACTCTGTCCACCTCTTACAGCTCTTATTCACTCAGTTAGGATCAAACTGGTTCGATAAGGTCTGCTGCTCAGCTGGAGCAAATGCCTCCCAAAGACGCCCATGCGCAGAACTCTTCCCCATGATCCCCTCTCGTGCTTGGTGGGGATGTTACCCTGAATTGTTCAGCTCAGCCAGCGCATTGTCTGACTTGACAAACATGAAGAAAAGGTACAGTGCTCAGCAAATGAAGAACAAACTGTTTTAACTGCATCACATGCTGGGCTTCCCACTATCATTCCCTCACTTCCAGCTGTAAATTTCACTTTAGTCTAAACTGTCAAATATATTCCGATCAATGTTGAATGGCTGTAATCAAACCCGGTAACGTCCAGAGAGAGAAAAGGTGGCTGCAGGCAAGACACGCATGGAGTCTGTGGTACGGAAAATAAGCATTTGCTTATACAATTGTCTTTGCTTACATTCAAATCATTCGTCTAGGACAAGAGTTGCTTGAGATGTAAATCTAGAGTGCTTGCATTTGTGCCTAAATGTATGCCCGTACAGAATATCACAATAGGAGACGATGACTTCAAGCAGTCTGAGCAGAACTTCTCACCATTTGGCAAATGTATTTGACATGGCATAACCACAGCTTAGCAGAAAAATGTATGGAAAAGTGTCAGTTTCAGCTTTCCAAGAGCACGGAACACTGCAGAGGAACTACTCTGAAAATAAGGACATGCACATTCTCAGATGGAAACCAGGCCCCATCATTAGGTGAAGCTAAACTGCTTGTAGAAGATGGAAAATCTACAATGCTGACCTGCAACCATAACATCAGTCCATTAGTTTCCACAGTGACTGAGGCTTAAAGAGTCTGTCAACAGTGATATGAACATTCCTACAAATATGAACATTTCACTATATCTTCGAAGACAGTGAAACATCTGAAACGTTGGTGCACAACTATGGGATGCGGGCTTTCTCACAGGTTTTTTTCCCATTAAGTCCATATAAATCATGGCCTACAAATGGTTATGTTATACTGGGTGAAAGAGGTGGGAAGAAGAATTCTAAACACCTGGCTGAGAATCCCCACCTGGAAAACCCAGCTAACAAACTTGCAACTGAAGTATAAAATATGACTGCTTAAAATAATGCTCCATCTAAATCATCACACATTGCCCTTTAGCTGAGAGCATTTAAGAACTTTTTAGGTGATTCCACTTGTTTTGGACAGATCAGGCTTGCATCCGTCAGGTTTGTTCTGTCAAACTGCCTTTTAATTGCCTAGTCAAGCAGAGTTAGGGCTTGGCGTAGGGAGAGTCATTTTCAAATGAAATCATTTTGTCCAAGAGGATTTAAATGGCATTTCCGAGTTCAATGTTATGCTGCCTTTAAATATGTGAACAATTCTAGGCGGCTGCATGGTTCACAGGGCCAATAAACTAATCCAGGACTCCATCGCTGAGCCATGGTCATCACCTTGGTATCAAGGCTTCAAACGAAGAAACAGATTTATTGACAGGCTGCACAGATAAATATGGGCATGAAACCTTTCTACAGTGTAGCTGAAAATACAGTACAAGCCGGCTTGTGTTTTGCGTAGACCAAATGAAAGGAAACCTACACATATAGGAGCAACTGGCAGGATGGGGAAGAGCTAACTGGCAGCAGTGATTTGAACAATTTGAAATGCTTAAACAAAAGCAGAACATCAGGGTCATAAATTTGGTTCTTCATTGGTGATATAAATATTTCTCCTCACAAAGTTGTGCGCTGCGTGCAAAGGTAGAGTGGAGTAGCATATTTCAACATGCTGGAACAGGGTGGACTCTCAAATTTGCAATCTCTCAGTAACATTTATAAATTTTGCCAAAATGAGCAATGGTACAGCCACATGTCACACTGCTGCATCTCAGGTCTTTCAAGTCTTTCCTTCACTTCACGAAAGCAACAGGTCCCTGAAGCCCCATAAATAAGGTGAACTCTTCTGTGGCCTAAGGCAGCGACCCCTGTGCCACTCTACAACCTGTCCCATTTTCCCCTGAGTGTGTGAAATAGCTGGGACTCTCCTGTCCTCTGCTCACAGTGATGACCACAGGCAGCTGAGCGCTGACAGGGCTGTGGGTGGAACTGGGTGAATACTCCACTTAAAGAGCATTTCATCACCCAGCAACGCCTGCAGTCCGCACAGGAAAAAGAAGCAAGCAGCTCACAATGTGCTCCTCAGAGGAGGAGTGAGCCGTCGTTCAGCCTCGCCAAGCTACTATGAGTTCCGTGCTCCAAATAGGAAAACATAAAAAAGGGAACCTGGTCATAACTGAATCTGGAGGAAAAGGGGAAACTGCATTTAAAGTGAAGATTCTGCCCCAAAAAGCAAGCAAGCATAACCGTCTGTTCATAACGTTTCCTCCAGGACAGTGACCTACCCGTCACAGCCCAGGTATCAGAGCTCAGCACGATTTTCTATTACTTAATTTGCTCGGCAGGCCACTTGTATCTAAGGAGATACCACCGGTTAAGACTGTCGTGCCCTCACACCCAGCAGCCTGGCTCACCTCCACGCTCTCGTTCACCTCGATGCCCCCATCGTTGTCGTCGTCCAGCTGCTTATGAATGTGCCGTAAAGCCTCCAGGCTGAACCTGTCTGCATCGCCCATGCATGGCGGGATCACAGTGCGGCACGGGTCTGGGGGGGGGGAGGAGAAAAAAGGCAGTTGTCATGGAAACTAACAATGCCCTCATTATCCTGTGCAAAAAGTGCATCTGAAAAGCCAACTATCAAATCAGTACGTAGTAAATAATCAAAGCCAGTGGACTTTCTAACCGGTAGCACAGTTTACCTGTTAACATGTGGGGTTCTGTGACAAATTAGGATGCAGCTTAAAAATCCTTAAAAAGCATCTTAAAAAATAGTAAAGACAGACAGACAGACAGAGGCAGGCAGGCATTTTTGCTCTTTGCTATTATATATGAGTTTCCTTTAGAGACAACACATAAACACACAGCAACTTTATATGTATTACAGTTCCACTGCAGTAAGTAGGTAGGATTTGAGCACAAAAGTAAGGGCCACACTTGGGCTGCAGGCGAAGACATGGAGGCAGTCGGGATGTTTGACTGGACAGAGGACTGAGGCTAATTTCAGCAGTGAAGACGCCAGGGAACAAATTGCAGGGTACTTGGTCATTGCTGTAACTGAGGAAGGCTGAGGAAACCCCCACAGGGAGGCCAGTAAGGGGGTGGGCTCACAAAGCAGGCCTGGAAATGCCTTCCGCCGCAATCCACAAAGGTAAAGGAATGCAACCGTCTGATTCAAAGGAACCGGGAATTAATTGTTCTGCGTATTTGGGCCCAGCATCTGGAAAAAAATCTGGTAGGTTATTTGTTCAACACTACCTGAGGTGCCGCTTAACACACAACAGACAGGATGTGGCAGGAAGTCCCCAGGGTGACACATCTTTCCAGGAGATGCAAGCTAAGTGCAGACACACACAAAAAATGAGCTAAAATTAGTGCCGTGTGTGCTAAAAATAGGCATCCACTTTCTGCTTCCAGGATGTGGTTTATCTTGGGGAAGCAACAATAGCACAGACACCCTGGGTGCCAATACAGTCGACACCGCTGGACACAGGGGCTCAGGCTCCACTCCTGATTCCTGGTAGCTTCCTACAGACAAGAACAAACACAGCTTGTGTGACAGAAGCAGGGAACTGAGAGCCACTGGTAAAGGGCTGGCAGCAGAGGGGGCGCTGCTTAAAAGCAAACCTTAAAGCACAGCAACGTGGGCAGGCGTGCAACCTACATAACCATCTGATTGTTTTTCATTTGCGTAAACAAAAGAACAGCAAATGCTGGAAGTTAATCTTTTGGCAGGGACGTGCTAGGCCACATGTACCGTAATCCTCTACTGGGTTTACTTCTATTTTTCATCTGCAGGGCATATGGGGACGAGGAACCAAAATCAGATGGTGGTTAGTGCCTCACTTCTCCGAAATTACATAAATCATTTGCTTGGCTTTGGCTTCTATGCACAGACAACACTGTACTCAGTAATGCCACAGCACAATTTCAAGGAGAAAGTCATGTTCGGTGCCCTGCTCAGTGAAGGAGTTCAGCTAAAGCACCTGCCCTGAGAAGGAAGTCCTCAGAGTGCTGTTTCCGCGGAAGTTTTTGTGACGTTTTAGTTTCTGATTTAACTATTAATAAACTGGTGATACGTGGAAAACAATCCAGCAAACAGCCAAGTGCTGCTTTTTTCAGATAAATTACAAAACGGTACAACACGCACTGCCACTTTCCTGTCACGCTCAGTTTTCTCCGTGCTTCCAGCTGCCACTGAAATACATTACAGGCCAGAGTTCTAAATGCAAGAACATGAGCGTCCAATAACACGCGAGCCGTGGCTCCTCTGAGCCTGAGACACGGCTATAGGCAGTGAGGCCGAGCAGCGGCGTGGTCCAACAATGTTCCACAAGCACAGCGGCAGCTTTGAGGCAAACTAGCCGCCGTGAGCCACCGGTGCACCATTGACCCTCTGATGCTGCCAGAAGTCGGCTCCACTTCCAGGCAGGAACTCGGAAAGGCAGCTTAATGACATGGATCTGGAGGTGGGGAAGCGGGGGCTTCCTGGGGCTGTCGGGGGTCTGCTTGCGCCACGACACCTGGGACCCAAGGTAACTCGGCCTCCCGGGGGACAATAATCTCCGAGTCTGAGGCGGGTGAATCCGCAGCACATCTTAAGTGCGCCGGTGTTGCCACAGGGGGCGAGCTGCAGGGCTAAGTGTGCTTCGCTCCAACTGAAGGCACTGCACTCCCAAAACTGGAATGCAAGCAAAACACCTTGGTCTGGGAATAAATAAGTGAGATTTAAAGAAAATCTATTTCATACATATACAGTCAGTCTGCGCTCCACTGCAATGCCAAATAAAGACCAAAATGAACAAGACATGCAACTTTAAACAGGAAAAAAAAAAAAAACTCGGATGATATTACACTCAAGCAGCTCTGGTGCAGGTGCCCTCAGGGCCACGGCTGCTCCTGCCTTCAGCAGCCACTATGAGTTTGTTAGCTGCGGGGGACGCGGTCACTTTAAGGGATGGGGGGGGATGGGGCAGTATTTCATGAGGACACCCGACTAATAAAAGGGTGTAAATAAAGATTCTCAGGCAGCTAGGATTTCAGTTCATCAGCAGCTATTAAGACGCAAATACCCGTCCCATCCAGCAGCCCCACGAGAGGGACGAGCGCCATGGCCAGAGGATCATCTTGAGCCACGAAGCTGAACACCCTGAACGCAACTGGGGAGCAAAGCGCTCATTTGCTTTTATAGGACTAAAAGCCCTAATTTCAGCCCCTTTGTGAATTTATTCACGCTTTTTACCCTTTACCTTTTGTTTATTTATTCTGTTTACCGGTCCTAAACCAGGCAAGTCAGTAGCACTTATTCTGCCCTGCTAAAAACTACCCTGCTATAGAACATACAGTAGAAACCAAGCACTGTCCAAGCTTTGGAGAAAAGTGTCAGCTGCACAAGTAAAAAGTCCAAGTTACCCATCCAATGTTTAAACCAATGTTTAATCTTTTCAAGTTGTGCCGCTGTGCATAATGCAGCCGTCATGTGCGAGAGGCTCCAGCCGCCAACATCGCATTGGCCATCACACACTGCTACAACTGTCCCGCCCTCAGTGAGGTTACAGCACCTTCTAGCACGCAGTGAAGCGGCCACGGCAGCAGCATGCGAGACTGAGCCTGGGCCTTGCGGCTGCTATCGCAGTTGTCATGTCTGTGGGACAGAAAGAGAAAGACCGGTTCCAAGTCATGTTCCCCCCCAACTCTGTCAGTTCAGAAATTCAATGATCAGAAATTCAACAAGACCCAGGTATGTCTCCACCAGCACAACGAAAAAGCTGTGAACCTGCAGGAGCTGCATGAATGTGAACACAGTAGAACAGTGTTTAAGCAGATGGGCTTGCATCCTGAAGGCTGCCAGTTCGAGTCCCGGAGGCCGGCTGTTACGATACCTCTGTTTTGGTCATTACCTCTTAGTTCTTCATCAAACTCAACAGACATACAAAAGTGTCAGTAAGCAAAAGGACTGAATGAATATTATCTGCAGTATCATGCCAACCGTAAAACATTAAATTAGAAACTTAAAACACATTCTTCAACGGTCCTTCAGTCATCGCTACAGCAGCTGATGACTGTTGGTGGGTCAGAAACCATTCTGCCATCTACACAATAGCATCACCACATCGTACGCATGGTGCCTACAGCACATCTGCAGAGAAACTCCTACTTTTACCATTTTTACTCTGACTCCCTGCCCTTTCCAGCTTCTCTACCTCCACAGTTGGAAGTAAAAGGCTGCTTTCTCGCACGTAGCCCCCCTCTCGGCTCCCCCATCCCACCTCTGACGCAGCCATGGCTGTTGCGGGCACATTTCTCATGGGTGAGGGAGCAGGCGGCAAAGCACTGCTCACACAGAAGAGGTGCAGGAGTCAAAACTTCCAGAAAAGGAGGCAAACTGAGGCGGCCTGCGATCCTGGAAAACATGGTTCAGAGGACGGAACGTGATCCCACGGCACGGCCATCCTCAAAGCACACGCTCAGCTAGCCAGGCTGGATTCCACAGTTCCCCTAGCAGCAGGCAGGGCAGAAGCAGGCGGTCAGTTGAGGGAGAGAAACCTCGGGAGCACCACACACAGCCCACAAGGACAACAACATCCACGACCTTCGTCCGCACTCTCGCCGCCACATTAATGCAGAAACAAATGTGTAACAAGGCCATGTGGGGCAGACGTGTAAGCGCCATTTCCCAGCAGGCCACTGGGTGCGCAGCAAAAACACGCTTTATAGCGTAAAAAGAGCATTCGGTGAAGCTTATTAAGTAATGAAGGGATGATACTTGAACAAAAAATGGTTAGAGACCAGGACCGCCTGCAGCAGATGGAACTGCAGGGAGGAATAAGATGGTTCACCCACAACATCTCAGTACATCGCCAGCTGTCCGCACAGATAAAATGCTTCATATCCTGTCTTACATTGTGCTCCGACTCATCTTAATAGTGTATGTCATCATTTTCCTCCCCAGATCCTGCTTCTTAAACATGGCTTCTAACAGTTCCAGATTGTTCAAACTCTTGGTTTTGCTGTACTCCATTGCGTGACAAACTACCCTAAAAGACTCGTGTGGCACAAAAGGCCCAAAGCGCCTTCTGAATTTCGAACTCTGCCAGACAAAATCATTCCTTAGCTGTGACATCCTGTTTAGCTTCATGGTGCACATGCAATTTTCGGTGTTCCTCACATCCTCCTCCTCACGAGCCAGGGTCCTTTAACAAAACATAAGATGAACGGAAGTATGCTGGCAGCCTCTTCACTCCCCATGACACTGTAAAAACTGAGAGTGGATGTGAAGCTTCTTCGGTGCCTAAAAAATGCTCCATCTAAAACGTCTGAGATCCATGGGAGAGACATTTCCCACTCTCTGACATCCTGTTTGGGTTGTTGGCCGAGCGCACAGTTATTGCGAGCTATGAATCCCAATCACAAGAAAAACAGACAGCAGACAACGGCATGTTTGCCACTTTCTCGCAGCGCTACATCTCGTGTGCGAACGCTCCTGCGGTTGTACCTTCGGACATTTTCTTCATTGAAACAGACTCGTCTTAATAAACAGGCTGACATGAAATCAGTGCAAGCAATTTCAGACAAAAAACATGAGCAAAAACTTAAACAGCTAATACGTTTTAGAACTGTGTGGAAGCTGTGTAGTGGTTTCTATGAGGCCTTGGACAACAACCTTCTCTTTTAGCCAGGAGGAGAAAGCTCAGGGCTCGGCCGTCTGGTGTCCACAGCACAATGGTCTGCCTGTTCTCCTGCTTCAGGCCCGAACTGGTGGTGGTGGGGGGGGGGTCCTGTGTTACTGGCTGAAGCACTGAACCACAAGCCTGAGAAATGGAGCCGGTCTGGTGGAGCAGCAACTGTTTACTTTCTGCTGCACTCATTTCTCACAATACAGTGGGCGAGGAACTTCTCCCAAACATTTCAACTCAATGCACATTTACTTTTCATTAAGCATCTTTAACAGAATTCTGTTTAAAGCATAATGTGCATCACAGAAGTAACTGCAGTTTCAGTTGTGTGTTTTTACAAGTGCAAAGCCTAGCTACTGTATGATAATGCTGTGACTGTAAAACTGAAAAAAGAAAATCAGACACAATATGAAAGAAAATTCGGTCAGAAAGAAACGAACCATTGCAGGAAAAAAGGATTACGGAATACCAAAAAGAGGTAAAAGTGCAGTTGCAGATTTTACTTTTTTATTATTTAAACAGTTCATTCTTACGGAATTTCGTCCAAGTTGCTCCTCCTACGAAAGCCTTCGGTTTACACTCTCGCACGGTTCACAAGAACACAGTTGTTCTGCACTGTAAACGGTCTCTTGTGCAGCCTTAACAGCCAAGTATTGTAAGTGGCTGTGCTTAACATCAATACGCATCTCTGGACACAAAATTGCTAAAAGATGTGTGCTGTGTCATTAAGACTACTTTAACAGTCTTATTTTATCTGTGCCTCGAAGCACAGTTTTAGTTTTTTTGATCACATTAGCAAAACATTTCAGCAGCTGAACACACTGAAAAAACTGCAGTTTACAGCACTGCAAAACCAGGGTGCAAGAATGCAAATCCATGTGTGTTGCAAAGCGCTGACAAAAGTGTCCACTAAGCAGCAGTTCATAGCCCATGGAGAAAAACGTCAGCTAAAAATGCCGCCTAAAACGTCGTGCGTGTACATCGAATAAACTTCTATGACGCACTGACCATAATTTAAGTTTGTGTTCACGCAGTTCTGCTCAGATGCGGCCATGTGACTGCAGGACTATCAATGGGGCCTAAAGCCAACTCAAACAGAGTGCAGCAAATCCCCACCTGTCAACCTTCTCGGTATTTACAGAAGATGTTCACCTTTCAGAGGCCCTCTAAAACAAACACATGTCCCGCTGGAGTTAAGGCAACAGCGCGACACCCGCTCGTGGTGGCGATCAGCTGACTCTTTGCTCGCCTCGCAGACACCTTCGAGCACGACGTCCTGCGGCTGGGTTCAGGCTTCCTGACTGTGAGGGAAGTGACTGTTTCGCGACACCTCAGCAAAGCAGGCTGGGGTCCCGCCTCGGCAGAAGGTCACAGTGGGTCACATGCAGGTATTACAGCAGAAACTCCTGTTTCCATGGGACACTCGCAGTTCATCTCGCCACACAAGCTGGATATTTATGGATAAGTGGAGAAGCCCTGCTGTGGCAGACAACCTGAAGTTTTCCAGTACAACACAGTCCAACCGTGCAAATGGACGCTGCGGTATTCTTGAACGGGGGTACACAAACTTTGGGTGTCAACATGAGTCTTCCTGCTACGAACAAGTATTGGACAGACAAAATGCAAACAAATGTGCCCGCTGTTCCCCAGAGCTCCGCATTTGTCACAGGGTTCACGCTCACCGATAAACAGACAGCTATGCTTCCGCTTGAATTTTGACCACATGGAAGCTTTGACGATTCAAATTTTTGATGAGTAAGAAAACCGTCTACATTTACAGAGAAAAGTGTCACCTCTGATGCTCTGCCCCTTTAGTTACTGGTTTTTAAAATGGCCCCTTGCACTTCATCTGACTGGGAGCACATGGGCATCTCCCAGCTCCTGCTGGATAGCAACCCTGAGAAAGTCACATGAACCCTGGGCCCTCCTGCCAAAGAGGGGTGGGGTAAGGAAAGTCCCTAAAATTGCATTACACAAGCGGGCCAAGTCCTCAACCTTCGTATCAAATTGGGCCTTTCAGCTGAGTCCAAGGCGAGCTTACAACAAAATCCAAACTTTGACCAAATGTGCATTTTGAGTTTGGATGCACTGCACACAAAATACAGACCCACAGCAAATAAGACTCAAATGGCACACAGCCCACCAAAACTTTAGTCAGCAGCAGGAAGCTTGCCCTTTAACTTAGAAAATGTTAATACATTCGGTGGAATTGTACACAGAGGAAAAACAAGACAAGAATTTTCACTGGACCATGAAGCATAATGCTTCTGCCCCACTCAAAAAATACAGCGTGACAGAGACACAGAAATCGGATGCCGAAACTGTGCCTGAACTCCAACACCCCAGCCATGCACGTAGCCAAAACAACACGGGCTTATGGAACAGACCGTAGAGGATAAATGTATCTAGCATGCGGTGTGGCTTTACCCATAGGTGTCATTTCATAGTGAAATAAAGATGTGTTGCTTTGCAGTTTAAGGGTAAAAAGATACAAACATCTTCAACTTAAGACACCGCTGTATGGGAGAAAGCGCTCTTGTAGCCCGGCTGCATGTGAATGCCATCAGCTGCACAGATAAAATGGAAGTGGAACAAGATACACCCACACTTATTAAAGTTAAGCAACCCTCTCTTTGTCGCAGAGCCTCAGTCAAGATCGAAACCAATGTCACGGGCATCAGGTCCACCTGGACTCAAGGCAACTGCTCAGAGGGCTTCCATAGCAAAGGCAGGGCGTGGATGTGGCTTTCTTTTGGCTCCTTCCATTCATGGCTTCAGACTGTCGACATGGGCACAGCCAGGTGCTAAACTAGCTGCTTTGTCAGCCTTTCTGTGAGTAAAAATGACAAATTAACACCACACCTTTTGTTTCAAATGAACTCCCTGATTTAAATTAAATCAGAGTTTATTTAACATTGGCAGTTTCTTCAGGTATTCTTCCTCCTATATGAAAAGTGAGGTTCTGGACTTAAAAATCGAAATTTCAGACCCTTCTGAACACACATCAAGGGTTTCCCTGGCACCTTACCCCAGTATGAAAGAGCTGCCTGAGCCCAGCTACCTATGAGTAACATTGGGGGGCCAGGTGCTAACAGGCCATCTCCTAAAGTCAAACAGGACAGAATTCTCGGAAAACACATCAAGAGCAAACAGTGTGGCTGGCTGCTGTCCCCACAAGATCCCCTGACAATGGGACAAGGACAGCAGCAAGTGCAGAGGACCTACCTCAGAGACAAAGCAGAATGCTTGGAATTAACATTACTTGGCTGAAGGTGGATGCGTAGGGCTTCTGAAGAGACTGGACACTATTTGTTGTTGCAGTTGGAATGACTAAGCTAAGCTCCTATTTGTCCACTGCAAAATAACGTTTTGGACATGACATGGCGGCTCATAACCATACCTGGTAAGCTTTAAAGTATTCATGAACGGGAAACAATTTGTGCCATTTGCGATTTATTGATATTTTCTGTAGCTTTCCATGCAAATGTTAGCTGACTAAACAACAGTCCATTGTACATCCTGCATGAGTGGCTTTTGAGTCTCCTTGTACTGGTTAGGCCACTTCTTGCCAAGTTATGAGTTATGATGAACTTATCAGCAACGATAAAACGGTCCAAGGTAGCGACGATAATAAGTTTAACTGCCACCTGTCAGCTGGACAGCAGTATGCACTGCATTGCAATATTCGTAAATCTAACTTTGGATTTAGAATTTTCTTCCGTTTTTGCACACTAACACGTAAAGTTCGTAAGTTCTTGTTATAAATAAAACTCAAAGTCACCTGATCCACAAACACAACTGACATTTGTATGGATACAAATAATTTGGACAAGCGGACACATGGAAATAAACTCGTTCTCATTTCAGTAAATGGAAACAAACAGCTCTGTCACTTCGGACAGCTCAGAACCAAACACTGTATTTTCAGCTGGCTTATAGCCATGTGCCTAGCAGCACATTTAAAAATGACATCGGTTACTGGGGTCAGAGCAAAGGCAATCCTATCGGCTCAGACAGACCCAGCGGGCTGCGCCGCACCGGTGCACGGCAGCGTCCTCACCTGTTTCCAAAAGCCTGCGATTGGGAAGTGGGGATGGGGCGGCTGTCAAACACTGACCATACAGGGCCTGCAGCAATGAGGAAGAGCTGGAGCCCCCAGCCATGTCGCACTTCATCGCTGGCCTAGCAACGCATCAGCAGCAGCACAACTGCGATCGGAAACACTGACCCGCGGCTTCAGACACGCACGCAGCCGCGTTCCTCTCCTCGGTAAGAAACGCGATCCGGGGGCATGCCGTTAATTAGAGATCGGCTGACGTGGCCCCGCCGTCTCTCCGCCGAGAAGTTGTGACGATAGAAGCTGCTCGTGGACACGCACCCATGACACCATTCCGGCTGACTTGGATTAAAACCACCACAAATTGCTGAGGCCTGGTGATGCAAATGAGAACTTAAGGGAAAGGACTTTCATCTTGATTTTTAATCCAAGAATTTTCCTGAGCTAAACAGACTATCAATCCCCTGAGGGCACTTTTTGCATACTGGAACCAGCGTGTTCGAAAGGAGCAGAATGGTTCATGTCTCATGTGGGGCAGGCAAGGCTATGTTACGAGGATGAGGAAGACACTGCATCATCTTTAGTCACACCCAATGACTGCAGTCTTTCACTAGAACACCCACTGAGCGCCTTTAGCGCACGGAGTGCTCCTGTGTGTGGCTGTGACCCTGTGAAAAAAATTCTGCATGAAAAAACATAACTTCTTCTACCCACCTCTGTGTGGAAAACTCAAGTTCTTCTGTCTGAGAGCAGTAAGTGTGATCACAAGTTTGCACAAACGTTATTTCTCGTGGCCACAGGAAAGGACGTAGGGCTAAAGACGGATCGACAGGTGCAGATGAGAAAACCGAACGGTAACATTTCAGCCTCACAGGTCCAAAGGCTAAAACACGAAGTGAAAATTCTAGCGTTAGATGAAGATTTTGGATCCTACCAACAAAGAGTCAAGACATCTTCATACAGCCTTTTACAAGTCAGTGTGGTGTGCTGGCTGGTGGAGCTCTGCATCTCCACTACGTATGTCAGCCGCATATCTGCTGATGACAGAGCTCAGCAGCCAGATCACTGTGACCAAAATAAGCCTATCAGAGACAGAAATGAGCAAGAAATCCAGTTTTAAAAAGTTTACATGATGCTTTAAAAAAAAAAAAAAAAAAAACCTTCATTAGTTTATGGCAGCAGTTGGTAAAATAATTTGAGCATTTTCCTTCCAGTCAGAAGGTCCTGTGTTCAAATCCTTCTTCCTACTGTAGAATCCTTAATCCCAGTACGTACCGAGAATTGCTAACATCAATAAATGAATAGTTATATGTACCATACAATATAACAATCATGAAACAAGTGTTATAAATATGATTTTACTGCACTAAGCAGTAAAGAGTTCTAAACAAACTAAATAAAAATGTCCACCTGGCACTTCAGAGTATAACTTATTAACAACGTTTTACAATCCATAACATATTTTCGACACATTACTTCAATGAAAGATTTCACCAGCAGTTTTCACACTCACTGCCACAATGATGGATGTAGTTACAAGTTAACATTTGTAGCAATGTACCCTTTAAATTTACCATGCTTACTTTTCAAATTATTTTCATTAAATCACTTTTCCCTTTTCTGTTTAATATAAACTTAAATGTTGTAATAACAGAATAAGTGATTTTTATAGCTTATATAAACTTAACATTTTAAGATATTGGGGATGAAGGTATCAACTAAATAAATGCACCACGTCATGGATCAGTTATTTTTTTCAGTGTGTAAGGAAAGAAAGCAAAAACATCACTTTTCTGCTATTGTGTAGCCAAACTCCAGGCATTTTACCATGTTTTACATGGCTAAATGATCGTCTGTAGCAAAATTAGCACACTGCACTGTTGCTGAACAACTTTTTTCTCCAGAGTCAGTGGGCGATTTGGGTGTCCTTCGTGTATCTTCTGCAAAGGATGTTTATTGAAACAGTAAACACAACAAACACACGTCATTAAAAGCGAAGTTCGCCACCAGAATTTCCCACTGTTTTTAGAACAGAGAAAATATAAATCCTCAAAGGCATCAATTATGTGTATTCTTAAAAGACACACAATATATTGTTTATGGACATAAAAGGCATCCAAACTCCTAGACTGAAATATTCTCAATAGCCAATACAGAATCCAAGGTACTGTCCCATTATATCTGCTCGTTGAAAATGTGGAAAAGATCTGGCCTTTGGTCAAAAGACATAAGAACCGTTTGCGTCATCACACAACATTCCCATCTCTTGGAAGACCCATTGAAGTCTGCACGTTGGACACACAACCCCTTTGGCAGCCATGGGCTGAAAACCAACCACCATGGCCTTTCCAAGAAAGCATGCTGGTTTGTGGGGTGTAACTTTCGAGGTTACAGAAAGGACCACTCATTCAGCAACTGAAAACCATTTGTTGCGTTCAAAAGCTGAGAGCAGACTGAAGGTTATTCGATAGCAATGACATGAGAGAATAAAGTATTCATAGTATACACTTCTAAATTTAAAACAATGGGCCTAATTCTGGAACAGATTCCACACTGGGATCTATCTTAGCAAAGTGTACAATGCGGCAGGAAATGAGGCTGCAGATGCCAGAGCTATTTGGGCAGTGGGGGGGGGAATACTGTCTCGTCCAGGAGCTTCCGTATCACATAACACTGTTTGCGTGTGAGGCCATCACACAATGATCAGGAATGACTGTGGGGAGGTGCTCATAAAAGGCCAAGAGAAAGCAGAGGAACGTGGGAACACTACTCTGACATCATATATTGTTCTCATTTAAAAGTTTTCTGGAGACCAAGTTTTGAAAATGTCATACAATCCAGGTCACTCAAGGGCACAGACGATCCAGGCAGGCCCATCCAGACCTCACAGGAACCAAGCCCACCCCCGTTACAATGGGCCTTTTTCCCAATTTCATCAACCACTTGTTTAACACAGTGTTTTGGTGGTCTTGAGCCTATTTTGGACTCACAGGGTGTGAGGTAGGACCACTGTAGACAGGATACGAATCCATCACAAGGCCACTAAAGCTCTCTTTCATTCAGCCGTCAATCCACCTGCCCGATTTTTGGAACACCATGAGCTGGACAGGGCACCAAATCTCAGCTAAGGAACGGATTTATGTAGCTTTTCCCATCCAATCAGTAGAAAAATGTTCCATGTTTATCCTTACAGAGAGAAAAGGCAGACATATAATCTTTCCTTGAGATTAACAGCTTTATCAGCAACTTTGTCATTTAAAATATCACTCCTTCATGAAAATAAGTGCAGTCTGGTTTGATGGTGCCAAAAAGCCAGGGCCATCCGGTGGGCTCCATCCCTCAGTAACACTGCCATCTTGAATAGACCAGCTGTAACCCTAATACCAGCCTTGTACAAATCAGTTCCAACAGTTGCAGTGAAAGCCCAGTTTCACACTTTGGCTTTATGATGGTGCACTTGAGCTCCAGGTGTCGTACACATTGGAAGACAAAGAGAAATTGCAAGACTCAAGTTAATATCAACATGCAAAAAAAGCACCAAACTGCAAATTCTCACATGCCTGGGACATGACCCTGTCACCTTCTGCTTCTGCACATAGCACCTGCTGGCAGAAGATGAAATCTCACCACCACTGATTTTACACTCAAGACCCAGCAGTCTGGTCCCCTCACATGAGCCTTAATTTACTTGGCCCTGAAAAATAGGCTGTGTCTTTCCAAAATTCCATTGTAGTGCAGTAGAGCAGTGAGCCATTCCAGATAGTTGTCTTATTTCTGTTGGAGTCCTTCTGTTAGACCATCCCAGGCATTGGCCCACTGTGACACGCAGCCACCGTCCATCCTCTTGTGAACAACTCACAGTACACACAGGTGGGGGGGGCATCACCATGCAATCCCAGAACTGCTTAGATTTGCCTGTTTTGTGTCGAAAAGCTGTTAATTAATGAGAAAAATATTCCAGCGGTCTGGTTCGGCTTTTTGGCAGCTTAATAATGAAATAGCCTGCATCACATTACAGGAGCGGGAGTGGTGTAGGCCATCTGCCTGTTCATCATCCTTTGCAATGATTGTCATTCCATTTTTTCTCCTAGCGGTAACCAATCCCACATTTTATGAACCCACTGCAAATGAAGGATACGATGAGTAATTCATGCTCTTGTATTTTTTCCCACAAAGCAATTAAAAAAGGTTTAGGTTACCGTATGGGGAATGGGGATTTAGCATAAAACATCAAATTTCCACAGGCTGTCGTCACTGGAGCTTCCACACATTTCTCCTGTTTACCGTGCCAGTCCTGCTGCTTTAAAACACACTGATCGCCATCAGCCAAACCAAGGATCAGCGGTCCTCTGCGATTTATTTATTTTTGTTATGTGACCTGTAAATATTCTTTCCAAAGGATGCAGCGTAAAAACATTTTTTTTTTAAAATAAAAAGGTGCACAGCTACATGAGCTTAATGCCCCTAGCTGTCGTGTGATAACCCCCCCCCCCAGCAGGTAGGCATCCTCCAGACTGGTCATGCAGAAGAAGCAGGCACACATTGCAGAGGCGCTGACAGCCTCAGTCCAGGTGCCCCGCTGTGGGAAAAACCTGCTCCAGCACCAGGGATGCCCTCATCGTAGGGAGTCCCCAGCAGCAGGGAGACACCGGCGGGCTCCATCCTTGGCAGCCGCCATCCTCAGCACCCCGCTGCAGTCCTAAAGCCCTCCCTCCCCGCCTTCAAAATGCAAAGTCATCGCGTTGCACCACATCTCTCCAAATCGCCTGGGTCTCGCACAGAGGGAACTCCTGAGGAGAAGTCCTGTCTGCGGGGGGCATGGGCTCCTTCCCTGATAAGTCAGCTATCAGTCATACTTGTTGCTGTGCGGAAGTGCAGCTGCATCTCACAACGGACCCCCCCAGCGCACACACACCTTGTACGATGGGCTGGGGGATCCATGCATTCCAAAACACGCACACAGAATAGACAGGTAGCTGCCGGCAAATCGTCTAGAAAGATTGTGAAGCACAAATGCAAATGCAATAAACACCGTGTGTGTGCGTGCGCGCTTACCTGTGGCCACACTGGAGCCGGCGGTACTGGACAAACCATTAGGGAAGCTGCTCTCCAATCCCAATACGGCGGAAAACAAGAGTCCACGTAGCAGTAAAATCACAGCCTGAGGGACGAAAGTCATCGTGGGGGGCGCCTCTACAATCCGGCAAGAACAAAAGAGAACAATGCCGCCCGGATACAAAATAAAATAAAAACTACGACACTTAACCAGACGACCAAGTCTTGAGGCCGATTCCCCCTCCACTGGACACACTGTAACTGTAGCAGCAGAGTTCTGCCGTGTATACAATGAATCGAAGCGCCAGCGTGGGGACAGGAACGCGCATCGCCGGGCGCGCGCGCACACACACACACACACACACGCACGCACGCACGCACGCGCGCGCGCTACAGCGCTGTGTCCGCGATCACCGTCAACATCACATCGAAAGTCCACGGCGCTCAGAAGCACGTCCCGCCGCACATCCAGACGGGTTTAACACATTAAAAATCCATCCTTAAAAATATTTACACTCCATCGACTCCAGAAAAAAAAAATACATGCACGTCTTAGCGATTTTCTTCTAGGGATTAAAAAGAAAAAAAATCAGCTTATCTTAAAACGACTCGAAAGTGTCGAGCGACTTCCATAAAAGCCAAAATGCAAAGGCACGATTTTCCTTGTGTCCAACTTGTAACTTCCAGCCTAAAACTGAAAAACAGAGAAAGAAAAGCTAATACTGCCAGGATGAGCGCGATATTCCGACTAAGACGGATGTCCCGTGCGGTTCCGGGAGCACTTCAGCATGTTGGAGACGAGAGAGAGGGATCCTTCGTCGGCCTCTTCCTCCTCGGCGAAACTGTGCGATCCTTGCAGCAAAGGAAACGGGGAAAAGGAAGATGTCGTTCTGCCAAGCGTCTCGGTGCGTGGCGATCCACGCTGTCACCGTGGCTGCTTGGCCGCTGCCCTGCAGGTGTCCCTGTGCTCGGGGGACACACGTGTCCTCGCACCCCGGCGCCCGGCGCAGGACTGGAGCCGCGGGGCGGAAGTCGGCATGCAAATTTCATGACGTCAGCCGCCGCACACCTACGCCCACAGCGCCGTTCGCGTGCCAGGAGTTGCCGCGGATTCCCTTCTCCGCGCTTCTTTACCCAATGATGCAAAGTTCGGCTTTTTTTTTTTTATGACATTTTAACTGCTGCATCCAGGGCTAAAGCAGCGCCGGTGTTTTCTTTTCATTCAGTTTTATTTCCTTCTTTCTACAAACCAGAATAACAGTTAGGGAACAAAACTTCCCTAAATCATTAGTAACCACCCCCTCCACCCTCAACTGAGCAACAGAATTACTCTTACCGCGTGACTTTTTGGAATATTGTACGATCGTATATTTCTGTTCTGGATGTCGCATACTTTGTGTTTTATGCTATTGTTAATAATAATAATAATAATAATAATAATAATAATAATGCAGTCTGTGAGCCGGGCGAGGCTTTCCCCCAGCTTCGCGTCGCCATTGGTCAGATCCTCTCAACATGGCAGGACGCGATTGGTCGCCGCCGCTACGCCAGTGAACAGGCCGAAGGCGGGAGGAGCCATTTTTAAAGATGCTCTTCTGACGGAGCGCCTCATACGCAGGCGAACGCTCTGCTCAAGTCGGGCAAGTTTTGCTTATAAAACCTCACTTAAACGCAAGGTGAGCGCGCAATGTGTTCGCCCATATAAGGAAATGTTTGAGGAGCGCGTACTTGTGTAAGAACTGACTTGGCGCAATGGGTGAGTAACCTTTGCTACACCGGTGGGCGCGCACTGTCCTCGCTTCAGAAACGAGCAAGTTCCTTGGTAGAAAAGCGCAAGGCGCACGACGGCGTCTTGGAGGCGGAAAAGAGTCCGTGGGAAGCGAGGGGACCACAAGGGCTCCGTTTGGCACAGCGTGGGGGCAGGTCAGAGGGCGGAGGGCAGCCGGGACCAGGAGGCCGCGCCCCGGAACAGGTGGCTTGTGGGAGGCGCGCAGCTGCCCCGGCCGCTCCGGAGCGAAGGGGAGAGCGGAGAGGAGAGGACAGGAGCGGTGCAGGAAAGAGGAGAAACGAATCATATGAGCAGCAAAATTTGATATGAGCATGGGGGGCGGGCGGGCATCCAGCAGGCGCGGCGCGGCGCAGGGCAGCATACGGCTCTTCCCAGTTCTCTCAAAGCGAATGAAACGTGGCCTTTTTACAGTCTTTATAGTTCTGTCGCTCGCTGTCACCTGCTTTTCCCCGATTCCGCCTCCGGTTAGTAGTACTGCTCATAACGCAACAGGGATTTAAGTGTAGGTTTCTTTATTGATTTAAAATGACTTATAACTCGATTTGCTCCATCCATCTCTCACACACTTTCGCAGCAAGTTGACTTTATGAAGTCATTTTTATTTTATAAGTAAAATTGCTATCGACTGTTACTCTGTTTTAATGTGTTACGCAACTTTTTCTTTGTGCTATTAGGCATCGTTCAAGGTACATTTAGAATGAACTGAAACTTAAAGAACGTGTGCGCTGGTTCATTTTCACCCATAAATTAATATTTAGCTAAATTGAGGAAATGAGCACAAACTGCAAGTGGTTGTGTACGAAGCCTGATTTCTGATCGCTGAAGGGACGCTGCTGTGGCCGTGGCGTTTCTGGAAAAATTAAAAAGCAACATTTATGCATAATAAAGGAATTTAACATTACGCAGATAAAGGCACATCATTGTGGTTCTTGTCTGCAAAAATTTTATTCAGCAAGCACCACTGGGTTCAACACAAGGCCTGATGTCTTAATGCATGTTGTACAGTGCCAACTGCCCCTGACATTCAGGCTGCCTATCATCACACAGAAAGTTCTGGCCACACACGAGAGGTCCAGCAAGAGGAGGAAGCACTGGAGGAGCCGGCTCTACATCTTGTCCTGCTCAACATCTCAGAGCCCACGCGTTAATGGTCCCACATCTGGTAAATTTAGCATCACATTAGTCATGTAGTTCTGGCAAGCCCAAAAGATTACATGACCACACAGTGTGTGTGGAAATACTGTTTGTGTTGTAGCACTAACTGGGCTGGCATCCAGGGACCATGATGTCAAACACAACATTAGTGAGTTAGCCTCCTTTTTATGTTGATAGTGTATAGGCAGAACAGTCATGCAGATTATCTTCCACACACGGGTAATTCAGAACATGCACAAATACTGTAGGCTGAGTTCAGCATTTAGCTTAGTGATCAAACTAATAATTTATATAAGCAAACTGAACTTCTATACAGACATTTGGACACCCCTGGTCAGATTGCATAATTTGTTGGCATTTGAAGTAAAAAAAAAAAAAAAAAGTAAATGCAGCAAAAAACTAAAACAGTTGCATTTTTATCAAAATGTTAATGTACAGTTATGACATATCTGAACTTAAAAAAATTAAAATAAATGTGCGCACCCTACTAAGTCACTATTTAGTGGCACCTCCTTTGAGGAAAAACTACACCTTGCAAACATTTTTCATAGCCAGCTATGGGTCTTGGGATTTTATTTTGGAAATTTTTCCCCATTCTTCTTTGCAGTTTGCTTCCAGTTGTGAGATATTTTTGAGCGGCCTTGCATGCCCTGAGCGTTTAAGACCTACCTACAGATTTTCAGTGATGTTCCAAGTCTGGGGGCTGCGAGGACCTTTCCAAAACATTCAGCCTGTGTTTCTTGAGGAATTGATAGTAGATTTCAAAGGGCGCTTTGGATTGGCGTCTTGTGGCAGAAGCCATCATTGGTCACTGTCTGACTTTCTCTTCGAGGATTTGACGACATTTAATGGAACCCATTCTTCCCTGCTCTCTCACGTTTCCTGTTCCACTCGCTCCCACACAACCCCAAAACATCTTTGATCCACCCCAGTACTTAAGAGCTGGCAAGGTGTTGTTTCCTTCAAATGCTGCTGCTTTTTCCTCCAAAGAAACCTTTTTGTGCTGATAGCTAAAGTTTGTAAGAGTCCATAGCACTTGGTTCCAAAATGTCTTTGTCTAATGTAATGTTCTGCATACTTAAGATATTCCCAAGAGAGCTTTCCTTCTGATGGCTCTTCTATAAAGGCCATGTCTGTGTGTGTCACCGCAGAGCAGTGGACTACCACTCCTTTCTCAGCTATCTTGCATGCAGGTCTTGCCCTTTCTTTCTACACAGTGTACATACTGTTCTACCTGTCAGTTTTCTTTGTCTTCTAGATGATGTCTTGTCTTGACCGCCACGATTCCCCATAACTGTTTTTTTTTTTTTTTAATGACTGTGGAAATTTCTAGCTGGGTGCGCTATGATATCTTTTTATCCCGCTTTGTTGTCATCAGTTAGTTAAATTTTCAGATCCTTGGTTAGTTGCTTAGAAGAGCCCATGGTTGTCAAGTATTGCATAGTGTTTGAAGAGTCAAAGAATATTAGGGTCTGGAACAATTCCTAATGAAAATTCCTGACCAGAATAATGGCTGAAGAGCTACACCAGAGCAGACTGACACCATCATGAGTTCTGAGACCTTACAACTGAAAGGGTGCTGAGATTTTTGCAAGAACCACAACTGTACTTAAAGAAAGAAAAAAAATAGTTCAGATACATCATTGTAAAGTTTAACATTTTCAGAAAATGCCATTATTTTAATTTTTTGCAGGTGTGTGTGTATCAATATTAAATTGAAGATACAATGCATCCAGCAACATGAGCAGACATGCAAGATAAACAACAGCTCCCACATTGGTAAGATACATAGGAGAATATGAAGGAACATTGTGTACTACATAGTATTTGAAACTATTTCAGAAAATAAGCTCAGCTTTCACCTGAATTCAGTTTTGTAAAGTGAATATGTATCATATAATTATGACAATTAATACTATTAGTGGTAAAGTGGTTTACTGCACAAATAAAATACATATATAAGAAACAAAAATCTTACAAAGCAGTTGCCACTTTACAGCTTCCCATATACACACATTACTCAGCATGCAGTTCCATACAGTAGGCATGTAAGCCACATCCTGTTTTGTCATGAACAGTGATGGTCAACCCCCCAGACAGACACACAGACTCAGTGTATCTGTAATACACAACACAAAGCAAAACAAATCAGCCTGATCTGCTCAGACTGGGCTGCTGCTACTGCAGTCAGGGACTCCTTAATTTGCTCGGCAGTCGACTCCTCAATCCCATTACTGTGTGAGAGAAGAGTGTCTGAGCTGAGGCCAAGTGGTCAGCGTGTTGTCTGAGTGTTGCTGGGCCCATCTATGCATTCTTCACTCAGATCTGTACTCTGCACTGCTACAGAGACTCCCTATGCGGGGGGGGGGGGGTCTGGAGGCACTGCACAAAGGCAGGCATAAACCAAGACAGCTCTGAGTTATTTCTGCTGTAAAACTGAATACACATGTAGTAATGACATGATGCTCACAAAAACACCAGCTGGGCAACAATCAGCACTGCGTGCATGCAAAATTGAAGTGCAAAGGGAGAGCGATGGAGACACATGTACATTCCTCTAATTCCAAACAGTGTGGCACTCGGGGTGGCCAGTCTACCTGCATTGGCACAATAGCAGCCTGGCAGTCTGCAGCTCCCAGGAGGTCCTCAGATAACAGTGGCAAACATGAAGATTTGAAGCAGGGGCATGACCTTCAGAGTGGAAAGGTCAGCGAGGACAGCCTGTGTTTATGGCACAAGGAGATTTGAAGGGTAATTTGCAAAGAGTCAGGGAAGCTTGACATTCCTCAACATGACAGATGGCTTCCATGGTAACAAATTAGACACATGAGGTAAAGGATGGTCCAGAAATAAGTGGATTATTTTCAAACCAGTAAGCCACAGTTTTACCATTAGGCCTGTACAATGACTAAATTCAAACTTCTTCATCTTGGCCTTTTGAAATTTCAGATTAAATTTAGTCACCTATCATGTTTACAGAAAGAGTGTAATATTTCCCCCCACTGGCCTGTGTCTATAAATAAAAACCACATTATGATACCTTCTCCAGTGAACCAGGTGCTTCATGCGCAAGAAAATAATGTCAGACAGCATCTTAAAACTGGTACAATCTGACGCCCATGTGGCTCCCATTAGAATTTACTACATGTCATTCACAAAGCCCCTCCAGCTGAAGTACTCTGGGATGCTAAAATGTCCCTGGTTCAGAAGCACCACTGAGAAGGTGGAATATAAAATGGACCTCAGGAAGCAACAGATCCTTCTCAAGTCTGTTTCCAGGAAACGTGACTCCTTTTGTCAATAATGAAAGCGTAAATAAAAAGGTAAACCACCTCACACAGATGCTAGTGTGTGTTGTGCTGTCAGTTTCAGCTTAAAGTCCTGGGTTTAGAAGGTGAGAAGGAGAAGTGGGTAAAAAGGACAGACAGCATTTTGAGGACATGCATGCAAAAGGCTGGGTTACAAATGCTGGCCGGGATTCGAGAGCTATTTCAGGAGGCCACAAAAAAAAAAAAGCAACCCACCTCGGCGGCTGCGAGTGACGTCACCTCCATCAGGTTTTCAGCTCGGAACGCAAACACTGCAGCAGCCAACACTGAAGAGGAAAGGGAGAGAGCACTTACAATGCCTGGGGCACCAAGACCGTACACCACACTTCCCAATTATTCAGCTTGGCCACTGTACAGCGCACACCCATCTGACATGTGGCCATACGTGTGCAGCTCTCAGGACCTCAGATGAACAGAAAACATTGCTGGCAGGGTGACCACAGTGACGAGCTTGTGGAGGCCAAGCTCAATCAATTGCCTAAAATACACAGCACACAAAGTTTTACTTTACTTGATTTTATTACAGACAAGCTTTTTTCCCCCAGCGTTAAGGCAGTTACTCACTGGATCCTTTAAAATGTATTCTTAACATGAAAGTCTGACTGAATTTTTGTGTTCAGTCATTATGCTTAAGGTGCTCGTGAAGGTACGTGATTTTGCTTTTGGTTGCCACTGCTGATAAGGACATAAAAAAACATGCACACTGCATTCTGAAACGGTGGATAGACACACACATAAACAAATATTTAGAAATAAACAAGAATTAGTAATCCATCCTCCTCACAGCACATTGTATAGCACAGTCCTTTTTCCGAATCCAGATCGGTGTGAAGAAAAAAAAGATAGCATTTCCTGGCAAGCCTACCTGCCAGGATCTCCAAGGAGTCATATCCCAAAATCCGGTCCCAGAGGAGCAGCAGCTGGTCGGCGGCCAGGTACCCTGAGAAAGCACGGACCATCCACTTGAACGCAATACGCAGCCTGCAGGGTCCCAAAAAGGGCAGGAAACAGAAAAGTAAGAAAAGACAAACAGTTGATGTGCCTTCTTTAATTCATACTGTCTCACACTACCACTCTGTCCTGCATACATGTTTGCTGAAGCAGAGTCAAAAGTGCAGGGATACTACAGTATTAAAGCTCAAGTCATATCGAGCTGTTCAACCCAACACCAGGATCATATGTTCAAATAGCAGAGTGCACTTAAATGTTCACCAAACAATTAATGTCCAAACCGCACTTGCAAGTCTGCTCCACCAGATGGCAATCTTTCTCTCGCACTGTTCCACAAGGTCACGTTTTTCTCCTTCAGTGTTCATGTGGGCAACATGGAGACCCTTGCTTTTAACTAAGTATGGAACAGCTGCTGCATGTAAGAAGACAGCTACTATAGAGGCCTTCTTACAGGGAGGAAACCACAGTACCAGAATCAGAATGTCAACATGGAGAAAATGCAGCCCCAGTCTATGGTATAACCATATGTTTTTGTGAAGGGCTGATCAAACTGATCAAAACTAACCCAAGTCCTATAATGTCAGGTTTTAGCTGTGAAAAACTGACTGGAATTTAAGCAAAGATAAATAGCGTGATATGTTTAACCATTCTTCACAAAGATGTAGTATCTCAGAAGGTTAATGTCTTGATGTCATAGTTTTTCACCACAACTGGGGTTGGATGCTGCAAGATCTGAGATTGTGTGCATTTACACGTGACTGCACCATCCTGTGATTTTAAAGTTTATGCCCTGAATGAAAAGGAGTGGGCAACAGTGTCCAGTGTTGCATGGACTACTATGGTGGCAGGCTTCAGCACTACAGGTGTGTTGTATGGAGCCTGGTGCTCCTGGCAGTGTCGCTCTTGGCAAGCTGAAGATGAAGCCAAACAAAACGATCCAATTACAGGATGTGAAATGAAGTTAAAAAAAAAAAAAAAAAACTTGGCCATATCGGTGTAAACTGGAACCAGGCTTAGGGGTTGTGTTTCCCAATGAGTGCATGCTGGCTGGGTGATCTGCACAGCCCACCTGTGTACAGTCTGAAAATACTGCATGGAGAAGCCTTTTGAGCCGTTCGCCTGTAAAATGAGGCCAAGGCATTGGTGAAATGCTTGTCGTGTTGGGAACATCTACACAGCTTAACTTAACACAATGGAAATTGCTTCTCAGGATACAGACTGTCACCATGCCGATGGGGAAGGAGCCAGCGCTACTGCAAGAGGCACAAAAATACCTCCAAGGACATTAATGGCTCTAGAATTGGGTTTGTTAATTGGGGAAGATGTCTATCCTTTCCCCACAGGTGGTGCAGGGATGCTCACTACCCAAAGCAAGGTGCACTATATCTAAAAGCAGCTGTGAATCTTTGGGAAAACTATATGTCCAGTCTAGCTTGGGAACATTCTATGATCTTTAGCCTGCTGACACTGTGACCTTGAGCAGGATGAGCACTTTTGACCATGAAAAGGAGAGATAGAGACCTTTGGTTATAAGATGAAGTACAGTTTGGAAAGTGTGGTGTTGATGGTGCTGATGAAGCCACTTACGGCTGAGCCTCAGCCTCCCGCAGGTGGTAGAAGAGCTGAGGTAGGTGGATTTGGAGCAACTTCTCAAACTGGAGACACAGTGACACAATTCCCTGCATAGGCACGCACACACAAAGTCCCTTAACAACAACACACACTAAACACCAACCTAATAATATACTGCAAAGAACCATTAGAACAGCCTGTGAAGGTACTAACAATGCAGCACAATGGCATTTTTTTTTCCAATTTCATGGATGTTTCATATATATATTTTACCCAGGAATCAATTATTTTTGGACATTGTTCTTACCGAGGGAGAGGAGGAAATGGAGTGAAGCCTGAAGAAGTAGCGGACGTACATCTCCTTGAAAACACTGTAGAGCTGGGAGGGCTCATTGTACAAGAAGCAGAGGGGGGCCACTGCAGTGGACACATGCAGACAGTGAGTAGCACTGGAGCGTGATGGACACTGACACAAATAAATGAAAGCCAAGCTTGCTCAGAGCAGAGCAGCAAAGAAAAGGCATTCTTACCGTACATAGAGAAGCCATGGAAGGGAATTACACCTTTGAGAAAACACAGTGCTGAAAATTTTCCACCGACCGTGTGACTGCAAGCAACCCAACAGCAGATAAGGAAGAGCAGCCTTACCATTTGGGGGGTAAATCAAAGTGTTGTCATCAGCTCCCAACTTGCCTGTGGGGAAATAGGTCTCATGAGTCCGGTGGCTATGCTAGTGCTGATCCCATCAGCCAGCCATGGGTGTGCAAGGCTTGTGCAAACACTCTCACCTGAGCTGTAGGATGTGGGTGGTGTCGCGCTGTTGTAGCTGAAGTGCTGCAGAACAGTCGTATCCCGGGAAAAACACAGCAAGATCTACGCACAAAATAAACACGTTTTACTGTACGTAAATGAAGCACGACAAGCCCTCATGGAAGAGGGTTCATGAATAAGAACAAGATAAAATTTACAAAGATGAATAAAATGAAAATACACATAATATAAAAGGTGACTCATTTTTGTAGAAATATAATAATATGCTTATTTTGAGCAAAAAAATCCACCTTACTTGTGTTCATACCCTACATTATGCAATGGAACAGAAAACTTTTTAGTTTAACAGAAACTTGCTCAAAATACATATAATTATATTGTGACCATTATATACAGTACATATATTACATTATTCAGTAATACTGCTGGAAATTTCTCTTATCAGCTTTTTCTTTAATGAATCATTAGATTTCTGATTTGCTTGCTTTCAGGAAAGCACCAAGTTTACAGTAAGTACTGTAATACATAATGCCAACCTCCATTTACAGAGCAATACCCAGCAAGAGGCTGCACTTGTTGGGCTTTAAACAGCACCAACCTGAAGGTGCTCCTGGACACCCTGGTATCTCTGAAACAGCTGCACTTCACACAAGATGGTGCCCCGCAGCAGAATCACGTGCCTGTTTGGCTTGCTCTGCCACAGGGTACGGACACTCCAATATCCCAGCATTTGTGTTTACCAAATTCCTTGACTACCCAGGTGAGTTAACAGAGTCAACACGGGCAACAGTCCCGAGACTCTTAATCATCACACACCTGTGTCCTGAGATAAGGAACCTGGGGATGGTGTGGAGCTGTGGAACAGCCAGTGAGGAACACATGCGCATGCAGTTGATCCACATACCTTCTACGGTCACACTCCTGTTTGAGGACCTTCTGTCAATGCTGATGTTCCCATTCTGCTCTACTGTTCCCCGATTCATTTCGCACAACATTCTATTTCCTTTTTTGTCAGCTGCATACATGAAGCTGGACTACACAGTCTCCACTCCACACAGCACTCACCTGATACAAGTAATCTTCAAACACAAAGTAGTAGTCATCATTCGTGGCTGTGAGCTTCACATCCTAATGCAAGTGTGTTAACAGTGAACGGGAGAGTGAGACTTTACTGCATTTTGGTCACATGTTCATATGAAATGGCCAAAAATGACACTACAGTGCAGCAGATCCTTTCCACGCACTGGAACATTTTCTTTCAGGGTGTATACACCTGGTTCCACTACAGTACACTGACCTGTACTCTTCTTATTTCTCATATTACAAAAAACTGCAGTTCAGTTAAAATGCAAAAAAGGTAAAATCAAGAGATGGCAAACAGCCACCTGAGGAAAAAAAACCACTGGAGCTGCCAATATGAGAAGAAAAAAGTTTCCTACCTTGTAAATTAAGTTGTCGACAAGGAGGTCGTGATGGATGACCCCAGACTTCAACTGCTCATAGCGCATGACATCCTGTTTAAAGCACAGTACCTTTTCAGAATTCCTATATATACAGACTAAATCACACACAAAGAAAAACAAAGGACAAAGTGATACCGAAGAGTATTAGCAAGGAAAAAGGAGGCCTGTATATCCTTCAAAAGCAGTAAATAGTACATTTGTAGCAGAATCAGTGTGGCAGCAGTGTTTATCACATGTGGGAGCTGAGGAGAATTTTTTCTCTACATTTCCACGTTGCCACTAGATTGGTTCTGTCCAGCTGGGCTCCGAGTCACGCAGTATTTACAGAACAAGAATGCGACCGTCATAAACTGAGTTCTTCCTGCTCAGCTCAATCTGAGATTAGGAGCAACTTGGAGCACGGGACAGTGGGAGAGGAAAAATTTTAAAAAAGAATGAACTTTACAATCAAACATTTTTGGGTTCAGCAGCGGAAGAAAAGTCTAGAATTTAAAAAGCACCTGGACTCTGTCAAGGGGAGGCAAGACAAATCCAACAGTGCCAAAAAAATTAACCTTGCAGCTTTGCCAAATGTGTAGGTCAGGCCACTGCTCCAGAATCTCCACAAATGAAAAGCCTATCAGTTGTCATTGTTTCCAAGCAACTGAACGGTAATAAAAAATACAATCAACAATGTTGCTCTAATATTTATTATTATTGCCTCCTAATGCGGTACCGTAGCTCATTGCGTAGCACTGCTGCCTATAATAACTAAGGGTTATACAGTTCTTCCCATTTGTGTGCTTGTACTCTGGTGAGTTTTTAGGTGAATGGCTGACATTGAACCCATGCATATGAGCACATTCTCATGCGCTGGCATCCTACACAGGATTTATCCTGCTTTCAGGCCAATTTCTTTCCAGGAATTCCTCACCACTGCAAATTTAACTAAAACAGCACTCACTGGAAAAAAAAGACAAAGGACTAATAATAATAATAATAATAATAATAATAATAATAATAATAATAATAAATGGTCATAGTAATCAAGCGTCAGGCTGAGGAGGTGAGTTCATGGTATATATACTGCCATCCTCATGGAGCTCAGGCCACTCATCGTCTTGTGTTGCATCTTCCTGCACAACCACTCCAAATTAAACACTTAAAAACATCACTATTACAGGAAAATTAAAGAAGCATACAAATAAGTCATTTTTATGAATGCAGCACTATACCTGGCAGGTGTTATTATCCTTATGTTATAATTGTCAGACATAGGTAACTTTTGAAATATTACTTCTTTAGGAAGTGGATTGAGAAGCAATATTTCATTTTTGTTTTCTGGTGAAATCCAAGTCATTTTTAAGAGCTAAAATATTCACATATACTGCTGTGTAGTCTACGTGTTTTTACTGATTTTCAGCTCCAGCTGGTGTCGCTTACTGCTTTACTTTATACTCGGTGCCTTCATCATGTTGTAAATTAATTCTAGCAGTGTGTCTCATTCTTTGCTAGCAATCTAGTGACTGACCCAACACTGAGCAGCTGTACCATCTTCCTTGTGGGATATGCAGGGCCACAGCAATGCCATCTTATGCCACTTTCCATTTAAATACTGTCATTTGGATTTGTGTTTTGCAATCTACTTTTACTTGGTGGACGTATCCAGGGCAATGTTCTGTATTCCTGTCCCAACACAGGCAGATGCAGTGCAGGGCAGATCAGTGTGTGCCCACCTCAAGCATTCATCAGGCTACAGTTCAGCTTGACAGAGTTGGACCCCTCACTTGCCACACAGGAGAACAGACCACAGCTTGAGGTCACGTAGCACCATTGTAGCCAGGCTCATGATTTTGGAAGGTGCAGCAGTGACACAACACGCAGAGGGCTTTGTAAACACGCTGTGACTAATTTGCCAGCGCCACAGCTTAATGGAGTAACTTTACAGCCTCTTCACCAGGGTTCCTTGAAAGACAGGACTCAAGGTGTTGCCATCCTCACCACCCACTTCTCAGAGTCTATCAAACACTTCAAACTGCATCAACTCTTTTTGCTAAGGCAAAGTGAGTAGAGTACAAGTAGACAGGGATTTTGTTTATAAACAGCTGGGTATGCAGGCCTCATAAATATCCAGTCGTATAAATATGAACAAATAGCTATAAATATCCAAAAGGTGTAAATATGCATAAATATGTAGCAAAGCACATGTACTCGTAAATATCCAGCAGTATAAATATTCATTTGTGCCCATGAAGGGCCAGTAGAACATATGGTGGCGGACCTTCTTTTGGGCAAGAACTAAATGTTTAATAAACTTGGCGACAGCATCATTCTGTGCTTTCTGTAGACCCTTAGCAGCTCTGTCAGCCTGCCCTGCCTTGGAGGTTTGTTAGTCGTATAAGTGAGAACATCCTGAAATGAAGATCTGCAAACAAACTCCATTCGGCCCTTTCTGATCACTGCTGTGAAGGGGGCTGCTTCTCTTTTTCGTTAAGTTCCAAAGTACAATTAATTATCTCAATACACAATTACACTTTTCTAGGAAGGCTTCCCACCAGATTTTGGGAATTTGCACTCATTCAGCCATAAGAGCATCAGCAAGGTCGGGCACCGATGTCAGCCAACATCCATCAGGACCGAGTAGAAATCTAAGGGCTTTGCTCAATGTCTCGGCGCCTGCTTCACCGCTAAAGTTTCTGGTAAACTGCTGCCAGTGATCTCCACTGGAACTCCTCCTCAGCTGCCACTGTCTCCTCATCAACCCACTCTTTTTCTGGAAAGGACCATGATGGCAAACTTGAATGTGCCAATTTTCAACCCAGCTGCTTTCACTCGACAGTGAACACCGAATGAACGCTAAAGATCGCAGATAAGCCCAACTGGACAATGGCATCTGCAAATTGCAGCAGTTCTTGCCTCCAGATGGACACCCTGTAAGCCCCAGCTACATCTTGTCCTGTCATAAAAATCTTTATCTAGAACGGCGACAAAGCACAACCTGGGCAGAGCCCAAAGCCTACATCAGATTCAAAAGTGTTCTTACCACCACCCAAAAATTTCCCCAGGTCCCCACTGAATGGTTTTACAAAATTACTTAAATTAAAATTCCTCCCCAGCCTCACTTTTTGCTTCAGCAACTGCTGTCACTGCAGCCCTCTTGGGCCACAAGTACATCTCAGCCAAATCAATAGATCACCGAATCCCTGAAAGCACTGCCCAAAAGAAGTCCTTCTCCACTCGTGCATATGCATGGGTTCCACAGTTTCTGGAAGGAGAGGCACAAACTGCCCTCAGGCCACAGCTCTTAGTGGTCATTTTTATGATTAAGATCTTACACACAGTCCTTTCTGACTCCTCTCCTGGAGCAAGGAAGGTCTCTCAGAGACAGAAATTGACTTGATGTTGCAACAAGCTGTTCAGCAACCGTTCACAGAAAACGCACACAGAACATTTAGGTCTCATGTGGCTGTTTGGCCAGCAATCCCCACACCACATCTAATTTACCACCAAAGGATGAACAGTTCTACCCCTGGAGAACTTATGGCTTCAAGTCAGATGACAAGACTACAAAGTAGATCATGAAATTACAGCCCAGGATGCTCTTCAGACATGTGATTTGGTAGGTGTGGTCCAATTTACTGCTCAAGTTCAGATGTAGCAGTTATTCCCATTTTGAGCGTGCAAGTCCCCCAGCAGCACAACAGAGCCAGCAGACGACACCTTCCTGAGGATGCTGCCAACCTTCACTGACAACGCTGAATACTTTGAACAGCTATTTGGTGTATATACATAAGCAGTCAAGAGTACAGGTAACTCCTTCAAAGGAACAACAGCAGGAGTGGGTTTTCACACCTTCAAGTGCAAGGTGGCAGTTCTAACCACAGTTGCCCTAAGTTTTCTTAGGTCTGAGTCTATCAATCACAGTACGCTTAATCCACGTGTATGATTCGTGTTAAACTGCACTGTTTCAAGGGAAATATCCACACGAGGACATTAAATCTTGAGTGGCCCTCTTGGATTATCCACAGAAACAAAATGCCCTTTTTAAGAAATATGACTGTGCCTTGTAACTAAATTTCATTTTAGCAGTGAAAAGTAAAAATGAATTTCTGTTCCAGATTTAAAGACTATCTGTAGATATGGACTTCGATTTAACATAAAGTGTCTTGGACTCAGAGTTAAACGTATGCAACAGAGAACTCAGCTCAAAGCTGAGGTTAACTGACGCCTCTTGTGTTTGCTAAACTGTTTGTGCACAACAGACTTTGTAGTGGTTCGTGTGTGCGTGCGCATGCGTGCCGTATGTGATGCTCTGACCTCAGGGCCACTGCTGGAGTTCAAGATGAGGGCCCAGAGATGAGCACGGAGACCAGTTGGGCAGCCCTGGCGGCTGTACTGCTGCGCTGCAGCGCTGTCCTGCTCGTGGAGCACTGCAAAACAGATAGATCTTCTGTCAGATGATCTCTCAGCACTCACGCAGTCCTTAAACACACGTCATTCAACATGCATCTCAAAAACACACCAGATGTGCCCATTACTTCATTAGGATCTCATACAAGGTTGCTGAAATGTACTGCGTACACACCTAATTTTATCCTGAAAATGAGCATGCTTACATGTGTCCCCTTAATTCCACACTTTACAAAGCAGCAATTCTCACAAATCAAGTGTCTTTGTTTGTCCTGACACATGGTTAGGTTTCAAGTGTAGGAACCAGCTCTCCCCAGCAGAATATTTTCCAAACAGGCCATGCCAGTCATCCACAAAGACGCTGAGCACTGAGTGAAAGCTCTTGAAACTGTGTACGTTCCTTGTTTTTATGTGTTGGGCTGAAGTTTGATTAATGTCCATCACAGCCTGCAATGTTTATAGTGGGCAAAATGTACAATACCCATTAAAGGGCGCTCCCAGAACTGTCTGGGCTCGGCAGCTGGTGAGAAAGGACCCTGCCACTCGAGACGAGAAGGAAGCATGGAGAGCTGGGTGGTGTGCGGTGAGGTAGAGGGGGGTGTGTAAAGCCAACGTGCATGAGGTTTCAGCCATGTTTACAAAAAGCTAGATCTACAGCCATAAGGGGGAGAATAATTTGCTCAAACAGATATGCGCCCATGCACTCTAACCCATGCAGGAGTGGGTCTGACAGCAAGGTCTGAGCTAAACCATGACAGGACAGCATGTGGCTGGACAGGAACAGCCTTGAGACGTCTGCATTCAGCTTACCTTTCTTCCCCAGACGAATGTGCTCATTTTCAAACAGGTCTGCATATGGGAGGTTCAGAAGAGGAAAAGGAATGGAGGTGCAAACAATCTGCTGATATAGGAGTTTTTCTAGCTGCCATCATCATTTTACATGTGCAATAAAAAGGCTCTTAGTTTTCTGGGTGTGTAGACCTGAAGACTTTGATGTTAGCCAAAAATAAGTGAGGTAGGATGACATATTCATCCACAAACCAACTATTTTAGAACTGTGCACACACCATTATTTGCCACACATAAGACATAGGCAACATAGTTTTAGAACACATTTTATTACACCCAGAAGAGGTACTGCATTTCATTCTCCCTGAACTACTCCCAAACTATGAATAGGTAATACAAAATTTAAAGAAAATTGTGTGAACAAGATCTCTTTACCTGGGGAGACACTGGTGTGGTCATCAATGCCAAGCTGGCTTATCTTCAGACTCAGTTCGGGAAAAAAATCCCTCTGAAACATTACCATTAAAAACGGTTAAGAAGACAAGGCAGAGACCACACAAATTTTTTATTGTCTGAAAATGAACCAAGAATTTCCAACAAAACACTGGTGATATAAAGGTTTGTTTTATTTTAGGTCCAATATCTGCAACAAGTTAAGGACTGTGTAACCTGAATGGTGCCTTACTGTACCGGTCTCCACAATGTGACTGCGGACTAATACTGACTTTATGCTTGTGGGGGAATGTGACTTTTCAGTGCTTCCACGGTCATGAATTGGAAAGATTTTAATTATCAAGGGGTCCAAGTTTGAATTACACTTAGAGCACTTACACTGCTAGCGGTCCGCTTGAGCAAGGTACTTACCCTGAATTAATGTAGGAAAAACCATAATTGTTGTATATACATTTTACCTAATTAATGCATGACCCTCAGGTCAGTCAGAGACTGTGAGGCGGTTATGAGTTATGGAGGAATATCCAGGAAGTGGGGCAGGCACGCACCATCTCTGCGATATCCTTCACATTGAGCGACACCTGGATCAGGCCCAGGTGGGACCTGCAGCTGGTGTCGCCGCTGCTGTCGAGGTTGGGGTTGCGCAGGCTTGTCAGCACCTGAAACCACATCACCACTTGTCTGTTGGCCTCATGGAGAGGAGCTTCAGCTCACAGGAGCGTTCTCACTGAAGCACTGCTCTTGGGCTTTAAATCATTTTCATTCGCTCATTAATGGACGTACCTCCAAAAAGTCTTTAGGGGCATAAACAGGCCGGAAACGGCCAAGATCTGTTGAACGCGAAGAAGAGAGAAAGTCTCACATTCAGTTCTATCAGTCTAAGGAGGGATTCGATAGGCTGCACTTGTACACCTGCCTTCAGTGTGATCGTGTGTAGGATGTCGTCCTCTCAATTCCGCTTACATCTCTATTTGGCAGACACGGCTTCATGTAATCGCACCCCTCATGAGACAGCATTAATATAACATAGGTACTGTATATGAATAATGCTTAACTGTGCAGATACAAATATTGCTCCCTACTTGTTCAGGACAGAGACAAACAGCAGAACAATGGCTGTGGACCCAGAGAGATTACATTTTTAAAATGCATCATGAACGTGAACTGCAATGATTGAACACGAGTGCATCTTGTATTTAAAGTCTGTGCCCATTTCAAAAGTACTGTGACAGCAAGTGCGGTTATTTGAAAGGCCGGAACACATGGGAGAAACACTTTTAAAACGACATATACCTACAAGGTGCTGTAAGTATACAACATGCTACTGTTTACTGTTTAAACAATAACTCAACATCAGCTACTTGATCTGTGCCTATATTTGAGCATTTCAGTGATGCAGAGGTGTTACATTATTGTTTACATGCACTGTAATAGTGCGACTGCAAGTGCAGGTCCCAAGAATCCACTGTATGTGCACTTATAAAATTGCTAAGCTCAACTGAGTTGTTAACTGCCCTGGCCTGGACTCAATAGCACTTTGGCTGACGTTAAAATCCTTTGTAAACTCAATATGCAGCTCATGGGTCTCCAGGTGTAATGGAGGCATTTGCTGCTGATACGACCAGTTAAGCTCCTAAAGGCTCCCGAGCCTCCACTACAGTCACCTGGTTCGTTGGTCCCCATCTCACTCCACTTCAGGAGCAGCTCCTTTTGCTCACGAACAGGCCTCTGTGGGGGTCCGAAGAACAACTGTTTCAAAATTTTATAACTGCTGGCCTCATCTTTTTTCAGTTAAACAACCACAAAAAGATCAAATACACATGCAGCAAATATTCAAGTGAAAGATACAAAGCTGCTACTTAAAAGCTGTCCCTAAAATCCTTAGTTTTTCTCAATCGCTTTGGTGCATTTCTTGAAACATAATTTACGTTTGCACAACAGTATGTGCATTTCTCAGAACAATATGTGCAAATCGCAAAACAGTGTATTACCTGCAAAAGCAAGTAACTTGCTCAAAATCCTTAGTTTATGCCCCAAAAGCAAATATTTGTGTCAGTGAAACTGTCAGTGACATCAGAATGACAAATCCTTGCACCATTGCCTATGAACAAGATGGTCAAAATGCGTGAACATGTTTTCAGTATAAATGTTTGATCTGTATTGAAAATTGACAATAATTTTGGTAATACTGTCTGAAAATCAATAAGGCAACATATTTTCTGTGTGATATAACAATTTCTATACTACAAAGTTTCAAATTACTGTATTTACTGTTCAGGGACTGACTGCAAGAGACTGGATATGATACAGTATTTTTTTATACTGTTCTTTACTGTATTGTGCAGAAATTTGTAATGGCCTCCTCTTGTTGAATAGTAAAAAGATGGCTTCGACCACCCCTGTGAGGTAGCCTTGCAGTCCTATTTGGACAGTATTGTAAAATGGAGAAAATACATACAGTAAATATACTAGTGTACAATACAGCATGAACTACATAATGACAATATACAGAAAAGCAAGTTACTGCAAACTCTGTACTTTGAAGCTTTACAATATACATATTTTTTACATTACAGTACCCGCCTGTTCTCCCGACGAAATGTCTGTATGATTGAGGACACAGTAGTTTGCCCCATATTTGGCTGTACCCTTCGACCACCCTCAGCCATTGTGAGACCATGATTGACAACATGGTCCACAATGGTGGCCCTTATTTCATCAAGAACAACCCTGTGTACTCAGTCTCCTCTTCCTCTACCTCTATTTTGTCTCCTTACTCTTCCATCCTGCATCCTAACTCGCCTTCTTCCAGGCTGTTGTGCCTGTTCATTAGCTATACACACACACACACACACACACACACACACACACACACACACACACACGTGTGTGTGAACTGAAGGTTCATGGAATTCACCTCTGAACAATTGTAGAGAATTGGTTGATTGTTGGTTCAGCTAATGCCTCATGATTATAGGTTAAGAGTCACCTGAGACCAATTACTCAATACTGTTATAAATTTCAGATTTACCAAATACATGAATAAATATGCTAGACAGATTATGACAACTAGTTCATCATTTTTCACAGAATGACTAAAGCAATGAAATAATGAGTAGATGTTTTGAGTGGAAGGACTACTTAACAGAGAATGAGCATAACGCATTTTGACAGATGACAAAAGCAAATGAGAACATAAAAAACAGCAGACAATTGTACACGATCAGTTGCATGGATGTACAAAGCATCTGCTATTTGTTGTAAAACAATGGGAATTTGCTGTTATGATGTGCACAACTAATAAGCAGATATGGAGTTTGAACAAGTAGTTTTGAGAATTTCAATTCTGATCTGAGAAATGCACCAAAGCAACTGAGAAAAACTGTAATAATCTTAACCTGAATTGCTGTGGTGCAATATAAAGCTGCACGAATGGGAATGAATTCATTAAAAAACAAACAGCTAAATAATAATATATTTCTATGTCCTGTTTAAACACATTTTTCAGCAGACCTTACACCAATAAAGCATATAACAGGAATGAGGTAGAATACAGGATGAGCTCCTGCATGAATTAAGCTGTGCTTCAACTTAACAAACCTTGCGAGCCAAAGGAACTCCCAGCTCCGTGCACATGCTGTTCAGACTTTTGAGAATGCGTTTTTCCCAGCATGCCTGTAGAACATGACCACTGTTAGGGCACTGCTTTACAAATACCTCACTCATTAGTATCTATGGTCATTTACGATGAGGATCTTCCTCATATTGCACAGGCCAACCCATAAAATGGGCCAAGTCTCAGATCAATGAAATGACTAGCAATTCACAGATAAAGAAAGAAAGATGCTCTGTCCAAAGAAAAGGCAAAGCACCCATTTCCAAGCCCTGCCTCTCTACCTTCGAAGGATGCACACCCACCTGGGCTTTGCGCATGTAGGCCAGTGGCTCCTTGGTGTGCTCAGGGGGCGCAGCAGGATGGCCAGGTGGTGGCAAACTAAAAGCAAGTGTGAAACACAGCACAGTATCATCTCTGTTCCAGTTTATATGTAATCTGTGTACAGCTGTGGCATCCCATGTCTAACTCAAGAAGAAGTAAATGGAAGCTTACAGGGTTGAGATTCCACTTTGGATCGTGCATGTCCGATTCTTGTCCTTTCCCTCCTCACAGCCTTGCTCATTTATCACACAAGTTAATGACTCCAGGAGTGCGGACATTAGCAGACACGGGCTTTTCAGAGAGTCCTCGTGCGCGTCTAGTGTCCTACATCACTCACTCCTATATAAACGATTCCCATCAGAAACAATCTAGTGGCGACTTGTGTCCCAGACAGGAAGGCATAACTAAATGTTTTTATGCGGACAAGAGATTTGCCTTCATTAATACAAGCGAGTAATAAAACTGGAAGCCTTGCGCAAGCCCCAAGGGCCAAAGACGATGTGTATAAAAACCAGATGAATTTTCCCCAAAAAAATGTTCTACTGCTGCCAATAATACATATGAATGCGTGGAATTATCCTCTGCTTGAGGATCAGGTGTCATCTGTAAAATTCCTCAAGCCTCTTATCTGCAGCATCAACCTGTACACAAATGTTTGGGCACAATCATGTTCAGTTTAGCAGCTGGCCTGTGTCCAGCTCTTTCCAAAGTTTATTTGTAGTAATTCAACTGTACATTTATCAACAAGGCAGGGTGCCAAAAATACATCTCGGAGGAAGAGAGCAGATTCACACTGCACAGCTGGAAGGAGAGATATAGGTGGGAAAACACTGAATTTTTCCCCCACCTACAGACTACTCACACATGCAGCTCTCGGTACACAGCGTTCTGCAGTTTTCTTTCCCATCCTGTTGAGGAAAAAGTTGGAGAGGAATCACTATCCATCACAGACAACCGAGAGTTTTACTCAGGACATCATTATATCTTTCTATATCAATTAGATAAATGGGTTTTAAAATTGCTGTGCTATCAGGAAAAAGAAAACAAAGATATAAAGCAATAAAGCTTTGTTTTCCTGGTCAATCAGTGTAGTATCTTGTACAGAATATCCTGCTGAGCACCAAAACAAACCCATTAACTCATTTTGACTCATCTTATGAAATATTACGTATATGGGTTTCAGATACAGATTAAAAAGGATTTGTTTGTTTTATTAAATGCTCTGCTCAACTCTCATATATCATGTTCAAAATCAACTAAAGCAAAATAATTTAAATACTGGTCTTCCATGAAAACATCTCAGAGTTGATAAATGAAGGTTACCTTCTGCTGAGTATTTATTTGTAAAATTCCCCAAAGACTATAAAATGCTGCAATTAATATCCGCGCAATATTCACCAGTTGGGAGCCTGAGCCTGTAAAGTGAAAAGTTCTCAACTCATTAATACTGATTTTTTCAATCATCAGGATGCCAAGAGCAGCCATAACGATAAGAAAATAGGCAGTCTTTTTTTTTTTTTTTTTTAAGAATCCCTATTTCTCATATCTCCTCTTTTTATACATTTTTCACCAGATCAAATGTTAAGATGTTTACTTCAAAGAGACCAGTAACCAACAATACAGAAGGGAATGACAAACTAAGGGAGGTATCAAACAAGTAAATAATTAAAGGATAGCTATTATTTTCTTTCTGTAAAGCCTGTTTTCACCAAAGGCTTCCAGATCTTTGAAAAATAAATTCTAGCCCTTTTTGCACTCCAGAATGTCACATAAAGCTTTGGTGATACTTGGTGACTGCGGAGCTGCTGACAGGCATTTCTCTCATTCACAACACCAGATTCGAATCAGCAGTAATGTCCATCAGGGTATGAGCACCCAACAGTATGGGAACTCAGCACATGCCCAGTGTCATAAACACACATTCCCTGGCATGCACCTCTTGCTGTGTCATACTGTTACCCCAGTGCACAGTCTTAAATTTTTTAGTCTCCATTATGTGGCTTAAAAGACAGCGTGTGTTCATAAAAGTGATAGGACATATTTCACAATTCAAACGTTCAAGGACTGCTACACGACTTTTAAACATGCAAATCCAGACTTTTTTCTTGAGCAGCTTTTGTTTATGGTCCCCCAAAAGACCAGGGATATATTTTTTCTGGTACTACTCAAAAAGGTCATGGTTGTTAAGAAATGTACCCGTTTTCTTCAGGAAGTTCTTCACGTCCTCTTTGAGGCACTCAATCCTGATCTCGGGGTGGCACAAACACTCCTGAGAGAGAGCGTGAGACACGAACGACAAACAGAGGTGACGGCTCTACGGGCAACATTCATCATTCTTTGTTGTCACAGCAAGAAATCTCAGTCCTAATCGCTTGTTTTGCACTTCTGCCCCTTTTGGACCGCAAGTCCCACATTTAGAAGCTGTGTATCTAACATTGTCGAAAAAAGAAGCTCATGAATACGCAGTGCATGCATATATACGCACACACTTAGCAAAAACAGCCAGGTGTTGGGGAACTCCAAAAATATTGGCAACGCAGTTATGCACAAATAGAAACGTAAGGATTATTTTTATATGCCTCTACTCCTCTATGTTATGCCTCTATTATTAATAATAATAATAATAATAATAATAATAAACAGACAGCTACATTGATGATACTATTACTTACCCTATTAAACCTTTTTTAAACAAACGGACAAACATTAATGTTTCAGTTACGCAAGCCGGTTCGCAATCGATGTGTTGAGGTCATTTAATCCCGACTGCTTCAATTTCTATATCAAATGAAGCCGTTAATGGTGGCCCCGCAGCAGCGCTGCAGCAGCGACACTCGTGTTACGTGAAACAGGAGAGCCGCGGCGCAAACATTTCTGCGCATTAATGTGGAGGTGTTGGGCGCTCACTTTGGCCTCCTTCTCCAGGTGAGAGTGGAGCTGCGTCCCCCGCAACCGCTGCACAACCTGGCCCACCGCCGCGGCAAGCTCGGCGCCCTCGTCCATCGCCGCTCCGTCCCGCACCGCGTAACCAGGCAACTGCGTCCGAGCGCAACAAGGAGCCGTGGGACAGCGGGAAGGACGAACATCAGTTCCTACCTGTGCCTCCAGCAGCAGTAGCAGCAGCGATACGAGTGTAACCTTCATAAATAGACGGACAGACAGAATAGATAGATAGATAGATAGATAGATAGATAGATAGATAGATAGATAGATAGATAGATAGATAGATAGATAGATAGATAAAATAATTATTTTCCATTTGTAACAATCTTTAAGACTTTTATCTTATCTTTTAGTGCTACATTTTCATTCTTCCATTACCAATGAACCACTTGTTCAGTCCAGGGTGGCGCTGATAACAAACTGCTTGACAAAATATCTGTCATCATCCAGTAACTTTACTAAAAAACAGAAATCCAGCTGCTAAAATGGAACCCTACTTATACTTCATCTCTCTTTGGTTCCAGAGCAATGTTTTCCTAAACATATTACAAGGACCTGGAAAATAGCCAGACAAAGCCTTTGTGTGACACACCATGTGTGCATCTCCAACCCAAAACATCTCATAGAAGCACATGATGTCAACCTACAAATGGGTGGAGGAGCAGTTGGTGCTGCTGCCTCTGCACTCAGAGGGTGTGGGTTTGAATCCTCCTGCTCTAATCTTCATAGTCAAGGACTGAATTACTCCAACCAGAGGTTTTATTCTACAAAATACAATAGCTGTGGCAGAAGTAAAATGACCAGATATTGGGTCAAAACAGCTTTGTACTAAATAATACGACTGTTGCATGAGAAAGGCTGCATGTTTGTGTAAGCAGTTTTCTGTTGTTCAGGAGAGTATATTACTCAAAAGTACAACAGCAGGAGGTGGGACTTGAATACAAGTCTTCATTAAAAAAAGGTGACAATGCTAACTGATACACTACCTGCTGTCCCTGTATGAAGTGCTTTTGCTGCAAACCCATCTGTCAAGAACAGTAGACTGAACTGGAGAGCAGTGGAGATGTGTTCACAACTTGGTCCCTCAGCATAAACCCAAGCTGCAGTCCAGAGGTTGGCTTGCTAGAGCGGAGCAGCGAAGGACACCTAATTTCCAACAGGGGCCTCTGTTGTGTCTGGATTTCTCAAATTCATACCGCACCTCCTCAGTGTCGACACGTCTCGCCTTGAAGAAATCTTGGTCAGATCAAGCTAATCCAGCTTGACAACTGAGTGCAGCGAAGGCCTCCGTGAAGAATTCCTGCCACATGCTGGTGGCACACACGTGTTTCATGCACCGTCAGGGCAACTGCTGGTGCTCTGGACTTGATGTGAGGCATGGGAACTTGGGATACCTGCGTTATGGATTACTTACCACAGTTTACCAATGATTCTTGTAACGTAAACCTAATTCAATGAAAAGTGCTCAACTGCAAATTTGTCAAACTAAGAATAAACCACGGTTGGCTCAAAAACAGCTTTGCACACGTGTTTGCTGGAAATGGAGTTGCAGTTACGTTTGAAAGATCAAGTACATTTTGTTTAAACTGACTTTCAGAAAATGTGTTTAAAACAGATCAAATTGTTTATAGAATGTGCTGAGCATGTGTTTTCTAAGTAGAGATAAAGAAGCATGAACAACTGACACAAGAACTACACATAGTAGATTAGGGTTGATGCTTAACAACCCGAAGGTTCTGGGTTCGTACTACTCAGGATCAAGGTTCTTCAAGAACTCGACACGATAAGGATGCCCTGCTGTACCTGGGTAAATCACTGTAAAGCTGTTTAACTAACAGTGTAAATTGTGTAAACAAATGTGTCAGCTAAAAACAAAAAAAAACAATGGTCTTCTTGAAATATTTAGGTGGGCTGCATGGATCATTGAGGTGTTAGAAATGTGATCAGATTTGGACTTGTTGCAACCAGGAGGTTCTTGGTTTGAATCCCTTAGCGTCAGGGTTCCTGCCTGGACGATGCAGTTAGAATGCGCGCTGCTGCATAAACGGGTAAATCATAGTAAAGGTGAGCGTGCAGCACCGCAAGGGGTCTGGCAGGTGAGGGTTAAAAACAGCAAAACAGCGAGCCCCCCCCCGCTAACTGACTCGGACCCACAGTATGAATGCCCCCCGGCACGCGTCTCGCCATCCTTCTTAAGCCCGCTGCCGTTTGCCGCCGCGATCGCCGTCCAGTCGGTGGGGCTGCGGCCTTGGTCGCGGGGGGTCACGGCCTGGTGTCACCGCTGAGGCCGGCGAAGGCGGAGTCTGCGGCCACGACCCCCGCGACGCCCCCCGCGCACACCTTCCCCCCTGCGCCCGGCGGCGTCGCCACTTGGCCGCGGGTTCAGCAAAGAGAGGAAGGGGCGCAAAGCGAGCGCAGAAAAGGAGCCCACTTGTGAGGTCCGGCGGCTGAGCTGCTGGAGCGCCTTTGTTTCCGCCGTGGAGTCATGAGCGCTAAAGTCAACTTTTAGTGTCTTCTGTAAATCCGTGCGCAGACAGAGAGCGGTCCCTGGGGGGTGAAGAAGAAGAAGAAGAAGAAGAAGCAGAGCGAGGTGAGCATGGAGACGTTCACACTGCACGACGCGCTCCTCAACTCCACCGATTTGTACCGAATCCTTTGCGGACTCGGACTCGGCATCAGGAACGACTCGGACTGCGGAGGGGGAGCGGAGCTGCCGCCGGCGCCCAAAGGTGCGACCCGCCTCGCCGCCTGAGCTTCGTCCCTCTTCCTTGCTGTCATCTACCTTTACTTCCACCTCAGTTTATGTGGGCTTTTACGCTCAGCCTTTACGGACGTTGGAGATCAAATGTGTGCAAAAATGACACACAAATGAGTCATTACTATTATATTCATATTTAAAGCATCATTAAATGCGTTCTGTCGTGGCCAGAAATGTCGGATGAAAGCAGCTAAATGTGCGCCTTGAAAGTTGTTCGTCTGTGACGCAGCTTTTATGAGTGAAAGAATAATGGGATAAAAACGATAAAACAAATTTGTGTGGCAATTGCATTTTTACTTGTGCAAAAAAGCTATTTAGTACATCACTAGTTATTCAAAATGATGCGTGGTTGAGAGAAAAGGCTTTCCCGCAAATAACCAGCTCTTCGGATTCACTATGCAAATATTTCTGAGTTCACAAAAAGAAAAACGGGCACTTTACGCTCGAAAATTTACCAATGTTCTTAATAATAATAATAATAATAATAATAGTGAAGTGCATATCACGACACTAGTAGCTTGTTCATTTTCTTAAAATTTTAAAGGGGACATTTGTATGCATCTTCTGATGCAGAAGCAGTTATTTTCGGACTTTTCTACAGTTAAAGTGGACTTTCCCTCATCGTCAGACCGGAGAAACGATCGAGTGCGCCAACCCAGATTCTGTAGGTGTGGACTTAGAGTGCCTGGGCAGCAAAGGTGCAGCAGCCTCTCAAAATTTGGGCTAAAAGGTGTTCAGAAGTTGATGCGGCAGGTATACTAAAACTGTGCTGATCCAGCTGACCCCTTTGGGGAGGGGGGGCACTTTCATCTAGACTCTCCTAGAATTCCAGAATTACGGCTTAATGCAGTTTAGTTATATGATCGATTGCTTGAGTCAGAATAGCTTACCAGTGTTTTAATGAGCTTTTCTGGATCTGAAGCACTAAACAAGGAGACAGGAATATGGGCTTGAAGCCCACATGCGTCTGTGGGGACGTTCGCAGCGGCTGAGATGTGGCTGATGGTGACAGCGAGAACTCATTTGCTCTCGTGCTCGGATGCCAGGTGATCTTTGGTTTTTTGTCTCTCTTTTGTCACCCTTGCTGGCTACCGGACTCATGTCGCAGAGTTGGAGAGTCACAGGCAGGTACCGACCCCGAAAGAAACGTTTTTTTGTCCTTGCCTTGTAGCAACACGTTGCATTTTTTAATTCATTTTCTACACAGCAAGCTCACAGCAGAAGAAGCTGGGTTCAACGTAAAATGCAGCACAGTCACAGCCACAGCCACAGGCGTGATTTGGAAGCACTGTCCAGTAAGCTCCAGAAAGGTGTCCACGTGTCCCAGATTTCCTTTGAATTGCCACGTGGACCAAGTGTTCATTTTTCGTATGTACGAAAGCCAAACGCTTCAGGCATCCGCATGTTTACAGAAGGAGGTTCACGTGTCGAGCAGAGCATTAAAACACGCTCGCTTGCTCAGCGTGTTAGAGTGATCAACCTACATTGAGTAACTTGAACAAGAAAAGAATTTGGCGTGTGCAGCATTTTGTACAAAGCATTAAGCATTGGAACAACAAATATAAAAACAGGGTGTGAAAAGAGATAATTCTGTAGCGTGGGCAAAGCTGCACCTGATGTTTGGGCACCGTGAAGCAAGCAGTGAGAGGAAACCTGCTTCCTGCTGTCGTACGTGCAGGCATTCACCTGGGCCTTGTGTGTCGCTGCTTTCCTCAGCAGACATGAACCGGACCGTGCGTATTGTCCTCTACTGCGTCATCTTCCTCCTGAGCGTGCTGGGCAACACCCTCATCATCACCGTGCTGCTGCGCAACCGGCGCATGCGCACGGTCACCAACCTCTTCCTGCTGTCGCTGGCGGCCAGCGACCTTATGCTCTGCCTCTTCTGCATGCCTTTCACCCTCATCCCGAACCTCATGCGGGACTTCGTCTTCGGCAGCGGCATGTGCAAGGTGGCCATGTACTTCATGGGTGAGTGTCGGTGTGGATGGGGGGGGGGGGGGTCACGGAGCCGCCACTTTGCTCTTGATGAAAATACGTTCGAATCCCACCTCCTGTTGTAGTCCACCTGAGAAAGGTACTTAACCCCGATTTGCTCCAGTGAAATCATTGCAAGTTGCCTCCATAAAGAGGCATCCGCTAAATAAATAAATCTAAGTGCCAGCTTGTGATACATTCTATTCGGCCTGCAGAAAGCCATACAGAAAGCCGTGGAACCACCGGAAGGAAAGCACACGAACGACATCACGTTGCTTTATTTCACATCTTGTGTTTCTCAGCCAAGTGACTGGCAGCAGCTGTACTGTATTTTGTAGAGACTAAATAAAACTTTAATCCGAAGGAAAACATTTCCTTTATCTGGAGTGTTAGTGACATCTGACTGGTGCAGTGGACCATTTGGTTTGTACAAAAGCGGGTGTCACGTGTAAATGAAAAATGTTTGTTTGGTGCACAGAAATTTCCAGGCAGTGCTGCCCTGAAACAGCAAATGAAAAACTCAGTACCAGCATGCACATATTTAAAATTTTAAAAATACAATATTGTGCGTTAATTTGTATTTTTTAAAGTGGAATTATTGTACATCACATTATATACTTGCGGTGTAATCCATATAAATAGAATTTAAGAAGTTGATCATTTGGATTCATCAAAATCATTTAAATGTCTTTTAATTTAAGTGACTTTTTTTAAAACCTGACACCAACACTGAAAATCGTTGCGAACCAAAGAGGGTTGATGTAATATATTGCTGATCTTTATCGCACTGGATAATATATTTCCTTATGTATTTGGGTAGCCAGGCACTGAACGGCACTGGCACAACACCAACATTTATTACATTTGTCACAGTGTTTAAAAGGACCGAAAACATCCAAACGGCCTTGACGGCTGAGGCCCTGCATAGCTACGATAATCTGGATTTGTTTATAACAGACCTCGCTTTTCTGTTGGGAGTTGTTAACATTCATTAGGAACCGCAGATGATGTTGATAAAGAGGGCGGAGCTGGAATCCCTCAGTCTGAGTCTGCGTGCGCGTGTGTGCACGAGAGGAATAAGACCAATACTCACCATTTCTCATTGCTGCCACTCGTGAGTTTTAACTGTCACAGTACCGGTGCTTCTGGCCACTTCTTAAAACACACACGTGTGGTAGAGCCGTGTGAGCCATCAGGTCGCTTAGAGCTCAAGTATGTACACAGTCACAGTACACATTTGTGTCCATGTACACGGTTCACTGTGCAATAATAAGTATAAATTCATGTGTTCACACGTTTACGTTTGTGTAGGAGTCCAGAGACGGGAGGCAGCTACGCTCTGACAGACACTAGTGATTCACTCACATGCACACACACATTCCTACCCAAGTCTGAACCCACAGCCACCCTGTGCTCCGTCAGGCCACCCATTTGATAAATATATCGAGTCTGAAGCATTAACATCAGCCAACGCGTGCCCTGCTGTGCTGACAACGCAGTGTCCCACTGAACCCACAGGCATCTCGGTGAACGTGTCCACCTTCAACCTGGTGGCCATCTCACTGGAGCGCTACAGTGCCATTTGCAAGCCCCTCAGCTCCAGGACGTGGCAGACCAAGTCGCACGCCGCCAAGGTCATCTCCAGCACCTGGGTGCTGTCCTTTCTGCTGATGCTGCCTTACCCCATTTCCAGCACCCTCGTGCCCTTCACCCGCCACAACAACAGCACGGGCAACATGTGCCGTCTCGTCTGGCCTAGTGACGTCATCCAGCAGTCCTGGTGAGCAACCGCTGCACCTGCTTGGCTCGTTCAGGCGGCCAAGTGAGATGAACAGAGTTTAGGCCGTAATTCTCCTCCCAACAACTTCTAGTGGTTCGCCGAGGAATCACTGAACAACCCACCAGGCCACATATGTTTGTGCTCACGTCACCCTCGTGATGGAGCTGACAGGCCAGGGGACCGTTTCCCAGAAGCACCGTAACGTTAACGTTATTGTAACTTAACTGACTTTGTTGAGCTACCATCGTCATAGAGCTGCACTGTTTTTGGGAAACAACCCCTAGGTTAAAGCTTCCTGAAAATATGAACAGCAGCTCTTTATTCATTGCTAATGATGCTATTTTCAAAATCAGCTTTCAGCCAACAGCGGTTCATGCGGTTCTTTCCAGGTATGTGTTCCTGCTTCTGCTGCTGTTCCTGGTGCCGGGCATCATCATGATGACCGCGTACGGACTCATCTCCCTGGAACTCTACAGAGGAATTAAATTTGAGACCACGAACAGGAAGAGCAACAGAGGTAGGGCATCACTTCAGCCTGGCAAACTCTCAGGTGTGACCTGCGCGTCATTCAGAAACCCAACTCCAGATTTCCACTCATAACGCTTAGCCTTTCATGTGTTAGCAAAGTAACGAATGAAACCACAAGCAAAAAAATTCTGTTTTTAAGTCCTAGGGACACCAAACCGTAACCGTAATGCTTTACTGTGGTATTTCTTTTGTCATAGAAGATTAATTGCAGCAAATGACAAGTATATATATATGAACACTCACACATATTCGCACCTGGGCAGGCAACATGCACATAAACACCCACGCGAAAAGTTGAGCTGTGCTGAATTCCTCTACTGCATCTTCTTCCCTCAGAAAGGGAGGCCAGCACAGGCAGCCTGAAGCTGGGTGATGGAGATGGTTGCTACCTACAGCCCTCAAGAAAGAAGCAGCTGGAACTGCAGCAGTCTAGGCAGTCCAGCCACCAGGCGGGGCACTCCTCAGGGAGCGGCAAAACTAAGGTGGGCCGTGTGTGCAGTAACAGCTCCACCGCCAACCTGATGGCTAAGAAACGGGTCATCCGCATGCTCATTGTCATCGTCAGTCTGTTTTTCCTCTGTTGGACGCCCATCTTCACCGTCAATGCTTGGCGCGCCTTTCACCAGCGCTCGGCTGACCAGCTACTGTCGGGGGCCCCCATATCCTTCATCCACCTGTTGTCCTACACCTCAGCCTGCGTGAACCCCATCATTTACTGCTTCATGAACAAGCGTTTCCGTGCCGGCGTCTTTGCCACGTTCGCCTGCTGCAACCGCCAAATGCCGACCCGGCTCAGCCGTACGCCCACCGAGGACAATGGCCACGCCCATTCGGGAGGCAATCTCACCCGCTTCACCTACAGCAGCATCCGTGGCTCCGCGCAGGCTTAGGAGAAAGCCCCCACACCCCACCCCAGGGGAGTAGGGGGCAGCTGTAGTGTTGCAGAAAGCATTGGTCACAGAGCTCGCTGACTTCCTCTAAACACTGCAGTCAGAGTGTTGCTTCCCTGGGTTTCAAATCACCGGGGTCACAGAGGGGTGTGAGGTCAAAACCATGAGTCCTGACAGCACCCATTCATGTGGCTCAAGTTATGTTTTATGGAGTCGTACATTAACAAGGCACAGTTGATGGCTGATTCTCCATGTACGTGAGAGCAGGTGATCGGGGACAGCTTGTGGCACAGGGGCTAGAGGAGCAGCTTCTATTCTCATCTCCTGCTGCAGTGCCCTTGAGCAGGGTACTTACCCTGAATTTCTGCAGTAAAATTACCCGGGTGTATAAATTCATAAGTCAGTGCAAGCAGCTTAAACATCCCGAGGTGTTTTGGAGGAAAATGTCAGGTAAGTGGACAAATACAGTATAAACGTATAACCCGGAGACTTTGTTGTTTAACCCATTTCAGAAGCATGACCCACCTTTACCCAAGAGGGCGTTAGGGTTATTGTGAAGTACCATTTTAGCAGACCATGGTTGTCATAGCTGCTTGACTATCACGTTCATTTTCATCCAGATGTGAGCTGCATGCTTCTGTATATCCTTGGCTTCTCTTCAAGCACAATATTCAAATTCTTTAAATGCTCCCCTATTTCTAAAACTTATTTGAAATGTACACAAACAAATGGAATATAGGGAAAGGGATTTTTTGAATGATTCGTATTTTACAAAGCAGGAGCTAAATCGTGGTGGAGAAATGCTGTACACCGTAGCGTCAGCTAGCTGCTGTCAGCTGTCGTTTCAGACACTGCGCAGCATGGAGATGCTGGCTAAGGAAAAGCAACAAGCAGATCTGCACAGCCTATGTATATGAACTGGGGAGAAACACTAGCGGTGCCGTTTAGCCACATCAGAACAGGTAGTTTGTTCACAGAGCAATCAAATGCATTGCCATGTGGGCTTTGGTAAATACAGGATCATGAGAGTAAAGGAGAGGTTCAGGTTGCCAATACAATTCTCTCTTGACAAATTAGGACCACCTTATAGATCTTATAGAGTCAAACAAGGAGCCCACACTCAAGTTCAGGTACGGCATTACACTGGGCCTCACCGTACAAGGCTCCTGGGGGGTACAGTTTACATCAGCAGCAGCTCCTCGAAGGCATCGTTTCCATTTTGTGAGCGAAAGTTCAGCCAGCTCAGGCAGTGAGGCTCTCGATAGCAGGAAATGTGAGCTTGTTTATGCCATGACCTGGGGACAGTTTACAGCCCACAGTGCTCCTGTTGCCCACAGCCCAATGAGATGGACAGGCCTTTACCTCTGTGCCACTTGGGCTGCTCAGAGCTGGAGAAATGCAGTCGGGAACTATGGGAAGCCATAAGTGGCACCGTCCCTGGCTGTCTGTCATGTCATGATGGTGCCCAGGTGGCATCAACTTCTGAGCATTCTTGCTATACAATTTAAAATCTCCATTGCATTCCCAGCCCCATCAATGTTGCTCTGGCTGTCAAGGAATCTTCCGGGCACTTTTCCAGGCTGCTTCAATATGGATATTAATATTTAAGCTGTAACAACTAATAAATGCTGTAGTGTGGAGTCTGTGCTAAAGCAAACGCAGTGGTCTGGTTGGGTTTGTGTTTCTCTCACTTCTGTTCCATGTCACAGGGAGGTTCTGTAGATGAGCCGTTTTGTGTGTCCTTGAAACCCTGCACGCAGCCACAGTGTCCAATGTATTTGTGAGAGGCGATGTTGCCACATCACGGTGGGATTTTCTACACCTGGGGAACCTTCAAAGCCCTCTGTACCATGGGCCAAACACAGCTGCCGCTATCAGCCTCGGTAGAGGCGCTAATCGTACTGAATGTAGTATTTAGTTATTTTTGCAAAGTTGCTCGGAGTACTGTGTGCAGAATGAGATAAATGTAACTGTCACTGTCAGATGTATTGTTTTTCACATCATGGAAATTCTACATATAAAGGCATATACTGTATAAACTCCAGCAAATAAAAAAAAAAAAAGTTCTGTGGACCACAACTATGACTCTTCTGGAGGTGTTTAACCGTCTTCCTTTCTAGTGTGAAGTCATCTCTGTTTGCTGTATTTTGGTCTTCTGCCTTTCAAGCCTCTGTACAACTTAGTTCCTCATGTTCTACTATTAAGTCCATGCTAAGAAGTAATGATTACTGGAGCATCCATAAAATGTTATCATCTGACTAACTCCAAGACATCAGCCCTTTGTTCGCCAATTCCACAACAGCATCCATACACAAAACACTGCTGTAAAAACAACCCAACCAGCTTATGGTGGAAATTTCTGAGTCAAAGGCAGTCATCAATTCTTCAGAGAGCTAGAAAGCTTGGACTCCTTTTCACAGCTGGAAAAGAGCAGAATGAAATCAACTGCCAATTCCCTTCTTTATCAATGCAGAGTTGCTCAACTTTTCAAAGACCCAAACAGCTTCTGCCCATTTACAAAGTTGACCCTTAATGGGGGTAGTTCAGGTCTTCAGTGCTAAAGGCAACAGGAGGAAATCCTGTGGTGGGAATGGAATCCGTAACATTCAGATTAGACTGACTGCTACCAGAGGGTCCCTGTTGAAACTGAGCCCTCATAAACCACAATGCAAAGATGCACCAGCTTTTCCATCCCTTATGCTCTACTGACTGTAAAAGTCAAGAGTGTGTGTTGTGCACCTGTGTTTATACAGGCCAGCGTAAACCAGGCCCTTTCCTTTCAAAGGATTATTTTAAGCCTTTAATGTCCTAACTGTGGAGAATCTTCTTAAAAACAAAAGGGGATTATCTCACCCATTTGTTGGACATTCACCAGAACTTAGGGCAGTTGTTGAGCCATGTGCTGCCCAGTCCAGAAGAGCCCTGAGAAGTACCATGAAGCAATGCAGTGCTTTCAAAATAATGCCACTGCAATAAATGTCCAAAGAAAATTCTCTTATGAATGTCCTTCAGAAACATAATGCACCCGGAGAACATCTAGAATGCTTGGGCACCATCATGAGGGCATTTGGGTACACAGACACTGGAGCTCCTTTCACAGCAGACAACCTGAGAGCAAGAGACAAGGCACAGTCATGCAAGAAGGCATCAGTAGCAAGGCATGAAGAAATGTTCTAATCCACCATCCTCTTCAGCTCTCATCAGTGGTCCTACACAAAGTGCCAGCCTTCAGTCTGCAGGAGCTCTTGAATAAACTAACTATCAACCAGTCTGAACTTACTTTCTCATCCCATCATATTGCAGTTAAATGCAATTTAAAGTCATCTGGGAAATTGACATGACTGCAAATGAGCATCTTTACTAAATAAAGTTAAACAAAAGTTAAGTATTCAGTGTGAGAATAAAAGAAACACAATGATCCAACACAAGGCATACATTTCACTTATTTATTCTTTTTGCCAATATTGTAGGGTTTTGTTTTTTTTTTTTTTTTTTTTCCTGTAATGAAGTATGGAACTGAGCAGGTGCAGTATGTACAATACAAAAACAAAAACAAAAAAAAAAAAAAAAAAAAACAAAAAAAACTATTGTATGTTGTTATCAAAAACTGTCCTGTTTCACGTTATTGCTAAGTTACGAACTGCACAGGTCCTACGGAGTTAAGCCTCAGAGCAGAGGACGCTACCACACAGACACTCCTGCTCATACCTAGAAAACACACGCACAGTGGAGATAAGGAGAGTGGCACTACTGCGCTGTACTCCATTGTTTGCCGCCGGCAGGCCTGTGCACCCCACAAGACATAGATGCAGAATTACTGCGACGGCTCCAACTGTGGAGAACAAGCACCTGCCACTGTACTATGGACTCTGCCAAATTCAGGGGCTTAATGGGCAAATTTTAACTCTGTTTTCAGGATTCTACAGCCATGTAACCCAATAAGTGCTGCTGACACAAGCATTTTACATCTTCCTCCCCACTGGACATCAGATCCACCTCCAGGATTTGAGCGGAATGCTGTTGGTTGGAATGCTAGCAGAACAGATCCAGCGCCATCGTCAGAGGGCAACCGTGGATGGCTCTGCAACAGGAAAGGGACGCTCGGGAGCAAAACTTCTCCAAGGTGGAACCCAACTCCAGACGGACCTCGTAATTCTGAGTCTACAGTGTAGAAAGAGCAGGCGCTCCAGCCTGCAGACGGCCAGAATAAAAAGAAGCAAAGGCCAACGAGTAGCAGAAGCTGCTTTCATGGCACAATCTGCTCCTTGGCAAAACCAACACTACCACCAAGCTCACCCACTGGTTTGTGCCTAAAGCTGCCACAGCCCCACCAGCCCTGCTTGCTTAGCAGTGCAAGGAAAGCAAAGGTCATTTTTTCTTTCTTCACAATAATTTGGCATATTAGAGTACACACATTTTGTTCAGAGCTCATAAAAAAAACAGCTGCTTTTGGAAGGGAAAAAAAACAGGAAGTCAGCGCATAAGGATATTAGAAAAGCATCACTTACATAAAAATAAAAAAGTAGAAAGTCTTTGTTCTGTCAGCATGTTCAGAAAGTTTTGTAACATTTCTCACTCCTGGCAGGTGGAGTAAGACAGGCTGGTAGAAAAATCGCTTGCAGTACTTTTGAGCTCGATGACCTGCCTACCCCAACCAAGCAAAGTTACTCTCGGGCCTCTGCAGAGTTCATGTAAACAGTCAGAACCAGAAAGATTGTCAATCAGATATGTCTGCAAATGGTCTGATCTGCCCCTTTTCAAGTCATTCCTTGGCTTTGCCCCGCTGAGAAATGCCACGGTTTGCCGTGCTGGAGCGAAGTCTGGATATAATGATGGGGAAAAGGAAACGTCCAGCACAAGGTGAAACCACAGCCGCCTAGAGCACCTTTAGCATAAAGTGCTCAGGTGGACATTCTCATGCACGCTTCTCTGAACACAGCCATTTGTACACATGAAGAAAAATCATACACCTATACCCCAGGGTTCGAGCATCCGGTTTCCTACATAAAGAGCAGTATATAAACACCCCTATTTGGATGTTGATCTGGAAATCCCAGCACCACAAGTTCTATCCGAACAAAAGCACAGCACATGAGAGAAACCATGGCATTAAGTGGCAGCAGTGCTTTGCCTCAAGTGACCCATGTTCACACACAGATTGCGACTGTGACTTTGTTCACTTCTGTTAAGTAGGTACATTTTATAGTCTCTTCCATTTTAAACTGTTTTCATTTTTTTAAAGATAAATTTTACTGTTAAATAATACATATTACCTCATTTACTGTTTGGTAATTACGCAATTGGTTCTAAAAGTGTTCTTTATCAAGTAATAGTGATATTTCAAGGAAATTAATTGGGATAAACATTCTCAAATAAACCCTGGACAAATCATAATTTCCCTCATAAGAAATAATGGACATTGTTTTCCGATATTTCAGTTTGCAGTACTCAAACCAGTTTTACACTTGGATACTGGGGTATAGGTGTACACAGAACTGAAATCTCAGAAAGGCCAAGTGTCCTTATTTTGTAAAAACAATCAATGTTCCGCTGATATAACTAATGGAGATGCTACAAACTACAAATTGTAGGCAGTTAGCGTCTGTTCCCATAACATCTCTCAATAACGGATCACCATGGTAATGGTCAATCCAGTCCACGGCCCATGCAGGCAGTGAGGGCATAAATGCACTTATTTTGTTGTGACAAATCACAGGGTAAACATGAACAATAACTAAAGAAAATACAACATTACATGGTACAATGGGTATACAAACTGCCGAACAATGTTGAAATCATGAAAACAATCCCTTAACCGTCACCTTTTCCCCTAATTTTTTCAAAGGGAAAATAAAAAGAAAAGCAAGGGCAGGCCAAGTAAAGATGCAACAGTAAGCAGAAGTACACATTTTTGGAGAATTTCAAAAGGATTACAGTTATTTCCACAAATGACACAGTTCTACTTTGATTAGGCCACAATGATTTTGCCTTTTTGCTTACCAGTTTAAGCTTTAACATGGTGAAGCACACACTGCTCCACAACCAGTATTTTGCATAAACAGGGACAGTTCCTCACCATCGTAGGAAGTTCAGCATAACTGAGTCGGAATAAATTTTCATATTGGGAACAAAGGACACAACAACTCTAACATTAGCTTAAGTCAAGGTACCTGAACTAGAGGTGTAAAGGAGATGGAAGGTGGGACACGCGGCCCTAGACGAAAGCTACCCAGATGTGTGGATGGGGATTCTTCCTCATGTCACTATGGATACGTATGTGACCCTACAAGTGCATTTCTACAGATGAACACAAGAGGGCAGAAACTGAACCAAACCCTAAATCAACACGGTTACGTTGTGGACCACAGACACAAAACATGATATAAAAGCTCCCATCAAAATATTGCTTTAAAATACAGACACTAAATGCACAATGGCTGGGTTTCTAATAAGTTTCCCTCTTTATCGACTGCTTCTCACCGCACAGAATTCACCAATTACAAATACCAGTAAAGGCTGCTACAGTTTAGCTAAACACTGTGTATGTAACCCTCTAATTTTTAACATGAAATGTACTGGAAGCAACAGGCAACTCGTGATCTAACAATGCAAACACCAGTCTAACAGGAAGTATGCAAGTAACAGGGCAAAACGGAAATTGTGCTCACAGCATAGTCAACATACTGTGAGGTCACCTCATGCAACTGGCCCAGAAGGCTACGAGGCGCCCAGCAACAATGGCAGATGAACTGCAACAAGATTAGTTTCAGCAACAGCAACAATCCATAGCACAGTGGCTTAGGGTGGTACTTGGCTGCCACCTCCACCATGGCAGCCCAATGCGGTTATGGCGTCAGCACCCAAGAACAAAAGATTTTGTCCACTTAGACAACCAAGTTGAAGGCAGCCGGTCGGCAGCACACTGGAGACTTGGCGGTGCATTAAAACTGGATGTCCACTCGATGTGCAGACTAGTGCCAAGGGCACCTGTAGTGGTGGCCATTTTGCTTTGGCATACAATCCGCTGCAAAAGGTCACACCTTCTCTGAAGAGTCAGTGGTAAGAGCTTGAGGGGTCTCCTTCAGTGAAGACCAAGGTCTTTTGGTATCCTGGGACAAAAGTTCTACTGGAGGATGTGTGGTCAGCACTTGCTAGCTGGTTGTTAGCAGTGTTGTGAGACAACATAATGGAAGATGCAAAAGAAAAAATTGGTCTTCCAGGAAACAAATTTGAGCAGGTTTAAGCAAGACTAATGTAACAAAGAAATGAGAAACATATCAGTGGAAAGGCAAACTTGAGAATAGCTGTAGGCAACAGTAGTTAAACAAACAAACAAACAAACAAAAAAAAAAAACCTTCACAATAATTGCAGTAAGGCCACAAACAGAAGTGTCAGCATTACACCGAGCACAAATTTTCAGTAAATTTCTTCTGAAAACAATTGAGGTTTTAGAGAAGGGGAAAAAAAAAAAAAAAAAAAAAAAAAAGATACCTGGAAGACTAAATGAACAACTTGTGGGAAAAAGTTAATCCTGTGGGAAAAAAGTACACCTATGCTGTGAGCTGTACTACAGATTCAAGATTGAACTTTACACTTGATACAGTGACAACAGCTTGAAAAATGCAATCTAGATATTAGGTACGTGAAATGAATCTGGAAATTTGTGTCCAACAAAAATGCACACTCTTCTATGTCTAGCACTGGTCTAACAAGATTTGAACACATTAGACACATGACTATTGTTTTGTTTTTTTTTTTGTTTTTTTTTTGTAAATTGTAAGAAGTCTCGCACTTTAAAAAAATGGAAGAATTAGCAGAAATCGCTATGCTCCTTTTTTCTGTCCCAAAAGGAAATGTAGCGACTGTTGAGTATTGCAGACAAGGCAGAGGCAATGCTTAAAGCTTTTCTTTTTAAAGACTTCATATAAATCAACCATAGAAAACAGACCCTCTGAGATTCTCCCAAACTGAAATTATACACACTTCTGTTTTGTGTTTAAAAAAGAAGTCTTAAAAAAGACTTCAGTTTTTAAAGGAAAAAAATCCAGGCATTTGACGGAACAGTAAGGAAGCTACAATACACAAGCCAGGCCAGGACTGCAACCCGAAACATACTTCAGAGCCCAAGCTCAGAGGAAAAATAGAAACTATTTGGTAACAAAAGTGTACTATATGTTTAATACAAAAGGTATGGAGAAAATGTACCTTTACTAAAGCTTATACAATATCCTTGGTCCATAAAAACTATGTTATTACCACATTTTATATGTGATCCTCTAAAAGAGTTCCACCCAACCAGCAATACATCTCGCCCCTTTACAGAAACATACAAACAAAAAAAGAAAAGAAAACCAAAGAAAAAAAAAGTGAAAAATAGATTTTTCCTTTAATAAAGTTTTATACATGGCTGATGTATCATAGGCGTGGTCTCTGTTCTCAAGCCTGACGGGGACCATGGGGGACCTCCATCACACTTATCCACTGCCAAGGCAAAAGGAGTGCAGGGGCAGTGGCCGGGGCAGGGCAGCCTTGAAAAGCACTAGAGGGTGCCGAAGTTCTTTTGTTTCTTCTTGATCTTTTACTACCCTGCTCCACTTCCTCTTCTTTGAGAAACTTCTGATTTAAAAAATAAAAAAAATTAAAAAAAAAATAAAATAAAAAAATTCATATGCAGCACTTCTGAAGAGTTTGTTTGCAGTCCGTCTGCATACAATTGTGTGTGTTAGGACACAACAGCAGCTGCGGCAGCCGCAGCCGAAGCAGACGTGACGCTGGTGGGGTTGCCAGCGGTGCTGCTGGTGTAGCTGGCTTCACTGGTGGGATTGCCAGCAGACAGCAGACTGGAACTACCCGCACGCAGGATGGCCCCTGCAGCGCTGCAGTGTGGTCTTGGACCCGGCTCTGGTGTGTAGGTGAACGTAAGTGTGGTGGAGTAGATGATCCCGTCGTTGCGCACCAGAGTGACTGGCACCTGCACTGGCTGCCGAACCCACCTCCAGCCCTCACGGAACGCTGAGATGTCGGGCACCACACACAGCATGCTTTCAGCACACCTGGATGGAGAAACATGGGGCACAGACCTCAGGCTAGCAATGCAATACCCAATGTGAAAGGATGACATTCACCAGATAAAATGCTTCTCTTCAAAGAGAAAACTGATATAAAGGGAAAAAAAAACTGCTGTCTCAAAAGTCACAAATAAATAATATTTGTTGCAAGTCAGCTTCTTTACAGCAGCAAAACTCTACCTTGGCACTGGGATTTCAGAGACAATTTTCATAAAGGCTCAGAAACATCCAGCAAGTCCCTTTCTTTAAATTTGTACACTTGATTTCACATGAATACACATCATAAAATAACCTTGCATCTGTTTGTGGGGGGGTTAAAAAGGTATATAGCCTTTACAGTTGTTAGAAATCTAAGATTGCAAACCCTTTGGAATTAGAGGTAGTCCATCAAACATATTATATGACATTTTAGTGTTCTCACCTCGTCTGTGTGGGGGTTCTCCACAGTCCAAAGACATGTGTTTAAGTTTGAATGGCCACTGTAAATTTGTGTGTGCGCGCGCGCAATTTCCCCCCCCCCCCCCCCCACAGTACTTAAATATTATGTGTGTGTGTGTGTGTGTGTGTGTGTGTGTGTGTGTGTGTGTGTGTGTGTGTGTGTGTGTGAGAGCTAGAGAGAGAGAGCAAGAGAGACACTAGCATCACATCCAGGGTGCAGTTTCCTAGTTTAGCACACAATGATTCCTTGAAAGGTTGCAAATTGATATAATCTGACTAGGAGAAGCAATTAAGAATAATGGAGGGGTGGATGTTCTACATCCGTTAATACACATGGATAACGTGTGAAATTAGTGAAAAAATGACAACATTCTATAACATAATATTCATGTACATTAATGGTTTCTATATCCGTATGGTTTATATAATACAGTATAAAGGATTTCCAAGCAACAAAACATTACCGACAACGACTAAATAAGCCACAAACACCATTCCAAGTCATAAGTCTGCATCAGTATTTTCATGAATGATGCCTAAAAAGTAATGTGATCATGGATGGATATCATAGTAATAAATAGCCTTTAAATAAAAATTAAAAAAAAAAAAAAAAACCCACCCAGAATTATTTTACGTTCATGTATTTATTAAACAAATGGTCTGAGGTGTCACAGTCAAAATTAGTAACTACTGAAACCTCCTTTATCAGCAATAATCACACACATTTGTAGCTGCATATCAAACCTGCACACCAGTTAAAAGATATTCTAGCCAATTCCTCTACAAAACTTCCTACACAAAACTGTTCATGCACATTTTTGGCATGTGTTGCTTGGATTGCCTGCTGCAGAAGTTTGTTCTATTTGAGCCCATCTGTGACAGACAGATGGCCTGACTTTCTGCTGTAGAATTTCCTGATCAACGCACAATTCACCAGTTTCTCAATAACTGCAATGAATCAAAATAAATGTGCACATTTACTAAAAAGTTCAGCATTGCTTCAGTCCCTCTGCATCTTGCGTTCTAGTGAAATCACCTCTAGCATGTTTCTGTTGAGAGGCTAATCCCTTATCTCTTTGTTGAGAATAGGTAATACCCCCTCTTTTGGATTTCTTTGGTACCTCGTGGCGGCACAGGAGCTGGTACTAGCACACAGTATCTGATCTCATCTGATAAGTCCTGCTGTGGCACTAGTGTACCATGCTGACAGGAACTACTGACTTCATGCTACGATGCAAGAGATCACCAGCAATGCACATAGACTCCGAGTATATCTTCTTGTGTCTATAGCTCTGTCCAAAACATTTGCCACAGCTTCTGATTTTCCACCACTGCCCAAAATGTCCCTAATGGGTGGGCAGCCACTCGCAGTTCAAAACCAGTGAAGTTTATTTCTGTCTCTCTGGGAGTTTTTTCTTTTTTTTTTCCTCTCTCCTCAGCTGCCAGCTGGTTCTCTTTATAGCTACTATATCTGTGGTCTGTCTGTTTGTTTCTTTGTTCAGGTGCTGTGTCACTGGGTTATAAATGCTCCCTATAAAAACAAAGTGAATTATACAGTGCTGTGAACATCCAAGCAATATTAAGCAAATCTGAGACTGGCAGCACTGTTTTTTGAAGAGCAGTGTCTCCTCCATAGTAACCTGAAGGGAACATCACATTTCAATACTTTTCTTACACAAACACAGATGTTAGCACGTGCAAGAACTGCCTACAGATCGTTAATCTACAGATTCTCAGGGTCCTAGGGTTCTTTGTCACTTTTTAAAATGTTTGTACAGTATCCCTTTAGGCTGATTTTTGTAGGTCACCCTCTCCTAGGAAGAACAGCAACTGTACTGAATTTATTCCATTCAATAACTGTCTTTGTGACTGTGGACTGATGGAGGCCCAAGAAATCCATTTGGAGATTAACTCTTGTCATTATGTAAGAGGTTCACATACTTGTTCCATCAATGACTATGATTGTTTAAACTATTTATTTGAATAGATGTGAAAATGTTGTGTTCTTTGCCTTTATTTTTATGACTTAGACGATGAACAGATCAAATTCATACAGAAAAATCAAGACAGGGCTGCACCACCTTTTTCTTCACAATTATATACATGAAATTTATGTTAGATGCCAGTGTGTATTAGACCTTGACGCATCTGTGTTGTCTTTACCTGTACATGGTCTCTGCCTCAACATCACCGAACCAGACTCGCAAGTTTGGTGTGAAGTTCTGTCCCGTGAGCTCCAACATGGCCACGTCCCCTCCTCCATTGAGCTGTGCAAACAGGACAAAAACAAAAAAAAAAAAAAAAAAAAAAAAAAAAAAAAGAACCCTTTGATCCAAACACCCAGGAGTTGAAGATTTAAAGTGCAAATGACACACACCTCACCTGCACTGAAAATACAGGTACCCTCCTACTTACGAGCATGTCTTCTTGGAAATTAGCTTGAAAGGTATCTTCTCATAAACTTAGAGATGCAATTACCATTACAGCATACATTTAGCTCTTCTCACATGGATTATTTCACTCATATACATGGCAACTCAAGAGTCAAAGACTCATATCCTGAGGGATATCAGTACACTTATTTGTAATTGGAAGAGAAAATTTTATCCAGCCCAGACACTATCCCAAAGTCATTGGGTGCTAGCCTTTGAAACTAAGCCTTGATTGGGATGCCAGTCCATTGCAAGGTCGTTGCACACATGAACGCATGTGTTATGGGCAATTTAGAGTGACCAATTACCCAATATGCATGACTATGGGAACAAACAAGAGCATCTAGAGAAACTCCACACAGTCTAAGCCAGGCTCAAACTCACGACTGAACAGTGCCAGTGTTGTGAGGCATCCCCATTACTAGTTGAAGCCCGTATGCTACCCAGTAAAACATTGTTAATGGTCAAAATGCTCAGAATAAATCTGCTGCATATTAAAGATGGTCATATCACCACTGAAAACCAAGAAAGTCTCAGACATAAAGTGTAACCTCATACAATTTATACTGACAACCTTCAGTCTAGCTATAATGTTAACATCAAAACATCAAGTGCAAATTAACTTCAAAGTCAGTATCCAACAATATTTTTTGAGAGACCATCAAAAGGGAAATCCAGTAACTACATCAGAAATTCATTCTTTTGGTCAGTTACAGAGTATGTAGAAATCATTAGGTCAAAAAATTAATCGAATAAGCCAAATTTACTAAAATTTCAGTATAAATTGAATAGTTCATACACACCAATTGCAAATTTGAAAAACTCAAACATGTATATCTTCAATTATTAGCAAATTATTTATGCTGCAAAAAATAACATGTTCACTCTGTACTGACGTGCCTGAATGCAGAGGTTGCCATCAGTGCTGTATCTCCATGTAAAATGTGTGAAAGAGTTCACCTGCAAGCTTTCCACCACAGGCACGGGTGTGACTGGTGAGTGCACAGGCCCCATGCCTTCATAGAATGTGTACTCTGCCTTGTCCGTGCTGATTATGGTCCAGGAAGCCCCGTCATTGATCATCTCCTTGTTGGGTTCCTTGGGGCATGGAGTGGCCTGGTGTTGGGGATAAGGGCTGAGTTCATTTTGCATATCACCAAGGCAAACTCTGATCATTTGTCAGAAATTGGTCCCTGGCCCCTTGTGTTAAAAATGGTGCTTCAGCTCACAGACAGTAGGGGTTGTAAGAGGAAGCAAAATGCCATATCAGAGACATACAACACTATAAACTTGGCTGTAGTCGCAGCTTCCTGGATTCTTGCTAACCCAATCAGCGCATGACAGAAAGCATGATGTCAAATAAATCTCTCTGTCAGATAATCCCATGGCTGTGGCATCAGAGCAGATGACTTCTAGCCCATCAACCTGCTCTGATAATTCATAATTCATTCTGATATTATATGCACTTCCCTGTCTCTGACTATTGTGACAGGACTGATCTACCTTCAAATTACATTTAATGAACCAACTACAAAATGTATTTTGGCAGTGAGCTCCTCTTTACCTCTATATAGTAGACATATAATTTAAAATGCAAAATGGGAATAAAAACTCATTACCTGTTATGCAGTCACAACACATTCACATTAAAGCTAGCTATTTCACTGTGTACAGTGCTGTTGGTTTATAAAACAAAATTTTAAACTGAAATTGGTTTATACTGGATTATACCCCAACACACCCAAACACACTCTATTGAGCAGATGAAGTGAAACAGGGAAAGGGGATATGGGGCAGCAGAATAGAAAGCGGGCACTCGTCATTTGCGAGCGTAAGAGAGATACAGAGACAAAGATAGAGAGAGAACGCTTCAGTGGGGCAACACCATAATGACAGATGGACAAAGCAGGATAATAAGAGCACATTGATATAAGGGCTTGCCTGAAACTGAATGATCCTCTCTTGCGACAGGCACAAGTACATCCGCTCCGTATCCTTCAGGTAGAAGGCACACTTGTGAAGCTGAGACACAGGGTCATCGGCATCCAGCAGCGCCGTCTGCTTGTCTACCTTCCGGATGATCTGCATGTGCACACAAGCAAGCGCACGCACACGGGGAGAAAAGGCAGTCATTAAAAGCGACATTAAAGGATTAAACTAGTCTCTGAGCAACAGGAGAAATGCACAAATGCTTGTTCTTTTGCTGAACACAGGCTTGATGGATGAGCTCCACTCACTCTAGACAGTAGAGAGGCATGTCTGGGTTGTCAAAATATGGGAACCACTTATTTTTTTGCAAATAAAGCACATCACAATAAATTCAGGCAAGCATAAACAGCATTTTCTCGATTTATGTAAGCCAGTCAACTGGTAGAACACACAACCAATCAGCCTGAATGCTGTCTACCTGCCAGAAAGGGGTGGGGGGTGTAGAGGGCAAATGGCCATTTTTGTTTAGAAAGCCTGTAACTGATAGCTGCTGCACAGAGAACAGGGTCTAAAGCAGGGCCATGAGACTGTGGATTACAGAGACTGGTCTGCAGAGCTGCTCCACAGGGAGAGTGAACATGGATGTTTTATTGTAAAGTGGCCACACTGATGGATGTGATCTGTATATGAAGAGACAGAGAAATTGTCTCTGTGGGAATATAGGACAGTAAGTGAAAGAACACAGGCAAAACTGGCAGAAGAAGAAAAAAATGCAAAATAAGGAAACAAAAGGGAAGAGGACCAATTCCATAATGAGAGAACACAGGAACATTAGAAAGGGGGAGGGGGGGACAAAGAAATGGTTGTGTGATCCTTAAACTAAATATTTTCTGAACAGCTACATCCTTCCAGACACCATATTACATGAAAAACAGTAAATAACACCCAAAGACTTACAACTCTTAACACTGGTATTTCCACTACAAGGCGAAACTCCTTGACAAAAACAACAAGCTGTGTTTATACTGTACAAAGTTACTGTGTCAGGCACAGTATAAAATTTTATTCCAAGGTATAAGCATGAATTTAACCATTTCAGAAATTTGCACCTGTTGTTTTTCTGTTACAGACAAGGGATAAATGTTATTTGTTATTTCTATTTATTCCTTTTTTCCCCTCGAAAACAATTAAGTTTGAAAGCACCACTTATATTCACAAACCACAGCAAAACTTTTAATAATAAAGGTAATAAACTTTTGACTTTAGCCTTGCTTCTACAATATGAAACAATTGTGTGTGCTTGACACTTTCAAATTGAGACTAACAATGGTCCATTCAGTTCCTGACATAAGTATTTTACATGTTGAGAAAAGTAGATAATAGTACTAAAAATGGTGTGAAATCACAGAGAAATCATTACATTCTCCAGTTTAGTAATTTCATAACTGAGCAAAAAAATTACTTGCTATTCACAGCTTTCAGCAAAAGTAGCATGTATAATTGGTTGTGCATTTAAATACTTAAATTTAAATTAAGTAAATTCTGTAAGTATGACCAACAGCAGCAAGTTTAATAACTGGGTTACATAGAGAAAGAGGACAGAGGACCATGGGAAGATAAATACCAGTCGTGGGAGTGCCATGCCTGTCACAGAACACACAAGCTTAACGGTCTGCCCATAGTGGATGTATCCATCGCGCACGGTGAACTCTTCACCCTCTGACTCTTCATCGTCCACTGGTGGAAAACAGAGGAAAGGAGTAAGAACTACTCACTGCTGGTCTTCAGAAGAAGTGTCACAAAGGATAAGTCTGTAGACTCACAGAGGTGAATGTAGAATGCCCCCCACTGTTGTGAGCTGGCATGGAAGTTGCCCCCCTCCACGTGGAGATAGCGGGTGCTGACAGTCTGGGACCGCAAGCGATTGAAGAGTGCCACTTTTGTCCCCGATGCAATGCATACTGCATGGGGCAATAGGAGGAAGATTATCCTTATGTTTACACTAAAATAGACATTGGGAAACCAAGCTTCCCAAAAGGAGACACAAGAATTAGGCTGGAAAACCCCCATGTGTACAGTGTACAACCATGCTAATCACAAGAAATTCAATGTATCACAGCCATGAAAACCAGCACCATCTGCTGGTACAAAGAACCACCTTTACTATATTCCCAACAGAAACATAACATTTTTTCTATTCCATCAATTTGAACAAGACTGACACCAGAGCTGCAGACTCAAACACTCACAGTCTGCATTCTTCAAGGACTGCTTCTTTTTGGAGGGCTTGGAGATAACCTTGATCCTCTTGCTGAGGAAAACTCCAATGTCTGCGCTGTTGCCATAGAACATCTTGACTGACAACATGAAGTGCTTTCTCTTATCCGAGTCTGATATGTACAAAGTTTTGGCTGTGCAATAGTTCTGTGGGGTGGTTGAGAGCACCAAAGATTAGTTGCAGCACATTCACATAAAAAGGTTGCAATTATTGTTACGAATTGATATTTAGCCGACACCTTTGTCTGAGACAACTTGCAATACTCAATACACCATACTTAGTTACTTAGGGTTATCTAGCAAGCAACATAGGACAGCATTGCGTAATAACACACTCACATTACAGGCAACTGCAGACCAATCCACCTGAAATACACATCACTGGATTGTAAGAGGAAACTAGAGTGCCCATAAGAAACCAACACAAACATGGAAACTCCACACAGATTGAGTCAGATCTCAACCCACTTTCAAATGCACAGCCCAGGAGCTGCAAGGCACCAGCACTACCTATCTGTAGCCCTTAACTTTAGAACAAAGCTGTAGCTTCAATTCTGGTAAGGAGGGTGTCAGAACTTTTTGTTCCAGTGCAGTAAAATATTATAGATGGTGCCACAGATACCTGAAAAAAAAAAGTCTGCTGGAGTCAGTTCTCCAGGACTGCAAGCTGAACTAAACTCAAAAGCAATTTAGCCAAACCATTGACATGGGAGATACGACCAAGGACAAAAATCCACTGAAGTGGTACCTACCTTCCCCTCTAGGTTGAGCTGCTGCATCTCCTGCTCACTGTTCCCGATTCCGATGAAGGCGCAGGGCTGCGCCTCTTGTTCTGAGCTGCCATCCCGCTCCATCTGCTCCTTTTTCTGCTTCCAGCCACTACCCATTAAGTACACACAGGGAGGAGGGCAGAAAAACCTGAGGAGGAGAAAAGAGAGGCACACACACAAAATCATGTGCCTAGAAAGTCTGCCATGAGTGCACACATATTACATCCATGGAAGGTCCACTCTTACCAACAGGTGGCAGCATACGCTTAGGAGAATTTTTAAAAAATCCTAGAAATTAAATAAACCAAACATTTCCTTTCTATCTTCTGTTTGAAATTTAGATCCACCATGCCATACCTCAGTAGGTATAAAGACCTAGATAGCTGTCATTTTGTATCTCATATTCCATCATTACACCCAGACACATGCCCACACTGCAACTTTCTTTGTTCACATTTTTACGACAATTCTATCAACCAGTCTTTGAGAAAGTAACTTTGTTTATTTCCTGTGAAGATCAAACACAACAGTTGTTATAATATAACCGTTCGGTAAAACCACTGCAGACACTGATGCACAAGCACTGACAGGAATTCAATATGGTTCATACAGGAAGTTAAACTAAAGTAAATCCCCAGCTGGAGGAGATGAAAATAATGTTGCATCATTGTGAAGTATGTATATCTTTTTAGTTTAAAAAAAAAAAAAAAAAAACGCACATGCACGCACACACACACACCGATGCCAACTGCTGTGATGTAGTTGCCCTCCAGTGTTAATGCACTGTAATGTCTTGGGAGGCAATTCCCCCCACAGTACTTAAATATTATGTGTGTGTGTGTGTGTGTGTGTGTGTGTGTGTGTGTGTGTGTGTGTGTGTGCGCGCCATTTACAACTTTGTTTTGTCATCTTGGGACAAAAAAAAGTTTGCAGTTTTTTCCCCCCTGACCTGAGTGGAAATGGCATCATCTTGCAACACCGCAAACACGTCTGCTTTGAAATCCTAAAAATAGGCAGCTGACTGATTGACTGACTGCAAGGTGAAGGGTGGCTTCTGAGTGTGACGTCCCAGCAGGGTCACTGAACAGAAGTGCAGAGCGGCATCCACCATAAAAATGTCATGCAAGTGTGACCTTCCTCTTTTGCCATCATTCATGCGGTCATTGAGGCTTAGTGTGGGTGCTGAACCACAGGACCCAGTGGGCAGCTAACCCTGCTTATAAAGGAGTTAAGTACTGTGAAAAAAAACAGCCTCCCAAGACATTACAGTGCAATAACACTGGAGGGCAACTATATCACAGCAGCTGGTATCAGTTCAGTGTTTGTGTGGGACTGGTCACTTGGGGTTTTGTTCTCCTAAACTACCACTGTAGCAGTGAACACTTCCCAATGACAAGGTGAGGGAATACAATGCAAATGGAGGCACACCACCTACAAACTTTTAGTCACCAAGTCAAATGCCAGCAAAATTATCATAAATCCTTACCTCTTTTCATTGCCGTAGGACTTCTGTGCAACTTTGGCATGTAGAATTAGGACCGTTTGATCTCCTCGCTCCCTCAGGTAATTTCGCATCGCTTCCCTGGAAAATATGGTAAAGCAGGGGGTTAAAGTTCATTAAGATACAAAATCCTCCACAGTCTTCCAGTTCTATTTGAGAATACACACCGACCAACCATAGAAACAACTACAAGACCACACAAATGGAAAAAGAAAATGCAACAGTATAAAGGATGAACCTGTTGATCATGTCTCAACTTCAATACCACTCACCAATTCGTAGGACAGAAATGGACCAATGCCTCCCAGCATTACTGCAAATGCTGAGGTCAGTTTAAAGTTAACTCCGGACACAACAAGGGGGCTATAACTCACCAATACTGAAGGAAGGGTGAGCAAGCCAAAGATTCAAGTTTGACTAGGCAGTTCTTCTGCAAACTCAACTACGTGCTGCTTGCAAAATTCAAGGGGGGGGGGGCAGCTGGCCTGATTTCAGGGGTTGTTAATGATCGGGGCTAGGAAGCAGTGGGGGTGGTCGGGATAGGGGGGAGGAAAAACACTTGAGTTCACCGAGAAAGAATTCCAATTTCTTGGCATCCCACAGCAAGGTCCATGCTTTGACCACTAAAGCAAAATGGCTTTTAAGATCATTCCTAGGATACCAGGGGACATATTTACGCACCCAGCAACAAATACGGCAGTATGAGTACAGGGAAAGCTGCAGCAATGTACACATATCTAAATAAGTGTGTTATATGAAATAGTGAGTTAACAGAAAAATGGAGGGAAAAAGCCTAAGTTCCAACAGATGTCAGTGACACCTGACACGATGGGCCGTTTGGGATTTCAGCAGTGGTGGGGGGAAGGAGGTGGGTGCAAAGCTGAGGAACGGCCTCATGGCTTGGAGACATTTCCTTGTCCCTCGCTGTTGAGAAAGCTGCAGCTCAAAGAATGCAGATCACCACTCTTCTACAGTCAACGTATGATCACAATGCATGTGGCTGGAATTCACCACAATAGTTCAGGGTGACATTCAACTCTGCTGCACTGTGTGCTGTGGTTTTAACTAGTCAAAATCTTCAAGTTTTGTAGGGGCTCTTTTTCCCGTGTCCTTTAACGTCAGTTAAACTAATTCTGATTCACTGTCTACATCAAGTCACTTCTTTCAGTAAAGCCCGATAACAAAACCACAATCCAAAACCTGAAAGCACAGCCTACACTGGCCAGTATATGTCAGCTTTTGGCTGACAAAAAAAGAAAAAAAAAATAAATAAATAAATAAATAAATAAAAATGGGTAGTGGTTGGGGAAATGTAAATTAAAAAAATGTACTAGAGCAACATCCCACTCCATTTATGACTTTTACACAGAAATGGTTCAATACGTTATAAATTATGTAGCTTTTAATACTGTAACGCAAATAAACAATTAAGCCAACAAATGGTAACACTGTACTTCCCAATAATGTTGTATAGAGTACATCCTCAATTTTCCAAATTATATAGGGCAATGTCCAGATGTGACAAAAGTACAGAAAAATCAAAAATGTAATCTGAGTGTAAAATGTTTTGCTAAGGTGGTGCATAGTACTGCTCTATGCACTACAGTACACTTCACTACTATGTAATATATAATAAATGTGCCTAACATAATGAATTAAGTCACAACTGTAATTGAAACATACAGTACATACAGTGGATATAAAAAGTCTACACACCAAATGGCAGGCTTTGTGTGATAAAAATGAAACCAAGATAAATCCTGTCAGAACTTATTCCACATTTATTGCAAAATTGCAATCTTTACAAAGAAGGTGAAAACACCTCAGAAACTGTTTAGTGAAAAAAGGAGGAAAAAAATCTTACAAAAACCTGGTTGTATTAGTATGCACACCCTTTAATAATCAAGGATGTGGCTGCATTCAGAATCAACCAATCACATTCAGTCTCATCTCAAATAGTAGCTAGTATACACCTGACATCAATTAAAGTGGCTCTGATTGAGCTCAGATAAAGTCTGGCTGTTCCTGTAGGATTATTCTGATATCCTCTTGGTTGCATCATACTCCAAAAAGCCATGGTCCACAAAGAATGGGATCTCATCATTGAAAGGTATCAGTCAGGACAGGGGTACAAAAAAGTATCCACAGCCTTAAACATCCCATGGAGCACGGTGAAGACAGTCATCAACAAGTGGAGAAAATATGGCTTAACAGTGACTCCATGAAGATCAGGACGTCCCTCCAAGGTTGATAAGACAAGGAGAAAACTGGTCAGGGAGGCCACCAAGAGGCCTACAGCAACATTAAAGGAGCTGCAGGATTTCCTGCCAAGTACTGGTTGTTCCCTACATGTGACAACAATCAGTCGTATTCTTCATATGTCTGGGTTGTGAGGTAGAGTAGGAAGACAAAAGCCTTTACCCAAAGAAAAACATCCAAGCCTGGCTAAACTTTGCAAAAAGGTATACCCAGTCTCCCACAACCATGTGGAATCATGCATTATGGTCTAATGAGAGCAAGGTTGATCTATTTGGCCTTAATTCCAAAAGGTATGTTTGGTGCAAAAATAACACAGCATATAATCAAAAGAACACCATACCCACAGCATGGTGGAGGCAGCATCATGCTTTGGGGCTGCTTTTCTTCAGCTGAAACTGGGGCTTTAGTCAAGGTGGATGGAATCATGAATAGCTCCAAGTATTAGTCTATTTTGGCATAAAACCTTCAAGCATCTGCTAGGAAGCTGAAGGTGAAGAGGAACTTCACCTTTCAGCTTGACCATGACCCAAAGCATACATCAAAATCAACAAAGGAGGATCAATGGTCTGGAATGGCCCAGCCAGAGCCCAGACCTTAATCCAACTGAAAATCTGTGGGATGACCTGAAGCGAGCTATGCACATGAGATGCCCTCATAATTTGACAGATCTGGAAAATTTTTGCAAGGAGTGGGCAAAAATTGCAAGTCCAGATGTGCCAAACTGATAGACTCTTCCCCAAAAAGATTGAGTGCTATAATAAAAATCAGTGCACACTAATGCAACCAGGTTTTTGTATGATTTTTTTTTCTTTTTTCACTGTTTGTTTTCACCTTCTTTGTATAAACTGCAATTTTGCAATAAATGTGGAATAAGTTCTGACAGGATTCATCTTAGTTTCTTTTTATTAATCACATAAAATCTGCCATTTTGGCAGGGGTGCGCAGACTTCTTATATCCACTGTATTTACATACAGTACAGTGAACTGTATACAAAAAGTAGTAAGAAGTGCACTAATATGGTTCACAGGGGGACTAGGGCATGCTCCCTAGGGGGCTGCTGATGCAAGTTTACTTTTTTCATTGTTCATCAACTGAAACCCACAGGGAACCCAAATAGTCAGGTCACATCAAGCAATGCCAACTGTATTAGACTAGTACTTACACACAGACACTAGCACTTGCTGCAGTTTGCAGCTCTGAAGACAGTAAAACGATGCATATCACATCAGAGAAATGATTGCAGTCATATGGCAAGCAGAATACACGTATTAAGATCTAACCCAGGAGAGTCCTGCGTCAACGTAGTTTACAGTTTCTCTGCTCTTATGATCACACAAACAGGTTAGTGCTGCACCTCAAGCCTTCCACAATTCAAATTTAACTGTTGTAAAGTTAGGAAGTTAGAACTGCTGCATGAAAATATTCCTGTAAAGTTTTAAAAAGTTAATGTATACATCATGGTGTTTAAAAATTACTTTTATATAACTGAAATTCTATTTGTTGTGAACCCAGAAATTTCATCTTTTTGCTGAATTTTTTTGCCCAATTAAATAATATTTTATTTATATATATATTTTTTTCCATTCTTACATATAATACTACATACCTTACTGCGGAAAACTTCAAAAGTGCAGTTTATTTTTGCTGTGTTTATTTGATACTGGCCTGAGACACAATGCTTTATATTTAAAATGTATTTAGTAATGACAATTTTACAAGGTTTATATTCTACATTTCCAAAGTCATCATGATGTTAAATGTGATATTTTTGCATTAGCTGGTAACTATCACTTGCGTACAGCCACACATAGCCAGCGTTCACTCCACTGGAATGGTACCTATAGATGTCCTACACACTGCCAAGCCTAGAGTGTTCTGCTGAAGCCGCTGTAGGACAGGACAGGACAGTTTAAATGAAGCAACAGCATGCTCGCAAAAAGTAGAAACATGGCACCAGTTTCAGGAGGCAGACCCACAGAGGGTCCAATCAGTCCACAGCGCCAACACAGTCAGAGGGGGAAATGAAAGAACCAAGAGGCCAAGTGACACCTCCACCCAAAGAAACAGAAACCTTCCGCTCAGACAGGCAACCAGATCAAAGCTGTCATTCAACTCGAAACTCGCCTCGCAGGGACTTCACATCTTACGCATTCTGAAAGCTGCAGAGTGGTGCGATGTAGGTGAAGTCCCGTGCTTTCTGGTATTATGGAGTACAGTGACACACGTGTCATTAGTGATTTAAACTGGGCAATGCCATGGATTACTTGCCCCGTGTCAATGCCAAGTTAATCTAGTGAAGTCCAAGGATGCTGCAATACACAAATAACAACAATCTTCATCATGACTGACTGCTTTCCTGTGCATCTGGCCAAACCGCAGAGCCCAGCAAACTCATTTCTGACCTTGGTACCCACACCTTGTCATGTGGGTGGAGGAGGGACACTGCCCATGGCACAACAACATGGAGGGTGAGAGTCATTAATGTGCAAGAAGTGTGAGTATGTTTGTGTTCTTTTCTTTTGGAGGTAGTGGGGGATGCACAGACCATGCAGACAGGCATCTGCCCTGTGCATCTGTCACAGTGTCTTCAGCATCGGTGTCCTGCTGAGGCGGGGGCAGGAGCTGGCCAAAGAGGTCAGGGCAGTAATGTCACACCACTATCACCTCAGGGGGAAACCACCTCCCCCAGCAAGCGACACCAGGGATCCCCTCACAATCAAACCACCACAAACCACCAAAGGATCATTTATTCACACAGTTTATTTATTCAGAAAACAGAAAAGACAGCACTACATCTACCTTGATTCAGTGCAACCCAAGCAGTTGTTGATCTTACACTTTCTGAACCAGTTTACAGAAAGTACCTTCACAATAAAGGTCCAACAGCAGCTTCCCCTTGTGGGATGTAACCCGGTGAGTGACCTTTTGGATGTAAGCCCAGTCCGGTAATAGCAACACCACCTGTTTTTGACAGAATAGCCCGGGAAGCACTCTGTTCCTGGGGGACACTGAGGAAAGTTCCAAGCTGTGTGTTCTTTTCCAGAAGCCTTCGGCCATCTTGAAGTGGCTGCGGCCAGATCACACAGACCACAGTGCCCAGTGGGTTTTTCGCTCGCCTGTCACAATCCTTTTGCTCTAATCACCTTCCCAATATGCACAAAATGGGCAGTTACTGACAAGACAACAATGACAGGGTTCTGAGACAACTTCCAACATAAGCCTGTGTTCTCAGCAAATATCTCTCTTTTGACCTCACCTTCAGGCCATGGCAAGTTTGTCTGACCAAGGCCACTGGAGCCCGCTTCTCTCCAGCTACAAAGCCATTTTTTTATGGGCAAAGCTAAGCATCTGCCATGTCCCAACAACAGCCATAATTACAACCATTCACTACAACTACATTTACTTCTCCTGATGGTACGTCTGGGATTTGAGGACATAAATCATTCACTACTCTTTGTTGCACTATTTAGGGCAGACAACAACTCCAGAAAAAAAGAGCCCAAAATACTAAATATATACAGATCATAAAAAAGCTTAATTATGCTCTTGTGTGCATCTTGAAACAAGAGCACATGAAGTTATAAAATCTACACTGCAGCCCCATTGTGTAATTAAACATACAGCCCAAAATTTACATTGTACAATACTAAAGCCTGATGTTAAGCACTGCAAAAGCTGGAAATGTAGGAAACTAACTTCGTTCTCTAGTTGCGGTTGGAACCTAACACAACAGCACCAGAAGTTTTTGTTTTGTCACCATGGTATCTTTGCGATTTTCTTTTTCAACTTGAAAAAACACAAGAGGAGGGGCCTACCTGGTTAGGCGTTGTGGTTGAGGACGCTCCCCAAACTTCCTGCAGAAGGGGAAAAAAAACACACAAGAACATGTTGGAGTTATAGTTTCATAACCCTTTTCATTTAAGAAGCCATCAGTAAGAGATGAGGCAAATGAAAACCGAGTGTGTACAATGGAGATAATTTCCCTAAAGGAGTCAATGTCAGCGACATGAGGAGATGTTCAGAAGCAAGAATGCTGTGGGCCATTTAATGTAATGCTCCTTCTGGGCTGCCTGACAATAGTATCATCATGGACCTCTTGGGTCCAACATTAGTGAGACTGCAGGCAATATGGTTACCCAACTGGATGTCTGACCACTTTCAATACTGCCCACCTGACCTTTTGTGTCCTACAGGTAGACTGTAAAAACAAGAAGCTCAAGGAAACCAGGACATTTTGTGGCCAGTAGGAAAGTTCAAAACAGTGTAATAGAACATCGGGAAATAAAAAGAGACAATGAACCCATTCATCATCTCAGATTTAAGAAATCAGATTTTGCAGTAGAGCAAATTTTATTAAGATAATCATTTGGGAAACATCTGTAGATTACAACTCTAATCCATATGTAAATCCTAGCAAATTCATACCACATAAAAATCTATTCAAAACTTCAGAAAAGCAGAGTAGCATTAACACGACATCAAGGTACCAGAAAGGTACCATAGTAACAAGAATTCCTCCAGCAAGCTGCGCAAATGTCAGAGAACCAGAATGTCCTGTGTGAGCTGTGATGTACAGAAAGCCCTCCACATCATCACCCTTTTCCTCTTCCCATTCTTGATTCTAAACCCTCAAGCTGAACTACATACCACTGGAACTGACAGCACAACGGCGTCTGAGTTCTCCCGGGTTTTGTGTTTTCAAACAAAAGGTTTTTGAGGCTTATCGATGCTACACAACAAAATTAATATTATGTGGCACACAGCTACCCTAAAGTGGTTTTGAGAAGATCTTTCTATCCTGCTATCTACTTAAAAAATGCAATTCACCCTTTCTGACAGTAATGCTACCAGCACTGTGGGTAGCACAAAGTGGCAGAGCTGTCACACCATCAGAGAATTCAAATACAAAACCCTCACTACATCAATGACTCATTTAATGCTTTTTCTGGATTACAGGAAAAATCTGTATAGTGAACTTGCAGACCACAATTGGAATCTACAAATGTGTAGCAGGACAGAACTGCTGCTCAGCCTGCATTCAGCCTACTAAAAGTATGCTGAGATTACAAAGTTGCTGCCCACGCTTTAATCTCGTCAATGAAACCTGAAACAGGTCTCCTGCAGTTCACAGAAAACATTTCAAAGTAACCAGGAAAATACCTGGTACAAAAATAAACGAACAGAGTGGTGAAAGTGCAGAAATGTGCAAAGCGCATGAATGGATGCAGCGTGAGGGGAGAGCTCTAAATCAACTATTGTCATGCCTTCCTGAAGCAGGGCCTCAAAATCCACCTTAAACACCGACCAGTATGTTTAAAGCTCAGCAGCTACAATTCTGACAACATCCCCTACAAGAGACCCCCTAACTGTGGAATTTTCCCCAACACTGTGTGCCACTCTGCATATTCAAATACAGTCTAATTACTGATCTTAGCATCATTTTCCTCTTATATTCCATTTAATTCTGTTGATATTTTATTCCTGTAATTTTTATTCTGACTTTATAATAACTTCTGTTTTTTTTGTGACTGTATCCAATTTTTTTTTCCTCTAAAGTGCTTCAATGCTCCTTATAAAATATTGTTTGTTATTATATTACAGGAGAGAAATCCAGCCATCACCCCTTTACACACAGGGTAGAGAACAGATTCTGGCCAGCTTCTCCTTTGAGATGATCTATGTAAACACCTCTTTATACAGGGGAAAAAATATTTGTGGCACATATCCACTTGTTGGCAAATATGTAATCTCTTAAATATGACCACGCCTGCTGTGACCATGAAGTCTACAGGGAGGGCAATCAACAAACTGGTAAAAATTTGGTTAACAGTGGACCTCATTTTGCTATTTCTCAGAAGCTTCAAGAGTGAAGGGTGGAAAAAGTAGAAACATGCAACCAGATTTCTTCAGCAGGTGTGTACACCCACTATCTTATCACCAAAAAGCTTCATGTACATGGAAAAAACTGCTGATAAAAATAATTTATTAAAAAAAAAAAAAAAAAAAAAAAAAAAAAAAACTTGGCTTTTTCCTTACACTGAAGAAAGTTGCGGAGTGTGTATCAACTGGACTTAACAGCATAAGCAAGAATTTTGTAATATTACTACCTCATCTGAAGAAAAAACCTACTTCCCCACCTCTTAGAGAGCCCATGAAGGCCAGAGTGTAACACCATCATTTTGGTATTTCAGGCACAAGGCGGCCACGTGGACTTCCTGTTAAGAACTTGTGCTTCTGAGCTTTCAAACTGTACACAAACACCGACGAATTTATTAAAGCATTTCCAAAATCTTGTATCTTCAACAAAAGCAGCGTCAGCTAATTTCCAAAGACCCTATGAACAGCACACTGTGACTTCTCTGCCTATTAAACCATGGTACAGATAATTACATCACACAGATGTACACAGGCTGGAAGCCAAATCTGAGTGAAAGACATCCCTTCTGAGCCCCACCTTGGTCCTTGGTTTGCAAACTGTTCAATCCAATGCCTTGTTTTTGCATTTGAGCCTGACAGCCCAAGGCCACGATGATACAAGAGTCTCCCTCCTCTGTACTTCCACATTTTCCTAACAGTTTCAGACAGACTACTGGGTTTCATCTGGCCTCTGTAAAAGCATATCATTCCTCATCCACACTGGGCTCAGAGGTACTGAAACAAGCAACTACATTCTAAGCAATGCATCTGGGGGGAGTTATGGCTCAACCATAAACATGGAAAAAGGCCAGAAAAAAGCTACAAGTAACTGTTCTTTTCTTAACCCTACAAAACTGCACAGTACACAGCAAAGTCATATGCCATCCTTTTAGCATTCAGTTATAAAAAGCCTTCTTCCTAAAGACAGATGGCCAACTAGTTGCAACCTTCATAGCCCCGAAAAGAAATTGCACATTGCAGTTACAACAGAGTCAACTTTCTAAAACAGGGCAGGAATACATTTCATGGTGTGTCATACTTTTGAACATAGTGAGCAGACTAGGGATTTGTCAAGTTTTTGAATGAGCAAGTAAAAATGAATATGAACATTAACGTTCATATTAAAGGCCCCTGCCACCCCCTAAGAGAAACTACTTGCGTCATTGGTACAAAGTCATGGTCTAGGTTCTACAGAATAACAGAGAAATCAGAAGCAGGTCAGCCTTCCCTGAACCCAGGCCACCACTGCATATGGCTACAGTGCTAAGGCCAAACTCTCTACACAACAACAGGGAGTTTGGGGAGGGGCCGACAGGTGTGACAGTGGAATCACAGTGCTAAAAATAAAGTCTTTAAGGTGAAATCATCTCTGGGTTCTTATTTGCCTTTCTTGTTTTGGAGATATGGTCCATGCTTGCTCAATAGGCAGAAATTCACCAAGTTCGGCAGAAAAACAAAAGATTTCAGCGAAAGTACAACTAAAGATGTTTCCTTTTTAAGACTTGAGCAAAGCAGGGAAAAGGAAGTCCCGTCAAATGTTTTTTTTTTTTCTTCTTATATTAAGCTTAATATTATTGACCTTAGCTTCCTTCCTGCTCGTGGCTGTTCCTACTACCTACTGTTCTTTACAATACCAATAAGACAGAAGAGATAAAGTCACCACGGTCCAAGGCACAAAATGAACATAAAAAGTCCCACTATGTTTGCAAAAATGATGACCTAAAGGAGCACGTGTCCTACAGCAGATGGCCAGGCCTTCCCTTCAAGGCTGCTCCCCATTGGTGTAAAAGTATCCAAACCTGTTTAAAAAACATCCTTCAAGGCTGGATACAGATTTCAGTTTTATTCTGAGGCAGCATGGGTATCTACTGCACCACAGTGCTAACAGAAACGAATGTAGATGGTCATCTGAGCTGCTGGAACACAATGAAAAGCTTCAGCTCCTAAGCTCTTTGGAGGGCATGTTAATCTTTCTTCTTCTCACTATCTTAATAGTGTCAGTGACATAGAAAATTGGTGAAAGATTCTGTGCAATTCCAGACCAATTCTGCCTGTACCAACATAGATCAATGGTGCTGGTGGCTAAACCAAAACCATGGCTGAATTAAGAGTAAAGACAATACTTCTTTAGAAGGCACAGTGATTTGGCCCTACTATAGTGACCCAACCATCATCAAGCCCAATGGCAACTCATCTCATTTCTGTCAGTGTGTTTTCTTCATCATGTTCCTCCCTTAAAACCTAATGGTTGCAACACACAAAACACTTCCCTTTTTAATTAACTTTGCAAACATAAAGCTGAAAAAAGCCCTGCAAAGCCACAAGTTCTGCATGATGTCCTGGAAAGACCAGACAGCATAAGGAAGAAAAACCACCAAATTTAAAAAAAAAAACCCTCTCTAGATACGAATATATAACACACATGCACGCATCAGGCACAAAATTAAAACCACCGACAGGTGAAGTAAATGACAATTTTCTTGTTACAATGGCACCTGTCAAGGGATGGAGGGATATATCAGGCAGCAAGTGAACAGTCAGTTGTTGAAGTTGATGTGTTGGAAGCAAGAAAAATGGGCAAGCATAAGGATCTGAGTGATTTTGACAAGGACCAAATTGTGATGGCTAGACGACTAGGTCAGAGCATCTCCCAAACAGCAGGTCTTGTGGGGTGGGGGTTCCCAGTACGCAGTGGTTAGTACCTACCAAAAGTGGTCTAAGAAAAGGGCAACCGGTGAACTGGCGACAGGGTGCCCAAGGCTCACTGATGCACGTGGGGAGCGAAAGCTAGCCCGTATGATCTGATCCCATAGAAGAGCTATTGTAGCACAAATTGTTAGAAATCTTAATGCTGGCCATGATAGAAAGGTAGCAGAACACAGTACATCACAGCTTCCTGCATATGGGGCTGCGTTGCTGCAGACTGACTGATCAGAGTGCCCATGCTGACCCATGTCCACTGCCAAAAGTGCCTACAACAGGCACGTGAGCATCAGAACTGGACCATGGAGCAATGGAAGAAGGTGGCATGGTCTAGTGAATCACATTTTCTTTTAGATCATGTGGACGGCTGGACGAATGTGCATCACTTTCTTGGGAAAGAGATGGCAGCAGGGTGCACTATGGGAAGAAGGCAGTGTGATGCTGTAGGTAATGCTCTGCTGGTAAACCTTGGGTCCTAGCATTAATGTGGATGATACTTTGACACGTAGCAACTACCTAAACGCTGTTGCAGAGTATGTTCATGGCAACGGTATTCCCTAATGGCGGTGGCCCTGCCACACTGCAAAAATTGTTCAGGAATGGTTTGAGCAATACGATAAAGAGTTCAAGGTGTTGTCTTGGCCTCAAAATTGCCCAGATCTCAATCCAATTAAGCATCTGTGCCAGATACTACAGGACACCTTCAGAGGTGTTGTGGAGTCCATGTATCGATGAGTCATAACTGTTTTGGCAGCATGAGGGGGACCTACACAATATTAAGCAGGTGGATTTAATGCTATGGCCGATCGGTATACACACACACACACACAAAATTCATCCAGCTGCTCTTGTATCAGCTAACATTAGAAATGAAGGGTGCATTCATAGTAAATAGGTTCATAAGAACCAATAAACTTAAAAAGAAAATGACACCATTTCAGAGAAGTCAGGCGGCAGTTTCAGAGCACAGGGACTGGCATGCTTTTTTACAAGCCATCCATTACTATCCAGAGTAAACATTTCACTCCACCCTATGAAGTCAGAAAGTTTCGACCAGCTTTGCAGAAAAGTGCTTCTCATCAGTCTGTCAATCCTGTTTTCCAGAGATGTGCAACTTGAGAATTCAGTCCCAAATCTGAGAATTATTTTTTATATTACAATTATGAGCAGTATTATGTCTCAGCAACATACAGGCAGAGACAGTACACAGAAAATGCATGTCCCTCTGTGTATAACAAGGCATAAGGGTCATATTGTCAGTGTAAAAGGTGCAAACCTACAGCGCTGTGTAAGTTCCAGACAGGTATCCATATATTCCAAAATCGTTTTGAATTATTGTACAGGTAAAATGTTAATATTTCAAGTGAGAGGACATTAAACATTTCAGACATTTGCTTATTTACAGAGGAAACTTTAGCTGTGAATCAAACCATTACAATACATTTCTTTGCCAAGTATGTCAGTGTGAACAGCATACATTCCATGACTTCAAAAGAGTACTTGGATTGTGGTTTATCAGCAAAACAGTTGGGGTCCAATAAAACTTATTAAAGGTATTTTTAATGGCTATACAAGGTCCTTCCAATAAGCTTGTTTCTTATCAAAGTGCCAGGAACAGCTTTACACTTAAAACACATCTTCAATGTCCCTGGAAACAGCTCAGAAAGGCACACTGGGAAAGGTAGAGTCTGAGAATGAGTTTCAAGTTTTCATCCTGGATGCCTACAGAAGTGCAGACAGGGAAAACTTTTTACAAATACAGCCAGCCATTCATGATCAATAAGTTAAAGTCATGCTCCCATGTCCCCCTCAAAGCATCATAGGAATTACTGCTACCACTTGTTACAATAGGGGAAAAAAATACATAAATCAAGCCTCTGGAGTTGTTTCCTGCAAGGAGCTGATTTTCTATTTCAGCTAATTCTGTCTGAAGTCTGTTCTGTAATGCCCAGGTATCTCTTAATATCGCTCCAAATTACAAGAATGTTAAATATGACCATGATCTTGGATAAGCTTGGTGTCTTGTGAAATTTTTGAAAGATAGGCAATAAGGCTAATTCCATACCAACCCACAGAGAATCCGTTCTAAGATTAAACCAGTTATATATTTGTTTAATCTGTACCACCAAATAGTAATCCAAGTTATATACCCAGTAAGCAAAGCCAAATTCCTCTCTGTTAGCTGAGTCGGAACAGCCAATGTGTAAATATGAACACATGTATAAACTTAGTTGGTTGCCTATCTTCCTTAATGTGGATTATTCTGAAAGCCAAATCTTTTAAAATCATGATCTTTACAATATCAGCTCAAAATTTTCAAAAGCTATGTCAAGTTGAATCTTAAGGCCCAGAGGAAAGTGAATAAAAGTCTCTATTAACAAATTGGTTGAATAATAAAAATAAAGGCTCTCCTCTTCAACATAAGCATAATTCACAATAAGCACTCATTATAGGAATGTTCAAGTAGTCCTTGATCCATATTCTCAAAAGTGTGTCTATACTCTTCCACTAAACACAATATTTGTGGAGCACAAACAGATTGACAGAGGGTACATGACCATAGCAGAAGATACCACTGGGCTTAAAGGACAGTAGAGAAAGTGTGCCAACATGATCTCAGCCCATGGTGGCATCTAACCCAATACAGACACCAGTGGAAGTTCATGAAGATATCATCTAACTGCTATTCAGGCTTAGATTTAACTCACTTTCACTAATGCAGATGCTAAAGGTTTAACAGTACTGGGCTGTGTAACATTTGCTACAACAGCTCTCTGCATTAACACAGCTTCCAGAGCTCTAGATGTCAGCACTGGCTCCAATTTATCTGCAGTGCCTTCTGGACCTTACATCACAGTGTAGCTTCAGCAAGGAAGGGGGCTTAGAGTGTAGAATACCTTGAAAAGATCTTCTCACAGGTCACCCATTAAGCAAAATATTATATTGGGTTGCTGGCCTAGGTTCTTGGACAGATTTTTTAAAGTACTGGTGCAAAGCAAATAACCAACTAGTCACTTTTTTAAAAACATGAAGTTTCTGTTTCTGCACAGCATCCCTCACTCTATTTTTTGTGGGAGGAAGGAAGTGTAAATAAAACTTGCACCATCGTGCATTATGAATGTTTGTCACATCTCGCTGCAATGGCGAAGCCAAACTTTTACAAGTCAGCAAATGTGAAAATGCTCAGTCAGCTGTCAGTCAAGAGGGTTTCACATTATCTCTCAGGTAACTGCTCTCTGAGTGTACAATTGTGCCATGCTTAACCACAGGTTGCTGCAAAATAAAAGTACAAGTAACTTGTCTCTTACTATGAAAATACAAAGATCAAGACCTGATTTTTTTTTTTTTTTGAGAGGGGCATATTTTAATTGCATTATTTGGCCCTGAAATACCATCTGCAGTGACAAAATTATATTGGGGAAAAAATCCTTACTGACCCAGTAGTTAATACTTAGTTACCACAAGTGTCACAAGTTAGAGCATCCTGTTATCATTATTATGCTTATATAGTGAAACTTCAGTTTTGAACAAATCAGTTTAAAATAAATAAATTACACCAATACTTGTTTATAAGCAGAAAAAGAAAAGCATACAGTCCACCCTCAATTTGGTGGACCTCAGTTTTATAGGTATTTGTAAAAACATTTTTAAAAAATCATTTTAAGCATAATGTAAGGAAAAATTTATTTTCTTAGCTTTTCTGGATAAAATAACTTTACTGATGCATAATACAATGCAGTGCAGCGCCCCCCAGTTCCCCTATAGAAGCATTCTGATTGAGCCATATCAGCACCGTAATTTGCTTTCTGCATAGAATTTACTGTACTATAAGCATGTATGTTTCAATTACAGCATTGACTTAAATTTTATTAGGCACATTACATAACACATTTCACAATGATTTCACAATGACAGAATTTGAACAACTTGCAGCACTTCATAAACACCAGTGTTACGAACTTAATGAAACCCGGTATTCAGTTTTTGCCCCTTTAGGGCTACAGGGCCATTCATACAATAAAATAGAAATTTACATAATTTAATACATGAAAAATACTTTTTTTTTTTAAATTACTTTTGGGCAATAACAAAAACAATAATTTTCAGTATTTCTAATAATCCAACAAATCTAAAGAGAGGACTTAAAAAGTAGTGCCAATGAAGATCCTCTTTAAGCTCAAACATCTGGTCTGCTTAAAACTATCACCAGTACATATTTTCAGACCAGTAACAACCCTGTACACAGACAGCAGTGGGAGAGCCTTAAATAAAAAATAAACTGGCACCCAACTCATACCAGCATGGAACCACAGTAGACAGCAGCAAGGGTCGAGTGATCCCAAGAACCAGATCGGAGGAAGAATTTTAAGCTTCTTAATGCACCCAACACAATTACATAATCCACTCTCTCACACACACACACACACACACACACACACACACACACACACACACCTTCCCTGATGGTGTCACTCCAACAACAGTACTGAATTAAAATCAGGCAGTTAAATAGCATTAAGAAGCACAAAAAAAAAATTAAAATTAAAAAATAAACATTTATTAAATTCAACTAACCCAATTAAAACTATGCATTTTTGAAAATGAAAGGTCCATTTCAAGACAGGACAGTAAACTGATGCCAATATAACCTGCATCACAAAAGCTGTTGTATGATAACTGGCCTTAGACCCAGTTTGCAGTTGTTCAGATAATCCTGTCATCTGTGGTCAGTTTTACACACCAACCCACTTAGCATGAGCAGGACCTCTGCACAAGGAAAAACACTATTGGAAGAGAAGACAAAATTATTCTAGACATTTTTTTAAAGGAATTGCTAAAGGCAAAAGGTGCAAAGTTTCTGCCCTCAAGGATATTCTAGGTCCTCGAGAGTTTCATCTTCACATCTCACTTGCTGAGACTACTGCAGACTGTAAAACTTTTGCCAGGCGGATGCAAACAAACAGAACTACACTGCAACAGGCTGCAGCAAACAGTAAAATAAGTAAGAAAAAGGCACCAAAGGGTATAGTGTTGCTCAGGGCTGTGGCACTGAGGCATGCCTCCTTGGCGGAGGTACAGGGCACCTTCATCACGCTTGTGAATCCTCCCCATAGGGGCATTCAAGGCACAGCATGGACAGCAGAGGCTCCATTCATAACTGCAGCACACTGGGAAATACCAGATGAATGAAGTCATACCTTCAGTGCTCCTTGTCATGTTGCTCGGACCCTAACTTCAACAGTAAACTATGTGTTGCCAGCCTAGACTATGCAACTGTTGGGCTGCTGCCCATACATTCAGCACTACCATGTACAGCAGCCTAGTTGCTCACAGGACTGCAGTAATGTACCTGTGGCAAGGTTGATCACAACACTATAACCACTGTCCATTGCAGGAGACTTGTACCATGGTAAATGACAATTACACTGTCTACAACAGATCTAACTCCTAGGAGAATGTTGCAGTGATGCATTAGTGTGATGTGGAAACAAGCTTGAAGCAGCTAACACAGGAAGACCACATTACCCCATGAGATGACTATGTCATGCACCCCAAAAGCATGTTTGAGGGGTAGAAGTGGACATGCTTTTTGGTCATAGAGTAAACAGACTGTGTTGTGAGCATACAGCACCTTTACTGCGATGAGCAGGTTTTTTTTAAAAAAAGCTAAAAGGCACCTGTTTGGTGGATAATGGGAAAACAATTTTCTAACCTCACATTTGGTTATACATAACCAAGGCAGACAAGACAGGTGGCAGGTTTCATGCCGATTGTGCTGGAGCAGAATACACACCAAGAAGGCAGACACAAACAGTAGTAAACCATCCAACCAGTCTCAGTTCTTGCTTGGCCTAGACCCCACCCACCAACCATGTGTTAAAATAATTCAACTACTTATATGTATGCAGTGGAGACAGAAAAATCACAATATTGTACAACTTGCTTTCTGAATTTACTATCTCAAAGGAAAAAAAACAAGTTTGCAAAGACAGAAAAAAGGGGGGTAAAAAAAACATGACTCAGAAGAATGAAGTAGACAGAACACAGAATGATTGTAGGGAGTTGTAGGGGTTAGTAGGAATTAGAAAGTACCAGACAGAAATGGCAGAAGTCCATTAAGGAGTGACATATGGACTCCCATAGTGATTCAGCTGGGGGGCTAGCATTAGGCATGGAGGGTGTGAGACACCGGCCTCTCTCATGGCAACTACTTCACGGGTGAGGTGAAAACCAGAATGGTAGACCACTTCCAGGATCCACAGAAACCAACACTCCACACAGACATGTCTAGGGGACTAGCTGACGAAACCCATCTCACATACCAGCCTGAGGGGGAATCTAACATGATGCAGTCATGAAATTTAAAAAAAGAGTAGGCCACAGTCCCTTTTGATGTGTACTCCTTGGACAAAAAGACAAAAAAACCTTCTTTTCTCTTTATTTGGTCTTCTATTTGAACTATGGAAAGCAATCCCTCTTAATTGCTGTGCTCAGTTAAGCAGCTTTGCTTTAGTCAGTTTTCAAGTTTCTATGACAGATGAATAAGACATCCCTAGCCCATCAGTTGAGCCTGAAGAATACATACTCCTTTATTTTCAGGTGAATACATTTTTTTATGTAACATTCTTCTCAAAAGGTCACTCAGAGAACTGTACAAGATCATGGTATTAACAGAAGAGGACTGATGTGCACAAGAAAACGACTGATAAAACATACAAAAAGTTAACTAAGTAAGTCACCTGCAACTGGGGAGAGGAAAACAATGAAGGAGCAGGATGGGGAGAAAAATGAACCTCTGGACATCCAAGTGCTAGGGCTTGCTCACCCCTCCTGGATATTCTACAATAATGGTATCTATAGATTGAGGTTAGGGTGAATTTTATCCATCATCATGAAACTGAGGACTGAAGATTGACTTGTATCCAGGCTCCTGATCTTGTTCAAGTTTAGAACTTTACTTGCATTTCTCCTTCTCATTTTTTACAATTAAAAAGTTTTTAGCATAGCCTTAATAAGACAAACAATAGCTTTTGAACATGAGGCGGTTTGAAAATAGCTCATGAGATTATCCACAAGTTTGGAGAAGCTGTCAGTTTTACCATTTACTGACCCTACTCAAATGAAAGAGGAAAAGAGAAATAATAGTAAAACAAACTTTTGTCACCTCACTGAGAAGGCAACAGGAAAACAGTTTCAACTTAAACTTGCTAAATCACAATTTGGACATTGCATAACATTTGGGGGGGGTGGTGGTAAAAATGTATGCATGATATGATAAATTTCTCATAAATTCAAAAAGCAAAGGATGCACATAAGTAAGAAGAATGAAACTGATTTCACAAACAAAACAATCATCTCACAATCAGAAAAAAGCAAGATATAATGGCTTTAACAGATATCACCATGACAGGAAACACGTTTGGTTACGAGTTTGAAGGAAATCAGTCTCAGGCCTCTTTTGGTGTTGCTCATCTCACTCCCCCAAAATGCTTTCATGGTGCTTTTGTTAGCCCGAATATTTGGAACCAGATTGTATCATTTGTTGTGCAATGTCCTTTAAAAAAAAACACAACATGTGCAGCTATACTACTAGACATAAGAAACCAGAACATAAATGAACAATTCTTATGTACAATAATATTTCATCTGCAAGAAAAGTAGATTGTGTAGTTACTACAAGCATAAATATGTACCCCAAAGGTTTTAGTTGTGGTACTTCTGCCCAACATACTAATCGAGAATTGTTTCAGTTATTTAAAATAAATAAATAAATTAATTAATTGATTAATTAATTAAAAATAAAAAAATAAAAATCTAGTGGTATAAATGAATAAGAACTTAAAGATGCTTGTGAATTAAAATGGTAGCATAGCAGCAAATTAATTAAAACAACCAAAGAAATATTTGACCATTCCATCTCTACTCTTTCTAGATTGGTTGTTTTATCTGTGTGACAAAACAAAACCAGCACAGGTCCATTTCTGAAGGAGTTGAGCTGCCACGTGGCCCAATGCAGAGTTGTCACTATAGAAACAGAACGACTAGAATAGCGACAGTCATTAAAAACTTCAGTAGAATGTTTTCAAGGGTTGTGCAACCACAATGGTCACTGCCCAGAAAGAGTCTCTAGATGAATTTAGTGGACTGGTACAGATTCACAAGCAGTACTGGATAATACTGGGAAAGAAACTGTTGAGCCCTGAATGGGGGAGTCTAGTGATTTTATATCTATGATGCAACTGCTACTATCATCCACACTACTCTGTCCTCTTTGCATATACAACATTAACTATAATAATGCCTTCTAACAGCTTATGCACACATGGAATATAAATGCAAGAAAGTCTATTAAAATGAAGCTTCTGACTGACCTGTTCCACATGTGAAATGGAATGTGTTGCTATACACAATGGATTCTGGGTGACACCATCTCCATTACAAAATATAACTGAGAAGATTTTGTCTTTCACCTCCCCAAGGGTGTGCTTTATTTACCATGTGATCATATGTGAGCCACCCCCTTGAGCAGCATCCTTACTGTAATTGTACACCATATCCCAGAGCATCCCTTTTCCCTCCTCCCTTTTTCTTCTGTTTTTTGTCAGTGCACAGCAAGGCATTTTGGTTCCAGATGCTTTGTTTTAACTTGAGGTGTGCGGCTGAACGGACCCAACTATGGTTTCCTCATTCCCACTGTGCACTCCTGACTTCACAGAGACTAGTGAGGAGACAAAAAAAAGACTGTTTTTTTTGTCTCCTCACTAGTCCATAATTTAAAGAAATCAAGTTTAAAAACTGCTGATATGATAAAGACTTTGGTTTTGACTGAAACAATTTGACAGTTCATTTGTGCAGTTCCCCTTTTGAGTAAGACACAAACATAGTTTCACTCAAAAAAAGAAACATTTATAGGAAAAACAAATTTTCAAGGGCTCTCTCTCTTTTTTTTTTTTTTAAGATCGAAAGCAGAACAAACTATAAAGTTATGTACAAACATCGCAAAAAGGAAGCTGCTAAGTGTAGTGGGCCCAAAACAACAACAGCCACTAATAAAAAAGAACCATCATGGTTACAGCCAAGAGATGACAACTAGGAGAAATCTCAGAAGAGAACACTGATCATCGTATAGTGGGAGGGATTGTTTTCTACTTTTATCGCTTTGGTTTTTGACCATTCTATAGTTCAACCAATTTATTAAACTACCAAACAGACATAGCCTGTGAGCCATGAGTCACTATACTTCAGCACTGGACTGTCACCTTAGATAAGCGCAAAACTTCTGCCGGCACACTAGCAAACCAAGGTGCAAAATCAGCAAAATGCCTCAACAAGCAGCAAATTTTTGATCTCTGACCCATTTCTGTTTAAGTGAAGAGTGGAAGTAACTGTGGGTTGTGGTTGCCATAGCCCACTCTCTCATTTCTTGTGTGTGAGGTTCCCTCAGCTCTGTCTGTGGGTTATTTGCAGCAAATCAGATGTCATGAGCACCTCCTACAGTGGCTTTGCCTCACTGTTCTCAATGACCAACACATGACTTCCTTATTTTCCACTCTGACCTTCCGTAAGTCCATTTTTCCAGTGAGTCAACTGTTGCAGCCTGCAATGTCCCTCAAGCTCTAAACGGCAACGTGGATAAGAGTCCATGATAGAAAATTGACAAAGATGACAATTTAAATTGAAGAACTGTACACGACAGCTATGATCATCACATTCTTCTCACTGCACTTGACTTTTATGAAGGGCTGCGGCTTCTATGGAGCAACATTTGTAGATCATAGTCAGTTAGCTTTAAAGGAAAGTACAGTGCATCAAAGTCTTTCATTAAAATTGGAACTTAAACTCCAATCAGGAGAGCCAGCACCCAGGAAAACATGTGTTGGTTTCTACAGAAACATATAGACTAAAGGTCTAAGCAGTTAAGACAGCAGAAAGACGATGTGGAAATCAATAAAATCAGTAGACATGAGTCAACAGGGTCAGTTATGGTGTACCATTCCAGTCAGGTGCTTGAGTAACTTGCTGGTGTATAAAAGTTCTCACTGTGGCTAAACACTGAGTTCACCACAGACCTAACTTCAGTAGACTGGTGTTTGTAGCCCATTTGTCCATTGCCACCATGACAAACAACACAGTCACTAATGAAAACAGTTCTCCTAATATACATCTGACTGAGTTCCCATCACCTAGCCTCCCTGCCACTCAACCAGCTCTGAAGATCTGTGAGGAGGATGTGTGCTGGCTCTTCCAGAAACAAAAGACCAGGAAAGCACCAGGCCCAATGGTATATCTACCTTCCTGTCTAAAAACCTGTGCTCCTCAGCTGGCTCCTGTCTTCACACAGATCTTCAACAGATTGCTAGAACTGTGCAAAGTTCCCTCCTGCTTCAAAGTGTCCAGTCATACCAGTCCACAAAAAAAAATCATCTACTGCAGGGTTCAATGGCTATAGGCCTGTTGCTTTAACATCTGTGGACATGAAGACCTTTGAAAGACTTGTCCTGAGCCAGCTAAAGGAAATCACAAGGCCCCCTAATGGACTCCCTTCAATTTGCCTATTGACCAAACATGTCAGTGGATCAACATGGGTCTCCACTATGTCCTGCAGCACCTGTATAACACAGAAACTTATACAATGATTGCGTTTGTAGATTTCAGCTTGGGATTCAACACCATAATCCCAGAACTCCTATGCAGAATACTTGCTCAGCTCACTGTGCCTGCCTCCACCTGTCACTGGATCACCAACTTCCTGGCAAATAGGAGGCAACAGGCGAGCCTGGGGAAGGTCAGGTCCAACTCCTGTACAATTAGAACTGGTGCTCTCCAAGGATGTGCGCTGTCCCCACTGCTCTTCTCCCTCTACACCAGCAACTGCACTTCAAAGGACCACTCTGTCAAGCTCCTTATATATGCAGACAACACAACCCTAACAGAACTCATTAGGAATGGTGAAGAGTCTGCATATACACTGCCCGGTCAAAAAAAAAAAAAAAAAAAAACCCCACACACTATTTTGTTGGACTGTCTTTAGCTTTGATTACGGCACGCATTCGCCGTGGCATCATTTTGATAAACTTATGCAATATCACAACATTTATTTCTGTCCAGAGTTGCATTATTTTTTTGCCAAGCTCTTGTATTGATGATGGGAGTCGGACCACTGCATAAAGTCTTCTTGAGCACATCCAAAAGATTCTCAATGAGGTTCCATGTGTGAAAATGATGCCTCGTGCTCCCTGAACCACTCTTTCACAATTTGAGCCCAATGAATCCTGGCATCCTCATCTTGGAATATTCCCGTGCCATCAGGGAAGGAAAAAAATCCACTGATGGAAAAACGTGCTAATTCAGTATATTCAGGTAGTCAGCTCACCAGACCTGACCAACTGAAGCAACCCTACATCATAACACTAAGTTAAATCCAGGTGGTGACTTTTTTTTTGGCCAGGCAGTATAGATGGGAGGTGGAACAGTTGGCCCTCTGGTCAGAACAATCTGGAGCTAAATACACTCAAAACTGTGGAGATGGCAGTGGATTTCAGGAGGAACCTCCCCCACCCAATACTGCAATCCTCTTTATTCTCAACAACTATCTGTGGTGGACACATTGAAGTTCCTGGGATGTAAAATTTCTCAGGAATTAAAGTGGATAACCAAGTATCTGACCAACATGAAATAGGAATCACTTCCTGTACCAGTCGAGGAAGCTCAACATGCCACAGGAGTTGCTGATCCAGTTCTACGCAGCAGTCATTGAGCCTGTTCTCAGCTCCTCCATCACACTTTGCTTTGGATGAGCCGCCAAACAAGAAAGGGGCAGGCTGCAGCATATAAGTCAGGTCTGCAGAGAAGCTCACTGGTGCCAGACTGCCCTGCCACCAGGACCTGTACTCTTCCCGAATTAAGAGACAGGCAGGGAAAATCTTGACAAACCCCTCTCACCCAGAGAACAGTTTTTTTTTTTTTTTTTTTTTTTAAACTTTTCCTATCCGGCAGGCACTACAGATCACGGTACATTACAACGAGCAGATACAAAAACAGTTTCTTTCTCCACACTGTCACATCCTTGAACAGCTGACTTGATAGTCTGTGCAATTATTTTCTCACTTGTTATTTAGTCTCTCATCATTTATTCTTATTGAAGTTTCACCCAAAGAAGCCTAAAGAGAACTTAATGTGCAGAGAAGGCTAAACTTTCGCTCAACCTTCCTGTGGTCTGTAGAATCACCTCACTCCTTTTACAGACCATGTCGAAACATTTCATTCTCCCAATAAATCGCTGACAAAAAATCTAAACGGTTCCATTTCAGTAGATTCATTTTCACTAGAAAACAGAATTTGAACAAGACAGAAATACACAGTCAGTACCATTCAGAGTTCCAACCTTTCCCTTTCATTTAATTTTTTTTTATATAGCTGCTACAAAGATTGCAAAACATGGCAATTGGCTAGGAAAGTTGCTGAATGAAACAAGAAACAGACAGTGGATCACTTCATGTTTTCTGAATGAAACATCCTGAATATAAAAAATGCTGACCCAGTGAAACTCACACTCCTGGCAACACTTGCTATCACTACCAACAACAGATGACTTGCTCTGCTATGGTCAAAGAGGAAAACAGACAAGAAAAGAAAGATTAAGCAAGGTTGTAATATCCAATCTAAAAATTTGCTTTCAAAAGCATCCTGTTTTCTCAGAAATAGCATGTGAAGCATTACTGCAGCAAATGTGATTAACGCCTTTCAAGAACTGAGGTTAGAAATTCTACTGTTCAACAAAATTTTTAAGTGAATTATATTTAATAGCCTCCAAATGTAATATAGACCAATACATTTAATTTCCATCTATACCAATGTTTTTCCATCTTTTATATATTCAAGTAGCTAATGTCACTTGAGAATTTAAAAAACTATTTAAAGGCTATATCTAAAAACATAAATATCCACCATAAAAAAATTAAACCTCTCCAAATTTAAACTACTTTTGCCCTTGAACATCATTCAAATTGACACATGCACCCTTTGTCTCTTCCTCTAACACACACACGCACCACTTGCATGTGCCTGCAAACCAACATGGCAACAACTGCCAAGTTCAGTGGCTGCCAAGCCAAATCACTCAGAAATGTTCTTTTGGTCACCCATGTTCTTCTCGTGACCAGAAACAAAGCAAGAAACCTTCAGTGCAATTTGAAAAAGGAATGAAAAACACACACAAGATTACTGCCAATTATTTCCCATTCACCTTTTATTGCAAATGACTCAACCCAAGGGTGGCCTATAGCTAGCCTATCAACAAATTATAACAAAACACACACAACCCCATAGCCTGGCTGCTCCATATTAAAGTGTTACATAAGACACATTGCCAGCAAACATACAGTTTAAAACAAATAGTATTATAATAACCCAGAGCTATCAAATTAGGCAAGTCCTAATTTCATTGGTATCCAAATTCTCTCCTGTCCCTTGTGCACTCTCTCCAGAAGAGGCCTAGGGAAGTCTTTATCCTCTCACCTTGCTGCCAATATAACATGGCAGCACAGACGGTCCAAGGAGGCACCCCTCTCAACCCCACTTTCTAGGAAGGCTGTACCCTCTAATGTTTTAATATTACATTACTTAACCATTCAGCAGATGTTTTGTAGTGCAGGACAAAGCAATAGAAATTCACATGTTTATTCTATATATTTTCAGTAAGTGATATCAAGAGGCAGCCCACTCAAAAAGCACAGGCTAGGACACAAGCTTAAGAGAAAATATTTAGCTCTTTTACCCATCTAATAAAACCTGTTTAAGTCTTCAACTGAAAAATATGTTTAGTATAAGCAAGGCTTTAAAAAGATTGCTATAGAGCCTAAAAAAAATAAAATTAGAAGTACCATATCCTCAGGCTAGGGGTGTATGCAGTGTTGAAACAAGTGAGTCATGCATTCAGCATTGCAGGTGAGGCAACAGGAGATCCTGCCGGCTAATATTTCTGAGCTCTGACACTTTGAGATCTTCTAAATACCAACCAAAAGAAACAAGTTGTCTGTATCTTGTTTTTTTTTTCCTGATTTCAAAAGTTTGTGTTTAGCCCAGAAAATTTTTGATAGGGATGCCCCACAAATCAGTATCTACAAAACACTGAGTCACAGAGACTGCAAACTGTTGAATATTTCCTGCATCTCAAACTCCATTTGGCAAAGCAGTTGCCTGGCAGTCAGAGGCTCTGCTCCTTCTCGCCTACCCAGCTTCACTCATCACCCAGCCTCATTCCACATCTGGCCATCCTCTGCAGTGTCGTGAATCCTGTGGTTCACTGCACCTGACACATTTCTCACTTTCTCCTGGATCACCGTTTCTTCCTTCTGATGGTGTCACTTGGCATTAACTGCAGGGCAGCAGTAAACACAGCATCAGTGAACTAAAGCATTTCTTATAGGAGAGTCAAAACCAGCAAGAAATAGGATCTCCATTAAAAACACAGCAGTTTCTTATGTCCAGTAGCAATTGCAACCTTGCTGCTTCTGACCACAAATTAGCACTTGTTCACACAACCAAATAAAAAAAATATGTGACCAGTCAGTACCTAGTCAAACGGCAAAGCTAAAAACACCCTCATTTTGGGTCTGCTTTAGTCATGTATCTGGAACAACAGTTACACTTCACATATTTTCTATTTGTTTGCTAATTACTTATTACTCCAAAGCATGAAATTAGCTTCTATGGATGTTTTATTATTTTTTGTACTACAAGTGCTTCAGTGCAATATAAATTATGGGATAAATCAGACAGTATTTTACTCAAGTGTAATCACTGCAAAAGCAAGTTACTATTGTGTTGTTACTGTGTCCAGCTGAAGGTTTTGTCTATCTCTAAAGAGAGCGAAATGTTCATTATCTGATATTTAGTCAATTCTTTAGTTCAAAACAAGAAATAAGTATAACCGCAAATATAACTTTAGAATTATTTATCCATTTTCACAGCAGGATATTTTTATTGTATCAATTCAGGGCAAATATACTGCTCAGCAGTATGACAGGAGAAGTAGGGGATTCGAACAAGGGACCTTACGTAGCTTGCTGCCTCAAAACAAAATATGCAATACAAGACAGAAAACATCCATCTGCACTCTGAGAGGTGATCTCCTGTCTCATGTGAGGTGCTCTTGTTGGTCATTTACACTGTAGACTGGAAAGGATGGCACACGGAATCCCAAAACTGGAGACAGGAACCACCACATGTGCTCACAGACCACAGGTCTATGGAGGTTGACATCACAATCAGAAAAATACATAAGGTACAAATATGACCAGGCAGAAGCAGTGGTGCAGAGATCAGCAGTATCAACAATTATACAAAATGATAAATAAGTATAGTGTTACAGTTACAGATGCACAAGTTGCTCATCAATTACAATAAGGTATCGGCCAAATCTCAGAGGGTTTTTTTAAACCCACTAGAAATGTATACTTAATTATACATATACACTGAGGTAACTGAAAAATAAGGGCGACATTCCAGGGCACTATGATCTCTACAGCAGTTGTAACTGAGGCGACCAAGGGTCTAGAAATTTCTCCCTTGTCTCCCCTCCCCAACCTAATAGCTCAACATGAAGCAGACAGGTGTGTGGCCTGGCCAGCAGACAGCTCCTCTGAAATGGCCTCACTTCACATCCTGTGGAAACCCCCACATGAACCTACCTCAAACACACTTCAATCCCCAGTGAGCTGTCTACATGCACTACATATCAAACAGTGACACACTGATCTTATTCATTCTGCACTGTACTTATTACTTTAGGGTGCCCATTTCATTCCTCTTGAGCCAGTACGTTGACAGTACTGCATTGCTAGGTTCCTTTAAAATAGGTACTGTCACACACTACATTATGGTGGTGATACCATGACCACAAAACCAGGGGAACAGGCACATTTGCAGCATCTTGCTCCTACTGTGTGTGAACTCATATCACAAAAAAATAATCCAAGAATATATGCTCGGTAGTACTTCCAACTCCCTAGAGCTGATCATGCTGGTCATGACACCACGTCAAATAAAAATTAGGTTAAATAAGACAAAAAACCAAATGTGTAGAACGCTGCGGCAAAAAGAACAAATGCTGAATAATTCATTTGTTCGAATATGTTCAGTTATTTCCAGTAGGCAATGCACCAAAACAAAGGAACCCGAATTGTAAAAAAAAAAAAAAAAAGTTGAGGACCCACCTGACGCAAGCCTACATTGTATTTCAAAACGCAAGAGACCGTCAGTGGACTGAAAAATACAGCTGAGAGCATTTTCTGCGGTTTCTTTACATCTTCGGGCAAAGATGGAGGTGTCCTCAGCTGCCCCCCGCACCACTCACTAAATGACGACGGGTAAACAGCGTCTGTCGAAACAGTCAACCCTCGCGCGCGCACGCGTGTGCGTGCGTGCGTGTGTGTGTGGGCGCTCTCACACACAAACACATGTTCGCACAAGCGAGTGTTAAAGCGGCGTTTCCGAACACGTATGCACGGAGCCCCGGCACAATCGATGGGTCCGCAAACAGCGCACGGCTCAACTTTTAAGCAGGAAAATAGCGGCCCAAGAACGGACCAAGAAACCCAGGAGTGAACCATAAGTTAAACGACGCGGCACATTTGCAAAAATACGTTGTCGACCGTTTAATGTATGTGCTTCAGAACCGACTAATCGCAAGTTAAAAGAATAACAAGAAGATGGGACAAAACGCAGATTTTCTCAAACTGATTGCTGTAAACGCCTCGTTGTGCAGCGAGGAACAAAAAAGGAGGCTGCGGCCGGCAGCCGGGAGTGCCGAACAGGCAAGCGGTCACGAAACGGCACGGCTCTCCTCGGCGGCGCAGCAACAGCCCAGAGACGAGTAGCTAGTGGGAGAGAAGCGCTCACACACACAATAGGTTTAAAAGGAAGAATAGGCCGGAAGCCAAAGCCGAGAGACGGCGCAAAAGGCTCAGGGGATGCGCCGTCGGTCCGCACTGAAGTGAACGCCTTAAATTTGTGTTTGCTTAATGAATTTCACACCAAGTCTTCCAGCTCCCGTCGACTGGGAATCTCAGACTTACCCTGTCACAACAGGCGCCATCTTCCACAAACTCTCACCAAAACTCCAACTCTCGCGAGATCTGTCCTCCCTGGGCCACGAGCCGCCGAGAGCACGCGAGCAGACTGGAGACTGCGAAGCGCCGGAGAACGAGAGAAAGGGGGGCGGGAGGGGAGGGAAAAAAAGGGCAGACGCCACAACAACAGGCGTGGGAAACTTCCCAAAGCTCGCGAGATAAGGAAAACTCTCACAATAGACTAGAACGGAGCGTGGCTCATCCTATCGCGAGAACAAGCCGCGCCGCGCCGACGCGGCAGCGCTTTATGGCGCTCTGACGGTTTTCCCACGTGTTTACTGGGCAATAAATTACTGCGTAGTTCACCTCGAATTTTAACGCAGCATTGCAAGAAATAGCGTCTTCCAAAGTCGTAGCGAAGTGACGATGGCATATGTACGTATCCTGAAGGTTACAATATTCAGTAAGAGTGGACAAACTTACCCACTGTTATAGTCTGACAAGGACGGGCTGTATTTGTATAGTTTTCACTGTGTCCAGTTTACCCTGAACCTAAAACACCAAAAGAAACCCGATTCTGAGTCAGTAGCACAGTAAGTACTACAAATAACTTGAATGTGATCATGTGTGGCCCAATGCATAGTATGATCCCATGAGAACCAGAGCGGAGGAGTCCTCGTCTTATAAACAATGGCATGAGGGAGGTCTGTCATTATCCGATGAATCAAAGATGCGTTATCTTCACTGGGGAACACCATATGCAGCCCTATTGCACTCTTGGCAAATTAGTGACTTGGTTCTTTCTTACCACAAATAGAATTTAGAATTACACTGGAGGGGACAAAGGCACAGATTTAATGGCAGGCACACGGTATTCACACACTAGTTACATTAGTGCTTGCGACGTCTCCCATCATGCTTTAACTTATGAATCAGCCTGAGAAAGAAATAGAATGAAAATGAGAATTTAACAGAACATTTCTTGTTGGACTTCAAATTGTGTTATAGGGGCCTAAAGCCATTGGTCTGCAATATTTGCAAACCCGGAGTCACCTGCGTGACGCTGGGCCGGCCATAAAGGCCCCCACCCTTGCGATGCATTATTTACATTGTTTGAAAGAGCAGTGCCAGTTTTTCCTTCCTTCCTCTCTCTCGGTCAGGGGAGCATTGTAAAGCCTTTATAGTTTGCACCTTTTTTCAGGCCTGTTTGTATTTCTCAGGGTGTTGTAGCTGAAGGGCCCTTTCACCTGTACAGTTCATGTTAATGAGCTGTTTGTGACATGGTTGTGTGTGCTAGGTTCTTGCATTTGAGCTAGGCTTTGTGGTACCCCTTTTCAGATAGGCATTTTGGAATAAGCTGGCACAGTAGGAAAAATGTAAACCTCATCTCACTGAGAATCTGTGGAACTATTTTAAAAATGTGGTCCTAAAGCATCATCAAACCAAACCGAACAACCTGGTGCAGATCTGCTAAGATGAAGGGGTAAAAATAACTCTTCAGCAGCATGTAAAGCTGGTACATACTTACCCCTTGAAGCTGTTATTACAGCACACATATTAATTTGTAGAGACTGAGTATCTATGCCAGCAGCATATTTCCATTTTTTTTAAAAATTTTATTCAGAATATCTATTAGGGTTAGAGTATATGAGTCCAAAATTAAAACACTGATTGAAAAATAGGTGTACGTATAATTTGTCATCCAGGCAATGCTGATATCTCTCAAGGCATCCAACGACTTCTGCAAGGCACTATATACAGTATCTTACTGATGCCACACAGGTGAGATCCACAAGTCCATGATGTTTAAAGTGAAATATTTTTTTCTTTTCAAAGATTATATTTTTTTCTGATGTGTTTGTATAGTTCTAAATAATGCAGTAACCTATTAATGCACTGTAAAACCTTTGTTAACCAGGACCACACTTCTAGTGCAAACAGGAGAGACAGGAAGAAATATAGACGGTACTGCATGTTTTCAAAGGCAAGTCCATTGTAAAATTTCAAAGAACAATATAAATTATCGAGGACAGGGGTAAAAGGTCCTGTTAGGCCAAAGTTTGTTTTCCATTTTCACAGGTGAGCAGAAAGAAGTGTGATTGAATCGCTGTACTTGGGCTTTTATTTTATCCAGGGAGATCTTAAAACTGTACAAGTGGCTTCAGTCTACTTGGGAAAACAGACACGGCTGAAAAGGACTCATGGAAGGCTCACAGCCACAAATATGCATCGCGGTTGAAACTCAAGTGTAAATGAAACAGATATAACTGCATATGTTTCACTGCAGCTACTGTAATCATCACAATTCATACTTATTTTAATGTGATTAATAAAAAAAATTAATACTGTCATAATGACAATCATTTATTCTCAAAAGCTGAGCATTTTCTTTTGCACTTAATCTTCAAAGTAATATACACTGGGTGCATTTATAACCAGAAATTTAACAGAAATTTCCTGAGACAAGTGGTGCGTATTTTCTTACCTGAATACAAAGGCAGAGCCATTGCTGTATTTTCCCAATAAAATCAGCCAGATTCAAGAGCCTAGGTTGGCCTGCTGTTTTCATCTGCATACATTCATGTCACGTGGCCATGTAGCAAATTCACATAGACGAGCATTTTTGCAATCTAAATCCAATTCTAAATCTAATCCTATCAAGGGAGCCCTGTGCCACCAATAGCATTCCCTGACAGGAGGCTGACTAGACAGGTAGTGAAGCAGGTGAGGATGCAACTGCTGAAGCACCTTTATCAAGTTATCTAATATTTCTCATGGATTTGTATGAACACTGAAATCAGATTTGCACATCACAGCAAGAAACAGCTGTCTGATAATGATGTCTGAATCCACAATGTAGTTTTTAACCTCACCGTGTCATTTTTAATCTGAAGTTGTAAACACATATCTTAAACAAACCAGAAGTGCTGTTCTTGCTCCTATAGCCCTTTTTTTCTAATGAAAGCCCTGAGTGCGTTTGAGGACAACATTAAAACAATACAACCACTGAGAGGCCCAGGGGCAGACCATGCCCCTCAATAAACAAGTTACATACTGAAGCTTATAAAATCACATTTCATCCTTATGCAGTGTTGACTTTCAGTACCTTTCTTAACATGTAAAACAGCAGATCCTCTTGAAATATTAACCTGCAAACATTTGCAGGTTGTAACCAGAGGTTTATTTTTTGCCCTTTCTCTGAAGTTCCAAGTTTTTTGTCCTCCTCCACTCAGCTGCCATTTGGCTTAATCTATACTTGAATAAAAATAACTGCTGCTTTCTGTCACTCCCTGCAACATTGCTTGGTGCTCTGTGCCACACTTTTGAGATCGGTGTTCAATAAAATAAACTGAATTGAACTGAAGGTACATGGACCACTGTTGATCCAATGTGATGCTCATGCAAGGAAAAGCCCCAAGTGTTTTGCTGCTCTGCAGTGCTGTTTTTTACAGCCCAGCAGCACTTGGTATTCTATACTGATGCATTCCAAACCAAGCAAACTCTAGCATCTCAAGATCAGCAGGTTGTGGTGTTCCACTCTGTTGCATTTCAGCCCCCTGGGAACTGCTGCTCCAAACTGTTGCTTTTCAAGCACAACTGCCATGACTCCAGTATTCTGAAAACCAATCATTCTCAACTGAATGAATTAACATTTAACGTTTCAGATTATTTCATAGGCTATGGTGTTTTTAAGTCTCCAGAATCAACTTTTCTCATCCATGTAATTTTAAATTCAGTACAAATCTTTAAGTCAAAAGTCACTGGTTGATGGTGTGAACATGTAACGGTCCGACACTTCTTTCAGTTAAACAACTGTGCACGGAAGAGAAGGGGAGACTTTCCTTTTTGAAGGACAAACTGGTGTCAGAAAAAAAATCAATGGTACTCAGTGTAGAAATAGGAGATGAAATGGGAGTTAAAAATAGAAATATCTCTTTAATTCAAGCAAACGTGCTGAGAGGATGATACTTTGGGGGAATTTTTGTCATGCTGAAGGTCATAGTTTCCTCTACTGTGAGATCTTGCTCTGAAGTGTCCTACCCCCTGGACTGAATACTGGGAATATACAGTATGAATGAGACAAAGGGAATGGCAAAGCATACTGTATTTCACAAGGCAGCTTTTGTGAATGGTGCACAGCATTAGAATTCTTTTGTTTACGTGCTCTGTTTATCAGCAACTGCTGCCATGTTCCCAAGGATTTAGTCTTTCCCCTGGATTTCCTTTTACTCACTAACTATCCTAACCGCTAGTAATAGTAATAAAAAAATGAACACATAAGTACACATGAATTGCAATAACGCACTGAGAGAAACAGCCATGTAATGTAGATTTGCGTATGGTTTTTTCATGTCTGTGTAACTGCTCTCCAAACATATTCCAAATGATCAGTAGTGTTATTGTAAAACTTTCTGTTCTCTAGATTTACTAAGCACATTAGATTAATTTACAGAATTCAGACTTATTTGAGTCATATTTAACCATCAGCAGTTTTTGTACCACAACTATATTATTATGTTTGTTTTGAGGATGTGGTTTTGTGTACTATAGCCAGGTTCTCAAAATACAATAATGTGGTTGATACAGCAATATCCTACATCTTCTGCAGTAATATTTCTTTGAAAATGGTTTAGAGTTTCTGCAACCATCTGAGCTGAAGAAGAGCATGCCAAAAAAAATGAGCACGATACTGAGCAGTGCCAATGAATGAAAACATTTGGATCTTGCATGAACTGTTCTTCCATAAGCTCTTGATATTTCATTGCACAATGCTAAGACATTCTGGGCACAAAACCTTGCGCATAAGAGTTTGCAGGATTCTTAGTGAGAGTGTAGCTAGAACTCCTGTGACAGCAACAACATGAGTAGCTTGGCTTCTTTGCATGCTTCACAAATGTCAGCGTATGTTACAGTTTTCACCATGTTTTCCATTTTCCTTTAAAAAAAAAAAATCTGTAAATGATACCGTATTTCATTGAAATAAAATTCTGGGCCCTGATCTCTCTGCTCAGTTTATCCCTGGGCTTCATTTCAAATTAAGTGATGTGGTGCTCACCATTCTCAGTTTATTTTGAAATTACAGTTGTGAGAAACTCCTTGTGTATTATCTGGATTTCTGCGTAAATCACTCCTAAAATATGACAAAATCTTCCTCTAAATCATGGTAAATGAAGGCAGTCTGGTTTAACAGCACACAGAACATTTTATATTTGCATTGCATTTATGCATTTAACAGGCTGTTTTCTCCAAAGTGACATACAAAAAAGTGGTAAAGTAGTTTCCATATTTTTATGGAACAAATTGTTTAAACAATCAAGGTTATTGATGGAGAAATATGTGAACCTCTAGGATAATGGCATCTTGACAAGAGGGCACTTGAAGTCAGATATTCCAGTCAATGAGTCAAGCATCCAAGTCAGTTCAGGTGTGGATCTGACCTGCCCTGAAGTGTAAGAAACAAAGAACTCACAATGGAGCTAGAACGCGCTGAAGGAAGGATCAAGACATTCAGAACAGCAAAACAAAGGCAATGTATTACTGGAATAAATAACCTGAACAGTGAAACAAGTCAAGGTACAGCTGACAGAAATCAGGCATAGAACTTGTCCCAAATGGTGTAAGTCTGACCTATGTTCAACTGTTCATGATTCTCAGGTTTTGCTGGTCCTGAAACCTTTTTGCCTGACTGCCTTAGTCAGAGAATTGTATTCATTAAGTGGTTTGTATTGAAATACTTGGGGATTGTTAAGAGGTAATTCCACTTAGGAAACCAACTTTAGAGTTGTAAGGGAAATTACATCTTAACAACCCATAAGCATTTTGAGTTCACACTAAACTACGATTTAGTGTAACCATAACTTACTTCTAAAGGCTATTAGATTGGACTCCGCTAATGTTGTTGAGATGTAATCAGCTGCTGAACTTATGAAAAGTACTGAAAATTTATAGGTCCTTGGAATCACAATGACTTTAATAGGACTTTGTGACTACAGATATAACAGGTATTTTGGATCACAGTGACTACTCTGCAAGGGTTAAAGTAAAGGTTTTAGCTCTGGATGATGGAAATTGACAGTGGCTAAGAGTGACTGACTGTGAAGTTGTGGAAATGGTTCACATGAATTGAGCTTCTTCTGCAACTGACCATGGCTCCATAACTTGAGCGTAGGGTAAACAGACACCTTAGGCTACGCAGTGAGTCAAACGTTTTTGAATTCCTACCGAAGGACGTGAAAAATGCAGAAGGAAACCGATCGGTGCAAACTGCTGATGTTCCACTTCTGCTGCCACAACAGAAAATCTGCTCACTTTTGGCCCCATCAGATGCAATGCTCCTGGTTGTTAATAATGGTAAACATGCTAGCCATCAGAAGATGAACGTGCAGTGAAGAAGGCAGTGTACAAACCAAACAGACATATGGCTGGGCAACCAATTGTTAGGTAAATATCTTCACAGATGACCCAGTGGATGGGATGGAAAAACAGGCCTTAAACAAACAGCTAGGCAGGCAGGCTGAAAGAGTGCTATTATAGACAAAAAGAGAGGGGGAAGCTGCTCGTAACTGGCTTTGTGAAAACCTCACAGTGTTATGTAACTGTTGTGGTGTCTCCAGTTTGGACCCAGAACGGCTGGGCTCTGGCCTCCCAAGCTGCCTCCTCAAGGCCTGTCAAATATAACTCACAAAATAGCAGCAACCCACCTGGGATTAAAACCAATGTTTCTGCTGTCACAAGGGCAGTTGCCCAAGCATCATTCCACATGAGTGTCTGCATGAATGCCAACACACACAAACTCATCGAGTTGCAGAGCAAAACGAGAGCTGCATTGTTTCATACACAGACAATGAGCAGCAAATGTTTCAGATTACAAAAAATCCAGAACAGATGTTCTGTGTTAAGGACTTAAAGTGTAGTTAAAAAAGAAGAGGAAAAGGGAAAGGCTCAGGACGAGGGGTGTTTTGCAGTGAAAAAACAAGAAGCCGCGGTATTTGCTACAGCAGGATGTGTTGCTCCTGGAAGCTGCCTCGCACACCAACCTGTTGAGACAGTTCCTGGCGTCCCACCCATGTGCGTAGGCTGCTGCCCATCAATCAGCATAAACGGACAGCCTGAAGACAGAGGCAAGATACTGTTTTAGTGTTCTGTCATGAGGCATTAAATACCTTTCATGCTCCGTTCATGTCTGCCTTTAGCAACATCAGTATTTTTGACACCTCAGAATAAAGACGTCTTGTCAGAAAAAAGGAGATGTGGGTCAGGGGTCAGATGGGCCGACTTTAACGTTTCCTTCCGCCCCTCTTGAAAGTCCTGGGAGGGAAGTGCAATGCCATTCTGAGCGGAGCAGCCTCTTGCCAGCCTGCCCTTCATGCAAGCCAACATCCAACGACACGCCTGGTCAATAACCAGACCCTGAGGAGATTCTGTACAAAAGACATGCCCAGGCTTGGTGTGATAGATCGGCATGGCAGCGATGGCAATGTGCCTTTTACAGCCCCTAAAGGCAGCAGGGAGGGCGAGCCCTAAACAGCCAGGTGCTCTACCATTGGCTTGCTCGACACCCGTACATATGCAGCAGGTGGGGTTTTGTTGTCCTCCAGCCGGTGAATGACAATGTGCAGCAAGGAGGAGAGAGTATCAGAGCGCAGGCTGGAGGTGCACACAATCAGATCCCCACGTGTAGACAAAAAGAGCGTAGCCTGGAAACTTGATCTGGCTAGAGCACATCCTAGCATGGCTAGAAAACATCAAAATTGAAAGAAAAATTAAAAGCTTATTTGGTCAGTTGAGCTACTGTGTTTGATGGGTAATTGTTAGTGATTTGAAGGAGCTGAGGGAGTGGGCTAGCATGGGAGTGAGAGGCCAGGAGTATGAGGGTGAATGGGTGACAGCAGGGTCCAGGCCCACTGGACGGCTGTCTCTCCAGCTGCTGCTGAGAAGAGCGTACAGGAGGGGCACGCTGAGGGGACTCGGCAGTCGGCTCTGGACAATGTGACATGGCACACGCTATTAGTGCCGGCTCGCCGGAGCCCTGCCCAGCCATCTGCTCAGGTCGGGCCGCGTGTTGAGGTCGGCGTCGTCCCTAGCAGACGCCCAGCCGGCCCAGCTCTCATTTGCATAAAGAATGCAGCCGACCCATCCCACCCCCTCGTCCGGCACGCAGGGCAGGAACAATGCAGTGCCAGGTTAAAAGGCCCCAGAAGTTGATATACATTACAAAGGCCGTCACACTGAGGGCCCTGAGAGGAGAGGAACTTGTCCTTCGGCCTCATTCAGTCTGCATCCAAAGCAGGGCCCCTCCTGCCTCTCTGCTGAAGCGATTTAATGTCAAATCGAATCACTGATATCAAAATGATACAGAGAAGAATGCAAAAGAAAATGTTTTATGACAAAGCTGCCACCATCAGCTAAAATACATAATGTAATAAATCCCCATAAAATTAACAACTGTGCTTTATATTGAATATTACAACAGTTTGAAGCATAAGTGGACATGTTTATGTGTGGCACCCACATTACTTTATCACATAATCTTCAGAGGTAGCATTTCAGTGTGGAATAGGTCTGCTGCTCATCTGTGCCTTTCTCATCCTCCTTGATGTTTATGTTTCAGGAAATTGGCCAAGACGACCGAAATTAAATCCTTGTGTTTGTTTGGTTTTATTTTACAGTAAGCCTTTATGTATTAGTAAGTGTAAATGGTTTAGGGGCTGAAGATTAAGGCCGAAGGGAAACCTCCTAATCTCTTCAATGTTATGTCTACCCAGCATACATAGAAATCAAATCCACTCCGTCATGCCCTCAACCTCCTCCTATATGGCTGTCAAAACTTGGGCAACAGTGTTGCAGTGTATTTATGCTTACATTTATTCATCTAGCAGATGCTGTTTAAACACAGTTCAAACAGGCTGAGCTGTCAGGTTGCAACAAGGGTAATGAGTAACAGGAGATGGAAGAATATTTCTGAGGCCACTATTCACCCAGGTTGTTAATGAAATAAGAGTTTAAAACATATACTAGTATGTAACATCATTTTTGGTATGTTAATATGATTTAACAAAACACTGTATACTGAGATCTAAACTTAAAAAAAGTGAGCATATACACATGCCAAAAATTATATCGCATAGGGTTTCCCTCAAACTATTAAACTGATAAGAGAAGAGCGCTAAAATAAAATTGAATTGAATTGAATTGAATTGAATTGAATTGAATTATTGCTGATCAGCTTGGAAAAATTGGACATACAGTGGCGTGAATGGGGTTGTGCGACCTTGTCTGTCATCCAGGCTACAGAGTGTTTCCCAAGCAAGGAGATAAATGACTGAGTAATCCTAAGTGGAGCCTGGGACCCACATCTGAAAGCAGGTGGTCCCCTGTGAGCTTGTTAAGGCAATTTAGAGGTGTATTGTTGCCATGGATGTGGCTTTGAAAATACCCGTTTATGGGCTTGGTTTTTGAAGGAAGATAACTGGGCAGCTCTTTGCCCCCCCCCCCCCCCCACATTTTAACACAACAAAACAAATGCAGACAGGTAAGATCTTTATGAAAAGCAGAGCATTTGTGGACTGCAAAGTCAAACGTGAGCCTGGCTATAATCAGAAACAAAAGTGAGAAACTCAGCTAAAGTGCTGATTGTAAGGTGACCGAGGAGAGGGTGAGTTGGAAAAAGAGAAAGGAAAGGAGAGAAAGATGAGAAGGAGAGCAAAGAGGCAGGGAGGAAGTGATGGAGGTACAGCCCACGATTTCTGCAACAGATGACAGCAAATGTGTAGGAATACCCTGGGAAAATATTGTTGGACAATACATGAAAAGATCGTGCACTGAGGTAGGGCGCTATGGGCCTCGGCTGAAAAAGTGATGTAAATTTGGGCCCAGGGCATCATATACTCCAGTGTGGAGGCAGTTTTTAATTTGATATGCATGAAAAAGTCAAGGCTATTATTTGTGTTCATTCCAGGAAGTAAGGACCAACAGCGCCGTCTCATCCTTTTTTGACTAAGGCTGACAGGATAGGTCAAGGAAACACATTTCTGATGCAGGATAAAGTAAAAAGTGCTCTTATTTAATTCTGCAGTGTTTCTGAGCATAGCCTTTTTGACACACTGCTTCTGAAATAGGTGGGACCTGAACCTTTAAAAGTACAAAGAAAGGACAAAATTGCTCAGGCAGCAAAAGAAGGCTGAGGCGGATGGTATTTGAGAAATCCCACTAATTTGGAGGTTGCAATACTGCTGAAATGGCCAATGCTGGGGTACAGTCCTTCTGGCAGCATCAAAACAAGAGAAGAAATCTGAGTAGGAGTTTTTTATCTCAGCTAACAAAAAAAAAACTGAGTGTTTGGTTTGAGGGGACTTCCAGTGGGATCACAACACACTCGAGGCACGGCTTGTCCTTCTCCACGGTAACTGACTGCCAGGCTCTCTTACTCCCTACCGATCCCGGTGTCTTAGGCCAGTCCTTAGCCACTTTAAAGGACAGCAAAAGCCTTAAACAAAAACACATTTTTCTCCTTGTCCCTTTCTCCTCCTCCTTCCCTCTGACTTGTTAATGCAAACTGGAGGCCACTTCTGCTTCGCATGCGAGCGCCGAGCTCAGTGGTAGCCAACATTGGCCACATGCTGATGTAATGGCTTGCTTGACTGGCCTCACTTAATAAACCACCATGGACGACATCCAAGTGTCAGGCAGCGCTCCTTTTCCAGGCTAAAAAACAGGAATTTCAACCACATTTTTCAGACCTTCTCATGCATTGAGTCCTCTGCTCTTTGCTGTTCTCCTTATGTTCCAACCAGTTGCTAACTATTGCTAATTACAAGTGGATGGGAGGGTAAATGTGCAAAGGAAACAACACTGGGCCTTACTCACAGGAACAGCGGAAGGGCCTCTGACACCAGGACTGTGGGCATTTTTGAGGAGTTGTCAAGTGTTGTCAAGGCAAACGCATTGTGACACCACAACACCAGGATAGACCAGGCTCATGCTCAGTGCTCCCAGGTCTCTTTGTTGTGGACAGATGGCCCCTCCGTTTGACCAACATGCTTGCCCAGGCGGTGGCAAGAGAGGGGTCCTGCTAAGGCTGGGGGTCTTGGCTTCCTGACCCCCCACCCCCCACCCCAACTGACACACTGTGCTCAGGATCCAGTTAGCTGACAATCCCTAGTTCCTTGAGCAAGGTGTCGTCTGTGTGGTGCAAGACAGCTGCATCACAGTCGGCGCAAGTCCAGGTCGTATGATAATCATTCCACGCTAACACGCATCACGCACAGTGTGCGTGCATGTGGCATCTTCAGAATCCCCAAATTTCTGTGGCTCTTCCATGACTGAAGGGGACACAGTGAACAGCAGCGCTACCTTTGCTGGCAAAACAAAGGATAAAACAAATGCTCGCTAAACTCAACAAACAGGAATGAAATAGCAGAGATCAGCAGAATTCGGGAAGCCAGAGAACAGCAGGCTCTGTGTGGTTTTTGGGAATTTCGGGGTTAAAGTAATCCCCTTTTCCGGAAATCAGAGTACATCTTCCTCTAGGAGAGAGGAACCAGGGAGAAAGGAGTTAGGAGTGCTGAAGCATGAGATGGGAAAAGTGAGAACGTTTTTTCCGCTGTGCTTTGCCTCTTCTCCACCGGCCACTGGCAAGCCCAAACACATTCTCCCTTCCTTCATGTGTTCCCTCAACTTAGTGTAACATGCTGGATTGGCAGCGTGTTCCCTGTTTCTGACTGAATAAAGATTTGAAACTTCTATATAAACACCTCCTCAAAAAACATACACAGTTATTCCCCAATTAACTACTGCTGGGAGGATTGCAAAGGGAAGGTTTAGAAGCCAGAGAGAGCAGAATATTTGTGAAAGAACGAGCAAAAGCACGATCCGCTTTCCCTTTAAATGATGTCGAATGACTTTTTAGAAAGCAGACGACTGAAATGAGAAAAATGCAGGTGTACTGCGTCGACAGGTTGTGCAACACACTTTTTGCAATTCTCACTCCTCTCTTTATTTTAACTTCAGGGCGATTTAATTATTTTCACCCACAAGTATGAACTTGAAGAAGAAGGGATGGAGAGAGTTGTTATGTCAGGGAGAGGAACATTAGCAGTGTTTCCTCTAGCGTGTTTCCATGATTTAACTGCTCTCACAGGGCCAGCATCCGGTCCCTTGCCCTGTCGGAATCCATTGCCGTTCATCTGCAAACCACGCAGTACGCGGCCAGAGATAAAGACCCTGGAAACGAAGCAGTGTTCCATTTCAGTATTCCCACCACGGTGTTCGTGTTACACCATCGCATCTCAAAGACCTTTCCGCGGCGCGCTCCAAGAGTACTTGGGCAAGAGACCTCCCCACAGGATTGGAACAAACCATGCAGGCCACATTACTTGGCATTACTGACTGAAATCAGCTTCCACTCAACCAAACCTTTTTAAATACTGCAGCAAGAAATGCACAGTAACATGTAATCATCTTTGATTCCTACCAACAGACTGAGGATGGCGGACAGAAAAACAAAAATGTAGAACAAAAATCTAAACCTAAATACGTGCAGCGAATTCCCAGCAGACTTTGTCCCTTTTCAACGCCCATGCCGAAAACCAAGATGGAAAAAGCAGCTGATGGTTTTCCACTGTGCGGACACAAACCATCATTGTTATCTCAAGAGCTTCCTTTGGATCAATTAATCCTTGAGAAAAAACCATAGGGGCTCCTATTTCCCCTCCTCCTTGAGTGGTGTGGCCCATGTCAAAGGTAAAGTTCAATGCTGGAAATGTTGGAAATTTGACACAAGTGTGGTCAGCACAGACTACTGCACCCCAAGCCAGCTGAAATATCATTCCTGTCCCTGCCATTCGCTTAAACAAAGCTGTGTCCAAGAAGTATCCATGTAATTAAGGGTTATTTTAGAAATGCAAATGGCACAGCTCTCCCTTAGCCTGGTGCCTCCTCACACAACGTGAGGCACGTGTGGAAACAACGGCACACAATACCGAGGACAACAGAGGCCACTGTGAGGCACCAGCTATGCTACAGCATCCATTCGGACTCGACTTGCGGCCGTCTGGAGACCCAGGTTGCGGTACTGGCAGCAAATTGCAGCATCATTGCAGTTTGTCAAGGAACTTCAACTTGACGGACACCTAGAAGCAGGGATTGGTGTGATGATAACTAGCAATAGCGGGCATCAGGAAGTGAGTTGAGATTGACAGGAAATAAACAGTTAGCTTAGCTTCAGCACAGAAAGACAAGCTGCTTGATAAAGAGAAGGATGAGAAGAGCTAATAAATGAAACCATGAACCTGCACTGGTAGCAATGTCACTCGTCGGTGAACGTGTCACAACACTCCAATCCATATGGTTAAAACCAACCCCAATGCCACAAGGAAAGAATACATTATCTTCTAAGCATCCTGCCTGCTCTTTGTCCACCACATGCAAAACAGAAACCAAACTTTCCCAGATGGGTTGGGTGAGACAGGCTGTCTTCCATTATTGCTTCCAAGATCCATTTATTTTCAGCATTGTGAAGAAACCACTCAGTGTGTCATTCTAAACATCATGCTGACAAAGAGCTGCAAGATCTGGGATTTGATGCTGGAATTCATCCCTCCGTACGTCCAGCTCCTGAAACTGCATACAGTGTGGAGCTGCAGTGGCCCACAGCCGGTCTGAGAAAGCACAGGCCACAAGGTGGATGTACACTCTGGACAGACTGGCACTACACACTCGGTGCAGGATAACTTCACTGATGTCTTGAAATGGAGTTTCATGTACTGGTATTGTATACAGTATGCACAGAATACAGTGTGTACAGTAGCTATTTACTATCAGTCTTCCTCAATGGGAGCTTTACTATGAGTACTACAGCATGCAATTCTACTTTGCCTTCCGAAACACTGAGACAGTGAATATTTATTATTGGTGCCCCTTGCACCCGGCATGCACGAGTAATACATATGTTTTTGTTTTCTTTTTTCTTTGCGTGGTCAAGTGCTTTTCTTTTGTTTTCCAGTATTTTGTTCTTTTTGGTCTTCACGGCATTCATACAAGATATCAGCCACTGCTCATCTGAGAGCAACTGCTCAGATCCATTTCACATCCATCGAAGCTGCCTGAAATGACATCCTTACCACAGGCTGTGATTTACTTTGGTTACCGAAAGACCTCATTTGGTCATTTGCCTACCTGTTTGCACCAGACACATAGTGTCATGAAATTGCAGAGTCCACCAAGTGTGGAGCAACTCCTGTCTGGAAACATCTGCGACCCATTTTGGGTCTCTGTTGCCTCTCCTCCGCATGGGTGCAAAAAGACACTTTGCTGTTTTTTGAACATCGGCCCTATCTGCACACACTTAATGTATTTTCCAAATACCTAACAGCATTTCCAGCATACTTTCAAACATGCTATTAGGCATAGTGCTTAAACAGATATAATTCAAAAAGCTGTCCTTTTCAAAGACACAAATCTCAGTCCTTCCAGGGAAGCTATTGGAGATCATAGGATTTCTGTGGCCTGCAAGCTTGTGCTTTTTTATTTTGCCTTGACATAAGTATGTGGAACAAGTTCTCTGTGCCAGGAAATGCGAAGGAAGGCCAGCAGAACCAATAAAGGCACTAAAGACATTTCCATTGCATTTAGTGTGGAATATCACTTTGCTGTGTAGATTTATTTTGGAAATCAAAGTGTCAACGATTACCATGGCCTTTAAATTAGACCTTTTATTTTCTGACTTGCCAGAAGGGACCCAGAAAATTATCCTAAAAGTAAGAGTGGCCCAAGAGAGACATATGCACAACTGCATCTTCATGATGTGCACTTGCAGTTAGATATGAAAGGGTGACAGAGAGGTCTTTATATTAAAATTATCCTCCTATTTCACTCTTCTGGGTTTCCGTATGAAAATACCAGCTAAGGACAATACAATATTTCAAGTGTTCATTCCTTATCACAGCAAATCTGGGTAATCTCTCAGATGTGAAATATAAAATAACCTAAAGCATATTGTTCAACAGGAGCTAGACTTGCAAAAACTGTTGTAGTCTTCATTGAAATTATGTCATCCTATAATGAAGAGCTAAGCAAGGGGAAGCCTTTATATTGCCATGTCAGCTGGCAGCAAATGAAGGGAAAATCACAAACGTGTACAGTATATGTGGAGTCCAACTGTGTCTGTGTTTCACATGGACCCCATCTGCCCGAGCAGCCCCGTATCTGTGGACCATGCGCAGGTCAAGGAATGCAACTCATTCTGCAAGCGGTGCAGTAGGCTCTTTTGCAGCTACCTAGCGACAGATGCGGGTGACAGATGTCACTAAAGGAGCAACCAGACATTTGCTGAAACGAGACCGAGGCACAATTTGCTTGCGTAGCCCAGAAATGCAACATTTCTATTATTGCACAGTAAAATTGTCAGTTTGATTACATAAAAATATTACATTTCACACAACGAAGGTGAAATCCCATTCAGTAATCACGATGCCTTCCAAGACAGGCAGACACAATACTTGCTGCTTTTTGACTTGTGTTGTGATGATCCTCTTGGTTTGCAGTCGTTCTTGTCATTGTTTGTCTTCTCTTCACTGTTGCTCAATTATATTAGCTCTCCCCACATAACCAGAAGAATGGCTGTCCTGCTACAGTTTATTTTTCCAAACATTGCTAAATACTTACGCTATCTGTTTCCACAGTGTTTCGACTGGCAACCAGAAAATGCAATTTCTGCCGGAACTCTTTGCTCTGGAGGGAAAGCAAAAGTCATGGTTGACAAGAAGAATCTAAACCCTTGGTAATTTTATACTTGCTCATGTACAGACACACAGATAGCGGTGATGATACGGTACATTTATGCATACCAATGTTTCATAAAGTTTCTTAATGCTAAGGTAAAACAGTTTAAAATGTTAAAAAAGTTCCTTTAGAGGAATGCAGTCAGGAGCTTGCATTCTTGAAATGTACTACAATTAAATTCTGGAAAACGTAATACAAGTAAGCACTGCTTATTTAGTTTAGGGTTGAGGTCTTCCTGGGTTACAGTCCAGTTGAGGACACTGAGTTGTAGCAATGTCCCTGCATGATAAGTTCCAGGATAATGCGAAATGATGAAATAATGCCCTAGTGGTACTATGATAATTTGTCTAGCATTTCCTAATAAAGTCTATTGCAGTTTCCCATTGATGTTTTACTATATCATATAGATTTAAACATTTCAGTTGTTCTCCTAAACATATAGTTAAAACAGTTTGACAAAGGTTTAATACCTGCTCTGCACAGTTGATCATAGTTTACGGAGACTGCCTGTGAATCACACTCGACCTCATGGAAGAACCAGCGTAGTTAAAAAGCCTGAAAAGTCCTATTCAGGGAGAACTGCATCTTCCACGTTGTTTCAGTTTGATTACTAATGGAATAATTCTCATTTTGCCACAGTTTTTGATTATGTGGTCCAATGGCAGCATCCTGCCAGAGATTTAAAGCGGCAAAATTTTTGTCACACTGTTATTGACTCAGATGCAGATAATGTACCAACATTCATTCTAGAAGTGAGTGTACGAGCCATACAGGCCTTCTCGGCCCTTTTTAGGAACCCTTGGGCATTTAGCTGCCTTTCTACCTGCTTATCTTGTCTGTACAAATACTTTGCAGCTTGAATGACCTCAGCTGGTCTTGTTTTCTTTTCTCCATGTTTTCTGGTGTTTTTCCAGTTCTGACACCCAGCCGGTATGCAAGCCTTACTTTCAATAACATGCCTGGAGGACCAGTGCCTGGTTGAAGTAGCCTCAAACTGTGTCTCTTGATCTGACTTTAGTGGAATAACTACGGTGTGCTGGCAATGCTCACTCATCTCTGAATTTGAATACTTAATGATATTGCAGTTGATGGTAGTGGGCATGAAGGAATACGCTCAATGGTGTCTGTACTTAACCCACTTAGACACGGAATTCTGTAAATGGCAAAGAAAGTTGTGCTATAAAACAACACAAAACAGATTTTTGCGCAGAGCTATAAAAAAATTTAGCCCACCTTGCCCCTCAATGGGTGTGTGCTGACAAAGGACAGCGATGTGGATGTTTCACACGGGCATCCGAGCAGGAACCATACGACCTGAAAAAGTACCTGGATGAAAGGAATTGTTCCACCGACAACAGAAAAATGAAGCAAAGAATCCAGACTTCTGCCAGTTAAAGGTCAGGATGGCAATGAGCAGGAATGTCGTGAGAGATGATGCCTGCTGAGGTTCGTGGTCAAGGGTAGTCATCGGTGTACCAAAAGAACGTCATGGTTTTCCTGCGTTCGTGCATTTTGCTAAGACCTCTTCCCCTCACTAGCGGATTCTGCATTTCCTCTGTGTCCAGGATTCCTTTGCCTTCCTTTGCGTGTTGTGAAAAAGATGTGTGATGAAGAGGGACCTTAAATTTTCTCCAAGTCATTTTTGTTTTGGAATCCCTTATGCCACTTTGCTTTTGGCATTCTTGGTTTTTTGAGCTGAGACCAACAACAACAACATCCCATAAACAATGGGATCTGCTGATGTGTGGAAGGGGGCAACGGGGCAGGGGTTGAGTGCTATTAGCTTTGGCAGCAAGGCCTTACTAGCAAGTGGCTGTTGTGTTGCGTTGGCGCCGAGATATTATGTCAGTTCTTCAACATGCAGCGCTCCTCCAGGAAGGCCTGAGGCGCCGCCTCCTGGCAGGACAGACAAAACTCCCTGGAACTGGTAGTGTGAGACCTGGCATCTCCAGCAGATGCGAGTCACAGACGATTCCTGAAATCTGTTTATTCAAACTGCCAAAGTTAATCACATTACAGGCTGTTACTCCATCCCGTCCCCAAGCCCTGCGCTGTGAAAAGTGAATATTCTTTCCCTTCAGAGATGAACTGCAAAAAATGTATTGTTGAGCTCTGCTTTTTTAAACTATAAACATAGGATATGATAAGGCCATGAGTAGCAGTTATAGTTGCTGCTCTGAGACTGAAGGACCTGGGTTTAAATCCCAGCTACTGTAGTATCCTTGAGAAAAGTACTCACCCTGAATTCCTTTATGATGATACTATGCTGTATAAGCTACTTCAGCTGATCTTCTGAAATTATAATTAACCTAATTTGTCAGATAAAAAGCAGGTATTTTGTAATACAGATTTAATATGTAAAGTTGTGCATTTATTTGTATTTTTCCAGTATATCAATCCTTTCTGACAGGAAAGGTGTCTTCATTTGACTTTTCTTTTTTTTTGAAAAAGCTGAATTTTACTGGGTTTATTTATATTTGAGCCAAAATGAATTCAGCAAGTACAGAGTGTACTGTGCTGAGCTCGAGTCGGACCCTGGTGTGCTGGAGCGTTGCTGGAGTTGAACTACCGGCTCCGCAGAGCAGCTGGACTTTACTGTCCCTAAGTTAAATGTCAAAGCAAGCGTATGTGAAAGGTTTGAGAAAAACTTAATTTTCCCATCAAAACAAATAATTTATTTAACTTGGCAGATCAGGCTGAATTTCAATTCAATTCAATTTTATTTTTATATAGCGCTCTTCTCACTGCAGTGCCACAGAGCGCTGAACAGACATGTAAAGGTTACAAGACAAGTAAAGGGTAGTACTCAAGTACAGTACTCATGTACAGCTGGCCATCTGGCCACGCAGGAGAGGAAAACAAAAAACTCCTTTCCACTAGACAATAGGAGAAAAATATACCTCTGTGGGTCCAATGAATGATTCAAACACTTTTCATAATATTGCTAATTTTCATAATAAGGCTTGAAATCTGAATAGTTGGCCTTGCTAACCAGAAACAACCTATATGAGGGTCAAGTTATAGCATAGGAATAATAATTGCACTTTGTGAAATACAGAAATTTCAAAAATGTTTTATGATACGTTGTCTTAGTTTCAAAGTGCAGACAAATGTGAGAGATCCTGCTACCCTGTGTTATCTGCCTGGCTTTGTGGCAGTCAGAGATCCCCTCATGGCACGAACATCAAGTGTAAAGATTAACATGCTGAAAAACAATCAGCTACAAATTCATGTTAGTTCCATAAATCTGTAAAAATAACAAAATAGTGCAGGAAAAAGGACCACCATTTGATCATTTTCACATTTTGGGCAGCAAAGTGATCACAGTGAGCGGTTTGACCTGTGGTCTTTGTGTTGTCCAGAGTCCATCTTATAGTACAATGCAGGGTCTTAAGATGAGTTTGTGTGCTCTGTGAAGCAGAAGCATCTCTTGTAAGATGTATCATGGAGGACTGGTGAGCCACCAGCAAAACCTCTTGAGAGGCTGCAGATGCTGATCTCTGGACAAAATCTCTGAGGGATTTAAACAGTGGTTAAAAAACCAATTGACAGGTATGCTGCTCCACCTGCTGGTCAACAGAATTATGAGACAACCACCCGAAAATACTGCTCTTTATTTATAGAACTTACAGTACAAAGTATTCACTGCAGATGATGCTATGTCTTACAGTTTGCAGAGATTCGGAATGCAATAAAGCAAACACATTTGGTTCAAGGGGAGATTGTTGTAAGGTACAGGATGCAGCTCACTGGCGTACTGTGATGTGCTGGATGCCCTGGAGACCTCGTCAAACTGTCATTGACACACATTAGACGTTTCTGCGACAGATGTGAATAAATAAACAAACTTCCGTTCTTTTGTTCTGGAAACCTTCCCAAGTTTAATACATGACAAACTGAGTCCCTGGGGTTTGAGCATTGAGGCAAAAGATGGTCAAAGGACCATGAAAGGACACTTTGGTCTGGCAGGTCTTCTCCATGCTAAGATCATAGTTAAGGATGTTGACTGCAACAGAATGAAGCATTACATTCTAAATTAATTTTGACAAAATATTGCCCTGTAGCACCAGACACCAGGTTTTCATCAGCTAGGGTCTTGGGCCACCAAACTTCTCAAAAGAGGTCAAAGGTGAGGCATTTGTCAACAACACAATCTGGTTAAGAACTTGTTAAAAATGACAGGGTAGAATTTTACCTTTTTCTCCAACATCATGCACATGATAGTCATGTTGCACTGCTGTTTAGTTTTAATTGGAGCTGTAGTAAGTTTATTATAAGTATTTCTTTATGTAAGTATCCATATATGGAATTGAATGAGTGAGAATTCAATGTATCTAGCATTTATGATATGTCTGCATGTGGAACAAACAGATGTCACAAACTAATTGAAAACATTTATTCTATATCTTAATTTTCTTTACAACTGTCAAACAGTCAGTGACACCTGATCCCCTCTCACACACACACACACACACACACACACAAAATTTGTTGCTGCACTAAGAACTCCAGGTATCAAAAACGAAGCAGCTTATTTTCAGAAATCATTTGGGTTCTTCTGCACCACTGTAGATCAATTTAGCTATGAATCACATAATACACAGCAAATAAAACACTTCTCTAAAATTCTTAACTTCATGTATGTAATATTCATTACAAATGATATTACTAACAATTAACACAGATTCCAAGTACAACATAACATTTTTACTTGACAACACTCTTTCCAAACAGAAAGCAACATGTTCTACCCTCAACGCTGGCCTGTTCAGACATGTATGTATGTATTATATCTAGGCGTCAGCAAATGTGCAATAAGATTTTTTGATGATGATTTAATGCGATTATTCAGGCCTCAAATGCAAGGAAAACCTCTTTCCAGCACCAACTTTGTTTTATTTCTTGAGGACAGCATTCAGAATACCACAACAAAATCAGATTTAATTCTGCAATATATAGAATATATAAGTAATTGTACTTACAATTCTCAGTTACTTGCAAATTCCTGACAATATTCCAAATAAAAAGTATGAATAAATAAGAAGCAGGTAAAAATAATGAATATTTGAATGTGAAATTTGTATCAACTGCAATATGATACAAATATGTTTAAAACATGCCAGTTGTCAGTATTCGTGAAAATAATTGGCTTGCACTGGGACATATGGAATAGAATTTATTTATCACAATGTTCATGACACCCTGCAACTCTACACTTTGATCCTCTTGCTCTTTGATGTCTTCATTTTGACTTGAAAGGGTCAGACCAGATCTTCATACCTGCGGAAGTTCACATGTTGGCTTCAGTGCTGCAGGGGACACTGACAGTAATGACACCAGTTATGAAGCGGTAGCAAAACATACCAGCGGGCTGCACGTCAGCCTGGTTGATCCCAGCTCTGTTTACACTTTGCACTTTCTCTGTTGACAAAAAAGTACTTCCATCACATTTGGGCTCTTTCGTAGAAAACACAACTATTAAAATGGAAAACTGGAATAATACACTGGAAAACTCCACCTGGACAAAGGGGATAATGTTACTAAGCCTCGTCCACATGTGGTGGACATTTAATTTTTACACAAAATAAACAGTTGCCAATTATTTAGGTAAAATTTTTCTGGTTTACATGAAGCAGTTGTACAGAAATTAAGATTGAACTTTATTCCTACACATTTTACAGGTAAAATTACAGCACACATTGTCTGGAACAATTAGAAAGAAATATGTTTTATAAGAGTCGTACTAAACCACTATTTAATAAGACACTTCAGTGTCTCTCCACACAATCCAACGTGTAACCAGAACACATTATTTCAGGTTTCAAGGTTTATTTGTCATGGATGCACTAACAGCAGCACGGCAGTGTTGTCACCATGAAAAGTGTTGCTTCCAGGCATCCTCAGCAAATAAATATATAAATAAGGTATAAGAAAATCAAATAAAAAATAATGACATTAACAAAAAGAGAAATAAATAAATAAGGAGAATAAATAAATAAGGAATAAGATATAAAAATATACATAGAAGTCAGAGTTAGAAGTTAGTAAACAGGATACATACAGTGCTGTGAAAAAGTATTTGCCCCCTTCCTGATTTCTTATGTTGTTGCATGTTTGTCACACCTAAATGTTTCAGACCATCAAACAAATTTAAATATTAGACAAAGATAACCCAAGTAAACATAAAATGCAGTTTTTAAGTGATGATGTTATTTATTAAGGGAAAAAAAAAAACTATCCAAACCTACATGGCCCTATGTGACAAAGTAATTGCCCCCTAAACCTAATAACTGGTTGTGCCACCCTTAGCAGCAACAACTGCAATCAAGCGTTTGCGATAACTGGCAATGAGTCTTTCACATCGCTGTGGAGGAATTGTGGCCCACTCTTCTTAGCAGAATTGTTAATTCAGCCACATTGGAGGGGTTCCGAGCATGAACCGCCTTTTTAAGGTCATGCCACAGCATCTCAATTGGATTCAAGTCCGGACTTTGACTAGGCCACTCCAAAACCTTCATTTTGTTTTTTAAGCCATTCAGAGGTGGACTTGCTGCTGTGTTTTGGATCATTGTCCTGCTGCAGAACCCAAGTGCGCTTCAGCTTGAGGTCACGAACTGATGGCCGGACATTCTTCTTCAGGATTTTTTGGTAGAAAGCAGAATTCATGGTTCCATCAATCACAGCAAGTTGTCCAGGTCCTGAAGCAGCAAAGCAGCCCCAGACCATCACACTACCACCACCATGTTTGACTGTTGGTATGATGTTCTTTTTCTGAAATGCTGTGTGACTTTTACGCCAGATGTAACGGGACGCACACCTTCCAAAAAGTTTTGTTTTGTCAGTCCAGAGAATATGTTCCCAAAAGTCTTGGGGACCATCAAGATGTTTTTTTGGCAAAAGTGAGACAAGCCTTTATGTTCTTTTTGGTCAGCAGTGGTTTTCGCCTTGGAACTCTGCCAGGCATGCCATTTTTGCCCAGTCTCTTTCTTATGGTTGAGTCATGAACACTTACCTTAACCAAAGCAAGTGAGGCCTGCAGTTCTTTAGATGTTCTTCTGGGTTCTTTTGTGACCTCTTGGATAAGTCGTCGCTGCGCTCCTGGGGTAATTTTTGTAGGCCGATCACTCCTGGGAAGGTTCACCACTGTTCCATGTTTTCTCTATTTGTGGACAATGGCTCTCACCGTGGTGGGCTGGAGTCCCAAAGCTTTAGAAATGGCTTTGTAACCTTTTCCAGACTGATAGATGTCAATTACTTTGTTTCTCATCTGTTCCCGAATTTCTTAAGATCGCGGCATGATGTCTTCCTCTTTGGGATCTTTTGGCCCACTTCACTTTGTCTGACAGGTTCTATTTAAGTGATCTCTTGATTCAACAGGTCTGGCAGTAGTCAGGCCTGGGTGTAGCTTTCCAAAAAATGCGGTTAACCACAGTTATTTCATGATTTAACAAGGGGGGCAATTACTTTGTCACATAGGGCCATGTAGGTTTGGATAGTTTTTTTCGCTTAATAAATAACATCATCACTTAAAAACTGCATTTTATGTTTACTTGGGTTATCTTTGTCTAATATTTAAATTTGTTTGATGGTCTGAAACATTTAGGTGTGACAAACATGCAACAACATAAGAAATCAGGAAGGGGGCAAATACTTTTTCACAGCACTGTAGAAGTTAGAAGTTCAAGAGACGTGTGCGAAATTAAAATTAAACAGAAATTAAAATGTTCACTTACTATAGTCTTCTACATGCGTCAGCGGATAGAAAAATATAGGGTAAAAAGCAGCAGCGACAGCTGTTAAAAACCCCCCAAATATGAACACGATCCTCCTGTTGGACGACATGACAACACAACACATACAATACAGCGGTCACCGCGAGCAAATACTTCCGGGGCAAGATGCTTCCGCTTCCTCTTTTCTTCTTCTCTGGTGGGTTGTTTATTTCATTCCATTTATTATTGTTTTAGTTATTATGAAACTAAACAGCGCCCCCGAGTGGCCAGGGAAGTTTGCTGTAATGTGCGCAGAGCATCGTGACACTGAATCCCCAATAAACACAATAGTGTGAGCAAAATATGATGAGTTATATTAAAATGAAAAATGTGATTTAATTAGCAAATACTGCATCACTAACAAAATAAAAGAGGTTTAATTCATAATAATTATACATTAATTTTATGCATTCATTTAATTATAAATCTGATATATCTGACAAAACAAACGTTATCTAAATTAAAGCAGATGGTGTGTACTTCGTAAAACACGGTACATCTATTCTAGGACTGTGTTTAAGAGTAAATTGTTCTGGGCTGATGTGAGAAATTTAACATGTAGACACTTGAAGGATAAAGTGAATTTCACAGACGTACTGTAGATCTTTTTGTTATATTTGAATGCATGAACACTGATCAAAATATAAATACCTTAATTTTTTTGTATTACTAATTCAAATCATTAATTCATTTTTTTTTTTTTTTTTTTTTAGCCTAAATGATGAATACAAGCAGAAAACAAAAGTTTACTATGGTTTTTATTTTTATGGTTTACCAAAATCTCCAATGTCGGCTTAAGTGATTTCATCTCTTAAAAGTGTAATTCAAAGGGAAAAATAATATGCAGAAATTTGTAGAAATGTACTGTATTTTTTCTGCTGAAAATTCTTATCTTTAATTAAATTTATCATTTAAATTGTAAAGCACTGAAATATTGAAGAAAGGTCTCCTGGTCTTTTTCATTGATGGTCTCATTCAGTACTGGAATATCCTTTTGTTGCTTCTCATGAATATTTTTTACTATCGGAACGTCCGGCTCAGGCTCTTCTGGTAGTGGTTTGTTTACTGGATCTTCACTCTCCTTCCCCATCTCTTCATTTCTCTGTTTCAGCTCCCCTTCCCACTGTCTCCTCTGCACTTATAAGGACTCTAACTTACTGGCTATTTCTCTTTCTCTCTCCTCACATTTGTGTCTGAAGTTTTGCAGGTACAAATCTTGCTCACAGACTTTCCCTTTTTAGGGTTTTAACTTCCTCTTCTCTATCTTATAGCACTTTCTTTAGCTGTTTGTTGTTTTCTTTGTTTCTGTTTGGGATTCCTTCTCATCATGCTTTAGTTTTAGCAAGAGCATTTCTTCTACTGTCTTTTAAAATTTCTCCAATAGTTGCTTAATGGCATTCTTTTCTGCTTCCATCTTTTCCTTGAGTTCTTCAGTTTCAGTATGAGTGTCACTGTACATTTTTGTGATTTCATTCAACGTGGCTGCTATTGAAATTCTTAATTTTACCCCAGCCTGCAACTTGTGCTCCATGTTTTTGCTCTTATACGATTTTCATTCACTTGTTCAGCCAACTTCGCCACATCCTCCTCTTTCATTTTAAGAATTTCTCTCATTGCTTCTTTCTCTTCTTTCAGGTATCTCTCACAGCTTTTTACTTTTTCTTCTATTTGCCTCTCTTTGTCTTTGCTCATTGCTAGTTCCCACTCAGATTGCTTCAGCTTTTCAGTCTTCTCAAAATGCTGCATTATTTTGGACATTCTTTGTCTTTCTCCGTGACAACTTTGTCCAAAGCTTCATTGTCCCTCAATGTCCTTTTCCTGCTTGTCATTTATCTCCTTCAGCATCTCAATTTTCAGCTACAGCTCCTGTATCTTACTGTTGAGGTCTTCATCATGTTTTCTCATTTGTTCTTCATGATCAAGCATTTTTTTTTTGGTGGCCATCTCCCATCCTTCACCTGGCGCTTGCAGTTCCTCCAGTTCTGTGCGGTCCTTCTCACAAGTCTTCCTTGAGTCTTTCAAGTGCTTGTTGCTCTGCAGAAGAAGGTTCTCTACTTCCATTATTTTGCTCTGTGACACATCGCAGCTTTCTTGAGTGTCTGCAAGGAATCTCTGGAGGTTTTGATTCTGGTCTTTCAGCTCATTGATGAGATTTTCTTTTATCTGCATCGAAGAAGCCTTTTCTGTCTCTTTATCTTAGATTTTCTCCTCATGCTTGAACTTGATCTCTTCTATGTCCTTCTTCATCTGTTCATAACTCTGATTTGCCTGCTCTCCCATCTGTCTTTTTTATTTTCTAAAGCCTGCAACTTAGCAGTTATTTCTTTTTCTCTTTCTTCACTCATATGTTACAAGATTTCTACTTCCAAAACATTTTCATTAATCTTTTGTTTTACAAACATAACTTCTCTCTCTCTCTCTCTCTTATTTTTCCCTGAAACTTTCTATACTTTTCTTCCAAAAATGTTTAAAATGATTTTTTCTCTTCATATTGCTTCTTTAAGTCTTCAGCTTCTGTCTGAAGATATTCAGTGCTTTTCACCAGCTCATTGTTCCTTCTCAATTGTATTTTCATTTTTTTTGTCTTCACATTGCACCATCATTTTTGTCTTTTGTTTTTCATTCTCTTGCAGTTGCAATAATCTTGTTTTCGCAACGTTCTTTAGGCTCTCTTACTTCCTGCTTCCTATTCTCCACTTCCTCATCTAAACTGTAGTGTCTGTCCATTAATATCTGATGATTTTGTCTTTTATGCTTTCCATGTGCCTCAACGTTTTTTTTTTTACCTTTTGCTTATTTTGTCTGACTAATTCACATAAATCATGCTCCAGTGGTGCAAAAGGTTCATGACAGTTGGCTGATACCACAGTTTTCCAACAGCTGTGTAACCTGAGCATTGTTGTCCTGATGTGTGTTGTCAATGACATGGTTTTGGTTTCCACAATTATTTATAAGACAGAATGTTTACTCGCGCGTCTCAATATGCTATTCAATGGTGACATCGTTTCTCACTTTGTCTCCATTAGCGAACAACACCAAGGTGTGTCTCCGGACTGCCTCCCCCAGAAATTCCATTCCAGTTTCTCGTGACTGCTGACTCATGAACATAAGCATCGATGGCAGCTACAAGAGGAAGGCATGGGGTCCTGACAGTCTTCTGTTATTCGCCCTGTCTTGAAGGCACATTTGTGCATGTTGGTGTTCCCTGCCAAGCTCTTTCCAGCTTCTTGCTCCCCTAGCAGCACCATTCATAGCACAGGAAGGTGGTAAACTGCACGAAGAGAATCATACTCCTTTTGTTCCTCCAAAGATCCAAATTTCTCACATGTCCAAGAAAAAACAAAATTGCACAAAAAATGGAAACAAACTAGGATAACAAAACAGTATGACAGGCAAAACAGAATTATAAACAACCAAATCAACAGCACTTGGAGAGCCCTTGACAGTGCTCTGGAGAGCAGACAGTAGCAGCAGCAGTAGTAGTAGTAAATCCACAGCAGAGAAAAATAATAGATAATTAATTTCAAAATTCAGAAAGTTAAAACTGGAGATGAGTTATGGTATTAAATATGTATATATGCTCTATACAGTATCTGTATGGACAAGTGTATACAGTATGTAATTAAAAGACATACCTCCACACACCTACTCCAAGAAGCTCCAGGCATTCCTGGGTATACTGCAGGTAGGCTTCTGTCATAGAGGCGCAGGCTCAGACCACAAGCAGCAGAACGCGGGGTTCTGGTGGATGCTGCACAATGTCTCCTGCCTCACCCAGTAGAGGTACCATTGTGTAGGTAGTGCCATTCCCAGCTTGGCGTGTCCACTACTGTGACCTGTCGGTTAGCCACCTTCACCTGTTTTTTCATACTCTCTTCTGTTGTCCATGTGTTTGTTGCCTCTTTTGCTGCGGCTCCACCAAAAATCATATTTGCCAGAGAGGTCTTTCCAGCTCCCTTTCTCCCAAGAAGTACCAGTCTGAGAGCTGCATTCTCACCCATACAAAAGGAGCAGAATGATCACTGGTCATAGAGAAAGAATTCATTTATGTCACAAAACAACATTTTCTATACTGGTGAAGAGTTTATCATTTGTATTCACCTGTAGTGGAGACTGTTGATTCTTTTTTATCACTTTACACTCTTTTGCTTCACTCCTGAGGACAATGATGCTGTTCGGATTACAAAAGATGCTTCTAAGATACCCAAACAATCAATCATTCAATCACATGAAAAGGTGAGAAAGTGAGCTATGGACACTTGTGTCTCATCATTTAACCCTTTTAATCTCTACTCCCTCTTCTATTGAGAGATGGCGTGAGAGCGAGAAAAAAGACACCTAAAGTGATCCTCACACCGAAGCCAATCCCTGCATTGTGATCCCCATCCCATGGCGTCAAAGCTGCGATTTTGCTCTTTGTTGATTAGGTGCAGCTGGGACTCGTCCCCCAGCAAAAGCAACTGAACCACCAAGAGTGTTTGTACATGCTGATGGTCAGGTGCAGGATGTCTGTAGAGGCGCTGGCCATGCTTGTGGAACAGTTACAGTAGGCAGCGCCCAACGTGTTGGGGGAAGATGATCCCGAGATGATTCTGGAGGTCTCTGAAAGGACCGCATGAGCATGCTGGTAGCTGTTGAATAAATGAGCCGTCTGTCTTGCCCATCTGTTCAGTGTGTTCATACATCTCGCACTCCCTGTTTTCTCCTCCCGCAGCTACAGGGCAGTGTCTTAATGTACACATAAGATCCTTTTCTCTATTGCATCATGGTCATGTAGCACAACTGTAATATAACTATTCAATTTAACTAACGTGCACCAGGCTCTATTTCACACTAAGGATGTTCCAGAACCCTTGTCTTCAGCGTGTCCATGAAGTCAAGAATCCAGCAATTTGGTCTGCTTCTTTCTTTTGATATTTAATTTTGTTTTCACATAAGCGTCAACTTTTTTTAGGCCTGTTTTTTATTTCATAACCCAAAACTTGCATATTATTTTTCACAGCTGTAACTAATAATATTTTCATTCTATATTTACCCGCTAAAATGCATCCATAGAAAGTGTAGTAATGGTTAGATGACCTTCAGCCTTCCAACTTTTAAAGCAAAGATTAATTTTGTTTTGCCAGTCACAGTTGGCTATGTTGTGACAAAATGCATGCAGCTGTAACACAGAGTCGGACTTGAGGGAAATATTTGGTCTGAGTTACACCTGTTAACTTGTAACTGTTACACCTGCAAAAGTGGGAAAAGCAGAGAGCATTTTGCTTAAACAGTATTCTTGAAAATGAATAATGACAATGTGAGCTCTAAAATAGAAAGTGAGCTGTGGGCTGCTGTTGATCCAAAATGCAAAATGACTTGAGGATCACATATACATGTGATTCACCTGTCATTTTACCATCACTTTCATTTTCATTATCTAATAAAGTATTCAGATTCTGCCCAAGTAATATTATTTTAGCTGAGAGCTTAGTAGAGCTTTAATAAATTTTTTGTGACCTTGGGTAATATAAATACCAAATGATCTGGACCCTGAATAGGACTGCAGAAGATGCAGCATCAGAAGTTAAAAATATATATTTACATACCGTAGCTGTCACATTGCTCAGTGGTACTCACGTTAGAAAACAACCCACTGTAGAAGGCAGGCAGGCATTGCTGCTTGGCTCCGGTATAAACTCTTTGCCTTATCAGGTAGCAGTGTGAGGGATTTGGTTTTCATCATGGAGCCATTCACCATGCCAAGGTCTACGGTCAAGGATATGGGGGAGAGCCGCTCATCTCATCACAAGGCTGATTCTCAGTGATGATGTGGGCGCTCATGCCCACCTTGTCCTCATCCCTGCATCTCAGAGAAAAATGCAGCTGGTGTGAAGCACTCATTAACTTAAAATAAAAAGAAGGTGCTTGCATTTAGACAGCTGATACCATTGCAAGGAAACGTGCATCTAACACAGACAATTGAGTTCAGAGAGTACAACCCAGTCATGTGACACATCTGCAGCTTAGCCCACCTACTATGTACAACAGGAGGTTTAGATTCAAATATTCAAAGATTCAAAGGTTTATTTGTCATGGGTGAACAACACAGCATAGCAGTGTTGTCCCCATGAAAAGTTTTGTTTCCAGGCATCCTCAGTGCAAATATGGACATAATATGTATATAATATGTATAGTCCGGAGAGGAGAACAATAAATAATAATAAATAGAGTAATAATAAATAAAGAGCAGGACAAATGGTTAGTAAATAGGGATAGGTAAGTGGGGAAACGGATATACATCAGGGATTAACGGTGGGGGGGGCAGCAGCCAAACCAACAGCACACAGCAACCAAACCTACAACTACAGACTAAACCTACAACAACTGAAAGTACCAGAGATGGATGAACCAGACGGGTTTCCACAATGGGTGGGACAGGCATACAGACAGACAGACAAACCCCGATCGACTGTTCCACTGCCCAGGGAGGGGTCAGTGGTGTAGCAGTCTAACGGTGTGGGGGAAAAAACTGTTCTGGATAGCTCTCATATCCATTGCTTCCTTCTTCTTTTTCGTGCAATTCACTTTGCAAAGTAAGCTATCCAACATGAAAACAAAAATTGTTGAGGGACTCTAGAACAACACAGATCAGAATTCAGGAACTGTGAAATAACATGGGTTTGCCGTAATTGGTACTAAAGCAGAGTCCAAAAGTCAGGGACAAGTTCCACTGAAAAAAATCTTGACACAGCCTTTTTTTCTGGAGCCCTATACAAGTTGTTTTCCAAGTCAGTACCTGGTGTAGAAGTCCCACTGGAAGACAGTGGAGTTTTAATTTCCCACACTTGTTAAACAATGGCAAAAAGCTTTAATGGCAGAGCTTTCCCTGCTTTTTACAAATGTCCATTTGGGGTCAAGTCCATTTGCAAGCCCAAAACAGCTGCTTGCTTTGTTATCTGTGGCAGCCTGGATGGCAAGTTAGTTAGCGACCACCAGGGCATTCCCTGTGAGCAGCAGTGTAGGCAGAGAGCTAATTTTTCTCAGGCCAACACCAAATAATCGTGGTGTACTCAAAGACATCAAGAAAAGTCTGAGGGTTCATCTTTGGAAACTGTACCAGGGCCCTGTCAGCCTGACCTTGGGGCTTTGCATGAGCAACCAACACCCCCTGCATGGTTTACTCTTGAGCAGCCAGTATCTCTCACATGGTTTGCTGCTGGCTTGCAGAAGTCCCTTGTTGGGTCACTGTGAACTGACTAAGATGAAGTACAGCTGTGGTAAATGGTAGTCCATTGACTGTTGTCCTGGGCTTCGCCATCACTGTGACCACTGCAGTGGCTCGAAGCATAAGAGTAGGCATGGCTGTTGCTTTCTGGGCTTTTGGTGCTTTATTTCGAACTCATAGGTCAGAGTAAACAGTGGTCAGGAAAGGTCTGCATGCCAGTTTCTTGCTTTGGGGAAGGAGTCTTTATCCCCATGGACAATGACAGCTTAAATAGGGATGTCAGCTCTGTGTTTGTTGATGAGAACTAGGCACGGTGTGTGGGTGTGGGTTGCATACAGTGCTGCAGCAGCGCAGCGGTGCAGTGGTGCGTCTGCACTGTTAAAAAAAGAGTCAAAAAGTCAAAAGAGTTTATTTGTTATGCACATGGTTGTATACCATGTAGTGAAATGTGCTCTGATCCAGGATAGACTATGCATGAAAAATTTACAATGAAAAATAAAACAAACAACCAACCGAACACCAAGAAGAAAAGAAACAAACAGCAAATAGATAAGTAAAAATTTAAAAAAAAAAAATAAATAAATAAATAAGTAAAACGGTAAAGAAACCTTAAGGTGCACTTGAAGGACAGTGACAGTGAGGGGAGTGGTCACAGAATATTGAAGACCCTGGTCTGTGAGGATTATGATAGCATGTCCGGGTTCAGAAGTCTTATGGCCTGTGGATAGAAGCTCCTCCTGAGCCTCTCCGTTCTGGCCATAATGCTTCTGAATCGTTTGCCTGATTTCAGCAGGTTGAACAGATGGTTGCTGGGATGAGACAGGTCACCGATGATCCTAGTCACTGTGGTCCTGCATCTCCTGGTGTAGATGTCCTGTAGGGATGGCAGATCAGATCTGGTGCACCGTTCCGCTGCCCGGATCACTCTCTGCAGTGCCTTGATGTCTCGAGCACAGCTGTTCCCAAACCAGGAGATGATGTTCTGAGTCAGAACAGTTTGTACAGCACCAGAGTAGAATGTTTTAAGGATTGCCGGAGAGATCTGTAGCTTCCTCAGCTGCCTGAGGTGGTAGAGCCACTGCTTTGCTTTACTGCCTTGAGCTCGGATGTGTATAGTCCATATCAAATCCTCAGTGACATGAACGCCCAGGTATTTGTAACTGCTCACCATCTCCACTGCAGTCACGTTGATTTTAAGGGGGGGTGTAGGACCGCTGCTGTCGCCTACCAAAGTCTACTACCATCTCTTTAGTTTTGCCGACATTCAATTGGAGGCCGTTCTCCTGACACCATGATGCCAAGTTCTCCACCTCCTCCAAGTATGCTGTCTCATCGTTGTTGGAGATGAGGCTCAGCACCACCGTGTCGTCAGCAAATTTGATGTTTTCTCCTGTACTAGTCTGTCATGAGTTGTGTACAACTGTGTGTCTTAGAGCTCTGGCTGTGTTGTGTTTGGCATCTGTCTGTCCCAGCGTATAACCCTGTGTGCCGCACTGTCACAAGGCTTGGGAATTTGGGAAGGGCATATCTTATGCTCAAAAACTGGCATAATTGTAAACTACAATGGCTACAAAATAACACAGCTAACAGGTTCCAGAGTGAAAATCAGAAAATCCTTTGTGCACCCTGGAAAGTGTCCCATTGCAAAAAGTCTAGAGTTGCCCAGTTAACCTGTCTGTTCTCCTTGAAAGCATGCTGTACATCTGGAAATGCAAATTGCAATGGCCACACGAACGTCATATCTATACTTACATCAAATTTTTTTCAGCATTATTGAGCCATTTGAAAAATGAAATGTATCAAACTCCTGTTAACACTTTCACAATGATGATGTCAAAATACCCTGCATAAGACTGACTTCTATATGTAGATGAAAACCAAAAGTTGTCTACTGGTGTATGAATGTTATGAAGGCATAGAAGTAACAAGAGTCTGCAATCCATTTCCTAGATCAGCACTATTATGACTGACACTTGGGTCTTAGCTGTCAGAGAGGTACTGTAATGTTCTCACCCAACTGCCATAGACCTCTCGTAAGTATGTTTACAGTCTGCGGTTTGTAGACTCGGCACTGTGCTCCAGGTGTCTGCAAGTAGGCTAAAAACTGTCAGTGGTTGAGCTTAATTTTTATACTGAGTCCAAATGCTCACTGAAATCATCCAGAACTTAAAATTGCACTTCTGTTCAACTTAAAGCAGTTCTTAAGGCTTGGACCAATTTTTTTAGAAATCTGGTTTCATGCAGAAGTTGATAAGGGTTTGAGTGTGTGCTGCATGGGGTGCAAGAACCTGCAACTACTGTAGATCCTTCTGTCTGAGTTGAAATGCTTGCAGGTGGAGTCGGTTTCGTGTTCATGACACCCAGAACGTCAACTTGACGCAAGGCCAAACCCCAAATGGTCTAGAGTGTCACAGGGCTCGGGGTTTGGAGGTAGCAATCGTGGAACACAGGCAGCTTCATGGACAAGTGATTCACAAAGGTACAGGCGAAAAAACAGAGGTGTGCGTAGCGCGAAAACAGTGGGGAATAATTCGGGGGTTTCGTCGCAGAGCAGTGGGGCTGGACACACAGAAGAAAATTACAAGAAACAAGGTATATAAACAAGGAACAAGCATCACAGTGGGCGAGTTGAAAACACGGAAAAAACAGAGGGATCTGGCTCACAGAATTTGGGCAGGAATTGATGGTAGACTGAGCCACAGGCAAGAGTCCGGGCGGCTCTTTTAAACCGTCCGTAATTATGTCCGCCACCTGCAGGTGCTCAGTCCGGAGCAGGCAGAGAGACCGTGCATGTGGTGGTCTTGCAGAAGCCACGGGCGTGACAGAGAGAAAGCATGACGCCAAGGTGGGAATAAGCTAGTAAGAGAAACCTGGTGAGGAGCAGGGATCTGATGAAACAGTTTTGTTGAAAAGGCTGGTGGGCAGGCGTCTGTCCATCTAATCAGGCTTCAAGGGCTTTGAAAGAAAGCTGCTATATAAGAACTACAGTCTTGGTACTGCAAGCCCTAGTTGCATCACTGATGCTGTTCCCAGGAGCTCAAAATATGTAATTTTAAAAAAGACAAAGTTGCTAAGTATGGATACTTAATTGTTTCAATTTGTTTTTTACCATTTCATTTCACCATTTTCACAGTTGTGAAAATCTTGATTTTGATGGAAAAGGAAGTGTGCACTCACAATTTCATCCCTAATAGTTTATTTAGTAGGGGATTTTACCCATGCACTGGACCTGTATCTTGGATTCGAGGGAAAATGCAGAGTTTAATACTTGTGCTGAATACTGGAGGGTTTGCGATCAGGGGTCAGAAGTCACTAAAATGTAGTCTTCACACAGCCACCCTCTTTGGGAAGAGTATTACCTGATCAGACAAATGCAAGCGTGTTCTGTGCCTCCTGTCACTGTGCTTCTGCTGCAACAGGTACCACAACAATTGTTTGTCTTCTCATTCGTTTTGAATTTTTTCACACAAACCAATGGCCACAGCATACATGCGTCTGTCCATCTGTCCATTCGTCATCTGCTTTATCTTGCACAGGGCCTCCAATCAACACACCCTAAGAAATAGTTTGAGTTCATGGAATGGAACTTTGTCTGGAGGAAATATGGACATTTCCTTGTTTCCACTTAAATGGAGAAGTTCTTGTTATTAGCTGACGCTTTCCTTCAAAGCAACTTTCAGTGTTAAGTTTGTGCACTAAAATAACTGCAGTCATGTTCTTTTGCTCATGACACATTGTTTCCAGGTGCATGAAACGCAAAAGAGAAGTATTTCTACATTTGCGGTGTTTCAGTTCCCATGCATGGGGTGCTGAGGGTTGTTCAAGAGCCAGGAGTCCTGGAAAACATCAGTGCAGATGCTGATGCTGACTTTGTTGCCATAGGAAAATGGTTCTCCACAACTGCCTGGCACTTGTGCTGCAGTGGGAAAGGCACATGGTATTTATACCATGGGAACATGTACCTTGTTTACTGCATTAAGCAGGTTGCCTGCAAGCTCAGCTGTCTTGCTAATGGCCCATTTGCTTGGGTGCTATCCTGGGACAATAAATGGTTTCTTGAAAGTGTGCTGATGATCATTTTTCAAGCTTGCTCAGTGTATTGTCTGCTTGTTGCTGCAAGGAGGTTTCATGACATGCAAATAACATACAATACATAATGGACAGCTGGACATCAACTGAACTGTTAACCAAAAGGTTTGCAAGAGTTTCTGAATTGTTCTGCATGTCACTCATGCAATTTCTCAAACAAAGCCCCTGCTAAAACACACACCTTTCTCTGCTTGGATTCTGTGTCAAGTTATGAAACATTATAAGGTTATGCAGAGAAAAGAGACATTGGGAGAAAAAAGTGGAAAACATACCACATTTCTACAGGTGCGAATACCACACTGAACATAAATTGCATTTGGACTCAGCTAAGATGCCAAATTGGATTCTGTCATGACAAAACGGGTTCACTGAAGAGTGAAGGTCAAGCTTATACCCTTCTGTAAAATTATTCTGTAATATGCACAGAGCAAAAGATTTCCAGTTACATTCACGCGTTATACTTTTTGTTGAGTATATTTTTCCAAATAAGGCATTTCTGCTTGTCACACTCATTTTTCAGGAAGTAAAACGGAAGTCCTGTGTTTCCCAAGATTTGCAGCATTTGCTACTTTTTTATTTACTTCCTATGCATTGCTATTTATACCCTTGATGGCAGCATCTCATGTGTTATTACTTCTCCTTGTTCATTTTTGTACAAGTGGCTCAAAAAATGTGGCTGACACCCAAAAGCCATATTTCTTTGCTTTTGTTGTCAAACAGTATGTAGAAACATTTAAACTGGAGCAAAAATTTCAGCACACAATGCATGTAAATGAAGGTGCTGTGTTTGCATGGTCCATGGAAGGTGAGGTGAATGAAACAAAGGAGGAAAAGGGTTTTAATGACATTAAGAGAGATGGGATGTAGATTTTCATTTTGCCCTCTCCATTGCCTTGTTGCATGGCACAGTGGCTCAGGGGGCAGTGCTGCTGAATCACACTGCCTGGGCTGTTCCTGTGCAGGTTTCAGTCCAACTCAGTCTATGTGAACGTTGCACGTTTGCATGGTTTTCCTCTGGGTTCACCTATTTCCAAACACATGCATTTCAGTCTGATTGATGATTCTAAAGAGCCTGTAATGTGAGTTTATGTATATGAGCCTAATGGTGGACTTTGATGGACTAGTGTCCCACCCACAATGAAACTAGATTGGGCTCTGACTGCCTGTGTTTTTAGGATAAACTCCTGACTACTGAAACTCTGCTTTAGACGAGAGGTTAGCAATTGTAAGCAGTATCTTGCTTGCAAATCCCATTGCCTGGTTGAAAAACACGTCCGAGTGGACTGATGTTTTCCTCTTTGGCAGTTATTACATAGTTTTTTGTTTTACTTTTTGTTGCTTTTCCTATTTTGGAAGGGTAAAGTGTTTGGTTCTTATGGTATTGGCCGCGCAGAGGGGAAAAGCTCTCGCATACGCCAGAGACCCATGTCCTGCTTCAGATGCAAGCGTTACAGATTTTCCATGACACACACCTGCTGCTGTTCCACTATGCTTCTGCTGCTGCAAACTCTGCTACTTCTGACAGCCAAATCCATTAACATCTACTTGCGTTTTTGTCCCATAAATTGTGAGACAGTGGAACTCTGGTTGGGATTGGGTGCAAGTCAGACTGCAGTAGCAGGTGTGAGGAAAAAATACATCAGTGGTCTGTAAGTTGAAGACAGGCAAACTGTGGTTGAAGACTGAAACATGCTGAACAGTTAGGTGCAGTATCTTGGCTTTGCAGTTGGTTATGTCTTGCCATTTCTCCAAGTTTGAAAAAATACTCTAGGAATGATAAGATAATGAGAAGTCCCTGCTTATATATTTCAGGTTTCAAGAACCATAAAAGCTAAACTCTATTCCTGAAAATACATTGAAGTAGTACAAGGTTGTGAACACAGTAAGTGTAAAATTTGGTGAGGAAGGTATTCCAGTAATTCAAAAACATTTATTTGACAGCAGGATTTTAAGTATAAGGGATCAAGAATGGACAAAATTACCATACCTGTCAGAAAGGTACATGTGGGAAATTACAGGTAAAAAAGTTAATTTGCAGTCTGTGTTTATTTGAAGAACTGAGCATGATAGTAAACTGAAAATGCAACAGCCATGTGTGAGGCTGTCCTTAGGGATAACAGAATGATCAAAACAAATCAGACCAGATAGGTTCCATCCCAGATACTGACCTTCTTGTACAATAACCTGATGGTCTGCGCTTACACTCTGCAGGCCAGTACACCAAGCTCTAAATTACATTTAAGAAAATGCCTGGTAAGGAATAAAGGCAAAAGTGCAATGGGTGCACACAGATGCTACCAGTGCTCAAATCCAAACACAGGGGTTAATACTTACTGAGCTTTAGCTTCCAGCAACCCACTCCAGCTCAAGGGGCCCAGGCAAACCACACCTCATGTTCCAGTGCGCACATAGTACTACCTTGCCATTACTCATGATTTGGCAACCCAGAGTGTGGTTTTGTCAACCCCAAGTGATTCTAGCTGGTGACTGGTGGACTAGTGTGCTTTCCTAAAACTTTTGAAGAAGTCTCGAAACAAAATCTAAATATACACATAATGTAAAGCCCAAATTCTGAATGCTTTTGAAAGACCTGAAACAATGCAAATCAACAAATCTTAGAAATTTTACTTATGGTGACATTCAACAACTGAAGCTGCCGCCTGGTAAACCCCAACAAAGAAGTGAGCTTCTTCTGTCTGGTGTCTACTAGCTCTTGTAAATCTCTGCTGTATGCAATTCTGGAAAAAAATACACCTTTACTATAAAAATGCATCTCTGTTTAGCTACGCAAGAGATTACCCAAAACTGCCAGACTGCAGAACAGGCACAACATATGCCACGTGCAAAGCTGGAACCATGTGGCACTTGGTGAGCTCATAAATTTTTCATTCTTATATAAGCATGGCACTATTAGGGATTTTCCTATATTGACCAATTCTTGGGGTGAGGTATTTGTAACTGGAAGGCTGTTGGTTCAGCTCCTGGGTGGGGTGGTCCCACCTTCAGTATTCTGAAGAGATGTGCCGAATCAGTATTGTTCTGGGAAAACCTTATGACCGTAACAAAATTACAAACAAATTAGTTGTCTTGAAAAAATCCACTAGTTAAGAGATGAAATAATACCAGCAGCATAAAATAAAACAGTACTGGAATATACAGTATGCTGTAGGGCATTGCCATATTGGGAACCGTGCTACTGACAGAGGTGCCACATTCCATAACCTGGGTCACATGTTGGCTGCTGTGTTCTATGGTTCTCTTGTCTCCCCTGTGGGCCACTTTATGATGGTCTCTGAGGCCATGTGGCAATGGTAGAACCTCCTCCACCCCACAACCACCACCCAGAGTCAGCCTTCCACTCTCCCCCCTCCACATTCTCTATTTAAGTGGGAGCAGAAGTGGAGCAGGGAATAGTTGCTGAGGTTCAGACTCCAACTGCGGTTCAACCACAGAAGTGAAGCAGTCCTCCAGAGTGGTAAGTGCTGCACTTCCCTTTGCCTGATAAAAAACCGTTGAGTTACCCTGATAAATGCGGGCAACAAGGATCAAAAACTATGAGCACACTAGAATTTGCCATGTACACTTGGGTCTCTAAGCTTGTTAGGTAAGCATTAAATACTGAAAAGACTCTAAGTCCCTTTATGTCTAGCAGCTTATGGTTTTAGCATACAATTTTACAACTTTTTTGCTACTTGACTACTGACTTGACTACTCCAATATTGCATTGCAAATATTAAATTCTATGACATTTTGGATTCACGGATCTTTAAAATTTAAAACTGTGGTGCAGATGCAAAAATTACTGATAAAGGCACAAGAGGTACAGCAGTCAAATGTTTAAATGTATTACACTTATTTGACATATTGAGATATAATTGAAGATGTTGTCAACAAGATGTAATGTGAACTGGAACTGCTGTGTGTAAATGTGTGTGCCTGGGATGCTACAAGTTCTCAGCTGTGGCATAAGCTGTTGGATATTTGCTACCAAAAAAGCTACCAAACCTCAGATTGAACAGCTCACAGCACCAAAATTCCCAGTGCCAAAAAGCATCTATAAAAAAGCAGAGTTAGAATGCAATTCCAAAGGCTGGATTATCATATTCACGCCCTTCCAGCTGTGCCTTGGGGGTGAGGTCAGCTGCACACAGACATTTCATTATGTTCAGTAGGTTAGGATAGAAGTAAATTTTTCCATTCCGGGTGCAATCCCAAGTCTGAGTCATGGCAAATACCCTTAATGTAAGTATGGTTTTTTGCCTATATTAATAAAGACTTAAAGATTTGGTTGTGCAAATGTATATATTTCACTGGGTGATTTGAAAAAAAAAAGCAGTTTTCATTTATATAAAAATTATAACTGAAAAACCCAGAATTCATGACTGCATAGTATTCCTTTACATTCACTTCCTAAAGTCCAATCAAAAGGAAAACTGACAATATGAGCAATAATAACTCTTGGGGTTCTGGTATGGGTTTACTAGGTATTTTACATTCAAATTAAACACATACAGTGATCATAATGCAGATGTGCATAAATGTAGATGGATCAGCACTCTCTCGTTCTCCAAAACTGTTCTCTTGCAGTAAATGCCTTTAGTTTACCCCCAGATGTTAAAGATCACATTTGTCATTTGTCTTCATGTCAGGAAATCACTTTCTGATGAGAAACTGAATTGTTTTATTACTGTGTTAAAGTAAAACTCAAAGAGTAAAATGCTCAGTCATTATTTATGGATGTTTATCTCATAAATATGGAAAGTTCCAGTGGAGTATTTTATCTACCTCATTATTTCATTCATTCAGAGAAGGTTTTCTACTTGCTCAGATTCATTGTGAGGACATTGCAAAATGCCAATCAGATGTGAGGGTTTTTGAATGTGCGTCATGTCAAAGGATTTCAGGGATGTGGAGAAAAAAATCGAACCCAGCAGCAAAATACTGAAGCATAAAGTATAGTAAACGTGTTTTGGAAATACAAAAAAAAAAATCTAAAATGTTTAAGTGTAGTATGTTTTTTTTACTTTAGGCCTGGAAATACAGCAAAAGCAGCTAAAATTGACGCTGGTAGTTTGGTGCTTCTCTGTCCTACACTGCCATGGTGTCATAATGTCACACTGAAGGTGAAATTATGACACCATGGACCAATGAAATAATGGGAGAAATGGATTAACTGAATTCTGAATTCTGCTCTGTGCCACAGACTTGCAACAAGTCTTGCATCTGCCATTGACATGTCAGCACCTGAAGCCAGTCCCCAGCTGAAGAAAATCTCCCACCGTGGCCGCAGCTCTGTACCTGTGGCCAGCTCCAACACTGATGGCAAAGATGTTCCAGAGTTTGAGCCTTTTGGCCTGGGGCCCCGTAGCTTCCAATCACTTAAGGGTGAGAACCCACTCCATCCTTGCCCTGTTTGTCATTATACAAGCATGGTGGCTGTTTGCTTGGTTCTGCAAGTGATTGCAGCCAGGAGTTCCTCTAGTGATCTGTCGAACCTCCTTTCTGCACGGCCACTCAAATGCCTGGGGCAAATGTGGCCTTATCAGTGCGTAAAGCCTTCCTTTCTGAAACCCCTCCCAAGTTCCGGCAAGGATGGCCTAGAGATGTACCAGTCTTCCTCCTGCTCTGCTGTTGATAAGAGTCCTGCCAAGCTCAGTCATATCCTGTCTGCATCACATACCCTAGGGACAAGCCCACACCAGATGACCTTAATAACATGACCTTATCACTACTATAGATACTGAAGCACATTATATACAGTGTGCATGCTTTAGGACAGGTACCTGCCTGCTGCAGCCCTAACTTAGACAAAGGTTAATGGCAGTGAGCATACAGTCTTTTACACACAGTTCAGCATGGTCCCATACTTACCTTACAGCACCTATACTGCTGTCTTGCGCTAGAACTGACATGTCACTGAGTTGCTTGACTCTGTTACTGGACACATGCAGTGAAAATGACACATCAGCTGTATTACAGAGAATTCCTTGTTTAATGATAGTCTGGGTCTAGTATGCCCGGCTAGCTCAGTCGGTAGAGCATGTGACTCGTAATCTCAGGGTTGTGGGGTCGAGCCCCACATTGGGTGTTGGTGCAAATCCAGCCACAAGGGGGTGCACCTCTGTGCTGGTCCCAAGCCTGGGCAAAATGGAGGGTTGCGTCAGGAAGGGCATCTGGTGTAAAAATCCGCCAAACCAACTATGCGGACAAGCCGATCTGCTGTGGCGACCCCTGATGGGAGCAGCTGAAAGTCGGTTGTAGTATGACCCTGAACTGCAGTGATGGGTTTCCTTAAATTGCTTCTGTGAACTGAGGCACAAGAAAACAAGAGTTTTCCTACATTTGCAGATCAGGCCAAGGACTCCAGACATTCATTCAGCTCTGCCTATAATGAATTTGGTAGCAAATGCAATGTGGACCACAGAAGCTTCCATCTACTTTGAGGCTATGAGGATATTAGTTGCTATCCTGTACATCTACAAGCCCCACCTTATTTAATATACACTACCGGGCAAAAGTTTTAGAACACCTAATTTTTTTCAGTTTTTATGGAAATGCATGCAGTTTAACATCTTAATGTTTTGTGAAATCAAGGCATAGAACAAATAAACAATGGAAAATTAAAAAAAAAAAGTCAAGGAATCATTAGGTGTACAAAAGTTTATTCAAATTTTTTTAATCAAAGTAGCCACCTTTTGCTGAATTAACAGCCAGACACACAGCATTCTTTCTATAAGGGAAATCAAATATTGGTCAGAAAGATCTTCCCAAGACCGTTGCAGAAGTTTATTTGTTCTATGCCTTGATTTCACAAAACATTAAGATATTAAACTGCATGCATTTCCATAAAAACTGAAAAAAATTAGGTGTTCTAAAACTTTTGACCGGCAGTGTATATTCTATTTTTTCAGTATTGCCCTGAGGAATTGATATGTCCCCTCGAAGACAAAAAATCTAGTTAGACTCACAAACGCAAGGCTCAAAAGCCTGAGAACAGATGGTTCAAAATTACAGCTGTGACTGATTTCTGAATTCACTGTTTGGAATCATCAGTTATCTGCCTATTCCTACCTTTTTTGTTCAATTTTCAGTATTGCTTTTACAAAGTATAGACTACTAGTTAAGATTCAGCTTCATTTTGCTCACAAATGTCTCTGTGTGCTGTAGTGAATTTCCATTCTGTCTTACTACTTGGTGTTGGTAGAGTTCCTGGATATTTGGGATGTGAACATGTTCAGCCAGCCACATGAGATCAACAAGAAGAAACACCATACAGACCTTTACGCAAGTGAGAACCTCATTGTGCGTCGGGGTCAGGAGTTCCAGATCAGAATCACCTTTGACCGTCCCTATAAACCCACGCAGGACCACTTCCTTGTGGAGTTTGTGATTGGTGAGCTGATGTTTCATTCCCCTTTTCCCCCCTGGCAGATTACATCTTCCCGTGTGGACTAGGAAACAGATTTTATTAGCAATCTGTTTGAGGTCAGACTCTTTGTTCCTGGTATATGAAATGAAACTTTGATCAAATCCATCGTGGCCCCAGATATACTCTGATGCACTACCTTGCAGTTTTATCTGTAGCACAGTTTACAGTCAGCCCAAATTTTATCTCATGATTTTATTCAGTTTGGCTCAGGCTTTGCTCACTGGTGCTGTCGCAGGTTGTGTTTCTACTTTCCTGCAATTCTGAGATGATCATATTGCATAGAAGTGCAGAAATAGCCACTCGGTGGGAATGACCATGATGAAAGAAAAGAAATGAGTTCTACCAAAGATAGCTGCAGCCAGTCAACAAATTCAGACAAATTCAAATACATATTTCCTTTTCACTTCCCAGGCAGCTACCCACAGGTCAGCAAAGGGACCTACATCCCAATTCGCATTGATGAGGAGCCCCAGGTGTCGTGGAGGGGCAGGGTGATGGAGACCACAGACAACATGGTCACAGTGGGCATTACTCCGGCTCCTGACTGCATCGTGGGGAAGTTCCGCATGTATGTGGCAGTTGTTACGCCCTATGGCATCCGCAGAACCCAGAGGGACCCCAGCAGAGATGTTTACATCTTATTCAACCCCTGGTCAGCAGGTGTGTGTTGTCAGTACTAACAGTTACACTGAAGGTTTCAAATGTCTCACTTTCTGTTCTGTGTACATATCAATCCCACATTCATCTGAGTGATGCTGCTCTCTTGCAGCTGACTCTGTATTCCTGGATGATGAGGCAGAGCGAGGGGAATGTGTTCTGAATGAAGCTGGGATCATTTTCTATGGGGAGTCCAGTGACATTTCAGTCCGACCCTGGAATTATGGCCAGGTAGTACCTCCAGACTCCAGACCACCACAACCCTCACCAGGATTAAGAGACTATGCGTGATAAATGGATGGATGGATGGATGGATGAAACAGCATTGATGCCTAAGTTTCAGGGAATGTTGTGTGGGGCCTTAAAAGTGCTTTCTCCTTTGTCGGTTGTAGTTTGAGTATGGCGTTCTGGACGCCTGTCTCCAAGTGATGGACCGAGCTGCCATGCCCATCATCAACAGAGGAGATCCAATCAAAGTGGGCCGCATGGCTTCAGCAATGGTGAGCCACAATCTTCAGCAATCACTCCAAATTTCCTTGGCCATCTATACTTTTCCCAGCTCATCATCAAAGCAATAGTGACCCTAAAAGTGTCAGTGCAAGTTAATTCTTTTTCCAAAATATTCATTTAGTCCTTCATCAGTTTTCTCCAGAACAAGGGTCAATGCATTTTGATTCTTTAAAGTGAAATCACATGACCTCTATTCCTCTAACCTTATTGCCTTTCCTCTCTCCCCTTGTACCCTGTCTTCATCTTTTATGGCTAATCTTTGGACCCCAGATGAATTCAAAGGATGATGATGGGGTGCTGGTTGGGAATTGGTCTGGAGATTACACCTATGGTGTAGCACCCACAGCCTGGACAGGCAGTGTGGAGATCCTGCTAAACTACGCTAATAGCAACCTCCCTGTTTGCTATGCACAATGCTGGGTCTATGCTGGTGTCTTCAACACCTGTGAGCCTCCCCCAATTTTTGACACATGGTTCAGCTGCACGACACTTTTTCTGATTTACATTAGTTTCCATTACAGCTTAACCACCATACAAACTGTGATAGCTGAAGTAATGTAGCTTGCAGTTGGTAGATATTTTCTTAAAGTGACATTATAGCCTGAAGCTTTTTGGTTGTAAATTGGTTCCATAAGCATTACATCACATTAATGAGTCTCCTTGAAATTTGCTTTTGCCCAAATCTTCAGTCCTGCGGTGTCTGGGCATCCCAGCTAGAGTGGTTACCAACTACTACTCTGCCCACGACAATGACGGCAACTTGAAAACTGACATCATCCTGGATGAGAATGGGAAAATTGACAGAGAGCGCACAAAGGACTCCATCTGGTCAGTCTTAGCTGAGAGAGCAACACACGCAATGCACGGCCAAATGTATTGTATGTACTGTATGTGAATTGCCTCCTGTGAGCTAATATACCAGAAAGACACAGCAAAAGCACAACTAATAATAAATGCTCAAGTAAAGAGAAAGTGAGCGTATCAGTAACCTTCCTGTATTGTATGTCAAGTTTTTAAGTTCCTCTGAGCCCAAGATGAGTGAATCATGAGTCAGGCCTCCGGCATATCAGCATACTGAATGGCCTGTTTTCTGCTGTGCAGGAACTACCACTGCTGGAATGAATGCTACATGACCAGAACAGATCTTCCCCAGGGCTTTGGAGGCTGGCAGGTTGTGGATGCCACCCCTCAGGAGACCAGTGATGGTGAGTGGGATCACGCTAAGGAGAGCCCAGTGATCACATCTCCTAGCACCTTTTATGAGGAATTATTTCCTGGGTAAAGAACAGCAACTGAGTGTTCTGCATTAACTCTTGAGACCGGAATTCACAACATAATTTACTATTTACAGTCATCATCAACTATGAGCTAGTAATACAGTACCTATGAAGCTGTTGCTGACAGGCTTATTGTTCATTCTGATGCTAGACCCTGCTGAAGAAAAGTATCAGGGCTCAAAAGTGGAACTGAAAATGGTGTTAGGTGAATGGGCAGTATAACTTTTTTGTATGCTGTAAAATGCAAAAACATTAATAGCTACATTGAACGATATGTTTAGTAATGTTCAGGTTTCTGACAAAGAATACAGCTCTTATTCCCTTTACTGTTGTGACTCTTACTTTTCTAGGCTTATACAGGTGTGGCCCAGCTTCTGTTCAGGCCATCAAACATGGACAGGTCTGCTATCCCTTTGATGCAGCATTTATTTTTGCAGAGGTAAACCTTTAACTTTCTACTATTTTGCGCTTTTGTCACTTTTTCATTTAGAAGAGGTAAAAATGACCATTTTAATCACAATTTATTGTCAAATACAGAGTTACATGAGTTTTTATTATTTTATTGATATTTCTGTCCAATGATGTGTAGATGCCCTTCTGGACAACTTTAGCAGATACAAGAAATGAAGCTGCATCTATACAAACATATCCCTGCAGGTGAACAGTGATGTCGTGTTTTACCAAAGGAACAAAAGTGGCACCATGGAACCAGTCAAGGTGAACAAGTCCCATGTGGGCAGGATGGTGCTGACCAAAGACATTGGCAAAGAATCGGCAAGGGACATCACAAGCCACTACAAATTCCCCGAGGGTATGTTTGTCATGTAGAAACATCACAATATTTTTGGTTGGCTGCTTTTGATACTTCAGTTGATTCTCTTTTACTTTCTCCTAAGCCACTTTTAAAGCTTTGCCCATTTACATGCACAGCAGGGTAACATTCATTGCCACAACTGTAAGAGGTGAGGTTCAAACCCTGGACATTTGAATGGAAGGAAGTAGCTTTTACTACAACACTACAGTACTTATTGCTTCCTACACCTTTTTATGAAGTTATTCCAACTTATCTAACACCTGTCATTTATTGAGTGTATGCTGGTTTTCATATGAAATGCAACACCCTTTACTGAAGAGATATGGTTTTCCTTCTTAATGATGACAGTTTACTATAATTTAAGCTTTAGGGTCACAAGGTTAGGTACCAAAAACTATAGTGAATATACTAGCATGCACTGCTGTATTGTTCATTCTTTTTTTGTGCCACTTGTTTTGATTACAATAAAAATCTAAAGGGTTAATAGGAAGGAATATGTTAATAAATGTATGTACATTATAAGAGACAAAGACCCACTGGCTAGCTCACATTGTCACTGTCTGCTTGCCACGCAGACACAGAGGAAGAGAGGACAGTGCTGCAGAAGGCAGAGGAGTTTGGCTGCAGCCGGGTGCAATCCACTTTGCCACCAGCTGATGTGGAGATGAAGGCTAATGCCCAAGATGTTATGGTGGGCAATGACTTCAAGCTCAGCCTGGAGTTCCAGAACCTGAGCAACTCTCGCCGCACTGCTAGGGTGTACATCAGTGGCAATGTGGTCTACTACACTGGGGTCACAAGCTCTGAGTTCAAGTTCAAGACCCAGGAGATTACACTGGACCCCTCTGAATGTAAGGGATTTATTTCTGAATTTACAATTCCTTGTCTTATTGGTATTTGTTTGTGTGAATCAGGTTAAAACCATTTAGCTTAAATATGCATAGGTGTGTTTAGTTCAGCTTGTTTTTCATAGACATTCAGGTGGGTGTTGCTCTTTCTGTGGCAGCTAAAAAGGTAACTGTGGACGTGAAAGCCCAGGAGTACCTGAGCAAGCTGGTTGAGCAGGCTAACCTCCACTTCATCATTACGGGCCGGGTGAATGAGAGCAACCAAATTATTACTGCTATGCAGGTGGTTTCCTTGCATACCCCCAAGCTCTCCATCAAGGTACGTCAGCTGAGAGCTCCATTGGTTTCATGTGCTGCACAAGTTGTGGTATTTAAAAGAAGATGTAAAGAAAGGTTCTGCTCCTGGTCATTTTCTGTCTTCTCATGACTTGGCTGCAGGTCTCTGGACCACCTAGGGTCAGTGAGGAGATATTAGTCACAGTGGAGTTCACCAATCCCTTCAAGTTCAATCTGGAGAATGTATCACTGCGCATGGAAGGCCCAGGGCTCATGTTAGCCAAAAAAAAACAGTACAGGTAAACTGACTCCCTGAAGCTAGCAGAGTAAAATACTACAATTGCGATCAAACGTCTTCCACAGCTGATAAAGGTGCCTCATCTTAAGGTTTCAAAAGCCTGGAAAGAAACTTTCCTATAATTGTGCAAGCTTTCCTCAAATGTTATTGCATTTTAGGTTCTCTACATCTTACCTGTGGATAGGGACCTTATCTGTGTTCCAAATCTAGTTGATACCCTAAAACTACTTGCTGTCCTTGGTCCAGTCTGAATTCATACCGTCTTTCTATATTGCCGTTAACCACCATGTCTGCATTGCAGCCTCATCCCAGCCAACTCCTCCTTGACTTGGACAGAATCTTTCAGCCCTCGGAGGCCTGGTCAGGCCTGGCTAATGGCCAGCCTGGACTGCCCCACCCTGAGGCAGGTTTATGGCTACCTGGAGGTCAACATCCAGCCTTGAGGGAGCAACTGGCCAAGAAAGGACTCCTTGTCCTTCCAATGAGCTCCTTGTCCTGATTCATAAGCAGAAAAGTTGCTTTTCTTTTAACATTTTCATTTCTAAAATCTGCATCCATTGCGTAACTTCAGTTATATGTAGAAGTTCTTCCTATGCATGAATTAAAGGTTTGCTTAACATTGAATGTTCTTAAAGAACGAACGCTCAGCTTTTGCTAGCAAAGTAGAAATCCGTAACAGTAATTTAGAAACTGGCAAAAACTTTGTTAAATGATAGTGTTACGTTTTCAGCATTTGGCTGGCAAAGAAAGGCTTGATTTTCAATGCTAGCAATAAATATCCATAGCCATGCAGTACATTACATTTCTTTATGCAACTTGAGAGGAAACAAGGAGCTTTTATATGAGCATATTACATTATATTATATACTGTACGTATTGGCTGGTACATTAACCCTTTTTATATTTCCTCAGTTTACCAGTATTATTTTGTATACTGTATGTTTTATCAGAGGAAAAACCTCATATAAGAAATCTGACTAGGAAAATGTCAACCTAGTTTCTATCATTGCATTTAATTTTAAGTTACATTCATTCAGAGAATCTTTTAAAAAAACTCAGAATAAGAAAAATAAAGTAGCATTAAGAAATGGTTCACTGACTGTTTTCCTCATATTTTTAAATTTTAAATTCAAGCAGTGTTTGCAGTCAGAGCTACTGCCTTTAAACTTACCAGAAAAAGAAAACTTTCAATAAAATTGTTTGCTCTTCCATTAGCGACTGCTGCTTGTTTGTGCTGTTCTGGAGACTCTCAGAAATATGAAGTGCCAGGGGGGCACACGTTACGAGGAGGCGGGTTCACAACAATGCAGCCACAAACATTCACACACTACGTGTAGGTGAGGTCACCAATTCACCTGAAACACATGCTAGGACCATGGGAGGGAAATGAATCCCCCAGACTGAAAGCCACAGCTGAACACTCAGGTAAGCTCATTCATTCATGCTCATTCGGATTTCATCTTTAGCTGTAAGAACTACCAGAGGACTGGGAGTTTGAGGGTACTGTGCAGTACAACATTTATTTGTATAGCACATTTTCATACAAAATGCTGTAACTCAAAGTACTTTACAAGGTGAAAAGGAGACAAGAATAAAGAGACTAGAATAATAAAGGGAAGCCCAGTCAATGAAAGTGTGTTTACAGATGAACAATAGGGTCAAATGGCTGGGAGGACAGAAAAAGCAAAAAAAAAACTCCATGTAGACTGGAGGGAAAAAAAAAAAGAAAATTTGCAGGGGTTCCAAGGCCAAAGGACCGCCCAGCCCCCACTGGGCAACATCCAACTATCCAACATAGAGATCTCTAAAACAGTCTTTTCTGGTTGTTATGCTGCACACAACAAAGATGATTCCACGGAGAGCTGGGACATCTGCCTTCGTACCATCAGTTAAGGGGCTTCTTGGTGCTTAGATTGGGTGGTGGTGGCTTAGAACACCACCACAGAAGAACCGGAAAAAGAGACAGCATAGAGTAGTAAAAATTAGTATGAGTCCCTGACAAATTTGACAGTAACCACACCATGTGATCTAATTAAGAAAGCATTGTAGATATGGTTGCAAGAAGGTCATATTAAAAAAATGGGTTTTTAACAATTTCTTAAAGTGTGCTTCAGTACTAGCCTGATGTATTTCAATCGGTTGATTATTCCATAGTTTAGGTGCATAACAGCAAAAAGCCGCCTCCCCACTTCTTTTAAGTACTTTGGTCTTCTGGACCGAGAGCGAAGTTGTCAGTCCTGGGATCTGATAGAGCTGCTCTTCATGACCCAGAGTGCTCCTGTCACCAATAGAACTATCTTGGTCTTCTCCTTCCACTTTCGCTCTACTTCTTCTAGTCCCTGGTTTTTCTCTAACTTCTCGTATTCCTTCTTCCTGATGTTTCTATCACTTGGAATCCCTACTGCTCTTTTCTCCTCCATATCTATTACTGTTACATTTGGTTGGTTCACCATTATCTGCTTATCTATCTGGATATGGAAGTCCCACAGCATCTTGACTCTGCGGTTCTCCACCTCTTTCTGTGGTGCCTCCCATTTAAACTTCGGAGTGTCTAGGCCATATTCCTTACAGATGTCCCCCCATATGATCTCTGCCACTTGGTTATGGCTTTTAGTATCTGCTCTCCCTGCCTGCATCTCGCGGTTATTATAAAGTGCTGGATTTTTTCAGGAGTTTCTTTGCACAGTCTACACGGGGCTCCTGCCTGATATTGCCACCTCTGGTTTGACCTGGGGCTGAAAGCTTGCCCTTGTCTTGCTATGATTTGTGCTTCAATATTAACCTTCAGTCCTGCCTTTTCCAGCCACTGGCAGGATTTCCTCATGTCAGCCACATCAAATATCTGTCAGAGAAGGGGCTTAGCCTACCGTTGCATCTCCTTTGCTTCTCTGCTATCTATATCTCCTGTCTGTTTCAGACATCCCCCTAGCAGCTCAGCTTTAAGAGACATTGACTGGATGTACTCATGGATGTTTCTTTCATATTAGGAGTGTTGGCTAAGAACTTCTTACTGAAGAGTGGTGGTCATCCTGGACTGGGAATTGATTGTGTAAGCTGGTGGTGCTACATATGCAAAGTTCCCCAGTTCTTGACTTGAACCAGGGATGCTCTTGCAGGACTTGAACTGAGCAGGTCATGCTTGAAAACCAACCAATGTGTGAATTAAAGCAGCTCTGCAGAGATGAGTAGACTGAAACCTCACAGCCATGTGAAAGACTGATGTCAGCTTCTAGGAAGCGTTTAGTTGTAATTGTTGCAGTTAAAAGTGGTGCAACCAGCTATTAAGTTTAAAGGGGATAAATACTTTTTCCAGTCAATGTGACAAATTTGCAATAATAGGGGAAATCAGGAAGGGGGAGAAGTCCAGATGTGTGCCTTTAAACTCATGGTTGACATCCACCCAAACTCAGTATCACTTTCAAACAAAGCTGACTTTTATTTCACTATCTTCAAAATAATCACTTTTTTGCTGGCATCTGAATGCCCATCCCTTTGCCAATGTGAAAATGTCAACAGTTTTTAGTCTGTGTTAGTGGTCACAAGATATTAAATTGTACTTAACTTTTACTTCTTGGTGACAGCTTCTGTTAGGTGCATCTGTCACAAACACCCAGAGGTGTGAGTTACAGAGGACTCGGGGAGCAAAGCATATGTACCAGTGATCAGTACAGTAGGTGAATAAAGCCATCTGTGCTATGGTGACCTGGGAATAAAGGGGCACAGGAAGGTGGAGATACATCACTGGGGAACCTTATGACTGGAGAACCTGGAGTAAGTAAGGACTAAGAGACAAGGACCAGCAGGGTTAGGAAATGTAAACATACAAACATGAAGGACCAGGGTCTAGGAACACGGGATCAGCAGTCGGTCAAATACCGGTGGAGTCTGGGCCCTTGTCACTTTTATAGAGATAATAAGTTATTCTTTATTTTCTTTAGGATATCCTTTTTCTTTAGGATATCCAATCCAGCCACAAGGGGATGCACAACCCAGTGTATTTCTTCGTGCCGGTCCCAAGCCCGGATAAATGGAGAGGGTTACGTCAGGAAGGGCATCTGGCGTAAAAATTTGCCAAACCTAATATGCGGACAAAAATACAAATTTCCATACCGGATCGGTCGAGCCCCGGGTTAACAACAACCTCCACCAGTACTGCTAGCCGTCAAGGTGCTGGCGGAAATTGGGCTACCGTTGGCCGAAGAAGGAGAAGAGGGCGAAGGAAAAGAGGAGGAAGGCATGTCCAGGGGAAGGAGGAGAGGGGGAAGGTTAAGAGAGTGGATGTGAGGATAGGAACTTTGAATGTTGGTAGTATGACTGGTAAAGGAAGAGAGCTTGCTGATATGATGGAGAGAAGGAAGGTTGATATATTGTGTGTGCAAGAGACCAAATGGAAGGGGAGTAAGGCTAGGTGCATCGGAGGGGGGTTTAAACTGTTTTACCATGGTGCGGATGGGAGGAGAAATGGGATAGGGATTATTCTGAAGGAACAGTATGTCAAGAGTGTCTTGGAGGTGAAGAGAGTGTCTGACAGAGTGATGGTTATGAAACTGGAAATTGATGGTGTGATGATGAATGTTGTTAGTGCATATGCCCTACAAGTTGGGTGTGAGATGGATGAGAAAGAAGAATTCTGGAGTGATATGGATGAAGTGGTGAAGAGTACCCGAGGGAGAGAGAGTGGTGATTGGAGCGGATTTCAATGGGCATGTTGGTGAAGGGAACAGAGGAGATGAGGAGGTGATGGGTAGGTATGGTGTCAAGGAGAGGAATGCAGAAGGTCAGATGTTTGTGGATTTTGCAAAAAGGATGGCTGTGATAAACATGTATTTTAAGAAGAGGGAGGAACACAGGGTAACATATAAGAGTGGAGGAAGATGCACACAGGTGGATTATATCTTATGCAAGAGGGCTAGGCTGAAGGAGATTGTAAACTGCAAAGTGGTGGCAGGGGAAAGCGTAGTTAAGCAGCATAGGATGGTGGTATGCAGGATGACATTGGAGATCAAGAAGAGAAGGAGAGTGAGGGCAGAACCAAGGATCAAATGGTGGAAGTTGGAAAAGGAAAACTATAAGGTGGAGTTCAGGGAGGAATTAAGACAAGCATTGGGTGGCAGTGAAAAGTTACCAGTGTGCTGGGCATCCACAGCAGAAGTGGTATGGGAAACAGCTAGAAAGGTGCTTGGTGTGACATCTGGACAGAGGAAGGAGGACAAGGAAACATGGTGGTGGAATGAGGCAGTACAGGAGAGTATACAGAGGAAGAGGTTGGCAAAGAAGAAGTGGGATAGACAGAGAGATGAAGAATGTAGAAAGGAGTACAAGGAGATAAGGTGTAGGGCGAAGAGAGAAGTGGCGAAGGCTAAAGAAAAGGCGTATGGTGAATTGTATGAGATTTTGGACACTAAGGAGGGAGAAAAGGACCTGTACCGATTGGCAAGGCAGAGGTACCGAGCTGGGAAAGATGTGCAGCAGGTTAGGGTGATAAAGGATAGCAATGGAAACGTACCCACAAGTGAGGAGAGTGTGTTGAGCAGATGGAAAGAGTACTTTGAGGGGTTGATGAATGAAGAGAACGAGAGAGAGAGAAGACTGGATGATGTAGGGACTATGAATAGGGGAGTGCAATGGATTATCAAGGAGGAAGTTAGGACAGCTATGAAGAGGATGAAGAATGGAAAGGCTGTTGGCCCAGATGACATACCTGTGGATGCATGGAAGTGTTTAGGAGAGATGGCAGTGGAGTTTTTAACCAGACTGTTTAATGTAATCTTGGAAAGTGAGACAATGCCTGAGGAGTGGAGAAGAAGTGTACTGGTACCTATTTTTAAGAATAAAGGTGATGTGCAGAGCTGTAGTAACTACAGAGGGATAAAACTGATCAGCCATAGCATGAAATTATGGGAAAGAGTAGTGGAAGCTAGGTTAAGAAGGGAGGTGACGATTAGTGAGCAGCAGTATGGCTTCATGCCGAGAAGGAGTACTACAGATGCGTTGTTTGCTCTGAGGGTGTTGATGGAGAAGTACCGAGAAGGTAAGAAGGAGTTACATTGTGTCTTCGTGGACTTAGAGAAAGCATATGACAGGGTACCTAGAGAGGAGCTGTGGTATTGTATGAGGAAGTCGGGGGTCCCAGAAAAGTATGTAAGAGTGGTACAGGATATGTACAAGGACAGTGTGACAGTGGTGAGGTCTGCAGTAGGAGTGACGGATGCTTTCAGGGTGGGGGTAGGATTACATCAAGGATCAGCTTTGAGTCCTTTCTTGTTTGCAATGGTAATGGACAGGTTGACAGATGAGAGCAGACAGGAGGCACCGTGGACTATGATGTTTGCAGATGACATTGTGATCTGTAGTGAGAGTAGGGAGCAGGTTGAAGAGACCCTGGAGAGGTGGCGATATGCTCTAGAGAGAAGAGCAATGAAGGTCAGTAGGACTAAGACAGAATACATGTGCATAAATGAGAGGGAGGACAAAGGAATGGTGAGGATGCAGGGAATAGAGTTGGCGAAGGTGGGTGAATTTAAATACTTAGGATCAACAGTCCAGAGTAATGGGGAGTGTGGAAGAGAGGTGAAGAAGAGAGTGCAGGCAGGGTGGAGTGGGTGGAGAAGAGTGGCAGGAGTGATTTGTGACAGAAGGGTACCAGCAAGAGTGAAAGGGAAGGTCTACAAGATGGTAGTGAGACCAGCTATGCTTTATTGGTTGGAGACGGTGGCACTGAGCAAAAGACAGGAGGCAGAGTTGGAGGTGGCAGAGTCAAAAATGTTAAGATTTGCATTGGGTGTGACGAGGATGGACAGGATTAGGAATGAGTATATTAGAGGGACAGCACAGGTTGGACGGTTTGGAGACAAAGTCAGAGAGGCGAGATTGCTTCGGTTTGGACATGTGCAGAGGAGAGATGCTGGATATATTGGGAGAAGGATACTAGGGATGGAGCTGACAGGCAAGAGGAAGAGAGGAAGGCCTAAGAGGAGATTTATGGATGTGGTGAAGGAGGACATGCAAGTGGTGGGTGTGACAGAGAAAGATGTAGAGGACAGAAAGAAATGGAAACAGTTGATCCGCTGTGGCAACCCCTAACGGGAGCAGCTGAAAGATGAAGAAGATTTTCTTTAGGATATCCATGTCCGTTATTGGTCTTTTAAAGCTCCAGCTCCAGAACACTTACTTTTGGTTTTCCATACTTAATTCTGTAGCTCATCTTGCAAACATGTAGTTGCACAAAAATGTGCAGCCAGAAGAGAATAGATTGACAAACAAACAACAGCCCAAGTGCATGAGCATATAATGATGATATGGAGCAGCAGATAGCGCTGTTGCTTCAGAATGTCTTGGCTGCTTGAGGTAGCATCAGATCGCTCAGTTTGTGAAGTGCACAGTCTCCCACAGTCTCTGAGTTTCCTCTGGATGATTTTTCTATACTACCTCTTCTGTGTTTCCTCAATTTCCTCCCAAAGTCCCAAGACACGCATTTCAGGTTAAATGGGGCCTCGAAACTAGCCCTAGTGTGAATGCGTTTGTGTGTGGCCACCCTGTGATGGACTGATGTCCCATCTAAGGTGTCCCTCCTCACTGCTTTGTGCCCATAGATACTGCGATAGACTCTGGACCACCATGACCAGGACAAGCAGTTCATAAAACAGTTCATGAAGGTGGGGTAATTAAGTAAAATCTGCGAGAAAATATAAGAAAGATGCAAGGAAACCATATAATACAAAATATCATTCATGTATATCAGTTATTTATGTTGTGTTTATCCACATGGTTTATATCCAGTAATACAGTAGAAGGGGATTTACACATTAAAATGAAATTGATTTGTAGTTGCAACAGAACCTCTGTAAGCTGAAGACTTTGTGAAAGTTAAAAAAAGACTTTCTTCAGACCCGCAGAGGGACAGATTGTAAAGCTATGGTAATAATGCACCCTTACAATGACCACCTTTCACTTGTCACATCTTTCCGTTTACAGATAACTTCTAAAGAGGAATGGAAGCCAATTCAACAAATATTTTCTAGTGTTCTAGCTATTTTTTTCCACAGCAGACTAAATCCCTGCTTAGCTGTCCTGTTGCAGTAACACTTGATTTACGCTGGATGGGGCTGGAACACTGGGAAGGATTTCGTACTGAATGAGCTAAAGGTAAAAAAATAAATTAATTAAAAAAACTACATTTGTCATTTAAAAACAGCAACATCAACAAGCCTAATAATTCAAATTAATTGGTTTATGTAACACAAAATCATATCGGTGGTGCTGAATCCACCATGAAACCTGTTGAAAGATGAGACCAATATTAAGTGCCAACAAGCTACAGCATGTCAGCCCTTGGAGGCCCCATACATACAATGCAGAATGTCCAGCTCAGTCTGTCCTCAACTTCTTACCTTATAGTACAAATGTAAAATTATAAAGTGTGATATACCCAATATACTTTATAGGATTTGGAATACTTATTATATCTATATTTGCAGTATTATTGTCAAAATGGTAATGTGAAAGAGAAAAATCCAAGGGCACAGGACAGGGGACGAGGCACTGAGATAGAAGTAAACCAGAAGAAAGCAACAAGGCTTAACATTTACTGTCAACTGTACAGTAGGGGGAAAATGACCTGGATATAGGTAAATTAATTTTAACATTTTTATTTCTCAGAGCACACTGTAATAATAAATGTGCGGGATCTACATATTCTGGAAAGCTTGTGAGTTGCATTGGTTTTGGTTTTATATTCATGTCATCATCATCAAAGGTATTTTTAACTCGAGCTGGGAGCAGCTGGATGAATATTTCATGGAACAGCTGACTAGAGAATGAGACATGCAGTATAAACTCACACAACAGTAACCAGAGACATGAATATATACATAAACACACACACACACACACACACACACACACACAGACACACACACACTCACTCAGAGGCAGAAGCCCAAAGATAGAAAGACAAACACTCACAAACAGGAATACACACACTCAGCAGCATGAACACACTCCTACACAGAAACAGAAACACTCACAGCCATGCACACACATGCAGACATATTTCACCGACACTAATTTACACATGGAGGGCATGGGCAAAGGCAAGCAGAATCATTGTACCTCTCACACACATATACACACACAGACAGGACATGTACAAAACATTAAAAAAGATTTGCAATTTCCTGGCAACAATGTACTGGTGAAAGACACAACCAGCTCCTTGCGCGTCCTTCTTTGCCCTCGCTCTCGGTGAAGGAGCTCAAATTGGCTATTTGCTGAGAAAGTCGTACAGCATGAGGGCAGAGGAGGTGGGGGGTGGGGGGGTCAGAGAAAGCAGTATGAACTGGATCTAGCCAGACTTCCATGAAAACAGTCATGTAAAACCTTGTTTCTCATGGGAGGAGCTTGATGGCAAAATGGGGAAGCTCGAGTGGACTTGGCTGAGGTTGGGAGGAAGTGAATAACGGTACAAAGTTCCAGTGCTATATATGTTGTTGCTCACACACATGCATCATAGGTCCTCAGATGTGTCCTGACACTGCAAACTTCTATCACGATGTAAAACGATGTTCACACACTTTTATCACTGTTGCTGATACACATTCACTAAGAGAGCAGATATCGGCTACAGCTGAGAAGTTGATGGAGGCTCTTTATGGTGAATCTCCACCTAGAGATATGCCAGCCACAATCTTTTTATTGATTATTATCAGTGACATCATTTATCAATCATTGACTTTAAATTGTATGTCTTTAACCCTTTTGCAGGGGTAGAGCATCAAAAGGCAAACAGCTCAGTGAAAATATGACAAAGTTAGCTCTGCAGGAGCAATGTGATTCATGTGTTGCCTTGGGATGGCCGACTAGCCAGGAAGAGCACACAAACAGATCGGGAAAAATGTGGTGAGACGCACAGCCACAGGAGGACCACTGCAAGCATGAACATATTGTTCTCCACTGGAAGCACGTGTGTGGCTGTGCGTTGTAAACATGTGGCTCGGGTTACATACAGAGCTGTGCACGCAGGCTCCAAAGTCACTCCCCTTACTCGCTTCCTCTTGCGGTCTCTCTTTCTCTCTGAAACTTCCTGCGAGATGAAAACAGCTCTCACCGCCCTGTAATAACATTGCATTTACTCTCTGTATCCTAGTTCCCCACTTTTCTCCAAAGCTGTGTGCAATTATTTCTGTACTGGTTTGGAGACACATTCATTCTCCACACCTTTGGAGTAGAGGAATGCCACAAGAACGCAGGGAGGACATGCAAACCGTGGATGAAGTGAGTGAGGATTAAAACCAGGTCCAGTAGCGTAGCCCAGGTACTGTGAGACACCAGGACTACCAGCTGCACTATCACGCCACCATAACTTTGACCGGAGGAACATCTGACTCCATAATGCCTCTTTTCTTCTTTCCTTCTCACGCCCTGGGTCAGGCCATGCTTCCCTGAGAGTCAGAGTTACCACACACCCCTTTCCAATTACGGAAAGTTTACCAACAGCAGTGACACCTTGGAATGCAGTAAACACCACGGCATAATAACACACTGCCAACAAGCACTGGTGTCCCTCTCATCGAGACGGAGGCCTGTGGAAAGGCAAAGGTCATAAGCAGGAAGGTAACTGACAGTTGAAAGGATTGCGTTCATCGAGAGAAGGAAGGTGCATGAGCAAAGAAAGAATATATTGTTAAAAGGTGAGCTGAAGAAGAAGAAGAGCTGTCAACAGTTAAACATTAACCTTTGGGCCAAAAGGACCAATAATGATGATCTGGGTGATTTTCAGTCCATCCCATTGCTCTAATGAAAGACTGGGCTCACTAAAGACTTCTGTCTGCTAGGCAGCAGCAGCATTGAGGACAAAAGTGGCATAAAACACAACACACAATGTAAGCCACCATCCCCTGGCTGTGTGCCTGTCCCATGCCGGCTCACTGAGTCCCTCATTACATCAATGTTTACATGTTATTCTCCCAATTTTCCAGTCACTGGGCAGTTAATAGGCAGAAAAGACAAAAGCTACTCATTAACTCCACTATCATCTGAGTTGTATCTGCCAGTGCCTCAACACCATCGTGTCTGTGTATGTACCTATTTTGATATTCTTATTTTTTCACTTTTGCTTTGCGTTACTTGCCCAAGTGGTGCCTCATGAAGTGAATGTCTGTGCATGCGGATCGTTTCTCAGGGCTAGATTTGTAAAACCGTGTTTGGAAGTGCTGTGATCATTTGTGAGATCCCTGCACCAGCAGACGCCGGAGGGATAGGACATGAACAGGTGTCAATGCCAGGGAATACCTTATCTCAGTGCTAAGCTTGCAAGTGCTGAGTCAGGCAATACAGTTGGAGTGTGGACTCGGGACAAATCTGGAGTTACACCACTCCCACACCACCTCTTTCCACCATTGTCCTTTCCCTCTATCTTTCCATATCCTTTTCTTCTACTGTCACTTGCCCAAGATGATAGCGCTGTCCTTTGAGTACCTGCAAACCAATGCACAGTCATCATTCATTGTCTCAGGTTATCTCCTTCCCCAGACAATGGAGCGTGTACATGGGACATAATGAGATCCTGAGTGCTTATCTGATGCATGGAGTGAAGGGGGGGGGGGGTCAAATCATCACAGTCATGCCTCCAAAATGACTTCTGTGACTGTTGTCACCTATCCAAGCCTCTTCCCTGACTGAGCAAACACAGACAAGCAAATGCCAAGCACAGATGCACAGTCCACCAGGTGCATGGCCTGCATCCTTTGGGCTGACAGCAGGTACTAGGATCACACTCAGCTGTATGTGTAGCTTACCTGCACGCTCCTCTTCCAGACACCTACCTCCGTTCACGCGGACCTTCACCCCCCCCCATTCACCTTGGGGATAGACCCCAAGACCAACTGGTGATGCAGCAACTGAGTCATTGATTGTGAGTGCAACCATAAGTGACTGTTCTCACAAAGTATTGGCTGTCGGGGCTTTTGGTGGGCTTTACTGTCGACCAATGACACAGGAGCTTTTCCCTCTTTGTGAGCACACATTGGCCGAAACATTCGGGCAGAAAAACCTGTGCATGCACAAGGATTGTGGGTAAAGTGTTAAGCCTCACACGCGTCCTTTATCCAGAACACCGATTCAGGCTTACTGGACCTAAACCCGAGTCTCTTCTCGTCAGCTGACACACACACACACTTGCGACGATCCATTAGGGACGACATTTATGCTGCCAGAAGACAGCAGGGACTGCACTAAACTGTGCTGGGTAATACGCTGTGAAGCTACTAAAATAGATGGGGGGGGCCTGTGATGAAGTGAATATAAATTTTGAGAGAGAAGTTCAGGAGACAGCGCGGGGGGGAGGGTCTGAGGATCTCGGGCAGGGAGGGCGGGGGTTGGGGATGTTGGAAGCGGGGGGTGGTCGTGACGAAAGTGGGAGGTATTACTGCGCTGCAGAGAGGCTGTACACATATAAAATAGAAAACAGGGGTTGCATTTAATATTTCGCGGCGGCGGATACAGTAAAAAAAGCGGCATCTCCGCGGCTCCCTGTGTGCGTTTACTGCACGGCCGGGATGCTGGCGCTCAGGACGCCCTGAAAGCCGTGACCAACTGCGGGGATCGCGGAGCACTGCAGGCACAGCTCGTCTGCGCTCTTCTTCTCAATGCGTGGGTCCCGGAGACACGCCGCCCACACGCCGGTATCTCTTATTCTTAAAAAAAGAAGAATTTATTTCAATCCAGCGCATTAATTTTGCAAACGCATTCACGTGTGTATTTGCGGGGCGTTTATGCAACTATTGCTGCTGCTCTACACGCGTGACTTTTGACCATCGGGATAAATCTGATCGCATCATCTTCGGTCGCCAGCTGTCTGTCAGCCCGCAGCGGTCACAACGAACGCCTTTTAGGGTTTCTTGCAGTGGCCGTACAGCCTTCTCCCAGGAATAATCGTACTGCAGCCATTGCAAAATAAAAAATTATGCGTTTTCTTCTTCGCCATTTTATAGAAATAAGCGGTAAAAACATAGGGTCTGGCTAAATTGTTTTTCCCCAGGTTCAGCGAAGATACCTGTGTTATGTGCCTCTGACAGCAAGATCGCTTCTTTTTCACACGTTTAAGCCCCCACGATATTTTGCTGATATTTTTTTACAATTTTTTGTCGGGCAACATTTGGGCTTTTTCGTTCGGTAGCACACGTGCTGCATTGGAAAATTTGAACGTTAATACTTAAAATTCGATATTCAGGTATTTAATATGAGCAATAAGTCCAACTAAAAAAGCAATAAACAAAACAGTCTGTATAAAAAAGAAATAAGTAAGAAGTGATTCGAGCTCAGGGGCTTCAGTGACCTCCAGCAGCTCGCAGCGATGACGGACGGTGCTCGGCACCGGGGCGGCGCGCCCCCCTCCATAGCCGGGGACAGCTCCTCGGATCCGGGCAAGGACGCAGGGAATGGCGGGGTGGCTCTCAAGAAGGAGATCGGTCTGGTGAGCGCCTGCGGCATCATTGTGGGTGAGTCTTACTGTTTGGGGCCATCACGCAGTGTCCTGCTTAGCATAAGAGTCTGAAGGGCCTGGGTTCAAATCCCACTGCTGCTGTCTCATCCCTTGCTCAAGGGTGGATGCAGTAAGGGTAGCTTGTACTGCTGTACAAACAGGGAGTCATTGCAATGTTTATTATCTAAGACTGCAAGTCACCTTGGAACAAAGAGCGATAAATAAAATGGTTAGGTTTTCTGACGCGATGCAGCTGGATCAATGCCATTATTAGTCCTAGGCAAAGGCTGCTGGGCAGAGAAAAGGCCACACCTGCGGTCAATCTTATTTAGAAGGGACTTCATTGACTCAGTGTCCCTGCAGAAGAGGTGATGAGGAGATTTTGTCACTTTAAAAGCTGCCTAAGCTCACCTGACTCCATTCATTTTCTACTGTGGTTTGACTGTAGACATTGGGAAGCTTATAGGTTAAAAAGGAAGATGCTTCAGAGAAAAGCAATGAGTAAATGTAGGTTGGACTGTTTAAATCGCTTGGTGTCAGGTCAGACTGATCGTAGATGAAGCATCGTTTAGGACTGTAGAGTGTGGGTGGGGGCATTTTCACCTGCCCATTTCTGTTGTTTTTTCAGACAAAATGTTATATTGCAAATATTTTTCACATTGAATATTTGCTTAATAAATTTTAACAGGAAATTCAATTCAATGTTTTTTTGTATAGAACTCCTCTCAACAGGGTGAAGGAGTGCTGACCAAAGGTCCAACCGATTAACCACTATAAAAGAATGACACAGCATACATTGTTTATTCTTCAAAGTGACTTTTCTAGATAAGCCAGGTGGCAACTGAAGAGAAAAAAAAATTACAACCAACACTGAAAATAGGTGCAAAAATAAACTACTAGGGTTCCAAGTACCAGTAGTTGCTCCTCATTCTGGACAATCTGTTGTGGTGACATGTGTGGGTAGGTCCAGTGTGTCTAGTGGAGCAGCTGGCCATATCTAGGTTCACAGTTAGTAGTCCATTTGGTAGCAGTAGGTAGTTGTGGGCTCAAGGTCATAGAAACCAATGGTGCTTGTTCCAGTTATCATGGCAGGCCTGTCCGGAGGACAGCTGGGTGCTGGTGTTCCTTAACATCATGGTACAGTATATCAGGAAGAAAGAGAGAACAAAAAAGATGGCAAGGACTACAACTTCTGAACTACAGAATGAACAAATGGATTTTATGTCCTGGTTATCTGACATACCTTCCCAGCTCTTCTGCAGCTATTTCCCTGCTTGCAGGTTGCAGTACTTTGCTTTTTCTCTCCAGCTTAAGAGATCATTTCAGATTGTCCAAGTATATTCATAGTTTTGTCTAACATAGTGTTAGAGTAAGTATTTTGCCTCCAGAATCTGTTGCTACTAAGGTACAAGCTACATCAATCCTTCTAACAATTGTAATGATGCTGATCATGGACTCTGCTATTGTGCTGTCCTGAAGTGAAGAACATCCTCTGAAGAACTCATTGAACAGATGAGTGAGGTCTCTGGGGAGCAATGTGGATGAGAAATATGGTTTTTGGAAAAATGTTGTGATTGCAGATTTTTTTTTTTCTGTCCCTCCTCTACCCTTAACAATTATGCATCACTTCAATTTTAACAACTGACATGTCTAGCAGTGACAAAGTACCTTTGATGCAGCAACTTTAACAACATATTCTGGTGAAAAACATATGTCATTACTTCATTTTTTGAACAAAATGTCAGTATAAAAAGTAATAATCTGTTATTTTTACATGTCAAGCCTAGGTAATGGGGTTCAAAAGAAAATCAGTTTACCTTCAGCCCAACTGGAACTTCTGGAACCAGGTTTATTAAAATGTATGTATGATTTGGGAGAAGTGGTTGTGTGCTGCCATTCCACAGAGGATTTAGCTGGTGGTCCTCTGCTTTGTGCTGTGCAGCAGCAGTTGACCTCCTTTGCCAAGCATTCCAGGTTTCTCCAGTGGATCTCAAACCCACTGACCTGACAAAGTGCAAAAGAGGCTTTCATGTCATTCAGCACCTCTGCCTTCTCAAAGGTTGCTCCCTACCACAGCAGATCCTGGGGACCTTTGGTCTTCACAGTCAAACTCCAAACTCCTGCCCTGTATCTGAACACCACTCATGTTCAAGTCATGTTATCAGACTGTGCGTTTTATTGCACTCGAATTATCAGCCTTTCCTGGTGCCCTGTTTCCAAAGAAACTCTTCTGCAAAGGGAAGGGAATCCAGGCCACTTTTCAAACTTGTCCGCCCTGAATTCTGCACACAATGAATAACTCAAACATGTGGCCAAGTCTTCTTAGGGAAGCCTTTATCCTGTTCACAACAACAAGATTTGCTGAGACAACACCTGACTGGAAGAGCTGCAGCTTGCTGTGGGGTTTCAGTGGCTTACTGAGAATCAGCTAAGACATTTTCAGGTCCTCAAATGCCACGAAAGGAGAACAAAGTGTCTCTTGATCAAAGAAATCCAACCAAATGGGTTTATGCTGATGGAATTCCAATATGCACATTCTTCTTGTGCAATTCAGAATTAAAATGTTATGAAGGAGTAACAGCAAACCAGTGGGTTTTGTAACCCTTTACTTATGCCCCTGTGCCAGCATGGTTATCCTGGTGTGCGCTGGGGGATTTTGTATTTAAGGAAAGAATTAAATGTTAATCTTCTCTTTGAATTGCTGCACCAGCTGAATAGCTGGGGCTTTGCAGTATGGTCTAGGTCTACACAGTGTGGTACAAGGACCCAACCATTAAAAGGACAAACTTCCAAGTGTAGCGCCTAGGGTGTGGAAGCATGTGTTGATAATTTGAATTGTTTACTGGATCATTTATTCTAAGAACCATCAGTGGGTATCTTGTTTGAGAGATCCTATAATAAGTCAAGAGAACCGTGAAACTTGAGAAAAAGCACCACCCCAACCCTAGCTTCATGTATACGTGAGCCAGCTGGCTGTATGTGGTTTGAGTCACACCATCTTGTAGCTCTGTTGTGAAATGGAGTCCACAGGATCAGAGACCATTCGTTCTCCGAATCACTTTTAAGCTTTTGGGCTTCCTCTGGTGTGGCACCCTGGTGATACATGAGAGCCTTTTCACATTTTTGCCAGAGAAATAAAACATTGCAGTGAACTCCTACAGCCCTATTGGGACTCCTCTGTGAGTCCATTGCTCGTCTGTCTCCGTCTTTCTGTCTCGTAATGAGAGGTCAGCAAAGTTAAGTTCACACTGTGCCCCACATTATTGACAGCATTCTCCCTTTGGTCAGCTGCCCTGCTCCCTATCTCTCATGCCATTAGCTTGTGTGTGCCTGGGCTCTTCTGAAGTCTTCCTGTGCCTTACATGATCCTGCCTCATTTTCTTCTGTTTAGCCAGTACCTTAAATGCATTGCTTTCCCTCACTGGTGCCTGGGGGGTTGCATTGTGCCAACCCTATGCACACTTTCAGTCTATAGCTTTTTTTTCCTGCAAAAAACCTTGGGAATCACTTCTAAGGCAGTGTTTGCTTTTAAATATGTAGTAAATTGCTCCCCTTCGCATCACCTCAGGAACTGATTTGCTCCTGCAGGTACTGTAGGACCTGGCTGTGCACTCATGCTGTATCACCAAAGCCTTTTATTATTTTTGTACATTTGTTCCCCTTACTTTCTAAACAATGCTAGTAAAATGTTTCATAAAAATCAGTGAGCATTATTACCGGGCTGTCTCAGTCCAGAAAATTCATACACTGTCCTAAATTCTGTTAAATTCTGTGACTATGATATGATGCAGTGTACAGTAAATGTTACCATTAATAATAATGTCTCTTCTTTTTGTACTGTCTTTCTCTGGCTGTCAGGTAACATCATTGGCTCAGGGATCTTTGTGAGTCCAAAGGGAGTCCTGGAGAATGCCAGCTCTGTGGGCCTGGCGCTGATTGTATGGATTGTCACAGGAATCATCACTGCCATCGGGGCACTGTGTTATGCAGAGCTGGGTGTCACCATCCCCAAATCTGGTGGAGACTACTCCTACGTGAAGGACATCTTTGGAGGGCTTGCAGGGTGAGAGTCTGGGACACTGGGAAAAACTAGGAATGAATTTACGATAAAAAACCCTGTTGGCTAGACTGTTTTCATTGCTGCAGTACTCATTCTAACATAAACAGACAGAACACTTCTTCATAGAAGGGTGCAGGCAGGTGAATAAAACAATATTAAAAATTAAAGTTGACAAAAAAGAGAATTTTAAACTAAAACTTATTTAACTGAGCTGGACATTTGACAATATGTTGTAAACTTCTTTTAAATTACGAAAGAAAAGCAAAACTGTCACTGTGTTGCTTATTTTTACACTAATGTTGAATGTTTCTGAAGTGGTGCACATCATTTTGATTTTGACACTTACATTTTATCAACGTAAATTTTGCTACAAAAATTGTCAGGAACAAAAATGTGAATTTCTAACAAAATTTAATAGCAAAAGCACACCTCTAAATGTTTATACAGAGAGTCAAAAATAACCAGATGAGTGGGATCTTTTCCTGCTTCCATCACCATTAATGTGTATGTCCTGATTTCAGGCCCATGTCCTATGTGGCCTACTGCTTTCTGACTTGCTCTGCGAAAGTCACTAACCTCAGTGCTCTCTTCCAGGTTCCTGCGCTTATGGATTGCTGTTCTGGTCATCTACCCCACCAATCAGGCTGTGATCGCACTCACTTTCTCTAACTATGTGCTCCAGCCCTTGTTTCCCACCTGCTTTCCGCCAGAGAATGGGCTCCGGCTGCTGGCTGCTGTCTGTCTGTGTGAGTGACCTTGTTCTCACATTGCCTATCCATCTCTCTGCTGATGTACTCAGTATGCCAGAGTGTTTTGCTACTTTTTGAACTAAACTTACTCAGAATGTGAAACTTATTTCAAGGACACAGAGGCATCGTATTTTGCAAGGTCCACAAGTGTAAAAATAAAACTTCTATTTTGCCCATTGATCAAGCCACAGAAAGGTGTGAAAAGGACAAATTAAAATGTTATGGTAAAATATTGGCCAGTAGAAAAGGAACAAGATAACAGAAAAAGAAAGGTCAACAAGAGGAGCAAAAACACAAGGGGGAGGGTAGGACATGGAGAGCGATCGTGACTAAGAACAAACTGATAAATCCTCTGATTTAGTGTTCACCCAGTCCTCTGTACAAACATCACATGTGAAGTGGGAATATCACATGGAGGTGTCAGACCGAAACCAAGAAACAGAGAAAAGGCAAGTGGCCCATTGCCACCCCACCATCTAGAAGACCCCATTTCCCAGTTGAGGACACAGTGGGACTTACATTTTATACACCGAATGGTCCTGCACAGATTTCTGCAGTACTTAGTCACAAGGGCTCTTGCTGTGAACACTCACCCATCTTCTTATTAAGCAAAAGCCTTATGTAAACCAAGTTATCCACAGCATGTACGAATTTGTGCAGATTTAATATGGCTAACAACTGCATAGACTGCAGACCTGTTCCCGACCAGACTTGCACTGATGCCTTGATTTAGGGGCCTTTCTGTACAGCTGACACTGCATTTTTACCTGTTTTTCATATTGTGAGGAGCACGGATTAGTGGAACTAATGTAACCTCCGGCTCTGGATGGATCAGGCCGGATCACTTGTGCTCCGGGTGTTAATTGCGTAGGTGTCGATGGGCAGATTTCCGGAAAAAGAAGCTGAATTGTCATATTTTTCTGCCCTTGTTTTGTTGTTTTGTTCTCCTTAGTGGCTTGAGGAAATTGGGTGAAAAGTTACAGGATGGATTTCCTTTTCTTGTTCCTCTTTTGCTCAGACTTCCTCAGCACTCTTTCAAATGGCAGACTCCTGTATTGTGGACTAGAAGAAAAAAGTGTGGTGTGGACTCGTGAATATTGTACATTCAACTGCATGCACACACGCATCTGTTTCGCTGCTGTGGAACACCTAGCTGACCATGCTCCACCCATGCCCCTTGAGTTGTCTTTCCCATCACTTATAGTTCTGCACTGAGTATCACCACCGACCTGCAGTCCTCCTAGAGTGTGTGTGCATGTGGTAGGGAGTGTAACATCTGTGTGACCGTGCTCCTGCAGCAGCAAGCAACATGTGGGTCACGTTACTGTATCACCAGGCAACACTATGACAGATCTGTCTTCCCTTCGGAAATGGGAGGAACCTGCATCTCAGCTGCCCTGTTTTTTCTTAATTTGCAGCTGTGATGGCACCTATTGAAACTATTTTTATAACAAAAGACATGCCCTTCACATGTACACTGGTGGGCCCTGTCTTTGCATATAGAGATAATCGTTTTGCTACAATGAATATTTGTGTGTAAATCTTTTAGTACTGTGTTGTGAAGTGCTGTGTTTTGGGTTTCTGCTGTAGGATTTGATTTTGATGTATTTAGGATATGACTTTTTAGTCACCTCAGGTGACTCCTGTGAAAACAATTAAGAAAGTTGTAAACAAGGTGTGAACAGCTTTTTTAAAGCAAAGGTCCACTGTCTGTTCATGACTCCTAGGCATCGCATTGAATCAGGTGTAGTCTAATCATCAGAGGTGGCTTCAACACTTTCTCCTCAGGTCAGCATAACTACAAAGAAAAGGTGCGCCCCATGGCAGGTGAATTCCTCAGTGTGGGTTTACCTCCAGTAGGTCAAAGTGAATGGCCCTGTGAGAAGACTTTTGACTTTCATAGTGGCAACTGAAAGTGTTTCCCTTTAGCTCTGTCACTCTGTTCTTGTGTCCCCTTGTCTTCCTTTGTGCTTCTCCTCTGACTGCAGCACAGCATTTAGAAGCTATAACAGAACAAGTCTGTGTGGAATTCTGGAACTTGCTTGCAAAACATTAAGCAAAGAGCAGTTCACTGTCCACTTTATAAGGACACCCAAGCGCTTCAGTGTCTTGATAACTCAGGAAGAACAAGAGATGACCTCGATTAGATAACGTTGATGTGATGAAGGGGGCTGGAAATGAGACTGTGACCAAATTCATAGTTGACTGAAGATTAGTTGGCTGATGTTCTTAGTGGAAAGGGACAAAGGGTTCCTTGACAGTACAGCAAATTGAATTTGGGTTGAAGGTCAAAGGATTTAATGGTTTCATGGCAAAATGTGCTTTGTCAGAGTGTTGTTAATGTCACTGCTACTCTACGCATACATCATACTTCTCTCTTCCTGCCAGTCTGGGTAACAGTGTCCAGTTTTGGCTGAGATGATCCTGATTCTGGCTCTGCAGTATCAGTGTACCTGCTATGCTTGCAGGTATGAATTTAATTATCTGGAGACAAGTCCAGCCCTTCGTGTCAGCAAGTTAAGTGAGGCTCGGCTTCCTGAGTGGAAAAACTTCTACACTGCAATCGGGTCTAATTGTGAAACAGCCATCATCTTCACTGCAGAAAGCAATTAGTCACTTGCAAAAGTACAGAGTGGGTGTAAGTTAAGGTGTAAGGAATCCTTGAGACTGTAACTTTTTCTTCATCCCACAGTGCTGCTGACATGGGTCAACTGTGCCAGTGTCCGCTGGGCCACCCACGTCCAGGACATCTTCACAGCAGGGAAGCTGCTTGCCCTGGCCCTTATCATCATTATGGGTGTCGTGCAGATCTGCAAGGGTATGGTTCTGTATGTCTGTCTGTTCACCTACCCATTTTGCTGTCTGGTCACAGCCCATCTTGCCTGGCCCTGCTTATAATTCTTTGTGCTGGTAGTGTGAATCTGGTTGTGTACCATTGTATGTACTTAATTCTGCCTTTGTTTACAACTTTCTCTGCCCTTTGTGTTTTAGCTTGCATGTGAATCACGTTACATTTTCGCCCAGCTCCTTCCCTTGTATTTGTTTAAACAATATGAGCTCTTAAATGGTTTAAGTTCTGTTGCCTCCACACAGCAGAAATAATAGAGACCAGAATCAGATTTATTTGCACATGCAAACAGGGAATTTGGCTTTGGTTCCCAGTGGCACAGATTTCATTAAACAAACACCGCATGCATACATATACACACACATACATACAAACAAACATACATAAAACAAGTGCAAGATGCATGGCAGTGCTGGAGAATAAGAACAAATGATGAGGGAATAATGAGTGAGGGAATCATTGTGCAGACTAACAAACAAACATGCTGGCAGATAGTAAGAAATTTAATTTCAGTTGCACTTATGATTCAGGAAGTAACAGTAAAGTACAAAGCATTTAATATCTCTTTGGGTCAAAGTCATGAATGTATTTGTATCTGCTATGGTCGGCCAGCAGCTATTTTTATGATGCTGTTTTGGACCAACCAACTCGATGAACCACTCAATGGAAATGATCTGAGCTGAGCAGGGTCAATAGCGGTTCTGCACCTGCAGAAATGCTTTTTAAATCTGGTAAAAATGCAGTCCAGAATGCTCCTCTCTTCTGTGGGGCTCTTCTTTCAGAATAGAACTACTGCTGTGGCCTTTATGTTCTTTCCATCCGGTGAAGGGACACCTCTTGAGCTTCACTGCACAGCACGGTTTTCTGTTTGCCAACTTCCAATCACTGTTGCTCAAATGTGCATTGCTATGGAAACCACACCAGTTCTCCTACACTGGGAGACCTTTCTCTTACCTGGTTTTCACAGGACACCATGGAAGTTTTTCTTTCGGTCACAGACAGTGCAGAGTCAGGGGCCCTTCTCCAGACAAGTGAACCCCCTTCCTTACTGGCCAGCAATGTCATCTAACCCTGATAACAAGTCATGCGCTGATCATGTAGACACAATGCTATGACCTTTGGCCACAGGCTTTCCATGGGCACTCATTTTCTGAGCTTTGTCATTCAGCCTGCAGCAGAAAAGTCGATCCTCCCACAGACAAGTGAACTCTAGGTAAATGAAAGCACAGCATTCCTGGAGATATGTTCCCCTTTCAGACAGAAAGGTCACCAAGTTACTCTGGGCACTGCAGTTGCTGACAGTGCTGAATCTTTTGGCACAGCCAGAAGGATCTGGTAGTAACAACATCAGCAATAATGGTGATTTTGGATGTCTCGGCAGCAGAAACAACAGTGAACACTGCAACAATGGGGTGAATGTACAGTGTAAACAACACGACATGCATTACCCTGGGTGAGCATCAGAAGGATGATATCTGATCAAACATACATGGGAACCAGATGCTCTTTGGGACACCTTCGCAGGGCTGTCTTGTATCTTTCAGGTTTTCACCTAAAATCCCCATGTATTTTTAATCCATATTTAGCAAGCTCACTTGATATTATGGATATAGCTTTTTGAAACGTTTTTTTTTATGTTTCATGCTAGTAGTTTAGACTCTGCTTTAATTAACATTACAGTTTGGTTCAGACAGACTGATAAAGTAACTGTTATGTCATTTTAAAAAGATTCAGACAAGAGAAGGGGTTAGCAAGTTTGTGGGGTGGAAGGATAACGAAAAGTTCAAACAGAGAGAGAAATGGTAGACAAAGCCAGACTCTCGTGATTCCCTCGGGACCAGTATTACCATCGAATGACTGAGCAGAGGATTAAAGTCCACACACGTCCTTTGCCTCAGCCCTCTCATCTGTTTCCATCTACCATCACTCCACACTCCCCTCAACCCTGAAGCGTAGTCTCTCTCTCCCTCTCTTTCTCTCGCTCTCTCACACACACACACACACACACACACACACACACACACACACACACACACACACACACACACACACACACACACACACACACACACACCAAACATTAGCTTTCTCAGAGGCTGGTGGTAAGAAACCCAATGTACAGTAATATACAGTAACTACAGAATTTGTCTACTGCCCTTCAGCACTGAGTCTCTTTCCCTTTGTGCCTGTACCAGGGGAGTACTACTGGTTGGAACCAGCCCATGCCTTTGAGAGTTTCCAGGAATACGATGTTGGTCTGATAGCCCTAGCCTTCTTACAGGGATCCTTTGCATATGGTGGATGGAACTTCCTCAACTATGTCACAGAGGAGCTTGTGGACCCTTACACGTGAGCATGAGTCACAAAACAGTTGCTTCTCCCTTCCAAGTTTTGTGCAACATCTCACACTGTAAGGCTCAGTGAGCAGTCAGTAAAATGGTGTTTTGCTTCGTCCCAAACAGGAACCTGCCTCGAGCCATCTTTATCTCCATCCCCCTTGTGACATTTGTTTATGTTTTTGCTAACATCGCCTACGTCACTGCAATGAGCCCTCAGGAGTTACTTTCATCCAACGCTGTTGCTGTGGTGAGTAGACTCATCCTCCCTTCACATTTCCAATTTCAGAGTTATTCAGACCCCACTTTGCTTTCACAGCCGTGTCATAATCTCTGTCCTGGCCTCCATTTGACATAAATTTCTTTTTCATGGTTTACTTTACATTTCCATATTTTAATTTGAACTTCAACACATTTACATTATGTACTTTTTGGCTCATTTTTGGTCCTTTTTCACTCCTGTTTGGTTTCATTATTGCTCTGTAAGGTCAAACACTTTGTTGTCTGACCTTGTGCACATCACAATAACCAGCATCTCTCTCCACCCACCCCTCTCTCAGACATTTGGTGAGAAGCTACTGGGAGTGATGTCATGGATCATGCCCATCTCTGTGGCTCTCTCTACTTTCGGGGGGGTTAATGGATCCCTCTTCACCTCGTCCCGGTCAGTCCACAGCCCCCATCCTTGGGCAGTGGTGTTCAGTTAATCCAGTTTTACTGCTGGTTTAATGATTTCTTTGTTTCTTTCTCCCATTGGAAACACATCAGCCTGGCAGTTTGCATGTGTTTGTAACGCATCCTCTCTCTTCTCAATCACAGGTTGTTCTTTGCTGGGGCGAGAGAAGGACACCTTCCCAGTCTCCTGGCCATGATTCATGTCAAGCGTTGCACCCCTATCCCAGCTCTCCTCTTCACTGTGAGTTCCAGCCTCTCTCCTCAGTTCCCACCTTGTTCACGTCTCTGTTTCTCACTCTCAGTTAGCGGACATCAAATACATCTCATTTAAATACAAACTGAGTTTTGGTTCTTTGTCTCCTATTTGTATCATGCGTACAGTACAAGTCGTATGCTGCTGACATTCCTTTCCCTTTTGCTCAGTGTGTGTCCACTCTGCTGATGCTGTGTACCAGTGACATGTACACCCTTATCAACTATGTTGGCTTCATAAACTACCTCTTCTATGGTGTCACTGTCGCTGGTCAAATTGTGCTGCGTGTCAGGCAGCCAGATATGCATCGGCCAATCAAGGTGAGCATCTAGGGGCAACTTTCAATTGTCGTTCATCCCAGGAAAACATTTTATTTTTTGTGTAAGATGTAAAAATCTCTTATGGTGTGGATTGTTTTGCTTTGCTGCAATTTTAGGATGGTCTGCTGCAAACACTGTCTGCTTAAAATGTGGTTGACGTTGCTCGCCTCCTAACCTTCGGATCTAAGGCTACTTGCGCTGTACGCTTTCTTTGTGTACTTGCAGCCAGGACTCAGCCACTAAATATAAACTGATGCTAAGTTCTCCGTCCAGACTGGTGCTTTTTGTGTTGTTATACACCCCAGAGTTCTCTTTTCACATCTACATAATGTACCACAAATCTATAATGCTGCAGGTACTGGATACGCCATCATCTGTCAATGTAGATTTCTCTGTCCCTTGTTACAGTGATTCTCAGTAAGGTTTTCTCACATGTCACTGAATATTGATACTGGCCACAAATGATGCTCATGTATAGATGCTGTTACTTGAGCTCTGCAGTGAAATAACTGAGGATGTATTTGCAACAACTGTAGTGGATGAGCACTTCTTTCCTTGTCCCAGGTGTCATCATTTCAGTAACTGTACAAAATGATTAGAGTCACAGAAATATCTGTGCTACCCGTTACCTACTACATGCCACCAAGTTTATTGGTTCACATGCCAGAGAGAATTCTTGTGAAAAGGTGCAAAGGAGATTCACTTTGTTTCCAGAAAAGTGGTGACTTTGAGTGGGGAATAGCACACATCTTCAGCTGAACTTGATAACTTGTAAAACAAATGTTACATGGTGATAAAAAACAAGGGAGATCTTTGCTGTGAATACTTTCGGAAGCTGAGTGGGACACCCCTGCTGCACATAGCATGCTGGTTACTGTGCATAGGCAATATGGAAGTTTGTTGTATGTGATATAAACCACGTCTGACCCCGACTCCCTCAGATAAGCCTGGTGTGGCCTGTGATCTACCTGCTCTTCTGGGCCTTCCTGCTGATCTTCTCCTTGTATTCGGAACCAGTGGTGTGCGGCATCGGCCTGGCCATCATGCTCACAGGAGTCCCGGTCTACTTTCTGGGTGTCTATTGGGACAAAAAGCCCCAGTGCTTCAGCACCTTTGTTGGTATGGTGATTTTTTTTTATTTATTTATTTTTTTTATTATGACATCAAATCAGTAGTGAGGTAAAGAGGATGACACCATGGTAGTCAGTAAGGCGTGCGGCAACATACAGACATACATTTCATTGGTTATGCGCTGATACTGTATGTGCAATTGATTTGTAACATTTGTAGGAAATACCAGAGCATTCATAGACCGTATTTAACCCAATACACTTACATAATTAACGCTTTGAAATTTAAATGCAGGGCAACATATTGAGGAGCACTGCTGTCTCACAGGGCCTGGACTATTTGGACTATGGGTCCCAGTCCGGCTCAATCTGTGTTGAGGCTATCTGGTCACTTTGGTTGCTCTAAATAGTGTGTGGGGGAGGGGGCACCCTACAATGGACTGGCATCCCATTTGGGGATTGTTTCCTAGCTTAGCATCCAATGATTCTGGGATAGCCCCTGGGCTGATGTGACCCTCACCAGTATAAGCAGTTCTCAATAAGAAATGGAAAACTAAATGCACCCATTCCCCACATGATAGCATTACTGTATTAATTTAGATTGCCATCTTATGCAAATTGCCCTTGGGGGAACCCATGATGGGACTGAATTTATTTATTTATAAAATGTATTTTTCACTCATGACAATGACAATCCCAACATATTTTTAAATATATGTAGCAAAAATGCTGTTTGTAAAGTAGATGCAAAGCAAAGTATACTTATGCTATGCTGTTAAAGATGCTGTGTAATGTTACTGACAGGTGATAGCACCGCTAAGAAAGGTACTTATCCTAAATTACTCTAGTAAAAATGATCCTGGGTAAATAGGCATGTCATCCTATGCACCTTAGTGCTGTATGGTATAGCTAGCAGGGCTGGTATTAATAATGCTCTCTGTCTTCACAGACAAGCTGACATACGCAGGGCAGAAGTTCTGCGTGGTGGTATATCCAGCCGAGGAAGAGGAGCAGGCTGGAGGTGGGAAAGAGGAGAACTTGCCTCTCTCTGAGAGGGAGGATGGGGAGAGTGATGCAGAGGCACTGAAAACAGCAGATTGCTGAACTGGCACGCACACACAAACATAAGATGTTTCTTTTATATTCCATGTGGTTGACAAAGGCACACACAGAGACACGTGCTATTAAATGTAAAGGTTGTTTTTGGTTTTAATTGCAGTTATAATAATTTAGGCCTTACCACAGTCATGAAAGTAATTATCCAAGGGAGAGGGAAGAAGTAGGTTTAGTGGGGGCTCAGGAGGTAAAACATTTTGCCCCAAATTGGTCAATCAAGTGTTCCATGACTCCATAGCTGGAAGTGTATATTTTTATGTTGGCACTCCAAGTTTTATTCTGAGAAAAAGAAGACCCTTGTTATTTGGCAATTGCTCCCACTGGGTAACACAACCAGCTCATGTCTCTGTCTACCTAAATTTGGATTTTATTTATCAAATGTAGAAATCACTTGTTTTTGGCTCACTTAAATTATGCTTTCTTTTAAACTTTTATTATATTGTTTAGCTCAAAGACAGTTTTGCTATTCTTTGATTTTTACATGGATTTAGCTTGTTTTTTTTTTCCATTTGAAGCAAATACACTAGGAAAAGTTTGTATGAAAATGTGCACCCGTGATTCCAGGGCAGTTTATTTTAATTGCAGTAATGCTCTAAATTCAACTCCACTTTCTATAGCTTTTCATTTTGTTTCTCTTTTACTTAAACATGAAAACGAGGGATTAATTTTTATGCTTTTAAATGGCAGATGTAAATGTCAATGAAAAATATCTGATATGTTAAGCTGCTTTAAAATCACTTCCAACATTTTAATGTTGCCTTAATGATGTAACCAGTACTTGGGCATTACGATTATTACTGCTCATGTAATCTCCCCTCAGGTTTAAACGGATTTTTATTTAGTCTTGGTTTCTCCATTTTATTGTATGCTGCAGTCTTAAGGACAAGAAGATAACCAGGCTATAGGTTCTGACAATCTAATATAACAAACAAAGTAGTAGTTTAGAACTGACATGCAATAGTGGAAACAGAGTGAAAGACAAACAGAAGCTCAACCAAAACTCTCACAGGGTATCGTGAACTTACAGATGCACAGTCAGCCAGACAAACAGACAAATTCTGCAGTCGTCTTTAACATATACGGTATTAGCGATGTTTTCAGCCAGGACAAGGAGAGGCATGCAGATACCAGGTAAAAGATACTGACAGTGCTCAAACTCAGAGATAAAGCAACGCTGACACAAAAACATGGAATCTCAAGCATCCTCATACATGCAAACACAGCCTTAGAAAATATATTTATATATCGGTGTATGAGATTGTATGACAAGCAGCAGTCACACTAGCATTTGTCCACACTGTACGTAGTGAACTACTGGCAGTTATTTCCTTACCGCTTACACCAGCTAGAGTCCTTTGAAATGCGTGCACACCGTGACATTCTATATCAGTTGTTAATGCTGGTAGGCTGTTGTTTTGGCAAAACTATTGTCAAAAGTGAAATGATTTTGTGAGTTTATACAGTTGACTCTTTTGCTCAAGTAATTCAAACTGTGTAGCATCCCTGTGTGGAATCATGTCCGCAGCTGGGACTAGCATGACTGCCTTCTGATTGAAAATCCATAACCCTTAACCACCATGGACTTGCTGACCCAGAGGCTGGGCTTCTAGATGGTACTGCCAGGCCTACATCTTCAACCTTTGCTTAGGTGAATTCCAGTCTTATTTGGACTTTAAGGCAAGCTCGCTACACCACAGACATCCGAAACTGAGGGAGTCTTATTATTCATTGTGCTGATTATACAATATTTCCTAACACCGTTTTGCATCGGTGAACATTGTTTCAGGCAAGCTGCAAATTACAGTATGTTCAGCTCAAGGATTTTTTTCAACTGCAGTTTGTACCCATGAAGATGCCAGACTGAAAACACTGAATTACGTCAAGTTCATGATCAGGTAACACTGACAGTGTACAGCAAGATATGATCTGGAAAAGATGAGATGTTGCTGGATATTTTTGTGAATAAAACCTAAAGGTGCTAATATCATACTTTGACAAAAAAAAAAAAGACCCTAATTGGCTAAACAATCATTTATGAGCTGAAGTTAGAACTCCTGTATGTGTATGGTCAGCACTGGACGTGGGTCAGTAGGCCACGCTCCTTCGTGTGACATAATGACATAAGGATGAAGCCTGTGGCCTTCTGTTGTTCAGTATATATCCATACTTGGCCTTAGGATAACCACGTTCCAATTTATTCCTGATGCTGATTGTTGTGTTATCATTCTCGAATGTCCTCTTTATTGCTCGACAGTTTTAGCTTGCAAAAAAGGTTTGTTGGCAAATTCATAACATCTGTATTGTCTTTCATGTAGCACTGAATAACCCCCTTTACTTCAATGCCTTGATTTGATTCTGGGATACACTAAGCAAACATCATTGTACTGTAATATGTTTTGTAGCATGTAATACCGTTGTACTGTGTGAAATTTATGGTTTGACTTGACAGTGCCGATTTGGTCATTCTTGTTTATAGTGCCATAGTATTTCCTGCCATATTAGTGCATATGTTTGCTTTCATTATGAACATCAGTTGCTCATTTGGGATAACTGACAAACAACTTGCGCAACTATTCAGCTGCCCACTGACAACTGCGACTGAGCAGCAAGTCTCTACATACAGAAAATTCACAGTATCCACCGTAAAAATACTGAACGACATGCAATACTGGTGATAAATATTTCCCTAAAATGGCTGTAAATAATAAGGTTGTTTCTTTAATAATATTTAAACACATATTTAAATGTTATTGCAAATAACATTTAAATCTTCTTCTTCTTCTTCTTTTAGCTGCCCCAGTTAGGGGTCGCCACAGCGGATCAATTGTTTCCATTTCGCAAATAACATTTAAATATTTGTTTAAATATTAATATGCAATATTTAAAATATTTTCTCTAATGTGAATGTTTTCTCTTTGAAAAGTATTTGATTATACATTGGGGCACATCTCCCTCGCAGTGTCCCCATTACACACAGACAGCTGTGCTCAAGACTAAAGAGCACCATTTGTACAGTATTAGGTTTGGTTTCTTATGTTTTGTATGAGTTGCTACACAAATGTTAATAAAATCTATATACAGAGCTGATTAAATGCATCCTTGATCTGTGTACTAAGACTAGAGGTAGAATGCAGGCTATGTAGATATGAAGATATGAGGAGTTTATTTAAAGTAGATGAAAAAGAACTTACAAATGTGCCGCATTTACATTCAGACAAATAAGCAAAGTTTGATCCTGCAGAGCAGCTGCAGCGCCCCCACCTGTCGCTCTCTTGCTACTAATATTGTAAATGAAGGTTTGAATGGTTACATGAACCATTTAAGCTTTTCTTCTAAAGAACAGCAATATTCACTTTTATGATTAAAACATATGTTAAAGGTCATGGAGAATTTTTATCCAGTCATACATAGTTCATAAGCTTTTTGTTTAAACCATGATTTATATGTTTACCGTTAGCCATTTCTAGGTCACAAACACTTTTAAGAATCTGATGAACAATAAAAATCCCTCACAGAAAAATAGAAAGAAAATATCAACGGTGGCTCAGACAGTGAAACTGAGAGAGAAAATATTCCATAGTTGCAATAAGACTTCTTAACAATCACAAAGAATTGTATTATAGTCATGTGCCTTTTATTTTGAACTTTTATGAATGCCCAGGAGGGTTGGACTTCCACTGGCACGTGGACCCCTAGAGGTTTATTTTTCTCCTATTCTCTAGTAGGAGTTTTTTGTTTTCCTCTTCTGCGTGGTCAGATACAAACTGTACATGTATACTACCCCTGTCATATCTGTTCAGTGCTCTGTATCACTACAGTGAGAAAAGCGCTACATAAAATTAAAATTGAATTGAATTATATAATTATGGACAATTTCATGAGCCCCCAAACAACATTCATGGGCCCCAGGTTAGGAATCCCTGGTCTAGTCCATTACTGCTAGCATACTGACAACACACAACACAGAAAACATGCCAATTATGTGATTTTTAATGCAAAACAATTGACACTGGCGTTAAAAAAAATCATCGGCATTACAAGATGACTTATGTGTACCCAAGCTGGCAAAAGAGCTTGAAACATATGAACTGTGCCTTACCTCCCATAATGCTTGTAGCTGTGGAAAACATGCAGTCATTTCTTTCTGTTATTTATTTAGACCTTAAGGCTCCTGTGAGCAATATGGTTAACAGAAAGGAAAAATTTAGCATCAATTTTGTATTTCAGTCTATTTGTTTATTACTGTTGATAATATATAATCAGGTTTATTTTGTATGCGCTTTTAATGATCTATTTAACAATTTCAATAATTTAAACACATTATAAGAGCCTTAAATTTGTATTGCTCGACTTAGCAGTACTTTGTGCAACCTTTGCGCTGAGGTCCACACAACCTAGCTGCTTGAACCAAAAAAAAAAAAAAGACTGATTTTGATTCCACCCAAACAGACTTGTTAAAATTACTTTAAAAATGAGAAAGCAATGTAATCAATACAACTGATAATTAAATCGACAATAGTGGTTGATAACACACGGGCAAAAAAAAATTTACTTCACTTTTTATTCACAAAAACAACTGCAAAGACCATAATTGTTACCGTACAGAATCAAAGCTGCAAACTCAAAATGCACATTGCTGAATTTGGGAGACTGCTAATAGCGCACACAACCCAAGCAATCAATAAGCAAGTGATAACAGCTTCAAACACGATGTCAAAAGAGTCACTACCGGTCACTGCTTGGCAGCTATGAATGTGGTAAGTGGATGCTTTGACTGTGCAGTGCCCCCTCCTCTTAGAGCCAAAACCAGATGAAGTACTGAGCCGCCCTGGATTTTGTAGTCTGCAGCTGTCTTCTCATCATTCCTAACAAGTGGATGGACACAAAGAGATGCTCAGCACAGTGAGCCACTTTAAACGTCTTCTAACTAGTCATGTCCGTGATTATTCTGCTTTAGATGAACTCAGGAAAAAAGAAAAGAAAAAAACTTCAGCCTGACAAAAGAGAAGACCGAAAAGGACATAATAACGTGTCCAAAGCGGGCATGACAAAAAGTGGACATCCATGATGGTGAATGGGCCCACTGATTCTTACATTTGTTTTCCACTGTAGATGAGTCTCTGCTGCTGAGGTGGAATCCCTTCTTTCTCTTCCACACGCTCTTTAATTCTCTCCACCTGAGAAACAGGTATCAGAAACAAAGCACAGTCCACTAGAGTGCAAGTGAAATGGTGCAGCACTGTACAAAGTTGCCCAGATACATGACTGCTTACTATTCTCCATGTCTCACTCTGCTAGACAAGTAGCTGCAATTATGTCAACCTTAAACTGAAAGTTACAAACATTCATTTACATTTAAAACCTTCTAAGAATTATTAAAGATGTTTTTGAAAAGAAAAAAAAAAACTAAACTGAAATATCAACAGTCAAACGTGATTCGCGCCCATTATATGAGGAAACATCCAACTCGCTTAGACACAAACCACCCTTAAAAGCAAATCTGAAACATATACTGCTTCTCGCGTTTAGCGTAGTCTAAGTACATACATTGTACAGCAGAGCAGTGTGTGTTACGAGGTCTTACCTTGTCTGTGGGCTCTATGTCGATCTCAATTTCTTTACCTGTGAGAGTCTATGAGGGAGGAAAACACTATTTTAATAACAGTGCGCATTTACTTCGGAATTTCACCGCGGCTGTAACACAAAACTGATACGATGCTTATTTTGGCAATTATAAGTACAGATTTTTACCTTAACTTTAATTAACATGTTAAGGCCTTGTAGTACCTACAGAATCGAAAATAGTAATCAGGACAGTCAACGAAGGTTCGTTTAGCGTTAAAAAAACTATGTAATTTATTGCCGATAAATATCCCTCTTTCCCTTTATGGCGATCACTTTTTTCCGGTGTAACATTTGTATGTTTCCCCTAGCTTGAGCAGCATATATGGTTGGTAAAGGAGAATATTTCTTGACATTTTTGTAAATTTCTAAATGCATTTCAGTTTATTTTTCACCTTTCGTATAAACTGATATAACTTAATTCGTACAAGATATTTTTGCAAAACATTTGGAATTAGTATTCAGTATCTTGTAACAGGCATGGAGGACTTCGGCTACCGTCAGTTCGCATTCCGGTGAGCGGCTGCGTCACCCTGTACCATGATGCCTCACTTTGTAGTTTTCTAAAACTTGCTTCTCAATCTGCGTAAGCGGAAAACATGGCGTTTGAACTACATCACGCGCTTTGTCGCCCTGAACAATTCCGGTGGAAAAATGTGGGCAGGAGGTTCGTTCTGGTTTTTCCGTTACGGGGGGCCGGAAGGAAGTGTCGCGGAAGGCAATTGAACCGATACGCTCATTTAACGCTTAATTGTGAGGGAAGTATTTTCTCTAACTGCGAGCTGTCTTTCTAAACCCGAATACTTTCGTCTCGCTATTGAAGTACGGTATTTCCAGGTGAGTGAGTCAGCCATAAAATTAACCTTGACGTTTGACTTGACATCCAGACAGGTAAGTACTGTTATATGGCGGGTAACGGTCTGTGGGAGAATGTATATGCTCGGCAAAAGAAGTGAAATTCCATTATAATTTGGACGTTTGCACACTGCAGCCATTTCATTAGATATTTCAGTAAGCAAGTATACTGCGGTTTTTGCGAGAATAGAGGCCTTGAGTGTGCGTGTGCCCGTCTGTCGGCCACTCTTTCCAGCACGCAAGCACCATGCCGCGCATCGAGAGCGACGTCAAGCTGGATTTCAAGGATGTGCTGCTGCGTCCCAAGAGGAGCACGCTGAAGTCGCGCAGTGAGGTGTGACACCCGGCACGTGAAGTCAGGGGACGCACCAGTTGGCTCGAACCCACGCGTGCTGTTGTACCTTTGTGTCATGATATCTTACTGATTCGGTATGAATACATTCAAGTGTAGATGGGCCAAGTACTGTAACCGGCTTTGTTGGTCTTGCTCTCCATTTCTGTCGCTGTGGGTCAGGTGGACCTCATGCGCAGCTTCATCTTTAGGAACTCCAAACACAGCTACACAGGGATCCCCATCATTGCAGCCAACATGGACACAGTGGGGACCTTCGAGATGGCCATGGCTCTGCACAAGGTAGTACCTTGACCTCATAACCGTCTGCAGCTAAAATGCCACCAATCCCAGGGCTGCCTCAGCAACTGTGTGGACCATTTTGGCAGCACCTCCTGAATTTAACAGTACAGTAAATATTAGGACTACGTATTGTTACTTTGTATTAAGCACAAAGCATATTGTTTTTAATAGCTTATATTTTTGACATAAAACATGTTCAAACTGTGCTATACTGCAGCACAGAGCGAAAACAGAATAATTCCTATTTTTCAAAGCTGGAGGTAGCAACAGTAGTGCTGTACCCCCAGTGAGCACAGGGTCTCTTTGGAGCACGTACACTAAATGGCCAAAAGTGTGTGTGCCCCCCCCCCCCCCAATGACTGATCTGAGCTGTTTCAACCATGTCCATACAGCATACAAACACATTGTAGATATTTGTGTGCTTCCACTTTTGTGGCCACAGTTTGGAGGAAACTCCTGCTCCAGCATGACTGTGCCCCTCCCCATCCACAAAGTAAGCTCAGCAAACACATGGTTTGCCCAGGTTGGTGTGGAAGAACTCGAATGGCTTGCAAAAAGCCCTGACCTCAATCCCACTGAATACCTTGGGGATGAATTGGAACGCCAACCGTGAGCCAGGCCGTCAGTGTCTGACCTCTTTGATGCTCTTGTGGCTGAATGGGCACAAATTTCCCCAGCCACGCTCAAAAATATGTTGGAAAGCCTTCCCAGAAAAGCAGAGGCTATTACAGCAGTAAAGGGGGAACAACTCTATGCTCATTGGTTTGGAATGGGATGTTCAACAGGCACCTAAGGGAGTGATGCTCATGTGTCCATGTTCTTTTGGCCATACAGTGTAAGTTCAGTTATTGTCATTTCAGTGGTGCAGGGTTAGATAGCCCTGTCCTTATATACCCTCTCTGCCCCTATTGTCCCCAGTTCTCACTCTTCACGGCCATCCACAAGCACTACTCAGTTGATGAGTGGAAGGAGTTTGCTACCCAGCACCCGGAGTGTCTTGAGGTGTGTTCAGGTCCTGACCCCTAACTTCTTTTTATTTGTGATCATCACATAAATTATTATATGATTCTACAACCCTGTCCAGGATAACAATTGGGGATGGATAAACATTTGATATTTTAATGGCTCTAAAATGTATTCATTATTTTGTTGTTTATGTTTATTGCCATTTTCTTGCCAAGAGTGTACAGCAGAAATTACAATATGGATTGCACAAACATAGGCGTAACATAAGTCAGCTTAATGCAACAGTAGACATAATTTATTGAATTTGAACAGATTACTCATGTCACAGATATGATTAAAATAAAGGAAAGGTCTAGGTTTTTCTAGCAACAGGGTGGGAAGGGGTCAGAACAATGCAGAAACAATAAATATACTGAGCAAATACAAATATGTCTTGTGTAAGCAGACATCTTTCTTATCTTAATTTCCTAATATTGATTGATACATAAAGAAATTATACTAAATGGAAGATTTAGTTGAGAGTTCCATCTGGAAACAACTGATTTTATTGGTGTAATTCAAAGTATACGGAACATTGGGACACTTTTCATAACACGTATTTCTTTGTTTTTGTTTTTAACATTTAGACAAATAGCAAACAATGAGCACAGAGGTACACAATTACGTGACAATAAAGTAGTCCAATTAAATAACTATTAGGCATAAGGTAAAACTAACAGTGACAGGTCAGTGTTATGCATTACATTTCACTTTATTGGATGTTTTATGGCTTTGTGTGCCTGTGTACTCAGAGTGTGGTGGTGAGCACAGGGACCAGTGAGGCAGACTTCGAAAGGCTGTGTGCGGTGCTGGCTGCCGTGCCCCATCTGCAGTACATCTGTGTGGATGTGGCCAATGGTTATTCCGAGCACTTTGTGCACTTTGTGAAGGACGTTCGACAGAAGTTCCCCACACACACCATCATGGTCAGTCATCAGCCTCTATTCAAGCTTCTGCTCTTACTGCTCAGCTTTCAGTGATGACGACAGACAAAAGAAATGTTTATAAAAGGGAGGCTGAGTAGGCAATCGGTAGTACAGCAATCAGAACATGAAATGGGCCAGTACTCGGTGCCTCACGTATTACGCTACGAAGTACTGTGACTCTTGTTTTTCACAACTTGTCATAAGTTTCCGGTGCTCCTTTCTGTCCCCTGTTGACTAGATTGTAAGTTACACTGCAAGTCTGCTCTTGTGTTTGTTTGAAACATGTCTCTCTGCTAATACAAAAATGTTTGTTTGGAATATCTCCTGGTATGATGACGATGAGGAAAGTTGTGGTGATTCTGATTATGCCACAGGCAGGGAACGTAGTCACTGGGGAGATGGTGGAGGAGTTGATTCTTGCTGGGGCTGACATCATCAAAGTAGGCATTGGACCAGGTGATGTCTTATTCAGGCATTTGCAGTTATTCTTACCCCTCTGAGCTGTTACATCACCTTCTCTCTTGAAATGTACATTGGTCAATCATATTCCTCTCAGATTTAAAATGTTTGCCGTTTTATGTCGATCTCCAGGCTCAGTGTGCACAACTCGCAAGAAAACTGGGGTGGGGTACCCCCAGCTAAGTGCTGTGATTGAGTGTGCTGATGCTGCTCATGGTCTTGGAGGACACATCATATCGGTGAGCCTTTTTTGCCACTGTCTTACACTGGCAAAACAGCTCTCAAGCTTTCATTTTGTACCTTTATTACTTAACAGCGCTGAGCTTTATTTTCTCAAGGTGGTTGTACAGCCAATTTATCAGCCATTCCTGTGTATTTACGTACATCCTATTTGTAAGTTTTGTCATGCTTATCAACGCATACATCTATTTTTTTCATTGTGAATAAGCCATATAACCAGATGATAATCCTCAGAAATAAAAATTTTTGTGTCATTGTATTCTGTAGTTATGATTTTCATGTTGGGAGATTTGATGTCCTATTTGGTGCCATTGTATTATTTTTTTGATGTGTTTCAGGATGGTGGATGCACATGCCCAGGTGATGTGTCCAAGGCTTTTGGTGAGTTTTCAAAAGACCAAGTACTCTGTTTGCAACATTGAGGTGGCAGGTGCAATAATGCTTAAAAATATCACCTTGCAGTTGGAGGACCTGGGTTTGTAATGCCCTTGATCAAGCTATTTACCCTGAATTGATGTAGTGAAAATTACCCTGCTGTATAAATGGGTAAATACTAAGAATTATTATTCTAAGAAGCTTAGTGACAGATAGACAAATAGAGGTGAATATGATGCCTTATGTCATGTGCAAACGCATTGGGTTCAACGGTACATCATGGACAGGTGCTGGGGCAGACTTTGTCATGCTGGGCGGGATGCTGGCAGGTCACAGCGAGAGTGGAGGTGAGATCATTGAGAAGAATGGGAAGAAGTACAAGCTGTTTTATGGCATGAGCTCTGACACAGCTATGAAGAAGCATGCCGGTGGGGTGGCAGAATACAGGTGAGACAATGATCAAAGTGATAGCCAAGTACTGATTTTAGAAATAGCAGTTTAAATGAGAGTAATAAGTTCATGAAGACCTATACTGCAGGCGAATTCTGATTTAAGTAAGACTGGTTGGTCTTTACTGATGATGTTGTATGCTGAACACAGCATTAACCCTTTGTTTACAGTAAAAATATGATTTTCTTTACCTTCATGCTTGTGTCAGGGCCTCGGAGGGGAAGACTGTAGAGGTGCCATACAAGGGCCCAGTGGAGGAAACGATTCGTGATGTCCTGGGAGGGGTGCGATCTACCTGCACCTATGTGGGTGCAGCCAAATTGAAGGAGCTGAGTCGCAGGACCACTTTCATTAGGGTCACCCAACAGCTAAACACCGTCTTTGGAAGTGATAGCTAAGCTAAATGTGGCGCCACACAGGAGAAACTCTGGTCAAAAGAGACAGGAGATCCAACATCTCTCTTGCATGCATGATCACACACATATGCTCACAGAAACACCATCTGATTTAGCAGTTTTGGGTATATTACATTATATACAGTATTAAACTCTGAATCTGTAGTAATCGAATAATCTAAATACTGTAATCTGTGACAATGAATGCCATCAACCCGCCTATCTGTTTTTTTGCATAATTTTCACTGTAGATGATGGCTATGGATACATTACCAAATAATTTTAACTGATGTTCACTGGATAACTTTGAGGACCACATCCCTGTAGTAGGGGGAAACATTTAAATATTGTTACAACAGACATTTTTAAAATTGTTATTGGTTACTTACTTAATTGTGAAAAAAGCTGTGCACTTTAATGTTAGACAAAAAATAATTCCCAACATGCAGTACTCTTGAGGTTTTAAAACGGACTCCATTACAACCTGTATTTGGTGCACTAAAACATTTGTAAGATACACTCCCTATATAGTTGGAGCTAAATTTGAAATTACACTGTATGTGTTTTAAACTTTGGTAGTTTGAATGTTTGTTTATCTTTTTCTTATGGTATGGCAATACAGAAATGACATGATGGAAAACTGACTAGGTCATCTGCAGCTGGTTTTTGACATTAAATTTATCCTCCAGGGTCTCCTCTGGACTGAGTCAAAATACAGTCCAAATATACAGTATGTTCTTGGCAAATAACATTAATGACATTTCTCCATGCAGGTGGTTTTAAAGCAACTTGTATTTTGTACAAATAAAATATTTTACCAATTGCTGCTAAGGTGTAATGATGAAGAGCAGCATGTAGAATGCATTTTTTGTAATCGAAACCTCTCAGTATGATGCCTGACCTTGCATTCATTTTATAGTACTGGACAATAGACTAGCAACTTTCGGCTGCTCCCGTTAGGGGTCGCCACAGCGGATCGTCCGCATATTTGGTTTGGCAAATGTCCTGACGCAACCCTCACCATTTTGTCCGGGCTTGGGACCGGCACAGAAGTGTACCCCCTTGTGAGTGGATTTAGACTTACGGCACCTGGTATTCCTAGGCGGTCTCCCATCCAAGTACGGGCCAGGCCCGACCCTGCTCAGCTTCCGAGAGCAGACGTTTCCAGGGTGGTTTAGCCATGGATAATAGACAATGATAAGTCATATAATATGTAAATTCCAAATTAGTTCTAATGTCTTCTACATTTATGCAAAGGTTCATTCAGAAAAAATTGAAAGGTATTATAGATTTAATTTTATGCACATAAGGGACATTTCATCTATGTATGTGTATATACATGCATGTTCAGTGGCATAAAAAACTTCTGACCTTAGAAATACTTTACAATGTATGTTTCCGTTGTCTGTATTCGGTTATAAACAGTTCTCAAGGACTTTAGCAATGCTCTGCTGGATTTAACGTATCAGTAGTCAAGCAAGACAAAATATAATGGGTTTCTGTGCTTTGATATCATGAATTAAGTGGAAAAAAATATTTGGTAACATCTAGCAATTTCACAAGGTACTAGAATAACGTAAGCGGTTAATGTTTGAATGAGAATACCAAAGACATTCTGTTCATCTCTTGGTGTTGTGTACCGATCATTTGGATAAGGTAATCCATTCATTATAGCTTATATTACCAGTAATAGTTTAAGGAGGCCGTTGGCATAAGATCCCAAACGGTCAGTGTGTCTTGTAATATCGTCCCTGTTTTTTTATTATGTAAACACATTTTTGAAGCAAAATGAGATGTGCGTAAAACATTTCGTTAAGAAAGCGCTCCATTTCTTTGACGATCACATACCGGAAGTATTCGTCTCCACGAAACGTGCGACCAACGTGGACACGTGATCACCTGTCCCGTTATGACGGCTGCTGGCGAAGTGTTTACTTCCGCTCTGACTTTGGACTCCGGCGCATGCGAGCGAACGCCAGTGCGGGTGGTAAGCGCGCCTCAGCGTTCTTTTCAAAATGATAACGTTTAATGTTGTATTAGACATACTGTACAGCGTATAAAGTTTATTCTTTTGTTTCCGTTCCACTATGTGTACTGTACTAGAAAAATGTTAACGTGTTAGCGGTGAAATCTCTGATTGATGAACACAGACACGTTTACTGAGAGGGAAATTCTGTCCGTTTGAAACGTGCACAAGATATATGTTTCCACAAAATAATAACGAGTGCGAATTTATAGATGTGGGGGTACCTGGCAGCCAGGGTGGAGCTATACCGTTTTAGCTTTTATGTTACGCACCTGAACACATGAAACAGCTGAAGGGCATAATAAAGTCACACAAATGGTGTAAAACTAAGTTGCAAGGAACACACTCACTGTCACCTTTTAAGTTCTGTCATTACTTTTAACTAATGGCATCGTCACATTGGGATTTCATGGATTTGTGATATCAGCTTGTCAGGTATTGGGGGGCAACAGTGCAAGCAAAAGCATCCAAAGGAGCTACATACAGGCTACTCTGAACATTTTTGGTGGACATGACCCCCCATTTCCTGTTTTGTTTTATTCTACAAGGTGGATGAGATCTAGGTTTGTGAATACTTCACTCATCTCAATTAGTATGCAGTACATTTAATCTTTTAACTATCAAGAGTCAGGGTATTGTTTATATTTTGAGACATTTTGCTGTCCCCCTTCTCCCAGGTCATGTTGAACGGTCTAGGCAGGACTCTGCGGCTCAGTTACACTGTCGGCAGGAGGATGATGTCCTATGGCAGTCTTGCAGGGAAGATTGCTATAGTCACTGCCTCATCAGATGGGTAATAGTGTTGATGTTACATAATTTACATTTAAAAGTATGCAGCTTTCAGAGGCATAAACTCTTTTTTTAAAAAATTGTATCCATCAGGCAGCTAAATTCTGTTATTTTTTCTGTTTATTTGCAGTATTGGCTTAGCTGCAGCTCGAGCTTTGGGGCTGAGGGGGGCTCATGTGGTGGTGAGTAGCCGACGTAAGGAAAATGTTGACAAGGCAGTATCCCTGCTGCAGGGTGAGAAGATACAAGTCACCGGCACTACTTGCAATGTGGGAAAGAGAGAAGACAGAGAAAGTCTTGTGAAAATGGTAAAATATTGAAACGTCCTGTGCATTTTTTACACTGGATTATAAACCAGGAGAATACATAAGTAGGGTATATATCATTGCTATAATGCAACAGTACTGCATCAACAGGTGATTATTCTAATGTGCACAGTCCACATAACAAGTATTTACAGAAATTAGTCGTCAGTCTATTTGAATTAGTCTATATCAGCTTTGCACATGTAAGCACTAGAATTTTTGTCTAGTCCTTTCTGCAAAAATGTACCGAGGGCCATGAGTGATTTGCAATTTTTGAGTTCTGCCACAAATTCTCAGTTGGACTGAGTTCTGGACTTTGACTTGACCATTGTAGGATGTTGACATTTTGTTTTAAGCAATTCTTGTGTACATAAGGCTTTATGTTTGGGGTCATTGAACTGAGGGCAAAATATATTTTCTGCTAAGTCATAGTTCTCTTGTAGACTGCAGCAGGTTTTGCTCCAGAATTTTCCTGTACATTGTTACATTCATTTTACCTATTATTTTATGAGACTTTTATGATTTTTATTAGACTATTTTAATAAGACTTCCTAGGCCCTGCAAAGAACCATTTCCACTGTATGATGCTTCCACACATGCCTTCACACCAGACAATAGCTGTCACATTACTTTTTTCAGCAACAGTTTTGTTTTTGTCACTCTTCCAAAAAACTGACTTGTGAAGCATCCAGGTAACTGCTGCAATATGCATAGTCTCTTCAACCTCAGTCACATAAAGACAGTATCTCCTTCAGATTTAACATGATGGAAACTGATGGGCTCCATGGCAAATTTCCTTGTTCCTGAACACTTCATGTTTATGTACAAATTTTCAGATTCATGGTTATGTTGTATTCCTTAAATATTTTTATGATTGACTTTAGTGTACTCTTATGGGTACACAATGCCTTGGAAATTGTCTTACATCCTTCTCCTTTCCTACAGACCATTATAGTTTTTCCTTTGTCCTCATAATGCAGTTTTTGTTAGGAAATCGACTAATCAATTTTTGAACCTTCCAGATACAAGTTTTCCTAAAATCACAAGAATAATCTTAATTGCACACAAGTGATGTCCATTCAACTTTTGTGACTTAAAACTTGTCACCACAGATGACTGAGGTGTCCTAGTGAAGGGGTGAATACTTATGTGCTTGTTTAAATTTCTCAGTAGCATCTAACTTAAAAATATGGAGTGAAAGTTTGTATATAAGCAGTTAATGACCCCCCCCCGAATAAAACCTTAACACTTTCTAAATTTTATGCATTTTGTACATCAATATTAGTTTTTGTCTCAATATGTTCCATATTACCATTTAGAAATAACTGTACTGAGCTATAATTAGATGTTGTCATGTCCTCTATCTGAACCGAAATAACTGGTGTGTCAAATGCAAATATGCAGTCGTCCTTTGCTTAATGGATGTAATCAGTTCCCAAAAAACATTATTTTGGCACGAGTTCACAAAACAAAAAAAGCTATTTCAATTTTTTTTTTATATTTGAGGGAAATTACAATATGTAGAGGGGGGGAAAAAATCAGAAAGCTGTTAACTTATTTTGGCGTATTTAAGTAGTTATGTCATTGTAGTGCAATAATCAAAGAAATTGGTACTACTTGCTCAAGAGCAGACACTGTTACTGAAAGCGATGATAGAAGGATGTCAAAGTAGTCGCTGCGACTTGGATGATGGAGGACACAGTACCACTGTCTGAACCACTAAGAACCATTGATCTCCTTGTTTCAGTGTTATTGTTGCTACTAGCAATGCCCTTTGCTATGCAGATGAGTGTCTTTCTCATTGAGTAGTTGTCAACATCACAAACAATTCTGCAAATACACCAGTGCTTTGCTTTTCAAATGTTCCTTTTCAGCCTTTCCTGTTATCTCCAACACTGTTTTTTTCTTCCTTCGCACTGATACTGGCAGTGGAAAGCAAAGAGAAATGCGGAGGACAAGGAAGTGAACAAACTGTAGTTCATATTGCACCGGTTAAGCATACACTGGGCTAGGTTACGAAAGCCTAGTAGCCTGCTGCTATGCTGCCCAGTGAACTATTGAAATGTTACAATTCCAACACAGTACAGTATTAACACTACAGTTCATTGCAGCAACACAGTACAGTATTAACACTACAGTTCATTGCAGCTACCAATTGATGTGTTATTATACATAACCATAGTGTACTGTCATTACAGACGGTTGAGCAGTGCGGTGGTGTGGACATTCTAGTTTCCAATGCAGCAGTCAGTCCTTTTTTTGGAAACATTATGGACTCTACAGAAGAGGTCTGGGACAAGGTATGACTTGTGGGAATATGTTAGGTAATTTATAACACAACCATATTTAAATGGAGAATAAGATAACTAATTTGTGTGCAGAACCATGTCCTTTCTCCCTGTGAGCTGATTATTAAAAGAAGCATTTCCCTCTCTGTGACATCAGATCCTGGATGTCAATGTGAAGTCAGCTTTTCTTCTGACCAAACTGGTGGTGCCTCATATGGAGAAGAAAGGGTGAGGAAGGGTGGTCTTAAGGCATAGACATAGGGTTTGGGGTGGGTCTATTAAAGTATGTAGGACAAAATTAGCAATTGTAGGGAACAGGATGTAACTATAAGATTAAATGTTAAATAAAAGCAATCTACAAAGCAGGTTTATGATCTGCAACTGAAAAAGGCATCATTAAATAAATGCATCTGTGACTGAAAAATCCCAAATGTTTATATGTCCTAGGGGTGGCTCCATTGTGTTTGTTTCTTCAGTTGCCGGTTACCAGCCCATGCAGGTGAGGGGACGTAGTGTAAGATTGGAAGAGGAAGGGTGATGTAGCCTTGACAAAGAACTGTAATGCAGCACCCTAATTATCTCTTTCTTAAAAATAGACTTGAAGTTCCAACTTAGCACACTGCAGCTGCTTCACAGAAGCTGTTTCTATGAAACATTAACTTTTAAGAGATCGGTATAGCAGAAAATATTTTTTTTTGGAATATCAGTGCTGTGTAGCTGAACTGTATTGCTGTTGCCACAGGGTCTGGGACCCTACAGTGTGAGCAAGACTGCCCTGCTTGGTCTGACCCGTGCTCTTGCCCCAGACCTGGGTCACAGCAACATTCGAGTGAACTGCGTGGCTCCAGGCATTATCAAGACCCGCTTTAGCTCTACGGTGAGAACCTCTGTATCATTAGCCTCCTGCTTACCATTTACTCTAAATTGTCTCCTAAGCTTGATGTAATCTGATGGTCAGATGCAGACTATACTTTTTCAAGAATTTTCAGTCTCATTGTCCAAATCCATTACAAGCAGTATGTTTTTAAGCTGGACTTTTTCCCTATTCAGCTTCGAGAGAATGAAGGCATTATGGAGGTTTTCAAGACACAACTGAGCCTCAAAAGGTTAGCGGTCTCATCAGCTGAGCAAAACAGTTGTTTAAGAATTGTCCTTAGCTTGAGCATGATTTAGTGTCATGACAAATGCTCAAGAAGTGTGATTCTGACATTGCTTACCAGTACTGATCTTTATTCTTCACTGACCCAGATAGTGATGATCATATTACTGGTAACTGTGGCAATGAATGTGTCATTGCAGGGTGGGAGATCCAGATGAAGTGGGTAGAGTCATTGCCTTCTTGTGTTCTGATGAAGCCTCTTACATTACTGGGGAGACCATCACTGTGTCAGCAGGTTTGAACAGCAGACTCTGAAGAAGCCATAACGTGGGCAGAACACCAAACATTTTAACCCAAACTTATTTGAGAAGCCAAGTCCCAGAAGTTCTCATCCTATAATTGCTTGCTCTTCAGGTCTTGAGACAATGATAACCAAGCCAGGGTGTTGTTGAGAACCAAAGAGCAAATTGAATGAAGTGAGCTCTGAAGATCATTGAATTTAAGTAAGGTCCTCAGCCTTATATAAACCTTGTGTAATTCCTAAAACACAGTGCAACTAATAAATTGGCCTTCCTACACCTCTGTAGTCGAGAGGAGTCAGTGATACGATGTCCTGTTCCATGCTCCACTGTGCTGGTTATTGTAGTCAGAACAGTGCTAAAGTGAAGCTGTGAGAAGGCTAACAAGGGATGTAAACCAGTCTTTCTAGCAGACCTCTGAGCAGGTGTAGTCCAGGAACAGCAGTGTAAGGGGAACAGTGTTGTTTTAAGAGAAGGAAGTGCATCTCAACAGTCTCATAGCAAACCTTACTGAGGCTCCTTTGAACACCCTTAGTAGAGACAGTAAAAACAGCACAATGCCACAGTGAGCCAAAACATGCCAGGCAAAGAAGTAAAACTGGGGAGCTGAAAGAACTGTCTCCATATTTAACTTTTTATTAGGTAGTTACTTAAATATTATCGAAAACTGCTTGCAAAACATTCTCACACTAAAAGACAATTTTTTTATAAAAATGTGACCTCACAAGTGCCCTTAATATTACAGAAATAAAGTTAGACTAGCAGGTAATTAAGAATCTGTTGTATAAGATTTGGATTGTGCCCATTTGTTAAACCATGATTTGTGTTAAAAAAAAATAAATAAATAAATAATAATAATCCATTAAGCTGTGATCATGCAGTCCAGACAGCACTGAATGGTCACCATCCCAGATGCATAAATGTAAGGAGGTGATATGCAGGCTTAGGGGGCAGACCCAGCTGCTCATCTGAGGCTGTGGCTGATAGAGAGGTTGGGCTTCCAGAACTCCCTGAGTGTGGGGACATAGGTGTTGTGCTTTGTCCTGTAGTACCGTTTCACAAACAGCTGCAGGGAGATGAAGGTAAAGGCTTACAAAACACCAACAAAAGCCACTTACACAAGACTAAAAAAATTTGTTTAAATAATGTAATTTGCATAGATCTCTCCAGTGCTGAAAAGATAATGGAAAAGTTTATTTAACATGATACTTGCCCGTCCTTTGAAATTCTTTGTGCTTTCATCTTCAGAATCAAGCACAATATCTTCACTCTCTTCTGGAGTCATGGCAGGCCTCCCTAAGAGAGAGGGGGTTAAAGCTGCATGTATACAATGACTGCAGAGTGCCAATTCACCAAATAGGACAGCTAGCACAGTGTCTATGGACTGACAGCACATATGCATTCAAGACTTTTAGTACAGTACAAAGGTTTAGTTTACAAACAAATAGGACTGGACGTTAGCTCCAAAGTCACTTTTATTACTAAGTTTACAATCAGTAAAAGCTGCATAATACCAACATCTCAATTTATTCACATTACATTCTGATAAAACTTCATATAATCTTGTGATTAATACTCAGCCCTTCCACCAATTATCAGTAAAGCTAGGTGGTCTGGAGCACCCTGGACAGAACAGTGTAGTACTTTCATTTTCTATTAACTTCAAAATGGATTAAAATCCATTTAACATCACTTAAAACTTCCATCTATGAAACTTCCTATTTATTCCTAGCTAATTCATCACATAAGGATGTGAAATATTCTTCAGATTCTGGCCACTTTCAACTTTAGCTACAGTTGGTAAAGCTTAATATTTATTTAGGCATAGGAATCTGGCATAACCTTGAGCATGACTATCATTAAAAAATTTTTTTTTTTTTTCTTTAACTTATTTACTTTAAAATTAAAACTAAAAATACCATGCTAAATGAAACACATACTCTCACAAACTCTTATTCAATGCCCACTGCTGAAGATGCATCCTAAAATATGAATAATGTTTAATATCTTGTCATTGATCACCCACAAATGTTAAGACCAGAAAGGAACAGTAAACATTGTGGAAGCACATTAAATGAAGCCACTTCCATATTCCTGTTCTGGTTAAGTGTGTTTCACTAACTAACAGCTGCCCATGAAACTCAGGTTGCTTTCAATCTGCAAAAGAGAAATTTCAGTAAACAATGGTGATGAGAATACAAAGCATATAAACTGGAAAATTAACACATTAGCACTGCAACAAGACCACTGGTACAGCACATTAATATAGTGATAAGGGAAAGCCATTGTTTACCTCTGCTTTGTCCCCACGGGGAAATGACGGGAGATGCACTCAAAGTTAATGGGGAGTTGGCACAGTTCCTATTATGCATAACAGTATTTGCATATTACAAGAACAGGGCCAACATAACCATAAATATGACTTTTATTGGAGCAAAGCTAAACCATAGTACAAGCATAAGCACACTGACAGCATTAGCTCATTCCACTTTCTTACTCTTTATCAAATGACTCCAACAACAGCTTCTTGGGGATCAATGTGTCACTCCTACGGTTGTGCCTTTGGACCACCAACTGTGCCTTATGCTCTGGTGAGCTCTTGTTCTTTTTCTCTGGAGATCTGTCACATGGCACACATGGAAGTGACAAAACGGGAATGGAGCTGTCTGACAGGCTGAGCCGGTGGATCACAACCCTTGGCTGGTGGCTCAGGCATTGCGCAATCAGAGTGGAGAGGTTCTCTTCATACAGCTGTTGCTGTTGTTGAGAGATAGGCGATGAATGTGGTGTAGCCCTCTTCTGCCTTTGCCTTTTATGAACCGTGCTACTCTGCTCATCTTCCTGGGGCTCCCTGTCATCATCAAAGCTATTTTCATCACCTTCATAATTAATATCTTCCTCTTCCTGTAGTCTGTTTCTTTTGAGTCCTTTTTGTTGTTGCTTTTGAACTTTCCCTTTTCCTATCTTCTCTAATCTTTCTACCTCTTCTCCAGTTTTGTTAGAATGTGCTCTTGACTGTAAATTGCCTACATGGTCACATAAACTGTCCTTAACAATTCCAGTCTCTTCATTTTGCCCTCTAGCTGTTCCTTGGGCATTGCTTGGCTGCCTGTTGTCTTCAGTCAAATCAAGATGTTTTATTTGTTCTACTCCAGGCTTGATAGGTGAATCTGGATCAGCAGCTTGTTTATTACTGGATAACATTACGGTTTTGTTTCTGTCCTTGAACTCACTACTGGTTTCAATCAGCAATTCAGGGCTGTGTACCCTGCCAGAAGGTGGCAGAGACATGGAGAGGAGGATGGAGTCTCCCAAAGTAGATGAGAGGTTTCCTGAGAGGGACAAAGACCAAATAAAGCAAAGGTTAATATTGGTGGTACATACTCTAAACACAGGTCAGCATTCCCAACCAGCACTACATGAAAGTACAGAAGATGGTTTAATATGAGTAGGCCCATAACACCAGAACTACAGCGCTCAAAGTGGGGTGGAAGCACTGAGTTAAAGTTAACACCACAGAGTGTTTATTGTGGATTCTTCAAGAGTGACCTACCTGGCACATCTAGGTGTCCAAGACATTTATAGTGTTGGAGCAGGGATCTGAGCAGTTGGGGTTGGGTGACACACTGTGCACATTCTTCTAGGACAGCAGGTGAAGAACTGAGCCATGACACTGTCTGGGGAAGAAAAAAAAAAAGAATGTAAATGTATAATAAAAGTTAAGCTTATTCAAAAGAAGCTGTTATTTGCAGTGCATGATGAACTACAATCTGTACATTTGTACACTTAAAACAATCAAAGCACCACTAAGTGGAATGCTGTTGTATTCTGATACCTGAGCAAGGTCAGGCACAGGCAAAAGATGGTCCAGTCTGGTCAGGAACTCCCACAGCAGCTTCTCAAGGGCCTTGTCAAACTGGGGGCCATATTCTACTGGGAACACTTCCTGGAGATTTTTAAAAAAAAACAGTGCAGGAGACACAGAGGCATAGCTGGTCAGGAGCTCAGTAGTAAAGTCAGACACCATTATGATGTCCCACAAAGGACAGGACAGGAAAATTGTTCTGGAACATAAACAAGTACAGGTACCATCCCCCCCTACTTATGAGTGTAAAGCATTCCTAGAAATCAGCTTGAAAACTGAGTTGGAGACATAATGTGAAAGTATTACTTTAAGATTGGGGAATTATGGAAAGTGAGTTCAATTCCAAAGAAGTATCTGTCAGCCATTTTCAGTGTATATTTAACCAATTGGAAAACCTCCACGTTCAGCTCCTGTTACTTATAAAGGGAAGGAAGTAGCCCATATTTCCTCACAACTTGGTAAAGGGTATTTGTATATGTGTGAGATGCTTATCTCAAAGTACATGCATACCTCTACATACTTTCTGATTGGTTACACCCCTGGATATAGGAAAAAACAATTAAAAGTAGTTTATAGGTACTGAAGCCCCTATTCAACTGAATTTTTTACTGCTGTAAAACCAAAGTAACTGACAACTAGCGTTGATCTTCTGTGATGCATATTGTTCATCCATATCATACAAACCCTGCGTACTTTACATTTTGTGAGATTCTGATAAAGCTGACCTTCACTGCAGTCTATTCTAAAATATGTACTAATAGGTTATTTTCAACAAATATTTTAAAAAAGGTCATACCCAGACTCAAAACTCTTTTTTTTTTTATCTGCTCAAATTGTGCAGCAACTAAAGGGATGGGTATTCACTGTTTAAGTTAAGAAAAAAAGGGTAGAATACAACTTAACTCCCTTAGGGTTAGTTGTAACAGACAGGGCATGTAAGACACATAATAAATAAACAAAAGCAAAAAAACCCCCTAAAGTAATCAATAAATAACAGTAGCAAATAGTCTAATTACAGATGGATATTTGTATGGCATTATGGAGGCACGCAGCTGTTGGTAAGAAGGACCCCCTAAAGGCACTTTTTAGTGGACCTACGATGAATAACATCTTGACTAAAAGAGCTCATGATAATTACTTCATTTAATGATGGTGAGCTGTTGTCAATGATGGACTGTAGCTTCCTCCTCATCTTGGTCTCTACCACAGCTTTCACCAAATCAGGGCCTTGACTCCTAACAGAACCAACTCACTGTCTTGAGTTTGTTGAGTCTGCACCTCGTAATGTCAATTATTATTTATTTATTTATTTTTAAACAAAAGTTACAATGATTATGCACTTGCTAAGCATGCTATTTTTAGTCTTAATTTTAAAGTTAAAAAAAAAAAAAAAAACAATATTACCTGGAAAAAATGTTCTCTTTGAGCAGCATCATTGAGGATTGTCTTCACCAACTCATGGAAGTTGAAGACTGACTTCTCCACCTTGGCATCCTTCCTCTGGACCACAGCGTATACATAGAGAAATCAAAGATATTCAGTATTTGGAGCCAATAAAGAGTATTTCACAGGTTTAGGGAGAATCCTAAGTCTATGGAAGGTCCCCTACATGTTTACGTTGTCCAGGAGGGGTGGGGTTCTGGATTTGCTCCAAGTAAGGCAGAACAACATGAGGGTCTGGGGGTGTCTGCCCACGACACAGCTCAAGAACCAGCTGCAGGACAACAAGTAAATTTAGGATCGAAAACAAGTCAGTCATCCAAGAATGTTTTAATCATCTTTTTAATCCCCCATCAGCTCATTAATCTGTCCCATTGTTGCATCCTTACTGAGACATTGTCCTTGTTACCAGACTTTGTGCTACCATCCCCATTTTTAGTTCCAAACCCATTTTCATGTGCTCCATCTGTCTCTCACCCGTGCCTGCAGACCCAGGATCAGCTTGGCTTTGTGTCTCTGGCTCAGTAACTCAGGGACAGTCTCGGAAATGGACGTCACAAACCCTTCCACCTTTCCATAATGCAGGACATCTCTTCGCTGTATGGTCTGCCAAACTGCAGCTGACACGAGCCGCAAAGGTGGCGCTAGAAGACGCAGTGAGGAGAGGGGCAGAGCTTCTCCTAGCATGAAAGAAAAGCAAGACCATTAACAATGACTGTAAAACTTCAGCAATGTTAAAACAGACTGATTAACAGCAAAGCTATACCATTTGACATAAGTACAATATCACAGAACATTTTTCAGCAGCAGCCCAAGCAATAACACCGCATTATAAGAAGCTTAGTACAGTATAGACAGCAGATTAAAACTCTAATAAGCCTAGTACATTTAAATGTATTAACACAGTCAAGGATTTGCTTCAAAGTAATATACAGTTAAAAAATAATTGAGTACTATTGTGCAGAAATCTGTATCCAAGGTAACTTACAACATTTTATGCACTGGACTAAGCTCAGAAGTAACATTTTGGATTGTGTCAGGAAACCTACTCAAACATGGGGAGAACGTGCAAACTCCATGCCCTACTCTAGCTGTACCTTCCTTGATCGAGGCGCTTACTCCGAGTTGAAACTGCAAAAAGATGCTGCTGTACAAAAGGGACAACTATTGCAAAACCGATGTGCACCGCAAACTACCTTCGTCAGTACTGCAGATCTGCTAAACACAGAAACAATAATGACAACAGCAGTCTTAAACACAGGCACCAACCACTTGCAATCCACAACTCGATTAAGCTTTCTGGACTTCTGCTCTTTTTATTATTACCACTTAATCATAGTATAGCAATGTCAAGTATCTTTTTTATCCATCCATCCATCCATCCATCCATCAGGAGGCCAGCAGTACCGCATCATGTTCTGGACCTTAACCGACACACGTTTTCAAATGAACACAGAAAACCTCAAAACTGTTTTTCTCCACAACCGTTTTCCGTGTAGTACGACTTCCCCTTTTTCTAATTGTAAGTATCTTTCTACAGTTTGTATAAAGAAATGTATTTTACTCTTTAATTCTTCTCCAAACCATTCGAGTGACTCCACAAAAACGGCCCAGTCAAACAGCCACCCGGGATCCATGTGTCCGGTGCGGTGCGATTCGGTGTCTTACTGTGGAGTCAGTTCAGAGAAAAGAAGGTACAAAGGCAGGGAGGCAGACTACATGACTACATACCCGCCTCGTCTTTCTCCACGGCTCTTCGCCTTTCCATGTTCCACTGCCTATTTCGCCTTCGCAATTTTAGCCTTCTTCACCCAGAAGATTAGCGGCTTAAAATAGCTGCTACAGTGCCGTACTTCTAATGCTTCTACTTTAAATAAAGAGCGCAAACATCGCAAAATTTAAAAATTAATACAAGAACAACAAGCCAAACACTACGCAACCTCCCATTGTGTAGTCCCGCCAACGGAAGTACCGGAACTAATATTTTCTGATATGTCGTCACGACTCCGAGATGCCTGATGGGATTTGCTGTTTTTTTAGCTATGTATGCGTCCCTCCATCCGTCCGCCTGTCCGAGCGACCACAGGATTACAATGAATTTCATTCGTTATTCTTAAATTCAATGTTTCATACTCTGTTACAGATGTAAACAATAACGAATCCGAATCCAATGTTAAATGCTACAAAAATACGATAAAATGAGGTTTGTTACATCGAACACAGTACTTTTGTTTAAATAGATGGATTTGAGCTTTTGTAATTAATTCATTCATCAGAGTTTTCTCTTATTCTCTAACTTGCTTTTAAAAAGAAGTAAGAGCATAAATATGTTTAATAGCGGTACAATGTATTTAAATAAAAAAAGTATTACTCAGGGTTAGAGTTGTACACATTCAACAAAGTCATTATTAATAAAAAAAAAAATACATTAATCTGAGCTACAGTATCTTTGGAATGAACTTATTTAATTGCTAGCCATGTAGATCATAAAAATAAAATTTCTTTACAAGTACATTATTTTAAGTTTTGAAAACCAAATATGTGTGGTAAATTCTTAGTGTTAAGAATAAAGGCAGGGGTTGGACCTAGGTTTGAATCCCATGTCTTATTGCAGTACTTTAAAACATAATACTTAACTTGTAATTATTTTAGTCAAAATTAACCAGCTATATAAATGGATAAACCATTATAAGTAGCCTAGTACATCCATTCTATCTTTGGATTTTAGCCTTTTCTGTTTTTAGCTATTTCTCCAAAGCAGTTGACAGTGTAAGAAACGAATATAAACACATTAAAATATTTTTGTACTTCCAAACCTCAGTGTTCTCTTCAGTGGGTAATAATGTGCTGTACTACAATGTATTTTCAAAGCTTATTCTGTGTTTTCAAAATTCTAACATATAACTTGTAACCTTGAATATTGTCAGGTACTGAAAACAGCAAAAAAAGGTAAGCAGGGTTATTTGTGACTGAAAAACAGTGCATTATGTGAGGGACTTTGTACTGCACTATCTTTGTGTATGAATCACACCAGTCTGTCTAAAGTCCTCTGCGAGTCACAAAGATCATCACTACCAAACAACTACATTTGCCTGTAAGAGTGAGATATTCTTAAGAAGAAAAAAGGTACAGAGACAAATAGCAAGAGGAGGAAAAGACAGAAAAGTTAATCTTCAAATACAGTCTGTAGAAATGGAGGCCACTTTATCGCTGATAAAGTAAGTAAATTTAAAATTTATCACTCACATTGTCTTATAGTATAAGTGTGATATGATATATACATCAGGCTAATATATAGCCCACTTTACATTAACATCACTACCTTTCTCTGTTTTTATTGGCATATCTTGGCCTGTCAGTGAAAGGTCATGTCATGTTTCATATATTTAAAAGCATGGGGCCTAAATAATAGTGTAGAATAATAGAGAAAAAAAAGGTATAATTTTTAATAACAAGGACCAGGTAGTAATTTTGTAAGTAATTTATAATATTTGGTTTTATCCTTTCTCTACATTTTCACATTCTCTAGCTGCTCAGTTGCTATATATCAATAAGAGCCACTGAGTCACTGTCAACACAGTAAAAACACAAAAAATAAAAGCAGAGTGTCTTCAGAGACTCCTGTCCTCCACTTGTGTCCTTTGGTGTTGAAAGGGGTGTATTCAGTGTTGCAATGACTGCCTCCATGTGGTTGTGGGACACTCTTTTTTATGCTTCAACTTTCCCAAACATCACCTGTCTTTATGAGGGAATTTGATACTGAAAGTATAATAACACCAGAACGTACTGTATGTACATTTGAGCATAAGTAATGTATAGGGTTGTCCTCGCTCACAATTTCAGGTCGGTGTCGAGACGTGTGCGGTCAGTTCCACAGAGGCCTTTCAAGGTGTGCTCCCATGACAGGGCGTCGAGGAAGGGGGTGACAGCTGGCACGCTGCTAGAGCTCAGAGAGAGGGTGAGTGCTGACAGGAGAGAATAACACAATGGAGACTTATGAGGAGCAGGCCAAAGGAAGAACTGAAGGAGAAAGAGGAAATGGAAAAGTGAAGAGAAGTTTGTGGCTTGCATCCCACGTAATCAGCAAGTACTGTGCTTCTCCTGCAGGCTGCTCAGGCCCTGTACCTCTCGGCCATGTCTCTATGTCTGGTGTGTGAGGAAGATGGCACTGGGGTTGACTCTGATGACTTCCTTCTTGCCCTACCCAACAACACTCTATTGATGGCCCTGGAACCGGGGCAGACATGGAGTCCACTTCCGGTGAGAGTATTTGTCTGTTAGCGTGACAGTAACTGTGTGGGTTTCTCTCTGGGTGTGAGTGAGAGGAGTTGGTGATGGTGTCATTGCAAAGCATGAGAGATGAGATTGTGTACCATAAGTGTGCATTCACATCTCCTTAATCCCGCTAGGGCTCTCAGAAGGGCACTGTGACATACTCAATGGCAAATACGCAGCCCCGAACTGGGCGTGACATAGCCAGTGTGACCTTTGACCTGTACCGTCTCAACCCGCGAGATGTTTTTGGCTCTCTCAGTGTGAAGGCCACTTTCCAAGGCCTCTACTCTGTCAGCGCAGACTTCAAGTGCCTGGGACCAAAGAAGGTGCTCAGGTGAGTGCAGGACAGTGGGACACCGATAACAGGGTGGTGGCTCATGTAGCTACGTGAAAAACAGGGCCTCAGAATTGTAAAATGGCACATACATTATTTTCTGTTCAGCTGATGCAAGAGGTGGAATTCAAATCTGTGACCTCCATGTCTGAAAACAGTATCTCTAAACACCTTCTGCCCTTATACATACCAAAGAGGGACAGAATTTATCCTTGTCAATATTGAAGCAAGCCTTTGTATAACTCCTGTGAGTACTATTGCTCATGTTTTTTTGTTCCTCAGTATCTGGCAAGTTGTTACTGTGCTGGAGAGCAAAAAATATTTTTGTTCTATACTAAGGCTCACATATGGCCATAACTACAGAGGTCTCCATAACTTTACAGAGCAGATGATGCCGATCCTCATATATTCCTATATCTTCCATATAGTATTAGAGAAATGGTTTATATATCTTGAATAAAGCTTTATTTTTAATAACACAGTAATGGTAGTAGTAATGTTTAATTTAATCAAATGGAACCCAGTTGCCTTTTTGAATTTTTGAATTAATGTATGATCAGCCTCAGTCCTCTCCCTCCTTCTCTCTGTGTTGCAGGGAGGCTCTCCGCATTGCCTCTTTACTGCTTCAAGCCATCGGACAGATGCTGGTCACATCAGCCACAGTGATTCGCCGTATCGTTGAGAGACCTGACAGCTGGCACTCCCCTCGGGGCCGAAGCAATTCCACCACCACTGAGTACTGGGACTGAGGTCACTTGATGAGCAACTTTAGCAATGTGGCAAAAAATGTATAAAAATGTAAGTTGTATTGTATATTGTAGCTTTCATTTGTAAACTTTAAAAAACTTACATGAAAATACATTCCCTACATACATGAGATGTTTAAATACTAAAATTTTTGTTTTGTGCATTAAACATGGCAAAAGACCTTTCAGGAGTCAGAAATGCACACAATTCCAGCGTCTAATACTTCAAATGTAAATATAGTAAATAACGGTGTTATTTTTCTTACATCTTTCCAAGTCTGTGTGATTGCTCTAGTTTGTAGGAGCCTCCCCCCCAACACCCACACACAGGGCAGCATAGTAAAACAATTCACAAATACTTGAATAAAGTAAAATGAGCCCCCAGTGCGTGACAAAAATATACCACTAATTGCCCTTAATATGAAGCTTGAGACTTGGCTCACCACAGTAGACAAATCTGTTTTACCTGGCAGGTTTAAGGCTTGGTTATACCAACACGGCATCTTGCCCCATATCCTTTGGCCTTTGCTGGCGTATGAGGTGACGATGTCAACTGTGGAGATCCTGGAGAGGAAGATCAGTTGTTATCTTTGCAGGTGGCTGGGTCTGCCACATAGTTCGAGCAGTGTAGCGCTGTATGGGAGGACCAATAAGCTCCAGCTCCCCATAAATAGCCTTGAAGAGGAGATTAAAGTGTTGTGCACAAGAGAGGCACTGCTCTATTGGGACTCCAGGCACTCTAGAGTGGCATCAGCAGGCATCATGGTGTGGACAGATAGGAAGTGGAGAGCCCAGGAGGGGTTGGAGCTAGTGGAATCTCGGCTGAAACACAAACTGTGGGTTAGTGCTGCTGGGACACAAGCCAGGGCCTGGTCAACCCTGGCTGAGTCACCTGAGCAGGGGTGTCTGATGTTGTGAGACCCAAAACACCCAATGACCTCAGGAAACGTCACTGATGATGTGTCTCAATGCATCCTTGGATGTATCTTTAAACTAACAATGCTCTTAATATCTGAAATATAGCTTTTTTTCTGCCCCCACAGGCAGCAGTTATTTGTAACTTTCCTCAAGTGATTCTCAAGTACTAACAGTAATTAAAAAAATCCAATCATTAATGATATTTCATGTAACAAAATAAATATTTAGAAGCGTTGTGCTGTGCAAAGGGCTGCAACACAGTACAGATCACAGGTAGCAGTACAAAGATGTTCAAGAACCTGCTGCTTGTACTTTTTGCAGCAATGCTGGTGAAACAGTATGAATGCCTTAGCACCACTGCTAAACTCATTACCAACCATAAATCTGAATATTTTCCTCTAAAAGGAATTTGGTTAAAAAGTCTGATCGGGAAGTAGTGAGCTGCGATGTCTTCCGAGGTCTTCAGCAGCAGTTGTCAAAGATGCAGGGCATGTTTGGGCTCCTTTGTCTTCCCAATTTGTCCCAGACATATTGCCTAGGCTGCACATGTGTACTTACCCTTTCGACTGATACAGTGCTTTGGATGCTGCATAAGTGAAGTTGTGCTACGCCACTTGGACCTCCAGGTTTTACAGTGCATTACTTTCATATGCAGTGACATACCCAAATCACATGAGTACTTGTGAACAGGGCAAAGGAATGAACCAAAACATGGAAAATAAATCTAAAATTAATATAATTCAACAGGACCTCCCTTATTTTGTATGTAAAAACAAGCACAACAAAACATGACAAACTAAAATAGTCGACTCACTAAAGTACAAACAAGTAATCCAAACTGCCCTTTTTGTAAGTGGAACAATATTAGGTGTCACAGTAAATTTATGCAAATTCCCTGGAGTGTATTGCACCGCAATACAAGCAGAATTGACATCAGGGAGAGGACATGAATATCAACTGAACAGGAGCAAGCTGGGGTACCTCAAATATGTCTTCTTGTGGCCAGCATCCTTCTGCCATGAGCAATTAATATTAAAACAGTAGACAAGGAAATAATCTGCTATGAAGTAGTGACAGAGGTAGGGTGTATGTGTCCTCTTCCATTTCAGGGCAACATGGTCAGTGATGAGATTTTAAAAGTGAGCTAATAAATGCTGCAACGTCTCTGTGGAGGGTTAGTGTGGAAACAACAGCATTAGCAGGCTCACAAACCCCTGATTTCACCCTGTGGCACCCTGGATCAGACACTTTATCCCACTAGGCAGTCCCTCATACAGTCACTCATAATCACTGTCACACTCACTTTGCACTTGTACACTCCATCACAGTAAACCACAAACACACACAACCCTACCCAAATTAACATACACTATAGGTTGGCAGTGTGCAATTTGTCTTTACACCTCAAGGTTGTCATACTGTTCTCATTCCTTTAATGTCTTTGCTCCTTGCGGTGAGCCAGTGCTGATACTTCCGGCTACGTTGGATATGGAAAAGCACTGAAGGTCTCCACCAGCCCTTGGACATCATCCAAATCCTCAATGTCATCAGATTGAGTCCAGATCAGCTTGATGCCTTTGGACACCAGTGGGAGACATACTACTGAAAAGGGACTGGGCCCAAAACTAGAATCCATGGTGGTTTCCTCACCTAATTCACTGCTTTCACTGTCTAGTGAAGGATGCTCTGAGGATTTGTGGGTCTTCCTGTTGAGGATGGCAAAAGAATAATCTGAGGTGACACAAGTTGCATCTTTATAGTTTGGTGTTCTGGAGATGAACCCTTTGCTGTGGTCTGATCTCTGGGGCAAGCCATTCATTTCTGCTCCCCTTTCCCATGACAGCAGATCCTTCATTTCGCCCCTTGCACAACTGTCCTCAGACTTGTCAGCCAGGACCTGCAGCACTGTACCCTCTGTTTTAAGTGACTGTAGAAGATAAAGGAAACACTCACAAAAAAGCTAAAGAACTGAAGAAAACAGAAGCTTAGTTTATTCAAACTTTCCTTCTTTCAGGTTCAGTCAAGTCAACATAAAGGATTGCTAAATGCGGACATTAGAGCCATGTAACCACCAATGGCAGAGAAACTGTTAAAGAATCATGAGCATGGTTATCCCAGGGTTTCTGATTCACAGTCCTTGGGACCCACTGGACATTTTTGTTTTCCATATTCAAAAAATGAGCTTCACTAAAGGTTTCTTCAGAGTTGCTACCATTTTTTAGCTTTATCATTTTCAACCAAATTTGTATTAATGAAGCAAAGAAATGAGGTGAGAAATACGTCAGCATTGCATGTGTGAAAGATTAGGCAGAATGACTTCCCCTTTCTCGCACTGATATTTCTAAACCTTGACATTCAGCAGTGCCTAAACCATAGTTACTGAAGCAGGATGAGATGGCTTTGAGATAAAGGCGCTGTCGCTCCAACCAACATGCCACACTAAGTTAATGTCTGACACTAAACGGTGAACGGACATGTACAGTGGTTTCATGTTTTGTGCAAGTTTAAACTTTGTAGTTTTAAGACAATGCCATACACTCTAAATACATTTTTATTTGAATTATGAGACATGACAAAAACAAAGCAAATTGTGTAGCATTGCTCTTGACCACCAGAAGTTAATGGTACAAGAGTGGCTCTGGGGATGCTGGTACTGTATGCTGGCACATTGTGATGCTGTCCCAGCCTCAATACACTTTCAACAGTATTATGTAACTCCACAGTAATTATGTTTGTTTGCAAAATAATGTTCTCGTGATGTGAAGAATAGCCACATGTTAAATAAACATTGCAACTGATCAGCATTTTTAAAGCCTGTTATAACTAAACAACCTAGCATCATAATCAGCTTATCAGTAACATGGGTGTTATACACACATTTTATATAATTATCCCTTCATGTCAATTAAGGTATACAATTAAGTTATAACTCAAAATACATAACTTATGCATTTCTATGACTTTTGCAGTATGTACTTTTTTTTTCTTTCTGACACCTTGTGTTTTTAATTTACAAAATGTGGTCATTATGTTAATGGTTCACAGGTAAAACAATTTATGCCCAGTTAAGAGACAAATGTGTCCTTAGCAAGCAGTTTTTTCATCTGTGTAAACTTTGAGTTTCCAGGGCTCAGGGGTTTGAGTAGTTTTGTGCCAGCCTATATCGGCTTTTTATTTTCTTTAAAATTATCTGCAATGTATTTTGGCTCTAACAATTTAATTAGTACAATACCTTCACCCAAGGTAACTCGCATTATCTTGTTTTTATATTTATCTACTTTTTACTTTTACCAGTTTGTTTAGCTGGGTAATTCCACAAGCACTGTAATGTCAGGTCCTGTAAGGAATTCAAGCCCATTGTAAGTAAGTACCAGGCACTGAGGTCTGTTTGTGATGTCCTAATGGGTGTATCTGTTAAGTGCTACTGTTAGGTGCCAGCAGGGAAACATCACAGCATGCCAACTAGACTTTGTATTAAACCTTGTCAACAATATACTGAGAATTAGCTTTTAAACATGTACACACAGCACACACTGGACTCTGCACAACAGTCATAGTGCTCAGACAAAGAATCTGATGTAGCACAAGTATCCGGTGTTAAATGCATTGGGACTGATGATTCATTATAAGGGGCCTAATGGAGACTACACATGTTTTCGCTTTACCAAAAGCTACCTCAGAACTAATCGGTATTCTTTATTTAGTTGACACGTATCCAAGGTGACTTGCAGTGTCGTATAATCAACTTTACAATTACCGTTTATGCAGCTGGCTACTCTTGCAAGTATAAGTTTAGAGTGGTCGCTAGTGTATACAACCCCCTTCCGTATCTATATTTGTTTTGTGCATCCATCCTGCCTACAAAACACCCAACTGTGTCTGTGTCTTATGAAAGCAGAAAACCCATAATGACTTTTAAGGTTTGCTAGACTAGGTTTCAGGAGAGTTTACAGGGGGCAGCGGACAGGGCCAGAGAGACTGCCTACGTTCTGTTGCTGAAGTGGCCACAGGCGTGATGGTAGGTTAAGTATAAAGGTACCTAACAACATATCAGTGAACGGCAGTGGCCTATGAACAATAGGCTATAACATATACAAGTCAAAACAGACGTGATGTGGGGCATGTATGCTCTATGTTTGTGCTACAATGCAGTTCTCAGAATGTATCTCCATTGTTAAGTGAGGCATACCTGTATTAAATGCATTTTCAACTTATAATAGGTTTTTTGGAACGTAACCCCATCGTAAGTTGTGGACCATCTGTATGTGCACTCTGTTGCAGCAACACCGAGTTCATCAGTATACACACACACACACACACACACACACACACACACACACACACACACATATCATGTAGCTATATATCATGCAGTTTGATATCACATAATATTCATTTCTGAGCTTTGACCCGCTGTAGTTTTCATTCTATGGTGTAGGTAGGTCCATAACCAAGATTCAAACCCACAACCCCCATGACTTTAAGTCCACCCCTGCATCAGCCTGTGTAAACTATCTATATTTTTAATTACTAAAGTTCTAGTGGTACATATTGTATAACAGAAAAGGAGTACAGTGGTTTCTTGGTATCTGAATCTCATTTGTCCCTAGAAAGACATCCTGAAATTTTCAGATGCTAAATTTACATTTCTCATTATTTGAACAGGGTACAAATAAATAAATAAATAAATAAATAAATAAATAAATAAATAAATAAATATTATGCTTCCAGCCCATTATAGCACCCATGACCATCAACCTATGATTTCAGCATGATAGAACATTGTTGTCATTAATTTGTATGATTTTAAGGCATAGTACAGTACATCCAGGGCATTTTGTATGTTAGTGCCAACACCAGTGTCACTGCCTTTTTGCATAGGAGATGAGGGCACATGCATGGGAGTTATGTGAGTAATATGAGATGTTGAATAAAGGAAAGCATATCAAAATAAACTGTCATACTGTGTTTTTGTTTGACACAGTAACCAGAATTAAAATAAATAGGTGTATTTATAAAACAAAATGCACAATTAATCTAATGAAAGACCACAAATGTGTTCAGACAAAGCAAAACTAGTGGAAACAGATAAGATACCAGCACAGGTGTACAAGTTTATTAAACTTTTGCTTCAGATATATTTGCAAAGTATACAATACAGTTTATTACAATGCATACAGTGTTATTTTTTAATTATAGTACACTGCATGGGAGTGTCTAGTATTTGATTATTTTGATTTTTATTTGTATCAGTTCTTTATTGTGGATAAGCATCTGATAATGTGTTACAGCAAAAGTTTCCATGTGGATTCCAGTATTTAGGTATTAATTTTCAATAGCTGTTCTATCAAAATTTCACATATAGAGAATTTGAATACTGAGGTCTTGCTGTATTTGCATTTGTAAAATAAACTTCTAGGTTGCCAGATTCATTGTAAAAGAGATTTGCCTGGACTGTGTGATTAGACATAGGTTTGTCATTCTAATGGGCCCACCTCAGTGTGTATGGAATTTATATTGTAGCAATGTGTTAGCATTGCATCTAAATAAATATCCCTGTGATCAGTGTGTGATATTATAGAGGTTTACATGGTTCCAATGTATGAGCATTTTTCCTGGCAAGGTAAGTTGGCAGAGACAAGCAGGGTAGAGACTAATAGAGCAAACCTTCTATGTGCCCTTCCTGGCTATTACATTCTGCCCCTGCCTGTTGTAAATAAAGGTTGTGTTATGGAAGAACCTAAATGTGTGCTTGTTGCAAAACTTTTTCCCAGGGTTGGTTTTCTCTAGGTGTGTTGCTGTCCTCCAACAGTTTTACTGACTCTGAATTGCACAGCCTGTGGAGTCTCCTGTTATACATCTAATATTGTTTGTTGCCTTTAAATAAAAAATTATCTCAGTTACCTGGGTGAGAAAGTGTAAAGGTAAATTTGTTATCACTAAACTTCTGTTATTTATTACTTATTATGTAAAGTAATTGCATTCAGTACATAAGAATTGTTAGTGCTGTTAAGCAGGCAAATGCCATAGAGAGTGAAATATTGGTCATAATACATTTTTTACCCTACTAAATTAGTAAAATATCAGTTGCCGTGTGTACATGCGTGTGTTTAACTACAAAAAAACTCATTTAGGGTGAGATGTACCTGTGTACCAAATTTCAAGTCTGTGGCTTGAAAAACAAAGCAGTACATAAAGAACAAATGGACAGATGGGTGGAGATTGAGCTTTATGTAAAAGTGTCAGTAAAGTTCTACATAGTTATCACTGTATGTTTCTTGGGAGAGAAGTGTTTACTTTTTGCCATAAGTATTTGTGTAAATCTTTAAAGGCCTTCAAAGAAGAACATACCACTGCATCTTAAATGGTTTGTAGACAACACTGCTGACAAAGCATAGTAAGTGTGAAAAAAAGTGTGATTTTGTCAGATATTTTCAGACACTTCCAGTTTTACCCTACCACCTATTACCATGTCTCATACCTTATTCACAGAGTAAAACAAAAGTATACTCTATATCAGAACATACAGGGGTAAGTAACAGGAGTGCAGAGCAGTTCACTAAGATGATGGAGCAGGACTTGTCTGAGACTGATTTAGAGATATGTAAAGCTCTTCAAGATGAAGATCAGTCTTCAGACACCCAAGAGGAAATGGCAGCCAACAAGGACCTTGCAACTTTTAAAGCATATTCAACAGGTAATTAACTTTTGACCTACAATAGTTCTTGTATTTCTGTTTTCTTTGAGTTGTCTTATTGTGTTCGAGCCATTAAGTTTTAAAAATGTTCAGATGGCATAATTTGAAATACCTACAGTACTGAAAAAATCATCTGGTTACAATTCTGCCTCAGAATCATTTGGTTCTAGACTATGAACCTACACCTTGGATGGGATGGCAGTCCATTGCAGAGTAGCCATACATGAAATGAGGGGAGCACATCCAAATTCCACATAGAGGCAGATTCAAACCCACATCTGAATGGCCCAGGTGCTATGAGGCAGCAGTGCTACTTTCTGCGCTAACATATCACTCATGAATCAAACTTGTTGTTGTTCCATATCCCAAATAATATTCCATTCGATGACCATGTGGTTGTACACCAGCTGAGGCAATCCTCATTACAGCCAATCATCAGGGCTCAAAAATTATGCAACAAGGTTAATGGAACAGGCATTAGAAGTCTGGGTCATCATAAATTGCATGTGTCATAAGTAAGGAACTGTCTGTAAGAAAATATCCTCTCTAAATATTTCTGCAAAATCCTTTCACCATCTTTATTCTTCAAGGTTTGTCCAATGTGGGATCTGGTCTGCGAGACAATATTCCATTGCCATCAATCACACCACTAGACTACAGAAATGGTAAAACTGAATTTTTTCCATCATGTAAAATAGAATCTATTTTGCTGGAAAAGATTAAATGAGTCCACAACTTTCAAACTTAAATGTAGTTTGTGACTAAAAAAGCTTGCTAGACAAATATGACATACAGCAGATCAGGAGCTCCTCATCAATTCAACTTATGTAGTGTGTGCTGGCTTAAATGGTGGAAGATGACTAAGTGACTGCTTTGAGAATTGTGTGCCTGTATCTGTATCTCTCTGTTGAGGATATGCACCATCAGTTTACTTTCAGTTGTAGGTCACTTTGGAGATAAGCTTCTGAAGCATGAGTTTAAGTAATGTAAAAGTCTTCATAAATATTAACCTAGCAGAGTGCTGCAGGCCAAATGAACAGTTCACATGCAGGAAGAGGATGACAGAGATAACACTTTACTAACTAGCGAAGAACTGGTAGACATAGAAACCACAGCTTGTTCACCTTCCCTTTGAAAAAATTTATACCTGTTAGTGCTCAGAAAAGTTTGTACTGCTGAAAGTTCAAAAGTGCCCAGCTTCTAACTATAAAATCTATCCATTTCTGCAAGTGGATATTTTTTATCAACTCTCATTAAGTCCCTTTCTGAAAAGTAAGACTGGTGAGGTCTCCTCTGTATCCCTATTATACTGTACATCTCAATTTTGCCATTTATGATCACACAGGTTCCTTTCAGTTCATGTAGAGAATGATGGATGACTCATGCTATCTTATTTCATTGTGTGCTTTGTTCTTTCTTTGTATTCACCATGTGCTGGGTAACTTGCGATGGGCCAAAGACATTGAGCTGGAGAACATTTATACTGGAATGGAAGACATGCCTTCTGGAATTTATTTGCCTATGCACAGTCCTGTGAGCTTCACTGCTGGTATAGCAAACTTACTGTACTTACTAAATACTGTAGCTTAATAATTATTCACAGACACAGTGACTTTACAAGTTTTTGTTGTTGTTTCTTTGATCTTTTTCATTCTTTTTAAATATGTTTTCCTCTGTTCCAACTTGCTTCAGCCTGACATGATCCAAAGCTGTGATTATCTAAAGTATTGCAAAACTGGGTGAATGGAAAAGTATTAATGTAGATGGTATTGTGGTTACATGCATTTACTGATGGTTGCTCAGTACTGATGTTGCAGGTAGTCACAAACATGGTCATTTTTCTGAAATAAGGGCATAAATATATAGATAGATTTTCTCTCCAGATTGTTGTAATGTACTTCTCACAAAATCCACAGAGATGAGCTCTGAACTCCAGGGCCTTGATTTACCAGTTATAAGTGGAGTTTACCATGGAACTCAAATCATCCAGTGGAATGCAACATCTGACAATTTGTAGATGACATGCAGTTCTCTGTAGGTACTCAAAGTTCAGCTGGGAAAATGGCTCTATATAAAAAAGCAGCAGTGGTGTTATTCTCTCTGTGGATCATCACTATTGTTGCTTTCATCGCTGGACTTAAATTCTGCTGTAAGTCATCGGCGGAAAACAATAGAAATAAATTGGTGATGTAAGAAGTTATTTTTTAGCCAATCACAGTTTAGATTTAAGATTATGTTCTAAGTAGATATGTTAATTTGTTGTTACAAAAGACACAAAGCCAAGCTTGTTCCAAAGATGTTGAAATGGGTATTACCATACAAAACATATTAGTAGACTTCTGGCATTACATTGCAATGCACTTTTCTCACTGTAAGACCCCAGAAAATGAAGAATCGCACTGAATGAATATGTGGAATGTGTTTTTCAACAATAGATTTTATGGAAAGACAAGTAAAGAGACAACATGGTACAACAGAGTTCACAGAGTCAAAAGTCCTGGTCAAAGCAGAAGTATGGTGGCACCATGACACAGGGTGTGTAGTTTAGTGTATTAGCATTAGCATATGTTATCAGCCATTATACTGTAATTTTAATGTAATCCCTGTAAGGCTTTGTCCATTAGAGGGCAGAGTAAACCCAGAATACAATTATATCAGTTGTCAAAAGGAGCTTTAGTTCACTGATTTTCATAAAATCTACTGAAGAATACCTTTGATTGCAAGCAAAAGAAAATCACATGTGACAGTGTGTGATATTTAAATGCCTATAGCTGTTCTTTCTCAAACCCTATATACATATTACGTATACATCTTGGGTAAAGTGAATACTAGTACATGTCTTGAGCTGCAGAGTTCTGCATTAACTTCCAGGGAGTGATGTATGGTTCCTGCTAATTTGTCTCCTGTATACTGTACTCTCAGGTATATCAGAACAAAGTCTAAAGCAAGAAATAATGAACCAGTCCCGGACGATTTCTGGTATTTTCAGGCTCCGTACACCCCGTCTATTTGTGTTATGACCACCAGCATTTGTGTATTTAATTTCTGTAGCAGTGGCCTGCTATAACAGGAAACAATATACTGAATCTATACTGCTGGGTAAACAGGGGTAGTGCAATTAGAATTTAATTCATCTGAATCTGGCACAGTTAATTATTTAAGTACATTAAGTATTAATAAATAATTATTTGTGCCTATAGTAATACAAAACTTGGCTATGAAAACCTTAAGTTAGAAAACTTAAAATTAATATTTCAGAACACCTCAAACATCTTAAACATTGAAAATATATGTATGAAGAGTAATTCAAATGGTATATAATATGAGTTAATGTAGAAGATTAATGCACATCAGAAGGTGTGCATCCGCTAATCTATTTCCATTTTATATGTGTTTGTGTGATAGCGTTACAGATGCAGCTCAGTGACTTGGATCATTTTTACTCCACCACGATGATGTGTGAACTCAGAAATACCAGTCATGCCAGTAAGTATGCTTTAGTTAGAGAAATGATGTAATGTAACAAAATAGAAGTGGAATTTTTTTTTTAAAGGATGAGAGTGTACGAGCAAAATGTTCATAGTTTTGTGAAACAAAAATGTATTATCTAACTTTTTCCTTCTTTTCTTTACAGGTGAGATGTCAAAAATGTCAAGTAAGTTGGTTCACTGGTTATATACTGTTGGGCTTTTGCTTTACAATCTATCTATTATCATTAACCATTTATTCTGGTAAAGATAGGGGCAGTCTGTGCATCACTCTCTAAAGAGCTTGTTATTGTCTCCAAAGACTCTGATACAAGATATTAGGTTAAGGGTCCCAGTATTTTTGTCCAGGCCAGTTTCATTTGCTTTATTATTTAAAATACCATGTTAAGTCTTAAATCAAAATCAAACTTTCAATAATTTTAAATAATAAAGAATAACAATGAGATAAAAAATGGTGCATACAAAATATTTTTCTGTTTCTACTTATTTCTTTGGAAAAAAAATAGAAGGCTACCAGTACTTTTGGATACATTTGAATATTTGTTTTAAAGTGCAAAATGACATATATTGAGTCTAAATGTATCACAAAGGCATAACAATGTAAGTACTCATTATCGGTTTTGATATTTTTAAATATTATTTATTTGAAGGGTGGTATGGTGGGGCTGTTGCCTCACATTTCCTCTATTGTTTGGGTGTGTGTTCAAGTCCAGCTCCTTCTGTATAGAGTTTGCATGTTCTCTTTCTGTCTGTGTAGGGTTCCTCCCATAGTCCAAAGACATGTGTTTCAGGTTACTTGGTCACTCTAAATCAATCATTGTGTGTGCATGTATGTGTGCAGGGGGCCCCCTGTGATGGACTGGCATTCCATTCAAGATATATTTTCATAATGTATCGCCAAGTCAGTCCGTTCTCTTTTCCAGACAGTCCTATAGTATACCTATACTCCAGTATTCAAGCTCCTGGTTTCAGAATTCCCAAAATAATAAACAGTATATATTAATACCCAACTGGATAACCAAATGAAGAAGTCCCGGCACAATGAGTACTATTTGAGCAAAACTGATGTATGTTAGATACCTATTCAAAATTTACACGAGTACAAGTGTGAAGCTGTATGGCAGCACAGTGCAGCTGCATACTTGTGTGCCCCATGCTGAAACACAGATTGTGTTTTGTGATTTTCAGTCACAATTTAATCATAATTGTCCCCATAAGAAATAGTGGAAGTTGCTTGCCAGTATGTGAGTTTACGATATTCAAATGATTTCTAGGACCCTGTTACCAGTTACACTCAGATACCACAGTATACATGTATTTTTTAAAAATTGTACAGCTAGGTATTTGGCTGGAAATATTTAGAAAAAAATACTGTGCTCAGAAGTATTGAAACAATAATAAGAAAGAGTGCTTAAATTTGCAACCTTCAGATTACAAGCCCTTAAACACTGCACTACCTTTTTTAGGCAATTTTTCTGGAAAGTTTTTATCTCCTTGGAGATGCCAATGAATCTTGAGTATCACTTTAAATAAGTCTTTGTGTCTCTGAGCATATGCTGCTAAAAGCTGACTGTTACAAGCTGTAGCAAATGAATACCTGTTCATTTACAGTTCTTGGACAGGATCACATTATGTTTGTGTTCCTATTACAAAAAAAGTTAAATTAAGTTACAAAAAAAAATCAAAATATTTTAAATGATTAATATTTTATTTTCTTTCAGGAAATTTTGAAATTATCATTACACCAGGTTAGAAAACTCGCAACTTCTTTTTCTCAAAATATTAATATTACAGAAATGTTCTCTTTGCATTGCACAGGAAAATAATTAACCATATTTTTATTTTAGTGTGGAAATGGATTTCCGAAGCAGCAGGTAAAATTCTTCTGAATCTAAAATTTTATGTGCATTGATAAAATGTAGCCTAATGTGGTCTTTATTGCATTTAACTGCAGAACCATGAAAATCAAAACTGTTTACCCGGTACAAACTATAATTTTTAGTTATCTGCAATTTAACAGTTTTTATTTTGTAAGATACCTATCTGTTTTAGCCATGTGTTCAGCCCCATAAATTGATAATAGACTGTGGTGGACAATTGTTTAGCTTCCCGAATCACCCTGTAGAGAAAATTTATCTATAAAAAGAAATTAAACTCTATTTTACTGTCTGTTGTGGTAATGTTTCTTAGAAGAAAATGTGACAATTGTTTCTTTTCTGTAACTGATGTTGGGTGGACTTAGTAGAATAAATTGGGATAAGAGTCACGTCTCTTCTGACTTATTCCTAATCTTCTAGAATGGAAAAGTCATGAGACTGTTGAATTGATTAATGCATCCTCTCTTCTGCATAGTTGATATAACTCTGGACCCCGACACAGCACATCCTAAACTTATCATCTCTGCGAATGGAAAACAAGTGAGGCTGGGAAACGCACCGAAATTTCTTGACACTCCAGAGAGATTTAACTATGTAGTTAATGTCCTTGGCAAGGAAACGTTCTCTTCAGGTCGACATTACTGGGAGGTTGATGTGAGAAGCAAAACAGACTGGACTCTAGGAGTAGCACAAGCCTCTGTTTCCAGAAAGGGGACTCTATTTTTATGGCCTGAGGCTGGTTATTGGATCATTTTTTTAAAGAATGGAAAATACAGTGCTAATCATGTCAGTGTTATCTCTCTTAACTTGAAGCAGCAGCCTCAAAAGGTAGGAGTGTATTTAAATTATGATGAGGGTCAAGTTTCCTTTTACAATGTGGAGAAAAGATTGCATATCTACTCTTACACTAACTGTAAATTCACTGAGAAATTATATCCATTATTTAGACCTGGTCTTAGTGATGAAGGGAAAAACTTGTCCCCATTAATCATCACACCCGTCAGCCCTTACCAAAAATAAAAATAATTATTTGAGGCTCTTTGTATTTTATAGCTGATTTTAAAATGTTTTTCTTGAGTGTCAATAAATTACAAATTATGGCATTTTTTTTTTAATCTGCTAAACATTTTATTTTCAAACTATTGTTTTTTTTTTTTGTTTTGTGTTTCTTGGCATGGTAACTGGGCTAAAACTCAGCATTCATTTCAGGCACTGGGTATAGCGTGTGACATCAAAACTTTCCTTGGTTTCATATTTTCAGTGTTATTTATGCATTCGATGATTTGTTTTTATGTATTCAATTTTTTTGTGTTTATCCAATCAATGTCATAAAATTTGTGCAGTTTAGATTCACTGCTGCAAGGGTGTCACGGGCTGAAGGCATGGAGGAAGCAATCACAGAACACAAGCAGCTTCAAAGACTGGGACTGTTTTACTGGCACGATGAGCAACAAAAATACAGGTGCAGAACACAGGTATGCGTAGCGCAAAAACAACAGTGGGAAAAAATTGGGAGTTTCGCTGCCGAGCGGCAGGGCTGAATACACAGAGGAAAATTACAAGAAACAAGGTACTTAAACAAGGAACAAGCGCCACGGTGGGCGAGCTGAAAGCATGGGAGAACACAGGGATTTGCACTCACAGAACTTCGGCAAGAATCGATGGAAGACTGAGCGCCAGGCAAGAGTCCGGGCGGCTGCCGCCTGCCAGCGCTTAGTCCGGGGTGGGGCGAAGAGGCCGCGCACGTGGGTGTCTCGCAGAAGCCGCAAGCATGACAAAGGGAAACATGTCTTTAGACTGGGAAGTAAAGTTAATAACTCAACATAGTCTAGGCTCCATTCAAACTTATGCGCAAACAGCTCAGGGCCTCCCCTTCACTCATCTGTTTTTAGGTTTTTGGCCTAAAATTGTTAAAATTTTTCAAAACACACTGTAACAGTTACTTACTGAAACAACAGGACAAGAGTTGACACTACAGGTATGCGCTGCTTAACGGCGTGTCGGTCAACAATGGAGCACATTTACAACAGTGGTTTGCAGCCTAGGAGCAATAAGCTATACCACATACAAGTTATAACGGCTGTGATGCAGCACATGTACACTCTATGATGTTTGTGTAGCGATGAAATTGCCTAATGATGCATATAGCACCATGTGACTATGTATACATTTTAATGTCCACTGGTGCGTTCATTCTGTTTGTCCTTATTTTTTCCTTTCCAGATTTGCAATGAGAATTAGAAAGGCAGGATTCTCCCAGAGCATAAAAGCACTTCCTGTGTGATGCTGGGGAGAAATTTGCTGAGCTTGAGAAAACTTGATTTTTGTGATACAACTTTGCTCTTTGTTTTGGTACAGCTTGTGTACTGTTTGTTTTTTTGTAATGAACAATGTAGTCAAACTAAGGAAGACTATTTTTAGTTTTGCACCCGTTTTTCAGATTCCAAAATTACTTAATTGGGTAATATATAAGTTAGGTTAGTTTGATTCCTTTTCATATTCTTTGTCACTTCTGGGTTTCTTTTGTACTATTACTGCTAAATACTGTACATGCACTTATTTGTTACACCATACTTGTTCTGTAAGTTCATTTACAATATCTTGGTACATTTTATGTTATACCCCACCATACCACTCAACAGCCTCGGGAATTGAACACCATCTATCCATCATACCACCCATCCTTAATAAAGTAATAAATGTCTTATTTATAGTGTGCATGGAAGCTGTATTATATGTCACTGGCTTTGGTGATGTGTGTATATATAATAAAAAGGCCATATTTCAAACTGGAGGCCATTGTGCTTTATTACATAGTTTCTCTGTTATAACAGTATGACTGTCAGGGTTACAAACAAAATGCACTATATGGACAAAAGTATTGGGATACCTGACCATTACACCAACAGGGACTTTAATGACATTGCATTCAAATACATAGACTTTAATATGGAGTTGGTCCCCCCTTTGCAGCTATAACAGCTTCCACTCTTCTTGGAAGGCTTTCCACAAGAGTTTGGAGTGTTTCTGTGGGAATCTGTGCCCATTCATTCTGCAGAGCATTTATGAGGTCAGGCACTGATGTTGAACAAGAAGGCCTGGCTCGCAATCTCTGTTCCAGTTCATCCCAAAGGTGTTCAGTGGGGTTGACGTCAGGGCTCTGTGTGGGCCAGTCAAGTTCTTCCACATCAAACTCATCCAATCATTCCTTTGTGCACTAGGGCACAGTCATGCTGGAATAGAAAAGGGCCTTCCCTCAACTGTTTCCACAAAGTTGGAAGCATAGCATTGTCAAAAATGTCTTGGTATGCAGAAGCATTAAGATTGCTCTTCACTGGAAGTAAGGGGCCTAACCCAAACCCTGAAAAACAGCCCCACACCATTAGCCCTTCTCCACCAAACTTCACAGTTGGCACAACACAGTCAGGTAACGTTCTCCCAGCACCCGCCAAACCCAGACTCGCCCATCTGACAGCCAAACAGAGAAGCATTATTCATCACTCCATAGAATGCATTTCCACTGCCCCATAGTCTAGTGACGGTGTGCTTTACACCACTCCATCTGACCCTTAGCATTAGACTTGGTGATGTGAGGCTTGCATGCAGCTCCTCAGCCATGGAAATCCATCCCATGAAGCACCCACCGCTTACATTAATGCCAGTGAAAGTTTGGAACTCTTCAGCTATGGAATCAGCAGAGCATTGGCAACTTTTACACAATATGCACCTTAGCAGTCATTAACCCCGCTCTGTGACTTTACATTGTCTTCCACTTCATGGCTGAGTTGCTGTTGTTCCTAAACGCTTCCACTTTCCAATAATACCACTTACATTTGACCATGGAATATCCAATCAGGGATGAAATTTCATGAACTGTTTTATTGCAAAGGCGGCATCCTATCACAGTACCATGATTGAAGACACTGGGCTCTTCAGAACAACCCATTTTGTTTCCCAAATGTTTGTAAATGAAGACTGCATGGCTAGGTGCTTGATTTTATACACCTATGGCAATGGGTCTGAAACACCTGAATTCAATAATTAAAGGGTGTGTCTCAATACTCTTGTCCATATAGTGTACTTGGCTGTGGGGAGAAGAACCTGATTTTTGTCAGCTTGTTTGCAGCCCCATAGTTATAGAGTACAACAACACACCTGTTGAAGGTCATTAACTCACTGAATACATAGTGCGTTCACACAGCAGGTCACTACCTAACATGTTTGTTGGATTTTGGGGTGGGCAAGTCATAGCATTCTAGCAGTCGGTTACACCATGATGTATCTGGGGGATATTTTAAAAGAGGGTTAACTGTAGAATTGGTAAACCTTTGTATCCAGTTTCTTTTGAGTAGAGAAGACTCTCAAAAGAATACTTTGAAAGTGATGTTCACATTTTGGAATGTTTCTGAGCTAGGGCTAGATTTATAAATAGGATTTTATGGGCTGTAGCTCAGTGTCCCAGAGCTACAGGAACTCTAAAATGAATCAAAATGTATAAATAAATATTCTTTTTTATAAAATTATTCCTTTGCAAGGCTCATTTAAAATATTTAGAATTCCTTAACTTACTTTGAGCTCAGCCAGCACATTAGCCAGCCCACACATACTGTAAGGGAGAACACATGCTGGATCTAGTCATCTCCAAAGGATTAAAAGTTGATGTGAAACAGGTCATAGACATAGGTATTTTGGACCATTATTGCATAATCTTTACTGTAGAAACTATGTTAACCAAAACTAATGAGAAGCACATTATCGAAAAATGCTACTTTGATACTACTGCAGCGTCAAGGTTTGTCAATATTGTAAACAACCAATCAGAATGTAGTGCTCACCTTAATGACATTAATGTCCTAAATGATGCAAATGCTGTGAACAGAAAGGTAGAACTTTTTATCACTAAGGTAAGGGCCGCAGGAGATACAGTGGCACCCAAAAAAGTAGTTAAGAAATCCTCCAGCACAAATATACTGTGGAAGACACAAAGAATGGCTGAGCTAAAGAGAGTATGCCAGAGAGTGGAGCGGAAATGGAGAAAAACCAAACCAAACCAACAGTCCACCCTGAAATTCTGAAGGCCAAAATTTCTGAATATAATAACACAGTATGGAGTGAAAGGGAGCACTATTTTTCTAAAATTATAAACAGTAATGCTGAAAACACGAGAGTTCTATTTTCAACCATAAATTGACTTTTAAACCCAGCTCACTCAATGGAACGCCTCCCAAAAAGTACTAGAGAAACTTGTCAGGACTTTGCTCTGTTTTTTAAAAATAAAATAATTGATATTCGAAATAATATAGTGAATCCCCCCAGAATTAAAGAGTGGGAAACACATCATGTCCCTGCAAGTGAGTTAAATTCATTCTATAGAATTGATTGACAGGAACTATGCGGAATAATTTCACAATTGAAATCCTCCACCTGCACCTTCAATCCAATACCAACAAATTTTTTTAAACAGTTTCCGATGTTCTCATTGATAGTGTTCTTGACACTGAACCCATTGCTATACTTGGGGGTTTTCCCTGAATGTCTAAAGATTGCAGTTGTGAAGCCCCTCCTCAAGAAAAACAATATCGACTCCTCTGTACTCAGTAATTTTAGACCAATCCTCAATCTCCCTTTCTTGAGCAAAATTCTTGAAAAGGCAGTAATCAAGCAACTTAATGATTTCCTGACTCAACACTCTATTCTAGACCAGTTGTAATCGGGCTTTAGAATAAACCATAGTACAGAAACTGCGCTGTTTAAAGTAATAAATGATCTGCGGGTGAATACAGATAAAGGTTATGTCTCTGTTCTTGTCCTCTTAGATCTTAGTCCGGCCTTTGATACCATAGACCATAGTATTCTTACAAATATCCCTAGACAGTGGGTGAGCCTCTCCATCAGTGTCTTAAAGGGATGTCAGTCCTACCTAACGAGTAGAAAATTCTTAGGTAGGACTTTAGGTTATTTCAAAACACAACGTGAGCTACCACAGTTGGACTGATGATACACAACTTTATCTATCGATAGCCCCAGACGACCCAGATGCTCTTGGCTCTCTGATTCACTGCCTTAGCAGTATTTCAGGTTGGATGAGTGGCAACTTTCTCAAGTTAAATAGCAAGAAAACAGAAATCATAGATTGGCAAACAGGGATGTAGTGAAACTATTGCAAATGAACTTGATCCCTTAGGTTTTAAAATCAAGACAGAGGTAAAACATTTAGGGGTAATCATAGACTCTCACCTAACCTTTAAATCACATATTATCCAGATGACGAGAACCATTTTTTTTTCCTTTAAGAAATATAGCAGAAATTAGACCCCTTATAACTTTTGAAGATGCTGAAAAATTAGTTCACGCCTTTGATTTAATCTTCTAGATTACTGTAATGCACTCCTACCTGGACTGCCCAAAAAAGACATAAATTGACTGCAACTACTGCAGAATGCTGCAGCTAGGATTTTAACCAGGAAAAGAAAATCAGAGCACATCTCACCAGGGCTAGAGTCATTACATTGGCTATCTGTACCGTTTATAATTGACTCTAAATACTTAAACTAATGGTTTATAGGGCCTTAAAATACTTTGCTTCATCCTACTGTATATAGTTGACTGCCTATCCCATTACAACCCGACTCGTAACTTTCGATCCTCAAATGGAACTCTGCTGACAATCCCAAGAGCCAAGCTTAAAAGAAGTGGGGAGGTGCACTTTTGCTGTTATGAGTCTAAATTATGGAATAATCTTCTTCTTCTTCTTCTTCTTCTTCTTCTTCTTCTTTCGGCCGCTCCCGTTAGGAGTCGCCACAGCGGATCAAAAGCTTCCACTTCCTCTGCATCTCTCTCCGTCACCCCCACCACCTGCATGTCCTCCTTCACCACATCCATAAATCTCCTCTTAGGCCTTCCTCTCTTCCTCTTGCCTGGCAGCTCCATCCCTAGCATCCTTCTCCCGATATATCCAGGATCTCTCCTCTGCACATGTCCAAACCAACACAATCTCGCCTCTCTGACTTTGTCTCCAAACCGTCTAACCTGGGCTGACCCTCTAATATACTCATTTCTAATCCTGTCCATCCTCGTCACACCCAATGCAAATCTTAACACACCAATGCAAACCTCTGCCACCTCCAGCTCTGTCTCCTGTCTTTTGGTCAGTGCCACCATCTCCAACCCATAAAGCATAGCTGGTCTCACTACCGTCTTGTAGACCTTCCCTTTCACTCTTGCTGGTACCCTTCTGTCGCAGATCACTCCTGCCACTCTTCTCCACCCACTCCACCCTGCCTGCACTCTCTTCTTCACCTCTCTTCCACACTCCCCATTACTCTGGACTGTTGATCCTAAGTATTTAAATTCCCCCACCTTCGCCAACTCTATTCCCTGCATCCTCACCATTCCTCTGTCCTCCCTCTCATTTATGCACATGTATTCTGTCTTAGTCCTACTGACCTTCATTCCTCTTCTCTCTAGAGCATATCGCCACCTCTACTGCAGACCTCACCACTGTCACACTGTCCTTGTACATATCCTGTACCACTCTTACATACTTTTCTGGGACCCCCGACTTCCTCATACAATACCACAGCTCCTCTCTAGGTACCCTGTCATATGCTTTCTCTAAGTCCACGAAGACACAATGCAACTCCTTCTTACCTTCTCGGTACTTCTCCATCAACACCCTCAGAGCAAACAACGCATCTGTAGTACTCCTTCTCGGCATGAAGCCATACTGCTGCTCACTAATTGTCACCTCCCTTCTTAACCTAGCTTCCACTACTCTTTCCCATAACTTCATGCTATAGCTGATCAGTTTTATCCCTCTGTAGTTACTACAGCTCTGCACATCACCTTTATTCTTAAAAATAGGTACCAGTACACTTCTTCTCCACTCTCATACAATTCACCATAAGCCTTCTCTTTAGCCTTTGCCACCTCTCTCTTCGCCCTACGCCTCATCTTCTTGTACTCCTGTCTACATTCTTCATCTCTCTGTCTATCCCACTTCTTCTTCGCCAGCCTCTTCCTCTGTATACTCTCCTGTACTTCTTCATTCCACCACCAGGTTTCCTTGTCCTCCTTCCTCTGTCCCGATGCCACACCAACCACCTTTCTAGCTGTCTCCCTTGCCACTTCTGCTGTAGATGTCCAGCTCACTGGTAACTTTTCACTGCCACCCAGTGCCTGTCTTAATTCCTCCCTGAACTCCACCTTATAGTTTTCCTTTTCCAACTTCCACCATTTGATCCTTGGTTCTGCCCTCACTCTCCTTCTCTTTTTGATCTCCAATGTCATCCTACAAACCACCATCCTATGCTGCCTAACTACGCTTTCCCCTGCCACCACTTTACAGTCTACAGTCTCCTTCAGTCTGGCCCTCCTGCATAAGATATAGTCCACCTGTGTGCATCTTCCTCCACTCTTGTACGTCACCCTGTGTTCCTCCCTCTTCTTAAAATACGTGTTTACCACAGCCATGTCCATCCTTTTTGCAAAATCCACTATCATCTGACCTTCTGCGTTCCTCTCCTTGACACCATATCTACCCATCACCTCCTCATCTCCTCTGTTTCCTTCCCCAACATGTCCATTGAAATCCGCTCCAATCACCACTCTCTCTCCCTCAGGTACACTCCTCGCCACTTCATCCATATCACTCCAGAATTCTTCTTTCTCATCCATCTCACACCCAACTTGCGGGGCATATGCACTAACAACATTCAGCATCACACCATCAATTTCCAGTTTCATAACCATCACTCTGTCAGACACTCGCTTCACCTCCAAGACACTCTTTACATACTGTTCCTTCAGGATAATCCCTACCCCATTTCTCCTCCCATCCACACCATGGTAAAACAGTTTAAACCCCGCTCCGATGCACCTAGCCTTACTCCCCTTCCATTTGGTCTCTTGCACACACAATATATCAACCTTCCTTCTCTCCATCATATCTGCAAGCTCTCTCCCTTTACCAGTCATACTTCCAACATTCAAAGTTCCTATCCTCACATCCACTCTCTTAACCTTCCTCCTCTCCTCCTTCCTCCGGACATGCCTTCCTCCTCTCTTCCTCCTTCTTTGGCCAGCAGTAGCCCAATTTCCGCCAGCACCCTGTCGGCTAGCAGTGCTGGTGGCGGTCATTGTTAACCCGGGCCTCGACCGATCCGGTTTGGAAATTTCTATTTTTGTCCGCATATTTAGTTTGGCAAAAATTTTTACGCCAGATGCCCTTCCTGACGCAACCCTCTCCATTTCCGGGCTTGGGACCGGCACAAAGACATGCACTAGTTTGTGCATCCCCTTGCGGCTGGATTAAATTATGGAATAATCTACCGATTGAAATCTGTCATGTTAGTACTGTGGCACACTTTAAAAAATTGTTAAAAACCCATCTTTTTAACATGGCTTTCTCGTAGCTACATTTAAATTGCTTTCCTAATTATATCACATGGTGTTATTACTGTGATATTTGTCAAGGAGCTGCACCTTTACTAAATCTTTACTACTCTATGCTATCTTTTTTTGGGTTTTTCTGTGGTGGCGACCTATGCCACCACCACCCAGTCAAAGCACCAAGAAGCCCCCTCAATTGATGGTACGAAGGGAGATGTCCCAGCTTTCCATAAGACCATCTTCATCATGTGAAGCATAAACATTAAGAGGACCAAGTTAGACACCTCTATGTTAGGTAGACTACCCAGTGGGTGCTGGGTGGTCTTTTGGCCGTGGAACCCCCACAGATTGTTTTTTCTCCAGTCTAACTGGAGTTTTTTTTGTTTTTTTTTTTTGTCCTCTCAGCCATCTGACCTTACTGTCCATTTATAAACAGTCTTTCATTGACTGGCCTTCCCTTTACTGTTCTTGTTTCCTTTTCACCTTGTGAAGCACTTTGAGCTACAGCATTCTGTATGAAAATGTGGTAAACAAATAAATGTTTTTGTTTTTGTAAATTTCAAAATTCAGGTTCAATGAAATGCTGGAAGAAGCATACAATCCATGGAAAAATGTACAGGTGAAACTTTGTCACAAACCATTTACTAACACAAACTTTTGGAAAAATTTGGAAATGAAGTATTTGATGGAAATGATCATATATGCAGTGTCCTGCAAAAGTTTTCAAATTCCTTCAGAGTTATCAACATTGCCTGGATTACAAATGATACACTATTGTACATATATTGTTCTAATAAATATTTGTGTTAATTAATTTTCATTAACACCAACAGAGCTAAATTAAATGATGTGCTTGCAGATATTTTGAAAAAAACCAACATTTATGGGCTTGCTTAAGAATTCAAACACTATAAAGTAATAAATTGAGTAAGGGTTAGGGTAGGGAAAGAATTATAGCTTTGACTGTCACAAATTTGTGTTTTGGTTGCGCCTGCAACACCGTGTTATCCTCCAGGTTTTAACATGTTCCCTTTCTTTCAGGTGTATCTTCATCTGACCGGTGTGTGCAAGAAGTGTCCAGGGTTGGGGTTTCAGCTGCAGCGCTTAGGCTTCCACAGGGTCTCCTGATGGCGCATTAAAGTCATGCGTCACTGCTTATTGACAGTTTCTGGTGACCACATGACACCAGTTGTTGCACTCGAGCCAAAGTCCGCTTCCTTGGCCATATAGATTGGAAATATGGAATCATAAAAAGACTGTTGCACTGATAATATTATTGGCTATGCTCTTGAAAGTTAACTGAAAACCTCAAAGTGCTTTTAAATGACAATGAAGGTCATTTAATGTGACAATCAAACAGCTTTATAAACTGCATCTATTTTGTCTACAACGCAGTAATAAGCCTTTGGTCATAAATATAGCCTTTGGTAATTCTAAAAGCAAATTATAGTTTTCTTCAATTGCTAAGAGACATTCTGTAATACTGAAGTCACTGTCTCAAAACTCTGCAGTCTGCAACACCAACACACAGCTTGGCCAAACAGTTAATCTCTCCTCCAAAATGCACTACAGCCACCAAAACAGTTAAGCTCTCCACCAAATGCACTACAGCCACCAAAACATTAGCACTGCATGTTTTTCTTGAAGAACACTACATCATACACAAAAGAATGGCCTACAAAACACTAACAACAGATAAAATGTAATATGGATCTTCATTACAGTAAAGGATTGTCTGTAAAGTAACTGACGTTATGTGTTACAAACATTGTTGTACAAAACAGAACACACTTTTTCACTCTATGAAATGTCCAGGAATGAACAAACCATGCAACAGTATTGTCAATGATCTTTATTGCTGAATGTGGTCTACTGTAATTACAGAATATTAATTTGTAATGGAAAAAAAAATCAAGAAAAAAACACAAAAATGTAGCAGTCCAGTAAATACTATAGAAACTAAACATATTGTACAAATATATATACACCCACACTTGCAGTTGGTCCACAACTGTAACAATACCATACATAGTATGTCATACTGTATTGCTATAATCCATCCTCTCCTCTGGATTCAGCCACAAGTTCTCATCAACGTCACATCTGATGTCCTCTCTAGCAATACATATAGGGTAGTATCTTTTGCCATGCCTGATCCATCCTTGACATTGCTCTGGTGTAATCTTGGTGTAATCTTGGGATCCAGCAGTCATAGCATCCAGTAAGGACATGTGATCATGTGGGCGGTGGTTATAAACCTTCCACCTCCATGCAGAAAATAATTCCTTAATGGGGTTCAGGTAGGGGGAGTATGGTGGCAGAAACAATGACAACATCCTTGGGTGTACTGCCAACCACTCTGTGACTGCAGTGGAGTGGTGGAATGCCACATTATCCCACACCACAACAAATACTGATGTATTTGTGCTCACCCACTTTCTCATCCTCTGGTACCAGTATTCTGTAGAGTTAATCGAGGAACAAAATGAGGCGCTCTGTGTTGTATGATCCAATGACTGGTTTGTGACAAAACATCATCGTTGCATATTGCCACACACATTGTGATGTTGGCCCCTCTCTGGCCTGGAACTTGCACAGTTGCTTTTTACCCTAGAATATTTTCTCCTCACTGCCATTGTTTTGCCAGCTTAAACCCAGCTTCATCCACAAAGATGAACACACGGGCTGTTTTGCATAACCTCCAACTCCCTGACCCTCCAACAGGAAAAACACAAGGTACCATATTGTAAGGATTACATTACAGTAGCATACATTACTGTATACATGGCTCTATATGGTATGACCATTTTGGTATATTGGAATTTAAACATTTTTAGGGAACCTGTAAGGAAGACAGCCATATTCAGAGCTGCAGACAGTTGATCAATTAGAGGCACAATCCCTCTGGGGCAACTCTGGCGTACAAGGGTTTTGTTCAGTGGCAGGGTAGTTGGGCTTGGACTGGGTTTGTACCCTGGACTGCTTTATTCATAGTGTTTTACCTTAAAACCCACAACCACTAAAGAACAAAATGCAGAAAAAAATTATTTTATATTATGTGGTGTTAATATATTTTAGAAGGGTCTTGATAGTAATTTAGCAAATTGTTGTCATTCAGTTTTGAATGTCTTTTTAACAGTTTTGGTAGCAGTATGTAAGCATGTGCAAAATGGCCTCCAAAAACAGAATGTTTTGATGGTGGTGGATTTTGAGTGAGAAAAGAGTCAATGAATTGAGGCATTTAGTCATTGACTGCATTTTGTATGAAAGCAATGAGAACTGATTCACAGTTCAGCCCACATAAACTGATGTTGTGTCAACTCTATGAAGAGTTTTGAGTAAGCGACTTCAGTATTGCAGAATGTCTCTTAGCAATTGAAAAAAACAGTAAATTATATTATTGGTTTATAGACCAGTCAGCCACAACATTAAAACCACCTGGCATGCTGACCAGTTGGTCTGTGGCAATGCAGCTACCTGCAAGGGACTGTGTATTCTGACATCTTTCTATCATGGCCAGCATTAAGCTTTTCAGTAATTTGTGCTACAGTAGCTCTGCTGTGGGATGGGACCAAACAGGAATAGGTGAACCTTGGGCGCCTATGACCCTGTGGCCGGTTCACCAGTTCTCCTTCCTTGGACCACTTTTGGTACTCTAGGTGTTGGCCACTGCACACCGGGAACCCCCCCCCAAGACCTGCCGTTTTGTGTTTTAATAAATAGTTTTTACTGACGGAAATAAGTGGAGAATTTAAAACTGTTGAGTTGGAAAGTTGGTTATGCCTGACACTTTTGTACTGAGGTATGTCCATTCTAATCTGTAGGAATAAAAAAAGTATGGAAAAAAATTCACTCCACCAATTTGTGCACAAAGTGTGCTGTTTTAAGAAACTAAAAAAAAGTTTCAAAAAATTTTAAATTTTTGGTTTAGCCACAGTTTAGAATGTAAACACATGCCAGTTTTTGGTTTCCATAGAAAAAATTGCGGCATTCCTCTGCCACTCAAGATGTCTGCAAAACTGCCCTGCAGCAGAGCGAACACAAGACCTGCCATTTTTGAGATGCTCTGACCTCTAGACATCCATCACAATTTGGCCCTTGTTAAAGTTGCTCAAATCCTTACGCTCATGCACTTCTCCTGCTTCCAGCACATTAACTTCAACAACTGACTGTTCGCTTGCTGCCCAATATCTTCCCCCACCCCTTGACAGGTGCCATTGCAACAAGAAAATCAATGTTATTCACTTCACCTCTCAGTGTTTTTAATGTGGCTGATTGGTGTAAATGTGTTCACAGTCCTCTCTCCACAGAAATAGCATCCTGCTTCCCAACCATAAACTGTGTATCACCAATGATTTGAAGGACCTCCTGAGGCATTCAGATATGGTGACAGAGTTAAGCTGAAGGATGCATAGCAGCATCTAAAAAGGCTCAGTAGGAGGCTAAGTCCATCTATATGGAGGATCTGGAGAAAAGGCTCCAGTATAACATCTTGAAGGAAGCATGGAAAAGCGTGGGGAAGACCATGGGCTACAATCAATCCAAAAAGAAGAGAAGGAGGAACTGTGGACCAAGTGTGTGAAAGCAATCATTTTTCCTCACCTTCCTTGTATCACCTACTACTGGTGTGGACCTCTTCCAAGGTCACAAGACCACTGTGCTCTCATCCAACCACCACTGACCTTCACCGAGAACCAAGTGGACTGAAAAGATCCTTCCTGTGTATTAAATGTAGTGGTCTGCTGCAACAATTTGTCTGATCAGCACAGAGATTCTCACTTTTTTCATATAGCTGCACAATGAAAATGCCCTTTCTTTCAGACATGTAATAAACCGATACCACTTGAACTGCTTGACATCTCCACAGAGAATTAAAAAAAATAAAATAATGAATGATAACTCAAAAATACCAGTACTGGAAAAAAAAAATGTTAACAAGGTCTTATAGAGGAATATAGCAAGTGACAGTTATACACAGTAGAGTATTTTACTGAGGGACTCCTGGAGGGACTCCATACCTCCTGCCTGGCAAGCTTGACGTGAAGTTTTGAAGTGCCATCTGCTGGATATCCTGAGTAACTACTGTTTCACCACAAACACAAAGTTTTCCTCAAAATGGGATTTTGCTCCCAAAAAACTGCTTTAAAATTGGCTCCTGGCATCCCAGAGTGAAAGGAAATGGGAATTTCTCCTCTGCAGGATTTCCTTCAAATTTTAGTTGTAACCCCTAACCACTGTCCATCTCCTCCATTCTTTTCAATGAGAAACAAGTCTTTCCCACCATCTGGTGGTCTTCTGTGCAGCAAAACCCATATAATTTTAGCAGTTTTCTTGTAGTATTTATATTTGATGGTTTTTATCCTTTTAAAGTATTTTATAGAATTGAATTTATTGTACATGACGGCTTTTAACTTTTTATTATGTGTTTTAATAAATAGGTTTCATAGAGAGAGATGACTGGAGATTTTAAAACTGTTGAGTTGGAAAGTTGGTTATGCCTGATACTTTTGTGTTGAGGTATGTCCATTTTAGTTCGTAGGAATAAAAAAAAAAAAAATTCACTGCACCAGTTTGTGCACAAAGTATGCTGTTTTAAGAAACCAAAAAAAGTTTCAAAAAATTAAAGATTTTACAATTTTGGGCTTAGCCCCAGTTTAGAATGGAAACATGCTAGTTTTTTTCCTCCCACAGAAAAAAATGGCAGCATCCCTCTGGCCCTTAAGATATCTATAGAACTGCCCTGCAGCAGTGCAAACACTGCTGGGAAGTCTGAAATCGTGCCTACCGCTTGCAGAAGCTTTAACTTTATCCACTGCCCAGTTTGTAACATTTTCATAAGTTCCAAAGTTGTACATGAAAAATACAATGTATTACTCAAGTATGCTCACACATACAGGGTTTCGGTTCCCAACAGCTCTCAGTATACAGAAGAAAACACACACATATACATACATATAAAAGTTGCATTATAATGCAGGAGAATAACAACACATTTTAGAGGGGAAGAATAAATATGGTAAGGGAAACATTGCACAGATTAACAAATAAATCAGCTGTTCATGGATGTAATGGACATAACTAAATAAAAATGATGCAAACATTGAAAATATGACATTCATTTGACACACAAATAGCATAACTAATAGTTTTCAAAATAGATATGTACATTTTATCATTCCACAGAGTAATTGTCCACACATTTTCACTTCCCTGCCATAATACTTTATTCTGGAGGCCAGGACAAGTAAATTCCATGAGGCCCTAAACAGCCAATAACAACAGGCAGCTTCTCTTTGCCAGGTATAGAAAGAAAATGCTTCAGACTGGCAGCAAAGAACTGCGTTCACAGAGTTTTGGTCAAAGCAGATGTGCTGTGTATACACAGTTACAGAAAAGTGCATCTTTAAATTTACACTGAGGAATAGTTGAGCCCAACACTGTGTGTGTGAGTGCACCCCTGCAAGCACTGTTGTGATGCCTGACTCTTACTGGAACATGAGTCACATATACAGCTACACCCAGGACTCCACTAATCATTCCTTTCTTCACACTCCTGGTGCTTCTGAGTGAGGTTCATGGACAGGCCTGCATGTCTCTATTCAGAGGAAATACTTGGCTCCCTCAGCCCACTATCCTGTCCTCATTTGAATTCTATGCTATGTCTATGACCATTTAAACTCTGCTCTTGGTGATTGTTCTCTGTCACTTCTCGGCACTGCATGCTGCTTGCTGGATAGCTTTAGTATCTCACTGAGTTCGGCTGCAGTGGAAAATACTTTTGTGATGTTTTCTGATTATTAATTTTTGCAATAACTCTTGACATTCCGAAGAGAAACATTAATTCCACTTCACATAAATGTTACAAAAATGAACCTGAAATATGTTTTTGATTTATTTATGCCTTTATACTTACTGGTGGTAAAGATACTACTGTAGTGCCTGACATCATTATCCTCCCATTCATAAATTTTTCATTCACCACTTCATGCTGTGCAGGGCCTGACATCATCATAAAATACAATTTTTTTTCTGCTATTTACTCCATGTCCATGACTGCAGTGACTCTGGGTGGAAGTCCACACATCATGGCCAATGCTGCAAGACATCCACTCAAAGGAAACCAAACTTGTTGCAGTGATGGGGAACTTCCACAGCCACATCGGCAGGGAAGTCTATTGTATGGACCCTTTGAAAAGTCTAATCAAAGCTAAAATCACATTTTCTGCTTCCATTTGCTATTTTGTAACAGGTTTTGAGGCCCTTGTCATCTTCTGATTCTTCTTCCAAAGGAAAGTGATCTTTGCCAGCGACTCAGCAGATAGATCTGACTGAGAGATCCCTTTCAAGGGTTAGGATGCCACTTGACTGGAGTTGCTGTCACCAAGCCTGCACCTACCATAAGCAAGGCAGTTACAGTGCAAGCAGAAAGAGCTGCAAGGCCCATCATGGACTTGCAACTGTGCTCCCCATCTTGGGATGGCACCTCACAAATACACACTAAATACGTTCTTCTCACTATCATACACCTGTAGGAGCACCTGTTGTCTGCTTCAGGTATGGCACTACAAAAAACTGTACCTGAGACAAGAAGCAGACAAGCTATTACTGTTAAGAGCTAAGGCACAAAGTATTTTGGATGCATGTTTAAAAATAGATAGATACTACTTGAGTCTGCGAGAGCAGGGGTGGAAAATGACTCACAGGCAGATCAATCAGTTACTGACCCTAGAATGGAAGCAACAACAAGTGCGGCTGGCACATTGGGGGGTCAGAGGGGTAGTGAAGGAGGGTGAAGAGCTGCAGGTTTGTTATTATGGGTGGCAGAGGATAACTACAGCTCAGTGCCTCAGAATACATCAAGGTAAGAAAAAGTGCTTGCGTGAAGGAGTGCAGGGGGGTCACATTGAACAGTACCTTTTGAGAAGTCAGTCAAGTAAGTTAACCAAAGTCCAGCAACCGGTAGAAAGCCACAGCTTGCAGGATATCAACAGTACCCTATTAACTGAAGAGGAAGGGACAAACACTGGAGAGGTAAGTGTAGTTGGGGCCCAGAAAGACAAGGAAAAGAGCTGTGAATTAAAGCCTAGACTTAGGTGGCTAAGAGCAGATGAAAAGACGGTGTGGCAGACAGTTAATGAGGACTTTTTAGGAGTTTCACAGTGATTAAAAGGGAACACACAGACTAAGTTAGAGAAAATCAGTGAGATTATTTATCAGCATGGTGTTGATAGGCCTGGGGTAGAAAAAGGTAGGAGGGTACAGGTCCAGCAGGAGGTGAACTCAAGGAGGAAGAAAGAGATTGATAGGTTAGCGAAGGAGAGGAGATGGTTAAAAAAAGCAGTTGTGAATGGCTACAGTTGAGGAAATCGGGAATAAGAGGGAATTGAAGTGTTACAGGAAGAAATTAGAAATATGCTGAGAATACTTAGGAGGGCAGAACACTTGATGAGGAACAGGAAGGGAAAAGAGAGGGCCACAGCTGTTTTTTCATTAGGATCCATTTAAATTTGTAAAAGCCTTTTTAGTCAGGAAAGGAAGGGGAAGCTAAAGGTGCCGAAAGAAAAGTTAAAAGGATATTTAAAGAGCTCATATTCAAGTGCAGGAGAAGGGCCTCCTATTAGACATACCACCCCTAGGATAGTTAGAGCATAGGTTCAGGGAGTGGTAAGGTACAAAGGCCTCATCGGCCCCAGGGCTGAATGGGCTCCCCTACGGGGTATATAAACATGTGCTACATGTACTCAGGTTTTTGTGGAGGCTCTTTAGAGTAGTGTGGAAGAAGCAAGTGATTCTAAGGGCCTGGCGTAGAGCAGGGGGGATATTTATATTTAGTCTTCTGAGGTAGGGCAGTTTAGGTCAATATATTTGTTAAACTTAGAAGGTAAGATCTTTTTTAGCATAGTGGCCCAGAGGTTATCAGAGTATTTGGAAAAGAACATACTAATTAATACAATGCTCCAGAAGGCAGGAGTTCTAGGTTTCTCAGAAAACTTTGAGTACACTAGTGCAATTTGGTATCAGATTCAAGAAGCATGAGACAAGGGACTTGCATGTGGTGTTTTTAGATCTAGTGAATGCCTTTGGCTCTGTGCCACATAGTTTTATCTGGAGCACATTTAACTTTTTTAGAGTTCCAAGCCAGATAGCAAATCTAGTAAAAGAGTACTTTCGGGGCATTAGGATTACACACAGCCTGACAGAGGCTGGAAATGGGAATTACGGCAGGCTGCACCATTTCCCCACTACTATTCACTATGGCAATGGAAAAAGTGATCAGGGCTTTGCGCTGCATAGTCAGTGGACAGAGATGGCCAAAGGGATTCCATCCTCCTTCAATTAGGGCTTACATGGGCAACATGATGACAATAGCGTGTGCGAGAAGGCTGTTAGGGAACTTAGATGGGAATTTTAAATGGGCTTGTTTAAAGATTAAGCCAGCAAAGTCTTATACCGTAGCATTTCACTGGTTAAGGAGAAGTTAAAGAAGGTTAGTTTTTTGGTAGATAGTGTGAGAGAAATTCTTGAAATTAAGCTCTTAATGCATGTTTCTGTTATGTTAAAGGTATTAATCAATAGTGTAGTGAATGTTTTATGACAATGTTATTCAGTTTATTGTGCTTACTGCTATAAAGCTTTGGGACTTCCGCCTTGCTGGAATGTTAAGGTACTTAAGAAGGTTCCCTGGAAAAACAAAAGAGGGTACTTAAAGAAGGGAAACGTGAACTACAGATAAGGCAAAGGTGAAAGGGTCAAGGAAATGGTCAATTTAGACCCAGGTCAGACCCTGGTGGTATGTAAAGGAGTAATAAAACCAAAACTCCTTGAATTGAGGCACATAAATCAGGAGTTACTCCACCACACTTAGGATGGGATAATGATTCCTTATAACAACGTTTAAAGTCACACTAGCAAAGAAGCAGATGTGGGAAACACTTGAAAGGGGTGTATACCTTGCAAGCTGCTGTATAAATGATCCCTGTATCCTTTGTTCGGGGAGACTCTCTTTCCAAAGAGGCTCTCCCGCACCGGTGTGTATTTCTATAGAAAATAAAGTGTAACTCTCTCTACACCCAAACTGTTACTTTATTTTTTCTTCCACAATAGTTAAGACATTCCATCAGTGTTTGTCACGGAGGGGCTCGGGGTTTGGAGGAAGCAATCGTGGAACACAGGCAGCATAATGCTAGGAAGTGCTTTACTGGACAGGTGATTCACAAAGGTACAAGCAAAACAACATGGGTGAGCGTAGCGCAAAAACTAGGAAAAACATTGCGAGTTTTGCTGCCGAGTGGCGGGGCTGGAGACACATGAGAATTACAAGAAACAAGGCATATAAACAATGAACAAGCGCCGCATCGGGCGAGTTGAAAACCACAGGAAAACACAGGGATTAGCTCACAAAAACTTGGGCAGGAATCGACAGTAGACTGAGCCACAGGTAAAGGTCCGGGCGGCTCTTTTAAAGCATCCATAATTAAGTTCGCTGCCTGCCAGTGCTCAGTACAGGGCAGGGCGGAGAGACCGTGCACGTGGCGGTCTCGCAGAAGCCGCGGGCATGACAGTGTTGGAAAAGCCAGTGAAAAATTTTGGAAGGTGGTACACTGGGGAGTTGACTGATTTGGAACAGGTGGGGCAGCTTAGAAGAATTAGTGTGGATGGGTTAGAGAAAATAGAGAGATCAGGGCTGCCAGGAAAACTGAAGTTGTGGTGCTTATGGTTTGGCCTTTTCCCAAGGGTGATGTGGCCACTAACAATGTATGATGCATCAGTCATGAAGGTAGAAAAAGTGGAGAGGCTGATCAGCTCTTATATTAGGAATTGGCTGGAGGTTCCTCAGTGTCTATACAGGGTGGCTCTATATGGGAAGGGAATTCTGCAGTTGGCATTATCAAGCTTGACAGAGGAGTTTATATGTGCAAAGGTGAGGTTAGAGTTACAGCTGTCAGGTAGTAAGGATGCGGTTATGAGGGGGCTGGGTATTGACATCAAAGAAATAGGATGTGAGACAGGCAGTGTGAGAAACTAAAGCAGGTTTGAGGCACATAGAGGTGGTTGGTAGGGTCCAACAAGGAAGGGGGGGGTAGGACTGAGGATAGCAGACGCAGGGTAAATGGGTCACTGCAAGAAAGCAAACCCAAAAAACTAATCATATTAGTGTCATATTAGACTCGCCGGTTCCTGGCTCTAAGTAGTTTGTCTGCTGAGCATGATACATGGGAGGAGATTGCTAGATAGTTGGTAGATAGTAGGACCACGGCTTCCCCAAAGACTAAGGGTGTTGCTGTGAGTCGTACGTGTAATAAAACTAGCAAAAATAGTAGTAAAACTGCTATCAAAAACAATATTGACATGCTTGCGTTAGGCGATGCGGCAATTATAAATGTATTTCTTAGATCACACGTTAAGTATGATGTAAAAGTTAAAGTTAATTGTCTCCCACATGCCCGTGTCTCTCATATCGAGGCACGGGTCAATCGTCTGTCTGATAAGAGCTTGAACACTTTAATGCTGGATGTAGGCACCAATGATATTTGGAAACCAGCAGTTGGAAGTGTTAAAACAACACTTCATTTCATTAATCAATAAGGCTAAAAGGAAGTGCAGGGTCATAGTACTTTCGGGACCAATCCCAAAACTTTACATGGGAGATATGGTCTACAGTAGGCTTGTGGGCTTCAATAGGTGGCTGGAGACATGGTGTCGATCACGAATCATCCGCTCCCATAACCTGGCTAACAAATTACAGCAGGGACTCATCCTAGGGTCCTTGCCTACGCATCCTATTAGTACTCGCCCTACAGTCAACAGTCAGTCATGGCGTAGTGTTGCCCCTCCTGCAATAGGTCTCCGGGGACAACAGCAACAACAGCAATAATGATAGGATAAATAACATAGATAAATTCATCAAGCACATAAAAACAATCTTGAGACCTCGACATTTAAAGAGAATCAACGCTAGGTCCGTTACTAAGGGTAATCTAAAGCTACTAAAAATCTAAACCTACTAAAAATCTATCATCATTGCAGAACTGCCTGAAATGCAGCTTATTAAATATTCGATTGTTAAACAAAAACACTGTATTAATAAATGACCTGATACTAAGTCTTAAATCGGACATCCTCGCTTTAATAGAAACATGGCTCAACACGACCGACAATATTTCACTAGTTCATCATGGTGCCAGGCGAACTGCCTCCAACTGAATGTCAGCAAAACTTAAGAGATGGTGGTGGACTTTGGTAGGCGATAGCAGCGGTCCTACACCCCCCCTAAAATCAATGGGACTGCAGTGGAGAGGGTGAGCAGCTTCAAATACCTGGGCGTTCATGTCACTGAGGATTTGACATGGACTTTACACATCCGAGCTCAAGCCAATAAAGCAAAGTAGCGTCTTCACCACCTCAGACAGCTGAGGAAGCTTCAGGTCTCTCCGGCGATCCTTAAAACCTTCTGCTCTGGTGCTGTACAAACTGTTCTGACTCAGAACATTATCTCCTGGTTTGGGAATAGCTCAAGGCACTGCAGAGAGTGATCCGGGCAGCGGAACGCTGCACCAGATCTTATCTGCCATCCCTACAGGACATCTACACCAGGAGATGCAGGACCAGAGTGACTAGGATCATTGGTGACCTGTCTCATGCCAGCAACCATCTGTTCGACCTGCTGAAATCAGGCAAACGCTTCAGAAGCATTATGACCAGAACGGAGAGGCTCAGGAGGAGCTTCTATCCACAGGCTATAAGACATGCCATCACAATCCTCACAAACCAGGGTCTACAATATCCTCTGACTGCTCCCCTCACTGTCACTGTCCTTCCAGTGCACCTTAAGGTTTATTCACTGTCTATTTATCTATTTATTTACTTATTTATCTATTTGCTGTTTGTTTCTTGTCTTCTTGGTGTTTGGTTGTTTGTTTGTTTTACTCCTTGTAAATTTTTCTGCAGTCTCCTATCCTGAATCAGAGCACATTTCGCTACATGGTATACTCAGTAACCATGTACGTGACAAATAAACTCTTTTGACTCTTTTGACTTTTGAAGCCAGATGAATTACATTCTACCACCTCCTTCCCTCTCTTTAAATCTAGGTTAAAAACTTTTTTGATTTAGCATATCATGGATGATGCCTATTGTCAAGCCCCCTGAGTATGTACCTTGCCTAATGTCCCCTCCGTTTTCCGAGCTGTTTTTGTTGCAGGTCGCCTCACAATGTTTGCTACTTCAGAGGACTGAAAAGACTGGGGTGGATGGGAAACAGGACCAGAATCTATGAAGGAGACAGGCAGAAAGCCAAACAACCTGATCACATCGAATCAGATGCTGCAGACGTGGGCGGCTATGCCTGACTGTGAACTGGAATCATAGCATACCTCTTATGCTACAATGACAAAAAACTACAACTACTAACAACTATTAACATTGCTATGAACTGGCTATTAACTTTGTATAGGATTCCCAGGAGGGGTGGGCTTCCACTGGTACATGGACCCCCAGAGGTTTATTTTTCTCTTATTCTACAGTAGAAAGGAGTTTTTTCTTTTCCTCTTTTGGAGGAAAACAATATGGATGCAAATCAGATAAGGTTTCTCCTAGGACCTATTTATGATGTGCTGCCATCACCGCAGAACCTAAAGTAGTGGGTGGGTGAGGACCCAGTCTGTCCTCTGTGGTTTTTAGGTGCGGACAATAAAGCATGTATTATCAGGTTGTAAGGCTGCTGGTGGGTAGGTATACGTGGAGGCACAATCAGGCTGGTTGCAGCCATTGAGAGGTGGAGAGTGCAGGTGAAGTCAGGACGTGAGACTGGAAATTCAGTGATTCAGTTTGTTAGGAAGGGGGAGGGCACTAGAAAATGTTTAGGTAGAAAGGAGACAGGTCAGTTAGGGGGAACTGGAGACTGTAAAATGTGGGTCAACCTGGGAATAAAATTGGTTGTGCCCCAGGAAACAGTTATTATAAACTTGAGACCTGATGTGGCACTGTGGTCAATAAGCTGGCGGGTAGTGTATTTTATAGAGCTGACAGTCTCATGGGAGGATCTAGTTTAAGACGCGTATGACAGAAAGAAATGTAGGTATAGTGAGCTACCTACGAAACGCCGACGAAGGAAGGTGCCCACTTGATAACCCCGATGAGATGACGCGCCATTGCTGCGCCACACCATGGTTGGCATTATGGTTGGTTGACGCTAGTTAGCCGGTGAGTAGTGGATTGTAAGCATGCGGGGGGTTAGGACGGGTTAGATAGGCGTCAGGATCCCCTTTATAAACCAAGCTCCTGGTATTTGGCACTGTGTGTGTTATATGAACCTGGCAGTGGCGGTGGTGGTAGTGGTGGGGTGGAGTGTGAGAGTGAGGTGTCATGACTTTTCAGCCTGGTCAACAACAGCACTGTTTTATGAACTCAGAATCCAAGGACAGAACCTGTGGCGGGTGGTGAGGGAGATGACAAAGGCTGCAGAGCAGGGAAGTCTGGATGTGGAGGAAAAGGACCAGTGCTGGTAGAGGACAAGCGGAGCAGTTGTAAGCTGTGGTAGGGTTTTGCTGTTTAAGCAGTAGCTGTTAGCAGTTAGCAGATTGCGGGATTAAATGTAGTTCATGCACAATGTAGCCTAGATGTAGAAGGTAATGAGTAGCAGAATGGGCAGTTAGCATGCAAAGTTGTTAGTGGAGGTGTTAAGGCGGATAGCATGGGTTGTGTTGTGTTGTGATGTTAGGTAGCACAGTGGTGGAGGGGAGCAGTTCCAGGATGCCAGGGATGTGGTTGAGCCTTGAATCGACAAAACACCTGTGAAGGAAGGTGTCTACTTGACAACCCTGATGAGATTCTGCACCATCACTTCGCTACACCATGTGTGGGGTTGTAGTTGGCTAACTTTAGATAGTAAGGAGATGCAAACCATCGCGTAGTAGCTGGATAGGTTTGCTGTGGGTTTGACTGTGGGGTTGTTGTGGTGTTTACAGGTTAGGATAAGGTAAAATAGTTAAAACGGGTACTTAGGATGAAAATTAGGGAGTGGGAAAACATATGAGTCAGGAATATAAGAAGGAGAAGTTGTTTATGTCAGAATACTTAGCTAATGGCCAAGTTACATGTTACACCATCAGGAAGATAGGAAATGCTAACTTATTTATTAAAAACAGCTATTTCTCAGTTGTTTTAGATATGAATGCAATAAAAGTGAAAAAACAACTTTCTATTCATTTTCTGATAAATGAGTGTGGGAATGTATGATTCTCTATTTATGTTAATTTTTTTAGAAAAACAACTGTTTCTCACTCTTTTGAAGCATAAATTACACAAACGTGGGGATAATCAGCTAAAAAGTGAAGCTGGCCTCCCTACAAATGCTAAAAAACCTTATGGTTCATTAGAGCTATGTTTGTGCTGCAAAAATTAGGATTTGTGCCGTTTTCATTTTTGAAATATAAGCTTTTATTTTTTTGTGGGCTGTGAGACTTCACTCAGCCGCCCTACAACCACACAAAAACAGATGAACTGGGCTGTCATAGCAAGTGATTTGTGCCAGTTTGTAAGCGTTAAAACCGCCATTCTATCACATTCCGTTTCGGAGATATTAACAATTGTCTACATCGTGGTGAGATCACTGGCCCCCCTTACAATCACGAAAATGCACAAACCAGATGCATTTGTTAGGGCTCTGTTTGTGCCCTTTTGCCCCCCTGCAAAGCAACTTTCATCTTTCATTTCTGGGAGATATTAACGATTGTTTTGATTTATGACCCCATCTAACCTTGCAAAGCTGGCCCTCACAACCACAAAATGCATGAAACTGGGCGCATTCATTAGTGCTACGTTAATACAGTGCTGACCATTTTACTGGACCTCCCGCCAAAACAATATGATGACCTCTCTATGCTGGTAGGAGCCCTGAAGTTCCGTTGTGCATTGAGGCACCGACCACTGATCAAAGAGGCAGCTCAAGAGCAAAACAACGGGTAAAGAGGAGCACCTTAGTACACTGGCCTCCAACATTCAGCTGCTGACGGGGCGACCGCATCATGAGAGGCCCCCGAGGGCAGTCCAGGAAACTGATACTACAAGCATTCCTTCAGGCACTCATCCTCCAACTGCACACGAAACTGGCTGTGCTGACCAGTTTGGATGCTTTTATGGGAAACTGAGAGCACAGCAATCATCCTGGGAGGCACAGCAGATGATTGCTGGATGAGGCAGTTACCTGCCGAGTGGAAGCATCACCCCAGCAATGGTGTATGCCTATCACCTGTACTGCTGCAGGAAACGTGGTCACCAGCTGTGCAACCGCACCACATCTACCCCCATACCAAGACAGGAAACAACACAGGGGTGATACTCACGAGGGGGGTTTCCATCCTGCACCAATATGTCTTCTCAACCCAAACTTATTCTTCCCAGAGTCGCCTGGGTAGCCTATGCAGCCCCTACCTGTCCTGTCAAGGAAGACTCCTGCCATAACAAGCATTCCTTAACACCAGTTCCGCCATCTCCATTATCAGAGTGGGAGTGCTGCCAGGCACCAGCCAGCCTCTTCCTGAGGGGTGGATGGAAACGAGGTGGCGTTTGCACTTAGTCACTGGGGAGACTGTGCAATATGTGGGGAAAAATGGTGCCTAAACCTTGTGGTGGGCAGATAGCGCCTTTTGAGATGATTCTATGGCTGGCACACAGACCTTTTGTTTGGTCTACAAGGACAAGTGGCCTTAACCTTGAAACTGCCAGGTCCCCACGTTCTTGCTGCTCCGGACTTCAGTAAACCTTTTAAACTAGAAATCAGTGCCAGTGGTACAGGTGCTGGGGTTGTCCTCCTAGAGGACAAAGGGCTTGGATCATCCAGTGTGTTTTTATTCTGAAGTTTGAACACCAGCTGTCCAACAAAAACGATTGAAAAGAGGCCCTAGCTATAAGAAAGCATATTGAGGTTTATCGGAAATTCCAGCTCACCTATTACTGTATATACTGATCATAACCCATTAATCCAGGCTGCAAGGGGATGCACAAACTAGTGGCTTTTCTTTTTGAAGCTGTCCCAAGCCCTGAAATGGGAGAGGGGTTAAGTGCCAGGAAGGGCATCCGCATAAAAATTTTTAAGTAAATTAAATATGCGGACAAAATAGAAATTTCAAACCGATCGGGTTTGAGGCCCGGTTAACACTCCATCGCCATCAGCACTGCTAGTCGGTTGCGGTGCTGGAAGTGAAATTGGGCTAACAGGGCCAAAGAAGGAGAAAGAGGAGGGCTGGCATGTCCAGAGGAAGGAGGAGAGAGGAGGAAGGTTAAGAGTGGACGTGAGATAGAACTTTGAATGTTGGTGAAAAGGATTGGTAAAGGGAGAGTGCTTGTTGATATGATGGAGAGAAGGAAGGTTGATATATTGTGTGTTCAAGAGACCGAATGGAAGGGGAGTAAGGCTAGGTGCATCGGAGGGGGTTTAAACTGTTTTACCATGGTGTGGATGGGAGGAGAAACGGGGTAGGGATTATCCTGAAGGAACAGTATGTAAAGAGTGTCTTGGAGGTGAAGCTAGTGTCTGACAGAGTGATGGTTATGAAACTGGAAATTGATGGTGTGATGCTGAATGTTGTTACTGCATATGCCCCGCAAGTTGGGTGTGAGATGGATGAGAAAGAAGAATTCTGGAGTGATATGGATGAAGTGGCGAAGAGTGTACCTGAGGGAGAGAGAGGGTGATTGCAGCGATTTCAATGGACATGTTGGGGAAGGAAACAGAGAGATGAGGAGGTGATGGGTAGGTATGGTGTCAAGGAGAGGAACGAGAAGGTCAGATGATAGTGGATTTTGCAAAAGGATGGACATGGCTGTGGTAAAAACACGTATTTTAAGAAGAGGAGGAGCACAGGGTGACGACAAGAGTGGATAAAGATGCACACAGGTGGACTATATCTTTGTGCAGGAGGGCCAGACTGAAGGAGACTGTAGACTGTGCGGTGGCAGGGGAAAGCGCAGTTAGGCAGCATAGGATGGTGGCTTGTAGGATGACATTGGAGATCAAAAAGAGAAGGAGAGTTAGGGCAGAACCAAGGATCAAATGGTGGAAGTTGGAAAAGGAAAACTATAAGGTGGAGTTCAGGGAGGAATTAAAGACAGGCACTGGTAGCAGTAAAAGTTACCAGTGAGCTGGACATCTACAGCAGAAGTGGTAAGGGAGACAGCTAGAAAGGTGGTTGGTGTGGCATCGGGACAGAGGAAGGAGGACAAGGAAACCTGGTGGTGGAATGAAGAAGTACAGGAGAGCAGAGGAAGAGGCTGGCTAAGAAGAAGTGGAGGATAGAGAGATGAAGAATGTACAGGAGGCCAAGGAGATGAGGCGAGGGGCGACGAGGAGAGGTGGCAAAGGCTAAAGAAAAAGGCTTATGGTGAATTGTATGAGAGGTTGGACACTAAGGAGAGGAGAAAAAGGACCCAGGCAGAGGGACTGAGCTGGGAAAGATGCAGCAGGTTAGGGTGATAAATGATAGCAATGGAACGTGACTTAATAAGCGTAGAGGTGCTGAGCAGATGGAAAGAGTACTTTGAGGGGTTGATGAATGAAGAGAACGAGAGAGAGAGAAGACTGGATGATGTAGGGACTATGAATAGGGGAGTGCAAATGGATTATCAAGGAGGAAGTTAGGATGGAAGCAGAAGAGAACAGAAGAATGGAAAGGCTAAGTTGGCCCAGATGACATACCTTGTGAAGCATGGACGTGTTTAGGAGAGATGGCAGTGGAGTTTTAACCAGATTGTTTAATGGAATCTTGGAAAAGGAGACTTCCATGCCTGAAAGAGTGCAGAAGAAGTGTACTGGGTACTCTATTTTTAAGAATAAAGGTGATGTGTAGAGCTGTAGTAATCACAGAGGATAAACTGGATCAACTATAGCATGAAGTTATGGGAAAGAGTAGGAAGCCAGGTTAAGAAGGAGGTGACAATTAGTGAGCAGCAGTATGGCTTCATGCCGAGAAGGAGTACTACAGAGCGCGTTTGTTTGCTCCTGAGGGTGTTGATGGAGGCATGCACCGAGAAGGTAAGAAGGAGTTGCATTTCTTGTGTCTTCGTGGACTTAGAGAAAGCATATGACAGGGTACCTAGAGAGGAGCTGTGTGGTATTGTATGGAGGAAGTCGGGGGTCCCTGGTGAAAAGTATGTAAGAGTGGTACAGGATATGTACAAGGATGACAGTGTGACAGTGGTGAGGCTCCGCAGAGGTGGGCGAGTATGCTCTAGAGAGAAGAGGAATGAAGGCCGCAGGGACTAAGACAGAATACATGTGCATAAATGAGAGGGAGGACAGAGGAATGGTGAGGATGCAGGAGTAGGAGTTATGGCTGTCAATGAATTTAAATACTTGGGATCAACAGTCCAGAGTAATGGGGAGTGTGGAAGAGAGGTGAAGAAGAAAGTGCAGGCAGGGTGGAGTGGGTGGAGAAGAGTGTCAGGAGTGATTTGTGACAGAAGGGTACCAGCAAGAGTGAAAGGAAGGCTCCAGCAAGATGGTAGTGAGACCAGGCAAGTGCTTTATGGGTTGGAGATGGTGGCACTGACCAAAAGACAGGAGGCAGAGCTGGAGGTGGCAGAGTTAAAGATGTTAAGGCTTGCATTGGGTGTGACGAGAGGATGGACAGGATGTTAGGAATGAGTATATTAGAGGAATCAGCACAGGTTGGACAGTTTGGAGACAAAGTCAGAGAGGCGATTGCGTTGGTTTGGACATGTGCAGAGGAGAGATGCAGGATATATTGGGAGAAGAAGGATGCTAGGGATGGAGCTGCCAGGCAAGAGGAAGAGAGGAAGGCCTAAGAAGAGATTTATGGATGTGGTGAAGGAGGACATGCAAGTGGTGAGGGTGACGGAGAGAGATGCAGAGGACAGGAGGAAGTGGAAGCTTTTGATCCACAGCTATTTCCCCACCCGGAGCGGCCAAAGAAGAAGAAGAAGACTGATCATAACCTATTAGTTTTCCTGCACCAGATGTGTAATTCCAACCAAAGCATTAATGCACTTGTTAATCATTTAGAGTTACAACATCTACATTGTACATAAGGGATCAAGAATGTTGTAGGTTTATCTAGGTGTTATAGAGGTTCTTGTGGTCTTTTGAGAACCCTATGTGGGTGTGTGTGTGTGTGTGTGTGTGTGTGTGTGTGTGTGTGTGTGTGTGTGTGTGTGTGTGGACTGTTTGTGGCTTTGTCTTCTTTGCTTTTAGGTTCACTGCTCCATTCCTGACTTCCATCCCTGTTCCTCCTTTGTGATTCCAGTGCCACTTCATTCATCCATCTAATTGGAATTCTGCCCTTCAAGCCATTTTATAAAAGTCCCTGCTAGAAACAATTGTGAAGCCTTTTTGCTTGCTTTAGCTTTATGGATTTTCCAAGATGGCGCCGATGAGGATGGCTGCCGTCTTCCAGGCCTCTTACCTCTTTGTTACCCTACTGAACCACTCCTACAAAAATAACGCTTACTTTTTACCAACGCCTATCATCACATACGATAGAGACAGTAGACTCTGATCGACATCGGTAGTCATGACAAGCCCACCCTTCACGGGCGTAGCAAAGTTCATGATTAATGCACACCTCGCTGAACTGAAACCTTGTTCAGCCTACCTGGCGACCTGGCAAACGGCGCGAGAGGAGGGAAGCAGGGGAAAGAGCTGGCGTTTCTGGCTGTTGAGATCGCGACGTCGCAAATCGGCAGACACCTCTTCCCAGTATTCTTTCTAGCTTAATGTCAGTCACTGACAACAAGCAGATTGAACGGAGAAGCAGGCTGGCCTTCCACAGAACATAAAGGACTGCAATGTGCTGGTTTTCACTGAGACTTGGCTGGACCCTCGATTCCGGACTTCGCCATTACACCCCAGGGCCTCACCATTCACCAGCAGGACAGGACAACGGAGTTGGGGAAGGTGAGAGGGGGGGGTGTCTGCTTCATGCTAAACAACTTGTGGTGTTCAGATTTGGAGAATATCTCCTCTGAATTTCCTTAATCTTGGAAGACCTCATTTATCAGATGCCGATTCTTTCTACCTGCCCCGAATTTACATCTGTGATTCTAATAGCCGCATATTCCAATTGGCTGTCGACACTGCAGGGGCGATCGCATTTAACTGTATAGTGTTGTCGAGCGGTCGGAGGCTTTACACCCAGAGGTTGCTGTGATTGTGGCTGGCGATTTCAACAGCGCCAATCTGAGGAAAGTCATGCCAAATTTCACCAGCACATCAGCTTCCCGACACGTGGTGGACGCACGCTGGATCATGTCTACAATTCGCTCCGGATGGATATAGTCAGACCACGCCCATCCTGCTCACGTCCGCCTATAGGCAGAGGCTTAAGCAGGAGAAGCCGGTGACGAGGACCATCCAGCGCTGGACGAATGAATCCGACGCAGCTCTACGTCATTGCTTCCAGCGAGACGGACTGACTGGATGTTCCGGAGGCGCAGGAAAACCGGTGAGGAATCTACTCGAAACAGTCACGGGTTTTATCGCGAAAAATGCATCGCATAATGTCGCTCCAGAGTCACTGTACAGACTTTCCAACCGAAACCGCGGGTGGCGGCTAAATCTGTGCTTTATTCAAAGCCGTAATGTCAGCCTTTAACTCCGTGATTTGAGGGCTACAGGCGCTTCTCATTACACTCCTCAAAAGAGCGATAAAATCTGCTAAGAGGCAGCATAGGACAAAGTGGAGTCTTCACTGGCTCCAAAATAATCAGGAAGTCATGGGAGAGGACTCTAGAACAATCATGGACTATAAAGGGAAATAGGTGTTACAGAAGCATCTCTCCTTGCTGAGGAGCTGAACACCTCTACGCACGGGCGTTTGGAGAAGAACGTACCCACGCCTGGCTATGGACTGAACCAGGATGTTGTTTCACTGCAGGTGTCCAGGGTGCAGATATATGTCAACTTTTAAAAGGATAAACATACACAAAAGCTCCTGACCAGACAACATCCCCTGGTAGGGTTCTTAAGGCTTCAGCGGACTAGCTGGCGGGTGTGTTCACGGACATCTTCAATTTTTCCCTGCTGCAGTCTGTTGTCCCCATTACGTTTCAAGAGAACCATCATTGTTCCTACCTGAAGAAACCCCTAGTCCTTCTGCCTAAAATGATCATCACGCTTCTGTCACACTTACCATCATGAAGTGCTTTTGAGCGTTAGTCAGGTCACACATCGCTGTCTCCCTGCCGACACACTGGACCCGCCCAGTTCGCCTACAAACCAAACAGGTCTATGGACGACGCAATCGCCTTCACTCTGCACAAGGAACAGAAGAACACGTATGTGCGAACGTTCTTCATCGCATTACAGCTCAGATCATCACCATCGTGCCTCTAAGTTGGTCACCAAGCTCAGGAACCCAGGACTTAACCCGCTCTGTGCGGTTGGGGTCAGGTGACTTCTGACGGCAGGCCCCAGGTGGTGAGATCAGAAACACCATCTCTCAGCGCTGACTCTCAGCACGGGACCCCCAGGTTGTGTGCTTAGCCCCCTGCTGTACCCTGTTCACGCATCGCATCAGCGCTACCTCGCTTCAGCTCCAACATCATAGTCAAGTTTGCTGACGACACCACGTCATCGGCCTGATCACTGACAACGATGAACAGGCCTATAGAGAGGAGGTGAGAACCTCCTGACCTCATGGTGTCAGGACAGACCTCCACCTCAACGCAAAACAAAAGAGCTGATCGAGACTTCAGGAGACAGCAGGGGAATGGCCCATGCCCATCTCTATAGGCCAGCATCCCAGTGGAGAGAGTGAACAGCTTCAGGTTCCTTGACGTTACCATCACTGAGGACTTGTCCTGGTCACAGCACACCAGCGTCGTCATTAAGACGGCAACACAACGCCTCTTCTTTCCTCCGTCGCTGAGGAGGTTCGGGTATGGACAACAGGATACCTGTCAACTTCTACACCCACATCGAGAGTCCTGACTGGTTGTTTTCAGGCCTGGTATGGCAGCTGTAATGTGTCATCAGACCAGAAAGCTCTGCAAAAGAGTGGTCAAGACAGCACAGACCATCACTTCAGGACTGGATCTGCCAGCCCTGCAGGACCTTTCACACCCAGCTTGCAAGAAGAAGGCACTTACCATCCAGAGGGACAGCAGGGTCACCCCAGAGCCACAAACTATTCTCCTCCTTGCTCCCATCCCGAAGACGCGAGAAGCTGCTCGACAAGGACTCTAAATGGTTCCGAACAGTTTTTTTTCCACACTGTAAGATCATTGCTAAAACCACTGACCCCTCCCTGCAGTGAAGAGTCAATCGGCTCCTGTCTTGTCTGTCTGTTCATTCGTATGCCTGTCCCACCTATCAGGAAACTCTGGCCTGGTTCTCAGTCTCTGGTGCTTTTTGTTGTTGTAGGTTTATCTGTGGTTGTAGGTCTGGCTACAAAAGCGTTGGTTTGCTGTTCCTCCGCCAATCCCTGATATATCTGGTTTCCCACATACCTATCCCTATTTACTAACCGTTTGTTCTGCTCTTTATTTATTACTACACTATTTATTATTATTTATTGTTCTCCTGTGCCCTCACTATACGTATGTGTGTCCATATTTGCACTGAGGATGCCTGGAACGAACTTTTCATGGGGGCAACACTGCTATGCTGTGTTGTTCACCCATGACAAATAAACCTTGCGAATCCTTGAATCCTTAACCTTTTTGTAGGTGCTGGATTTTGGCTCAGATTGATCCCTTTGCCTGCTTGTTACACACCTTTCTGATTTGTCTAGCCCTTGAACCTGTGTGTTGGTTAGGCATTTTTGACCAGGTGTAGGAGTGGCTGCCATGTTGTTTCACTGTTTGTGTATGTTTTTGTTAGGGAAGTGGTCACCCCCCCCCATAGTTAGTCTGGGTTTTTCTTTCACTTAATCTGTTTTGGCTTGGGCCACTCCTGATGTTTCACCAGTCTAAATTACATTTTATATCACAGTGATATGCAACAAGTGACAATTTGTATCTTCTATTCCTTCTCTCCACTCAATTCCCCTGCTTTCCCCACATTTAGCTTATTCTGCTGCATCCTGACCCTAGACCAGGCTACAACAAAAATACTTTATTTTATAATTAAATTGCTGAATTGCTGCTGATACTTTCAGCTTCCAGTTTTACTAAACAATCTGAAAGTGGTGCAATGTGAATAATTCTACATTTGTGTTTTAAATTTGGTTCTCCAAGACAAGAAGTTGTACTTGGTCTAAATTAGATGCAACTACTGGTCTGCTGTACCTGTTCTAAATCACATGTTGACTTGTCCAGTCCTGTAAAATTGTCTGAGGGGTTGTTGCTGTTTGATTTCCATAAATAAGGTAAGGAAAACCTGGTAGGAACGTGGCTAATCTTAGGTTCTTATGACTTTTGTTGGAAATTGCCATTTTGTTTGGTTTTGATTAGCATGTACTAGCTTTGTTTTTTTGGAAACTGTATAGTGAATGTTATGCCTTATGTATGTAGGTTTGTTGTCAGTGAATTTTGAATCTGAAATTGCCTTTAGTGTTACTTGTGCTACTTTTCCCCATGTAGATACTAAAGTCTTTTTGAAATGCTCTTAAAAACATTTTGTGGATCTGAAGTGCTGACTTTAGACCTTCACTCTGCTATTAGTTCTTTGGTGCTTGTTTTGAAGATTTGCAAAGCTATTTCAGCAACTGTTTTGTATCTGATGGCTTCTAAATGTCCTGTATATTCCTTAGTATAAATTCGAGAAGGATATCTGTGCTCATGAGACCAATGGAAACATTCTGCCACCTCCAAATTACATACATTTCTCTGCAAACCTTAAAGCAGTGTTGGACCAGTTTCAGCCAGACTTGAGGCATAGCACATGGAAGTTTCCTTCTTTGTTTAAAAAGGCAAAGATCAACTGTTAAACTAGCCTCACAAATTTTCAGTTTGTTTCATTAGCAGGTGATGGTTTCAATGTCCATTCTGATCAGACCTGCAGCTACAACATTTAACCTGAAGATGATCACTCCAACTGAAGAATCAAATTTCCATCTGACCAATCTCCATGCCCATGTATGTATCACTTGTAATTGAGCCTTTGCTGATCATGCCTACAACTTTGACTGCTGCTCTAAGTCACTTAAATTTGTAAAACAGGTGAATATGAGCACTTTCTTCAGACATGCAATACAAACCACCAGCTCTTTGAGGTACAGTGCATATATCGGTCTTATAGAATAGGCAAATGGTACTTTTGCTAATATTTTAACTCTTCCATTCACCCCCATGCATTGTATTATATACAAAATACTATATTCATGTCCTGGTGTGATATATTATAAAAACTAAGCGATAACCATTAACCTTACCATTACACTATCTTCCGATGTCTGCATGGCACAGTAAAAGGGTCAAATGCCAGATGAGACCATTTGCTTTGTTCTAGGTACAGCATTTGGATGCTTTTCCTGGGTTATAACTGCTCTTTTGTATCACCAGATCTTCATGATACTCTTTTCTATGAATGTTAATTTACACACATCAATAACAGACTCAGATCGGACTTTGTTCCTGTGCACCATGACTTCCTAACCCAGATCTCTGATGACATCGTGAACAGCACAAAGCGTGGCAAGTCTCACAACTGTTCCAAAGAATGAGTACAGCCTGAGTGAGAGGGAAACCCTGACTCCTCGTGATGATGCTTTGTGCTCTTAAGTGTTTCAGGCAGGCCCCAGGTCCGCATACAAATAGGATGTCAAGTATTCAAGAACAAGTTCCACGCTCTCAGTGTTTAGTAGAATGGCAATGTTATGTTTTAACTTGAGGTAGAAATCCTCTCGTCTAAGCTGGGTGCTTGTCATTCACCCAAGAAGCCATATTCACATTTATGCACTTTGAAAGATCCTGCACCTGTCTATGGATTCTTAGTCCATTTTAAAGTGTCAGTTTTGTGGGATGTTTGGTAATTATGGTATATTTAAGTAAAAATGAAATTGTACAAAATGTCTAGGTGAATAAATTCTGTAATGTATTTGGGAACGAATATACAGTGGGATTTTTTTTATGTATTTGGTGCATTTTATAACTAAAACACAGATCTGCCAACCTGTAGCACAATACTAACAATCTATACCTGACAGTACACAATCCATCTATCTTTTGGATGCTTATCTGCTTTCATTTGGATTTCTGTCTTCAAGAAGCATAGTAACTGGTCACTTTAATGTGACTGTAAGCAAATTGTGACTTTGCTGGAAGTGGTATAACATGCCGACTGTATGGCAACTTGACTTCCTCTTAAAAGAAAGAACTGAATTAGTGTTTAGCATGGTTTTATTGAAAAATACAGTTTGGTCACAAACAGAATGTCTTAATGTTTGGAGATGGGATACAATTTGTGTTCAAACATTTTTGTAACAGTTTGAAAAACTCATGCAGGGGTAAGGATGTAAAATGCTGCAACTATTCCTGTGAAGACTATAAAGTCTACAAAGACTTGCATTGTATGTGTGCTTTGTAAAGCATAATTTTACTGTAGATGAGCAGCTTTGTTTCAGTTTAGGGGTATCCTTACAAAAAATGTATTCCAAAACAAGGTAGTAACAGTAGCTCCCAGTTTGTAACATGTGAAATGTTTGCATTTTTGGGGTTTGGGGATTTTAAGATTTTTACGGGGTTGGGATTAAGATTATAGTAAAATGAATGCAGCCCCAAACAGGTCAGGTCTCTGGTTAAGTTATATATATGTTTGCTAAAATTGTGAAATGTGTACATGGTGAAATTTGCAATGTATTTGGAAATGTATAGACAGTGGAAATTGTAACGACAGTATGTTATAATTTAACATTCAACAAATTGTGCCTGGATCATACACAATCCATCATCGCTGTCATTTAGATTCTTCTGGTTTCTGTTCGGATTTCTTTTAAAGAAGTGTAGCAGCCTGTCACTAAATGTGATAGTTAGAAAACTGTAACTTGTTGAAAGTGGTGTAACATGCTACCAAGCAACTCTGCTGTGTCTTGTGCCAAACTAAATTTGTATTTAGTATTACCAGATGCAAGCGATAGTTTAACCAGCTAAAATGTAATGTTTGGAGATTTTCTGTTCATTTCTAATGTAAAAATATTGAAACTGCAACAGACAGAGAAATGTAAGGGTAAAAACTTACCCTCTGTATGCTGTAAAGTGTAATTTACTGTTGACTGTAGATTCAGCTGTGGCTGGGCTTAGGGTGGAGATGACCACAGCCCCAAACAAGTCAGAGAGTCGGATCAGGGCATAAGAAAATGGTTAAGGTGAGGGCTGGGGGAAAGGATACACTTAGGGATGAAAAAACGGTTAAGATTAGGCTGGAGGCAGGTGGGTTAGGAGATGGTGCCCACAACTCCTAACACGTTCAGAGCTCTGGCGCAGCACTGGCCTAACGCAGGTGCCCAACTACAACCGCCCACCTCCCCACGATATGTATATTAATTCATTTTGTTAGCTTTTTAGAACCTTTGTAGATTGGGCTTAATGACCGAGGTCTATGTCATTCCGGGTCCGCAGGAAGCGAGGCCTAGTTGAATAATCGCTACTGCCTTCCGAACCTGAAATTGGCCACGACCGAGGATCATCATTCCAGTCTTCCCGGAGAAGGGTACTAGACATCTGTGGGAACCAAACTTAACCTAATCCTCAAGAAATTCATATGTTTTAAACTTTAATCAACAAAGAGCTCTTACAAACATTATGGAATGGTATTCTCACTTTTATGCCATTTGTTCTTCAAAACTATGACCAACAGTCAAATTTGTACTAAATATTGTATAATCACGCTTTTAGACACACAGTTATTGATGAAGGTTTTTAAAAAGCATTGAAAAATCAAGTCAACGCACAGCATTCTAACCTTATGAATTTCTTGCTTAAAAATTTTGAAATACTGTTTTGTCTTGTAAATATTAGCATAATTACAGAATCAAGCATATGTGTTTTAAATGTGACAAAAAGCTGTTGTTTTAAATACTAGGGGAACACAGTTATGCTGGAAGTTCTGCCTCATTTATAGAAAACAGCACAAAAACCTTCAAAAATTAATTGACTTATCACTTTTATATCAACTGTAAGCTTCTAGAAAGGTGAGAAACAGCTATCTTACTTATTAATATTAGTAAATAACAAATTCATAATATCTGTGCCTCAAATAGTAAAAAAGAGTTTTTATTTTAAAAAGCGATTTCTACAAAATTACAGAGGAAAAATCATTCAAAACGTTATTCTAATATTGCACTCTAGAAAACATTTATATATATATATATATATATATATATATATAAAACCAAAAACACAGAATCAGAGGATATTTCGACAAAAGTTGGCTTAAAAACATTAAAACCAGTTATTGCATTTCTGGTTGAAATGAAAGAGAAGCAGCTGTTTTTTTATAAATATATTACCATAAACACAGAATTATACATTTATGCACCCAATTATCAACTGCCAACAAAATTTTCAAACAAGTTATACTCACTTTAATGGCATTTGTCTATCAAAATTGGAAGAAATGGTTCTTTTTGTTTAAAATACAGTTCTGGGTATTCATTTAGCAACAATCAGCACAAAAATGTCTAAATGCAATTAGAAAGTTGGTATTACACTTTATTGCATTTAAAATGAGAAAATTCTGATTAATATGTTAGCATAAACAATAAATCCAATGTTTATGTACTCATTTTTCTAGACTTCACAAAAATCATTCAAAATCAATTCAGACTGTTATCCCCACGTTTGTGTAATTTATGCTTCAAAAGAGTGAGAAACAGTTGTTTTTCTAAAAAAATTAACATAAATAGAGAATCATACATTCCCACACTCATTTATCAGAAAATGAATAGAAAGTTGTTTTTTCACTTTTATTGCATTCATATCTAAAACAACTGAGAAATAGTTGTTTAAATAAATAAGTTAGCATTTTCATCTTCCTGATGGTGTAACATGTAACTTGGCCATTAGCCAAGTATTCTGACATAAACAACTTCTCCTTCTTATATCTGACTCATATGTTTTCCTAATTCTTAATTTTCATCCTAAGCACTGCTTTTAACTATTTTACCTTATCCTAACCTGTAAACACCACAATAACCCCATTGGTGTCGGGGAAACCCAGCAGCAAACCCATCCAGCCACACGCCGATGGTTTGCATCTCTCCATTATCTAAAGTTAGCTAACTACAACCCCACACATGGCAGCTACATGCAGAATCTCATCAGGGGTTGTCAAGTAGACACCTTCCTTCACAGGTGTTTTGTCGATCTGCCCAACCACATCCCTGGCATCCTGGAACTGCTCCTCTCCACCACTGTGCCACCTAACATCACAACACAACACAACCCATGCATCCGGCCTAACACCTCCACTAAATGTCCTGTTAACCCATTCTGCTACTCATTGTCTTTCACATCTAATAAAAGTATGAACTACATTTAACCTTAATCTGCTAACTGCTAACAGCTACTGCCAAACAGTAAAACCCTACCACAGTTTTCATAACTGTTCGGGCTTTGTCCTCTACCAGCATTGGTCCTTACATCCAGACTTCAGCCTGCAGCCTTTGGTCATCTCCTCACCACCCGCCACAGGTTCTGTCCTTGGATTCCGAGTTCATAAAACAGTGCTGGCTGAAAAGTCATGACACCTCACTCTCACACTCCACCCCACCACTACCACCACACCACTGCCAGGTTCATATAACACACAGTGCCAAATACCAGGAGCTTATTTATAAAGGATCCTGACTTATCTAACCCGGCCTCCCAACCTTCCGCAGACGCTATGTCCATATCACCGCTAACTAGCGCCAACCAACCATAATGCTAACCATGGTGTGGCGAGCAATGGCGATCATCTCATCAAGCATTGGCGGGCACCTTCTTTCGGCCGGGCGCTTTGCCGACTATGCCCACGACCTCCTCCACCCCAGCTCAGGCATCCTGAGCACCTCCATTACCGACGACCACTACCACCCCGCTGCTTCACAACACCTACCTAGTGTCTCATCTCACCGCTTCTTTCTACCCGCCGACTAGTTTCGCATTGCATTTTATCATCAACCATATCACACAATAACCGCCATCACACACCTATTCAACACCCCACGCCAATACACTAGTCAGCCATGACACCCACGTACATCGCTTTGCTGGCACCCACCTGCTCATCGCTTCGTCACTTCCGCCACTATCCGTTGGTCCTCTTATTCCAAATCTAGAGACTTCCTTGTTCGCAGCCTGTGATAATTCTTCCGCCTAATCCCAGTTCAAGGCGAGCAAATTAAGAGTAGATCGGCTATAAACCCACGGCAACCGACTTCAATTTGGCCTCACCTCGTGATTCCAGCCACACGCCTACTCCGCCACCAACTCGCTTATATCTAAGCTTCTTCCTCTCATGAGCGTCATCCGATCCTTCCCACGGAACCATTGAGTTCTATGAAGTACACCACCCGTTGGCTTGCTGACCACAGCACCATGTCTGGTCTCAAGCTTGTATTAACTATTTCCTGGGGCACCACTAATCTTCCTCCCAGGTCCACCTGCATCTCCCAGTCTCTAGCCCCCCTTACTACACCTAACTCCTTCCTACCTCTATATCTACTCCTCCCCCCTTCCCTAACAAACTGTACCACTGTACCTTCAACCTCCTGCCCTGAGCATACCTACCTCCTCCAATCTTCAATGGTTGCCGCCAGGCATCTTAGCACCTGGTTATGCCTCCAAGTAAACCTGCCCAGCGCCAAACTAATCTTGCAACCTACTAAAATGTGTTTCAGCGTCCCAACCTCTGAGCACAGAGTACAAATGGAGTCCTCACCCCCCCACTGCTTCAGGTTCTGAGGTGATGGCAGCACATCATAAACCGCTCCTAATAGGAACCTTACTTGATATGCATCCATCTTCCACAGTTCCCTCCAGCTCAGCCTCCTCCTTTCCACCCCATCCCAATTTACCCACTGTCCCTGCTTCCCCTGTGAGACCGCCCTGACACACCTATTTCTTTCTTCCTGCCGATGCACCTGCCCTAGCACCAACCTCCTTCTCTCTATCGGGCCTGCCTTGCTCCACATAGGGTCTCCTATCCGGTACCCGAGACCTTCCCGTCCCTGCTGTACCTTCCCGACTAATTCCAGCTACCTCAAGTCCGCTTTCGCTTCCTTTACCGCCTGCCTCACATCCCATTTCCTACCTGTAACTATCCTAGGAACCAAGCCTCTTACAACCTCATCCTTACTACCTGACAGCTGCAATTCTAATCGCACCTTCGCACATTTATAAGAAAAAGCCATTCAAAATTGAGTCAAACTGTTATTCTCACTTTTATTGCATTTGTGCATGAAACGAAAGAGAAGCAGGTGCTGTTGATAAATATATTAATATATACACAAAATCATATATTCCTGCCTATAAGTATGAACTTGCAATGCTAAAAACCATTAGTAAAAGTGATTAGTTAGTGTCAGAAGTGTCCCGACGTGTGACAACGCGGTGACGACACAACGCGACACGAATGTTCCGAATGTTCGACACGACGCGGACGTGGCCTTAAGAGCGGCTGCGCCGACCGGCACTGGCGCGGGACCTGACTGATACTGTCCTAGATGTTAAACTGCCTGTGTGTTCCAAGGCTGTGTGAATAAACGACAGAGTGTTGGCATCCCTTGTCCCATCTCTCTCTTCTGCATCTGGGTCCTACGCCTTGTTTCCGATCGAGTGCCGATCGAGTTCATGATAGAAGGTCCCACCTTCAACAGCATTGACCCAGCGGACGCTGAACAAGTTCGACATGCCCTCGCAGCTCAGGGAGCGCGCATTGGTGCTCATGAGCGGACCCTTAACCGCTTGTCCGAGTCCCTAGAAGCAGTCTTGCATATTCTCCAGGACCAGCCGCGGGAGCCCGTCGAACCACCGCTACCTGATATGGACATCGTGAATCCCCCCGAGGCTGATCCACGCTTGGCCACTCCATCCCGGTATGACGGATCTCCGGAGAATTGGAAGACGGTGTTTAGTACGACCACAGGCCACTACGAGTATCTGGTCATGCCTTTTGGTTTAACAAACGCTCCCTCCGTGTTCCAGGCATTTGTAAACCATGTCCTGGGGGATTTAATTAACCACTTCGTCCTGGTGTATCTGGATGACATCCTCGTGTTTTCCCGGACTCGTGAAGAGCATGTTGGGCATGTCCGGCAAGTGTTGAGCCAACTGTTTCACCTTACCAAGGTTTCCTTTCTGGGTTTTGTATTAAGCGCACAGGGTTTGCAGATGGATCCTGGTAAGACCGAGGCGGTCTTGAACTGGCCCAAACCAGTTACAGTGAGGAACCTGCAGCGCTTCCTGGGCTTTGCTAACTTCTATCGGCGATTTATTAGAAATTTTAGCACCATTGCTGCTCCATTAACCGCTCTCCTGCGTGGGGATCCCAGATGCCTACGATGGACGGACAGCGCGAACGAGGCCTTCAAGGAACTGAAGAAACGCTTCACCTCCGCACCAGTATTGCGACACCCAGACCCTGAACGACAGTTCGTCGTGGAAGTAGATGCTTCTAGGGTAGGTGTGGGGGCGGTTCTCTCACAGCAGCATGGCACTCCTCCCCGAATGCATCCCTGTGCCTATTTCTCCCGAAAGTTCTCCCCAGCCGAACAGAACTATGACATGGGTAACCAGGAACTCCTGGGGATAAAGCTCGCGCTGGAGGAATGGAGGCATTAGTTGGAAGGGGCCGTTCTCCCCTTCATAGTGTTCACAGATCACAAGAACCTCCAGTATCTGCAGGTGGCTCGGAGGTTAAACCCTCGCCAGGCACGGTGGGCCCTGTTCTTTACACGCTTTCGTTTTACAGTATCTTATCGACCGGGGTCCAAAAATAGAAAAGCAGACGCTTTATCCAGGGTGCACGACAAGGCCCTTGAACCCCCTCTGACTGCAACAATTCTCCCAGAATCTTGTTTTGTAGCACCGGTTCGATGGAAGTTCTGGGACGACCTCCGGGACACCCAGCGCACTGACCCTGGACCACCAGACAAACCGGCAGGGAAGGAGTACGTCCCAACCACCCTACGGTCCACACTCCTGCATTGGTTGCATGACACTCCAGCTACTGGGCACCCAGGCACGGGACGGACTCTCCACCTGGCACAACAACAGTTCTGGTGGCCAACACTGAGGGATGACGTCAAGCAGTTCGTGGCCGCGTGCGTAACATGTGCCCAAACTAAGGTACCCAGGCAACTCCCCGCCGGGCAGTTAGAGCCTCTCCCCATACCCGGCCGGCCATGGTCGCACATAGCACTAGACTTTATCACAGATCTTCCTCGCTCCAATAATCATACCACCATTCTTGTGGTGGTGGATCACTTCTCCAAGGCCTGTTGTTTGATACTGCTACATGCGCTACCCACAGCGTTAGAAACAGCGGAACAGGTGTTTCTCCACGTATTCAAGTCCTTTGGCCTTCCCGAAGAAATTGTCTCGGATCAGGGACCTCAGTTCACATCCACGGTCTGGAGAGCCTTCTGGCGCCGGCTAGAGGTCACCATCAACTTGACCTCGGGCTACCGCCCCCAATCAAATGGACAGGCGGAGCGTTTGGTCCAGGAAACTGGACGTTACCTTCGTAGCTACTGCAGCCAACACCAGGCTGACTGGAGTCGTTTCTTCCCCTGGGCAGAGTATGCCCAAAATTCCTTGCCTCGCACATCGACTAACCTGTCCCTTTTTCAGTGTATTTTAGGTTACCAGCCTCCACTGTTCCCGTGGGACCCAACCCCTAGCAACATTCCTGCCGTTGATGAGTGGTATCAATGGAGTGGTCAGGAATGGCAGACGGCCCGAGTGCACCTGCAGCGTGCAGTGCGGGCGCAGAAGTTCCACGCAGATAGGCGACGACGAGCAGTCTCATTCCGCGTGGGGGAGAGGGTGTGGTTGAGTACGAAGGACCTGAAGTTGAGGTTGCCATCTAAAAAACTCCCCGATACATCGGCCCATTTAAGATCCTCCGACGGATCTCAACTGTTGCTTATTGCCTCCAACTGCCATCTCACTACAGGGTGAGCCCTACCTTCCATGTCTCCCTGCTGAAACTCTGCCGATCTTCTCGACTACAGCAGGACCAGGTGCAGTCCGTGCCTCCTCCTCCCCTGATGGTCGAGGGCTCCTCGGCTTACCGGGTGCGCTCCCTGCTGGACTCCAAACGTCGAAGCAGGCGCCTATTCTACCTGGTGGACTGGGAAGGTTCCCGAGGAGCAGTCGTGGGTGCAGGCCAGTGATATCTTGTACCCGTTGTTGATTGCAGATTTTCACAGGGCTTGCCCGGACCGGCCGGCTCCCCGCCCCCGGGGTCGTCCTCCTCGCACTCGGGCCTCGGGAGCTGCCCGTAGGAGGGGGGGTTCTGTCAGGAGAAGCGTCGTCCCAACGCATGGCGACGCGGTGACGACCTCATGCGACGCGACTGTTCCGAATGTTGGCGACGCAACCGTTCCATGCGTTGCGGTGACGACACCAAGCGACGCGACTGTTCCGAATGTTGGCGACGCAACCGTTCCATGCGTTGCGGTGACAACACCAAGCGACGCGACTGTTCCGAATGTTGGCAACGCAGCTGTTCCAGATGCTCGACGCGACGCAGCTATAAGAGAGGCTGCACCGACCGGCACCGGCGCGGGACCTGACTGATATCGTTTGAGTTGTTAAACTGCCTGTGTGTTCCGAGGCTGATTGAATAAACAACGGAGTATTGGCATCCTGTGTCCCATCTCTCGTCTGCATTTGGGTCCTACGCCTTACACCCGATCGAGAGCCGATCGGGACCATGACACTTTTCATGCCCATGAGTTGTTGTTTGGCTATTTAAATTTTAGGGTAAACATTGCATTTTCTCATAAAGCTGAGGTCTGGATATAAACGTGGTCATTATGCATGGAGAGACTGATATTCAGAGTTTTTCTTTTTAGAAACCACTCTTTTGATCATAAAAGGCACTAAAAAGCAACTTACAACATGGCAGCATCTGTATATTTTCTGTAAAAAATACTTACTAGTGTGTTGCATATTTTTACTTTTCCTTACTGCAAAGATGAGATAAATTAAATGCAGTTTTTTACATCTGATGTAACAATTGATTATTTTGTACAAAACAATATCTCCAGCAAAAGAAACTATTTAACTGGATACAGATTGTTAATGAAAAAATCTTGAAACAAATATCATCTTAAAGTTATACAGTTGTTCCTGGACTTATGATGGTCCGATTTACAATTTTTCAACCTAATGATGGTGTAGTAGTGATATGTATTCAGTAGAAACCATACTTCGAATTTTGAATTTATAATTTTTCCTGGGCAAGCAATATGCTGTATGACAGTTATTAGACTTTGTTACGACCCGGCTCGTTGGCTAGGGGACCAATTTTAAGGATCGTCGCATTTTAATGGAAACGGGAGAAACTGTAGGTGGTAGGGGAAAACCCTTCTTTGACCATGAACCCAATACAGTGATCAAGTGACGTTTGTTTACAGTGGGAGGGTGATGAAATTATATACAGTTACCTAATACAGTTATACAAAACATAGGCGGTTCCCAACTCAAAACACAACAACAAGACAAAAAGGACATTCCGACCTGGGCCACGAAAGAAAAGAAAAATGACAAACTCAAGCCCAGTCGACCTCCACTACAGAAAATCACCAAACAAATAGAAGGGATGGGAAACCGCCCCTACGCCTGATGTTTTTAACGTGGTTGAGAATACAACAGATTGCTACGTGTTAGCCACAGGTAGATAAAGGGGTGTGTACTCCCCGGTGCTAACACGGTACAAAACAAGGGCAAACAGCAAAATCCCCCGCTAGACATAGATTGCCAGAAAGCACGATCAAGACGAAGCTGTTGCCGCTGCCTCCATGGTGGTCCGCACAGATAAGCGCTGGCAGGGGTGACGTCATCCGGCCGACGGACCAATCCTGGCTCTGACGGACCGGTCAAACGCTGAACCCCTATGGAGAGACCGCACAAACAGGAACACGGCAATTCCCCACCAGAAAAAAAACAAGAACCGTAACAACTTTATAACTCGTCCCCTTTCTGTAGGGATGGCAACTAGGCATCTGATTTCACTTCAACTTTCCCCTGACATATTTTTCCCTGCACTTACTTGCGCAGGTCAGGGCTTGATCAACCCCTGCTGTATCACCTGGGTGACAGGTGTCTGATATTGAAGACCCAAAACACCCCATGATCCCAAGAATATCACTGAAGATGCGTCCCATGGCATCTAGAAGATGTATCTTACACACTGAAGTCTGGCACAGCCAGTGAAACCTAGGAACAGTCTAGGTGACAACCAAGAATAGTTTGGTGACTACTGGAGAGACAGTTGTTGGCATGGAAAGACGGCACCAGGGACATCATGGGTTAGCACCCCAGGCTGTGTCTTTTGTGAGGAAGAAACCCAGTAAGCTGTGGAAAGGCCTGCAAGAAAATACCCCTGGGAGGTCCCAAGAGGGAGGGAGAGTGAGCTCTCCAATATGATGGAAACAAGGTTATTGACCCACACAAAAGACATGACTATGAGATACATCTGTGGAAAGTTGTGTAAGAATCAATGTGACTTAAAAAAATCCATCAGGCCAGAATGAAATGCAAGGAGCAGGAGAGCAAGGTGCAGCACACAGGCCTCAAGCCTGGTGAGACGCAGGAAGAGCCCAGCCAAGAGACAACCCACAGTCTAGTCCCTCCACATGCCAGAGTCTCCAGTTCTTTGCAGAATAGTTCTACAGCAGACTTTTAAGGTAGGCTAGGCTAGGCTATGATGTTTGGTAGGTGTTATGGCATGGGTTGGCAGAAGCAACACGAGACACCACAATAATAAATTTAAGTTCACATTTTACCATGCAAAATGATAAAATAGGAGTTATTCATTTAGTTAAAGAGTGATTTACTTACCAGTCACGAAAATGCTGATCTGTCTACTACATACCGAGGTGTTGGCTTCATTATGGTTCTTTTTCAGTTGAACATCACAGCTCAGCTGAACCTCTATTACTCCACTGTCATGGACAGTTTTTGCCAGGATCTCCTTCCCAGTCAGAGAGACCATACAGACCAGGAGTCTGTTGGAACTCTTACTACCAAAGAGTTTGTGAATAAAGTCATAATTGAGTTTTGCTAATAAAAAGTTATTATGGATTTAGAGAAGCTAATTCATATTTAAACTTTGTAGGAAGACGACCTGTAACCGCCATCTTCTTTATCTCACTACACTGTGAGAGCCGTGTTTCTCCAGTTGAGTTCAGTAAAACACCACAGCTGTTTCAGACTAGAATGATGTTTCTCCCAAAAATTCTTCATCAGATATAAACAACTGACAGACTTTATACTTTGTGTTACATTGTCCTGAAAGGATCTTCAGAGAAGTCCATGTTGAAGATGCAATAATCTTCACTGTGGGCTTCACAGAGACTCTTCATGGCAGATTGTTCCACTACATTAAATTTTCCAGACACTTCAATAATCAGTGGCATGACTGTACCTGTAAAATTAAAGTGACAGTTGTGCTGCAGTCACATGGATTATGTTATAGATATCTGGTTTTAGCTGTCTTAGACCCACTGTATCTAATATATTTATAATTGTACATGTCAAGCTCATATTTTCTAGCGAATGTTCAGTCACTGGACAACAAGCTAGATGAACTGAGAAGCAGGCTGGCCATCCACCAGGACATCAAGGATTGCAATGTGCTGGTTTTCACTGAGACTTGGTTGGACCCCTTGATTCCGGACTTCACCATTACACCCCAGAGCCTCACAATACACCGGCAGGACAGGACAACGGAGTTGGGCAAGGTGAGAGGAGGAGGTGTCTGCTTCATGGTAAACAACTTGTGGTGTTCGGATGTGGAGAATATCTCCTCTGGATGTTCCCCTAACCTCGAGCACCTCACGATCAGATGCCGACCCTACTACCTGCCCCAGATATTTTCATCAATCATTTTAACAGCCATGTATATTCCACAATAAGCCGAGACTACAGGGGCGATCGACAAGTTGTACAGTATTATTGAGCGGTTGGAGGCTTTATACCCAGAGGCTGCTGTGATTATGGCTGGAAATTTAAACAGCACCAATCTGAGGAAAGCCATGCCGAAATTCCACCAGCACATTAGCTTCCCGACATGTGGTGGGAACACGCTGGATCATGTCTACACTCCTTTCCGGGATGGATATAAGTCAGACTACGCCTCCATCCTGCTACTGCCTGCCTATAGGCAGAGGCTTAAGCAGGAAAAACCGGTGACGAGGACCATCCAGCTCTGGACGGACGAATCCGATGAGGCTCTATGTCATTGCTTCAGCGAGACGGACTGGCTGATGTTCCGGGAGGCGGCAGAAAACCGGGTGGAGGAACTCGCCGAAACAGTTACGGATTTCATCGCAAAATGCATCGACAATGTCGTTCCAAGAGTCACTGTACGGACTTTCCCGAACCAAAAACCGTGGGTGAACGGCGAAATCCGTGCTTTATTCAAAGTGCAGACGTCAGCCTTTAACTCCGGTGATTTGGAGGGCTACAGGTGCTCTCGTTATGACCTCAGAAGAGCGATAAAATCCGCTAAGAGGCAGTACAGGGACAAAGTGGAGTTTCTTTACCGGGGTTCCAACATCAGAAACATGTGGAGAGGGCTTAGAACAATCATGGAATATAAAGGGAAAGGCAGCGGTGTCATAGAAGCATCTGCTCCCCTCGCTGAGGAGCTGAACACCTTCTATGCACGGTTTGAGAAGAACCACCCACGCCTGGCTGTGGACCTGAACCAGGATGTTTGCACACTGCAGGTGTCCAGGACAGATGTGTGTAAATCCTTCAAGAGGATAAACATACACAAAGCTCCTGGACCAGACAACATCCCTGGTAGGGTTCTTAAGGCTTGTGCGGACCAGCTGGCGGGTGTGTTCACGGACATCTTCAACTTTTCCCTGCTGCAGTCTGTTGTCCCCACATGTTTCAAGAGAACCATCATTGTTCCTGTACCCAAGAAACCCCGAGTCCTCTGCCTAAATGACTACCGCCCTGTTGCACTTACGTCCATCATCATGAAGTGCTTTGAGCGGTTAGTCAGGTCACACATCATTGCCTCTCTGCCAGACACACTGGACCTGCTTCAGTTCACCTACAGAACAAACAGGTCTACTGATGACGCAATTGCCTTCACTCTCCACAAGGCTCTCTCCCACCTGGAACAGAGGAACACGTATGTGCGAATGCTCTTTATCAATTACAGCTCAGCATTCAACATTATCGTGCCCTCTAAGCTGGTCACCAAGCTCAGGAACCTAGGACTTAACCCGGCTCTGTGCGGTTGGGTCATGGACTTCCTGACGGGCAGGCCCCAGGTGGTGAGATTGGGGAACACCATCTCCTCAGCGCTGACTCTCAGCACGGGGACCCCCCAGGGCTGTGTGCTTAGCCCCCTGCTGTACTCCCTGTTCACGCACGACTGCGTCACCTCGCTCAGCTCCAACATCATAGTCAAGTTTGCTGACGACACCACGGTCATCGGCCTGATCACTGACAACGATGAACAGGCCTATAGAGAGGAGGTGAGAACCCTGACCTCATGGTGTCAGGACAATGACCTCCACCTCAACGTCAGCAAAACAAAAGAGCTGATCGTGGACTTCAGGAGACAGCAGGGGAATGGCCATGCGCCCATCTCTATAGCCGGCGCCCCAGTGGAGAGAGTGAACAGTTTCGGGTTCCTCAGAGTAAACATCGCCGAGGACCTGTCCTGGTCACAGCACTCCAGTGTCGTCATCAAGACGGCAACACAATGCCTCTTTTTCTCCGTCGGCTGAGGAGGTTCGGCATGGACAACAGGATACTTGTCAACTTCTACAGATTTACCATTGAGAGTATCCTGACTAGCTGTTTCACAGCCTGGTATGGCAGCTGCAGTGCATCAGACCGTAAAGCTCTACAAAGAGTGGTCAAGACAGCACAGAGCATTACAAGGACTGATCTGCCAGCCCTGCAGGACCTTTACACCCAGCGGTGTAAGAAGAAGGCACTTAACATCCAGAGGGACAGCAGTCACCCCAGCCACAAACTATTCTCCTTGCTCCCATCCGGAAGACGCTTTAGAAGCATTCGGACAAGGAAAAAAAGGTTCCGGAACGGTTTTTTCCCCTACACCGTAAGACTGCTAAACCACTGACCCCTCCCTGGGCAGTGGGAACAGTCGATCGGGGTTTGTCTGTCTGTCTGTATGCCTGTTCCACCCATTGTGGAAACCCGTCTGTTTCACAAGCATTTTTCTGGTACTTTTTGTTGTTGTAGGTTTAGTCTGTGGTTGTAGGTTTGGTTGCTGTGTGTCTGTTGGTTTAGCTGCTGTGTCTTCTCTCTCCCCCCCCCCCGCCAATCCCCGATGCATATCTTTTTTCCCCACATACCTATTCCTATTTATTAACTGTTTGTTTACTCTCTTATTTATTATTATTTATTTGTTTTCCAGATGTCACCCCCTCCCACCTTGTCCAGGCTCCCTGCTGACGCATGCCCACCATCCTACTGATTCACACCTCTTCCACCTTCTCCAGGACTAGATGGTGCCTATACTTGCCAGAGGCCTTGTCGTAACAAGGCTGAGGGATTAATACCAACCCCGCCCGCCCTGTTGCCAAGACACACACCAGGGTCTTGTGTTTCAGCTAAAACTGTGCTAGCTCCAACCCTTCCTGGGCTCTCCACTTTCTACCTGTCCGTACCCTGATGCCTGCTGATGCCACTCTGGAGTCCCAATACAGCAGTGTCTCTCTTATACATAATACTTTAAACTCCTCCTCAAGACTATTTATGGGGAGCTGGAGAGTATTGCTCATTCTATACAGCACTGCACTGCTTAAACTACGTGGCAGACCCAGCCACCTGCGAGGGTAACCGCTGATCTTCCTCTCCAGGATCTCCACAGTTGACATGGAGTCACCTCATAGACCAGCAAAGGCCAAAGGACACGTGGCAAGATGCTGTGCTGGTATAACCAAGCCTTAAACCTGCCAGGTAAGCCAGATTTGTCTACTGTGGTGAGCCAAGTCTCAAGCTTCTTGGTCATTGCTTGTACGGCCGCGACATCCCTAAGGCTACAATCAAAGACCTTGCCTAGGCTTGTAACTGGTTTCTCTGTGATAGATGGTATTGCAATGCCCTCCATAAAAAACCAAAACTTGTCCCGTACCTTACCCTTCTTCCGAACCATGGCCCTAGATTTTGCTGGCTTGAAGCTCATTCTTGCCCAAGAAATGATCTTCTCTAGGCCCTGGAGGATCCACCTGCCACCAGGCACTGATGTAGTGGTGACAGTCAGGTCATCCATGAATGCTCTGATGGGGGGGCTGCCGAGTACCAGATTTAGACAGTGGACCTCTGCACTCCGCCTCTGCTGGCTTAACAATCATATTCATGGCAAGGGCAAAGAGAATATCCTGCGATAGGAAACAGGTGAGACCCGTCGGAGGATCTTAAATGGGCCGATGTACCGGGGGCTGAGTTTCTTAGACGGTAACCTCAATTTCAGGTCCTTCGTACGCAACCACACCCTCTGCCCCACGCGGAATGACATTGCCCGTCGTCTCCTATCCGCGTGGAGCTTCTGTGCCCACACAGCGCCCTGCAGGTGTACCCGTGCCGTCTGCCATACCTGACCATTCCGTTGATACCACTCATCGGGTAGCAGTGGTTCGTCGGGTGCCCGCGACTGGTCCTGGAGAATGTGCAAGACCGCTTCCATGGACTCGGACAAGCGGTTAAGGGTCTGATCATGAGAGCCAATGAGCGCTCCATGAGCCGTGAAAGCACTTCAAACTTGATCAGCGTCCATTGGGTTCATCTTGTCGGCGGGACCTTCTGTCAGGAACTTGATCGGCACTCGATCTGCAGCAAGGCGTAGGACCCAGATGGTCAGCTCGGCCGCTCTTATGGTTGCGTTGCGTCGGACATTCACGTAGCGTTGCGTCGTGCTGAGTTGCGTCGCGTCACCGTGTCCTGTCGGCGTACCGACGCTTTTGACAGAACCCCCCCCCCATACGGGCAGCTCCCGAAGCCCGTGCACGAGGAGGACGACCCTGGGGGCGGGGAGCCAGATGGTCCGGGCAAGCCCTGTGGAAATCAGCAATCGACAAAGGGTCCAATATGGCACTGGCCTGCACCTAAGACTGCTCCTCGGGCCCGTAACCATCCCAGTCCACCAGGTAGAACAGGCGCCCGCTTCGACGTTTGGAGTCCAGAAGTGAGCGTGCCTGGTAAGCCGGGGAATCATCGACCACCAGTGGATGGTCCTGGTCCTGCAGTAGTTGGGAAGTATGGTAGGGTTTCAGCAGGGAGACGTGGAAGGTAGGATACACCCTGTAGTGAGACGGCAGTTGGAGGCGATAGGAAACAGGTGAGACCCGTCGGAGGATCTTAAACGGGCCGGTGTACCGGGGGCTGAGTTTCTTAGATGGTAACCTCAATTTCAGGTCCTTCGTACGCAACCACACCCTCTGCCCCACGTGGAACGACATTGCCCGTCGTCTCCTATCCGCGTGGAGCTTCTGTGCAGGCACAGTGCCCTGCAGGTATACCCGTGCCGTCAGCCATACCTGACCACTCCGTCGATACCACTCATCAACGGCAGGGATGTTGCTAGGGGTCGGATCCCACGGGAACAGTGGAGGTTGGTAACCTAAAATACACTGGAAAGGGGACAGGTTAGTTGATGCGCGGAGCAAGGAGTTTTGGGCGTATTCTGCCCAGGGGAGGAAGCGACTCCAGTACACCTGGTTTTGGCTGCAATAACTACGGAGGTAGCACCTAATTTCCTGGACCAAACGCTCCACCTGTCCATTCGATTGGGGGTGATAGCCAGAGGTCAAGTTGACAGTGACTCCTAACCGGCGCCAGAAGGCTCTCCAGACCGCGGAGGTGAACTGAGGTCCCCTATCTGAGACTATTTCCTCAGGAAGTCCGAAGGACTTGAACACGTGTAGGAACACCAGTTCCGCAGTTTCTAAAGCTGTGGGTAGCCCACGTAGCGGTATCAGATGACAAGCCTTGGAGAAGCAATCCACCACCATGAGAATGGTGGTATGATTAATGGAGCGAGGGAGATCTGTGATAAAGTCTAGTGCTATGTGCAACCATAGCCAGCTTGGTATGGGGAGAGGCTCCAATTGCCCCGCTGGGAGTTGCCTGGGCACCTTAGATTGGGCACATGTTACGGACACGGTCACGAACTGCTTGACGTCGTCCCTCAGCGTTGGCCACCAGAATTGTTGTTGTGCCAGGTGGAGCGTCCGTCCCGTCCCTGGGTGCCCGGTGCCTGGAGAGTTGTGCAACTAATGCAGGAGTGTGGACCGCAGGGTGGCTGGGACGTACTCCTTCCCAGCTGGTTTGTCTGGTGGGCCAGGGTCAGTGCGCTAGGTGTCCCGGAGGTCGTCCCAGAACTTCCATCGAACCGGTGCTACAAAACAAGATTCTGGGAGAACTGTTGCAGTCAGAGGGGGCTCAAGGGCCTTGTTGTGTACCCTGGATAAAGTATCTGCTTTTTTATTTTTGGACCCAGGTCGATAGGACACCATAAAACGAAAGCGTGTAAAGAACAGGGCCCACTGTGCCTGGCGAGGATTTAACCTCTGAGCTGTCTGCAGATACTGGAGGTTCTTGTGATCTGTCAACACTACAAAGGGGAGAACGGCCCCTTCTAACTAATGCCTCCATTCCTCCAGCGCAAGCTTTATCCCCAGGAGTTCCTGGTTGCCCACATTATAATTCTGTTCGGCTGGGGAGAACTTTCGGGAGAAATAGGCACAGGGATGCATTCGGGGAGGATTGCCATGCTGCTCTGAGAGAACCGCCCCCACACCTACCCTAGATGCGTCGACTTCCACGATGAACAGTTCAAGACCGCCTCGGTCTTAGCAGGATCCAACTGCAAACCCTGTGCACTTACAACAAAACCCAGAAAGGAAACCTTGGTAAGGTGAAATTGGCATTTTACCCCCTTGACATATAGACCATGGCGTAGCAATCAGCTGAACACTTGTCGTACATGACCTATATGCTCTTCTCGAGTCCGGGAAAACACTAGGATGTCATCCAGGTACACCAGGACGAACCGGTTGATCAGATCCCCCAGGACATGATTGACAAATGCCTGAAACACTGAGGGAGAATTTGTTGGGCCAAAGGGCATGACCAGATACTCGCAGTGGCCTGTGGTTGTACTAAATGCCGTCTTCCATTCATCTCCTGCTCGTATGCGAACTAGGTTGTATGCGCTTCGCAGATCTAGTTTCGTAAAAATTGCAGCCCTGTTGACTCGCTCTAACGCAGCTGTGATTAAAGGAAGTGGGTGTGGGTAAGGTACAGTCACTGCATTAAGTCCCCTGTAGTCAATACAGGGACGCAATCCACCGAAAAAAGAATCCTGCGGTGGCTGGAGAAGTGGATGGTCGAATAATTCCTGCCGCCAACGCTTCCACAATGTATGTTTCCATCGCCTGATGTTCGGGCATGGACAAGGAGTAAGTGTGACCTCGTGGAGGGGTGGTTCTTGGTAGGAGGTCAATAGCGCAGTCCCATTCCTTATCTGAGGGCAATCCAGCTGTTTTACCCTTATTGAAGACATCGGCTAGACAATCATATTCGGGGGGAACATTAGTGGGTCGGTGCATGGGTGGGCTTTCAATAGACGTAACTCAAACAGGGATATCCATGGGGACACTGGGGCCCCCATGCCACTAATTCTCCTGTGCTCCAGGAAAAGTGGGGATCGTGTGTCACCAGCCAGGGGTAACCCAAAATAATGGGGCTCCGTTTGGAGTTTATTAAGTGGAAGGTGATGCACTCTTGATAAGAGCTGCCTATTCGCAAGTTCAGAGACTTCGTAAATTCCTCCACTAGCCCTGTACCTAAGGGCTGTCCATCGAGGGAAGTTACACACAATGGCCTTTGACACGGTTGTGTCGACGATTGCCCAACTAATGTCCATAAAATTTCCAACGGTGCCAGAATCTACCAACGCTTGGGCATCGATCTTCCGACTACCCCATCGTAAACGTGCAGGCAATAGTAAGTGAAAATCGCGTCCCAAAGGACTTCTCACCCCGCCGCAGACCCCGCCGACAACGGTACTGGTTGTTCGCCGGAAAGGGCGATCCGAGCGAACGTGGTCTGGTTGCCCGCATTCGAAGCAGAGCCTCTCCATCCTTCTGCGGCGCCTCTCCGCCGGAGATAAACGCAGAGCGCGTCCGGTGAGTAATGCAATGATATAAGTAATCCGACTGTATGCTGAGCAGTAAGCCTGGGGATTGCTGGTGAAGACCAACTCACATTGCAGGAGGAACCCTTGGCATTTTCCCGGAGATCCATCATATCGGCGTGGGGTAGCCAAGCACGGATCTGCCTCAGGGGGATTCGCTACGGCCCTATCTGGTAGCAGTGGTTCGTCGGGTGCCCGCGACTGGTCCTGGAGAATGTGCAAGACCGCTTCCATGGACTCGGACAAGCGGTTAAGGGTCTGATCATGAGAGCCAATGAGCGCTCCATGAGCCGTGAAAGCACTTCGAACTTGATCAGCGTCCACTGGGTTCATCTTGTCGGCAGGACCTTCTGTCAGGAACTCGATCGGCACTCGATCTGCAGCAAGGCGTAGGACCCAGATGCGGAAGGGAAACACAGGACTAAGAGGTGCCAACACTCTGTCGTTTATTCTCGTCACAACCTTGGAACACAAAGGCAGGTTAACATCAAGGACAATATTAATCAGGTCCCACGCCGGTGCTGGTCGGCTCGGCTGCTCTTATGGTCACATCGCGTCGCGTCGCGTCACTGTGTCCTGTCGGCATCCCGACGCTTCTGACAGAATAACTGAAATGGTGCTGAAATGTCAAGCAGGTGCCAGTCAGATGTTAAATTCCCAGTTGTGACTCTAAGCCTAAAATTCCCGTAATAGTTCAGGATGAGGTCCCTGATTTTACTAGGTACATGGTATCAATCTAGGGTAATTTCAACCAGCTTATGGGGTACTGAACCATATGCGTTGGCAAGATCAAGCCACAGCACAACCAGGTCTCCCTTCCCTTCACATGCCTCCCTGATCAGCTGAGTCACAACTCCCGTGTGTTCTAGACACCCTGGAACTCCAGGAATTCCACCTTTCTGTACCGAGGTGTCAATATACCTATTCTTTAGGAGGAAATCGGTCATCCTTCTAGATAGAACAGTGAAGAAGATCTTCCCCTCCACACTAACAAGCAAGATGGATCAAACTGTTCTAGCTGGGTTGAATTCTCTTTCTTAGGTATCCAGACTCCCTCGGCCTGCCTCCACTGTTCTGCTATTATTCGCCTTCACCAGATTACTCACAACATCGCTTCCAGAGGATTCTGAGGAGCTCTGGACAGTGCTTGTACACCTTATAGGGTACTCCACTGGGACCTGGAGCTGAGCTAGCTCTGGCTGCTGTAACCATCTTACAGCTCTGACATAGATAACACTAACGGCATACTAAAAAGGACCTAAGTCATAAATATAAACTGGCATATTTTTATGTTTGCACTTTTTAAAGTGAATATGCTGCAGCAATATGTTTTATTAATTTTAAAGCTTTTTATTTCATTATTTTTTTTTATTTTCCACAAATAAGGGAAGGACTCCAACAAGTTTGCATTATGTATTTCATCTGAAAGTAACCCTATACGCGCCAATGTTTTTTTTTTTTTCTAGTGTTTGGTGTTTTCCTTTGTTACAAACAGCAATAAAATGTCAATCATTTTTGTTTTGTAGTTCTATGATGTTATAAATGCAACAAACTATAGCTCTTTTATATATAGCATAACTGTATATAAAACCTAATATGCTGTGTTATCTTCATTTTAGGGGTCACATGGGTTTTGTTGCTCCACGTGAATTTTATTTACTGGGAAAGAGGCCAAAATGGCTCTTTAGATGTTGAAGGTTGCAGACCCCTGTCCTAGAACAATTTGCCATCTACACCATGTTCAGCTCACAGCTTACAGGATACATGAGTTGCAGCATAATATTTTGAACAACATAGTCATAATAAAATATTCATCCCACTATTGATTAATTCCTCTACCATAGTACTAGTACAAAACATGCAGTTAATGTTTAACTTTAAAAGCTTAACTTTTATAAATTACTCTCACATACATGATTTTCACTGAAACACTGAAGTTTCACAGTGCTCAAAGGTACAACAGCAGTACCCACCACACTATTTGCTTCACTGGAACTTAAACCAACAACATTTTGAAACACAATCCAGCACTTTGCCCTGTGTCACCTGTTGGCTCCTGAAACATTGCCACAAGTACAGAATTCATCTTGGGAGAAACTTAGAAGCAGGTTGTGTGGTGTGATATCTGCAGTTTGTGAGAGCCGACATTGAAAAGGGAGGATAATCATAAAATGAATAAATAATAGTTAAGAATAATTGTAATTGTTATTGTTTCAGTTAAAGTGCAGAATTCATTTGTAGAGGGAGCACACAATGCATGGTAACCAGTGCTACACACACATACTTTGTATCAGCATAATATAATCACTAAGACAACAACAGAGCCAAGATGCTGTGGGACTTCCCTATCCACACAGGTAAATAAGTAATGGCCGACCAACAGTAATTCCAAGCAACATCAGTAAGATTGAATTTGAGAAGCTGGAGAAATCACAGCAATTGGAAGAACAGGAGAGTATATGGAAGCTGAAAACCAAGGTAGTCCCAGCGATGACAAGAGAACTTGGGGCTGTGACCGTAAGCTGGAAGAGCAGCTTCATCCCATCCCAGGAATGACATCAGTCTCAGTCCAGAAAAGCACCATCCTAGGAGCAGAAAAAATACTATATAAATGTAACTATAAATATAAATGATATAACTATATAAATATAAATGATGTAAAAGGCATCTGGTAGGAGGTCTGAGTCTGAGGAAAGTTAGCACCTACAGGGAGGAAGCAAGCTGTGTTTCACTGGGGTCATCCTGAGGGCAAAGAAAGGTGCAAAGGCCTCTTTGGGATGCAGCTCTGGAGGTTTTTTAAGATCACAACCTGTTTCCTTATGGATGTGTAGGGTTAGGGTAATTTTATGCCTTAGAGTACAAACATTTAACAAGGAATTTCTCAGCATTGTACGATGTCACTTAATTTTCAGCTCCGTTGCACTGAACACAGTAAGAAGTTGTGGTCAATTCCACTGTTAGACCACAAGGGGGAAACAGAGAGTGGGATTTTACTTAGCCTTAAGCGTGTTAGTTTATACTGAAGAGCAAGCAAAAATATAGTAGTGTCAGGCGCTACAGCTAAGCACCATTTATCTGTTTGTTGTATGCACGTTGCTGCCGAAGTGCACCGTGGGAAATGGGGTGAGGGGTGCGTTGTGGCAGAAAACTGTTGAGCGCGGGAATGGAGAGATGGGGTGTGAGAGAGAAGGGGGCTGGGGTGGTTGGTCAGCTGCAGTGTGGGTGAAGAGGAACAGCTTTTCCTTTGTCCTGCCTGTTTGTTGCCTTCCCTTGAGACACCAGTATTCAATAAAAGGTTGTGTGTTATGGAGACCAGCCTGATGTCCTCATTCCCTCCATCCGAGCCCAGACTGGCGCTCATTATATTGCTGTCAGAAGTGGGATGGAGGCAAAGCATGAGGAGCTGGATCATACAGCGGCTGATGGTGAAATGGGAAGAAGAAGCCATCAAGAAGAAAGCAGCAGAACAACGAGGGACGGCAGAGCAGCATCAGCCAAGTGGAGCTGAGGCAGAAGCGAAGCTGCAGATCAAGAGGGGGGAAGACAGCGGGACCTGGAGAGAGGATGCATCATGGGAAATGGCGAACAGAAACTGCGGGGTGCTGCAGGCTGGGTCGGTTCAGACAGGTAGTCTCCCTGAACCCAGAAAGGCAGCGTGGGTGAGCAGCGAGTCACCTAAAAACATAACAGTCCAGGATGGTTCTGGTGTAGAGTGCACGCCTTCGGCGGTGGAATGAGGCTGCATGATGCTGCAAAGTGCAGACGGAGAGGTACGTACAACGCTCCCCAAAACTGCATGTGTGCTATGCCATGACCACGACCAAGAGCTGGAGAGTACCGCTGATGAGACGGGAGAGTCCCCAGATGCCCCGTTCTCCAACCCACCAGCAGAGTATGACTGTGGCACTGCGAAGCAGCGCAGCCCCCAGTTACAGCCCCATACAAGCTGCCATGAGCAAAAGAATGCTGCGAAGAAGATGGCGCATTGTGGCCAGAAATGCACAGTGCAGCAAGTGGCGTCAAAGGTCTGCTCTTCCCTGGGCCATGTGAGACAAGGACAGTGTGCAACAAAATGGCATGTGCAGACCCACTACAGCGAAATGACCAAATGGTGGGGAGCAGCATGAGATGCCCGGGTGCAGAAGAGGAAAGTTGTTTGTGAGTGCCGCTATAGATGGGCGAGCGAGCAGGCAGCACATCGAGAGCATGCTCCCCTTACACAGAGTTATGTTTGTGTACAGTATGGCCAAGTTGGGCGTGCAGGGATAGCCAGAAAAAAAGCGCACAGTAAGGGACTGTACTGGGATTGAGGCTGACCAAAGCGGGAAAGACGACGGCTGTCTCGGCCTCCATGGCCACCACCATGGCTGCCTGCACTGACACCTCGCCCCATCAGAGGAGCACCTGAGGAACAGCGCTGGATTCGGGACTGTTGGGGACAGGTAGGCCACAGCGATGCGGCCATTTTCTTTAACAGGGGGCTATGTAGCGTCAGGCGCTACAGCTAAGCACCATTTACCTGTTCATGTATGCACGTTGCTGCCAAAGTGCACCCTGAGAAATGACACGGGAGAAACATTGTTGGGGGAAACTGTTGAGAGTGGGAATGGAGAGTTGGGGTGTGAGAGAGAAGGGGGCTGGGGTGGTTGGTCAGCTGCAGTGTGGGTGCAGAGAAACAGCATTTCCTTCGTCCTGCCTGGTTGCTACCTTCCCTTGAGATGTCAGTGTTTAATAAAAAGTTGTGTGTTATGGAGATCGACATGATGTCTTCATTCCCTCCATCCAAGCCCAGACCGGCACTCGTTACAATATACACCAGTCAGCAGTGAAACACAACCACATAGTAGAACTATTTTAAAGAATAATCATAAATGCACTTTATATTGGTCAAGTATAATATAATTATATTATCATATAATAATTTATATATCACAGAAATGTATTTTCCTTACGATTTAAGTCAGTTCTAAATTATTTTAACCTCAGGGCAAGTTTCAGCTCCTTCAGCATCACACAACATTTTCATTCCTTGCCTTCTGACATGCGCAGTAAACTAATGCATGACAACACGCACCAAAATAGCTCATTGGACTTCTTCAATGATTCAACTTCTTTAAATGGAAAAGCTGTCAATAGACATTATGTTTGTACTAGATTTAGTATGTTGACTTGATATCTTATGTTTTTTGTTTTATCATTTCTTTTCTTTTTTAATGTGTACACTTCATTGTATCATAATTAGTATTGTATATCTTTATTATTGTAATATAATTGTTTGAATATTAATTAAAAAGTGCTGGACATTTCTACAGAAACGTATGTTTAAGAAAGAAAAATATAACTGCAACTCTAAAATAACGGCAAGAAACAGCCTTGACAAGGTCTTTAATAGCATTTTAGAACAATATATTTTAAACTTATAATAATATTCAATAAAACCAAATACAATTCCGTAAGACCTTCTTAACAAAAAATGAACATAAATAATAGAATGACTCCCCAAACAGCACTATCATGTATGTTCAACAAGAAAGGAACAGAAGGTTACGCAGAATCATAACTGAGACGCTTGTGTGACACTGCCCCCTACAAAAAAAACAAAAAAAACAAAACTTGTGTTAGAGCTACGCTTGTGCTGTTTCGTGCTGCCAAAATCGCCGTTCTATCACTTTCAGTTTTAGAGATTGTTTACATGGCACGTGACGTCACTCAGCCCCCCTACAATGGTGTAAACTCACAAGCCCAGGCTCATTCATTGGTGCCGCTTCCATATTCTGCTACTTGTCCTTCTACAGTATCTGCTCTGGTGAACTGACCCTCCTGCACAGGTTCACCTTCACCTTCACTGAGCCTCTCTGGCACCCAAGCAGACATGCAAACATTTTTGTGCACAAAAATTGAGCCACAGACCACGTAAGGATATGGTCAGACAAATATGAACACAGACTGCCTCACAAATGAACAGCCAAATATGCAAATATATATATATATATATATATAAAAAATAAACATATAAAGATGCACTCACTCCCTCTTCAGGGTGTATTTAATGTTTCTTTGTGTAAAATTCGACTGAGAATTTATCAAGCAAGACCCTAGGTGGAGAATGGGTAAAGACCCCCCTGAGACAACCCAGCACCAAGTATTGGCTGCAAGATGCAGAGGTGGACAGCAGATACTGAGAGGTATAACCAATTGGCAGGAACTATTTACATGAGCAATTGCAAAGAAAATGGTCTGGACACTTCCAAGTGTAAATGAGAGGTTCCCCAGAGAGTGGTGGAGAACAACTGGGCCAAGATCCTGTGGGGTTTCCACATCCAGACAGATACAGTAATCAGGTACTGGCTGACCAACCAGATACAGTGGTAATGGGTAAGGAGGGAAAAAGTAGTGGTGAAAGATGTGGTAATTCCAAGTGACAGAAACATCAAGAAGAAGGAATATGAAAAGTTGGAGAAACACAATGGCTGGAGAGAGAGATTGGAGAGAATGTAGAAGGACAAAGACCAAGGTAATAGGTGACAGGAACACTTGGGACTGTGACCCCTAAGCCAGAAGAGCAGCTCCATCAGATCCTAGGAATGACATCATTGGTATCAGTCCAGAAGAGCACAATTCTGGGAACAGCAAAAAATACTGCACTGTACCCTCAAAATCCCAGATTTCTGGTAGGAGGTCCAAATCTGAGGAACGTTTTCGCACAGGGAAAAACTAGGTGAGTGTAAGGTCAGTAACTTTCAATCAGTATTGTCTGCCAATTTCATTGTCCTCACAGGCAGATTTGTCAATTCAGATCAAAACTGGTGAGAAAGGAATTATGTACATAATTGACTGAAAGCATTGGTACCCTTATACTTTTCACAAAAACTCACAGAAAATATGAAACTGACAAAAGTATTTAATCTTTCTTTATTTCACATTTTACGGATGTCACAATCTGTGCTTGTATGTGTACGTCAGTATGGTACCTTGTGTTTTTCCTGTTGGAGGGTCATGGAGTTGGAGGTTATGTGGAACAGCCTGTGTGTTCATCTTTGTGGATGAAGCTAGGTTTAATCTGGCAAAACAATGGCAGCGAGGAGAAAATATTGTAGGGCAAAGAGCAACTGTGCAAGTTCCAGGCCAGAGAGGGGCCAACATCACAATGTGTGTGGCAATATGCAACGATGATGTTTTGTCACACAAACCAGTCATTGGATCATACAACACAGAGCGCCTCATTTTGTTCCTCGATTAACTCTACAGAATACTGGTACCAGAGGATGAGAAAGTGGGTGAGCACAAATGCGTCAGTATTTGTTATAGTGTGGGATAATGTGGCATTCCACCACTCCACTGCAGTCACAGAGTGGTTGGCAGTACACCCAAGGATGTTGTCATTGTTTCTGCCACCATACTCCCCCTACCTGAACCCCATTAAGGAATTCTTTTCTGCATGGAGGTGGAAGGTTTATGACCACCACCCACATGATCACATGTCCTTACTGGATGCTATGACTGCTGGATGCCAAGATTACACCAAGATTACACCAGAGCAATGTCAAGGATGGATCAGGCATGGCAAAAGATACTACCCTATATGTATTGCTAGAGAGGATATCAGATGTGAGGTTGATGAGAACTTGTGGCTGAATCCAGAGGAGAGGATGGATTATAGCAATACAGTATGACATACTATGTATGGTATTGTTACAGTTGTGGACCAACTGCAAGTGTGTGTCTGTGTGTGTGTGTGTGTGTGTGTGTGTGTGTGTGTGTGTGTATCTGAACAGTATATCTTGTTTCTATAGTATTTACTGGATTGTTACATTTTCGTGTTGTTTTTTCTTGATTTTTTTCCATTACAAATTAATATTACAAATTAATAATTACAGTAGGCCACAGTCAGCAATAAAGACCATTGACATATACTGCTGCGTGGTTTGTTCATTCCTGGACATTTTATAGAGTGAAAAAGTGTTCTGTTTTGTACTGCGATGTTTGTGACGCATAACATCAGTTACTTTACAGACAATCCTTTACTGTAATGAAGATCCATATTATATTTTATGTGATGCTGTCTGTTGTTAGTGTTTTGTAGGCCATTCTTTTGTGTATGATGTAGTGTTATTCAAGAAAGACACACAGTGCTAATGTTTTAGTGGTTGTAGTGCATTTTGGAGGGGAGATTAACTGTTTCGGTGGCTGCAGTGTATTTTGGTAGAGAGCTTAACTGTTTGGCTAAACTGTGTGTTGGTGTTGCAGACTGTGCGCAGAGTTTTGAGACAGTAACTTCAGTATTGCAGAATGTCTCTTAGCAACTGAGAAAAGCTATAATAAAGTTACATGGGTGGGGGGTCCCAAACAGCTTGTGCTGCTGTTTTTTAGGGTATGTTTGCTCTTTGTCCTCCATAGATTTAGACTTAGAAAGCTTTACGATCTTTTTCAATACTTGCGTGTACTTTAAAGCTTGAAATTTGTGTGTGTTTGTGTGTGAATGTGTGTTTGTATTTTTCAGTGTGTGAGTGTATGTGTATGAGTCTGTCTGTGTGTGAGCATGTCTTTTTGTGTGAGAGAGTGAAAAGGTGTGTGTGTGAGAGTGTGTGTGTGTGTGTGTGTGTGTGTGTGTGTAGATGTGAATGTGTCTGTGGTTGTCAGTGTGTATGTCACTGTATTTGTATGTGTATGTCAATGCGTGTGAGTATGTGTTTGTGTGTGGGTTAGTCTGTGTGGGTGTTTGTACATGTTTGTGTATATCTGTATGTACGTGTGTATGAGTGTACACAAGTGTGTGTTTTTGTGCATGTGGATATGTGTGCGTTTCTGTGTGCGTGTGAGTGTGTGTGCATGTGTGATTGTGTTTGTGTGTGAGTATGTGTGTGATTCTATCCCAGGTCACACAGGGACACTGAAGAGTTATGCCAAACCCAAAAGGCAGGATAGAGGGGCTCAGTGAATGGCTACCTCAAGGAGTGATCATATTGAGGTAGTAATGGGGGATTGGTCACTTGAGATGGAGTCTTCCATAGCTTTAAGGCACAGTATTTACACATAATGTACATCTTTCCACTTGTCCTTTCTTTCCCAGGTACTGCACATCCTCTTAACTTGATGAAAGCAATCTGTTAACTCAACACTTTGAACTTTTCCTCTGAGGTAACTTGGTCTTTCAATGAGATACAGAAGGACAATGGTATGTTTGTGGGGATTTGTTTATAATGCTTACCATTGAACTTTGAAATGTTAATCTCCATGCTTGCCAGACTGACTTGGAATATCCTGGTTTTTAAGGTACAGTACCTGTGGATTTTGAATATAAGTATCAATTTATAATGTCACAAGAATAGAATTAGATTTAAAGCAGCTGGTATCTTGATTCCACATTTCCTCCTGGAAAATAAATGTATGTGTTCACGAAACCTTTAGTTCCAGCCTAGTCTTGAAGGTTCAGTAGACATGGGTATAAGCAATGTGGTTAAGTATTAAATTTGCATGTGTGTAGTATCACGGCTTGTATTTGTGATTTATAGTGAAACTCATTGCCGAAGTCTACAGCTCCATATTGCCAGTGGCTTCCAGGTAATGTGTATCCATCTAACAGTTTTGTCACGGGGCTCAGGGGCCCTGGGGGTCGTGGAGGAAGCAATCGCGGGACACAAGCAGCTGGACGGAAAGACCGGGAGTGCTTTACTGGTACACAACGAAAAATACAGGCAAAAACAAGGGTGCTTGAAAACCAAAAACCAGCGTCGTGGCAGGCGAGCTGAAAAGCACCGGGAAGCACAAAGCCTTGGCGAGAGAATAAACAGTTACTGAAACGAAAGATAGTAAACAGTAAACAGTAGTGAACAGTACGGTAGACTGAGCAACCGGTAAAGGCCCGGGAGGGCCCTTTTAAAGTGTCCGCAATTAAGTGCGCCACCTGCAGGCGCTCAGTCCGGGAGGCAGGGCGGAGAGACGTCCACATGGCGGCTCCAGAGATTATATATATTACAAAAAGATGAATGCGGGGCTCTCAATTTTCATACATCCTAAATGCAAAAAAATCTACTAAAAAAAAATTGGTTTGAGAAGTTGACTTCCTCAGTCATGTTATACACTCACCGTAGTATCATGCTTTTATGCATAAAGGTATAAATTGCTGTGCTCACTGAAGATGTAGCACACTGCTTGGACTTTGGAGGGCTGAAGATGCCACAACTGGGTACAGCTCCAACCTGACTTCAGGTATTCTGTATTTTTGCTCTTGTATATGAAGTTTGCATCGGTTCCCTTTTCAAGCAAATTCACAGCACCTGCTTCATACTGATATGAAAATGCTACAGCTGAGAAATGGTTCTAGTGTGCCTTTTCGCAGGCATTGATCAAGTTTTGTCTTGTCACAAATGGGTGAAGGTGTGAAACTATGCTCATCAGATTTTCATCACATGGGATGGGTTAAGTAGATGGTTATTCTGACCTGTGAGGGAAAATTAGTTGTGCCCCACAAAATGCTACAAATCTGATGTGGTGTAAACTGGCATATAATCTAGTTTGTAGTGTTTAAAGTCCTGTCTAGTTGAAGACATGAGAGGAAGCAACTCGGATAGGTATAGTAAGCTGGCGGCAGAGGTAGAGAGACCGGGGTGAAGTGTGAGTGAGGCCAGTAGAAGTGGGATGTTGCAGCTTCATAGCCCTGTCAAGGGTGCTGTTTTGAGAACTCAGGATCTGAGGACAGAACTTGCGGCAGGCACTGAGGAAGATGACAGAGGCTGTGGAGCAGGGAAGTCTGGATATGGAGGAAAAGCAAGGTCATGAGGCATGGTAGGAGTTAGCAGGCTGCGGTGTTAATGTGGTTATGTGCATTGTAGCATAGGTTTAATGGAGTGATAAGGCAGGAGAGAAGTTTCTTCCTCAGGAGTAGTAGAATGGGCAGTGAGCATGTAAAGTTGGTAAGGCAGATGATTTGTGTTGCTGGGTAATGCAGTGGTGTATTTTTGCATTTGTCTGTGTGTAGAAGCTTATTTTCTACAGGTCTCTGAGGTGAAGCATGCACATTTGTCTTAATGTTGCACAAGTTAATGCAGGTATAGTACTTACAGTGAGCTGATTATGGGTTGTTAACACAAATGAGACAACTTATGGCTTTCCCTCCGATATTGAATAGGATTCCCTGTCAAGCAGCTTTCTCTGCTGGTTTATTCCATTACCTGATGACTGCAATCTTTCTACATCTGGAAGGTTTGCAGTACAGTGACAACTGAGGGTCCCTTGTGCTGGAAAAGGGGAGCTACCTTAATCAAAACTTCTACCTTACAATTTCTCGAGTCTGGTACAAGGCATGTACATTTAAATGTACATGCCTTGTACCAGACCCGAGAAATTGTAAGGTAGAAGCATGCAACCTGAGGAGGTCCGGGGTTCAAAGTTCAGTGGTTGGAGGGTATTTACAGTTTTTGTCAATTAAGAGACATTCTTCAATACTGAAGTTGCTTACTCAAAACTCATTTGCCACAATGTCAGTTTATGTGGGCTAAACAGTCAATCAGTTCTCATTGCTTTCATACTAAATGCACTCAGTGACTAAATGCCTCAATTCATGGATACTTTTCTCACTCAAAATCCACCACCATCAAAACATTCTGTTTTCAGAGGCCATTTTGCACATGCACACATACTGCTACCAAAACTCTTCAAAAGACATTCAAAACTGAATGACAACAATTTGCTAAATCACTATCAAGACCCTTCTAAAATATATTGTTAACACCATATAATATTATTTTTTTCTGCATTTTGTTCTTTAGTGGTTGTGGGTTTGAAGGTAAAACACTATGAATAAAGTAATCCAGGGTACAAGCCCAACTCCCCTGCCACTGAACAAGACCCTTGTATGCCAGAGTTGCCCCAGAGGGATCGTGCCTCTAATTGATCAACTGTCCGCAGCTCTGAATAAGACTGTCTTCCTTACAGGTTCCCAACAAATGTTTGAATTCCAATATACCAAAATGATCATACCATATAGAGCCATGTATACAGTAGTGTATGCTACTGTAATGTAATCCTTTCAATATGGTACCTTGTGTTTTTCCTGTTAGAGGGTCATGGAGTTGGAGGCTATGCAAACAGCCCATGTGTTCATGTCAGGAGTGTCCCGACGCATGGCGACGCAGTGACGACACCACGCGACGTGACTGTTCCAAATGTTCGATGCAACACGGACGCGACGCGGCTTTAAGAGCGGCTGCGCCAACCAGCACCGGCGCGGGACCTGACTGATACCGTTCGAGTTGTTAAACTGCCTGTGTGTTCCAAGGCTGTGTGAATAAACGACAGTGTTGGCATCCCTTGTCCCGTCTCTCTCGTCTGCATTTTGGTCCTACACCTTGTTTCCGATCGACAGCCGATCGAGTCCGTGACAGAAGGTCCCGCCTTCAACAGAATGGACCCAGCAGACGCTGAACAAGTTCGACATGCCCTCGCGGCTCAGGGAGTGCGCATTGGCACTCATGAGCAGACCCTGAACCGCTTGTCCGAGTCCCTGGAAGCGGTCCTGCATATGCTCCAGGACCAGCCGCGGGAGCCCATCGAACCACCGCTACCGGATATGGACGTCGCGAATCCCCCTGCGGCCGATCCGCGCTTGGCCACTCCATCCCGGTATGACGGATCTCCAGAGAATTGCCAAGGGTTCCTCCTGCAATTGCTTTTTGGTTTTCGCCAGCAACCCGCAGGCGTACCGCTCCGCATACAGTTGGATCACATATATCATCGCATTACTCTCCGGACGAGCCCTACGCTGGGCAACAGCGTTCTGGGAGAGGCCTGAAATGGCCGGTATTCCCTTTGAAGAATTCAAGACGCGCTTTCAGACTGTGTTTCACCACCCTGAAGCAGGACAAATGACCAATGAGTAGCTTATGTGCCTTCAGCAAGGGAAGCGCTCGGTTGCCGATTATGTGCTTGAATTCTGCGTCCTAGCAGCCGAAAGCACCTGGAACTTGGTCCTCACATACAAGCGGAACTAGCCTACTGGGGAGAGGACTGGACACCGGACAGGCTTGTCCAGACCGCCATCAAGATCGATAACCTCTTCTGCGAGCGAACCAAGAAACTACAATACCCAGGTGGCGCACGTCGCCTCTTCGTCCCGGAAGTGCCGGCGGAGCCCATGGAAATCGGACGCGGTCGGCTGTCTCCGGTGGAGAGGCACTGCAGATTGTTGGAGAGGCTTTGCTTTGAGTGCGGGGGACCGGGCCACGTGCGATCGGCTTGCCCTTCCCGACGACCACCCAGTACCATTGTCGGCGGGGTCTGCGATGGGGTGAGTAGTCCTTTGGGACGTGATTTGCACTTACTTTTGCCTACACAGTTACGTTGGGGTAAGCGGAAGATCGATGCTCTAGCATTGGTGCGTTCTGGTGCCACTGGAAATTTCATGGACATTAGTTGGGCGATTGCCGCCGGTGTGCCGATACAACCATGTCCAAGGCCATTGCATGTTACTTCCCTCGATGGACAACCCTTAGGCACAGGGCTGGTGAAGGAAGTTACAAAGTCTCTGAACTTGCGAATAGGCAACTCTCATCAAGAGTACATCACCTTCTATTTAATAAAGTCCAAACTGAGCCCCATTATTTTGGGTTACCCCTGGTTGGCAACTCATGACCCCCACTTTTCCTGGAGCACCGGAGAGTTAGTGGCATGGGGGCCACAGTGTTCCCACAGCTGTATGGCTATGCCTGTTCGAGCTACATCTATTGAAAGTCCGGCCATGCACCAATCCACTCACGTTCCCCCTGAATATGATTGCCTAGCTGATGTATTCAGTAAGGGTAAGGCAGCGGGATTGCCCCCCCATAGGGAAGGGGACTGCACTATTGACCTCCTCCCCGGGACCACCCCACCACGAGGCCGCACATACCCCTTGTCCATGCCAGAACATCAAGCCATGGAAACATACATTGCGGAGGTGTTGGCAGCGGGCATCATTCGACCATCCACTTCTCCAGCCGCCGCAGGATTCTTTTTTATAGAGAAAAAGGAAGGTGGATTGCGTCCTTGTATTGACTACAAAGGGACTGAATGCAGTACCTTATCCACACCCACTTCCTTTAATCACGGCCGCCCTAGAGCGAGTCAATGGGGCCACAATTTTTACGAAACTAGATCTGTGAAGTGCTTACAACTTGGTTTGCATGCGAGCAGGAGATGAATGGAAGACTGCGTTTAGTACGACCACAGGCCACTACGAGTATCTGGTCATGCCTTTTGGTATAACAAACGCTCCCTCCGTGTTCCAGGCATTTGTCAACTATGTCCTGGGGGATTTAGTTAACCGCTTCATCCTGGTGTATCTGGATGACATCCTCGTGTTTTCCTGGACTCGTGAAGAGGGACCTGCAGCGCTTCCTGGGCTTTGCTAACTTCTATCGGCAATTTATCAGAATTTTTAGCACCGTTGCAGCTCCATTAACCGCTCTCCTGCGTGGGGATCCCAGATGCCTACGATGGACGGACAGCACGAACGAGGCCTTCAAGGAACTGAAGAAACGCTTCACCTCCGCACCAGTATTGTGACACCCGGACCCTGAACGACAGTTCGTCGTGGAAGTAGATGCCTCTAGGGTAGGTGTGGGGGCGGTTCTCTCACAGCAGCATGGCACTCCTCCCCGAATGCATGCCTGTGCCTATTTCTCCCGAAAGTTCTCCCCAGCTGAACAGAACTATGACATGGGTAATCAGGAACTCCTGGGGATAAAGCTCGCGCTGGAGGAATGGAGGCATTGGTTGGAAGGGGCCGTTCTCCCCTTCATAGTGTTCACAGATCACAAGAACCTCCAGTATCTGCAGACGGCTCGGAGGTTAAACCCTCGCCAGGCACGGTGGGCCCTGTTCTTTACACGCTTTTGTTTTACAGTATCTTATCGACCGGGGTCCAAAAATAGAAAAGCAGACGCTTTATCCAGGGTGCACGACAAGGCCCTTGAACCCCCTCTGACTGCAACAATTCTCCCAGAATCTTGTTTTGTAGCACTGGTTCGATGGAAGTTCTGGGACGACCTCCGGGACGCCCAGCGCACTGACCCTGGACCACCAGACAAACCGGCAGGGAAGGAGTACGTCCCAATCACCCTACGGTCCACACTCCTGCATTGGTTGCATGACACTCCGGCTACTGGGCACCCAGGGACGGGACGGACTCTCCACCTGGCACAACAACAGTTCTGGTGGCCAACATTGAGGGATGACGTCAAGCAGTTCGTGGCCGCGTGCGTAACGTGCCCAAATTAAGGTACCCAGGCAACTCCCTGCCGGGCAGTTAGAGCCTCTCCCCATACCCGGCCGGCCATAGTCGCACATAGCACTAGACTTTATCACAGATCTCCCTCGCTCCAATAATCATGCCACCATTCTCATGGTGGTGGATCGCTTCTCCAAGGCCTATCGTCTGATACCGTAACGTGCGCTACCCACAGTGCTAGAAACGGCGGAACAGGTGTTTCTCCACGTATTCAAGTCCTTTGGTCTTCCCGAAGAAATCGTCTCGGATCGGGGACCCCAGTTCACATCCGCGATCTGGAGAGCCTTCTGGCGCCGGCTAGGGGTCACAATCAACTTAACCTCTGGCTATCACCCCCAATCGAATGGACAGGCAGAGCGTTTGGACCAGGAAATTAGGCATTACCTTCGTAGTTACTGCAGCCAACACCAGGCGGACTGGAGTCATTTCCTCCCCTGGGCAGAGTATGTCCAAAATTCCTTGCCCCGCACATCGACTAACCTGTCCCCTTTCCAGTGTATTTTAGGTTACCAGCCTCCACTCTTCCCGTGGGACCCAACCCCTAGCAACATTCCTGCCGTTGATGAGTGGTATCAACGGAGTGGTCTGGTATGGCAGACGGCCCGAGTGCACCTGCAGCGTGCGGTGCGGGCGCAGAAGTTCCACGCAGATAGGCGACGATGAGCGGTCTCATTCCGCGTGGGGGAGAGGGTGTGGTTGCGTACAAAGGACCTGAAGTTGAGGTTACCATCTAAAAAACTCAGTCCCCGGTACATCGGCCCATTTAAGATCCTCCGATGGATCTCACCTGTTGCCTATCGCCTCCACCTGCCGTCTCACTACAGGGTGTGCCCTACCTTCCACGTCTCCCTGCTGAAACCCTGCCGATCTTCTCGACTACAGCAGGACCAGGTGCAGTCCGTGCCTCCTCCTCCCCTGGTGGTCGATGGCTCCCCGGCTTACCGGGTGCGCTCCCTGCTGTACTCCAAACGTCGAGGCGGGCGCCTGTTCTACCTGGTGGACTGGGATGGTTACGGGCCCGAGAAGCAGTCGTGGGTGCAGGCCAGTGATATATTGGACCCGTTGTTGATTGCTGATTTTCACAGGGCTCGTCCGGACCGGCCGGCTACCCGCCCCCGGGGTCGTCCTCCTCGTGCTCGGGCCTCGGGAGCTGCCCGTAGGAGAGGGGGTTCTGTCAGGAGCGTCCCGATGCATGGCAACGCGGTGACGACACCACGCGACGCGACTGTTCCGAATGTTCGATGTGACGCGGACGCGACACGGCTTTAAGAGCGGCTGCGCCGACCGGCACCGGCGCAGGACCTGGCTGATACTGTTCGAGTTGTTAAACTGCCTGTGTATTCCAAGGCTGTGTGAATAAACGACAGAGTGTTGGCATCCCTTGTCCCGTCTCTCTCGTCTGCATTTGGGTCCTACGCCTTGTTTCCGATCGACAGCCGATCGAGTCCATGACAGTTCGTCTTTGTGGATGAAGCTTAGTTTAACCTGACAAAACAATGGCAGTGAGGACAAAATATTGTAGGGCAAAGAGCAACTGTGCAAGTTCCAGGACAGAGAGGGGCCAACATCACAATGTGTACTGTGTTGTGTCACACAAACCAGTTATTGGCCCATACAACAATTCTCTATATACTGCTGGATTCAAGCTCACACCTTAACAGCCCAGGTGCAATTACACAATCCTTTTGAAAGGTTAGAGATACACAGCTGGTCTGTAATATCCCTCATTCAAGATGTCCAGATGCCTACCTGATTGCTCCAGGAAGACTGCGTTTTTTCTTTAATATTCTACCTATTCTTACCGTTCTTTCATACAACACTGGGACTAGTACTTTACGACAGTGCAACACTTCGGGAAATTGGAAATCAGATTCCTTGCGTAATTTCTGAACTTTTCAAACCCGATTTGTCGTGGCCGGTTGAGAACTCCGGACTGCAGACAACAATAAAGGTCATGCCCGAGAGACACCGCAGAGACACACAAAGAAACACTGGGAAACCCGCGCCGGAATTTGGAACAGACTCAGGAAACGAGTTCATTGCCCTCCACTGCCCAGCATTCTACTCACAAACGTTCAGTCGTTGGAAAACAAGCTGGACGATCTTAGAGCAAGAGTGACCTTCCAACGGGACATGAGGGACTGTAACATCCTGTGTTTCACTGATACATGGCTGACCCCCCTAGTGCCGGACCAGGCAGTGACTCCGTCTGACTCTTTTTCCGTGTTTTGCATGGACAGAATGGTAGAGGCCAACAAATCCAAAGGTGGGGGAGTCTGTTTCATGGTGAACAAGTGGTGCGGCGTGAAGAGCATTCTGTCATCTGGAATACCTGACCATCAAGTGCTATCCTTTTTACCTGGGAGTTCAACTCGGTTATCGGCCTTGGGAGTTCAACTCGGTTATCACCACGGCGGTTTATGTTCCATTTCATGCGGACAATGGCACAGCCCTGTTTGAACTACACAAGGCACTCAGTGTGACTGAACATAATCATTTGGATGCAGCAACTATAAGGGAGGGGGACTTTAATAAAGCGAACCTCAGACAAGTTATGCCGGACTTCTATCGACATGTTACGTGCACGACTAGAGGAGACAACACACCGGACCACTGCTACATGCTGTACAAGCAGGGCTACAAAGCTGTACCACAGCCGGTGTTTGGGAGGTCAGACCACAATGCTATTTTCCTTGTGCCAGAATACAAACAAAAGTCTTGTTTGGAAGCTCCGGCCATGAGGGAGGTAATGTGCTGGTCTGCCCAATCAGAAGCCACGCTACAGGACGCGCTCAATGACATCAACTGGGACATGTTCAGTACAAGCTCGGACGATATCAAAAAATTCGCAGAGGTAGTGGTCAGCTTTGTGAGCGTGCTGGAAGACAACATTGTCCACACGGTTACAATTAAGAGCTTTGCCAAGCAAAAACCGTGGGTCAATGGAACCATCCGCAAGCCAGTGAATGCACGTACTGCTACGTACAGCGCAGGACTCGCCACCAGCGACATGAACATTTATAAAGCAGCTTCATATAGCATACCACATGCAGTGAAGGATGCAAAGCGCCGGTATTGGGAGCAGGTCATGTCGTTCTTCCACCAGGGTGACATGCGCCAATTGTGGCAAGGACTGCGTATAATCACAGATTTCAGGAGGAAATCTAACGTGGCTATCAGTGCCGACTCTGGGTTCGCCAATGAATTCAATGCATTCTATGCCTATTTCGAGCCCAATTGCGCTAAAGTCACCCGCGACAATAACGAGAGACGCAGCAGGTCGACGGAGTGTGATGACGTCATCATCATCGCAGAGTCCAACGTGCAAAGGGCGCTGAAGCAGGTTAACATCAGGAAAGCACCAGGGCTAAATGGCATCTCCGGGCGCCTGCTGCGCTGATCAGCTGACCAGAGCTCTCACTACCCCTTGAACGAGTCTCTGGCTCAGTCCACAGTCCCTAGGTGCTTTAAAAGATCCACCATTGTCCCGGTATCGAAGAACAATAAGTCCTCATGCCCAAATGACTACTGGCCTGTTGCACTGACCTTGGTAGTCATGAAGGTTTTTGAGAGACTCATAAAAGCCATCATCACTGCATCTATCTCCAACCTTGTAGACCCACTTCAGTTTGCATACCGTCCCAATGGATCCACGGATGATGCCATATCCCACGTCTTGCACACCACCCTCAGTCATGTGGATAGGAAACAAGGGAACTGTGTGAGATTGCTGTTCCTTGACTACAGTTCAGCTTTCAATGCCAATGTCCCCCACAGACTGTTCACTAAACTGAGAGACTTGGGATTGAACAGCCACCTATGTGCCTGTGTTCTCAGTTTTCTCACAGGTAGATCACAGGTGGTGAGAGCTGGCAGTTGCACTTCCTGCATCATCAGTCTTAACACAGGAGCTCCACTAGACTGTGTACTTAGCCCTCTGCTCTATGCCCTCTGCACTCACGACTGTGTGGCCACACACGCCTCTAACTCCATCATCAAATTTGCTGACGACATGGTGGTGCTGGGCCTCATCTCCAACAATGATGAGACAGCATACATGGAGGAGGTAGATAACCTGGCATCATGGTGTCAGAAGAACTGCTTCCAACTGAATGTCAGCAAAACTAAAGAGATGGTGGTGGACTTTGGTAGGCAACAGCAGTGGTCCTACACCCTCCTTAAAATCAACAGGACTGCAGTGGAAAGCATGAGCAGCTTCAAATACCTGGGTGTTCATGTTACCGAGGATTCGACATGGACTGTACACATCTGAGCTCAAGCCAGTAAAGCAAAGCAGCATCTTTACCACCTCAGACAGCTGAGGAAGCTTCGGGTCTCTCCGGGGAGCTTTAAAACCTTCTACTCTGGTGCTGTACAAACCATCCTGACTCAGAACATCACCTCCTGGTTTGGGAATAGCTGTGCTCGTGACATCAAAGCACTACAGAGAGTGATCCGGACAGCGGAACGCTGCACCAGATCTGATCTGCCATCCCTACAGGATATCTACACCAGAAGATGCAGAACCAGAGCAACTAGGATTATCGGTAACCTGTCTCATCCCAGCAATCATTTGTTTGACCTGCTGAAATCAGGCAAACATTCCAGAAGTGTTATGGCCGGAAAGGAGAGGCTCAGGAGGAGCTTCTACCTACAGGCCATTAGACTTCTGAACCCAATCATGCCACCACAATCCTCGCAAACCAGAGACCACAATATCCATTTACCACCCCCCTCACTGTCACTTCACCGCTCCCATAATAAAACTTAAGGTTTTATTTATTTGTTTTTGTTTATTTACTTATTTATCTTTTTGTTGTTTGCTACTTGCCTTCTTGGTGTTTGGTTGTTTGTTTCTACTCATAAATTTTTGGAATGGAACCACACACAGTCTCCTGTTGAATCAGGGCACATTTCACTACATGGTATACTCGGTAACCATATATGTGACAAACTTATTTGACTTGAATTTTTGACTTGGGTAGCTGTATTATGTATCTTCTGAAATAAAGTTGGAAATGGCTTATTGCTAGCTCACCTATTTTTGCATCCTGTGCCAAAAGACATCTGTCGCAAACAGAACACATGCCATTATGGAGACTTCACAGTTCAAATGTCCCAAATTGACTGGGATGCTGCCAGTCTGTATCAAGAGTTTTAAGAGATTCCAAAATGATGTCACATTCAACTGAATGTAACAAGCAGGTTAGACTGGCAAACAAAGTGGAGAAATTTACAAGATCCATCTAGATCTAGTTAGAATATAGTGATGGTGAGAAAGAAGATCCATCAAAATTGTTAGATAAATCTGATAATTATTAAAGTATAAATAACACAGACACCATATGTTAGGAACATCAAAAGTAACCTCACATAAGAAAACGATAATTTTTTTGTGTATGTTAAAGACACTTTCGTATTTGTCTTTTTACTATTTTAATAAGTACACATTTTGAAATTAACACTGAAATCTAAACTTTCTACTTCTCTTTCTATAATTTTGCAATATCTCTTCACTACACATTTGACCATCCCACCTTTTACCTATACACATAGTGCATCCTTGTAGGGAAAAGGGGGCTACAGTTTTTTCTGAATTTTTTCCATCTGTATACCTTCAAGCCCTAACACAAAAATATAGTAAAAAAATAGTACCACACCCAGTTTAGTTGGTAAACTGAAAACAGAAAATGAATAAATGAAGAAATCAGAAAGCCATGACCATGAAGACGATTTGAGGTCACAGACATATTGCGAGACCAACCTATATCTGTGAACAGCTGGAAATGTATAATTGATTAATCAATTTTATTTTATCTGGTAGCTTCACTGGGGGTTTAAGGAGAACTTCAAAATCTCTAACAGAAAAAAAAACAGCACAAGGAAAACATCACATTGTTCCTATGAATACATTTTTGTTATACATTGATACCTCTAAAACATCCCACTAACCTTAAGTTTTTTTAACATTAGATAGCAACCTTGCAAGTGGTTTAAACCTTGCTGAGCAAAGAGAGTTTGATAGCCTCTTCTTAACATCCCTCTGGAGACTTGGCAGGGTTGTCACTGGGGCAAACAAAAAAGCTGGAGAGGTGGGGGTACAAGGGTACTATAGGGTGTGTATTGTGTGTGTGTACATGTGTGAGAGCGGGACAGAGGAAGAGGGAGCCCAGGAAGAACACAAGGAGGGGAGGAATTATGCAAGCATGCAGAGGAAACAAGGGCCCCATTGTTCCGTACACTGTTTGTACTAGAAAAGCTGGGAGGTTGAATCACAGAGCTCCAATTGGGGACGATCAGAAGTAGAACAGAACTCTTTACATCACAGTCTGGCACATCTTATCCTTATTTTTGTTAACTCCTTCTAAAGTTGTAAAAATGTGTAAGGACATTATTATTATTATTATTATTATTATTATTATTATTATTATTATTATTATTATTATTATTATTACGAATTACTACTTTATTTATTGGGATTATGCCTTTTTCCAGGGTCATGTTCAACATACAATTGCTACTTAGAATCGAAGCTGATCTATATGTGAGTTTGTCTATGGTATATGAGTGTATACATCTACATGTATAGGTATATAATTGAGTTGAACACCATTATATACTACACCAATTTATTTCTCCATAGCTGTAATCTAATTTGTAGTCTAACTTTCAAGCACCAAAATCTGGAAACTATTAAGGGTGCCACTGTAGTTTGGTGCATCCTAAATGATCAAATGATATTTAGTTTTTACAAGATCCATCTAGATCTAGCTAGAATGGAGTGATGGTGAGGAAGAAGATCCATCAAAATTGTCATTTTTGGCAGTGTTCTGTTTTTTTAATCACCCTGTATGTGCTGTAACATACAGCAGATTATTCAAAAACAGGTTCACCCTCACTGTTTTTGTCCTGCTTTAAAAAAAATGTTAAAAAAACGGAATCATAAAAGTGATGCCATTAAACACTCATCCACCTGTATGTTATTATATATAAATTGTACAGTAGCCATATTATCAGGGCAGAGTGTGGAGGTTTCAGAGGCTTACAAGTGTATGGGCTGGATATTCCCTTTTATGGGAGTATCCAAGGATACAGCTATTCACAAAAGAGGGGGTACCTTCAGCTCTCTCTCACACTCACACACACGCACACACACACAGCTTGTACTGTACCCCCCTGAAATTTTTCCCCCAGACGCACCTCTGAAGCCATAGCGAAGTCGAGAGTGTACATCTGAGTACAGAGGAATGATGCATCTCCCAGAGAGATCCTGCTGTCTTGTTAGCACATTTGTTTCTCTCATACAGCTCCAGGAGAAAAGAAATGTCTGCCAACCTCTCCTATACCTGTCAGTCCTTATGAAAGATGGATATTCCACTCAATTACCATTTGGTGAAAAAACTGAAACAAGACAAATGCATTTTACAGAGTATTGCGATCTTAAACATTGTGTGGCAGTTCATATGCATTACCGCGACTATAGAAAATGTGGAACTGTACTGAAAAATCAATAGCGAATCTGACGGCGGGCAAGGGCAAACTTGGCACCTCTGAAGATCCGCCCCACACTGCCTCTGCCTCACACTAAGTAGAACGGCATTAAGACCTGAATGGCTGAAACATTCAGCACAGGAAATTCTGAGTTCTCATATATTACAAAGAACTTACAGTCACCTCATACATCCCATTTTGTGAGTAAGCATAATGATGTCAGAATTATTTCAGTACTTGTTTCATTTTTAGTGCTGGATGAAAAAAGGCATAGGCAAATCTATCTACAGGCATAGCTACCTGGGAATATGGAAAAACACAACTGGGAGAATGCAAAAGGCCCCCCCCAACCCCTTCCCACCATTATGGCCATAGGCCCTGTGCACCATGTTATTTACTGTCCCATTGTGCACCATTTGAGGCTGTGATGTGCAAGGAGGAATGTGAGCCCATGCCCCTCCCGGCAGACACTTTGACAAGTTCTGGAGCTGTGAAGTGAAGGGTTTTTGTGTGCTGGGAGCCGGCGCAGCAGGGAAGGTGGGGGCATTCTGGCTGCTCCAGTCCCCAGCATAAGCCCCATCTCCAGGCCCTTCATTGTCATTCAGGAGCTGTGTGGCCCTGATGCTTGGTGGCCTGCTCCTGATACGTTTTTTTGGTATTCTCGTTGCAAAGAAATCTGCTCTAAAACTTCCACCCCAGAAGAGGGGACAGCACTGCAGGAAAGTGAAACAAGGAAAACAAGTAATTTTCCCCTGTAAACATTGGATTCTGCACCCAGAAGACACCCAGCAAGGACGACACCTGCCAGATCCACCAAGGCATGGACACAGAGGTAATTTCAGGGGAGGACGGGCATGATTACACAAAACAGGTAGGGAATGTGAGGAATGGGTTTGCAAAGAAGTGGGAAAAGGGGTAAATGAGCAGTTAGTAGTATTGGAACTGGGTTGGAATGGTTTTAGCACAACCTTGTTACCTAAGATACTTCTGGTTAGACAGAAACAGACACATTTTCAACATTTCTACCCTCATTTTTGAAATGATTTATTTTTAGTAAGAAATTGTGAAGCATTTGTTGCTGTATCACCTGCTACCATATTTAGAAAGGCAGAGGGTTGTAGCCCACACATCCAGTCAGGTGCTGTTTGTTCACTCTTAGCCACATGGGAGATCCAAAATCAAAAGTCTGTGGGTTCTTCGCTTTGGTGTGGTGGAATAAGCTCCGTCTGTGCCTCAGAATTGCTGAATCCTCTCTGAGATTCAGGGTGAGCCCTAAAAATATCATTTTCAGAGCCACTTCTTTCCTGTAACTGCTCAGTGAACGTATCTTCTGTCACCATCACCTCTGTATCTACCATCAGTTCTACTTGCAGAAACGCTTGTAATTCCTCCTAACACAGTGGCAGGACACACTGTGTATCTAAAGCTCTTCACCTGTCACTACAGCTCTGGCTACATTTCATTACCAAGGGTGCACTAAGTTATGTTGCTCATAAGTCAACTCATGCACAGCAGTCTGAGCATCCGTGCCAAATTTACTAAAAAAAAAATATATATATATATATATATATATGACCATCAGCAGTATCTGTTACTATCTTTTATTGACTGCAGAAATTCTAATTTTAATGCCTAATGATTTGCAGATGCCAAATTATGAGCACAACAACTAATTTTATCTCACTAAAAGCAGTGCTGAGAGCTTTGAGGTACCATTGCTACCTCCTGTGCCACAGTGACACCTTTTCCACAGTGGTTTGTCATGATTCCACAAAAAGGATTTAAGCTGTTCAATATTTTGAATGGGAAATTATGTGATAATGAGTAGAATTGTAGAAGTCCAGCAAAATTACAGTTCTAGTTTCTAGCAGTAAAACTCTTTTGGTTAAAGGAACAGCTAACAGGTCGTTTAGCATTGAAACACCATGGGGTGGTTTGCATGTAAGTCCAGCTGTTCTGTTGTTGTCTCTGACAGCTCAGAGCAGACCAGGCACCGCTGGCTGGCCAGTTGGCCCAGGGTCCCAGCATGGTGCTGAGAGAAGAGCTGCTGGCTAGGGAAGAGTTTGCTTATGACCGCATGCCCACGCTGGAGAAGGTTGGCAGTCCAGTGGGTCGGCAAGCGGAGCGAGAGCGGCATGACCGGGACAGCTACACAGTGGATGTACAGGCCAGTGACCTGCAGCTGCCCCATTCCCGAAACACACACCACTGCCTGAGCTACAGGGCCTGGCTGTACAGCGTCCTAATTGGGGTGAGGGCACTGCACCGACATGAACACATGGGAAACTTTTGGTAAATAGAAAACACTTGTTGAATAAAACAGGCACACAGCAGGGAGTACAGTGATTACAACCACTGCCGAAGGACCTGGGTTCAATTCCCAGCTCCTGCTGTAATACCGCAGACCTGAATTGATACAGTAAAAATTATTCAAAAGTAGCAAATATAGGTAAATCACTGTAAGAAAAATGAAGAAAAATGCAGAGGAAAGTGATCTGTTTAGTCCAAAATACAATCATATTTATCTGTGATGAAACTGTGGTTTTAGATTTTAATGATGTGAGCATGTGAATGAGTTTTAGTTTGTTGTGCTGTTATTTATTTTGCTCGAAAGGTGCCTTCCAAATATTTTGAAAGTGCTATTCTTGAGATGCTGCACTGTGATGGTGTTTGAGGGAAGAAAGCAGCAGGGTTTGAATGAGATAAACCAGTACAGTTCTTTCACTTTTGTTCTCTACTGATGTTCTGTTTGTCATTCAGGGGAGCTTGCTGATGACGGCGGGGTTCTCCCTGTACCTGGGCAATGTCTTCCCAGAGGCCATGGACTACCTGCGCTGTGCAGCGGGCTCAGTGAGTTCCCCATCTGGCTGTGTGCTGACAGAGGGTCTCAACAAGCTAAAGAAGGCACACATGATAACAATTAAGTTTAAGACAGCTGAAAAAAAACAGTGCAAGCTGAGTCTAATAGATGAATGAAAAAGTGACTGATTTTGACCTCAGATGAGTTATCTTTTCCATTATAGTTTCAAAATCACGTACCTCTCAAAGGCCTTAAGTCCACACACTTTCTTTTTGGCTTTTGGAAAAAAATTTGAATAAGGATCCAAAAGCAAATCTTGTGTATTAGGACATTTCAACATTGAGAAAACTATGAAAAATATGGAAACCGAATGTACTGTACAGACACATTGGAATACTGAATACCACATGCTTAAAAAGTCTTTTTTTGCCCCACATATACTATCAACAAAAATGACGGTTGATCTTTTAATTACTAGTCTTTTCTGTTTTTTAGTGCTCTATTTCCATTTGTGGTCTTTTTAATGCTTGTGTATCATTATTCGCCTAACCTGCTCTTACACTGTCTTGCTGGTCCTGTGTCTTTGTGGCCATTTCAGTGCATTCCCGCAGCAGTGGTGAGTTTCGCCATTGCCAAGAACAGATATGTGGAGGTGGGTATACACTGCATAGTCATTCTACCTGACAATCTTCACTCAGAGATGTTTTTCAGGGTTCAAAAATGTCTCATAATACATTATAGTTTAAAATTAAAACCTGTGCTTGGACAGATATTAATTTTTACAGGAATAATTTATGTAGACTAGGAATTTGATCATTTTGTCCTTCATTATTCATGAATGCATCCGTCTTGGACATAAACTGCTGCGCGTCTCTGTATTTTCAACTTGCAGGTGTCAGATTTCCAAGTGATGTTTGTTTCGACGTTTGCAGTTACAACCACCTGTTTGGTTTGGTTCGGCTGTAAGCTGGTGCTTAGTCCATCTGCTGTCAATGTAAGTCCATTTTTATTAATGTGCACAGACAAAGAGATTACATGACTTATGCAGCTGAAGCATTCATATGTTGGCCCACAACACCTAAGATGTGTCAGATGTGCAAAGACTGGTATGGTCAGCTAACCACTTAGACAGCTGCTTCCCTCTGCAACACAGATCAACTTCAACCTGATCCTGTTGATCTTGCTGGAGGTGCTGATGGCCACCACAGTCATACTGTCAGCTCGCTCTGCTGAAGACTGCTGCAGCCAGCGGAAGGTGTGTGTAGACACATGTCTATAGGGAAATGAGAAGAACACTGTACCTTTATTTCTAATATTTATAAGATTACAAACATATTCAAATACTTGCCTGAAGCGAAATCCAACTTTATTAAGTAAGACTGAAGAACTGATTTGATATTTTAATGATGCTGTGCAACAATGTAGTGTGAGTTACCCAAGTAAGAGGATGGCACTGATTTAGTGCTGATTTTTAATATTAGACTTGAGGTCATTTCCTTAACCAGCCGCTGCAAGCCATTTGTGCTCATTTTCAGTTGTGTCTGCATGTATGTATAGCTCCATTTTGTATACCCCACCGTCTGTAACCTCTATCTCTCCTGCAGCCAGCCACCTACAAAGGACCTGTGGTGCTCACACCTCTTGCCTTTCCAGCCCGCCTCCTCAAAGCTTACTCTGTGAGTTTGTGTGAGGCAAGTGTAGATTTAGGAAGTGTTGACACTCCTACATGGGACTCAGGCAAATTGCTGCCTTATAAGAGTAATAAAAGAGAAAAGGTTTTGAGTACTGCTCATTTGGCTTTTCTTTTTCAGTAGGGATTGATTTATGTTTTGGGGTTTTTGTAAAGAAACTGATTCATCCAGACTTTACTTGACAAATAGATGAGAAAAAAGATTAACAGCAGCAACAAACTAGACTCCTACAGTAAAATTGTATACAAAAATGGTAAAAATAACTATATATACTGCCCGGCCAAAAAAGAAGTCACCACCTGGATTTAACTTAGTGTTATGATGTGGGGTTGCTTCAGTTGGTCAGGTCTAGGTTCAGCAACATTATGTGCCCAAAAAATGAGGTCAGCTGACTACATGAATATACTGAATGAGCACGTTTTTCTATCAATGGATTTTTTCTTCCAAGATGACAATGCCAGGATTCATTGGGCTCAAATTGTGAAAGAGTGCTTCAGAGAGCATGAAAGAGACATCATGTTCACACATGGATTGGCCACCACAGAATCCAGACCTTAACCCCATTGAAAATCTTTAGGATGTGCTGGAGAAGACTTTACACAGTGGTCCGACTCTCCCATCATCAATACAAGATCTTGGTGAAAAATTAATGCAACTCTGGACGGAAATAAATGTTGTGACAGTGCATAAGCTTATTGAAACGATGCCACAGCGAATGTGTGCTGTAAGCAAAGCTAAAGGTGGTCCAACAAAATATTAGAGTGTGTCACTTTTTTTGGCCAGGTGGTGCACATTCAGGTAGGTTTACATAAAACAATTATAAAAAAGGTGTACAACATCTAAGCCTTAGCTAAAGCGAAGAATGGCTGATGTTGTAGATCATTTCACCCATATGGGCTGTTAAACAATGCATATTGGTGCAAAAAGATAGTCCTCACAATTTTCAAAACGACAGAAGGATTTGCTTACAAATTTGCCAAATCCGGGTTTATAGTCATAGTTAAGCACTAAATATTATTTGAAACCAAGAGCTAAGAACCTTCTTTCACAAAATAGTACTTAGGATGTGGCTTTTAGACATGACCAGGAATCTCAGTGTAATTTAATGCAGGGAAGATGAGCAAAAAACTTACAGCAAAATTACTTTGCAAATAAGGTGTACAGTAAAATGGTCATGTTAAGGTAAATGCACAAGTCCCTGAGCAGCTGTTCATCAAAAAGTAGGGCACAGATATTATTAAAAGTTTTAATCTTTGTACAGGAGGAGGCTCTTAGGAATAATTTGCACAAGGCTTTGAGATTTACTGTTTACTTATGAGTGTTGAGCATTGGCTAACCAATGAATTACAGCACACAGGTCTTCCTCATAGGTCATTGAGGTGATAGTGGGGATCTCCGCAGTGTTTGGGGGAATTATAGCCCTCAATATGGATGCCTTGGTCCCAGGACCGTACCTCTCAGTCACGTTTTTCTGGATCCTGGTGGCCGTGAGTTACGGCGTTGCATATGGAACACACATCATATTGCGTTTAATACAGGCCTTTGTCTTGTTCCACTTCCTTGACTATGCCATTTTATGCCCACAAGTGCTTCCCCAGTGCCATCGCCAGCCATGTAGCAGCAGAGTACCCCACCAGGTGCCTGGTGAGTCTGCCTTGCTCCACCCACAGTCCACCATAGGACTCCTTCTGTGGGTGACAATTTGAGCCAACCACATACTTTCTTACATGGCTTTCACTGAAGCGGTGTTTTTTAGAACCCACCTGCATCTTTCTCTCACCAATCACTTGTCCATAAGCTGTTCTTTGACTCTTTTCCTTTTTCCCCCTTTCAAAGTCACAGTGGGAGAACAGCACATATCATGTAGAGTACATGAAGCCAGTATCTTGATAAATAACAAACAGTTAATACTGTATATCCAAGTTCCTCTTGGCCAACATTAAGAACAGAAAGCACTGCTTAAAAACCCCTCTTCACTGGGCTCTTTCCCATTTACACTACAATTTTGTGAGATAATGTTTCTACAGAATTAAAAACCACCACAGTGGCTTACAAAAATATAGACAATTTTTCCATTACAATGGGCTTCCAGTTCAAGGCATTTTTCCCCAATAACAATGTAATTTTAATGCATGTAACAGGTATTTTATTCACTGCAAAACATACAGATATAACGCTTCCTTCATGAGAAAGATAAATGCTTCCTGCTTTCTGTCAGACTGTTAGCCTCAACCAATCACAACATCAATTTTGCTCACCCCCTGCCTTGTACAATAAATGATGAAGCTATCTTGCATAAAATACCAGTTATTTCGGTATTAGAATAACTTTTACGTGACTTTTTTGTCCAGAAACCTATTATTTTTCTTACAAAAAGTAATGATAACTTAAACTCCTCAAAAAGATTTGTCAGAAGGGGTGTGATTTCATAAAAGAAGTTACCCTTTGGATGAGGGATGGTGGTAGATGCCTGCATTAACTGGTCTGTATACTGGGACTGCTCCTGTCTGGTTCCATACAGGTGGAGGTCCTGATCGCCATCAGCAGTGTCACCTCGCCATTGCTCTTCTCTGCATCAGGCTTCCTGTCCTGCAGTGTGCTTAGGTTTGTCCACATCTTCCTGCATGAGGTACCCTCAGCAAAGGTCAGTGGCCTAAGCAAAAGTCAGGCCCTCTTTACACCTTCATAGCCATCCCCATTCCATGTTGGGTGCACTCACAAAAAGGTACTATAGGAAAACCTTGAGCTCATTATTGCCATATTATGTAGTCTTCTTCATCTTTCAGCTGCTCCCGTTAGGGGTCACCACAGCGGATCAATTGTTTCCACTTCTTCCTGTCCCCTGCATCTTTCTCTCTCACATCCACCATCGGCATGTCCTCTTTCACTATATCCATAAATCTCCTCTTAGGCCTTCCTCTCTTCCTCTTGCCTGGCAGCTCCATGCCTAGCATCCTTCTCCCAATATATCCAGCATCTCTCCTCTGCACATGTCCAAACCAACGCAATCTCACCTCTCTGACTTTGTCTCCAAACCGTCCAACCTGTGCTGTCCCTCTAATATACTCATTCCTAATCCTGCCCATCCTCGTCACACCCAATGCAAATCTTAACATTTTTAACTCTGCTACCTCCAGCTCTGCCTCCTGTCTTTTGCTCAGTGCCGTCTCCAACCCATAAAGCATAGCTGGTCTCACTACCATCTGTAGACCTTCCCTTTCACTCTTTCTGGTACCCTTCTATCACAAATCACTCCTGACACTCTTCTCCATCCACTCCACCCTACTTGCACTCTCTTCTTTACCTCTCTTCCACACTCCCCATTACTCTGGACTGTTGATCCCAAGTATTTAAATTCATTCACCTTCGCCAACTCTATTCCCTGCATCCTCACCACTCCTCTGTCCTCCCTCTCATTTATGCACATGTATTCTGTCTTAGTCCTACTGACCTTCATTCCTCTTCTCTCTAGAGCATATCGCCACCTCTCCAGGGTCTCCTCAACCTGCTCCCTACTCTCACTACAGATCACAATGTCATCCGCAAACATCATAGTCCACGGTGACTCCTGTCTGATCTCATCTGTCAACCTGTCCATTACCATTGCAAACAAGAAAGAACTCAAAGCTGATCCTTGATGTAATCCTACCCTCACCTTGAAAGCATCCGTCACTCCTACTGCAGACCTCACCACTGTCACACTGTCTTTGTACATCCTGTACCACTCTTACATACTTCTCTGGCACACCCAACTTCCTCATACAATACCACAACTCCTCTCTAGGTACCCTGTCATATGCTTTCTCTAAGTCCACAAAGACACAATGCAACTCCTTCTTACCTTCTCGGTACTTCTCCATCAATACCCTCCTTGACACCATACCTACCCATCACCTCCTCATCTCCTCTGTTCCCTTCACCAACATGCCCATTAAAATCTGCTCCAATCACCACTCTCTCTCCCTCAGGTACACTTTTCACCACTTCATCCATATCACTCTAGAATTCTTCTTTCTCATCCATCTCACACCCAACTTGTAGGGCATATGCACTAACAACATTCATCATCACACCATCAATTTCCAGTTTCATAACCATCACTCTGTCAGACACTCTCTTCACCTCCAAGACACTTTTGACATACTGTTCCTTCAGGATAACCCCTACCCCATTTCTCCTCCCATCCACACCATGATAAAACAGTTTAAACCCCCCTGTAATGCACCTAGCCTTACTCCCCTTCCATTTGGTCTCTTGCACACACAGTATATCAACCTTCCTTCTCTCCATCATATCAGCAAGTTTTCTCCCTTTATCAGTCATACTACCAACATTCAAAGTTCCTACCCTCATGTCCACTCTCTTAACTTTCCCACTCTCCTCCTTCCTCCGGACATGCCTTCCTCCTCTTTTCCTCCTTCTTCGGCCAGCAGTAGCCCAATTTCCGCCAACACCCTGTCGGCTAGCAGTGCTGGTGGTGGTCGTTGTTAACCCGGGCCTCGACCATTCCGGTGTGGAAAATTTTTGTCCACATATTTGGTTTGGCAAAATTTTTACACCGGATGCCCTTCCTGACGCAACCCTCTCCATTTCCAGGCTTGGAACTGGCACAAAAAAATGCACTAGTTTGTGCATCACCTTGCGGCTGGATTCTGACTATAATAATAATAATAATAATAATAATAATAATAATAATACTGTATTTGCATTGGAAAAAACATATTGCATATAGCAGTAATAAAAAGTACCTGTGCATCTGTGTTTACCTGCAGCAATCATATGATATCCTCCTTCTGATCCTGACGCTGCTGCTGCTGCTGCAGGCAGTGCTGACCTTGGCTACTGTGGTGCAGTGTGCCATTTACAAGATCCATCATCATCACAGGGTGCATGACTGGGATGAGGGGTCACAGTTGCCCCCTCAGGTATGCAGCATCACACTCAGTTGTTTCCAAGCTGCACTCACATGCCTGATTATGTGGGCAAACAGTCCGAGCTAATTTCCACCATTTGCAGTAATAACAGGGCCATAACAGTGATCGCTGTTGCTAGTCCCTGTTAGTTCTGTGCTATACAAAGTCTGGTGCAGTGTTCTGTCATTTCCTTGTATCCTTAGGTTTGAAAGTGAGTCCACGTGATTGCTGGTCATCCTCTTTTTACCTCTTTTCTAAGCTTTACTGCTTTTATTATTAATTTCATTTTTGCATGGCAATTCTAAAGAGGTCAGCTGAGGAATTATTTGCCCCCTTCATGAAACTTAGCAAAAATGAATGTGTAAAACATGAGTCAAATTTTGTGCTAAAACAGAGAGAAGCCATATACTTTCACCAGGGTGTTGAAAAACTTAAGGCAGCACAGAGTCTTCACAATCCCTACTGACCAGGAAAACGGGTGAAGCTCTGGTAGGAAATTTCATTGGTTTGGTATGTCAGTTCTATATATGAAAAAAAAATTAAGAACTTCTGCAAAAAGCAAGAGTGAATATTTTTTATTTAAAAGTACAAAAGTTGGGGACCTTACTGTAAACTCTTCCATAAAATGAATACCAAAGAGTAATACTGGTGTAACCCTCTTTCTACCTGTGGTTAATGTGCTTGACTGTTTCTTAGTTTGGTTAATGTCTCCTGTGTTCCACTTATGAATCCATCCTAGCAAAATGCAACAAATGGAAGCCTGGCTGAGTTTGACAAGGACAAAGCCTGGAAGGCAGTGGTGGTCCAGATGGCACAATGATGGAAGGAAGATGGAAAACCACAGAAACAGCAAGATACCAGGAGAGTAAGAAGCAGAAAAGAGATTAAAAAAGACTTATGTGGACAACTGGCAAGATGCCCAGTGTTTCTGAAGGTCCAGTTGCTATGCTTTAACAATCACCTTACCACAGACAACAATCTGTACACTTGGGTCCATAGTCTTATACTGTAAGGGACCCTTAACCCAGCTACTGTATATATAGGATACAGTACCGCCCATATCAGAATGATTTGTGTTTAGTTTTTAAATCCAATGTTGTCTATATTAGTATAGACTGTTTAGGTTAGTTTTTTGATTTGTAGATTCTCAGTGAACAAGCAATTAAAATTCAGTCAACACAATGTGGCATGACACTTCACTCTCTGTCTGGGCAGGGGAATTTTTATGGCTTTGTAAAACTATAGAGAAGATAAAACCTCATATAAAACAACTTGTCTGTCAACAGATACCCAGTTACACCACCCCGGTAATTGGAACCAGGGAAATAGTTAAGATTTGAGGTAAATGTGCCATGGCCACAGTGCAGTTTTTGTACCAGACAGAAATGTGGTTGCTGATAATTTTGTTTATTACAGCAGTATTAAAAAAAGAAAACAGACCACATAAAAAATTCAAACATTTCTTAGAAAATGCTTAACCATCCACAGCCACTTGAGTCACTAAGGTAGGTGACAAGAATAGGCCTCCTGGCCAAAATATTTCCTACAACATGCAGTTACACCCCCCCAATCCCAAATGAGCAAGTAAAAACAAATCAGGCTCAGCTGGCATTAAAAGCTGTTAAAATAAACCTCAAACCCAGAACAGACAAGACCCTCCATTTCAACACTGCAGCACTTTGCTGCATCCACAGCCCCCACCAAGTCCGAAGCTGAGCCTCTACCTCGGTGGTTGGCAACCACTAGGTGTCTGCGGGGATCTAATCTGTCACCTCGGTCTGAAAAAACTGCAAGAGGTACCATAGCAAAACACAGCAAGCACGCACATTGGTTAGATCATTGCTAGATGTGCCAGGTCCAGCATTAAAGCCAGGCTGGAATATGAACCCCAGAGAGAAAAAGCGACACAAACCCAAGACAACAAAAGAGGAGCCAGTAGGCAAGGAAAAGCTGCGGGAAGTGCAATAACTTTACAAGTTGTAAGTGGCATTTTCAATTTAAAATACCCAAAATTCAAAACAACGAATCACAGAAGAACAGGCACATGCATTAAAATGGGAAATGTGACCTTTTTCAACTACCCTTAACATAGAGCAGGTGGAAGATATCAGTTGTGTGACATTCTAATAAGAAATTCTAGTATTTTTATCACCCTTTGTACATGTAGCTACTTAGCCCATTCCATACTTTTTTCACAAATCTTTTCTCCAGTACAGGGTTACAGATGTCTTCCTAAGATCCATCCTAACAGGATGCAAGACAGGGTCCACTCTAAACAGGATCCTAGGGCATCATATGGCACTCACACATGGTCACATATTTAAGACAGAGCAACAGAACATAAAGACTAATTTAGTTCACAGTTTAGAGGACTTACTTAAAATCAGTGGTGGCTGGTGGTCTTTCAAATGTGCTCTTGCGGTACTCGTGTGTTCATTGTTTTTCTCACGTCTTTTGTATGCCCTGTCAAAGTTAGCCAGATCCCCAAAACCCAGTTTTGACCAAACAGCCTGAGATGGTTTCATTAAGAGCCATGGCCAACAGTACATTCTCTTTGTCACAGCACAGCCAGCTCACCTTGTCATACCAGCAGAGTTGAAAAGACTGGTTATTTTTCCCTGACTTTTGAACCAAATCATTCTTGGGCGTTGATCTGCCCTGCTGTTTAATTCTGAGTCTCGCCTCATAAGGAAGACTATCAAATGGCTGCTACGGGAATGTATGAGAAAAAGAATCACATTAGATGACCTGCAAGAAATTACCACTGATTCTGAATGAACCAGCCATGAAGCTGAACATGTTCTAGCATGCTCTTTGTAATAGCAATGTGAATACAACAGTACGTATTTGACAAGTTTTTCGTTTTAGAGGCGGTGGAGCTTCCCTTGTAGTCTTAGAGCAGTCATCTCTGCTTAAAATGCATTAGAGCTGTCAAAGCTACCAAAGTTTACTAAGAACCTTTTAAATAGTACAGAGCCATTAAGTACTTAACAGGTGGTCATCATATTCATTTCTGTTGTTTACCACTTAAGTAAAATATGTCTCATATGTCTACAGTTGAGTAAGAAACAATATGAATTGTAGCAAATAGTACTGTACCTCACTGGCAAAGGATGTCAAGCAAGTTCGCATTGTAGCTGCTCTTTCAAACACATTTAATATGACAGAACATCATTACAGTAATATGATAATGATCAGTCTTAAGAAAGTGCAATAAGTTCTGCTATTCAAAGTAGTACATTTATTTACAGGGATGTATTGGAGCAATGGGGAGGAAACAGCAGCAGGACTACATACCGATGGTGGCACTTTAGTAAATATATTACCTTCGGCCATATGTATGCTGTATTACCGACACAAACTCTTAACTGCATTGCTTTATTTTAGGATTTATTTATTTTAGGTCCATTCAAGTGTGAACCTCAGGGATTACGATGCTCACTTGGAGGCTTGATAAAGGGCAACCGCATGAGGAAAAAAGCAATTCTGTGCTTTCTGTGATGGTTCCATGTAAACAATATTGTAAAGTCCCACATTGCCAGGGTGACTGATGGAGAGGAGACAAAGTTGTGGGAACACAAATTCTCCTCTTTATTCTGGCATGGTTTGTCGAACAGCAGCAGTTAACCGGCACGACGACATGCCTGCCCTGACACTCCAGCATGCAGAACGCAGTGGTAGGGTCACCATGAGGCCAATCCTTCTCAAAAATATTTACACACACATACAATGAAGCTGTATGATAAGAAAGCCACAGTCCCCCCTGCTGTCATTACAATACATGCAAGCAGCAAAACTGGGCTAAACCAAAAAAAGAAAAGAAGCTTTAGGCATTTAGAGCTGCGCACATCCGACCGACATTTGAGCTCGCAGCATTGACTGTGGTAAACTAACGTGAATTTTCTAATTACTCACTTTACAAATATTTTTGACTGACTAACAGCAGAAATGTAAATATGAAAAATCGTTGTCAGGAGTGGCCTGTTACACGACCCGGGACAATCCAGTGTAAAACAGGGTTTTCCTGCAGGAGGATCCTAGCTTTTGCCACAAAGGCGTCATTTCCACTCGGCCTCCGGTACGATGAGTCAGCAGACCTGAACGTGTGACTGACTGGAAAATACTATATATTTATCGTTATTCATGTTTAATATATCATATTGGTATCTTTATCTATCGATACTTTTAATTTTTTTTATTATTCGTTTTGGGACCGTTCTTTTCCCTCGATCACCTGTCGTATAACAGCGGCTCGACAACAAACTACTCCACGTTCTGCCAGGCTGGGCGGGTTTTGGGAACACTACGATGGTCCTGAGGAAACCCGCCCCTTTAACTTCATTGGCCAATCGTTGCGATCAAGTACATAAAGAGCTTCATACGATTGGTTTAAGCAGATGCTGGGCGGGGATTCGTTGTACTGGCGACAGGAACAAAACACCGCGGAGTTACTGTTCAGCTACTCTAAAAATCTCCTGATAGAATAATACAAAAAGGGCGGCCACTTTTTTTGGCTACATAGAGCAAAAGCCACATTTTTCAAATGTATCGTACGCGAGGTGTTTTAATGGCATGCTAAGTGGGTGATTACGTGGTAAGAGTTTTAAGCGCACAAATTAGAGTTCGGCAGAGACGAGGACAACCCGGTTGGAAGCAGGACCCCCAGTGGGATTCAGAAGCGCTTTGTTGCATGAACACATGGTCGTTTAGGTTCTTGTTATTGTTTCGAAGCGGCAGTAAAAGGTAAGAGTCTGCGTGGTTTTCCAGTTCCCCGCGGTGTATTTCATTGCCTACTTTATATTGCCGTACGGAAGGTTATGGGTTTCAGACACGGCCGCGCTGGCGGTGTTCCGACAGGCGCACTTTTTGTAGCGAACATCGGCCGCGCCGTCGTTATACATCAGGATCCATTTTGTTCACTGTTACATCACAGCTTTTCTCTCATCGCAGTCCAGCAAAATGCGCTCTTTATGCTTTGCGCACTTAAGTACCAGGTATCAAAATTAAGGCTTATATTCCTTTGACTCTTGTCACAATTAAGCCGCTTTCTGTACGTTTTTCTGTACGTCTGCTACATCTGATGGTTTGTACAACACAAAGAAATGTTTCACAATGGCGACCCCGAAAATGCACTGGCAAGGACATGAAAAGGGGAAAAAGAATGGAGGAAAATCACAATACGTGGACCACGTCTAATTGTGACACATTCACTAGATGATCAGGATTACACGATCATCTGTAAAAGTATTTGTAAAAGCGATCATTTTGAAGACCTTAGCATTTTATACGACGCGTAAATCGTGTTTTTAATGTTTTTGTTCCTGAATATTCACTTGAGCCCCAGTGTTGTGTGTACGCGCGGTTTGTGTGTTCCTGTACGTTACAGTGTGTGTGTGTGTGTGTGTGTGTGTGTGTGTGTGTGCACGCAGGGGGCTGGCAAGCATGGCCAAGAGGGGCAAGAAGAAGGAGGAAGAAGCTGCAGACGGGCAGCCGGACAGCAGCACAGGTCCTTCCTTTTGTCCCCGTTTCTTGCAGTTTACGGAGAGCTGAAGGGACGAGGCGGAGCCATACGATTGGGGGAGGGGCTTAGCTTGACAGACAGGTGACTCCCTGTGAAGGGGAGGATGGAGGGGAAACTGACAGGCAGCAGAGGAGCTCACAAGCCTACAAGATTACTTGATTTTAGTGCAGTTATTTTAAGAAATCTTTGAAAGTTTAAGTAACTGAAAAAATGCTTCACTTAGTTTAATTCTTCAATACACCTCATTTAATGCCTCATTGTTAACCAAATTCAGAACACCAGACATGAGCTATAAATACCATGGAAGGGATGTGAATGAAAGCAACCCCACACTGAGGTTCTGTTTCCATTCAAACTTTGTCAGTTTTGTGGCCAGCAGGTGAATGTGCTGCAGTAAAGTTAGCTGGAGTAGTGGTTGCCAGGGTGATGTACAGTTACTGCATCCAGCACAAGTCATAATATCTTATGGGTAGAAGATGTGATGCTCAGCAGTAATCGACTGATACAGATCTGTATACTGCATATAAGCAGTGTTTGCTGTATAATTATAATTCTGTAAATAAGAGCATCTTTGATGGAACAGGAACTTTTAGTAACACCACATCCTTTGAATTTTTACTGAAGCAATATAAATTTTGTAGCATTACACCATGGTGTCACGCATAATCTGTAGGAAACCCTATAGTTACAAGAAAAGGGATAAACATTATAGTGCATTTAGAAACTGCAAGTCTGTTTTCAGTGTTTCAGGTATGGTAGTGCAAAACAAAAGTGTCACTGTTAGTCTTGTACAAGACACATTTTCTTAACGGCTGCTTCTAGGCTCAGCATCAACTTTTTTTTGCACTTGATAGTACACAGGACACGTACATGTAGATACTGAAGCTATTTTGGCTTATTTTAGACAAATTTTGGTTTTTAGTGAGAGAGAATGATTTTGAATCAAAATGCAGGTAAGGCAATTAGTGACATCAGTTTGTCAGTTATTTTTAATGTAAATCTGTTTGCCTACTTGTTACAAAGACCAGGATTTTTCTCAGTAAATTACCTTTCCCAGACATTTACGTGATAGTTAATGTTGAGCCTTGTCTTTAATATGCTCTTTCCCTCCTGAACGTTCACTGCACGACTCTCCCGTGTCTGGTTAAACTCTTTCAGCCCCTCCTGCTAAGAAGGGTAAGAAGGAGAAGGAACCTGAGGCACCCATTCTGTATGAAGACCCACCAGACAAGCTGAGCACTAAAGATGGCCGCCCTGCTAATATGAAGATCACATCATGGAATGTCGACGGATTGCGGGCTTGGGTTAAGAAGAAGGGGTTGGATGTAAGTGCTAAGAGGGGGAGTCAGGATTTATGACTGAACCATTTTTAAGAGTTTAGGAACAATAAAAATATTCTCTTCCCCCCCCGACAGTGGGTTCGTGAGGAGCTGCCAGATGTCTTGTGCCTACAGGAGACTAAGTGTGCAGAGAAGTCCCTTCCAGATGAGATCACCTCCATGGCAGAATTCCCCCACAAGTACTGGTCTGGCTCTGAAGACAAAGAGGGCTACAGTGGAGTGGCCATGCTGTGCAAGACTAAGCCACTCAATGTTACCTATGGCATCGGTGCGCCATTCATTACTACTTAGTGTTTTCTGAAAATTCCTTTTCCTACCTTGTTGGAAGGAGAAATGTTATTAAAAGTAGTTCCATAGAAAAATTATCCAGGGTAGAATGTGTTTCATAGAACAGTTAAGCAGCAGTTGAACAAGTTGCAGACCGAGGTCTTGTTCCAGGTGAAATACTACAATGGCACTTGTTGGCAAAGTTCCTCACCTGTTACTTCAGCATTCATGTAGCTGTAACAGGATGGTAACCTTGTGAAGTGTGGAGCTGAGCAATGTACCAGTTGGTGTGTAGAAAGCTGATTGCTGTGCTTCTGGCATGCTAGCCACATGGAAAAGTGATCCAGCGTGCAACATTTAAACTGTTAGCCCTTGTATGATTTAAATCAATCAAATTTGTCTGCAGAGGGTTAATGAAGGTGAAGAATGGTAGGAGACCCCGTTCCTCCCAGAGGGCAGTGCCTGTCTATTTGCATTTACTGGTTCATCAACCTGAATGCTGTTGATCTTCTCCTTCCCAGGAAAAGAGGAGCATGACAAAGAAGGGCGCGTCATCACTGCAGAGTTCCCCACTTTCTTCCTTGTCACGGCCTATGTGCCCAATGCAGGCAGGGGACTTGTGCGTCTTGACTACCGCAAGACCTGGGACATCGACTTCCGAGGCTACCTGAGTGAGCTGGACCAGAAGAAGCCCTTGGTGCTGTGTGGAGACCTGAATGTGGCCCACAAGGAGATCGACCTGAAGAACCCCAAGGGCAACCGCAAGAACGCTGGCTTCACGGCAGAAGAGCGTGAAGGTTTTACCCAACTGTTGTCGGCTGGCTTTGTCGACAGCTTCCGGGAGCTGTACCCAGACCAAAAGAATGCCTACACCTTCTGGACCTACATGATGAACTCCCGCGCAAAGAATGTGGGCTGGCGGCTAGATTACTTTGTTCTGTCCCGCAGACTGCTGCCATCCCTGTGTGACAGCAAAATCCGCAACACAGCAATGGGCAGCGACCACTGCCCCATCACCCTCCACGTTGCTGTTTAGTCATCCTACTGTCTCACTTGCTGGAAAATGCTCAAATCTAATGCTGTTTGGCCTCTATCCACTAAGGTTCCTTCTGCCCTGTCTTTCTTGTTTGATCCCCTCCCTCCGTTTGGGCAACAGCATATCTCACATTTCCGTAGATTAATTGCTGGTTGTTCAAACAAATCCCTCTTTCTTATCCATTATGCCCCTCTCATCCCTGTTCTGTCAAAGCCATTAAGTATAATTTCAACCTATTTCTGAATAAAATTTACTTTTATTAAATCTGTTGTGCCTTTTTTTTTTTTTTTTTTTAAATTCTGCCTTGCTAGTACCAGGAGATAAGTTTCTTAAGAGTACCTTGTGATTTGTGTTAGGCCTACACACTTGTGTGTTACTATGGTAGAAGTGATTCTGCCACTGGTTTGTGATTCTTTGTTGAGCAACAGTTCTACGATGAGCATCTGACGACAAGTACAGAACACGCACTGATGAGTAAGAAATTCATGTACGCAGCAGATGTGTCAAAACCACAACTTTTAATCGCCTTTCGAGGTGTAAAAATATTTTTGTGTGGTCAGCAATCAAGCAAAATATATGAATGGAGAAATGCTGAAATAATATTAGCCCAAGAATGGTGTTTCTGAACATTTACTCTTTTTCCAACTTCATGGTTATTCAGTAAAGCAGTATTTCCACAGCAGCATGTGTTGGGTGTTTTGGGACAGATGCACACTTGGTGACTAAAACCCAAATGGTTTTATTCCCTCTTGTGTCAGTCTGGCTGTTATCTGGCCAGGTTTACTGTGTTGTTGTTGAGTCGGTGGCGACTCTATGGATAGCTGTCCTAAAAAGCATCTGGTCTTCAGCAAGTCAGCTAAGACTTAATCTCTGAAATACTGGAAGTACCGACCAAAACTGTACGACATCTCGCTTTCCAGTTAACACCAGTAGCTAAACAAGTAAAAGTTACTTTAAAAATTTTTTTTTTAAGTTTCTGATGTAAAAGTACTCATCTGAAAAAAATTACTGGCATAAAAATGCATTAGGCTAAATTGATTTGAAAGCATTGTCATAAACAACAATACTAACAACTACAATTTATAATTTTAATCTTTCCAATAAATGTATGTGAAAATAAAATATTTTAGACTAATCAAATACAGTTGTGCTTGAAAATTTGTGATCCCTGTCAAATTTTCTTTATTTCTGCCTAAATAAGACCTCAAACATGATCAGATTTTCATGCAAGTTCTAAAAGAGAAACAAAAATATTATACAGTACTTACTTTAGGAAAATGAGCTAATGTAATATATCTTAACATATGTAAGGATCCTGTTTGTAGATTTCAGATTGGCATTCAGCACTGTTATCCCAGAACTCCACCATAGTAAACTTGCCCAACTCACTGTGCCTGCCTCCACCTGTCAGTGGATCACCATCTTCCTTGCAAATAGGATGCAGCAGGGGAGCCTGGGGAAATTCACGTCCAGCTCTCGTACAATCAGCACTGGTGCTGCCCAGGAATGTGTGCTCTCCCCACTGCACTTCAGGAGACCTCTGTCAAGCTCCTTATACATGTAGATAACACAACCCTACCAAGAAACATCAGGAAACGCGAGGAGTCTGCACACAGACAGGAGGTGGAACAAGCGGTCCTTCTTGTGTGGTAAGAATAAGCTGGAGCCAAAAACACTGAAAACTGTGGTGATGACAGTGGATTTCTGGGAGGAACCCCCCAGTACTGCCCCCATCTTCATTCTCAACAACGTTGTGTCTTTGGTGGACACCTTCAAGTTCCTAGGATCTAAATTTCTCAGGACCTAAAGTGGAAAACCAACATGCTGTCCATCAAAAAAAGGCCCAGCATAGGCTGCACTTCCTGTAGCACCTGAGGAAGCTCAACCTGCCGCAGGAGTTGCTGATCCAGTTCTACACAGCAGTCATTGAGTCGGTACTCAGATCCTCCATCAGTCTGATTTGGATCGGCCACCAAACAAGAGAACAGGTTGCACCACATAGTCAGATCTACAGAAAAGGTAATAGGTTCCAGACTGCCCTGCCTCGAAAACCTGTACTCCTCCAGAATCAAGAGATGGGCAAGGAAAATCATGACAGATCCCTCTCACCTGGGCCACAGCTTTTTTGAACTTCTCCAATCCAGCATGAGCTACAGATCACTGTGTGTCAAAACTACCAGATACAAAACAGTTTCTTTCCCCAGGCTGTTACATCCACAAACAGCTGAAAGTTTGTTATTCTGCGCAATGTTTTCTCCCTCTTTACTTATTTTAATTCTCCAGCACTGCCAATGCACCGTTGCACTTACTGTATGTATGTATGTATGTATGTATGTATGTATGTATGTATGTAGCGTTTGTGTACTGTACACCATGAGCCATTGGGAACCAAAGATAAATTCCCTGTATGTGTGGGCATCCTTGGCCAAATAAATTGGATTCTGATATCTGTGTGTGTCAAAAGTATGTTAAACTCTGCGATCATCAAGTGTTTCATCAAGGTGGGAGTGGGTGACACGCTGCCTAATGTAAAGATCTGGGGCTTCGCTATCAAAGTGTCAGTGTATTCTGACAAAAAAATTACAGCAAACAACACAAAACTGCTTTCTTTTTCACTCATCCTCTTGTTTTGTTACTATTACACCCAGCAGTAGTAGCTTGATGGTTCTGTACAAGATCACCTGGTAAAGTCCCTGTCACAAAGGAGCCCTGCTGTTGGACCCTGGACCAGGGTACTAAACATACATTTTTCTAGTAAAAATATTCAGCAATGAAAATGTGTAAAACTGTCTTCAGCAAGAATATCTGTAACTGATATTCATCAACATGAGTAGAATTTGACTTGAAGGACTTCCTTTATCTGACCTTCAGATACAGTCTATCCACAAAGGAAAAGATGAAATTATCTAACCAATGGTTTTGGCTTCCTTATTATGTTTGGTACAGATCACATATTCTAGGTAGAGCACTAAACACAGGTCTGCAGCCTGGCTAATGAGAGCAAGGCAGGTGCCAGCGTTTTACAGCACCACGATGTTCAGGCGAAATGCTCATCACTCACCGGCCCTTTAGCACACTTTATTCACTACAGCTCTGAGCAAACCAGGCCCTTAACTTTTCTTTGATACCCCGAGCTCATGTCCAGTTCGATCGTCTGCATTTCATTGTGACCCCTTAGTTTGTACTTGTACTTGAAGAATTCCTGAATTTTGAATGTAACTTCTTCTGGAGCAACAGATACAAAGGAACCATTGCCATGAGACCAAAAAAAGTAATAATATAAATAGATATGAGGACCAGTATAAAAATCTGGCATCAAAGACAAATACACCAAAAACTACGATTCTGAGCAAAATTAAGCAGCTGTAGTTTGGAAGCACAAGCACTCCAGATGTGTGCAGACAAGAGGGGTCAGGCAATATTAAAATAATGTTAAAAATTAAAACACAATTTTACATTTTATTTTACCACAAGCTGTTCCAAAAACCTTCATCAATCTTAACTCTTGCTCATTATAAAGTACTGGCTAATAAATATGTGATGCAATGAAAAAAATTCCTTTAAAGGAGCAAACGAATCCTTCAGGGAGGTGAAGACCCTGAAATGCAGAGACAGAGACAAGAAAACCTCAGTGGAATTAAGGGTCTGTGTGAAGAAAGGCTCAGATCTTCACAGACGCATCAGTCCCACTGAGATGTCATTACCTTTAATTTGTGGATCTTTAAATCTAATTGCTGACTGCAAGAAAATGGATCAGCAAAATTACAGGCTCATTACTTCTAAGATGAGCTAACAACTTAGGTGCAGATTAGCTAATTCTCAAATTGGATCCGTGTGTGGCGGGGACAAAAACAAAAATAAAATAAGATTTTAAAATAAAAACAATTTTTATTGTGCTTACTTCATTTGTTTTTTCAAATGATAAAAAAATGCTACAATGCCTCATGGAACTACTAATCCCTTATTTGCACATAACAGTATGGCAGCATTTCTGTCAATTATGCAGTAATTTTACTCTCAAACACCCTGATACAGACTGAATAGACCCGGGCCGGATGGGACACAGGACTAGAACATATGAAGGGGACGGGCGGAAAGCCGATCAACCTGATTAAAACGAATCGGACTCAGGAGGCCGTGCCTGACTGCGAACTGGAACTCTAACCATATCATACTCCATATACTACAATGACAAAAACCTACAACTCTTATTAACATTATTATGAACTGGCTATTACCCATGTATAGAATGCCCAGGAGGGATGGGCTTCCACTGGCACACGGACCCCCAGAGGTTTATTTTTCTCCTATTCTCCAGTAGAAAGGAGTTTTTGTTTTCCTCTCCTGCGTGGCCAGATGCCAACTGTACACGTATACTACCCTTGTCATGTCTGTTCAGCGCTCTGTGTCACTGCAGTGAGAAGAGCGCTATATAAAAATAAAATTGAATTGAATTAAACATTAAATAAATGCTTATGGGAAGAATTAAGAAAACTGTAGAACACAATACAGTGCAATAAATTCATTTAACTGCACGGAAAGCTGATTATACTCAGCATAAGACAACCAAATCAGCACGAGTTCAGCATAATCTGAGCTAAACATGGTAATCAGTTAATGTCATTCTGTTATCATTGAACCTGAAACATCATATTTATTAACATTATTATAATTATTAATTTAACTGGTGCTTTGTAAAAAAAAGTGACTTGTGGTACTAAAGGACTTGGACAATTGGATTGAATAATGAGTTTAGGCTTGTGAACATCAATTAATTAGGGCCTCATTAGATGATATAATAATCTTCAATAATAACCTAATGTGTTTAAAAGTGGTTTCTGAAAGTGCCATAGAATAAAGATTTGCATTATAACTTTAAATCGGACACTTCTTCACAGCTCCTCCACATCAGTTAAAAATAAGCTCTGTCCTGGAGGGAGACTTGATTCCAGAACGCACTCGAGTGAAGATTTTGATGGCCCCCTGGTTTGTTAGTGCTGCAAAAATTAGGATTTGTGCCGTTTTCGTTTTTGAGACGTAAGCCTTTATTTATTTATTTTTTTTTTGGGGGCTGTGACGTCACTCAGTCCTCCTACAACCATCAAAACGCACGTGTGTGCCGGTTTCGTTAAAACCGCCGTTCTGTCACATTTCGTTTTGGAGATATTAAAGGTGGAAATATTGCCGTTTGTGGCGGGGGGCAGCTTCACGCAGCCGTTCTCCCTCTGTCGGGGCTCCCTTTATTTCCTCCATCACGAACAGTCACAGACAGCATCAAGAGCGAATGAATGAGTGATTTTTTTTTTTTATTATAATAAAAATGCATTTAAAATGTACAGCAATATCAGCCGCCCTCTGGACTCCGACTCGCCTCTGCTACATGAGTTATATGGTAATTCATAGCCCTGTAACCAATCAGAATGCAGAACGGACATGACAGATGGGTAGCTAAACAAATGAAAACACTTTATTCATTGTGACGTGACAAGTGTATAGTTTTCTTCTAGTTTGACTGTAGTTTGTGGATTTGTTTTAAATTGTATGGAGCCTGACTAAGCTTCGTAGCAAAATAATAAACAATAAAAACTGTGAAATAAATGTATTGATTTAGGTAAAATTCGGTGGCCTGTTATTCCAGTCAGACCTTCAGGCTCTTAAATCAACTGCCTAAACATCGCAGGGACAGGAAGCCAAAAGCAGCGGAGCAGGCGAGTGTGAATTTGTTGAGCCCGCTGTGACTCGGCCTTTAAGGGAACTGGAGGCAACCCGAGCTGCTGAATCGCTCCCTGTAGTAAAAGTAAATATCGACATGAACGGGTAGGCGCCCCTTGCGGTCGAAGTCGACATTGCATCTAGGCGCAGTCAATTTCACGTCCAAGCCAGGATGCGCTGCGTCCTTGGGCTTCGCAGAGCAGCTGCTAAAGGCGGCGTCATGGCGATCAGCGTGCGGCCCCTGTTTGCTCCGTCCCAGACAGCCTTGGCCGCAGTTTTCTCCAGAAGCACAGTTAGGTGACGGAGTTCCCGTATCCGCGAATTTGCCTCAGTGTAACGGCATGCATCTCCGTGCGAGAGCAGGGCTGCTTCCTGCAGTGAAAATTGAACATGAAAGCGGGGTGCAATTGTACATATTTTTATTTCGTTGTACACAAATGCATGTCATAGACCAACAGAACTAGAACATGACTTTGATGCCCTGATTATTTACACAATACATTTTGTACAATGTGTACCGTCTTAAATAAAATAACAAAATACACTTTAGTTCTGGTAGCTTAACGAAATGATTTGATTTGACAGAAGCGGGGTCTCAGCTCAAGGCCAAATGAACAGGAAAGAAGTCTGTAAAACCAGCACGGAGCGCCAAGGAACACGCCGGAAGCAAACGGATCCTTTCCGACCCCTAACCTGCAGACAGAACTGTTTTCCGTCACCGTCTTCACGGCCGACTGCACTCTGCTGTGCGTCACCTTATGACCTTCGCGTGCTTGCTTTCCACCTTGTTTCCGTTTGGTACAGCCATTCCTCCCATGTGTCATGTATGTGGTGTTTCAGATTATTTTGACTTAATTCTTGTGTAAGCGATCGTTGTTGTCCTGCGGCGACAGCAGCGCAGCGGCTCCACCCGCTGAGCAGTGTGAAGAAGAGAGGGAGCAGAACCTGAACGGAGTGCAGCTACAAAGAGGAACGAACGCAGGTGGCGCGGATGCAGAATCTCGTCTGCAAGATGGACAAACAACAACACGGCCGCAAACACGTTTACCTCCCAGGGTCTGAGCAGGACGCGTGGCCTGCTGGCGCGGTAAAGCCACAGGGGCAGCACGTAGCGTTGTGGTCAGAGCTGCGCTCAAAGGATGTGGATGTCCTACTGGGTAAGCGTGAGGCCCACAGGTCACTTCTGGAAAGTTCTGAGGCGACCCGTGGAAAGTGACATTTGGGGGGGGGGCCCACAGGGACAGGAGCGGTGGGACAGTTAGCATTAGCTGGGGGTAAGACGGACGCGTCCGTGCCAAAGACACACGGTTACCTGTAACCATTTTAACAAAACATGAGCGTGTTTGCTGCAAACAACATCCGCTTTCATGTTGTTATGAGTTTCACAGTCGAAAAGGGCAAGTTTTTTGCCCCATATTCACTAAGTGTTTAAGTATGAAACTGTTGCCGTGCTGGAATAACAAAGCGAGTAACAAAGAGTTGGTCTACATCTTTATTGAGTCCCAAAAAAACAACCGTGGGTTTAGTAGACGGAAATGAGCACGCATTTCATTTGTTCGATATTTGACCATCGACAGGAATTGATTCGATAGCTGCTAAGCGAAAGTGAGTACAGCTTAGGGGCCCAGTAGGTCTGTCGTTGTTGTGGTACTTTGACCGAAGTGTGTGGTTCCAAATTTAAAGCTCCCTGGTTTATAACACAGGCAGGTGGATGGAGAGAGATGCTATTTTTGCTTCTTGTGCTGTCATAGCAATGAGTGCAGGAGCAGCCTGCGAATGCTGTGATGCTGAAGCTCCCGCACTCTCACATTCCGCTCGGTCCACAGAGGGACATACAATCCCTCACTTTGAATGCGTTCTTCCTTAAAATGAGAATTTACAAAAGAAACTTGCTTGTTACAACAGTGCTTTGAAACAAAGAACTGCACCGCTGCACACTGCTTTACAGTGAGGTTCTGTATGCGGCCTCGTGGGACCCAAGTAGTTACGCGCGTCTGTCTTTACAGCAGTGCAGTAAACAGGAAAGGAATGGCAAGTTCCCAAATGCCATAGTGATTATGTAAGAATTACAGTAATAGAAAATTTGTCCAATGAAGGGAAAATGAACAGATTTGGAGTCCTGTTTCACACAGTCTGCACACTGCATGTTTAGAAAAAAAAAACAACAAAAGATAAATAAAGAACAGATAAAATGAGGCCCACAGCACACATCCTCCCACAAAACAGTAATAAATATACATGTTCCCCTATAAAAATCTTCCAAAATGTTTCAAAATAACTTTGGCATTTTGTTACGTGTGTTCATGCTTTTTGCGTTCCAATAATAGTCAGGTAACAGCGTGTAGTGCAAGACATTTGTGAAATTTGCAGCAGATATTTCCCTCATTTAATGTGGCTGTGCATTTCGTTCCTTTGCCGTGCGGCACTTTACTTTGCTCCAAATCAGTGCTGCCGAGTCAGGGAAATTACACGAATGACCTGAAAGTGTTAAAAAGTCAAGGGGGGGCAACAAAAAAATACTTGATAGTTTCCATCTGCTTATCGCCTGACATGACAGCTAAAGCTGAAAAAATGAAAAGGAAAAAAAAAAAATCCTCCAGTGTCTTTTCAGATAACTACGTTGTGGATCTCACTGTGGTATACAGTGTTTTACTATGGTTTACTGCTCTCTCTGTTTGAGAACCTGCTAAGGTGTCATGGGGGCACAGGTTCAGTTTTACACTTTATTTTTAACTGAAAAAGTAAACATTTCAATTGAATTAAGCTAAGCTGCACGTTACATTTAGCACATTTTGCGAGACGAAGTGCGTCGGCCGAGAAAATGCATGCAAATAAAAATATTGCATCGTCAGTAATTATTCTCATTTCGGTCAAAATATGCTGTGAGGCCTGGCTGAGGTGAACCTCAGTTTGCTGTATGCAGGTAGCCGCCAGCAGGCTGTCTTCCACCCTACAGTGCGGTGGTACTTTGCCCAACAAGGCTCTGCACACAGGACAGCCAAACAACAAAGTGACAGTTACTGCTGCATCTGACTATCACAATATTTTTACACAACTGTTTTGTGCAAATGTACAGGAATGCCTGTTTGTAGGTGGCGGCTGGGTAAACGAGAATGTTACATTTCGGCACATACACGCCTGTACTGAACACGACCCGGTGCGCTTTTTATTGCGTGCCTGCATGAGCGTTTCCTCCACTTTGTTTCCTTCAATTGCGCAAAACTTGCACTGCAGTTACACTTACACATGACACACAGGGCGCATCTACGTGGGACTTTGGACACAGGGACGCGCCTGTTTGATGGCCGACGACAGGAGCTGTCGCTCAGCCGCTCGTGGCCAAACGCACATCTGCAGGCCGCACAGCACGGGGACCTGCAGCTCTCAGCAGCAACCAACCCACACAAAACAAAAGACACTGTTGTGTGTAACATGCAACTTTACACCGAAGCAGTTATACACGTAGAACAGTGACGTGAGCACGGTTGTGTCCAACGAAAGCTACGCAGCTCGGAAGCAGTAAACATGCGCATGTGTGTACACACAGATATACACACATACACACACAAAGTGATTTACAGGAAAAGCAACCGTTTTGTGTCTGGTTTACATAAAATATTTACACACGTATTTCCCTAGAAATTCTCATTATTCTTGGAAGGATGGAGCTACAAGAATTAGGAAAGTTACTGTAAATTCTCCCACGACAACTGATGAAACTTGAGGTTCTAAACCAATAGTGGTGCTTATTAGTGGATGTGGAGTAGAAGCTACACTGCTGGCAGCCCCCATCCCGCGTGTGCCGAGGAGCCACAGTGAAGAGCGTCTACACAGGCGTCTCTCAACAGGCATCACGACCAAAGCCGACTCGGCCCTCAACTTTCCAACACTGTGGAAAAAGAACGACGCCCACATAAAGAAGTGAGTGGAGCTGCCACCCTGCGTCTCGGGAGTGTGTGTTGTGCACCACCCAGTGGGCCCCCCCAGGGCCCTCAGAGCGAGTGGGTGTGTGCAGAGTGTGCACGCATTGCAGGGTGAAGTCAGCCGTATGGATGCTCACATGCATTAGCGACGCGATGGGAGAACATGCACCTACTGCTACAGCGGAGTCTGGGCTACAGGCAGCCGGAGGGGACGCGGCTTCCGGCGGTCCTGGAGGAACTGCCTTTAGCGCAGCAGGAGGGCGACTCAACCTTTCAGCCCACTTCCTGGACTCCTTCTCAAACACAGTGACCCCACTGTCAAGTGCACCCATCAGCATGGTGGAAATCCCCATGCCGCTGACCAGTTCACCCCGGGACCCTTCATCCCCACAGGCTCACCTACACACTCACCTTCCCATATTGTGAACGGTTTAAGGCAAGCAATACGAAAAGCTCACATCTACACAGTCTGACAAAATATATAGAATAGAACATCTCATTGCAGTCACCCTAGAGCCTCTCCATGGCTGCTCAACTGGTTACATTATGTCATTCCCCCAAAAGTGTGTGAGACTAATGTGGCCCAGTCTGGTCCAAACCCGAACACCAAAATGATAGTAGCCTTAGAAAAGGACAAAAAAAAAAAAACATAAACTCAGCAAATGTGTTGTTGTTTGTTGTCATTACTCCAGTCCAGCGAAGGTGCAGTCTTGAGGACTCTCCATGACAACGAGACAGGTTCCCGGTCCCGGAAGCAAATGGATAACAGTTGATTTTTATACAATAATCCGAGGCATTCTGGGTAATTTAGGTGGGAGCTGCAGAGTTTGAACAAAACATGCACGTGGAGCTCCTAAAATGTTGTGGTGATGCTACCCTACTTGGTGACACCGCTGCTGCCCTGGTGAGAAACGGTTATGTTCTGGCCTGGCTGATGGTCATCATGCTGACTCCTGCCCAGTGGAATCCTGGGGACAGGAGAGTCACAGGGACTCAGCAGTGGTCACAGCGAAGTTGTAAAGCTGGCGCACGTGAGCGGGGAAACTTTCCGCTCAGGGTTCAAAACTCGCAAGCAGCGCAGTCAACAGTTGGGGGGGATACAGCCTGATGGAGCGGAAATGTTGTGCGAGCATCAGATTCAGGTGGGGGAGGGCTCAGAGGTGCTCTCTGGGATGGTGAATGGGTGGGATGGGGTCACACAATGGAGCCTTTGGAGGAGGACAGGTGGATGGACTGGATGCGTGTGGCCAAGGTCTTCTCCAGGTCCTGCAACACATTCACGCCTGAGTTCTCTGCTGGTTTGTCGTACAACAGCTGCTTGAAGGCCTCTGTCTCGATGAGGACCACCATGTTCTTCAGGAAGTATCCCTCGATGTAGGCAGACAGCTCCGGGGCCCCCAGGAACTGTGCAGGGATACACAACAGCACAGGTTGGTGCTGCTACTTCAGACAAGAAAAACCATAGAAGTTTCAGGTGAGATGCTGTCACCTGAAATGCCCTCCCACCTTGGTGTGTTTGTAAATGTCCACGCAGGTGTCTGTGTTGATGTTCTTGGAACAGATGATCTCACAGTGTCTTTGCAGGGCCTCCAGCTGGAAGAACTTTGCAGCAGACAGAAGCTGTGCAATGGAAAAGAACGAGAGGCTCAGCGTCCTTCCAGAATGTTCCAAATATTTAGCAGCATCATTTTCAGTAAACAAAGCCACAAACAGCGGGGTCCCAATTATTGGACTCGCTCTTATCTTAGGTTTATCCCACTTTTTTGGCTATCCCGACGTCTACTGTATCCCAGTTATTATTTCAAGGTCGAGCATCAGCGCTGCCGTTTACTGTGCTGAAATGCTCACATCTGATCTTCGCCCCATAGGAAGCAACTGCTCGTAAGGACATAAAATAGGAAATACATTTCTTAAATAATTACTTTGGTATTGAGTGTAATGTATACTCAAATTTGCTGTAATTAATTTTAAATGCGTTGTTCTATTAACAAACATTTATTTAAAAATAGAATCTGTTCAGTAAAAAGAATTATACTGCAGTACAAGTACTCTAGTTCAATGGTTATTGTGCAAATAAACAAGATCATAGAACTTATACTGCAGCTCTGATCACTCTGTGTTTCTTTCGTCCCGCTTCTGCCAACTGTGTGTTTGGCATTTGACATTTTTGTTTATTTGACCCCCTTAGGGCGGATAATCGGGGCTCTGCTGAACATCAGTAATGCAATCTTTCATTAAAAGTCCTTTAATCTGACATCAGGAAGAAGCTTTTGCTGTTCAGGCATCCAGCTGTGCAGCATGCACCTTAAATACACAGAACACATCTGATATATTGATATATGTACATGTAATATATTTAGAAGGTTTATAAAGTTTTGTTTAGTCTTGCTGTTTCCACCGACGTGTTCGGTATTACGTAGATAAATATGCACTCTTCCCAGCAATGAACAGTTTGTATAGCAGCAATTCAACTGTATTTTCTAATTTGTTCTCCCTCTCCTACATAATGTTGTCCCAGAAAGAGCATCGCCCGTGTCTGAGGCCCTCTGCAAAAATGTACCAGGCCAGTAAACCTTACGCTTTGTTTTGCAAGGGACGAACTACTGAGAAAATAAAGTTGTGAAAAGGCTTCGTGGTGCTCAAGTACTGTCTACAGAGTAATGTGGCCTGAAATGACACGTTCTCATTTGCATCTTCATGCTATGAGGGATTTTGTTATTTTGGTTGTTTTTTGGCCAGTGACACAGGCAGGCGTTAGCTGGACCCACCTCCATGATCTCCGTGTTTCGGATGTGAAGAGACTCTGTTCCGCCACAGTACAGGTACTGCATCACCAGCTGAAAAACAAGGTGGACACCAGTTACTTGCACACCTTCGGGAAGAAGGAGAGGTGACGCTGTGGTTTAGAGTCCAGGGAAAAGAAAAACAGGAGAAGGAAAAATCTCTTCTGCTTCATAGCACAAAAAGTCAGGACAGCATAGGCAAGAAGTGCACATATTTAGTCAAAACTATCATGGGCACCTGCTGTATGTTTTTGGGTTAGTGTAGCCATCTCAGTTGAGGCTACAGCACATCGCTGACGTACTCCGCACAGCCCAGTACACAGGTAAGGCCGTCACTAACTTTTGTCATACGACTTTTCAGTTTCCCGTTTATTTTTAACTGCATTTCTTCACCTACGCATCTATTTGATGCAGAGCAAATGCCATGCGTGTTTCTGCATCCATCTGGATCCCTTAAAGAGCACCCAAACAGCGCAGCAGTATGGGGCAGGGTGCATTTAACTCTGTTCCATTGTTTTTGGCTCAGCTCTGGTGCTTGCGGGTGAAGGAGTTCAAAGAAAATGACATGGGTTCACCAGTCATGAAACAGGAGTTTGTGGAAATGACATATTTTTATTTTCAATCATTTTAAATTTTTAATTTTAATGTAGCCAAAAGTTAATAAAAATGTTAAACCATGTCTAACACCACATCTTTTATTATAGCTGCTGTATATGTTGTACTGACTGTATGAAGAGTAAAGTAAAGGGAAAGCGGTCTGATGCTGAGGAAAGAGACCTGCAGAAATCCAGGCCCAGCCTCTTCCCAGACACCACAGCTGGATTCCACCAGCACAGCCTCACGTGAAACAAAACACATACACGCAAATGTCCGCCATACTCAAATTGGAGGAGGTCTGCAAATGTTCATCACTTTAGCTTTTTTAATGCACAGCAGGGGTGACCGAGGGTTGCAACTCTGCAGGTTTTAAAGAAGCAAATTTAGTTCCTGTTTCACACTTTCACATGTGTGATTGTCTGAGTCTGATGGCTGCTTCCCAAAGTGGGGAAGGGCTCAATCCCAGCGTGGCCCACAGGGTCCTGCTTCACATTTTTGCAGACTCCTCACTGCTTTCATGCAAACCTGCGGACAACACTGTCAACCGTGAATATCACTTTTTCATGTTATATTTTACCTGGAATATATTGTACTTGACGTTGCTGATTTCAATGCACGTGTTTTCTGCTGCAGGTCTGTTGGAGAGGAGTGATTTAAACCTGGAAAGGGACATTGCAAAGGGTAGTGTTACTTATGTCAGTAGTAACTCCACTGTAGGACTGACTCCTTCATGGAAGTCCACCCAAACAGAGAAGATGATGCCCACATTTCTCTCATGAGAAAGTTATACTCTGCTCCCAGGCTGACACAAGCCCATTCAAAAGTCACTGAAGTACACCGCAACCCTTCACAACATAATTATTAACAGTGTTTTTTCTTATGTTATTCTATGAGAAGAAAGGTCCCACCCAGCCTCTATTATCAAGTTTCCTAAGGCTCCACTTCCAGCAAAGTCTACAGCAACCAAAGTGGTGGGTGATGGGCTTTCCACCAGCGGATGGCGAGTTTCATGACTGTTTCCTATTATACTGCATGGTAAAGTACAGAGTAATTTTGACAGCCTGTCTGTTCACTCGGTGGACACTTACACAAAGCGGAAATAAGACAAAGACATAGGTTTTAAGACAAAGACTGCTTTTAGTTGTTGCCTGTGATCTTTGTGTTACAGGCCTGTCAGATACGGCAGAGGGACGCGTGGAAGTCAGTCAAAGCAAGCAAGTTCATTCGTCATTTCATTTCATTTCATTTCATTATTTATCTTTCTTGTATTGTGGCACTAAGCATGTTGCTGACATAAGAATTTCCCTAGGGATCCATAAAGTTTTATCTTATCTTATGACACACTCTTTTGATGCTGGGCAGTGGCAGCGATCTGCATCTCCCAGTCTGCCACGCAGTCGCTAATGTATACAACCCGCCTGTATCTATGTTTGTTTTGTGCATCCATCTTGTCTATGAAACACCCATCTGTGTCTGTGTCTCCTGAAAGCGGCATGAAAGTGGCAAGCTGTAATGCCTTTTAAGGTAGACTAGGCTAGGCCAGGCTATGATATTCAGTAGGTGCTATGGCGTGGGTTGGTGGAAGCAATCGCGAGACTCCACAGTAATAACTTTACGCTACGTTAAACTCTTTACTTATTGTTGTTTCCGACAAAGAGTGTTGCACTAAACAATAACAATTGGCCGTAAACAAAAACAGCAGATTCCACAATTGAAAATAAACAAAATACAAGGCAGTGACAGACAGTGGCTGCAGGAGAGGAGAGGCAGCGGAAACTGAGCCCTGACAGGAAGTCCGGATAGGAACTAAATCCCATCCAAGATTGGTTCCTATGCCAGTCAGTCAGCCAATCGGTGCTCAGTCTGAAGATGGGAGCGGAGAGATCGCCTACATTGCGTTGCTGAAGCGGCCACAGGCGTGACAGTAGGTTAGGTGTTCAGGGTTAGGGTTAGGTGTATAGGTATTTGCTGCCTAGCAACGTGTCGGTCAACGACGGTGGTCTGTAGCCTAGGAGCAGTAGGCTGTGCCACATACAGTACATGTCAAAACAGACGTGATGTGGCACGTGTACACTCTATGATGTTCGTGCAACAATGAAATCACCTAACAATGCATTTCTAAGAACGTATCGCCATCATTAAGTGACGCATACCTGGACTAAATGCATTTTCAACTTACGGTTGGTTTCTCGAAACGTAATCCCATCGTAAGCCGGGGACCAACTCTACTAATAATAATAGTACAGTTGACCCTCCCACACACACTGAGACCCTAACCCCCGTGATGTGGAAAAACAGCGTAAAATTTTCAGCCCCCCCCCAGGTGAGCAAGGTGAGTATTTGAGTGTAGTGAGCACCTCCAGCTAGGGGGTTCGGGGTGATGTGAGAACATTTTTAAGATTTGACTAGTTTTAGGATGTTTTTAAGGCTGTTTGGGCATATATTAAGGTCAGTAATAAATAAAAAACCGTGCAGAACTCCCAAAAAAATCCCGTTTAACTGTTTGTTGACGACCGGCAAAAAATCGAAGCCGCAATGTGGGAGGGTCAACTGTAAGAGAAATTTTTACATAAACACAGATCATCTTCAGCAAATCCTGTACATTGGCAACTGTCAGAAGAAGATGTTGGTATTTTGGGAAGGGAGCAGGAGGACAGGCGCAAATTGCTTTATGTCCACAATTCTCTTATTGGAAGGTGCAGGGCATTCCTACACCGCGTTACCAGTACAAATTCCAGTTGCATTTGTTTTTTAGCGGATGTCAACAGTGAAATTTTAATGTCCCTTGAGCTGTAGATATACATTATGATTTGCACTTGAGGGGTTACGGATTGCTGCTAATATGTATCCCGATGGCCCAAGACCCCTCTGGTCCAATTCCACAAAGTGTTCTCCCCTCGCCTTATCCTACCATTTCCTCCAACTCCTTTACCAAATGCAAATGATATGGGGGAGAAACTACTGGAAGTTCATGAACCTGTCAAGCTTGTCACCTCCTGTACTTCCTAGCTGTTCTTCTAAGCCAAAGATCTGGGATCCAGAGCAGTAAACACCGCTCTCATTATGATGATGTCCTTCTTCAGCCATCATCTGTCACAGAAGAAGCACCACCTCGACTTCTTAACACATAAAAAAAAAAATCCTTGTACCTTTCAAAGTGGCTCAGGTGACTTCCTATTAAAATAAGCCCACATTTATCCTTATGGATCTTTTCTTTTTAGGAAGAAAACCTTCTAGACAGGGCCCTCTGCATATGCTTAGCCTTTTGGTACTAAATGTCTGCTGCTACCAATCAACATCCATTTTACCAGCTTGAAAAGCTTGTTGTTACCTCATACTCAGTCTCTCATGGCCTCGTTCATATTTCAGTGCCATTCCTGGCGCCTTCACTGCATGGCCGTGTCTATAGCATGTGGTGACTCACCTAGGTGAGGCGGTGAAGAGAAGGACTTTGTGGGCATAAAAGGGCTTCCCCTCAACCAAGAACGTCACATCAGACATCTCCTTATTATTCAAGAAGTGAGGATCTGAAAGACAACAGGACAGTGTTACTAGCAGAAAAAAGCAACATCACTTGTCAGTCCTCCACACACACCAATAAGAAACTGTTAGTAAAACAGATGTAAAAGTGGGAAACAGTTTCTTAAATGTCAGACTCATATGGCAGACTTAATGATTTTAATGTTTACAGAGAGATAAGAACAGGATTTACAAGCAAACCGAGTCACAGACAGGCGCTACTTGTGCTGCTAAGTTGAGGATCCAGAATGTTTTCAAAAGAATTTGACTGACATAATATTATGCTCACTTCCTGTGGAGCCAAGCAAACTCATCCGTGCAAATATGACAGAAGGACACTTGTGAGACAAGCGCTCTTGCAAAATGTGCTGTACGGCGAGTCAAGACCCACCTAAGCGGGAGGTTTGCTTCTTCTTGATCTCTGTCAGCTTGGGGATGGGGTAGGGTCCATAGCAATGGGTGAAGATGACCGACAGCTGCTGGCTGATCACCTCGTTCTGGTGAAGAACACGGTTTCTGTGTCAATGACATGCGCTTCTCTCAACAAGCATGCACAGAAGCAGAAGCTGCATGGGAAAACATGAACAAGGGACAAGCTTGCAGAACCCCTGCAGCCTTAAGGACCGTCATTACTGTCTGGAACACACAGCACACTGGGGCGGCAAACAGCCCTGTCTGTGGGTAGCAGCACTCTGTCCCACTCCTGCTGCAAAGCACCACACACGTTTGTCCAACTGAAGAACCTGCGCAACACACAACACATTTCAGTGCCTGCTGAACCTTTGCTTAGCTCACGTGAAATGGACAGATTCACTTTTCTTTATTCTCTGACTTGTACTTACCAGTTTTTACCAAATGCTTTGCAAAATGCCCTTACACTCTGGCTCCTTGTATCTGCTATTTTTGCAAGTGTCTGTGCTAAATGAAATGAGGAATGTTGCACGTGTTCATCTGAAAAATGATCAAATAAATAGATCCACAGAAGGTATTTTTATTTTCATTCAGTCAAACTTTGCTTAATGTAGTTCAAAAATGAATAAAAGTGTTGAGTCTTACAGCAGACTGTTTTACAGAAAAGTCTCTGTACAACCCCAAGATCATCAAACTGCTCTCAGTTTCATGCACGCCTGCTACGTGATGTGCATCAGGCACAAGAGAGGTTCTGAACAAACTGAGTGTGCTTTTCCGCAATCGCATCTGCATCTCCTCTTTGTTAGTGAAATGCACTGTTTTTTACTCTGTGCTGTACTGGGAGAAAAGTGTCTGCTAAATGAATAAATGTGTACTTTTGTAAAACCGAGATCCAACATGTTTCTGGGAGAGGAGCTAGACCACTTTGAGTGAGTGAGTGAGTGAGTGAGGGACAGGTGCAGAGCTGCAGGGTGGAGCACTTTGGTCCCTAAACCCTGGGTCATCACTGAACATGATAACCAGAGGCAACGGTGATGAAGCTCACCTTGCTGGCCCGCAGGATCTCGAACATGAGCGGCAGGCCATGGGTGATGAGCTCCTCTGTGTATTCCTCCTCCTCAATGCAGGTGAACTCCTTGAGCAGACCCTGGATGAGCGGCCGGCGGTTCTGCATGAAGCAGGTGCGCAGGGACTCCAGCCAGATGTGCAGGGTCCAGGGCACACCTGCACGCAAACATGAAGAGCACAGCTATGAGCATGCGAGTGAGGAAGGCCAGCTGTGTCTCCAAGGGACAAATAGGACCATTAAATAAAAACCGAATAAACAACAGATAACACTTCTTTACCTTGGAAAAAATGAAGGTAAAAGAGACATTCAAAGAATAATGCAGGAATCTACACAAGGGCCTAAAATTTGTCACTGTCCTCAATATGTTGATAGAGTATGATGTACAATAATCTGATTTATGTTAAGACAGATTATGAGTCATTAAACACCATAATTGTGTAGTCAGATATAAAAGAAAGATGGACCTTCTTGTTATATTTGCAGAGTACCTGGGTTAACTGACAATATGACTAACGTGCATGCAAATGAAGCACACAGTACATGGGGTGGAAAAGGTAGAGCAAACTCACAACACAAAGCACTTTCAAAATTCAACACTTGAGGTACTTGGCAAAAGCATCACTGTCAGCCAAGTGTCCCGTGAACAATAAAATAAAGTTTACAGGTATTTACACTGCTGCTGTGACAATGTCTGCTTATGGCAAACAGACTTGACTGTTTACATCCCCTGGGATGAGACTACCTGCCGAGGTGAAGCGTCTCATAAAAGCACTCATTCTGCACGTGTGCGGAGACCTCATGGTCAAGCTGTTGCCCGGAAAATGTTCCACATTTGCATTTCGGGACAACGATCCACAGAGTCTCCACGAATTGACATCTGGACTGAACGACACTTAATAGAAATAGCACTGCATATTCACTGGTGCTACTAAAGCACATCGACTTGGTTTACCAACGTGCTTACCCTGGTAAAAATGCACAGCTGCATATTTGACTGGGGCAATGCTTGCTTAGTGCTGTGCTCAGTGGAAAAGTGGCACAGGTTGCAAAGGGGATACCAAATGAAGTTCAAGCTGGGCCTGTGATCCGCATGCAGATGCAGCAACATTTGCAACAACAAACTTCACTACCATGACCCAGCCTGTAGATGCTAACATCAAATTAGGGTGGTCCCAAGCTGCGTTTCAGTCTCTTTTTGTGTTTATAATGAGATATTTTAGAAAACAGAACAGACAAAAAACATAAATAAATAAAGATGGTAAATGTATCTACCTTTGGAATTCATAACACAAGGTGCAAGCGTATGCAAAGCGTGTTTATTTTGCCTCGAAGGAACATTTTGGTTTCCTGAGGAGCAGCGCTCACCAAGGCTACGGATGTCGATGGTGATGTCCACATAGCCGTGCTCCGCGCTGTGGTACATGGCCTCCCTCAGGGCCTTCAGACGGGCCTTGCTCGTGCGTGCCGAGTCCAGCTGCGGCGGCTTCTTCTCGCCCAGCTCCGAGCCCTCGGCTAGGATCTCCTCCAGGGACAGGACGTCTCCCTTGCCCTTGTCTGTGTAGGACAGCAGCTTGCGAAAGACGTTCCTGCAGGGAAGGGGGCCCTGGGAGTCAGGTGACACCAGTAAAACCAGCGGATTCTATGTGGGAGGTAGCAGGATTATGGGGGTGTGTCCTCACTGTCATACTACACCACACCACAGCAAACCCAGTCTGCAATGTGGCTTGGGTTTCACCTGTGGCTGCTAGCCAAGGCACCTACGTGACCCCTTTGACCATGTTTTGAGGAATGTGTTTCAAAGAGACCAGCAGACCCCAAACACACACCCAGGTCATTAAGGAGGCTGCACGAACTGTTACACACACTGCTGCGAAAACACCGTTTCTCTGCCACACGTTCATAAGCGCACATAATGTTACACTCACGTCTAGGGCTGAACATGTGTGGCCAACCATTAACTTTGGCCTGCACTGTAATGTCCTCAACAAAATGCTCGGCGTTACGATATGACATCACACATGAAGAAAATAAATTATTGCATGGTATTTAAAAAATATTCTAGGTTTTTCAATTTCATTTTGCAATTTTGGTGCTTATTTTTCATCTTTTATCTCAAGAAATATAAGTATAGAGAAATAACTATGGACCTTGGTTTCCTGGCTGTTTAAAAAATGGCACCAGCAGGTGTTTTGGTTCTTAAGTTAACAGTACCGTGACTGTCCCGCAGCTGCAGAACCGGGGCCATTTTTGAAGTTCAATCAAATGGGCTGTACCAACTTTCATATCTTTCTTCTTATCTTTTCATTTCTTTCATCACAGAGGAGTTGGAAATTATTTACTGGTGCATTTCAGTCTCTGTGTGTGTGTGTGTGTGTGTGTGTGTGTGTGTGTGTGTGTGTGTGTGTGTGTGTGTGTGTGTGTGTGAGAGAGAGAGAGCTGCTGCGACTGTGAGCATGCCTGCTGTCACCTGTGCCCATGCGCTGCAGCAAGGCTGTAGGAGTTCATGTCTCCCTGGGGGGTGGCGGAAATTCCGTTGCGCGACACAGTGCCAATCATGGGGTCGGCGCCCCGCTCGAGCAGCAAGCTGACCAGCTCAAAGTTCCCTGCGAAGAAGAAACACATTTCTTGCTCCACCTCATAATTCCTCTCTACTTGAAAAGTCAGGAAAAGCTGTGCAGAAACGTAGTGCCACCTTAGGCTCGACCGACTTGGGTTCGAGTCCCACCTCTGCGGTAGAGCCCCTGCTAATGGCACTTACACCAAATTTATTGTAAAAACTACCAAACTGTACAAAAGTAATGATTCCTTTTAATTACACACTTAGCAATAATGCTCAGTAGCTGTATTTTCTTCCACACAAAACATCTGAAGGTGATGAATATTTTTTGAGGTTGAATTTCCTGCAACAGTTACTTGCACGTGAAATGGGTGCAGATCAATATCAACAGTTAAGGTGTAACTGCGCACCTGAGGTTAACGCACCAGCAATGCCAGCAAAGGTAAACAAGCTCACAAAGTAAATTCTGTCCTGACCTGCCTGCTTTTTCAAAACCTTACACATGCATGAATGCAGTTGCTTTTCAGTGCCTTGCCAGCTGAAAAAGGGAAGTGTAGTTTGGGTTAGAGACTCATCTTGACCCCCACACCACCCGGCGGTTCTACCTGCCGCAGATGCCAGCTGCAGTGGCGTTTCAGTGTAATTCTCTGCCCCGTCCTGCAGAGACCCCTCGACGTGGGCCCGGGCGTCCAGGAGCAGCTGGCAATAGGAATATCACACGTTATACTCATATTTTGGAGTGAGGAGGTGGGTGGGCAGGCAAGCCCTGGCTAACACAGGGCTCTGACCATCCACTGCTTTTGTGAGCCTAGCCCTGCATCCAGGAAGTGCAGCCCTACCGATACAGCAATATGCAAACACACCAGTGAACCACCCTCTCAGAGCTCTGTACACGAGGCGCGAGGAGCGACAGCCGAGACCGAGGCTGTCCTCATAGGTCACGTGGCCAGATTTGTTCCCTCCTTAAGCACACTAGAAATATGTGGCTGGATAAATATGTGTTGACTTGTACAATTTTATTTGTGATGAAAATGAAAGCTACCTGCACGAGTGGGACTTGAGCACCTCAGCATCTTTTGGGTGCTGGAATGGATCCCATAGCCTTTCTAAGAGGTGGATACTGATCTTCACAGAAAGGTCTAGGATGTCATCTTCAAACCCTGTGCTGCTCGGGCAACATCTTTCTCGCCACCAGTTGAGAGCAGAACTTTTTTTTGTCATTTCTAATGTATGCAAATGATGAGGGTCAACAGAGTCCTTCAAATGGTGTTTGTGGTCCTGATCATGGTTGCACAGAAGATCAGAGTTTCACCAATGGAGATTTAAGTTTACTGTCCTGTGCTAGTGTTGCTCCTGTTGCCGTATGTAAATGAAACATTTCATGGGGCAATTTGACTAATGTGAATGTAAGCCTCTGTTATTCCGTTTCAGACTCAATCCAAGGCCCTTACCTGGTTTCAGGTGCATGCTTTCACAGTTAAAAGGCAGCGTCTTGGTATGAACAAACATATCTAAGCGTCATTTGGATCAAGTTATGCTCCACACATTGTCATGGATAATGGAGCTTAAGATGTCCATTTTAGGACAAAACCTTCTGCTCTTCTTTACTGCATTCAGTTTCCCTTGGATTTCACAGTGTGAGCCCATTTTGTTTATTTTTATATATATATATATATATATATATATATATATATATATATATATATATATAGATTATTTACATCTCACATGAACATTCAAACTACACAGTATGATTAAGGAGAAAACTGACATGTAATTGCCATTATTATTATGATTCTTACATAATAATAATAATCATTCAGTGTACAGAAGGTACCATGTTAGTAGAATTACAGGTGAAAACGTCACTACCTGCACAACTGGGACGTGTCCGTGTAACACAGCAAATGTGAGAGGAGTCCCCTGCCGCATTTCGGGGTAAACTGAGGGGTGCTTGTGTACTGTGTTTGGCACCTGGGAAGTCATAGGTAAGGTTGAGGAGAAAAATACAGCAATTAAAATCGCCAGTCTGGGTAGCAGGAAGCACTGTGGAGGGAGGCGCACAAGGGTGGCTGGGAGCCTGCTTTTCTCTGGACGCTGTGGTCGGTAGTCATGCCGCCACTACAGGCAACAGCACAGCAGCCCTGGCCGCTGTACCTCCTTACCAAGTTGATTCTCCCGTGCATTTTCAACCTCTTTACACGCACAGACACACACAAAAGCTGCTGTTACTGGCAAGGTTCACCGATGCTGCATGACTGAGGGACGATTCATTAACAAAGCACTGACATTGACAGCCTTTTTTCCACACAGTCAGTTTTCTGGCTTGTGTTCTGATTCTTGCAGGATGAGTGGTTGCAAGTGTACTCAAGTATTTTGCAGGGTGCCGTGGCACATGTGCATGCACAACATGCCTATACACATGCCTGAACATCCTGAATACATGAGGCTTAGGCTGTTGACAAAGTACATGGGGATTCAGGACGGGCCACTCCTGCGTGATGAAGGTGACACTTATTTATTACGAGGAATACACTGGGTCTTTGCGTCACAAATCAAATCAAGATACATATTTGCACACTTTTTTACACTTCAAATTATTATAAATGAATACACATATACAATAAACCGAGAGTATATCTTTATCAGAGCTACATCAGAGCTGACTTTCACAGAACGTCAAGGAACGTTTCTGCTACTAAACCTGCACAGGAGGAGAAGTGAGAGCGGTCAGATGCTGACGGCTGATGCCCGTGTCATTTCGGGTTAATAACACACAGCTCAATAAAACGCCTGTGATGAACTGACATGCCATCTCTGCATTTTTCGGGACAGGATCGGCAAAACAGTGACCTGCATCACCTAGATGAGACAAGCAGGTGATGAAAATGGAATTTGTGCGATCAGTCAGTATATTTTTCACTTTTTTTTATAGCTTCACAAGAAATTTTCACAGCACTAAACAAGTGAATAAATCGAGGGACAACTGTGTTGCTAAGCACATTTCTGCTCCAGCGCATTAGCTCAACAGTATTATTCAAGGGCAGTAGGAAGACCCCAGGTTGGACTTCAGCCCATCATGTACCTGGTACGCTAGATTCTCTGCTGGTTCATGTATGTGGACCATGTAGGCCGATGTGCATGGATATGGGCGATGTGTGCTCCATGGGGCAAATTCGCTGTTCAAACACGTGCAGTGTAGTTACACATGCAGTGCTTTGTTCAAGAATCAACCCTGAACTTCAACGTCCATCATACTAAAAAGCGACAAAAAACACAGTCACAGTCAGCCGATACACACTATTCAATTGGGCATTGATGGTGAGCCATTTTCCACCACAATGAATTGGATGCAGTAATCACATTTTTGAGAGTAAAAAAATTTCAGCAAATGCAGCTGCGCTGTAACCTGTGCACCCGAATCAAAGTGCAGTAGAAACACGATCTCTGTGTTTAGCACTTATACAGTTGGTCTGCACCGCACGCCTTGCTTAAGGATTACACCTGACTGCCATTTGAGTCAGCATCCGGTAAGATTTCATCACTCTCTTAGCTTCATTAGTCTGATCATCTGTTTGGATGAACACGGTCCTGTGTGGAACTCAACCACCAGACTCTAAAGAACAGAGTCCAGGCCGGCAGTCACAGGGGAAACTCCAATGTGGTGGCCAATGTTTCACTTGCGTGGCCCTGAACATAGCATGCTGACAGAGGGATGAAATGGGAGAGATGAGGAACAACGCAGTGCAGGACTTCTCCTATCTTAAAACACAACGTAGTTCTGGCAAAGTGGTGATGAAACTGGTCGATGGCGCCACCATCGCCCTGACACCGACCTCCGCCCACACGGCCACAAATCACTGACCTCACTGTTGATGTCGGCTCCTGCATCCAGCAGCATCTGGACCATGGCTTCGTCCCCCCGTACGCAGGCGTACATGAGCGGCGTCATGCCCTGTGGACACACGTAGGGTCACTCGAAGAGGCAAGGCGTTACATTCGCACGTGCTCATCTAGCAGATGCATTCCTTCAAAGCGGCACGGCATGCAACTCAGATTAAAGTGCGGTTCGCATGGCTCTAGACCAGAGAAGAGAGGGACAGAGCAGTGAGTTTGTCCAGACGCCATTTCTGTCCATGCACATTAGAGGAGCAGCTGCATATGGAATGGCAAGGAGCTGTTTTTTTATTGCTACATAATTTATCAGTGTTTCTTTGGTTTGGACATGTGCAGAGGAGAGATGCTGGATATATCGGGAGAAGGATGCTAGGGATGGAGCTGCCAGGCAAGAGGAAGAGAGGAAGGCCTAAGAGGAGATTTATGGATGTGGTGAAGGAGGACATGCAAGTGGTGGGTGTGACGGAGAAAGATGCAGAGGACAGGAAGAAGTGGAAACAGTTGATCCGCTGTGGCGACCCCTAACGGGAGCAACCGAAAGATAAAGAAGAAGAAGAATTTATCAGTGTTTCTAGCAGTATCATACATATGTTTATTCAGTGTGCGGTACATGACGGCTGTGCATAAGTTGAACAAGTGCACTGCTAGCGTAAATAATGAAAAGGAAACCACAGTGCTATGATGTGCTCTGAGAGCAAAAAACCTCAGTTTTCTGAACTGTGACAACAATTCTGTAGTTTCAGAGTAACGACCGTGTACTCCAAATATCGCAGAAATTCCGAAAAAACCTCAAACTGTGATCAAACAGTGAAAATGCCTTCTGTATCGTTTCGGCATTCCCTTATTAATGTTGGCAGCAGTGTGACATAACCTGCAAAAAGGTAAAACGCAGATACAATTGTGCTTCAATGGTGCCACATCAAAGCTTTTACTTGCTTATAATACGAGGAAAGCAAATTTATTATAGTCGAGGCATGTGTATTAGTCATGTTGCCTAGTGTGTTGCCCACCTTTGAACAAGATAAAAACCTGCTTTCAGTGAAAAGGGCTGACAGGTAAAGGAGCCATCACTTCAAGGGCAGAAAACACAAGACAAAGTGATATGAATCACCCTCTGCTGGAAAAGTGTGAACGCTTCTCACCGAGAGGGCTTTGTCCTTCCGTGTCCTCGCCCTAACCCAGCGCATCGACATAAACCGCATGCTCGATTCCGAACGTGAACTCAGAGCAAACTGTGGCGCCAATCTTCCACATCTAGGTCTGCGGTTAGGCCAAATGGTGTCGGCCTCGGGGTTTTCTCCACGCTGCTCAATCACGGTCTCTCCAACACCACGGAAAATCTGATTCCGTCTGAGCCGCGGCACTCGGAGCAGCTTGAAAACGCCAATATTTCCACTTAATAGAGGAACATTTAATCTGCTCTCTCCGGACAGTCTTCTGTTTCAAGTGTTAACGTTGCACGTAAGCTCATTCGGAGCTGCTTCGCTGATGTTTAACCCAGAGTACACCGGCGCCTCAATTTGCAGACCCAATTGGGACCAGAAGCTGACGCACAACTTTGCTCATCAACCCAAAGTTTATTTGCATCTTAGGTTGTGTGAAAGTCTCAGACAGAGCGGTGAGACAGTTCCTTTACTCCAAAGTGACGCACAGCTCACGGCAAACAAAAGTGCACTTCACAACAGACAAAGAGCTGTAGATACGGTTTCGCTGTTGGCTCAGTACAGGCAGTTTGTCGGCACTGCGCAGTAAGAAGCTGTGCTTAAAACCCTTAGGAAATACAAAGGCGAGAGATGGTCAACTGCAAGTTTATGGTGCATTTATGAGATTGGGAGAGAAGTGGGACTAAAAGAGTGATTTTGGACCCTTCTTTAATGCCACATAAAAATATGCTGTAAGACTTTTTTATTTGAACATTTAACCAATTTCTACTACATTAAAGCTTTAAAATTAGGTGTAAAGTTTGCTGTCTTGTTATCGACTGCCAAGGCCAGACGTGGAAGAGGTTTGAAACCACGAACTGTCACATTTCTCTTCTCTTCTCTTTGGTGCCAACCAGTGAAAGGGGAAGGAAGCACAGGTTGCCACAGTAGAAAGAAATTGTAAAAAAATGAAACAATTAAAACACATCATGTGGTATAAGTTTCAATCTGTAAAAATTCATAACTGGAGTAAGGGCCTGCTTCAGCTGTGTGACGACAGACTGCAGATGAGCTGCACACGAGTAAAGTATGGCCTCTCACCTGCTCGCTCATGCTGTTAATGCCATCAGGACCCAGCAGGTTCACAGCCTGCTTGACCAGATCTGTCCGGCCGCAGTTCAGCATGCGGAAGCCCAGATCCTGCAGGAACTTGGCCTCGGTTGAGGCGGCATCCAGCTTCCGCGAGGCGCAGAAGCAGTCGTCCGTCCTGGAGGGAAGGAGACCGGCACCCGGGTAATGCAACACAAGGCAACAGCGCAACGCTGCGAAAAACACACTGCAGGGCTACAGACTGCTGCCCCCGGGACAAATCCCATGCATCCTAATGAAGTACTTAATTTAGCACGTTGTTTGGTTTTGATGCAACAGACAGCAAGACTGCGGCTAACACAAATTGTTAGTCGATTTAGGCATCCGACACTCGGGCCAGTTATGTGCATGTCACGTGGATCGGGAGGAACCGATCCTGAAACGACAGCATAAGAATTGCCCTGCTGTATAAATGGGTAAATCGCTATAAGTGGCTTAACACTGTAAATCGTCATGGAGGAAAAGTGCCCGCATCTTCTGACACCGTGTGACCGATGCGGTCCCGCAAGCTGCATACTTGATCTGCCGCGGCTCGCAGTCCACGCCGGGAAGGAGCAGGCGCGCTGCCTGCCGCACGTCGTCGCTGTCCACAGAGAAGCTGCGCCGGTGCTCAGCATGAGCTACGGCCACTCGGATCCACTCCATCAGGGGTGGCAGCACCAGGAAGGGCCTGCAGGGGAACAAACACACTGCTGGTAGCTGGTCTGAAGGCTCACAGCTGTTTGCTTCAGGGGGCCGGAACCTTTACGGTTCACATTTCAAAAAATTATTTTTAACCTCCAACACTCAGTTCTCAACTTACAAATACATACAAATGTACTATTTCCTTTTTTTTCAACTGTTTGCATCCCACGTTAAAGGTTAGGAAAGCAGAAAACGAGTTTCTTACTGCACACATCTTTCTGGGCCAGGATGTTCACAGCCCTGCAAAAAAATGCTTTGGAAAATGCTCTTCTGCCCTTGATTTTCTTTTTTATTTTGCTCCATTGGACCATTTGTTCCATAAACACTGCATGTTTACTGTATTTTTCCAGCTGGGAAGCAAGCAGAGCGGTTTAAGTTTGCCCATGCTTCCATGTTTAAGAGCTGTATGAGAAGGTGGCATCATAAGAAAACAGCAAACAGGAGTCATATGACGTTTTTATGTTTTTAGTAGAAACCTTATCCTCATGTCTGCGTCAGCAAGCACTTAGCATACATGTGACAAAAAACTCGCTGCTGGTTTTCTTCTACAAACCTCTTTTTAAGGCAGATCCTGCTTGTGGTCACAACAGCTGCGAGCACTTCTCTCATTGACCAGCAGGGGGCGACACAAAGAGCTTTACGCCTGTGCACAGCTGCCCGCATCTGCTCATCAGCCCTGTTGTGCAGTTCTGTGCACTGAGCTCATCCAGTCATCGCGGTCATCCGTTGCCGTGCCTACAAGCCCGCCGGTCACCGTTGCACCGATTCGTTCTGCGGAGGTCCTCCTGCCCCTGAGCGCACAGCCGCCGATTGCCAGCTGATCGGGGCACAGATGTCACCAAAGAGCAAGTGCACATCAGGTGTAAAGGTTCCCTAACATGCCAACCTGTATTTTTCACAAAACTGTCTCTTGTCATTTTTTTTTAGCTCAAACACTTGTTGTGGGCCAAAGCTACGTTTATTGTCTCATTAAAATACTGGGAAACACCTTGCTCAACGGTATTAAAGCAGGAGGAGGAGAGTAGTGTAGGCGTTTTTTACATGAAAACAAGATGTCATACATTTTATAACGTTTGTTAAAAAATAATTTCAAACTTGTACTTTGTGATATAACCACGTGCCTAACGCATGGTCAAACGTGGCCCACATTGTTTATCACACATTAAACACAGTACGAACACCAGTCGAATAAACAGCTGCAGACCTTTTTTCTTGAGAAAACCCCATAACAGAGGAAAGGAGCCTCTTACAGTCACGCTTATTAGCTTTTGGTCTTATTTGCATGTTGATGTGCTTTGAAGACACCCGATGTTTTAATTTGTGTTCAGGAGGCTTTTTAAACTGTACGGCTCTCATTTTGAAGAAATGCTTTGCTTGTGTAACAGGTGTGCAGCACAGCCTGCCTTTATCTGGGTTTTAAGCAGCCCTTTCACTCATTTCAGGTTTTTACAGTAGTGCGCCAGTCAGTGCGCTGGATGTGCTCATAAATATTGGAGCGCCAAAAGTGCTAAAGCAGGTCAGTATACCATTATACCCTATTTTATTATAGAGGGGAAAATACAGATATGGCAGAACAATAACAAACTTTTATTGAAAACATCATCGGAGTGGACAAACCAGTTCATCACCACCCATGTGACCTCTGCAAAACAAACAAGCTCACTGTAACAGGTAAGAATGAAAATATGCAAACTTTATAGTAAAATTATATATATTATATACAGGTTTCATTGTGGGAAAACTTTGAGATTAACAGCAAATGTGGGCTGCATGTGTAAAATCAACCAGGTGCCGGAAGACGGTCTCGGTGGCGTGTGGGTGGTAGACATCTTAGAGCCGCACGGGGGGGTCACACAAAAAAAGGACAGCAAATGCCCCTGGTAAGTCATTGTAGTGATTTTTCATCAAACAGGACCCCATTTCCTGCAATTTGTACTCAGGAAATCCCAGGCACACAGTATGTAGAAGCCCAGCCGGCTGTCTGCAAGCATGCACAAACATGAACGCAACTCTGCATTGCATGACACCCTTCACAGCTACACACAGAGAACAGTGCGCTGTTCACATGAAGTGCATCATTCTAAGCACCTATTTGTGCTATTACCGACGCATGCAGACTTGTAGTCCCGCATGGGCTGGTGATGCGACTTAGCTCATTGCAGACTTGAGCAAGAGGCCACAAGGGGAGCATTGCTCACTGGATCATTTCGCAGAGGAATGCTGTGTTCCGATGCATTTCAATCCATTGGCACATGTTTGATGAGTCCCACATCCATCACAAACACAAATCTTTCTTCTCACTGGCGTTTGATGGGAGAAATCCTCTCCAGAGAGAGAAAGTGAGAGAGAGAAGTTGAGCAAGTGGCCATGATTTAGCTGTGATGTCCAATCAGCATCCATCCATCCATCCATCCATCTTCCTTAACTCACATGTCCAGGGACTGTGGTAGGAAACCAGAGAACCCAGAAGAAACCCACACGAACGCGAGGAGAACATACAAACTCCACAGATGGAGGTGGATTTATACCCACAGCCAAATAGCCCAGGTATCAAAGATGTATTTCTAACTCACGGCGGTGCTTCTTAATGTTTTGAAGCTGCTCTGTTCTGGACTCCTGTGAATGACCGATTAGAAGACATCACGAGAGGACGGCGATGACAAAGGTAACTGTTGGAGCCAGGCGAGAGCTAACACGCTATGACAGTGACGCCTTTCTGCCATATGCATGCCTTTCATCACCAGTAAATACCAGTAAATGTTAGAATTAGCAGTGCTAATGATAGCTTACACTTTGTAAACAGAGCTTGAATTTCATTATTCGGGTCCTTTGAGAGAAACCGATAACAAAAACTAACCATTTCAAAGGTAAAAAATCTTGCGTCGGCAAAGCAGACTGAGCACTTAGTGACGCTCATCTACAAAGGCTCCCCCTGGGGACATGGAACCAATTTCCTTCACCGATTACGAATATGTTTTCCAAGGTAATCCAGGATTTTTCTGGACAGCTCCATTTGTTGAACCCCCCATCCATCCGCACTGGAGACACAGCCAGGGAAACTTCAAGACTGGAAGACTGGAAGCAAACAGAAGGGCTCTCTCTGGGTTTCCTCAGTGTTAGCGGAACGCAGGATACATTTTGTGGTCCTTATGAGTCCAAGGCAGGCGGCCCAGCAAAGAAGCAGCGTGGGGCCTGTGTGCTCGACTGGGCTGTAGGTCCTTGGACCTCAAGTTTGGACCCGAGAGTCTTTTGTCTCCTTAGGTTACACTGTGTTTCTATGAAAATCAGGAAACACGCAGTGGCACCAAAGACACACAATCCTGTACTGGATGCAGAAATGAGCTAAGTTTTCCACAGCAACACAGTTTCCATAGCTTATCTTCAGTTCTTAGTCCTACAGTTAAAGTGCGATTACACACAATAAATCTCACACACACACACACACACACACTCATAGAGATGCATTACCACAAAGTGGGGACTTGTTTATAAACAAGAGGTTCTGTTCACGTAGAGTCTTTTACTAACCCAGCTTGGACTTATTCTGCTGTAAGTGCTCACTACGTAATGCTTGCCTCTTAGCAACATACGTGGATATCAACAGGAAAATTTGTCTGAAGAAAGGCCTGCAAGTTAAATACCACAGGTTCTCGAGCCCTGCGTGTCCCTCGGAGCTGCCGGGTCGCTTTCAACATTCAACGAGGGTCAAAATGCATCTTTCAGCCCGACTTCCCTCCTGCATAAACTTGCATCCGCATCGCCTTTACATGCCCTGGCAGTTGTACACACAGCAATGGGTGTGATGTTGTGTTTGTAGCTAAAGCTCCTTATCTGTTTTGCGATGCACATTTATTTACTTTGACTTGAATATCAATTTGAAAAGTCTGCTAAATGAAAAAAATGTTAATGTGTAACTACTAACATAACTCATATCAGCATAATCTGGAAAATCTGAAGGTTTGAAAAAGGTGAAATAAAGCTAAAAACAACTGGGAACTGCGGAAGCTACCCACCGCCATGAGGTCACAGAGAGAGGACGCATGCCAGGTCCCAAGGGTTCATTGGTGACATGCGAAGAGGGAGATGGACGGAGAGAGACGTCACTCGGGTTAAATGGTGACTGCAAGGGGCAGCGAAGTGGGAGAGGCCACGGGGGGGGCGCTCTGCCATTCCGTGACCTGCTCCAATGACACTACCCCCATCAATGAGCCAATGGGTGGTGGCTGAAGGACAACGTGGGCAGACTTGACTTTTGTGCATGAACTGATCCAATAAAGATTAACAAAAGGATTTTTACAGAATTTGAAACTTTTAAAAAGTTCAACTTGTTCATTTAATGCCTGGAACAGCCCTGTTCCCGCAGGGAGCAAAAAATTAAAGCATTTGGTCAGATGGGTTCTTCATAAAACGCAGTGGCCTTGTCAAATCACAATGCTGCAAAGAGACGGCCCATCACAAGTGTCCCTCCTCCCTCTCCTCCCTCGCACGGCGCTTTCTCTCTGTGCGACCTCCTCTCCTCTGGCGTGCCCCATTTGTACAGCCTGGGCACACATTGATATCTAAGCTCAGCCTGTGCCCCCGTCTCCATTATATGTTGCACATTAAGCAGCTCCGAGGTGTGAACAATGTTCCGTAGCTCATCGGAGTCAGACGCCGTCCACTTTCAGCTGAGTGTTGGCATTCGCAAAGGCTCATTAAGAGCAGCGCAACTCGAGTCCCGCGTGCACAGCCCTGGCTTGAGGACGGGCAACAATCTCAGCTGGGCCCAGGGCGCAGCGGGGGTCCCACCGCCATCACCTGGAAAGCCTTGTGTACAGCAGGCCGGCGTGGAAGCCAGCACCCAATCAGCAGAACACCAAAGGGACTTCATCATAGCCTACGTGCTCAGCTACTCCGGGGGGAAATGATCTATGTGAACACATACGCTGCTATTGAAAGAGCAGTAAAAATGCAAAATGCTAATGTAAAGTGTCTGGAGGGTCAACTGGACAAAGTGGCGCAGCCCTTCCTGAAATGAACATGAACAAAATGTAAAATAAATGTCTTTTGAGGAATTTTCCTGAACGCCATACGCCGTTTTGTGTCTCTGCCTTTCAAACCCAGTCAGAATTAGGCATCATTGCACACCAAGAGAGGCCAGAAATGGCTTAAAAATGGCTTTTGAATTTGATAAGGAGGTGCAGACTCCGCTGTGCTTTATCTGCAGACGTAAACACATGACGCAGAAGGGTAGAACGCACTGGTTTGGCTCACGCTGAAGCCTGTTTTGTGACAGAAATGTCAAATAGACGGGTGACGCTGAAAGATACATCACAGCCGACTCAGATCTGATCCTGGAAGTTCATGACCTTTCACTCTTGGATGTTTCAATCCAGTGAACGGTCTGAAAGCTGCGAAAATTACGAGAATGCACCATGGCCAAGTTAGCACTGAGACTCCCTTCCAGCATAAATAAATAAAAGTGATGTTATCAGTGATCACTTTGTCGACTTCAGGGTCCTGGTAGTCTGGCCCCTGTACCAGGTTCATAGGGGGCTGGGCTGTGAAGCTACACCCAGTTGTGACACCAGTCCATTGTATGGTGGCCACTCACACCCACACTCCCCACTAAGAAAGTGGAAAAGACAATAAAATAAGTGGACTGGATATTATTTAGTGTGAGAGAAATTGTGCACAGTTGGGACAAATGTTACTTGGGTTTTATAAACTTTATTCAAGCACAGCCAGTTGTATCTTAGATTTAAAATGATGAGAGCTCCTGGATTCTTGGGGAAAGGGAACTCCCATAGCAGCACTCCATAATGTGGCTCAGCTCCCTGAGTGACAGCTGCTCTCCCGGCAGCGTCAAAGCAAGACCGAAGCCGTCACAGTGGCCGACGCCTCGCACGAAACCACACAGCATCTCCGTTCTGAGGTCTGGACTACAAACCATCGAAGCTACCGTTGCTCAGATCCCCGCTCGCCCTTATTGTTTACTATGGCTTTATTATCGCAGTCACTGTGTTATTTCTGCTTATTTTTCATGGTGACATCCATTCCACTGAGAGGAACCACAAAAGCTGCAGGTCTGCCTGAGCAGTGACAGCAAATGGTGAGCATGACAGGTTTGCACACGGATGGACAGCTGCACTAAGCAGGTTATAATCGAATGGGAAGAAAGAGAGTTTCAGTTCTGCTGAACATCCCAGCACACCAGGCGAACTCATCATCGTGAGAGTAGGGTAAACAGTGAAGGGTAAAGAACCTGAGATGGTGTCAGTCTTACACCACTGAATGACCTTCAGTCTACAGTAATGGAAAGGACAATGTGGAGGGGGAAGCCCACGACAAAGGAAATTCTGCATTACTGCAGCCGCCCCCTGCCAGCTGCCTGCGTGTATCTCACTTCTTCTCAGCTCAGCTCACGGTTTTCATTTTGCCTTTCCCTGTGTGCAGTATCACAGCCGTCAAATACAAGAGCTAACAACTAATGAAACGTTGGTATGAAATGTTAATATGCAGGCTGCTAATGTTTTTTTCTGATGCTTTCAAAGAATTGGATTTTTGTTGTGGAATTTACTAAACCCTGAATAAGAGAGTGAATCAGAAAAAAGCTCCTGCTTTCCAGTTTAAGTTCAAGGAGGGATCTGGCTCTAGGACTTTGGACTTATCCTGACTTGTTTCCATAAAACATTCATTGTACAAATGAGCACAAGAATTTATTTGTATTTGGCGTGTTGGTCAGTGCTCTTCATTTCAGCCCTCTGAGTAATGTATGGTAATACTTTTCTAAATTTTTATATTATTTTTGCCATTAAAATAGACTGCTTTCTGTGTTAGAACTGATGTACTGCGCATTACGTTGCACGTGTAGTTTATCAATAAATGTATACGACGTACCGTATTAATGACCTCGTGCAGCGCTGCTTCATGAAGTTCATTACTCAGCAACGCAGCTTGGGCCCTGACCCAGCTATCACTGCACAAGAATAAACTGGAAGCAACACTTTTCATGGTGACAATGCTGCTATGCTGCTGTTAGTGCTTCCATGACGAATAAACCCTGAAATTTGAACTTGAAACTGTGCTGTATGTGAAGCTGGACGAGAGCAGTGCTCATCCATGAGTGCCACAGTGGAGCTGCCATACTGACCTCTCAGTCTGCAGGGTTACTTTGGAGGGCTCCACGTTGGGGTTCTCCCACTCCATTTGGGGGCAGTGCATGAAGTAGCAGAGCGTATAAAGAGCCTCGGGCTCCCAGTGCACGCAGCCGGCCTTCTGGTGCATGGGCGTCCCGTTGCTGTGGTTCCTGATGTGCAGGGGCTGCAGGTGGTGCATGGCTCGGGACACTAGGTCACCTGGTGGGGACACGCAAAAGCAGAATGTGATGTCACACATCTGATGATCGGCCACGGCATTTGCTGTCTTTCATCAGCTGTTGGAGCTACCTGTACTGCCACACAGCCACTGCGGTGACATAATGACTCAGATACGCTGTGACGCATTTATTCGGTGCCTTGCCCTGCTGCACAATCATCTGGCAGGAGCTGCCATCATCTCTCGATTCTGCCACGGCCGCTCCGCTTACTCAGCCACTGGCATAACTTTGCAGTCACTGCAGCCCTAACAGCCACCACCCCGTGCCGAAGAATGGAACAACGGCGGGGGCCAAGGACGAGTCATGGGTCCCATGCCTGGTGAACGTGTCTGTGGGGATTTCCACCGAGCGCTCCGCTTTCCTCCCACAGTCCAAATGCATGTGCTTCAGCTCAGTTGTTGACTCTAAACTGCCGCTATAGTGACTAAACTACAAGTATATGTGGTTGAAAAGAAGGTATTAATGATGGATTTTATTGTTCTGTCATTATTGTTAAATGCTTTGTTAAACACACCATCCAGTCTCTCTCTCTCTCTCTCTCTCACACACACACACACACACACACACACACACACACACACACACACAGTGACTCACATTCACACTGCACTGTCAATTTCCAGTGACCAATTAATGTGAAACAAATGTTTTGGACTGTGGCAGGAAACCACAGCACCCAGAGAGCACCATACAATTTCCTATTGTTTGAATGCAAAATGACTTTGACAGATGGATTGTGTAATGGGACAATTTAAGGTGATCTGTCAAAAGGTTACCTGAAAATGTTGACGTAACTTTCAGTGTTCCATGGCACCATTATGACACCAAGTTTAAGCTGTTGAACATCCACTAAGCAAGCAAATCTACTTTCCCCAATTTAAAGGCTTGGTTATTATAACTTTTGGCCTTTTTTAAACAAGTTGCAAGCTGAAAAATTGTTTATGCAGCTAAATAATTGGTAAATAGCAAAAATTTAATTACTTAGCACAGTACTTGGTCATTTTTTGGCAACAAAAGAAAAATAATTAAAATGGTCTCTTAATGTGATATTTGCCAATTTGAAAGGAATACTTTCTAGACATGAAATTCTTTTTACACAAATATTTGGTTCAGAAAAGCAGGCCTTCTTGAAGAAGGATGTTTGCACAGTTTCCTCGTGAATGACTGCGTGTGTGTGTGTGTGTGTGTGTGTGTGTGTGTGTGTGTGTGTGTGAGGAAAGGAAAGGAAAGGAAGGAGACACTGTGTCAAGGAGACACCTTATGGAGGTGTTCCCAAGGGTGCTGGCTGTTTTCGCTGGGCATAATGCACCGTCCTTTCAATAAAACCTCTGGACGTATGACAGAGTGACAGCTGTGCTCACTTTCGAAAAGCAGAGCAGCACAGAAAAGAAAACCACCTTGAATTTAAAGTGCACCCTGCATGCTGCTTATCGCAATTTTTCCTTCTGCTGCTACTGTGGCAAATGTTCATGTGTACAATGGAGCATGAAAACAAAACTAGCTGGTAAAATGCTGTTTGTTAAGATGCTGTGCTGATACAGATGTTGTTGTACAGCTGCTTTAACCTAATGGTCGCAAACCTTTTTTGCAGCTTTCCCAAGCACAATGCTATCATGAGCATCCTCTGCTGTTCGAGTAAAATGCAACAAATGCAACACAATGTCTGAATGCAGCTGGACTTTTGTTGTACCGCGATCACGAGGCTGCCTCGTGTTAAAAGTGACCGCTTATGCAAGTCCTCTTCACTGCAGACAACCTAATGAGAACAGTGCTGTGGGGACAAATCTCAAGGACAAAGTATTACATCCAGTACCCTGCACAGATTCTCAGTGATAGCTCGAACCCTCTGAGACGAAACCAAATGCTTTGTGCCACAATGAACCCTTACAGCGGCGTTTTTACCCCCTTATGCGGTCATTTCACTTCCACCACATGAATTACTGCATACCATGTTTTACACTCTGCGGAGTCCACAGACACTGTGCTTTTTTATTACAAAATGAAGTCCATTCCACTTGCCACATTTTCTCAGCTGTATGGGGGAGGAGATGCCTGGATATGAGAAAACTTTGGAAAGTCAAAAGCTCAATTTAACTACAGCACTGCATACTACAGGAACACTTTTATACCAAATGTAATGCATAATGAACATGTTTTAGTGGCTGAATGCACTGAGCGCTGCAACCGATATGACACCAAAATGACTGGATCCGAGCGACGCTACAGGGGACCTAGGGTGCGCCGCCCTGCTACATCACACTAAAAGTGGAGATTTGTACGGTAGCAACATTGTCAAAACATTAAACAATAACAAAGTTAAAGTGCTGACAATCAGCTTTAAGTTGTAAAAGTAAAAACTCATAAGTGTGAAGCAGTATACTGTGAATTCTGTAGGAGACCATGTGCTATGGCATAATGGCAGCGACCACTCACAGCCTGCAACTATTTTCTCACATGTCACACAGTGTTAGTGATACTCACTGCTATGAGTACTCACCGCCATATTTGACTGTTGGTGTGACGTTCTTACTGTGGGTTTGCTTTACACTACACATAACAGGACCTGTGTCATTCAAACAGTTCCCTTTTTAACTCATCTGTCCATAGCACATTTTCCCAAAAAGTTTGGGGATCATCCAGGTGTGTTTCTGTAAATATGAGGTATGCATCAGTGTTACTCTGGAATAGCAGTGTTTTTTTTTTTTTGTTTTACTACTTTCCCACGAATCCTAGTTTTACTCAGTCATGTTCTTACTGTGGAGTTATGAACTGTGACCTTAACTGAGGCTACAGAAGCTTTACTTTCAAATAACCTTTTCACTATTAACTTTTTCAGAGAAAAATGTAGCATTTATTTTCCACAATGCGAGATAGCACAACGTGTCGACAGACAGAGATCGCAAATAGTAAGCCTTCCCTTGAACTTTTTAACACCCCACTCCACTGAGGCTCTGGCCAGGGTTCTTTATTCTTATTTACAGAATGAGAATGCAGAATCCAGTGCAGAATCAGAATGCAAAAGGCATGTGCACGAGGAGTCCCAGCTCACCCGAGCGAGGAGCTGACAGTCAGCCTGGCCTCAGTGGGAGAGAGACAGCACTGTGCTATTCCAGCCTGAAAATCCCCTCAACTGCTTCCCAGGGTGCAGAGCTGTCATGTTGCTGACATTTACAGTACATTTATTTATTCATATCAACTGAGAGTAAACAAAAGTGCATTTCACCAATGAACAGAGACATACAGATACAGAGTCACATTTGGTTAAGTCATTTTGTCTAACACCACAGTTTTTGTGCCCGCATGAGAAGAAGTCCCATATAGAAGTGATGTTGAGACGCTGCTACAGCATGCCAAGCCTCCGTCCCAGTTCACTTTGTGAATAAGAGACCGATTGTAGTTAAGTGTGCATGACACTGTTCTAATTCGGACCCGGTGTCACGCGTGGAGATCTCACCTGTGGACCTCAGAGTATGGAGGCTGCAGCACTTCAGTGACTGCATCGCTCTCCATTCTCTGCCATGATGCCTTTCATGAAGCGCCTACCCTTTATTCTTAACACCTTTCAAACTGTGGGCAAGACTGTTGGCCAGTGCAGGAAACTGAGTGACATCTCCCAATCTGTCACCGATGCAGGATGTCAAGCGGACACTGCGACTGGGGACTGAATCGTAGACGCCATGCAGAGAGAGAATCTGCTATGTAATGCAATGTAGTGGTTGGAGGCCTTTCAGGTGTTTGTGTGTGGGCGTTTGGATCCGTTTTTTCTCCCAAGCACACCGAGTGTTGTTCTTAAGCTGAACAGCTTCCTTCAATTATAACTTCATGTAAGATTCTGCAGAGAGAACAGAGCCCTTTACCCACCAACTGAAAGAACCACGAACCTTGTAGATTCTGACTTGCACAAAGGCTTTCTGCTGCTTCACGCCTTCCCAGAACATGAAAAACACACGTGCCACACAGCGTTTGTACCCATACCAGTATTGCGTGTAAACCCATGACTGCATACATTTATGGGTTTGTAGAGAGTTGTGAGATGAGCGATAATAACGCTGATGTCACAAACACACATTAGGATATAAATCATTAGGTAGTTGTCCTAAGTGAGAGTTGAGAGCTGCATATGTGAATTCTTGGGTAAGAAACACGTTTGTCTGTAACTCAGACCTCTTGGTATTATGCAAGAGAAGCCAGTACTCTCATCTTGAGTTGCCTCATTAAGAGCACGCCATGCTAAATAAATGGGTAAATCGCCATACAGCACCATGAAACATGGTGTCAGGTAAGTATTACACATGCACAATGAAATACTTAAAACATCACATTTCAAACTTGGCACTTCAAAAGTGTAGGTATAATGCAGCAGCTATAACACAACTAGTAACAATAAGTTATAAATACTAGTGCATGTAAGTGCTACAACAAGAGGATAAGAGAAAAATATGAAGACCCCCTTTGGTGAAGCTTTTTTAAGGTCTCCACCATAAGGAGAAGATACTGAGATCTTGGCCTTGTCTGTTCATAATGCAAAACATCCTCTGCAAAATAATTGCTTCTTTCCTTGGAGGACGATGGCATCCATCCACAACCACAAATAGCAGACACCCAGTCTCAAGCCATCACTGGACTGTGCTGAGCCTTTAACTCGAGTAATCTCTGGTCCTCCAGTGTGATTTACACCTGCAAATATTTTAACTGCAGGTAACTTGCCATTTCCTAAACCCAATCTCCTCAAGCAGCGATGAAAGGAACACAAATGGGACTGCGTGCGTTGCGCTGCGAGTGACTGGCGCTTTGACACATTGCAATGCAGCAACAGTAGGATGTGTACGTATGAGTGTGATCCTCAGTCAATGTATTTCCATCTTTTTTGGGGTGGAAACACAATCTATGCTGACTTTAGGCAGTAAAAATGATCGTCACCAGGCTCTCAAGAACGATGACACACAAAGACTGAAACACATACTATATGAGATCTGCTTGTGGCTCCAGGGAGGAATTTTGAATCTCTGATTTATTTACAGATTTATAACATGAGGTTCAAAGTTGCTTAGGAACACATTTCTTATCCAGCACAACTCAAACAGTTTATACAGCTTCATATCACGGTGACTGAAGCTATGCTCTTGGGACCTAAACTGCCTGATTTTTTAGCCATAACTCCAAGTCTGTAACCCCTGTGGTACCGAACACACCCAAGCAGAGACGGAACAGCCGGCTTTTCACACAGAAGCTACCAAGTCAACAGCAAGGGAAGGCACGGAAAAAATGCTAAGGCTTTCGGCAGTCCACCTCGAGGAGGAGGAAACGCAAGGCGACAATTGCCGAGATGGCTGTTCGTCTCTCAGGCCAGTCCTCCCTTAATAAAACTTGCAGCCTTTTAGCAATTTTGTTTGTAACAGCAGTCGCGTTCTTACACACTCGGCGAAGAGACGAAGGAGCTCAGAGCTGCATCACCTTGCTTTCCACACAGGAGAACACACTTTCATACTGAGCTGCACTTAAAAATATTTAATCTCGATGACACACTTCTGGTACTCTTACTGTGAGAAGCAAGAAAGAATTAAAGAATGAAAATATAAATGTGTGCAACACTAGATACAGTGTTAATTTGAGGAACAGCCACAAGGTATTAAGCATACGCAAGAGCTATTATTTACCTATCTTATCTATATTTATTTATCTATTTATCTACAATCCAGCACGATTTCACCAATGCTGAGTGCAACACGGCAGCCCTGACCACTATGCCACCTGCTGGCCCCATATCGCTTTGCTCATAATTCCCATTTATCCACTGCTTTTGTATAAATGGGTACTTTACTGGAGCATTTCCAGTCAAGTATTTTGCTCAAGGGTACTACTGTACAGACCCTTGAGGAAGCTGTGTTAGGTGAATATTGCATGACCTTTTAACACATAAAATTAAATCACCCAAGTCTCCGAGGAGCAGCCGGCTGTGTAAATGCTGGAGGTGATGTGCACACGGGTGTTGGTGAAATCGTTCTGGATTGTAGGGGCCAGAGCTGCAATGTGTAAAAGCCATACCTGTGTTTCCAGTGTCCATAACATCAGCAGCAAATGCAGAAACTAAAATCTGAGCAAAAATGTAAGACTGTAAGGAAAGTGCTGATGATGTGGGTATTGTGCATGGGAGTGCGTGCTGTGGCTGACACGGCGCTATGAATGTGCAGTAGTGAAGTAGGACCGTGTCTGTCGCAAACTACATACAAGCACCACCCCTCCTCTAAAAGGGTTAGTTTCAGCATCATGACTTTAGGCCTAGTTGTGTGGTATAACAGTCAAATTACCTTTATTTGTTATGGGGAAAATTTTCATTGGTTCCTGGATGACAAATACGGTACCTAAAACAAAAGAATTAGCAAACCTGCTTACCATTTTTTATGTGTGACCATGGTAAGGCCAACATATTTTATACAATTTCTAACATTATTCATAACAGCATTTTATAACAACATTTTTGCATTACTGAATATCACAGTACTGAATCATTTTTGGACCACTTCCATGAATCGCAAGACAAACGCTTCATTCATTACTATGTAAGGTATTCCTGTCATAAAAGCAAAATGGCCAAAAATGTAATGAAAAACAACTGAATTAATATTTGCATGTTTGCACAGATTATCTGTAAAAGTTTGCATTGAATATCCTATTTTATCTGTGAGGAAGGTTTACCAGGATCAGCGCTGACATAATCAGGGCGACAGGAGGCAGAAAGCGGTTTTGCTGTGGAAGAAGCTTAGCGTCCACACACTTTGCAGAGTTAAACATGTTGCAGGCAGCCAGTAAAGCACCTGATGCGGACCTAAAATTTCCTTGTTACTGGGGGGAAAATGCCATTGTACTGAACGATGAGCCCACTGTAAGAAAAAATGGTGAATAATTTCATGAGCCGCTGGAGCACCTTTTTCACAGTTATACAATGGAAGGATGTGCTGCCTGTATTTATTTTACCTCTGGAGCAGCTGAATTTGAACTACTTAAAAGCAAAAATAAGTGTTTTAAATGAGTGCTCGGTGGCACTAGGGCCTCCCTCATGCCCGTCTGAGTCTCTGATAAAAGGAGCGGCCGCCCATGCTTCACGTGTTTCCAGCACTTTATGCAAGTCACTAAGTCACAGCGGTTTTCTGCCGGTGTGAGACGAGAAAAATGCTTGGGAGGCCACAGAATAAGAATAAAGTGGAGTGTGGTCAAGGGATCCAAAGGCCAAGTAAAGAAACACTAGAGCATTTTGGGAAAAAATCAGCTCCATAACTTGGTTCTGGTTATAGCCTTACTTTTTTCTTACCGTTTGCTGACATTAGCTGTTTTCACAAAGAGTCATTTGACCAAAATGTCATAATAGCATGCATGATATTCTTTTCCTAATCCAGCCTGTGAAAGGTCAGGGATGCATGGGGAAGAATGAAGCAGCAATACTGGCAGCAGAAAAAGCAAGTAGAAAAGGGCATGAAGGAGATAAGTATGGAAACTTGGAAAGAGGCGGAAGGTCACACTTTAACTGGAAGAGGAAGCGAAACAGAGGAAGGAGGAGAAGGCAGCGAGGGAAGCCTGATGAGCGGCATACTCTGACCTATCACAGGGCACTACTCTGACAGTGGGCGGGACCAAGACCGTCTTTGGCCAACCGCATGGCTATGCTGCGAAAGTGGGCGAGGCCAGCAGTTTGCTTCCAGTGGCCCATATGTTTCCCATGGAAAAAGACTGGCGGGGGGGTCGCTTAAAGAAATTCTCTCTGTTGGGGAGCCGAGCCGAGCCCTGCGGCAACGTGGCCGCTCCGGAACGGCTACCCTGGAGAACCTCTAATCTCAAAGGCAAAGCAGCGGCAAATCCTACAGACAGACAAATTCTGGCTCCTTCACTCCGAATGATTACGTCAATGCCTAAACCAAGAGTTTGACCAAAGCTGGCACCCGACGTTATATTACGAATAAGAAGTGCATTTGTGAAAATCACCTTGGACTGAAAATAACCTCGAGGCAGCTAGACCTTAGCAGAACCACTGTCTTAGAAAACAGGACAAAATGTTAATTTATTTTCCACTAAAAATTGTTATGTGGTGCTGCAAAGACACAGTCAAAAATAATTACAGGATACTTGAGATTTTGTCTGCAGCAAAAAACTCTTGATATTCATCTCTAAATATACTTCAGCTTTCTTCTTTTGTGAAAACGTGAAGATAACTTAGAGGAATTAAACAGATGAACAGTTGCAGAGGACACTGGCTGAGACCATGGGGGCGGCTGTTATAAGCAGCCAGGGTCCAATTTCATACTGCACTGACAACTGTACTGCTATTTTGAATATTAGCTTTTAAAAATACTAGATGTGTTTTATTTTTACAATGTTTCTGCTCATCTGACAGTTTCCCAGAGCAACAAATACTCTGTCACATTTGTTAACCGCTTACCCCGGTAAGGGTCAGCAGAAGGTCGGAGCACACCCCAGAATTAGTAGGCAAGGAGGGCTACATGCTAGTGGGACCCCAGTCCACTGCAGGACAGCCTCAGTCTCTCTCATGCACACAGTTATTTCGAGTGAGCAGGTAGCCTGAACCACAGATTTTTTGACTGTGGGAGGAAACCCACATGCAAACTCCAGACAGACCAAGCTGGATTCAAACCTACAGCCAAGCAGCAGAGGCCCTGTAAGGCAACAGCGTGACTCACTGAGCCACCACACTGCCCCACATTCATAGCCTTGCTTTTTAAAAAAGAGGAACTCCGGTTAGTACCGCAACGGTACCATCTGTCATGCTACCTGCTGCCTGTGGTACTGATTTACCATGATCTGGGCAGACTAGTGAGTTAACTTTTGTGAACCAGCTTCCTTATTCCAATGGCACAATGAAAAAATGTGCCTGTTAACAAAGACAAGTAGGCGTTTGCAGCCAAGATGGTGATGCTGATGACTGTGACAGCGTTCGGTGTGAAGGCTAACAGAGTTACAGCAACACTCCAGTCAGATGGGTCTGCTCAGACATGCCTGACATGGAGGTCACCTTGAGTGAGCCTCTCACAGCACATCTCCTCCCTGAGCCTCACAAGTGGTCATATGTACCCTGCCGAGCAGCAGAAGTTAACCCCTCAAGCACCCAGTAGGTCAGTCATTTGGGTCATGCTCATTTACACAGCGGTGCCGCAGCCAGGGGTACTATAGTACTGTTTCTCTGATGCCATCTTCCCGTGTTGCCCAACAGTCTTTTGCGCTGTAATCGCTATGTCAAACTCTGCTTCTTCCTCTCGACACATCAGCATGTAACTTAAAGCTGAATACAGCAGCTCCGCAGCCACAACCAAGGCCCACAGTGTAAATATGACAGTAGCAAGCAGTTCAGTTCACTCGGCCCTCAGACGATGGGACCGCAAACAGCAAAAAACCCACATCATGAACGTTTGGAAATACTGTATACAGTATATACTGTACCCTTCATCCATATCTCCATCTTACTCAGTCTATTATGGCTTTCACTCTGTAGAAAATTGCGATATACATTGTACATCCTACTTAGAACAATCTCACCATGGTAAGGTACATTTACCTTGGTAAAGTAAATATAATAATCTAAATAGTATTATATTGCATTATACATATATTCGATTATACAATACTCCTGTTTCTATTAATTAGGCTGATGCTTTCCTCTAACACATTTATACTTTTTAGGTGACATCTTTTACAGCTATGAACTGATTCTATTTTACCATTAGAAATAATGAAATTGCTTTTTGCTTTCAGCCACTTCTGGGTTTGTGTTCCACTTGCATTGCACTGCCACTGTGAAATACATGCACTTGTTTGTTACACACTCCCTTCCTGTCCGGTCAGTTCCATCACTATTAACTTGGCACAGTTTATGTTACGACACCCATAGGCAGCCATGAGGTTGTAACACGGGGTGACTTTATAAAACAGATTAACCCAGTTTATGTGAGGGTTAGGAATTGGTGCACAATTACCAGTGCCCATGACCACTGACCGTTAGTACAGCTACAGTCTATCATCTTTCTCCCCATCCTGTGCACTGTAGACCTGAGAATACCTGCACCAGAAACACTGACTATACATGAATTCTTAAACACTGAATCTGTAAATGATGTAAATATAGCAGCTGTGCTTCACTGTTAGTAGGAATGTGAAAAGTATTTTCTTCTCCGTGCATTATTATTTCAAATTTAGGGTTTCAAAAGACCAACCGCATCAAGAGAGTGCAGGTTCTGCCAGGTTTTCCAGGGATACATAGCTCAACCGGTACCAGCACATTCATCTAGATGCTCCACTTCAATCGTCTACCTGAAGTGTGTCCTATATTTTAGGTTTTATTTCCAAACTCTACTGTTTAGCAAGAGCAACTGTGATGCCTCAAGTTGTTGTACAGTATACAGGGATGTGGAAACTCAAAAAAATGTGGAACACCTGTTGTTCTCCAAAGATCTCAGTACATCCCTTGGTACATCCCTTGTTGCTGCTGGCAGAGAAATCTCAGTCTTCTGGATTTCTCTGCCAGCAGCAACAAGGGATGTACCATAACGGTCTGAGTGTTTTGTAATTTCGACAGAAGATCCCGGGGGCAAACAGTACTGAGAAGCAGTAAGTGTGATAGCAACACAAAACAGCAACAAGGAAGGAACTCTGGGCCGTGCTCTGTAGCCAGACAGCAGCTAGGGGTGCTGTACAAACGATTGAATGTGGAGTGAATGCGTGCTCTTTACAAGTTTCTTCTGCGTGTCTCAGCTGAACGCTGCACTTTACGTTGGTGCCGTACAGTGCCACTGGATCCGTGGTGGGCTCTGAGTACCAGAAATGGAGCATGGTGTTACAGATCACAGCCCCCCTGGGATACTGGATTGTGAGCTGCACCTGGGGAGGAAATGAGGACCAAGCGCAGATATCAAAGCCCCACCGAATAAAAATGGACTTTCGGAAGGAAAATAGTCAAATGACCCAAGCAAGGCTACTTCTGATGTGCAGCTGTACGACATCGGTGCTACAGCCTAAAGTTGATCTTTTTTTGTTGGTGGTTAAGTTGGTTTTCCCGCTGGCGGCCCTTTACACAGCTTTAGAATGAGACACACACATTGGCGATACAGGAGACGGACTTGAGGAGTTCAGTTTAGTACTTCTGCTTTGGCTTACAAGGCACTTGTCTGCTAGGTGGCTCCTGACATGAATCATGGCCCCTGCTTGGACTGTCCTCTCTGGGTGATGTCAGCTTGACGGGTCCGAGCGATTTCACTGGCATCTTTTTCAGTGACTGCACCTGTCTTTGTTATTCTATTTTTTGTATTAAAATCACCCACAGACTAACATATGTACTGTACTTAGTACTATGTACTATTTGTGCAGTATTGATAGCACTTTTCCGTACTCTGCATTATAATCTATTAGCTCAGCATCGGGCTGTTAAATGTGTCTAAATGAGCATCCACAATGTCGTACTGCTTATACGGCCCAAGCATTATTACGGTACCTCACGCGATATTATTTTATATTCACACACACTGCTTCAATGATTTTGCCTCTGGTTTACACACATTGCACCAGGTTCTCCTTTCGCTACCCTAAGGTTGAAATCATGAGGTTTTCTTGAGATTTCTCTGCGCTCGTGAGAAGGCTGCCAAGTTAACAGAAGACAACAGGGAGAATGTGAAACAGCAACGTTTCAGATGTAACGGCGCACCGAGCCACCTAATATGAGGCGACTGGAGAAATCCAAATTAACATCATGTGAAGCCATAAAGGCTGCTGCACCACAGCCATCACCATAGTTTTGTACTGTAATGCAGCCATTTAAAAATATAACACTGTACATGTGAGCTACTGTGCTGTGGTGTTAAAAAAGAACTGTAAATCTCATAGCAGAAAACATGTTTACTTTTAAATGCATCGGATGCGCGTGAGGAACCCGTTAGATCCGAAACCGTGACTGAGGCTGAAGGCATGCGAGACGGGATCAGCACAGGCTAGCAGCGTTTTAGCACGTCTGTCTGAGCCCCTTTCTGTCAAATACTATGTTTGAATGCATTTTACTAAATACTACAAACCAACATCCACAGGACCTCATTGCTCCCTACAGCCCAGCAAGAGCACTGTGCTCCTCCACCTCTGCCCACTGAGTAGCGTGATGCCACGAGAGAACTGACAGCCCATCGGTTCTCGCTCTGAAAACAACAACAAAAACGACATTTATTTGTATGTCACCTTTCATACAGTGGTCTGTAGCTCAAAGTGCTTTACAAAGTGGAATGAACACCCTCTGTCCCTCAGAACTGCTGAAACCCAGTCAGGAAAGGTCTCACACTCATTCCTTGTGCAGCCTTTTATAAATTTAAGCCCCTTACACCCTCTTAAGTCAGTCCGTCACCACCTGGCCCCTACTTTCGGCTTCTTTTGTCACAACAGGAGGTACCTGCACAAATATGGCCTTTATGACAAGGACAATGGCAGCATCAATCAAACAGGCCGTGCTTTAATATCCGAATGCATGTGTCCTGTGTTTGTTGTGGGATACATGCTTTAACTGTCATTTAGGAAAAAGTGTCTCTCAAATGCCTACACGTAAGCATTATGTAAAACTAGCAATAAATGAAACAAAAGAAAAAGTGACTAAATGTGATTTGCATGATACAGCCTCTGGACAGAAAAATGCGGATCATTTATATCAGTCCATCTGCATATGCCAAAAACCTTTAGCAATGCGTAAGTCCAAATGCAAGACTTAAAACGGTCATAAACCTTGGAGTGTCAGGAGGCGTGCTGTCTGTCATCCATTTAGCAGAATGCACCAGGAATGGCGGGGGTGTCTGCTATTTTTAAGTGTTGCGGCGCTAATGGGAGACAGCATGTAATGTGACCTTAGTCAGGCAACGCCGAGGTCCAACACATCACAGATCCTCGGTAAAAATATCTTCATTTGCTTACATCCGTCTCCGGGCAACCGAGTTTCATACAGTGTACAGTAGTAACCGACTTGGAGACCTTTTTTATAGCTTTCTGAAAACTCCTAATTTCTACATCCACAGAGATCTCAAGAAAAGAAAAAAGGACAAACTAAAGGCAATAAAGAAAGAAAGAAAGAAAGAAAGAAAACATGTTTAAATTGTTTATATGTTACATTTACATCCATTTATTTGTCTGACACCTTTCTCCAAAGTGACTTACAGCGTTAAGCTGCTTACACCGATTTGCACACTGATACAGCAGGGTCATTTTTACTGTGTCAGTTCAAGGTAACTGCGCTGATCAAGGGCACTTCAGCAGGAGGTGAGACTCCAATCTGGGTCCTTCAAACGCAAAACAGCAGCTGTAACCACTACGCCACCTGCTGTCGACTTTGAGTGAAACAGCGAGAAATTTTAAGCATTGTAGGCAAAATATTTTTAAATTGCTCTATTTTTGTTACTCAAGCTAAAGAAGGGAAGATGGTGACTAGAGGGAAGCAGAGGAAAGGCTCAACTCACTGAGCTCGGAGATGCTGCCGACGCGGGTGGCCAGCAGGGACTGCTCGATGGTACGCAGCTCCGACTGGCTGTACACGTGCCCCTCTCCGGCCTTGCTGGCACGCTGCTGGTCTCGGTGCAGGTTCAGGCTTTCCGGCAAGCTCAGGACTCCTGGGGGGGGGGGGGGTGAAGACGAGCATTACTCCATAGCAGGCTAGCACTAACAGCACCCGCTGCCACACACACAGCCTACAGCATTACCATAGCTACAGTAGTTAGTGACTTTGCAGCGTCAATTTCATCAGAATTATTACCGCAGCTCAGACAACATATTACTGCAATGAAAAACGCAGAAAGCGTCCAACGGCACACGGCGGTCTAAAGAGAACGGATGATTATTGTTATTTGGCCCTGAGTGCTATTCTGTAATTCATGCAAACTGAATTGTGTCTTTGTGGGAGTTTGCAGCCAAAGAAAAGCCAGAGTGCTGCTGAGCAATGTACAGCTTTTGTCAGTAGCAACTGGGGACTTCATCTGAAAATAACCGGAACGTCTGGTGTCGACTGCAGCAACGCAAAGTACGGGCAACTTGAGTCATCTCCACCCTACCGAGCCCATGACCCGACTGCCAGAGTAATGAACTCCTTTGTTGTGACAGACAAACGCAGCTGAAACAGATGGGGTGCTGAGCGATGCGTCGGATGAGCAGAGACCCACCCAAAGCCACCTGCCACCTCGATGAGCTTCCATGCAGTAGGAGCCAACGGGACGCTGCTTCCAGAAAGTATGGCAATGAAAGACAGGAACAATGCACCCCCACCGCCACTGCTGCGCAAACGCCACAATCGATGGGTCGACCGGGGACAGCGTCTTCATCTTCCCATCCACGTCGACATCCCGACATCCCTCATAAGCTGCCTGACGCCGGCCCAGCTCTCCTCACCTCCCGAGATCCCCAGTGTGATTCGCCCGTGCGGTCGGACACGTCGCCCCGTAAATCGGAAGACCGATGGACGCAATCACATTTCCCATATCTACATAACGCAATATTCAGAGACTCTGGGTTCTTATTGACAATCGAGGGGCGTCGAAGCCTGACTGAGGAACAGTGTGGAGCCACTTAGTTTATGGCAGCGTTAAAAGGACGAATGCTGTCAGCTTTTCAGACCTCAGGAAACACTGCAATGCATCAGACGCTCAGCAAAGTCAAGGCATCATCTCCCAAGCGTCCAAGACTGGCTCGCTTTCCAGGTCTGCATGAAATAAAAAAGCATAAATAAAATGGCACAAACTGTGGACACAGGATTAAAGAAATCCTCATGGAAGAACTACGACTGTGAGGCGGCCAGCTGTGCTTGTTAGCGACATTAGCAATGTTAGCCATTAGCGCCTGAGCTCAGACTACAGGAATCGGGCATTTCGATAAGAGCCGTGAGCAGAATTAATACGGAATGCGCCGAAAACGTGTGAAACCTGGCTGTGTAACTGATGCGTCTCTCATACTTTTTAATTTAATGGTCTGATAAGAAACAGGGACAGAAAAAAGGTGGAAATTACACATTCTTTTACAGAGCAGTCACACACACGCGCCCAAGTGACAAGTGACTTTCGAGACCCCAGAATGGCATTCCGGTGGCATTCACTTGCGTGTTATTGTTTAGTGGACAGCTGCTTCCCCAACTTTTCCAAATGTACCTAAGAGCAAATATGGATTTTCTCACAAAATATAACTTGTACACACATTAATTGTTAGCAGCAGCGGGATGCATTACATTTTCAGATGTCTGTAGGACTGAGCAGGGGACAGTGTGTTTAGCTCTTTTCTGTAGCGCAGGAACAGCATTTCTAATGCAAGACTGCGGTGGATGATGTGCCGTACTGCAGTGTGAGATACAGCATTTTTGGGGAGGCAGAAGGTCTGCACCAGGGACCACTGCCCACCATGGCTGGGTTTACAGACACTCAATGGAAGTATCACACTGACAGCCTCCATCGAATACAGTAAATATCACAAATGAAACAGCACATTCAGCCTTTATTATTATTATTATTATTATTATTATTATTATTATTATTATTATTATGTTGTCTTGGGGTTCAACTTGCTAAAGTGCCTAGCATCCCACCTCATGAGAAGAGGACACCAACAGTGGGCATATTTCACTGGGGGTCAAACATGACTACCAGCAAACTGGGGATTTTGACACAGTACACCGGTGCAGGACTACTCAGAACAGTGCTGTCAAAAATATGCAAATCCTAATGGATATAAAATACCAGCTGTCAATTTTCCTGCTTGCACCGAGGAAAGGCGGCTGCCCCAAAGCCTGAACGGCAGACCAGGAGCTGTCTACTCCAGCGCAGGCTAGAAAAATAGCGTTAGATCGCCTCCCAGTTCTGCTCAGCACCATCAGTGCTTCTGCATAAAAATATTTCATGAAATGTACAAACTCTGCATTATTCATGCGGTCATCAGCGGTTGCACAATGAAAATTGAACAGCATGGCCACTCATCCTCCTCTACACACAGACACACACACACACACGCAGACCAAAATCATAAATGCCTCACTTCATGCATCACAAGTTGATGAGGCTTTTCAGACCACGCTGTCCACGCTGGGTCCACTGTGATGAGCTGCAGGTAGGAAACCACTGGGACCAAAACCCTCGCACCTGCCAGGAACAGGTAGACATAAATAATGCACACAGTATTGACTGCTGGGGGATCTTTAAGCGGCCGCAGAGCAGAGTTCTCGCATCAAAGGAGAGAACGAAAAAATTTGCAGACCTCTATGTGAGGAATTGTCTCCCGGACAGCATCGTTCCTAAATATCATCTCAGTGGAAACGATCCTTTCTGCAAGCCACTACTAAGGGGGGGTCTGGAGCGGAGGTGGACCATCGTAGCCTTTGAGCACCACAGCCTCAGCACTTCATCCGTTTGTGACACACAGGGGCCTGTATGGGCTTCATATGCACAAGCTGAGTGTTCAGTTCCAGGAGACACAACAGTAGGAGCTTAGCAGCAGTTCTACTCTTTCTGGGAATGAGCTGGCAAACTGCTTGAATCACAGCAGTTTTACCTTTAAAGCTGCCATGAAATTAAGACACCTTTCTGACTCACAGTGGTGACAATGAGAGGACTTCAAGCAGGGACTGTCATTTAAACTCAGACTATTCTCCTTTGCTATTTATTAATGCGTTCAAATACCTGGCCATACAGACAAGTCTCTCTGTTTAAAAGTGACCAAATTCTGAAAGATCAAACTCACTCGATAACAGTTTATCATATTTTAGCTCAGACTCGCAAGTTCAATTCATCCTCAAAGTGTTTTAATAAAAAATGGCCTTGGAATGCGCTGATACTGATGCCTTAGTGGTCATGGGAGGAAAATTAAATCAAAATCAGTTATGCATAGCACACACCCCAGTGAATATAGAGCAGTCAGTCTCTCTCTCTCACACACACACACACACACACACACACTCACGCGCAGAGCCCAGCTGTGATTCCTCTGGCTACGAAATGACAGATAATGACATCCGTCGTACCACTTGCCCCTTTTGCCCACCAACAGGTAAAGGCGTGTTTTGTGTGCGCGGGTTTTTTACGCTCTCTGGGAGAGCGACGGAGCTGCCAACAATGTGGTAATGGAAAAATCCCCCTCAAGTGGGATTTCCAAATCACTGCATAGCAATATCATACTGTTAGCAATAAATTACATTACAGGTGATTAGAGCATCTCTGCTTTGACACAGACTGACTGTACAGGCAGAAGGGAGTACCTGGTAAACGCCCAGTGCTCCATTTCTCTTTATTTATTTATCACTGCGTATTTTTTTATTTCATAATCTGTGGTCTTTTTCAACAGAGAGACTTGCTTGGAATTTTAAAATCAGTCACCATGACAACCAGAGCAAGTTGCTCAGTTGCTGTGTTACTGCTGGGAAGAAGCAGGTACACCTTCGTTTGGCGCCACACGACTACCGTGTACCTGCTTCTTCTTTTTCACGGCATCATCTGCTCTCCAATCAACATTTCTTCATTTCCTCATTTTTCTGATGCTTCTTCTCCAGAGCACTTTATAGCCATTTACCTGTCTTTGCAGTATCACTTGAAGGTAAGTATAATGATCAAGGTCAAGAGAGCATAGCCGGAGGAGGCATTCAAACCTGTGTCCACTGAGCGTAAAGCTGAAGGCTGTGATCGCGACGCCACCCGCCGTTCCTATGTGCAGCCCACAGTCACATTGCACAGTGCTCTTTGGGCATCCTGCCTCCCGGTTTTCAGGGTTGTTGAAGGACTCCACGCTTCAAACACTGCGGACTGAAACCAAAATCTCTGCCACACCAAATCAGGCGACATCTTAGCCCTTTCACAGCACTACAGAGGCAGTTCATAAATAAAAGCAATTTGTACCACAGTTAAACAATAAGGGAAATAAGCAGAGTTAAGCAATAACTTTGAATAAATAAAGTCATGCAGAAACCTCTTCCGATTTAGACAGAGATCCAAAGCAAAAAAACAAGCAGAGACTTTTTATTTCAATGTGGCCTCCCTGGTCCTTCTGGGAGCTTCGTACCTCTCCTCATAAACGACTACTGTAGATATTAAGGAAGGGACTTTTTGACATGAGCGGCACGTTTCGGTGACAGAAAAGCTGCTTTGTGCAAGAGGAGGGAAATGAAATGTAAGCAGTGAACTGTGCTTTGTTCAAAGAGGTTGGGGTTACTTGCAGGGCGCTCGAGTGTCCGCGCCCTTCAAGGTAGCACGTTTGAGCTCCAGGACCGCTACCGCCATTTGCCATAGGAGCCCACAAAAACCACACTGAAAAGAAGCTTATTTCAGAGCTACATCTGGGCTCCTTGCTGTTGCAGTTTTAAGTCCTGCCAGATCTTCCCTATTTCTCTGGGCTGTGAAATGCAGGCGCCTGGGAGATGAATAATTGCTTTAATGCATTTGGAATGGATGCACTTACATTGCAGAAGGGCCTGATAATAGGCGGCCGCTGTGTTTATTGTGAGTTCTGATGAACAGGCCTTGCTGTGACTCCGTCTAAACATTTCGTATCTGCATGCTGGAACCCATTAGGCGGTTTCCCACGCACTTCAGCCAGCCTTGGTTTGCTGCGACACAACAGTCGCATGAAACTCCAGCTTCCATTTTTACTCCAGTCTTAGCGCTAATGCACCCAGACACTCAGCAAAATCCAGAGTCATGGCCTCATTCTAATGAGGTGGTTAAATGCTCTGAAACAAGGGCATGGATTTGGCAGCAAACACATGGAGCTGGAAGCACCCCGTTTTCCCCAGCAGGTGCATGGATGTAAAATGAGGGTCAAAAAAGTGACGTTTCCAGGATAGAGACATGTTATTTACTGTAGTCTGGATGTTCCGTTTCAGCTGGATGTCACGTGGACAATAGATTGGTAAAAAAAAAAAAAGCATGGACATCGATGGTTAAGACCCAACCATGTGTTTAGGACAAGGCTAACACTGTAACTGCATTGGGACTGAATGGTACTGTATGTATGGTATGAATTTACACACCACTTTACAGTAAAGTGCGGTGATGCTGAGGTGGATATTTGGCTCAGGTGCAGATTCAAATCGAGTTCAGCCTGCGCAAAGTTTGCATGTTCTCCTGGGTTTGTGGTGGTCCAAAGGCATGTGTTTTAGATGAACTGGTCACTTCAAATGACCCACTGCGTGTGTGTGTGTGTGTGTCTGACATACAAATGGAGGAATTATTGTAGGGAGACCAGTGTATCTAACACTGTAAGTCACCTTGGAAAAGGTTGCAAGCTAAATTATTGTACATAATATGTTTGCATTTGTAAAAAAAACCCACATTTATCTGCAAAAACGTGTTTTCCCTTTGACATTAAAAAGCATTTTTCTGCTGATCAGTGCCAGAAACACAAAATTAAATCTGCCGTGATCCATTTTGTACAACAAGAGAAGATGGTCAAGTCCAAGGAGGTGAATAATTTTCATAGGCACTGTGGTCACAATAATGCCGTAAGGACCGCAGATGGAGCCCTGAGCGTCCTGCGCTCTGTGTGACCCCAGCCTTCCCAGTCCATCTCTGTGGGGGGCATCAGCAGGCATCCTCGCCTCGCCCTTATCCATTCTTTGACAGGCAGGGGGCACTTGGTGCCCGAGGAACGTCTGTCAGCCCAAGAGCACAGCGCTGCTCAACACAAACGGGGAAGCGGTTCACTACCCCATGCGCACACACCGTTTGCACAGTTGTTGCACGATTGCACCCTGACTCTGACTCTGACGCCCCACTTGAAAGTAAACCACAAATGAAATCTTCAACACTTAAAAGTATTCTTGATCTCACATATTCAAATGAACGGCATGCACTTTTAAATTGTTGGAAGTGCATTTTGTGTGGTGTCTGATCATTTTCAAGGGAATTAGCTGTGCCTTTGACAATAAGGTGTTAAATTCTTTCATGCCAAGGTCTTGCTTGGACTATTAAAAGTTATCACCATGACAACAGCCACATGCTGCTGTTTTTGCAGTGGACGTCTACACTGTTTAAATAATAAATCCACACACACTGTGCTGCTTACACCCGTCCAGCCAGAGGGAGAACTTCAGTAAAAATGCTGAGCACAAAGCGTGCACAGACTGAGGTGAAGTTTTAAATGCCTTTTGGTAAAGTGTGGCTATGGAAGAGGTACTTACTGAAGCTTTTACAGCACTCCTTCATGGCAGGCAGCAGCACGGCCTATTGTTTGTTGGCTTTTCTTATTTCTCCAGCTTGAATTTCACACACACACACACACACACACACACACACGCACACACAAAATAAAACAGTAGAGAGACAAATTTTGGCCTACATTAGCCTGAGCTAATATAACACAACATATGATTATTGAATCTTATCGCAATAAATAAGTTTGTTATAATTTTTGTACGTTTTTTTCTAATAATCGGCTGCACAGAAGCAAAGGACTGACACGCAATATACAGACAGACTGTTCATGTACCGTACCTCAGTTGACCCACCCTTTTACCACAGCGTTGTTTCACAACCCATGCTCCAAGGATGGGAGAATTGCAGTAATATTTTGGGGTTGCAGATGAAGCGGTGATGACATCAAAAGGGCCACATTTGCAAGGAATATTGACAGCAAACTCTGGTCATTAAAATTATAATTAAGTCCATACCCATAGGTGGGGTCTGCCACCCACCTGGGTCACAGTACTGGTGTGTGACAGCGCCTTGTGACAGATTACACGGGTGCGTATGAGTCTTTGCCCTGCTGCTAGGCAAAGTCAGTCATCAGCTATGGAGCTGAATCGTGTGGGATTCTTGCACCACCTGGAGCTACCGGAGCAGGAAGCATTGGCTGGGCAGTGTGTGTGCGTGTATATGTGAAGGTCCAGGTAAACCCACCTGCACCATTGTTTGAACAGCACTGAGTCCTGTACCTTCCCTTTCATCAAGAAGTTAACTGGCTGGATACTCTTTTACTCTTATCACCGTTATAATAATAATAATAATAATAATAATAATAATAATAATAATAATAATAATAATAATAATAATAATAATAATAATAATATCGTTTATATCATTTCGGCTCATCAACCTTCATATGTAATGTGGTTAAAAATATGTTTTCAAAAATAGCTTACTGCACACATAGCATCTTGCAAGTTCAAGGGAACATGGGCCAAAAGCACAGGTCAACGGTTAGAGCTCGGCATCGTCCTTCACTGTCTTAAGCTTCATCTGAACTCTATGACTTATCTCAGCTATAAGAGAAGCTGCATGCAGCTCACCTGCGCAAGAATAAACTACAGTCAGGAGTGGGACGACAGCCTTGCACATGACAGCACTGTTTTTCCTAATATACTGCATTGACAATTTTGAAAAAGCATAGAAAGACGCAAAATGGAACGGACATTCTCAAAGATGGCACCACTTCAATATTTATTCATTAAATAGGAAAATATGTTATTATATGTAAATGCGGATGCTGTTCGTGCCGGAAAGATGTTGCTCAGCTGACGCAGTTGTGCATGGAGAGGTGGAGCATAGTTGTACCACCGTGATGTGAGGCCTTGGCCAAGAGCTTGAGGAAGTGTTTATTCGCAGTGACTGAAGTTCAGGATGACGCACAGCCGCTTACTGATGGTGAAGGGACTGCCCCTTCCTCACCAAGCAAATTGCATAAAATCAGCACTGCTGTCATGTTTTCTCCTTCGGGTTCCATTCACGCAGTACTGTAAGTGACAGAAAAATGAAGCAAGTCCAAAGGCAAAAGGATGCAAAAGGAGAAAAAAATCATGCCGGCACTGTAAACGGCCGCCTGCAATAAGCAGGGCCTGCTGGTCAGCTCATGCACGGATGGACTGTAACTGTTGTGCAGGATTCGCCGCTGCCTCCTCTCGGGTTTCCCTCACTTTACTGCACCTTCAGCTGCGTTTATTTCCGCCAAACTGCCACCGTATGGTCACGTATGGCTGCTGCCTCAGCTTCTGTCACACTCGAGCAGCACAGCAGCCGCACACAGAACCAGAACCAGCGTGGCAAGTCAACTCTGGACCTCCACTTACTCCCAGGTAGCTCTCCAGCCTATCTGGCTGCTTCAGAACACAAGGCAAGGTCCACTGCCGCACGTGCAGTTATATTTCCTCTTGAATTATCTCAAAGGCGTGCACTGCTTTTGGGGCCAGGGCACATACTTGCGCCCCCCGGTGCCCGAGGGGCGCTGTTACACGAGCTGACAGCCGCAGCTGGCGAAGGCCTGGATGTTCCCAGGAGGGGAGGCTGCGGCCTGGCTGGCCCTGACCTCCCCACTTCTCCTACCCTGCATTTAAATCTATTTTCGAGAGCAGCCTTGAGCCAAAGTGCACTTTTTTGTTCGGCCTCCCTGACCGTAAATCTTCACTGCGGCCCGCTCAGGCTTCACACGCTGCAACTGCTCATCCATGTTCCTTCGAATTAATTAGAGAGGAGGCCATGCGGAAATCTATAATTTCAGCTATGCAACTAGCATGTGTCAGATCCTCAGCTCGGCAGCTGCAAGGGGGTGCCTCGAGGCGGCCGTAAACTCATCTGGCATCTTGAACCCGAACCCGAACTCAAGCCGTCGCGGGGACGTCAGCAGCTGCAGCTCAAAGGAGACGGTGTTACAGTCAGTGTGCTGCAGGTCACTTACACGCACACATTTATATTATTATTTTTTTTTATTATATATTTGTTTAGCAAACAGCTTCGGCAAAGTGAGTGCACAGAAGTGCACTGCTTTACACATGTAGCTGCAAACACACTTACTTATGTACAAAAATAAGAACATGCAGCGAATGTTTATGGAGCAAACATGAGATCAGGTTTATTTCTGCAAGGGATTCAGCAGCTCTGCCAGAGAAAGGGAAATAGAAGAAAATGATTTTAATGTTTGTTAATAATGCTAATATTTGCTTTCTAACAACGTTGCATGATTTCTTAAGTGCAAACAAATGTTGATATTTTCAACTTCAATCATAAAAGCTGTTTTTGGATGGGATGCCAAGCAAATCAAAGGTCTGCAGCCTCAGGTCTTTTGCTAACTGTGCTAAGACCTTTAAATTAGATTTGAATAATTTTTCAAATAGTTTCGAGGTTGCCATTTTTATGTTTGACTGGATAACAGGGATGCGATTTTGGTTGTGAAATTTCAAGCCAATCTGGATGCAAAGTGCTTTTCTATTGGCAATGAGAGAACACACAGCAATTTAGAGGCAGAATTGATATTCGGCGCTGAGATAATGTAAATATGCATACGTATTCAAGTCACAAAGACAAAGGGATAAAATACTTCAAAACAGCAGTAGTCAAACAATAGAATGTAAGATGATGAAAAGTGACCTGAAGTCAGGCTAAAACTGTCAAAATTTAGTTTCATGTGTTTATGGCACCTACTGTATGTTTGGGCTTCTAACTATTTTTGCTCCTGTTGTCCTCTAGTAAGTTGGATTTGATGCTAATTTAAGTGCTAAGTTAATAAAGAGGAGAGTAAAGAACAAAGAGACTGCGTAGACTTAGAGTATCTGTACGTGGAAAACACAAATCAACTCTCAATTTCCGCACAGCCAACAATTCCTCTCCAACACTGACACATGGCTTCCTCTCCAGAGATCCGTGGTCGTGCCGCGCTGCCTGAGCCGAAAGTGACACCTCTATACATAGGAGCACTGCGCGCGCGCCGCTCACCTGAGGGCTCCGAGTCCAAGCTGCAGTGCCTTTCAGTGCCAGAACAATAGCTTGAGGACTGCAGGCATGGATACCAGGGACCTCGGATGGCATTTTTGCTAGCTTTTCTGAAGTCTTGCTAACACTGCCACCTGTTCTGGGCGCATTTCCAGGGCCTCGCAGTAGTTGGGCTGTGGTTTCGGATCTAGCGTTCTAGTCCAGCTCGGTCTGACTGGAGGTTGCCTGCTGAACCCATCATGGTGTGGCTTTCCTCCCACAGTCCAAAGATGAGGTTGGAGAAAGGCAAAGGTAAACCACGCGCACTCCCTCCAGTAGCGTGGTCACCATGAGTCGACGTTGACCCAATGGCGTGCACCCTCCCCAACCTGCCTTGGTTCCTAAGGGTTAACCAAACAGGTACACCAGGGCCTCCGCTGGAAGCCTAGTTTGGAATCTGGCAAAGCCACCCTGGAGCAGATGGCAGCCATATGCTGGAGGAGTGTGTTTGTGGAGCGAGGAACGCACACGAGTGGAGGAGGCAGGAACCTTGGAACCAGGAGTACAAAAAAAAAAAAAAGACACTTGTACAGTTACCTAAAAACAAAAACAAACGTTTACATATTTAGCTGATGCTCCCCTCCAAAGCGACTCACTATGTGCACCCTGCATACAGCTGCATAGTTCTCAGTGCAGCACTTGAGTGCAAGTGGTGGAGCTCGAACCTGCGTTCTTTGAGTACAAAGGTGGTTCTGATCGCTACACCACCTGCTGCCCTAGGAGGCGGGACCTAGGCAGTGCTTGCTAGTTGTGGCAAACACATTTACTCTGAAAGCTGTCAAAGTGCCACATGGCTTTCCACAGGAATCAATGCACTGCGGCCGCTTGTGTCGGTCCTGGGGGGAGAAGTGGAAAGCTGAGCCTGGCATCTCTGCACACAGCACAAGCGTCAATTCCATCGCACACACGTACACACACGCACACCCTCGAAGCGAAGCAAAAACGGAAAAATACAAGGACATACCGGGATGTGTGACTGGAACGAAGCACCTTAACCAGTGCTGTTTTAATTCTTTTTCCTGGATTCACTGAAAGATGCAGTAAAAATGAAAGTAGCAGTAGCACAGCTTTGTTTGGGAACCACATTCGAAGCTTTTTAGATACGGAATATTAAAATTTAGCTAAAAATGCAACAAGGTGACTGGGACAAAAATTAAAACATACAATCTCATTTCAGCCAAAACAGAACCTAAGCTCCAAACTGCACACTGCACCGGGTCACAAACACAACTGGCACCGGCCATCTGTTAGCAAATCCAGCTGCTACATGGCAATCGATAAAAGCCTTAAAGCGCAGTTTACTCAGCTGCGTGAAAGACGACTCATGGAGCTGTAGTGAATGAAGAATTTGTTGTAAGACTTTGACCGAAAGCTCTTACAATGAAGGGACTCGGTGTTGCTCTGTACCGGAAAGCTGAGCAGCAGTTCATTACCTTTCATTAGCGTGAAGTGACATAAAAGTTAAGTATACTTTAAAATGGATAGAACTGAAAAGTATTTCATGTGCACAAGCTCAGACAGTGGTGCTGAGGCCAGAAGTGGCCACAAGGATGAGAGGAATTCATCACATGAAGCTGTCCGTCAGCATCCGGTCACCTAAAGCAACCATGAGGGCAACACCGTAAGAAACGCGAACCTCCGTTTATTCCCTGATTCTACGTGAGTGTATTTTGCTGTTCACTGATGGCGAAAAACAGAAACAGAAACTCAGGCCAACTCTCACTTTGTAGCAGAAAAATTTTAGGAAGCAACGGTGAAAAAGTGTAAATGAATTAAATCAGTTAACACGAGGTACAAGTGGACAACACATCTCGGCAAACTATTTTAAGACAGAAAACAGGGCTGCAGCCGTCTTTCTCCAGTTTGCTGACTGAAAGGCATAATGCAAAGCATCCAAAATAACAAATGATTTTTTAAGAAATCGTAGCGGCTCAAGCAAATCCCTAAATGCTGCCCCGTAACCCACTGAAGAAGCTGCGCCCTGCGGATGCTACACACAGGCGGCAAAAACGTGACTTGGGCTCCTGTCTGAAGAAGACCTCCAAGCTGTGTATCCAGGGCTCTGGAATAACGAAAAGTGAGAAAGGCTTCAGTGTACAGCAGACAGGGTTTGGTGGACATCGTGTCATAAAAAGAGCGGTGCAGACTCGGACCTGCACATTTTACACATTCACACACAATTTACCCAAATGAGAAAAGTACGTAAATGCGGGTTTAAAGCATCCTTGTGGATTAAATGACAGTGGGGCAATGAGGACATCATGCGAAAGGAGCATCTTTACAAAAAGATTTACACAGGGAAAATGCACACAAAATGACCTTTTCGGACAGTCGAGCATTAACGTTGAGCCTAGTGTACTCAGGCGAGCAGTTCTCTTATTCCCACTGAACCCCTCGGACCCAAATGGCAAAGCCGTTTTGAAGCTGCTTGTCTAGCATTCAAAGTCAAGTTGGGCAAAGGCCTCAGTTAAATAAAAGCTTACGATAAGAAAGGGCTGTTAACTGAACTAATAACGTCAAGACTAAGTGACTAAAACGAGTGACAGCCTGGTCATCTGGCCGATCAAATAAAAAAGTGCTGGCTTCAGGCATCTTTGTCCCTGTCAGGCTGCGAGGCTGAAGCCCAGGAAAGCCTCTGCATAAGCGGACCTGGGTGGACCAAACACCAGAGGAGGAGGGTGAACTACTTTCCCATTCTTTACTGTGGAAAGTTCTGGAGGTTCTGGAGCAGCAGAAGGAAAGAAGCGATGGTACGCTGAAGCCTCGGTGAGTGGAAATAACTGGAAAGGCAGCTGAAAGGGACCATGCATTTCCCTCCAAGGAGACCTTCATGCCCTCACAATATATCATCTTTATTACTATTGATCCATATGCCCGACACCTTATTTTGAGGTGTCTCACGGAGTTTATTGCCATTGTTCGTTGGTTTTATCCTGCAGATTACTTATCTGAAGAAAAACCTGCAATAATTATCTCGGCGTATGCTCTTCCACACACTGCTCTGGGGTGGGACACAGGGCTGCTTCTGGGGACTTCAGTGTGGAGTGCAAGCTGGCAGGCTTTTTTGTGGAATCCAACCTTACCCACGTGGCAGAGTTCCACCTTGACACAAGGGTACAGCTTTTGGGCCAGACAGGTACATTTTGACTGTCGAGTATGAGCTTTATCTCTGTGCAGAGGCTTCTATGGTAAGAAGAAACTTTCTGGGGATTATGAAAGTTGTTCATACTTTCGCATAGACCTCTCACATAATGAAAGGGGATTAATTTCATGGCTGACAATTAAAGCTACGAGGACCATAGCCAACCTACTTATTCATGAGTAAGAACATTTACAGGCGGAGCCACCCTAAATCTTAAAAAGAGGAGAAACACACTTGGCACTCCCTCAGCTCAGTGATACAAATCTCCCATTGTACCAAGGAGTGAATCGTGTAGTTAAAACTGGCTATAAAGCATTTGCGCGAGGTTGGACGTTGGTTTCTGTTGGACCGCGCATCAGAATGGCCATTGAATGCATGCGATGGACACGCCGTTCAATGTGCCATGAGCTCCGGCGCAGTCGCGGCCCTGCGATTTTCACGCGCTACATTGCCAAGCGTTTACAGAGAACGGAGCAATAAACACGACGGCACAAGCAGAAAAGCATCTGTAGATCTGTGGGCACAGCGTGTCAAACCCTCAAGTGGGTGGGCTACAGCAGTAGAAGACCATACAGGGTTCCACACCGGTCAGCTCACAAGAAGCCGTTGGTGTTCCAGTGGATGTGCTGGAGATTAGGAGAGTGGCAATGTGCTGCCTGATCCAATGAAGCTCAGTCTCTGTTGCAATATTCTGATGAGGAACTCCGATTTGTTGGTGTCAATGCAAAGAATCCATCTATCCTCCCTGTTGGCATCGGCGTTGCAGGCTGCAGGCAGTGGTGTTGTAATGGTTCTGAGAAAGTTTTGTTTGTACACATTAGGCTCCTTAGTACCACGTCACGTTTTACCTCAGCGCTGATGCTGTCTAGGTGCAACCCTCCATGGCCGCAGACCGCTCTTTCAGCCTCCATGTGATACATCATACATTTTAAGGATGTTTCCAGGAACATGAGCGTGAGTTCAGTTTAGTCCAACGGCCTGCACAGTCACCAGATCACTTTCCTCCATTAGCGTTAACCGCTTTATCTCGGTGAGGGTCACCCTGGTTTAGAGCCTAAGCTGAAGTCACTGGCCGCTAAGATATGAAGCTAACCTCTGGACGGGACACGGGTCCATCGCAGGATGTTGACCCAACAGCCAAAAGGAATTTTGCCCACACTTTACTGACCCTCGGCCTTGAAGATTTCCGGCTTTTCCGGACCTGCGCAGTTCTAGGCTTTAGGACCTGACAGGCCGCTGGGGAGTGCACATAAAATACAGTAGAGTACAGACACGACTATACAGTTCCAGGTAAATGTTTTGCCAGTGCCTTTGCAATCTGGGCAACAGCTGTTGGAAACAAGCATCCTGAAATATTGGAATTTGATCGAGAAGAACTGCAAAAAATCTGTGGTTCCTGTCTTTGCTGAGAAATGGTCATGCTACATTGTGGGTGGGGGGGCTCCATTCTTTTATTGTACAACTGACCAGGGCTGCAGTATCATCCAGGGGCGCCGGAATTCCATAGAACCTTTACGAAAGACCGAAAGCTCTGATTGCGTGTGGACGTGGGCAGCGACACGATGGATCAGAGTGGCAGGAACACGAGCAGAGAGGATGCTGAGCCCCAGTGCCCAAAAATACGGATGATGCTGCGTTTGTTTTGAAAGCCTTGCCGATACCATCTTTACTGGTGCCCTGATGGAGGGGGTGGTATGATGAGTAGGTGGACTACTTACAGTACGTGTGTGCAATTCAATGGGAAAAAAGCATCTCGCACGCGAAACGTCAAAGAAAGAAAGTTAAATCTGTCAGGAGCTCCTTTCATTTTGGAATAAACAAAGGCCGTGTAGTTTTGGCACTGACAAAGAACATGAAAGAAGCTGAGCAGCAAAATTCATAAAATGTGTCAGGTGTGTTGCAATCGCTGTGCACTTCAATGCAGGGGTCCTCTGAGCGCGAGCAGTTGTACAGGATTACATAGACGGCGGTGCTAAAAATACTCGATGCTCAACAGGTGCGTACGCTGTGATCTAGAGTATACACCACAATTGTTGCGATAAACACCTGAGTTATGGTGCAAAACCTGAATGGTCTGCCATGCGAAAAGGTTGTCTACGGCCACTCCTGATTTCCCCTTAAGTGGCAAAAGGAATTTGTGCGCCTTAAAGAAAGCCTTAGCTATAAAAACCATGGCAAGCAGTTTGAGTGTAAAAAGCAAAACATTGTGATGGGTTTAAAGACCACATTAACCACCTTGTCCGTTGAGCAGAGAGCCTTCATGAAGACATCTGATAAGTGGCATGTTAGTCAGCGATTCCTTAAAGCGGCAAATTATTCCTTCCGGTAGAACAGCTAAGTAATCTCAGCAAATGAATGCCTCAAGTCTGCACAGTCTAACAGGAAAGAGGCTTTTGAACCACGAATTTGCATACTTCTTCGAGTGAACCCAGCTTAAAGTATAAATACACACCTTTCCTGGGGTTCATGCTTACCTGAAAAGAATTTAAGCTGAAGGTGGCTCTGCCAGGTGGCAGTTTCCAGGGTTTGAACACTTGCAAACAAAATATTTTGGTTGTGAAAAATGTTTCAAGCAATTAAGTTTGGCTTTCCGTGTTTTAAATCTAAAACTAAAATAAACGGAAAAAAAATTTCGTTGCAGCTCCAGTGATTTTCAGTGAGTAAAATGATGCCAACGGTCTGTTTAGTTTGGCAAGGCACCACATGGGTGAAAGATAACTTAATAAAATGAAAATGTCAGATTTCTGTAATTAATAAAAAAACCTTGTGGCAGCTGTAAAACACAAGCAGTTTAATAAAAGAATCTGCAATAACTTATTTCTTCTTAATAAGTGCACTGCCTGCCTACAGCTACAATGGAGAAATGCAATTTAAAAGAAAAGGAATGAAGTACTATAATGAACTGGTCAGCTTGAAGCAATTTTTGAACATTGCACTGTAAATTTCCGCAGTTCAACAGTTTCCCAGCACATCCTGGGCCACAAGCAGAGAGAGGCAATGCTTTCCAAAGTCCACGTGACCCTTTATAAGAATAGGGTCTACAATAACCTCTCGGAACTCGACGAAAGAGTTGGGCAATAATTGCAATGCAGATGAAAAAGCAGAGAAGGAAATGTGCTTGCAAACCTGAAGAACAAAATGAACTGACAGCGGCAGATAGCCAGCAGGCCGCCGCGCCTTCCGACGCAGGATTTCCTTTGCTCCTGACAAACAAGACGTTTGAAATGTAGAGCGAATGCACACAACACAACGTGTTAGTGTCAGATGCATCTTCGGCAGGAAGTGACACACGCCTGATGGGCTGAGGACGGGAAAATTTGCACGCTGAACTACTGCTACTGTGCTATTCCCCACATTTGCCCGTCCCCAGCAAAATGAGTGTGCAGTCCATTTCACACAACTATGAACATGGAGACACAGTACAGGAAACCGTACGTCTTTAATAGGGAGCGTAATTTCTGTCGAGTACATTAGAATCTAAAATCAAATCTCATGTTATGGGGCATCTCAAAAAATGTACACACATTTGAAACTCACATATTTAACATTAAAATCACAAACTATTGGGCCTTTGTCACAAACCCTTCCTTCTTTATACACCAAATATCTAAAACTAATGCATCATGTATGGAGCATTTTTTTGTACATTATTTCACAAAAAATGTGAAAACACTTAACGTCCTATCATTATTTTAGCTTCCAACAGGGACTGACCCATTCGTGGGGCAATCCATGGTTAAGTACTGTGTTTATGGGCAGTACAGGAGGAGGCCGGCTTCAAACCTGGGCCCTTCGAGCAGAAGGTGGCAGCTCCAGCCACCGTGCACTGCTGTGACATCACTGGTAAACAGCCCATCTGTTTGCGCAAAACAATTAAAATGGTCTTCCTTGCCATGACCACTATTTTCATCTGTATTTTCATGTCCCGGGAAGATGGCCAGCCGTTAGCACTTGGACCCCCAGAGGGTTACTTTTCTCCCTCGCCTTTCGGTTGAGTTTTTTTTTGTTTTGTTTTCCTCTCCTCTGTTGCCAGCCTTTGTAACCAGCATATTTCCTCTAGCCATTACATGTACAGCTCACAGTGTATTTGCTGTCTCTTCTGTTTTTCGCTTGCTTTCTATCTGTTGTTCAGCGCTCTGGGTGCACTATAAAAATTAACAGTTGAACTGAACTGATATTAGAGGAGAGCAGCGATGGGTGAAAACAGGAAATTCAGGACACACTTGAGAAATAAGTGACACACTGGTTCACTTAAATCACATCTTGGGCCTGTGAGAGGAAGGCCATTCAAACCCCAGACCCCACACAGCAACAGAGCTGGATTCTAACCTACTGCTCTACAGCTCAGTGCCACCACCAGACAGAATTGCATAAATGCATGGGGCACAATTAGAGAGATTAAAAAAATCACACCTGACCCCCATCCCTCAGGTATGGTCCTCCACCCCTGGGGGAAGCTTGGCCACAGCCTCTCTAGTCTAAATTGGTGCTGGGTGTGCAGAACTTCCTGGTGTTCCTCCTGGTGGACAAGTGCACAGGCAACACGAGGTCACAGTTCTCCCATTGAAATTCGGAGCACCGCGTCTCAATCCCTTGCTGTTTTCCCGCACATTTGCTGGTAACTCGACAGGAGGGACGCTTTGAGATGCACTGGGGTGGGGATCGATTTTGCTTTAAGTGGCGGGGGAGGGACACTCAGACCCACCTGGTTAGTGAGATGCACTGCAGGCAGACACATCTCAGTGCCTGTGAGTCACAGAGCTACTGCAAACCCTGTGTATGGGATCCCTTACAAAATATGAGCAAAAGTGCTTTGCACTGAACAGCTTCATTACTGCATGATGGAAGCTTTGCTTCAAAATATACGAGACTATACAATAATAATAATAATAATAATAATAATAATAATAATAATATACAGACAAGCAATCAATGTGAAGTATAACACGGACTGAGTGACTTGTGACAATGAGAGACATTGAGGTAAATTTGGTTGTTCTTTTCACAGTCGCTCCGTGGGGTAAGCAGCAGCCAATCCAGCCCCTTTGCTCAGTGATGTGCAGCACACCCGCAGGGCCCACTGTTGCATGGTTACCTGATAAGTGCGAGAATGTTCCTTAAATGGAGGCAGCGTGGGGCTCACTGGGGACCGGCGACACGGAGACGGACGGAACCGAGGCGGTGAGGTGATGGGGATTGCGGCAGCTTTCTTCTAGGAGACGTGTGTGTGAGGAGTGTGGCTCAGCGTGGAGAGTGTGTGGGAGGCTGTGCTGTGAAGCTCTGCGCTCAGATCGGGGAATTCCTCCATCTGAAGCATGATGCAGCGAACCTGGGCACGTGGGACTTGTTGCAGATGAGCTCCATCTGATAAGCCTCTTTCTTCTCATCCCACTGCCTCCTACACACATGCAACTACAGAACACACTCACACACTTTGTTATACCACACTACACACTACACGCTGAAATCTGAGTCTGCAGATTCTTGATCAGTCCAATACTGCACTTCTGAATCAACTTATTCCTGTAACTCATGGGGCTGCATGGGGCAGCGGGAGGCGCGGTTGTTAGGGCTGCGACCTGACACCCGAGGAACCCATCTTCTACCGTAATCCCATAATCAAGGTACTTACCCAGAAATGCTCCTGTAAAAACGACCCTGCTGTATAAATGGGTAAACCAGTGTACAGAGTTTGACACTGTGATTCGTTTTGTAGAGAAGTGTCAGCTAAATAAATGAATGAGTCAGTAAGTAAGCGTCAAGACACTTTAACCTGAGCTATGATCAATTTCAAGTATCTCCATTTTCCAGGAAACATGAAAGTTACCAGCTGAACCCTGCAGGACTGCACCAAGTCTAGTAAACCACTGAGGGGAACTTCTCTCTTCTCGAAAGCAGCAATCAATACTCCTCTGTCTGCTATTGGAACCCAGCGGTGATTTTCCAGTGAGCTCCGAATTGCCTGGTAATTGTTTAACACGCTTTCTGCAATTCATCATCTTGACTCGGCAAACCACCTTTCTTATATTCCACCCACAAGTGGCCTGCTGACAGAGAGAGATGAGGTCTGCCATCACGCCCGTGCCGTGGCTAACCTTTGACTCCAAACAATTTAAATTAGCTAACATTCCCCTGACTTCCAATGGTAATTCTTTACACAAAAGGTAAATTCCCACAAACTAAAAATGCAATTACCATTTGTTTCAAAGATTAAAAAAAAGAAATTATGTACCTTCAGCCCCAAAACTGACACCGATTCATGCTAAAATGTCACCAAATCCCATTAAAATGGACACTTTCAGTTACCATACCACGTGAAAAGGAAGTTTTCTTTCATTTATTTCTATATCCACAAAGTATAGATCCTGTCACCCCCCACAGCCATGTACAAATGTATAATTTAACAAACTGAAAGATAATAAAGTTTGGTCATACATACATATATATATATATATATATATTATTATTATTACTGCGCAGGTCACTACAGCCAGGATGCGTCTTGCTGTCAATGCCATCTGTGCGTTCAACCACAGGAGCCAGTAGCTGTTATATGTGAAAGTCAATGTAAAAATTAGCAAATAATTATACATGACACACACGGCACTGCACACATTGGTGCTGTGGGAGTAATAAAGTTTAATGATGTATATTTTGTTTTTTCCTTTCCTCCTGACTGCAAGCAGGGCTTCACTCTCTTGTGGCATTATCCTGTATGACAGCACTAACAGTACTAATGTGCTAAATACAACCACTTTAATGGTAATATAGTTTGGTGATACATAGTGTTTTTACTTTTTACATTTCACCTTTACACTGCTTCACTGCTACACCTTTTTGATGAAGGCCGCGCCAAGTAACTCAACTAGTTACTCTGTAATACGTGTACTGTGCTTCTGTGTAGGAATAGAATGGTAAAGACAAAAGGAATCAAAGAAATCAGTGCAAATCAGGGGAAATGAATTGATGTTCACTGAATATTGACAGTGTTTGGTCCGTGTAAATGTGGGCCTTGATTATGGAGATGAAAGGTGAGACTAGCAAACAAGGGGCCGAGAACTTAATGTAATTTGAGCCAAACTATAATTCTGAAGAAGACCTCACGGTGGTCTGGCCTCATAAGGCAAAGTAGGGACATTAAGTAAAACTCCTTGCAACCCTAACAGGCATATCTCAGGGTATGACTGTACTCGAGATGCGCGGGGGCCCCTTCTCCATGGACACGGCTGCCTCTCGGTGTTTCTGTGAAGCCTGAATGTTTATCCAGGAGATTCCAGAGGAAGCAAATGGATACGCTGTGGGTGGAAACTCCAGGACGTAGTATGACCCAGACTGCAGATGTGTTTCCTGCCTCTCCACCCTCATTCCTCTGGCAAGGCGCAGTGCGGCACCAACGCGGCCCTAATCGGATCGCTGATCGGATCATGATCAATCACCCTCGGCATCCTGGATGTTTCCCCCTTGCAAAGAAAAGAAGCACAGCAGGCTGATGACACACTACACCGCACCATATAAACCTTTTTGTAATGTTCAGAAGACTGCATGATAAGCGAAGTAAGTTAAACACAATGAAAAGATCTGGAAAATGTGGTCCAAAGGTGAGGATTAATATTTGTGCTTAATAGTTGGTAAATGAATGACTCCCAGAAATCTTTTCAGGTTGCACCCCACACTGGGACAGTAGCGGCTGGTGCAAGACACGGTCTCTTCAGCAAGTAAGGGGATCGTTTCACTTTCAACCTTTTTGTGCGATCAGACAAATCTCCACAGGAGCAGAGAAAATGAATTTCGGGTTGCTGCCGGCAAACTCCAATTATTCACAGCCCTGTGGCTCTGACAGGAGGGGAAGCACTGCATCAAGACTGAGCAGGAATAAAAAAAATGAGCACAAAATGCATGCTGTTGACTTAACAAAATGCTCCCAGAATGTGCTTTTTTTCTTGAGAATTTAGCAGTTTTGTTGTTGCAGTGCAAATGCAGCTCAATGCTGCTGTGCTTCTTTCTGCCATCATTCCATTCCACCACATTCGGCCTGGATTAAGCTGCACCAAGTGGGAAACCTGGTATGGGGCTGGGACCCCAGATTTTTGCTATAATTTCTATAATTATTTTTTGAAGCAGTAAATGTGTAGTTTAATATACAGTATTATTCGCCCAGGTTTGTTGAATAAATTCCTAAAAATACTGATAAGACAGTCTTGCACACATTTTTCATTTTCAACGCTGAAATCATTAGCAAGTTTAAACTCAGCATAATGGGCCCATGGTTCAGTGGGTTGACACGCCCTCGTGACGGTGAAAAATCATTTACTGCTGGCAATAGAAATTTTTATTCGCTAAACTATGGCATGAAAATCAAGTCTAGACAAACTCTCATGCGTCATGTAGGCTGAAGCTCATACTCTGTCTTTCAAGTCATCCCCACAGCAGAAGCCCACGATCGTGGAACTTCATCCTCAGAGTGATCAAGGGCAGCGGTTCCTTGGGTTATGAACATTTAGTTTACAAAATTTTCAAAGACACTTTTTTTCAGATTAATTATTTTTAATGACAATTTCTTGTCACTTATCTGTTTTCTATAGTTTCTGGTTTGTTGTGCAGTGAGGGTCATCTGGGTTTCTGTGTCTACCCATTAGCTGGCAGTAAAGAGAACATAAAGAGAACAGGAGTTTGTGACTTTCATTTAACTCACTTTCACAGTGTTTACTCCTTTTGTCTGACATTTTTGAGTGTTGGTACTCAAAAAATGATCAGTTTTGTGCATATTTATAAGATGAATTGGTGAGCAACTGTCATTAAAATAAACAAGGCTTTTTGATTCAGTATATTACAGATTTATGTTACAGTTTTACAGAACCATGTCACCGTAACACACACATCATCTCAAGCCAAACACCACAGTATTTTTATTCCAGTGATGCTGGAACGCAACGTTACCAGCATGAACGTGACGCTCAAAAGTTCACAGAAACTGTATGAATCATCAGTCAGAGTTTCTGTCTGTATGCCCTTATCAGTTTGTGTGTTTGTTGGTTTGGCTGCTGTTGTTCGTTTTTTTGCTATTTCTCATTCACTAACTTTTAACTTCTATGTATATTTATTTATATTTTCTTTCTTATTTATTTTTCTTAATTTCATTATTTATTATTTAATTTTCTTATATCTTATTTATATATCTCATTTGCTGAGGATTCCTGGAAGCAACACTTTTCATGGTCACAACACTGCTATGCAGTTGTTAGTGCACCCATGACAAATAAACCCTTGAATACCTTGAAGCAGTCAAGCCAGCACTGAGCAAGAACCCTAGGGAGTGTGCCCAGCACCTTGTTATCCATTTCATGTGGTTCTGGAGGCAAAATAGGGTGCCACCAGGTACCGGTTGGGCATACCTAATAAAGTGGCCAGTGAGTCACAGAATTGATGACGCACATTGAAACACAAAGGTTGAAATGCAGAGCAGAGCTTCACATAATAAAGACCCCCACACTAGACTGCAGCAAAAAGCAAATTCTGTTTTCAATTTTCATTACAGGACAGTGGGAGTTGGGGGGTGTCTGCAGCTTCAAACCATCATAAAACCTTTGGTTCATCTCACCTACACAGAGTGGGCAGAAGGCAGACGGACGTCAAAGGATTCCCTAATTTCAAACATGCAATGCACACACAGTCTTGTTCTTCCCAGAATTAATCCAGCTGTTTTGCTACGTTTATAATAAGCAGCGTGAGCAAAGTGCACAAAAGGTTTTGGGTGCAAAGCTTGAAGAAGAAGCGAAGCAACAAGATGCATTGAGAAGCATAGCTGTTTGTGGTCCTCAACATAGGCAAGCACATGAACACACACACACACACACACACACACACACACACACACACACACACACACACACACACACACATACTGTACACACCAGTACAAAAAGCAGCCTTGAAGACACACATGCTGTACCTGCATACAGTGAAGGCACAAGCTAAGGTGACCCTGAGCAAATAAGACTTTTAAGAGAAGTAAAGGGAAAGAAATAGGTGCAGTAAAACTGAGTAAATGCAGGAGTGTTTTCGCAAAGATCAACTCCCTTCTCCAACTTGGTACCCGGACCTAACAGTGCCAGCAACAATACTGAACGTATTGCATTTGGCAAAGGTGGCTCCTGGCCACCCTGTCCTGCATGAGGGTTCGAGGTGCATAGAAAGCGGCCAGCGAGAGGGCCCTTCGGGGCGCCTGGTGTTGCTTTACGGTCTGTAAGGCGTCCCTCGAGCCGAATTCCAGGAAAGTGCGGCCGGCACCTCTACAAAGCCCTTCGTTGCCCGCACAGCGAGTCACCATGTGCACGGCGCTCCGGGGAAGCAAATCATCAGCGCCCTTCCTTCCAGAGAACCTTGCAAAGAAACAGCCTGACCGGAGAGCCGGGGTGCAAACTGTAATGCTGTGTTTGGGCTAAGCAGCAACGCTATGGCCCTGAGGAGACGCACTGGGAACAGCGAGCTGTCTGCTGCACATTCGTACTTTCTTCAGCTGCGAAACAGCCTTTATGTGCAAGTCTTTTCAGCAGACGCCACAAACACTGGCTTTTGAACAGTAAATAAATACTGAGTTGCGATTCATTTGTATAATGGCACCTTATCAAATGCAGCACACAGCTGCTTAGCACTATCGGGGTGGCTCCGCGACATGGCATTCGGCATGAAAGATGGCATGAAAGGCGCGTCAGTCTTCGCTGTCGCTGTTGCTGGAAGCGAGAAGCTCAGTCAAACGCTGCCCATCAAGTTACAAAGGGCCTCGCGTCTGGATTACCATGGAGCTGTGTTTGTTTCGAAACATCCTCCTTCACCAAGAGGATTGTGGGATAGCAACTTTATGCGTTACCTTCTATTCTGTACCAGCGTGTCTTCCTGCCGTGGTCATTTTGAACTTCACTGGCCGAGGGCCGCATTTCCTAGGAGACTGATATAATGGCAGCCACGGGAACAAAAGGGAAGTGCAGCAAGATCATTTTTTGGGGCCACCGCAACCGTAGCGCCTGGGCCTCAATTCACTGCCTAGTCATTTCCAAAGGCATCGATTCCGTGATTCAGCCTTTTTTCGCTGCGGATGAGCGAGTCAGATGGCACAAATTCATCCCCGCTCCCGTAATTGAAGGGTTTGACAAAATGTTTACAATGTTTAAGGACTTGTGAAGAGTTTGTTTAAATAAAGTTTGTTTAAAAGACCACGTGAATGTTTAACGCCTGCTCCTTCCTCTGTAGTGTCCGTGGATTTTAATTGAGGCTGCTTTTCCTCTGGTGGTTTGAAAGGGATCACACAAAATTAATGTGATTCTGAACTGGAGCGAAAAATGGGGGTAGTAAACATAGTCGAGGGAAACGCAAGGGAAAATTGGTCGCACAATTTTGCTCACAATAAATACGATTACATACAGATGTTGTTTATTTATTCAACTAAATGATATTTCTTTTTACTTGTAAAACACCTTCATGCACTTTGTACTCACAAGAACATGTGGTTCAAACCAATCTGAAGAGTCACCCTTGCTTTAGAGGCAGTATTTTGTGCAATATCTGCTCACTCTTATTAGCCTTGTTTACATGTAATACACAAGAGGGCAAAGGAGGTGCAGTGAGCAACACGGTGAACCAGACTGGATGATCATACATCGAGGTGCACGTGTCGTGCACATAAGTGAGCGCCGGGATGACTAAGCCACTACAGCTCACAGCTCATGTCCAGCAAGAGAAGCTCTGTGTTTGGCCATGGCTCTCACTGAAAAGCCCAGTGCCAGCACAGCGGAGGGTTCTCTGCTTGAATCGCAGCCCCTGAAACACAGGATGGTTCTTTCTAATAAGGAAGCCCTTCGGTTCACACTGACTGACGGGACTGCACTTTGGAATGCCACCACTGCAGCAAAAACGGGCTAAAGCTTAGAAAGCATCCAGCTGTATCTACAAAAAGGACACACATTTTATACTATGAACACAACATTTGTACATTACAGATAATGATGTGAGTGTTTGACTTATAAGTTTTCTCTTCTACAAGTACCATGAGGGTGGGGGAATTTTCAAAGCAAAGGGGAGATATCTGTGCCTGAATTATTTACCTTCCTTAGTAACTAACAGTTCTGGGACCCATTCTAGACTTTAAAGTCATAATTTTCAGTTTAAATTGCATGTTTAAGCATTGTGGCTTACTTGCTATGATATGCTAAACTATACTATAGTGAACTGCAGTGAATGGAACTCCTCTCTGGTCCTTTATCCTTATTAATAATGTGCAGGTTTCTGGAGCCCTTAGTGTGAGCAGGGGGCACCAGGTTAGCCAAGATACACCCTGGACGGGATGCCAGTGGTTATTCCTCCTTCAGACGTGACCAAAGCATCATCATGTTCAACATGCTTCACCCTTGCAGGATCCCATTAAAAGTAACTGTAAACAAAGCGTGGCCATTGAAAAAGCTGTCAGACTGGACACAGACAGCCTCTCCAGGACTCCTTCAAAGACGTGTGAAGAGTCCCCAACTATGTTTATGACCACTGTACAAGCTTCTCTGAAAAGCAGTCACTTGCGCTCTCAGTCGAAGAACAGATAAGAAACATTGTTAGCAGAGAGATTTCAAAACCTCAGAACCAGTGTGAGACAAGCAAAGGATGCGGTTGCTTCCACAATGACACATGCCCCTGGTTACAGAAAGTATGAGTGGATTAAAGGACAGACGAACAAACTGCCTCCATCCATCCATCCATGTTCCCTTCTCGTTCTCTTCTTTTTGCCCAAATTTTGCACTCAGAATTACACGCAGCCCACACGTAATGGGGGTGCTGCGCAATGACCACTCTCTCAGCTTCTAAAAATACACTGTAGATCCTGCCTCTTCTCTCTTTCACTCTGGAAAGCTCATGAGCACCAGTGCATCTTCCACAACAAAACCTACTGTACGCACCTCCTACCTCCCACGCAATCTCAACCAATCACAACATCACTTATTCAATTCAATTCAATTTTATTTTTATATAGCGCTCTTCTCACTGCAGTGACACAGACCACTGAACAGACCTCTGTACAGACTTATGGTAAATGAACGATGACTGTAACCACATCACTTATCTGAGTCGAATTATGAGAACGGCTTTGTCCAGAGCGTGCCATCTCACACCCTGTGCTTCCTGGGTTTTGGATCCCTGTGACCCTGCACCAACATGTGATCCTCAGATATGCATGCTTCAGCACAGCTTCCTAAAAGAGCCCACTTTAAATTCAATATGGCCCTGTATTGATCATACCGATTGTACTGAATTCAATACTTCAGATTCCATCACCACAATGTAAGGTTGAAATACTTTTATACTCAACCCTGAAGCATATGGAAGTGCTTATTGCAGCTACCGTTTATCAGGAGGCTGCAGGCGCTCTACAAGATACACAGGACTTTTACAAATGGCTGCCATGGGTGCTTTTTGAAGAATTATTCAGTTAATATTGCACTAATCCAAGTGAACAATGAATAATTCGTCTTTCCTGAAGTGCAAAACACAATCTAAAGCTGAAAAGAAAGGTAAAGGTTTGCTTCTCTGTACCAAATCAGCACCACGTCCATGAAAATGTACCCATGTGCTGCTGGGGTGAATTCGGGTTTCGGTGCTTTCTTTTGTACTGTGATTTCATGAAAATCGTTCCTGGCGCCCTCAAGCAGATACTGACAACACTAAGTGTGCAAATGAACCCAGACCCCCTGTCTTTCATCCTTATTTCAAACATAGTCAAGCCAAACCCCGGTCAGAAAGGTCTCTGAACTAAGCCCTTAGACACAGTACGTAGTAAAAACCCCTCAGTTTGTGCTTTAAAAGCAGTACATTAAGCACAATATACTGCGGTCAAAAAGTGCAAAGACCGCCAACTATTTCTGCCTGAAACTACAGTTTTTTCTGAGTTGTATTTAGGGAACAGACAGGACACATGTTCAGCCACTTTTGGTCTTGGCTACCTGTGAGTCTCCCAGTGCTAACATCCACAAAATGCCATGGAAGCATTAAAGTGCACCAGACTCAATGTGGTCTGCATACAAAGGCAGCTGTAAGCTTTGTCCCCATGAGTAGCTAACTTTTAAATATTCAAATTATGCTGTTAAGCTTTATATCATGGTCTGAAATAGTCTTGTAAGCACCACTGCCAATAAAATGTCCACTGCAGTGTGACTGACATGGAGGGTGGCAGGTGACACAGTGGTTACAGTTGAAAAGACCCAGGTTTGAATCCCAGCCTCTGCTGTGGTACTCTTGGGTACAGTAGTTGATACAGTAGGAATTTAGCAAAGCTATATGAGCTGGGAAAATTGTAAGTGGCTTATCACTGCAAGTCATCTATTGTAGAAGAAATCATCGGGTAAAAGAAGCAATAACCAAAATATCTGCTTGCTGATGGTTTCTCTAAAGTTGCCTTTTTTCAAAAACATTAAGTTGCAATATGTTTGTCTAACTAAATAGGGTATTCGTGATTCTGTGACTCCGTTCCGTCTCTCGCAGTCAGGCAATATTTGGTGCAACACGTATGGTGCACAAAAACACCCGTCAGTCTCACCACCTTTGAAATGTTTTTCATTTTCATTAATAAAAATCTAAAGATAGATGTGTAGCACACTGGATCCCCAACCTCAGCCCCATCGCCTGGAGAAGAGAAAATGAGCACCAAGTCTGGCCAATATAGCCTTATTACAGACTCTTTTAAAACACTTTGGAATTTGTGGGTTGGAAGTGAGAAGTAGAGATTTTTTTTTTTTTTGGTATTAATGAGAGGTCTGAGAGTTTGGCTTCTTGATAAATGTGAAGGTTTGCCCTGAATCGGGTGACACGGTGGTTCAGTGAGTAACGCTGGTGTCTCACAGTGCCTGGGCTTGTTAGGCAGGAGTTTGAATCCAGCTCAGACTGTGTGGGCTTTGCAAGTTTTCCCCATGTCTGTGTGGGTTTCCTCCCACAGTCCAAAGATATGTTTCAAACTGGGCCCTCAAACCTGGGTGCATGTGTACATTTATGGCCACCAAGCAATGGACTGATGTCCCATCTGGGTGTTGTTTCATAGCCCTGGGATAGACTCTGGACCACCAGAGATAATGGTTGGAGTTATGTTGGAAGGTTATTTGCCTGTAGTGCTTCCTGGTTCTGGTGACATTTGATAGGATATTTCCTTATCCCTTAACATTTCCAGAAAGCAAACATTTCTTTTAAGAGATTTGTATTTTGTCTTGGCTTACAAATATGAATTGTAACAAAGTGTAATAACAAAACCTGTAAATGCACCCAATGCCTGGCCTTCCTGGACCAGACACCCCCCGATGTTCCACAAGATATGACCTCGTGAGATGTTTCATTCAGACTCTTTTGTCCCCATGTTTGAGGTCAAGTCAAAATTACAGCACTGCTTCTAAAGCCACAGACCCCCTACATGTTCTGTATGTCCATCACAGTCCACTATTCCATGATCCCTGCAGAACTACGCACCCTACCTATAATATTTATCGCTCATTTAACAGATCACAGATGTTTAACACTCCCAAATAGAAGGTAAAATTTACATTACCAAAGATACTGTATTAAGTTATTACACGCAAAAAATATGTGCTAGTCTACAGTTCTTGTAACTGAACAGCAGTGCAGGCAATGGAGCCGTTCCTGTGCCCACAGTCCCAAGGCAAAGGGCAGCTGCAGGCACTATGGTGCCTCAGTGGCTCTGCGGATCTGCCACTTCCAGGTATGTTGAGAAAATCAGTGTAAAGGCATACAAGATCAGCATGACTTTGAGAAAAACTGTCACCAAGGACGGAGACTAGAAGGAAGAACCACAAATGTCTTTACCCTATTACCCCAGAATGTGTGCATCATAAATAAACAAAGTCTATTTACTTTATTTTTGTACAAGAATACAGCATGAATTCAGCAAATGACAAATAGAACATCTGTCAGCTTTTGCAGATGGCAGTGTTATTATCATTAGCGACTGTTGCTAGGGATTCATGCAGAGTGACTTGCTGATTTCTTTGACATGGGGACATTGGACTGGTGACAGTACCAGTGTGTCGCCAGCCAAACCCCCCGTAAACCATCCCTAGATTCTCAGGCTGCTCCCAGCAGAGACAAATTAAACATTGAAACGAGTCCATTTCAATCCTGAATTAAAGTGCATTAAACTCCATCCAAACATCTGGTTTCCTTTCACAAAGTATTTCATGAAAATTCAACACGAGCCATAGAACTGAGGGCAGAAATTGAGAATTAAGTCAAAACACCAACATAAAGGGTTATGAATTAATGAAAATGACAAGAAACTTTTACATTTTGACAGGTGAACAGTAGCTTCAAGTAACAATGAAACCATATTTATGGCCAAAATCACTTTCCTGATGGTCTGGAAAGCCCAACTGAAATATTTTAACCTATGATAACAAATAAATTATTCCATCGGTTATACTGTGATGAATACCAATAATATAACACCTCAACTCTTAGTGTAACATCTAACAATATGCCAATGCCCATAAATTCAAATGCAGGTGGTAAAAGGGCAGAGAAGCGCACTGCAGTTCCTGTGCATTTAACCATTTGTTTTGTGTGCATCATATTTTAAATGAGTTCCACATGGGGTTTTTCTCAGCTGTATGTGCTGGACTCTGCTATTCAGCCAGACAGCTTAGGGCAGCAGAGCCCACAGCCACTATCGATTTCTCCTCTTATTCTTTGCAGACAAGCTGCTGCCCTCCAGGTTCCTGTGCAGCACAGTCGCATGGCGGCTGAACAACAGGGCTCTGTTTCATTAACTTTAGTCACTATGGGGGGGGGGGGGGTGTCTGGCAGCAGGTGGCATAATGGTTAGAACCTCCTGATGTAGTACCACTGAGCAAGGCATTTACCCTGAACCGACACAGTAAAAACGGTTCTGTGTAAATGCGTAAACCATTGCAGGCAGCCTTGGAAAAACGTGCAACCAATGCAAATCTGCTGTGCAGGAATCCCTCAGTGTACGAATGCTTGGTATAGGAACCTTGGAAGAAATTTTTGCCCTAAGAAATTGAAGACCCTCCCTCTGTAAGGAAACTGTGTGACAATGAAGGAGGATCCAAATGCGGATTTACTCCGCGCAGTGCAACGGAAAGGAAACTCCCAGAGAATGCAAACAGAAAGCTCGAGTCACAGAACTGAGAACAAGGCTGAGACCGGGCGCTTGAACAAACAGGGACTAAGGAGCACAACAGGACGCAGGTCAGTGTCTCAAACAAGATTCTGCAACTTCCTCTTCTGACACCGCACCCTTAATCGGCTGATGAGGTGCTGCTGTGCCAGGTAGGCAGGCTTGCCAGGTTCAGCCCCTGACAAGGGTGTCAAGGTTACGAACCTGACATGAGCATTAACTGAAACTTGCATTACAAAAGGAATAAAAAGTTGGCATTTCTAGCATTGTGTTACTATTATTATTAGTACACTAGCATGCTGATGATCCAAACGCCAATGATCCAAACCACTGACACCCCCCACCAAAAAATAACATTACAGGATCTACTTTCACTGCACTGGGTGTTATGCTGAAGTGCTCGTCCTTCATTTCCGATTACTTATTCAAAGATATATGCAATATAGCATGGAAATTGTCTTAATTTGTTGCCACAGGAGTTCATTAATTAATGTTAAAAAATAAAATGTTGGCTTTAGCTACCGTGTGGACTCAGAGATGCCGTAAAGTTTTGTTCCTGATCAATGTTCTGAAGTTTATGTTTCTGTTCCAAAGTGAAATACTGCACCACTTTGCTTCTTCATTTGAGTACTGCTGCACTACTGTGTCAATAATGGCATTTATAGGCGGAAGAAACCACCATGCATGTCAGTTGAAGACAAAATGACGACTATTAATAGACTGGAAAAGGGTGAAAGCGGTGGCCCTCTTGCTAAAATTTTTAATGTTAGTAAAGCAACCGTATGTGACATAAAGATAAAAAAAAGAAATTTTAAAGTTTGGCTCTAAAGAAAGCCACGAAAAAAGCTAGCAATGAGAAATTAGAAGATGTTTTTTATTTATGGTTTCTGCAAAAAAGAAGTCAAGGCAAACCTATATCTGCACTTCTGCTAAGCTAATTTGTTTCATATAAGCTGGGTACTTTCATGTATGCTTGACTATTCAAACTATTCGATTAATCAAATCAACCTTGGTCCCAAATATTGTAGTTGGGGTAACCGATATTCTACTGTATTATTAATATTATTATTAGTAGTAATAATATGTACCGTGTTATTTTCTATACATTTGAACAATGCATAATAATTTGGTTATCCATGAAACAACTGTTTTCTCTGAGTGGATATAACACATACATAAAGGAAACGTTTCTACTGTACAGTATTGTACATTGTAGACTTAGCTAAATAAAATTTTAGTTACCGTATTTTCCGCACTAAATTTTCTCAAAAATCGGCCGTGCGCCTTATAATCCGGTGCGCCTTATGTGTGCACTGAGTTCCAAAATCTGTTGAAATGTTGTTGTGCGACTTTGATAAGCGCTCCGCTTGACTGACTGTCGGACCATTTCCCGCTGACACAGGGACGTAATACGTACACTGGCAGCGATAAACCCATCAGAGAACAGGAGGTGATACGTACGCTTACCTCCGCCACGTCTCCGGTAGGTATACTACCGGTATGCTGCAAAACAACATTTGTTTGTCTAAGGACCTCCGAAAATGGCGCCAGTGAAGAGACATGCTTACGAGGCACAATTCAAGCTACAGGCTATCAGTTACGCGGTTGTTCATGGCAATAGAGCAGCTGCGAAAGAATTCAACATCAATGAATCTATGATACGGAAGTGGAGGAAGCAAGAAAATGAACTGCGCCAAGTTAAGAAGACCAAACAGTTTCCGCGGGAACAAAGCGAGGTGGCCACAGTTAGAAGACCAATTTGAACAATGGATTATTGAACAAAGAACAGCCGGGAGAAGCGTCTCTACAGTCACCATTCGACTGAAGGCAACAACGATAGCACAAGACATGAAGATCGAAAACTTTCAAGGAGGTCCGTCTTGGTGCTTTCGTTTTATGAAAAGGCATCATCTCTCCATCCGCGCATGATAAAAAATATGATAAAAAATATGATAAAAAATAATGTGTGTATTGTTAAATAGTAGAATAAAGTTCAACTAAACTCACTGTTTTGCTTCCGTTACCTTTTTTTTTTGTAGACCGTATGTGTTAGCATGCGCCTTATAATCCGGTGCGCCTTATGTATGGGTTAAGTACAGAAATAGACCCCGTAATTGAGACTGCGCCTTATAATCCGGTGCGCCTTATGGTGCAGAAAATACGGTATTTCCTCTTTCTTCACACTTTATTTGATTGTTCCCATAATTTGTCATTTCTAGCCA